>CM070519.1:38968445-40416503 GCA_036346375.1 Guadua angustifolia
GCTTTCGCGCATAGCCAAGTTGGAAAGCGAAAGGACCCATTTCTCTTCTTGGTCTAAGTGGCTTACGTTTGCGAACAAACCAGAGAAAAGTCGCTCTAATATACCGAGAAAGGTACTTCTGCTCCACGAGTTGAACGCGTTCTTTTCTCTATTAGTATTTCCCCTAGGCATCATAACCAGGAGCATCAAATCGATCGATTCAAACCCTGCAAAAACAGAACCAATGCTTTCGATCATACTAATCTTGAGCGATGTAACTTTTGATCGGACACACGACGACCAACTTGCATGTACTTGCGTCGCTCTATATAATATATGAATCTTGTACGATGCACTAGATTCAAATATGAATCGTTTATTTTTTGATTCAATGATAATAGAGAAGTGTTTCCATTCTTTTCTTTTTAACAATTACATAAATATTAAAGTATGGATATAAAGTAGATAGTGATTATTTACCCCTTCGCTTCGCTTGCTTCAAGATTTGTGCAACTTGTATTAGAGAAAAAGTATTGAAGCACCGCTCATGCTGATATTAGCTAATATTTATTTATATTTTCTTTGATAGTAGAATAGTACGTATATCCTCAATAAATCAATTACTAGACCTGATTTATATTATCATTATATATTAACCTTATAATACACCGTAAAATTTCTCATAATATGTATACCCGAGTGAATTTGACTTGGAGTCTTTCTTGTTCGGACGGGAGCTGCATCCATCCGATCAAGATCGTGTGCCGTCGCAACGCCGCCGTGTCATATGATCTGATGCCGATTTATTGTCCAGTGCGAGGTGTTCGGCGTGCGATATATCTTGCATCCTTACGGCTCGGGCGACTATCTGACCGCGACCCGAGCGTACGACACCAGAGAAAAAAGCTGCTCCGACCCAAGACCAACGGTCTCCGTGTCCTCTTGCGGATGGATGTTCTTTCGGTCGCTTCCTCTTATTTTTCCCCTTGATAATCTCTAATCGTGGTTGATAGACTCGCAGTTGCAATTGAGGATTTTGGTGCGTACATATACATAAGCTTAATTATAAAATCGCAGTTGTAATTGAGGACGCAACATATGGTTTGAAGAGTTAGCTTTGACTGAGTTCGACGCAGAAGGTAATAAACGGAGGTATGTCCAAAATATAGTTTCTCATCTTCTATCAAAGAGGAACAGGGGATGATGTAATTTAGTACTAAATTCTTGTAGAGGGTAAGGATCTGACTATCCGAGGATCCTAAAGTTCGAGAGATCAACAATCCATTGTATACTTTTGAGGCCTTCAAGAATTTGCACTTTTTACCTCTTCGCCTACTTTAAAGATTTGTGCAACTTGTATTGAGAGGGGAAGCACTACTCTATTCGTTTTCTTCGTTTTTGAGGCCGTGCACGCTCGTGCCGTATCACACAAGACTCTGATCCGATTTAGGGCTGCTGCGCATAAAATGGGTATTGAGTGTAAAACTCGTCGTACATTATTCGTTAATATATGAACAGGATGCTACAGGCGGGCTCTCACGGAGATGATGCCAGAGTCGGGGGGGACCATGGAGATGGGTGCATTTGCCCCGTCACACTTGCGGACAACCCTGCATAGACACGGCATAACTTTTGCAGTGATTCGTAGCTGCTTGTTTGGCGTGCAAGTACACCAGCGTTGCTTTTATCTGCTGGCCCTGAGCTTCCCTTTTGCTCGTCCCCATGTCGCTTAACACTTACACAAGTGCGCTATCTCAGGGAGAACGTACAGCCACACTAGCATTTGCATCTGTAGACAAATCCGACGTCTGAAGGAGGAGGAAACAGAGGATTACGCCTAGGCTAACGAAGGAAAGGAACCCAAAACGAAATGGAGTACCCCATGGCCCAAACCGCCGCCATCAGCATCAGCGCCTGCGCGGCCTGTCTGTCTCCATCACGCCCCAGCCCGGCCGGTGTGTGCGGTCGCGCGCGGCGGCTTGTGGCACCCAACTCATACGCCCATGCTCACGGCGCGGGCGGCATCGCACAACCCGGCTCGCCTTGTAGCCCAGCTCCACGCACGGTCGCACGGACGCATCCACGGCACACCATGCACGCACGCACGCGCGGCGCGGTGGTGCACGCCGGCCGGACAGAGAGCCGCTCTAGGCATTACTCGAGATCGCCCAAATCCATCAGTCCATCCAATATACTAGCAATAAATGTTCACGATATTACCGACATATATCCTCGCAGTACAGCGAAATCAAACAAGAAGGAAAACTCAAACATAACCAGTGTAGCATAGTACTCCCTCCATATAAGTTTGTAAGGCCTATTTCTTTATAACATATAGACCAAGAAGGTATTATAGCTGTAGAACAATTTTTTCTTACGATATAAAGGATTATGCGATATATCATGCTAAAAAAACAAATTTTATATATGACCTTTACTTTATTTCAATGGATATCGTTGAGTCTTTCCTAGCTCATTATACTCCCTCTAGTCACAAATAGTTGTCATTTTAGATATAAATGTGGTTAAACTTTTAAAACTTTTCTTGTCAATATCTTTTTAAATATTTAAATTAGATACATAAAAATCATATATGTAGATTTATCTCAAAAAATACTTTCATAATATTATAATTTTATTGGTATGAATATATTATGATAGAAATTAGTAGTCAAAGTTATGTTTTGGAGATCACATCGATATCTAAAATAATAACTATCTGGAACACATGTAGGACTTCAACTTCAATATATGTAAGCTCTTTTTTTTGCATGTGCAATAATCATCCAAATTGTCAACAAAATTCTATATGCAACAATTGCATCACGAAATAATTTAGCCATTTTAAAAACTTTAAAATATCAACATGGCACATGGTTTTGCTTAAGAATGATTTTTTACACTAAAATTAAAAAAATAAAATGAAGAGAAGAAAAAGAGCTATTCATCTATTAGTTCTTACTCTTGCTAACACAAAGATTAACAAATAGTAATACAAGAATAATTAGAAAACAGGGCCCCTTAGTTTTGGGTAGCTCATGCTGCACCTGCCTTCTATCTAGGCCTGGCTTGCAATATCAGATGATCGATCGACAACTTAATTGTCTCGTTGGATTACCTCTAGTTTGTGCCCGATGTTGACGATGAGAGCGTTGCCGAGAGCGTGTATGGCGAACCATTTGCCATCCTTCCTGATCTGTAGGCCCTGCACATCGTTCCCCTAGGGTAGCAGTGTCGAGCCAGTAACATCGGGGTGTGGCGACTGGATGACCACCTTGTCTGCTTACGGCACAGGGGGTAGCAGTTCATGTTGTGTTAAATGGGAATTTCTAATTTGAGGATGTCTCTCTTATTGTGATAAGTTGCAGTATCTTCTTCTTTCTCTCACTTTCCTTTTCCCTCAAAGGCTCTCTCGTCACGATATTTGGCGCCGTCCTCTTCATTCCCCTTTTCTCCCCCGTTCCCTTCCCCTCGAATTCCAAATAGTTTTTTATTTTTCAATTGCCCCAAGTTTTTGAATAAGAAAGTATTTTTAACCACTTTCCAAAGTTTTTGAATTGAAACTTTTCGAATGAAACTTTTCAAACCAAAAGTTTTTTAATTGAAAGTTTTCGAAGCTAAAACGTTTCAATTTAAAATTTTTTGGGTTGAAACTTTCTAATTTGAAACCTTTTGATTTGAAATTTTTTGAGTTGAAACTTGCTAATTTGAATTTGTTTGATTTAAATTTTTTTGAGTTGAAACTTTCTATGTTGTAATTTTTTGAGTTAAAAATTTTCAAGTTGAAACTTTATGTTTAAAATTTTCAAAGTCATAATTTCTAATTTGAAATTTTTGTGTTAGAGAGGAAGGGAGGGAGGTGGAGGAAGTGAGTAAGGAATAGGCCAAGAAGGGGGAAAGGTAGAGGTGGATAGAGAAGATGACATATGCTATCCTAGAACGGTATTGTCGACGATCAGAATCGCCTGACCGCAAAAGTGTATGGGGGTTAATGTGAATGCAGGATCTGGAACTAGCTTCGCTCACCGAGGAAACAAACTCGCTGCTCCGATGGTCGGAGGAAAGGGAAAGAGAGGGAGACACCGAGAATTATTCTAGTTCGAGCCCCTGTGACAGGTAATAGCTTTATTCCAGTCTTGCCCAGAGGCGGAGAAGTTCACTATGTTCGAGTACAAGGGATGCTCTCTAGCTCGAACTACTGTAGTTTGACTGTGTACGTGTCCTGTTGTATTCTGCAAGGCTTGAGTGTGTGTTCCATGCTCGCCTCAGGGGGTTTTATGCCTCTCCCGTCCGTTACCAGAAACGGCCGGGAGAGATTCCCGGGAGAGTGGCTTCATGTGCACTAAAACTGGATCATAACCGCCCTGGATTTGTCGCCCACGTCTGGTTTGACTCCATCATTTAAGGATCTTGGTAACCGCCAGTGTGAATGTTCGATCTGGATCCCGAGCTTGACCCCTCCGAGCGGGAGCTGATTTCTTACCCCCTAGCTCGAGGTCGTGCGGGAGCCGTGTGGTCAACAACGCGGTCAGAGGCCTCACGGCTCGAGCTCGAGTTAGAGGTTTGTTGACTGACCTGTTGACCGGACAAGGATTCTTCAGTCCCCGACAAGTATCCTTAAATTTTTTTAGTTTGATGGTAATCTCAAACTAGTGGTACTAGTGTTAAATTGGGTTTTCCCCAAATTTTAGAAGAAAAAATGGGCTTATTGGCCAAGCCAACCCTGACGGCCTAGTCAGAGGGGCTAAAACATAGTTCGATGCCCAATCCCCTAACAGAGCAAGTCAGAGGGACAGGGAGAGAGTGGCGGCGACGGTGAGCGCGTCTTGGGTGCGGCCTTAGCGTGCGTGGCGGTGGCGAGCGAGTCCTCTAGCAACCGTTGCTCAGTCCCCTCCTCCTCCTGTACTCTCTAAAACTCAGGTTCATGTTCATCTTCAAAAAAAGTGAAAAACAACATGATTATGGTTTCCCCTCTTCTAATATCTAAACCACCCTCAGTTTCCTCTTCTTTGAAGGTGCTCTGGTGAGATCCTCAGCTACCTGATGCCTTTGTGAGGTCCTTGGCCCTGATCTATTCTCTGCCACCCTGTGGTTGCCACTTTGTGAGTAACCCATGATGATTGGAAATCAATAGTGTCGGCCGGTGACTCTAGGCATTCGTGGACAGTGATATACTGTCGGTGCTCTTTGTTGCCATAACTCGGTGTTGACTGCACTTGTTCAATGTGGTTGCTTGGCCCTCAGTGGATTTGGTTTTTGGTGATTTGCTGCCTCTTCTGTGACAAGCCCTTTGTGGCTTGTTGTTCATGGTTGATGGTGGTCTATTCCCCTGCTAGGAAGTGTTGTCTGTGGTTTTGTGCAGCTTTTGTTGCATCTTGAGACTACTCAGTGAATTGCCTCACTTGGTGGATGGCGGTGTTGTATCTCGAAAGCTTCGCCGATTATCTGTAGCAGTACAATGATGATATTGTTTTCTGAAACATTGTCTTTGACGAGCCTTTCCTGTTGCACTGACCTTGAATCGGTGATCTGTGAGTATATTTGATCTTTTGTCATTTACTTGCACTGTGCAAAGAGGTTAGACATTTATCTATCTTGGGGACCTTACATATTGGAGTGGCTAATGCTCTGTGAGGTTTAGGCTTTGTGAGACAATTTGTGACAATAAATCAGTTTACTATTATAATTTATTCTTGCACAGTTAATTCACTTATTCGGTTCAATTTGTTTTATCTATTCTGAATAAAGTACAACATAGCAATCGTTTACTGCTAATTAAATCTTTTCAATACATGTTCTTTATTACTTGCAACATTGGTAGATGTTAATACGAAAATAGGAATAGTGCATGTTATATATGAACTGTTAGAGTGATCAATTAAATTGACACTAAATTATATTAATTTTTGGCAAGTGTGAAATCTGAAATTGGTAAGACTATATGGAAAGATTGTCACAAATTAGTATGTGATCTTGTCTCTAGTAGCAAAGAGGTTTGTTAATTCAGGAAGCCTGATATTTGAGAGAAAATAATCTATCAACTTGAGCTGTGTTGTTAGTTGTATGCATGAATACTTAGAATATATAAGCTGTCTCTTTGCCTTGATATCAATTAATACCATGCTCCTATCTTTATGTATTTCATATAGCAATATTAGTTCCGCTTATTATTTAAATTTAAAATTAAAGGAATAAAAAAGTTCTAATACCGCAATTCTACGACAGTTCACCGTCATGCCCTGCGGTTGGCCTTCGGAATGGTTCTAGCAGCAACTTTGAGTCAACGCCCATGCCCTTGGCCAGGAACTCCAACAAGCAACATGCTACCTTTGCCGTCTCGGAGGAGAACCTATTTGTTAGATGATCCGGACTGTTCATTAGCTAAATCAGATGACACTGAGGACCCTGGACTACAACCCTATCCTACCTATGGATTTGTCTACATCGATCCAGATGAATCGACACGATCAATAAGAAGACGTTTCAACGATCAGGACTTCAAGAGTGATCAATAATGCAAGGCGGTGACTAGTTTGATTTGTCAGAGATCACCTGAAGAAAGGAGGGTGATGTTAGACTTAATCTTGATTTGTTTAGTGTTTTGGAGTTAAGTGTGTGTGTGATCAAGGAAAGCATGGTATGCATGCTTGTGTTAGTGGCTGTGTGTGCGTGCAAGTAAGTGAGACTTGCATGCATGAGTTAGTGGTTAGCGTGTGGAAGGGCGTGGTGACGTCAGGAAGTGTGTGTGGGTCATGCATGCAGGAGTGATCGAGTCGTAGGGCTACATGCCGGTGTGGTGGACGCAGCCGTCGTGTGGAGGCCGGGTCGTGCGGATCGTTGCAGAGCTACGCCATGGAGACGTTGTGCATGCATGCAGTGGCGACCGGTTCTTGCGGCTAGTGGGCGTCGTGGAACGACATCATATGTGCGTGCATGTGTGTTTAAAGGCAGAGCTGTGTGTGAGGTCTGTGAGAGGGCGTGCATAGAGCAGTAGAGTGCTGTGCTTGCCAAGTACAGGTGCTGTGCGTGTACTGTGTTGAGATTATTTAGTGAATAAACAAAGGAGTGCTAGTGTGTGCGAATCGCATGTGTGCCTGCTTCTTGCGTTGAGAGTGTTGTCTGAGTTTTCATCCACCAAGAGACCAGGAGTGAGTGAGCTGGGCCATCAATTGGTATCAGAGCCTACTGATCTTGTGGTGATGCCTCGAACTCGAAGTGCGGGATCGGAATCACCACCACCTGCTAGAGTTCGTGTCGGCGACGACGTCGACGTCAACCGTGGTGGCTATGAGCTGGTGGTGCAGCAAGTGAAGAAGGCGGGGGTGACAGTGCGTTACCCCATGCTCGCGGAGAACAACTATGGTGCGTGGGCGGTGAAGATGAAAATCTTCATGCGCGCACAAGGTGTATGGGCGGCCGTGGAGGGCAAGGAAGCGGTGGATGACAGGCTGGACCAAATGGCTCTCGCCGCCATTGTCCAAGTAGTGCCGGAGGCCGTGGTGATGGCCATATCTGAGAAGGAGACGACGAAGGAGGCGTGGGACACTCTCAAGGAGATGAACATGGGTGAAGAGCGCGTTAAGAAGGCCCGAGTACAAACCCTCAAGAGGGAGCTTGATGGCATGTACATGGGTAAGTCTGAAAAGTTTAATGAGTTTGTTTTGAAGGTGACCACTGTCGTGAACGAGATACGCACTCTCGGCACGAAAGTGGAGGAGGCAACCGTCGTCGAGAAGCTCCTGCGTTCTGTCCCCGACAAGTTCCTACCCATTGTGAGCACCATTGAGCAATGGGGGGATGTGGCGACGATGTCGGTGGCAGAAGTTGTCGGGCGCCTGCGGGCGTTCGAGGAGTCTACAAAGGGGCGACGGCGTGACAAGGAAGAGGAGAAGCTGGTGGTGGCGCACGCTGAGCCACGGCTCACGCGCGTCGAGTGGGTGGCCATACTTGCTGAAGAGAAGCTGAGCGGTGATGGTTCCGGCAGCAGCGTCAACAATAATGGTGAGAAGAAGTTTCGCCGCAGGTTCGACAAGTCCAAGATCGACTGCCGCAACTGTGGTGAGTATGGGCACTTTGCTGATGAGTGCCCTGAGCCAAGGAAGGTGACCAAGGGTGTAGCGCAACTCGCCGTGGCGGATGCTGACGACGAGCCCACGCTGCTGTGAAGTCCGGTGTGGAGGTGCAAAATAAAGGCAATCAAGATTAGGGGGTGATTGTTAGACTTAATCTTGATTTGTTTAGTGTTTTGGAGTTAAGTGTGTGTGTGATCAAGGAAAGCATGGTATGCATGCTTGTGTTAGTGGCTGTGTGTGCGTGCAAGTAAGTGAGACTTGCATGCATGAGTTAGTGGTTAGCGTGTGGAAGGGCGTGGTGACGTCAGGAAGTGTGTGTGGGTCATGCATGGATGAGTGATCGAGTCGTAGGGGCTGCATGCTAGTGCGGTGGACGCGGCCGTCGTGTGGAGGCCGGGTCGTGCGGATCGTTGCAGAGCTGCATCGTGGAGACGTTGTGCATGCATGCAGTGGCAACCGGTTCTTGCGGCTAGTGGGCGTCGTGGAACAGCATCATATGTGCGTGCATGTGTGTTTAAAGGCAAAGCTGTGTGTGAGGTCTGTGAGAGAGGGCGTGCATAGAGCAGTAGAGTGCTATGCTTGCCAAGTACAGGTGCTGTGCGTCTACTGTGTTGAGATTATTTAGTGAATAAACAAAGGAGGGCTAGTGTGTGTGAATCGCATGTGTGCTTACTTCTTGCGTTGAGAGTGTTGTCTGAGTTTTCATCCACCCAGAGACCAGGAGTGAGTGAGCTGGGCCATCAGGTGAGTAGTCCTGAACCTCATGTCCCGTGGCTGGCTCGGACGAAGAACGAGGTAGAACATGTCACCCCCGTCAAGTTTCTGCTCCTCGGACACAACAAAGGCCTGGCCGTAGCCTTCGAGGATGTTTGGTAGCTGTGAGTAGGCCTTCTCGGCTTCAACTGGCAGCTTGAAGAACTCGGCCATGTCTCTCTTCAGGTCACGGATCACTTCGTCCGGCACACCATGGTTGATGAGTTGCAGTTAATTAATTAGTCTCATGCTTTACTTCTTCTGTTTGCAGCTCTTTACAAGTCAAAACAATTCTAATCACTCATTTTTTAGATACCTGAAATAAGCCCCAGCTCTTTCGGTGCGGCCTTTGCACCGTGTAATTAACTCTTTATCCCCTAATATATCTCACGGCTTCTGCCGTCTTAAAAAAAAAAAAGCCCCAGCGCTGACATGCAGATCCCAGCTTTGTGCACTCGTCTTCCGACGACAGTGGATGGAGCAACGTACTGGGGTCGATGATAGGAGATTAGGAGTTTCCAGTAGCGGCGCCAAAGCGGCCGATAACCTCCTCCTCGGTGCTGGTTACCAACCTGATGTACCTTTCAGGCACCGACTGATCTGATGTTCTGCAAGTTTCTGAGAGCGCCTGCAAATTTGTCAGGGGGAGAGGTGCTTCTCGCGTGCGCTACCAATAGGGTACCTTTTGCTCCTTCTGATGGTAGCTCTGGCTTTGCACTCAAGAAGGGAATGAGCACCCCAGGTGAGTCTTGGACTCAAACCCGGGTGGGCTGAGCGGCCGACTTCGCTCTATGCCTGCATTTGTTCTATACCTGGCCTTTCGTCAGAACCTGGTGGGAATGCATTGGAATGACTTGGAATAAAGAAGCTAACGTTCACAATACCGCAATGCTTGATAGGTAAAGTAACTAGTGCATATTCTAGCAGGAGAACATATCTTGTACTTCACACCATTAGAGTACTCCAGTATTCCTTTTGAAAATATTACGCACATAGTTATGAAAAATTCCGGAAAAATTCAATAGCATTGACACAAAATCAATCTATCATGCTACAAAATTTCATATGTAAATTGGTTCTAGACATTGAGAAACAAAAAGAGCAAATTCTGCTGAAAAGGAAATCAGAAAATAAAAGGGAAAAAGATAAAGATAAAAGCCAATATTCATTGAATTTATTTTTTTTCTTCTCTTAACGTAAGTCACAGCAGTTAATTTTTGTAGGATTCTTGACTATATTATAACCTATCTAATCATTTTTCTCCAGATTTTTTTTAACTATCTGCATTGTGTTTTGACTATCGGGGGTGTACAAAATATGTCCTTGTAGCAAGTCAATGCAAGTCAGTACAGTCAAGAATAGCTAGTTGTGTTCTGGGCTTCAGTACTCATGATCGCCTTTTCTATTTCCGCAACAATACCGTCAGCCCCATAGATCATTATTTGACAGCAACTAAATCCATCTATTCATCTTAAGGGACAACTTCAGATTCTCACTAGAGTAGGTTCTTGGAGAAGGGAGAGCTAGAGCTAAAAAAGAACAGGATCCTGGCTTTGCACACTCCTCACGCGATGAGATGATTGTGGACAGTGTTTCCCTAAGCGCTAGACGCTAGATGGATGACACACTGGCACTTATCATATAATCAAAGATTAGACGGGCTAGACGGCTATTTTGGTAGGATAAATAAGTTATACGGGCCAGGCGACCGTCTTGGGGGATAGGGATTGTGGACAGTGGCGGATCTAGATCTAATTTTTAAGGGTGCTCTTCTGCTCTACCTTTGGCCAGCCGCCCTTCTGCTCTGCTCTCTGTCAGCCGTCCTTCTACTCATTGAGAGTAGGGTGTGCTCTAACCCCCTTGACCCCTGTTGGGTCCGCCATTGATTGTGGATCGAACAACTTGTTGAGATCCATGATAGGAATTGCAGCAGTGCTTTCGTAGCCACTGATGACCTCGGTGTTGGCCTTCGTCCTGATGTACCTCTCACTCTCTCAGGTATCTGCTCATCTGATCGGTTGCAAGTTTGTGCGAGTGACTGCACGTTTGCCACTGGAAGAGATCCTGTGGTTCTCGCCTGCGCCATTGGTATCTCCTGCTCTTGCAGTTGCCTTGCAAAATCTTTTCAGAACATGTCTTCCTGTACTGAGCCCGTGAACTATTAAGAATTTGTATTGATGATGCTAACATGTAATAAACACTAATCCATAAGAGTGTTGGTCAACCACTCAAGCTCATAGGAGAGATTCACATGGTCTATCCTAAAGTATTAGTTCTTGCAAATTGCAATTAACAATGTCTTACCCTAGACAAATCGTTAATGGATCTTCTCAAGTGATAAAAAATGCTGTATCTGTGGGAGGTTCAGTATCATTTTTCCCCCGAAGAACAGGTGCAAGATCTTTCAAACATAGATTTCTTAGGAAAAAAATTATGTTCTTTTTTGACAAAATGTTTACATTATATCACTAGCCATCTAGGTGTATAGTTTCGAAGTAGATAGTCAAAGTTCAAACTCCAACCCTAATTGATGGTTCTTACAAAATTCCCTTCCAAAATGTCATAGCAGATATCTAGCTCTGATACGTGAAGTTTTTTACTACTACATGGAATTTTGCTGAAGAATCTAGTCCACTAACGGACTGAGTCCTGAGCTTAAATACTTCTGAATTACTAGTGGTAAGAGCACAATCCCATGTCTATTTCATCAAATGATCGTGTTTATTCTCTGGTGTGCAGCTAAGATTCGTACATGATTACATACACGCACTATACCTGATATATGGTTCAAGACCGAAAAATATCAGGTAAGTCATTATTGTAGTCTATAAGACTAGATTATTTTATCACCTACAGATATTGGTAACATATCTTTAGGGCACAGACCGGAAGCAAGTTCATCTCCGTCCAGTACAGGCATCATGATAGGTGGCCACTACTCCAACTTCAGTCTCTCTAGGCGTTTCCTTCCATCAAGCTTTGCTGTGAAGTATTGCATCAGGAAATCCTGGTACCTTGTCGATCTGTACCGCACTTTGCCGTCTTTCACAAACACCGGCATAGGGGCAACTATCAGATTCGTGCACGGATAGTGGAACAGTTCCACTGAGATTCGCTCTTTATTTGGGTGTATCACGGCCTTACGCTCAATACTTCTAAACTCTCCATTACTCTGGATCTGTGAATGACGAATAGCACATTGCTTACATCTGTACAAGAGACTATAGAAGTAGACTAGCCAATAATACTAGATGCGTAGGTGTGGCACACGCCGCGCCACCGCAACGCACTTACGCACCAACAAAATAATTTCTGTGAACCTTGGCGCATTTTTTATAATTCTCGTTATTTTTTTATGAAAAAAAAGGATTTTGGAAGGACGCAGCCTCTTCACATAAAACAGCGAAATAAATAAACTCTAGAAGGAACCTGTTTTTCGGAGCCTTCCCGTACAAAACAGCGAAATAAATAACTCATAGATATTTTGGGAGGTGTTTTTTGGGGGAAAAAAAGGGAATTTCCAAGAGCCTTTTAGAAATCCTAGTTAGTTTCCATGAGCCTTTATGAAATCCTAGTTTTTTTTAGCCTTTTTGAAATCCTAGTTTTTTCAAGTTTTTTGGAAGGTGTTCTCGCAGAAAAATGGATTTTCAGGGACCTCTAAGCAAATCATTTTTCATCGGGGGCCTTTTCGCATAAAACGGCATTAAAAAAATATTTTCTAAATCTCCTGGGGGTGTTTTCGCCAAAAAACTGCGCTACCCCGTGAGCTATGCGTGTCAAGGCCATGTGTCGGCACGAAAAAATCTCGCCCACGCGCGCGCGGCCGGGGCTCGAACGCTAGCTACGAGGCTGAGCGCGAGTGAACGAACCGCTACACCGCACGTCTAGCTGTGAAAACAAACGGCGATAAATTACATACTGAGCAAGCGGCTGAGCCACACGAGTGACGTGGCTCAACGTTGAGCCAGCCGTACGCACGGGCAAAAGTTTCGCTATTCACGTGCGCCACGCGGAGCCCAGACGCGCGGCCACGCAGCCCAAAAGACGACGTGGTGCGGCGAGCGCACGTGAAAACTCCTAGCCTTATATACGGTAGTACTAGACAAGCGGGCGCGCCGCGCGCCGCGCTGCAATGCTCCATGCGTAATACGAAATTCGGCCTTTTCTGCGAAGAAAGCGATCTAGATATAATTTCTAAAAATCTCTAGGACGGATCGTACAATTTCCGCTACACGCGTTGTAATTTTGAGAAGCTTCTAGGACTCTGCGATAAATTCCATGTAATCCTAAAAAGTTTTCCAAACTCTGGAATAATTTTTTCCGTGATTTCCGGGAAAACAAGGCCTTACTGCGAAGAAAGGGACCTAGAAGTAATTCGTAAAAATTTCAGGGGCAAAAAAATGTCTAACATGCAATTTTAAAAAGGCCCGTGCGAATTTCTGTATAGGAAAACATGCTAAAAACAAATTCTGGAAGTTCCGGAGGTCCCCTGCAAACAAAAGACCAACATATCCTTGCGCACCTGGGGAAAAGGCACTAATCTATTAAAAAAATAGACGAAACCGTAATTTTAGAAAGCCTCGGCCGCCTATCTCGCGAAAACTAAAATGTCAGGGGTCTTTTCGCAAAAAAAGACCTAAAATAGATAAAAATAGACTAATATGTAATTTCCTAAAAGTCCAGATTTCCAGGAAAACAGGGCCTTACCATGAACAAAGGACTTAGAAGCAATTCTTAAAAATCTTCGGAGCAAAAAATGGCTAACATGCAATCCTGCAAACAAATGACCAACATGTCCTTGCACACCAGGGAAAAAAGCACTAATCTGAAAAAATAGACAAAACCGTAATTTTAGAAAGCAGTGTTCCAGAGGTCTCCTGCAAACAAATGATCAACATGTCCTTGCACACCTGGGGAAAGAAGCACTAATCTGGAAAAAAATAGACAAAACCGTAATTTTAGAAAGCCGTGACCGCTTATCCTGTGGAAACAAAAAATTTAAGGGTCTTTTCATAAAAAAAGGCCTAAAATAGATAAAAACAGGCTAATACGTAATTTCCTAAAAGTCTGGGCACTATTCTGGCTAAATCCAGAAGTTTCAAGGTCCTTCTCGTAGAAAAAGGAGGGTCTTTTCGTAAAATCGGGGCTAAAAAGGACTCTTATGTAATTTCGGAAATTTGCTAGGCTCTTTTCGCCAAAAAAACTACGCGTCGCGCGCACGAAAAAAACCACGTGTCGTGCGCGCAGGCTCTGCCGAACGCGAGCGACACGCGTCGGCCGGGAAAAATCAGACGCATGCGCGTGTGGGCGGGATCGAAGGCGCGACCTCTCACTCGCTACGCCGCGTGTTACCACTGCGCTACGACACCGTTTAAGCCTGATCTCTGCGACTAATTACTTAAACCTGACAACTGCGTTAACCAAACAGGCGACGTAGCTCAACATCTACACGTCGTATGAGCGGTGGGCCGGTTCACTGGTGACGCGCGCAACGCGGCGCTCGCCCCTGCGTCCACGCCATGCGCAAAACGACGTGGCACGTGCAAGCGAGCGGAAAAACTCCCACATTTGTATCCGGTAGTATTCAGAAGTAGAGCATCTGTTGCAGGCATAGCAAGGAAAAAACATTCCTGGGAATCTCAGATGAGATGCAGTCTAGTGCTCCATAGTAGAACTTTCAAACTGTTGTCTGGAGCTTTGACAACATAGTTTGTGTTACAAAATACACGACGAGCTTTGACAACATAGTTTGTGTTACAAAATGCACGATGAAATATAGGATAAAGAGAAATAAGAGACACAGATTTTAGGTGAAAACCTCTTTCGAGAAAAATCATGAAGGTACAAAGACAGATATCACTATATGAGGTGATGTTTACAACGAGAATATCTTTTCTCTTCTCTTGTCTTACTTGCCTTTTTTTTACCTTACTCTATTCCATGGACTACAGGTACATATTTCTAGTGGATAAAAGACTCCATATAGCAGTAGAACTTTGAATTAAAGTGGGAAACAAAACCGAAATGAATTTGGATCATACTCTAACTATCTCCACTTTGAGACGAATTCTTCTTATAGCCAAAATATAACATAAATCTCCTCACAAGAAATCATCATGAACACCTTATATGCCGAAAGTAAAAAGGGATTACTAAGTGATACCAACTAAGTTTGATCAAACTTAGCGGTAGGAATTGACTTTGTTAACATACATTAATTGTGTCTCGAAAGTCCAACGAACTAATTTCATCAAGAAAGACTGAAGCAGTCTTACCCAAATACTTCTCACGAAGCAAAATTGAGCAAACCACCAATAAAGTCTGAGTTTGTGTAAACTGGCATTCTGATCCAAATGCTCAATCATCAAATGGAATAAACCAAAACATAACCTGTGGCGCTTGATATATAGCAAAGAAATCATATTATTGATATTTGATGTGCTCCATATGGAACAAAAAATTTGGCAAACAATGCCCATAAGAGAGCAACTTGCATATATAACTATCAGATACTTCAAACTACCGACTTTAAAGGTAATTAAATTCTATAATATATTTGATACTGCTCCAGTAGAACTGTCCGGATGAAAGGAACTCTTATGTTGTTAATGGAGTATTAAATTGTAGTAGACTTCTTACATCGAGCTATAACAACTAGACAATATTGTAGTATCCACGCAAAAGCAAACTCCTTACACTTCAATCCTTCATCTCAAACCGACATTGGAGCAAAACCTTTACTTATAAACAATAAAACTCTGGAGAGTATAATACTAGCTACCATCAGAGTGTTATTAACTTTTTGAGAATTAATGTCGCCAAAACCTCCATAATGGCCGCGATTTAGAATTGCAATATATTCAAATGATGATTGAACATCAAATTCAGTTATCTCCTTAATTGACATTGATTTTTTTTCTCAAATTCTACTCGATCAAGCATAGTCCAAATTAACTTGTGTTTGAAAGGCTGCAACTCTACCTTATACTCTATATGTGTGGATCTTACTGCAGTAACTTGCAGTAGACGATGGATCGTTAAAAAAAAATCACCAATGATTAATCCTGCAAAGATGCCACTAATAATATGCACAACGACTTGAATTGCAATGAAATCCACCTCTAACAGAAGCAGTACGATGATCGATTGTAGTAGAAGATTGTAGACGGAGATGGCATAGAACAACACTTAGGCATGGCGCTAGGTGGTGCGGGTGATGATGTTGGCAAAAATTGGCACTGGAATAGTTGGCAGGTAGAACATGGGTCAACGCTCAGTATAAAGTCGAGTTGTGGAACAGAGTTGAGGCAAGTCAAAATCGCTAAGTTGAGACCGTTGAATCTCTTTTCTTATGTGTATGTAGCAACTGAAGCCAGTTTTCACTTTATGCAGATGAAGTTGCCAAGTACTACTGCTCCTTGGTTGACAGCTTGACACATCCCTTTTTTTCTACTTTTGATTTAGTTTATGTTCTTCCTCAACAACTGGCACTTTGTGTCACGGCGGGATGAATCCTTGGACTTGCCGTCCTAGAATAGATAGGTGCAGGATCCAGAGGTACAAGGGTGCCTACCTTGACATCTCCTGGGTGCCATTGCTATATTGCTTGTACGACGACATACCCTTGGGCTTCTGGAGATTTATTGGGAGACGTCCATGAGCTGGTGCTCTAGGTAGAAAACTGTGTCCACCACCAGGTTCACCACCAAGCTGGAGCCCTCAACCTCAGACACGAACACACTGAAGTGGTGATCCTACAAGATGAATGTGACTACACCGGCGTTGTGCCATAGCAGCATGATGTAGTTCTTCATTAGCGTGGTGGTCTCGTGGTCCCCACTTGTTGTTGCCTTCGGCAAGGGTATCATAAGTGTCGCCCTTTGATGCCTTCTGTTGTGCGTCGTGCTGTAGATGCCATGTGATGGTCACCCTCGGGAGTCTCCTCCTCTCAGGGGCAGCGGCTTGGATCTTGAACCCTAACTCTGATACCACTTGTTACAAAATACATGACAAAAGTATAGGATCAAAGAAAATGGAAGACATGGATTTTACGTGAAAAACTCTTTCAAGAAAAACCACGGGAAGACAAATATCACTATATGAGGAGTTGTTTACAACAAAGCTATCTTTTCTTTTCTCATCTTGCATGTCCTTTTGAGCGTCTTAGTTTTGGACGTCATTGGAGAGATTGGATTTCAATGATACTCGCCTCATCGTCTTTGTCGGGGCTGGACAACCCTTTGGCCGGTCAACGACGATCGTAGCGCCCCTAGCTCGGGGCCCCGATCACGCCCTTGCTTTCGCCGAGGGGCTGTGCCTTCGAAAGGCGTCACGACCTCGAGTTCGAGCCCCGCACGACCTCGAGTGCGGGCCAGCCTTTGCTCGGGTCGTTGTTTCCTTGGATCCCGGCACGTGCATTTACTGGGCAGTTACCAAGACGTGGTCTCATGGGATGGTGCAGGAGTGCGCGGCAAGCCCGGAACGGTTACAAATGGCCCTCAATGCGCATTAAGGGCCACGATCCGAAGATTTCTCCTGGCGGTTACACAGAGGGGGAGGTATAAAAGCTGGAGATGCACAAACGCAGAAGACGACAACAGTACGCACCACAGCCCGAGCTAGAAATCACCATTGCTGACTTGAGCTGTAAACACATCCCTGTACACCGACATAACAAAGATCACCGCCGCAAGGCGACTGGAGTAGAGCTATTACCTTCACAGGGGCTCGAACCAGTATAAACCTTTGTCTCCCGCTCGTTGACGCCTTGCCCGACCATCAACGTCGATTCCATTCTTCGTTTGAGCGGCGCCGACGGGTCCCATATCACACGAGACCCTACCACCTTTCTTGCGGTTGGCGATCCCGATCGTTGGCGGTGGCGCCACCGTGGGGCCCGTTTGCTTCGTTCACTCGTAGGAAAAACTCCAGGATCTCGGGAGCATGGCGCACTTCACTCATGGACTTTCTTCAGGTATGGGTTCGGGCGCGGACTCCGACTCCGCGTCCCTGTTTTCACCTTCGCCACCGCCGCCCGAGCAGCACGTCCTGGTGGTGGACGGTCCAGGCACGGAGGGAGATGCGGATGATCGTAATCCGCAGACTCCTGAAGACGCTCGTAGGATGGTGCATGTCGCCATCAACCAGGCCATAACCGCCCTCCGGCGGGAGGCCCAGGAGAAGACCGGCGCGTCTTCTGGGCCACCCAGACTCCCTCTCTCGGGGGAGCGCCTCCGCGCCATCGCCCGGGTCATGGCTGATCCCGACAGGGCGAAGTCGGAACTCTTCGGCCGAGCCCTGGCCGAAGAACTCGACCGTGCCGCGACCGAGGGTATTCCTCCGCAGCACCGAAGCCACCGATCAGGGACCCCCTCCCTGAGGAGCAGTGGCAGCTCGTCACGTCATCGCCGACGCACCCGTCGGACGACTCCCAGGCGCGAGGCACCTTCGTCTCAGCAGCGCCCTCGGGATGTAACTCTGACGCCGCCGCGACACCGTCCCGCGGGCACCGTCCCGGGAAGGGTCGAGCGCGAGCAGAGCCACACAAGCTCTGCGTCGGCGACCGCGGATCGGGATCTCTCCCGACGTTCGCCCAGCGTCGCCGCGTGCAAGACCGCCTGCGCTACCTCCCAGGCGACTCCCGTGCCCGGCGCCATGGCCGGTCTCGCCGAAGATCGGGCCGCCGGGGCAGCCTCGACTCGGAGTCGTACAGCAGTGAGGACCTTGTCGGCGACGACCACACTCGGCGGGCACCCGTCCCGGCTTACGGCTGCATGGCGTACTCGCACGACCTTCGTCGCGTGCGTTGGCCAGCTCGATTCAAACCCGCGTTGATCGAGCGCTTCGACGGGACCAAAAACCCCGACGAGTTCCTGTCCATCTACTCGACTGCTATCCTAGCAGCCGGGGGCGATGAGCTCGTCATGGCCAACTACCTCCCGACTGTCTTGGACGGCGCCGCGCGGACTTGGCTTTTCAACCAGAAGCCTGGCTCCTTCAGGTCGTGGCGCCAAATCCAGAGCGCCCTCCGCTCCAACTTCCAGAGTTGTTACGAGCGGCCGGGGAGGGAGAAGGACCTGGATCGCGTCATCCAGGGCAAGGGTTGTAGCAGAAATCCTTGCGCAGATGTGTCGACATCGCGTCCTATGGCTCGAATCGATGCACGACGGGAAGGAGCCGAGGTGAAGCCACTCGCTCCACCTTTTGCCTCATGGCGCGCGGCGAAAGTGCGCGCGCCTACCTTTCGCGCCACGCGGATCGCCGCCGGACGGCGGCGTGCTCGCCACCGCCGCCGGGCGCCACGTGGATCGCCGCCGGGCGAAGCGGTGGCGTGCTCGCCCACTGCCGCCGGGCGCCACGTGGATCGCTGCGGGCGAAAGCAGGCGTGTTCGCCACTGCCGCCAGCGCCACGTGGATCGCCACGCGGCGAAAGAGCGCGTTCGCCCACCTACTCGCCGGGCGCCCGTGGGCTAGGTATCTTGACCACTTGGTTGACCGCTTTAGCGGTGGAGAGGGTACCCAGTAGCAATCTGCCGACAAGAGCCGGGCCCGCCCTGGAACACGCGCCAAAGCCTCTTTTAGAACCCTCATTAAATGCTGGGTGCGTTCCTGGGTGGGGCCTCCACTCATGAGGATACGACCGCCTCGGTTCCCTCCCGAATCTGTCGATTCGCCTTGGGACCCGAAACGGCGCACGATCTTGTCCCTTCGTGAACCGTCGGTGCCAGCGCCGCATATATAGGTACATTTGTATCAAGCGGTTCACGCCTTCTGCTTCCTTGCGCCCTTCCATTTTCGCTCCTTCGTCTTCTTCGTCCAAAGCCTTGCCTTCTTTGCCTCCATGGCGCAGCCCATCCCTCCTTCGACCGCGGATACTCTCGCGGTAAAGAGGATGGTCATCATAGCGCGAGGGCACCTTCGCTTCGGCGGGGACCGCCACGCCACAGTGCCTTCGAACGAGATCATCATACACTCACGGCAGCGATGGCGGCCCTGGTCCCGCCCTTTTCTGATTTTTTCCTCACCGTACTTCATTTCTACGGGATCCACCATCTTCATCTTACCCCCAACTCCATCATCTTTCTCTCCATCTTCGCATACCTCTGTGAGATGTTCATAGGGGTAATGCCGAACCTTCCTCTCTTCCGCTACTTCTTCCTCTCATCACGCCCCACCGACAATGAGGTAGTGGGGAGTTGCTACTTTGTCTTCGAGACGGATGGCCTCCCACTACATCGCCTTCCAACCAAATCAATCGAAGGCATGGCGCAATGCGGCCGGTCAGACGTCAACGATGACAATGGGTCGACGCTTGGGAGTGCCCATCGAGCGGAGGCCTCCGAGAACTGAATTCGTTTTGTCGAGGAGACAATGAACTCCTTGCCATGGCGACCGCATCAGCGGATTGCGGGCGCCGGATTGACTCGAGCGATGGTGGCTCGACTTCGTGATCCCGGAGAATCACTTTTGCGCCGCCGCCAAAGATGGCAAGATTTCGGCGACGATGACAAAGACACGACGCGTGGCGGCGTAAGTCTTCATTCTTCCTTAGTTTTTTCACTGCGACATGTTCTTTCTGTGGCTCCCTACCAACCGACAGCCCAATTTTTTTGCTTTTCGCCAGCGCTGGAAACACAGAGGACATAGTCATCGGCAGATGGCTCTCGTCTTGATGCCGCTATCCGTGGGCGATTCATCTTTCTGGCCATGGCTCGGCCGCTCGCCGATCTGCTGTACGCGGACCGCCTGGAACATGTCAGGCGGTTCCCGCTAATGGACTCCACGGGGGTCGTCGTGGCGCCACCCGTGGCGCACTGGTGATCAGGGACACGGCTCCTACTGGCGACCGGGCCACGGCAAGCGACCGATTGCCCCGGATGCCACGGGCTCGGACCCTAAGAGGGTCCGCCACCTAAACAAACTTCACCGCCGCCAACCCGTCGCGGCGTCTTCACAAGGGCGTAACGCAGCCGCGCCCGGCCACGACTTCGTCTCCGATGTTACCGCCTCGCGCCGCCTCGTTGATCATGGCGCCGACACCTCCGACCACGGACCCTGTGCCACCACTCTCCATGGTGGTTCGACGCTCCGATGGCGGGCTCGCTGAGGGTGCCGCCAAAGCGGCCCCTCGAGACACGCCAAGGGCGCAGCCCGCCGAACGGAGGAAGCCCTAGCGCCTTTAGCCGCCGCCGGGAGAATTATGAGGCCGACCCCGAGGCAGTGCCTCCGGGCTCCAAGCCTCCCACGCCGCCTCCCCGCCACACGCCACGCCGAAATCTTCACCCGCTCGGCGATCTTCAGACGACGGCAACACCCTCGTCGAAGCCGCTAGGCACGGAGCCCGCATCGCCTGTGCACCTTGGCGTCGGTGAGAGGTGAAGGCGCGTGAGCGACGAGGGCGACACGGCGAGGCGGCGCGGCGCGAGAGAGGACGCGCAGCCGCCATGCAGCGCGGCAGAGAGGGCGTAAGAACGGCGAGAGGACGGAACGGCGCGAAGACCTCGAGTCGAGTCCTTCTGCCGGCGCAACTCGTCCATCATGCTCAAGAAGGCGTTCCAACGCACTAAGAGGTGCTCGAACCCTTGGGGTGGCGCTAAACACGCCATCGAGGACTCGCGTAAGCCGATTCCACGCGACCAACCAGCCGCAGAGGCGCCCGGTTGCCAAGCCTCGCCGCTGCTCCGCCAGAGAAGGACGGGAGGTTGCGATATTAACGCGGACCAACATCCTGGCCCGCTGCGCCGGCCGCGACGCTGCCTTCGATCCCATGGCGGTGGTGACAGCCGACGTTGAGGGAGACGCTGCTCAGGCGGAGGCGCGGGTGCGCGCAGCCGCCGAACACATGGCCGGGCTACTGCAAGTAGACCAGCCGATCATGGACGTCTCCACCCCACTGGCGGCGGAAGGCGAGGGCGACGACGAGCTTGACTTTGGCGATGACGACTGATGAGCCGGGCCGCCTTGCCGCTCTTTTTTGTTTTATCTTTATTTGATCTTCATCTGTTCTGCATGCACCAGCGAACTTTGAATATTTCTTAGTCAAAATTACCTGCATGCTTCGCTTACTTCGCATGATCAGTTTCCCTGGGCTAAATCGCCAGGCGGCCAGTCTTCTAGCTTAGCGGAAATGCTCGAGGAATGCTTAGGTTAGGGTGGCGTTCCCGAGTTTCGCCAGGGATTATGCATGTTTGCTGCGAACATAAGCAAAGACCACACAAGTCATAGGGGACTTGGGCAAAAAACGACCTTGAATCCGACAGGAAACACTAGACGTAACTTGGTCATAGCGTTTGGCTTTTACGCGGGATTGCCACTTGGATCAAACCCTTCGAACTCGTGACTCGATGATCGCCGAAAGCACGCCAGAACGCGAGCGTGGCAAGGCAACAAGTTTCGGAAGTGTATTTAGACCGCGGCACTCGACGGTGACAACCAACGGTGCAGAGAGCCAACCCGAGGCGTCGAGCCGTGTTGAGTACCACGCCTAACTTGCACTCGGTCACTGGCGGCGTGCTAAACGCCACGCTTTAGCGTATTTTCCTTCAATCACGAGGGCGTTAATTTTGGCGCCGGACAATCACGCTGTAGCTTGACCCATCTTAAGCGACGCACATAAGGAAATGGTCGAAAGTGCGGTATGAAGCACTTATCTTGTTTTTTCAGACACGAGCGATCGCCCTTAAGCGTCCAAGGCCACGAAGAAGCTTGGGGCGACCGCGAAGAAGCTTGGGGCGACCACGAAGAGGCTTGGGGCGACCAGCCCCCGAGCTTGTCGGCGACCACGAAGAAGCTTGGGCACAGCTACTAACAGAATGAGTAGGCATACGCAAGAAAAACCTGAATGATATAGGTTCTCGCACGGAGTGATCTCTGATCCATTTTTCGGTTTCTAAGTCCTTGCGATTTTCCGGAGATCGATCCATGGTGCTGTACGTCAAAGTTTCGGGCTCCCAGGAGGGGTACTAAACTAACGATGCTCGCGGTGACAACCAGCGGTGCTTCGGAGAGCCAACCCGAGGTGTGCGAGCCGCGCTTGAGCATCGTATCTAGCCCACCCCCTGGTCGCCCGTCCTTGCCGGACGCAGACACCAGGTGACTCCATAGATCACCAAGGAATTAGCAGATATATGGAACCAGCGACATCCATGCAGAAAAGACTTGCCGCTAAGGGCACGTAAAGGACAAAGAATAGTAAACTGAAAGCCTTTTAGGCGACAACTTTACTAACCGCCAAGAGCCGCCAACCAGCCAAGGGAGATTCTTACCTCATGGCTGACCGGGGCGAGCAGCGGGGCACTTACAATTCCTTCAAGGATAGAATTTCCGCAACAACTCTATGTTATAGGAGTTCGTCAGTTCCTCGCCGTCCTCGGGTGTAACCGGACCGCCGGCCGAGATCTGAGACCACCTTGAAGGGGCCTCCCACCGGGAGACATTTGTTCAACCCAAGATGCGCTCGACTGCGCAAGAAGACCAGTCACCATCGCCGGTGTCCTCTCAGAGACGGGTGGCGTGGTACCGCCGAGACTTTCTTTGAAGGGCGGCGTGGAGAGCAAAGACGATCCGCACCTCCTCCAAAAGGTTGACATCTTTCGCCAAGATCCTCTTGGTCTTCTTCGTTGAACACCGAGACGCTGCGGGAACCGAGCGACTTGGAGGGGAGGATGCCTCCGCCCAGATACCGGGAAGAAAGGCGCTCGCCTGCTGTTCGGCTAGGTGTGGTACGGAGCGACCATAGCACCGCCGGAGCTCTTCCGTCCACAGCGCCCTTTTATGAAGCCGATCAAACGCCCTTGTCTTGAGGCCCTTCAACACCAGCGCGTTGGCGCGTTCTGCTTGCCCGTTGCTCATGGGATGGGCCACCGAGGCAAAACAGACCTTGGTGCCCATTTTTTCGCAGAACTCCAGTGAAAGCCGCGCTGGTGAACTGGGTGCCGTTGTCGGTGATGATGCGATTAGCGACTCCAAAGCGGGTGAAAATCCCGCGCGATGAATTTAATCGCGGCGGCGCCGTGATGGCGCAGACGCTTCGGCCGACCCACTTGGTGAACTTGTCAATAGCGACAAAGATGTGGGTGAAGCCCTCGTGGGTTCGCGTGAACGGACCCAGATATCGGCCCTGCATCGCGAACGGCCAAGAGAGCGGATGGTTTGCAGAGCTTGGGCTGGTCGGTGGGTTTGCTCGGCGAAGAACCGACAAGCCGATGTCCTCACCACCGCAAGCATCCCGGAGGGCGAGGCCAATAAAATCCTTGGCGAACGCCTTGCCGACTAGAGTTCGGCGCATATATGGCTCCCGACACGCCCATGGATATCGAGAGCGATGATGCCCTTCTTCCCGAAAGTGATGCACTTCAAGAGAACTGCTTCGCTCTGGCGATATAGGTCCCCACCTACCAGAGTATAGCACTTGGCCTTACGTGCAATCTTCTCAGCTGAGGCATCATCGTCGGGGATCACCTGGTCACGCAGGAAGGCCAGGATAGGGTCCATCCATCGATCTTCCTCGCCAAGGGTGGCGACCACCACGGTGCTCGCTGGGTACTCATTGGCCGCTTTTTCCTCGACGCCTCCGCGGCGCCGCCGCCTTCCTCCGGACTGGGGCCGAGGCGGCACGCCGCTTTCCCTCCCTGAATTGGAGGCCGTGGCAGCGGCACCGCCTTCCCCACCTGAGTCGGAGGTCAGCGGCAGCTTTGCCGCCGCCCCCACGGACCGGGGCCGCGACAAATGACACCATCATTTCCACACAATCGTGGTCGCGATGGATGGTCGCGTAGTCTTTCTTCAAAGACCCCGACCGAACAGAGCCCTTGAGGATGCGAGCCGACGCCCGTCCGCAAGGTGATTGTCACGCCGAGGATATGAATATACCCCAAACCTTCAAAGTGACGCCCATTCTTCGGACCTCCGCCAGTACGCCGCCATGGTGGGGTCGAGCATTGGAATTTTTTCGCTTGATTGATGACCAGCAGGAGTCTCCTTGACTTGGAGGCGCTTGATGCCCAATGTCAAGCGACAAGAACTCGCCAACAGAGCCCTCAGATTCAGCTATGTTGTTTGTGGCCTTGAACTCGAGGGCGACCACGTCATCGAGGGTGTCCGGTCGGGAGACCAGACAACCCCAACCCTGCGCCTTCCAAACCGAAGAGCCATCGAAGAACATGGTCCAAGGAGAAGGTGCGGAACTTCTTCATCTTCCTGAGCGGCGGAGTCCATTCGGCCATTTAACTCCGCCATTCCGACTTTTGATGGCGGTGCGGGTACAAACTTGACGTTGAATTCCCCACTCTACCGCCCATTTCGCAATCGGCCCTCGCTTCTCTGTCATAGGAGGATCTTCGCAGAGGGTAGGCCGTGACCACGTAATTTCCGCCCTTGAAGTAATGACGTAGCTTCTGGACGCCACCAGATCGGGCAGACAAGATCTTCTCGAGCTCGCGGTACCGAAGTCTCGCTTCATGTAACACCTTGCCGATATAGTATACCGCCTTTGATGCCTTTCTCTCGCTGACAAGACTGCTGACCACCTCGGGGTGGCGGCTATGTACAAGAGTATCGGCTCTCCGTGGCCGGGAAACCAAAGACCGGGAGTGGTTAGGTACCGCTCAATTCTTCAAACATATTCTGGCTTCTTCACCCACTCAAGTGGTTCGCCTTCTTTAGCGGCTTAAACAAGGGCAAGCTTTTTCTCCCAATCGGCAATGAACGCCTGTGGAGGCCAGCGACCGCCAAGCATTGACTTGCTTGAGCGCTATTGGCGCTTCATGTGCTCGATAGTCGATATCTTGTCGGGTTGGCTTTCGATGCCGCTTGATACCGAAGCCCAACAAATTCTGTCGGAGGGCACACCGAACACGATTTTTCCGGATTGAGCTTCAAACAATTCTTCCGGAGGTTACCAAAGGTTTCTCCGTGTCTTGGATCAATTCATCGCTCTTCTTAATCTTCACAACCAAGTCATCAACATAAACTTCAGATTTCGCCCTAGTCGGGGCTAAGGTGATATGCATGGCGCTACCGTAAGTTGAACCGCATTCTTTAAACCAAAACCATTCTTACATAACAATATACACCCGTAGGGGTTACAAAAGCGCTTTCTTCGCCTTCAAGTGCCATGCTGATCGGTGGTATCCGGAGTACGATCCAGAAGCACAATTCGACCCTACCGTGGAGTCAACGATGAGATCGACTCATGGCAGGGGTAAGGATCCTTCGGGCAGCCTTGTTGAGGTCGGTGAAGTCGACACATTACGCGCCATTTCCGTTGACTTCTTGACAAGCACGGGGTTGGCAAGCCACTCAGATGAGAGACCTCCCTAACAATCCTCGGCCGCCAGCTTTCTACCTCCTCTCGAATGGCATCCCGCCGGGCGCCGCCTCCGGACCTTCACGGACCGGGACGCGCCTCGGGGGCGTTGTTAATCGGTGCTCAATCACCTCTCGGGGACCCAAACCATATCGGACGGTTGCCAGCGTAACACGCCGGAATTAGACCGAGGAAGGTGATGAGCGCTGTCTTCCTATTTGGCCGAGGTTGGCGCCAATGTTGACGACCTTCGGGTTCTTCCTCACTGTAGGCGACCACCTTTACCTCACCGGCAGAGCTGTGAGGCACGGGTCCCGACCGAGGGGCTCCCGAGGAAGTGGCGTCTGGCGCCCGCCGCAGTGGCGCCGGCCAGTCTTGCGCGCTTTGAAACAAACAAGAAAGCCTCGGCCTTGTCCACCTCGATCGCAATGGGGCTGGGCCCCCAGATCTTCACCACCATATACGCCAGAGTGGGTGGCCGCCATGAACGGGCCAACGCCGGCCACGAGCAGGCATTGTAGGGGAGGTCAAGTCGGCGACTCGAAATCCACCACTGCAAGCGGTAGTTGTCCCTCCCCAAAGGTGACGGGAGGCGACCGCCAAGGGAAACATACCACTGGGCTACCCAAGAAGGGCAGGTGGCGCAGACCCCATCATGGATCTGAGCGCCAAGAATGCTAAGGAGGACAGAGGTTGATAGAACTCCCCGCCCACCAACACGCGGCTTAGCCGCACATTCACAGCGATGGCGACACCACGACAGGAGGTATCCAACGCTGGGCGCCGGATGGTCTCGCTCGATCAAGGTGAGCGCTTGTTTCGACCACTTCAAAGATCCGACCCGACTCGAAGCTCGACGCGGCGGCGCACCTCCTTCTTCGCCGCTTGTAAGCGGCGTTGAGGGAAGGTGGAGGATCCACCATGGATGTAGGCCACCGCGTGATCGGCCTGCTAGAAGGATACGGGCCGGATCTTCATCTTGATCATCACCGGGCGGCGTTCCTTGAGCCGTTTTTCCACCATCTTGTCCACGACCCGACCGGTGTCCAGGTCGTGGGTGTTGGTGCGGTGGATAGGGCAATACGGCTCGCCCTCCTTTTGCTCGCGGCGGTCGTCGCGCCGATCCCGACGGCCTCGCGCAGGTCGCGGCGATCATCCCACGGTCCTGGCGGCGCGCTTCTTCGGCAAGCAGATCTTCTCATCATCGCTTCGGCCAAGACCCGCCTGGTCTCCCGCCTCGCTTCAGCGCTTTCTTGCTTGAGCGATCGAACCCTTCGAGGTCCCGACCTCATCCTTGCTATGGCTACCCTGGGGCCAGCGCCGCCCCTTGAGCTGCGGCCAAGCACACTTATGTGCGAGGGAGAAAAGCTCAGAGGTGGAGCTGATGGTACGGTAGCCATCTTCTCCTTCATCTTCTGTCGCAGACGCCTCTCAAGGCGATGACGACCGATTGCTCCTGAGATGTGGGGATTGTATTGCAGCAAAGGGCGTAACCGCCAAATGAAGTCGCTGGCGACTCCCCTTCTCTTGCTCCAGAGTGTGAAGGTCGCCCTCCACGTGCCACGCAAAGGAGCCCCGAAGTTGGGCGACGAAGAGGTCACACAACTTTCCCCACGAGTGTATCGACTCCTCGAGAGATTCAAGAGCTGAGCGGGCAGAGCCTGTCAAGGTGTTGGGAGGTAGTTGGCCATGACCTTTTCAGATCCGCCACCGCCTCGCACCATCGTGTAAATTTGGAGGAACTCCTCCGGTTGGTGGTGCCGCCATATTTTCTATGGTCACGGGCGAACTCGTCTCGGCCAGTCACACGGCGCAGCCGGGAGAAGGCCTGCACCCGACGCCAGAGGGAGCCGAGCGCCACGGAGGTCCGGTCCGGGACCGCAGATGGGAGCGCGAGGCTCGGGTTTCAAGGAGTCTGAGGAGGAACCTCCTCCTTATCCCGAGGATGAGAGCCATGGGGGGTCTCATCATCGACGCTATTCCGCCATCTGCGGCAGCTCTTGGTCCGGATGGCGCAGCTAGCGATCATGGAGGTCATCGCCAGGCGGCCGGCTCTGGCCCAGATGAGAGCGAGGTCCCCACTTCCTCGAGGAACCGGACCGGATTGCGCGCTTTTCCTTGACCCGGCCCCTGCCGTGGCCCTTCTCGGGGGCGGCTCGAGGCCCGAGAGCGCCAGATGCGCCTTTAGGCGCCAAGGCACGCCGGGTTCGATCGTCGGGAGCCCTACCCGAGTTGGGCCGATCCACGAGGCAGCAATGCTCGCAGCCCACGGAGTGGCCGAGAGTCCCGCGAACTCCACCGGCTGGTGGTCAAGGGCACGAGCGTGCAAGTTCTAGCGGGGTGGCCGCCTCCATGGCCACCAACGACGACGGCTGCTCCACCGCTCGAGAGAGCAGCGCGCCGCTACCGAGGAGGCGGGTACGACGGCTCCTCGACCGACGCGTGACGACCGGAGGCGCTTTGATCGTCGCCGCCTCGCGACATTCGGTGCCGAGAACCCACCATTTTCCGACGCTGGCTTGCTTCCAAATCGCGAACGCCGAATCATTGGGAGTTAGCCGAAAACCATTTACTAGCCCCTACTGGCGCGCTACCGCTCGGCCAGATTCCGCCGACAGTTCGTGATCTACTGAACCGGTTTGGTTCTAATGAGGGCGTCTTCGCAATGGGCTAAACCTAGCGAGGGAAACCCTAGGGACTCTCGCGGCAAGCTTTTGGCGCATTTAACTATGGTGACACAAGGATTTTTTACCTGTGTTCGTGCCCCTTCAAGGTGGGTAATAGCCTTACTTCCTCGTTGGATTGCTTATCGAGAGTGTTTTTATCGTGCAAGACAAAGCTTGGGAATTACAAGTTCTTCTTTGGGCTCTCTTGCTATGCTCTTGCTTGTTTTCTTCAACCTCTGGTCGACCTTTCTTCCCTATGCACCCGAGGGCCCTTATATAGGCCAAAGCAGGAGTAGGTAAAAGGGGTCATCATGTCGATCCTTACACATTTAATACGCCTTCTCAGGTCTGGCTGCTCCTCCAAATTTCATTAAATGCCGACGATGGCTTCGCCCTGGTCCCGCCTGATGTGACCCTTTCTTGACAAAGTTGGTGAGGGCGCCGAGGAATGGGGTTGTAGCAGAATCCTTGCAAAGCAGACAGTATGACATCGCTGTCCTATGGCTCGAAGCAGACGACAGGAAGGAGCCTTCGAGGTGAAGCCACTCGCTTCCACCTTTTGCCTCGCTGGCGCTGGCGAAAGGTGGCGCGCTGCCTTACCGCCGCCGGGCGCCACGTGATCGCTCGCCGGACGAAAGCAGGGCGTGTTCGCCACTGCCGCCGGGCGCCACGCGGATCGCTGCCGGGCGAAAGTGGCGTGTTCGCCACTGCCGCCGGGCGCCACGGATCGCCCATCGGGCGAAGCAGGCGTGCTCGCCACTCGCCGCCGGGCAAGACGCGGATCGCTTCGCCGGCGTAGCAGGCGTCTTTCGCCACCGCCGCCGGGCGCCACGCGGATCGCTCACGCCGGCGAAGCAGAAGCGCGTTCGCCACCGCCGCCGGGCGCCCGTGGATCGCTTCGCCGGCGAAAGTGGCGTGTTCGCCACCGCCGCCGGACGCCACGTGGATCGCCGCCGGCGGGCGTAGAGCGTGCCACCCACCGCCGCTCGCGCCCACGGGCTAGGTATGTCGACCACTTGGTTGACCGCTTTGTGCGCGCGGAGAGGGTACCCAACAAGAAAGTACGCCGACAACGCTCGAGCCACAGATCGGGCGAAACCTTGAGGTCTACGTGGAAGACATCATCGTCAAGAGTCTTTTGAGGGCGTACCACGTCACGACTCGAGGAAACCTTCGCCAACCTAAACAGCACGTGATCAAGCTCAACCCGTGAGAAGTGCGTGTTCGCGCGGGCGCCGAAAGGTGCTCGGCTACATGATCGGGGCTCGGGGTTGGTCCGAACCGGAAAAGATCGAGGCGATCGAGAAGATGGCGCCCGACCTCGATCAAGCAGGTGCAGAGCCTCACCGGTCGCATGGCCGCCCTCAAGAAGTTCATCTCGAGGCTCGGCGAGCGTGGGCTCCCATTCTTTCAACCTGCGCAAGCACGGGCTTTGAATGGACTTCAGAGGTGCAACGATCCTTCGACGAATGAAGGTGTACTGTCATCCCCGCCCGCCACGACCAAGAATCCGGCGAGAGGTTGCTGCTCTACCTCGCGCCACCACCCAAGCCCGCCACCGCTGTCCGTGGTCGAAGGGGTCACAAAGAAGACCGATCTACTACGCCACAAGTCCTCGCATGGCTCAAGGAGCGCTACCCACAAAGTGGTTGTCAGATGCTTCCTCATGGCTTCACGAAGTCGACACTACTTCCAAAGACTCGTGGTCGCTCCGAGCAACTTCCCGCCGGGGACATATTATGGAACCCGTAAGGCGGCGATAGCCAAGTGGGCTATGGAGTCGGCGGCGCTCGACGCCCGTGTCGGGCTCGAATGGCAATCAAGTCGCAGTACTCGCCGACTTGGTAGAACAAACGCCGCAACCCGCCTCCCAAGCTCGTCCAAGAGGAGAAGCCTCGACTCGCTGACGGCTCGCGGTCTTTCAAGCGCCGGGCCGATTTTATTCTTACGCGACGACGCTTGAGGTATGTAGTTCGTTTTGGGTTCCGGCGACCAACAATGTGGCGGAGTACGGCCCTATTGGCGGGTTTACGGCTTGTAAGGCCTTGGGCGCGCCGTTGATCGTGAAGGGCGACTCCGGATCGTCATCAACCGGTTCAACAAGGACTACCAATGCTCGAAGACTCGATGGCAAGGTACTCGCCGAGGCGCCGCAAGATGGAGAAATGGTTCCGAACTTGAACTCGTGCACATCCCCGTGAGGATAACTCCAATACCGACTTCCTCTCCAAGCTCGGCCTCCGACGACGAGATCCCCGACGCTATCCCGAGACGCTGGCGGCCCCATCTCCGATCAGAGGTCGTGTCGCAATGGCTGAAGGTATTCCCTCCTGGGCCGAGCCCATCCACAATGTGTTGGCAAGAGGCGACCTACTGCCCGACCCTGCCGAGAGGAGCAGGATCAAGCAACGCGCAAGCTTGTACACGCTCGTGGACGGCAAACTCTATAGACGGAATGTTTCTGGCATTCTGACTCGGTGCATTTCTGCAGAGGAGGGTAAGTACCTATTAAACGACATTCACTCAGGCCTTTGTGGAGCACACTCTTCATACAGGACGATGGTCGGCAAAGCCTTCCGTATGGGGTACTACTGGCCAACGGCGCTTCAAGATGCTCGTGATATCGTTCGTCGTCGCCGAGCATGCCGCCCATGCCGTGAAGTCGCACCACCGGCAGACGCCCTTCAGACTATTCCGCTTGCTTGGCCTTTCTCGACCGGGGCTGGATATCCTCGGTCCTTTTCTCAGCGATCGGGGAAAGAAGTTCTGCCAGGCCATCGACACCTTCACCAAGTGGGTCGGTTTAACCAGCCTCACCATCACCGCCGAGCGGTCGCTCGGTTTTTCCGTCTGCTCGTGGTCACTGTGCACGGGTTCCATGCAAAATTATCACCGATAATGGTACACGCTATCAAATAACTATTTCAGAATTTTGCGAGACCTTGGCACCAAAGTGTGCTTCGCCTCGGTGACTCACCCCGAGCAACGGAGTCAAGAACGCGCCAATGGACGATTGTCCAGTATGCCAAGAAGCGAAGTCGCAGATGAGCTCGAACGCCACGGCAAGAAGACCTGGTGGACGAACTTCCCACCGTCTTATGGTCTATCCGTACCACAGTCAGCCGAGCAACAGGGTCCACGCCTTTCCAGCTCGTCTTTGGTACTGAAGCCATCCTGCCTCCTGAGGTGACGCTAGGCTCTGCCAGGGTCAGCTTGGTCGACCATGTCGACTTCGAGCAAGAACGGTCTCGACCTTACCTCGCGGAAGAAGTAAGATGTCGTAATCGCCACGATCAACGACACCGCAAGCTCTTCAGAGACATGCGTCTCGGCTTGCAGACGACCTAGGAAGCTCCTTGTTGGGGATCTAGCTCTAAGACGAATTCAGAGCTCGTCCAACACCAACAAGTTGTCCCCGCGGTGGGAGGGCCCCTATAGAGTCGTTTGAACAGATCGCACGGGGGCTTACCGGCTAGCGATGCCCGATGGCAGAGAGCTCTCTAGCTCGTGGAATATAGATTAGCTTCGGAAGTTCTATGTGTAACCTCTATTCCTTTGAAATTCAATAAAGCTGTTCTTTGTTTCTCGCCATTCTTGTCTTTCTTACTATAATTGCAAAAGTTATCATTGGTCGTAACCTTTTCTCGACCACGACCTTCGTGCACAGTGCATTCGCCTTTGGTCTGAGCGTCACGAGCTTTATGGTCGCCCCCAGTGGTCGAGCTAATTATAAGCCGAAACTCTTCGCAATCCACCACCATCGCGCTGGGCTCGATCCGAAGCCTCGCGCACTGTCCTTCAGCAGCCATGTTCCGCTGAGCTCGAATGTTAGGTCGAATGTGACTAACTCGCTTTAAAGTTCGCCGACATGTTCTTTCTCTCTCGGCCTTTTCTCAACTACGCAGTCACGATCGCTTGCTCACAGTAAGTCTTGTGCCCAAGGTGGCGTTGTTTCGCCCTTGGACCCAGGGGGGCTAGATAAAGGGCATACTACCAAAGAAGTTTACCCACGAGTAGGAGCAAAAGCGTGAAAGGCTAATTCCAAACATCCTCGACTACTTAACTTCAAAGTGGGGCAGGATCATGGCACCCAAAAGTAATGTAGCTCCATCTTAAAATTTCATAACGCTTCGCAGATGCAGTAGGGTAAAATTACAGTCCGCCATCTCGCTGGTGAGTTTCTCTCTGCTCGAGCTCGCGACCTTAGCCCGCAAAGTTGTGAGCTCATTGGCGGTGTCCACGGCTCGGCGACGCTCGTCTTGGAGTTGGGTCAGGGCGCTTTTGGCTGCCTTACTGGCGCGCCCTAGTTTCTCCTCCAACTCCGCGATCTTGTCTTCCACTGGGACGCCCGCAGAGGATGACGCTTGCGGTGGATGCCTTCTCCAATGCCTCGGCCTTGGCGTGTTCATCGGCGGCGCTTGTCGAGGCGGTGGCTCGCTTCGCGCGGCCTTCTCGGTGACTCTACCTTGGCACGCCGATCTCAAGCGCCGAGCGCCTTTGGTCATCCGAGCCCGCTTCTGTTTCTACGACTTTGAAGCCGTGATCGCGCCGGAGGACTGGTTTGCTCGAGCTTCGGCGCGGCCACCTCCTCTGGCCGCCATCGTCGGGCGAAGGTCGCCGAGCTCCTTGTTCACACGCTCGAAGCTCTGCCGTCGACCTCGATGGTCGCACAAAACTTGACGCGCCGCCTCCCGCGTCTCCACCACGCCCAAGAGTCCCCGAGCACGCGCTCGGATGCTCGTGGAGACCTTGCACCCTCGAGTGACGCCGCCGACGCTTTAGAGGACGGAAAAGCGGCCTGTGAGAAGTTTACTGGAAAACTCGACGGCATGTTGCGGGGCATGCGAGGAGGGCTCTTACTCGCGAAGACGGTGCTGACGCCACAAGACGGTAAACTCTGCTCACCTCGCCGATTCGAAAGCAGGTCAATCTCGACCTCTCCACCCGAGCTCCAGGTTGGGGATGACCTCGACCTCCACGGCAAGGTCGTGGCTAAGGCTTTTCCCCCGAGCTAGCGACGGCTTGAGTCCCGCCACCCGGTTGGAGGATTCGACTCTCCACTGGGGTCGCGCGGCGGCATCTTCGGTCCGACCTCTACGGTTGGGGCCCGTCCGGCTTCGGAAGGAGTTGCAGCGTCACGACATCGCCCAACCCCATGGTCGGGCTCGCCCACCTCCGGCCGGGAGTACCGATCGATCCGCCACAGGCCTCCAGTTTTGTCCGTACTGGCAATGCCTGGCGCCGCGATTGCAGACGGACGCTGCCTCAGTCGACCGGCTTTGGGTGCTACCACGGCCACGTTGCCGTCGGTGGGTCGGCTGCGACCTTGGCATCGCGACGATCGGGTCGGGGTCCCGGCGGATTCACCGACGCGACCAAGGCACCTCTGGCGCCTTCCTCCGCGCCACCCTCTGGGATCGACAAGAGCGACGTTGTCAACTTCACGGTGTCAGTAGTCCTCATCGGATGCGAAGCTCAAGATCTCCGCCGACCGTCGCCGAGCCCTCGGTCAGACGCGCCGACAGGACCCAACCAAGGCCCCGAAGATGACTTTGACTCGAGGGTCGGCGGGCAGCAAGATAGGCATCCTCCTCCTCCTCGGACTCGGACTCTACCGACAACATCCATTGTCAATTGGGCAAGTTTTGAGCTCGGCGCCGAAGCCTCGCGGGCAAGGACAAGCTAAGTTGGAAAAACGCGAGGATGGGCAGAGCGAGTCCGTAAACCCAAAGGCTTACTAGTCGTCGCCGCCCGCACTGAGGGCCGTCTGGATCTTGCCGCCTGAAGCTCGGAGGGCGCCCGCTCGCGCTTCCCCAACTCGGGTCCTTGAACCCGCTGGTCGCGGCTTCACCATGGCCGCCTGGGGTCCGGTTCGACGCTTTGGGCATTGGGGCTGAATACTGGCGGCGGTCAGGGCGCCACCGCTTTAAAAGGGGGACATGTCAAGCGATAAGGAGAGCACGAGCACGAGCTCGAGGGCTCGATTACCGACCCTTACCATGGCATGGTCGCCCCACTCGATGTGAGGCTTCTTTACCTCCTGGCGACTTGTCGTGGCTAGGGAGGTCTCTTCCTCCCTTTCTGTTTTGCTCCCGCCGCAATGGAGTACTTCGGGTCAGGTCAAACAGCTCCTGGTGGTCATGAGAACCTGCGTGGGTCAGAAGGGCCTCCGCGAAAGTCAAAGTCAAGGGTGAGGACGGGACGACTTACCTCGGCCTTCCGGCGAAGTACATTCTTCGGGACCGGGTCATCGAGGGTGTATCCGTGCGCCAGCTTCCCGAACATTTCAAACATCCTATCAGAAACCCAGGACTCTTTCGGTGCTGCAAGAACATGGGCCATCAGGAAAGACTGTAGGATGGGTTTCGAGCAAGAGTTTTAAGGTCGAAGGTCTTGCCTATCTGCCCAAGGCAGGGGTCACACGCCCGTGATTCAAGAACGGTGTTCCTCCTCCGCAGAGGGGACACACCTTGCCCGCAGAAATCGACGGCGATCGCTGTTCGGTGAGGGCTGCGTGGCGCAGATATGTATGGCAGCAATGGCCTCCTCATCGACCTCAAGATCTTCAGGCTCGGGGGTCTCCTTCTTCTCGGTGATAGGAGTCCCCTCAGACGTCAGAGCCCCGCGGCTTCCCTTTCTTCAGTAGAACCACCGCCGACCGTGGGACCAAGAGAATCCCGAGCGGCGACTTGGGAAGGACCACATGAGCCCGGTCCAAGTCGAAGTAAAGGCACCCGACCACGGGTCCTTCCCGGAGCGGAAGAGGGAGTAGAAGCGAAAGAACAGCGAGGGGGTGGGGAGGATTCCCAGGAATCCCTCGCACAGATGGGAGAAGATGGCGAGCGTGAGGATGGAATTCGGTACCAGGTTGATGAGCTCTATTTCGCAACTGGAGAGGACGTCCGCCAACGCTCTCTCGGGGTCCTTGAGCCAAGGAGCGCATAGTGCTCGGTGCAGACGATCTCATCATCCCTGGGGCGTGGTTCGGTCTCGCCGCCCGGCAACCGCCATGTCACCGGGTCCACTATCCCCAGGGTCTCGAGCTCTTTCATCCTCGCGGACGACAAGGTGCTCCTCCCTAGCTTAGTCATGACGGTGCAGTATGCTTGGTCGAGGGAGGGAGGAGAAGGTGTTGCTTGGGCGCAAAAGCCTTGGAGACGCGGGCACAGAGATCGTGGGTTCCTTTTTCAACAGCTTGTGGGCTCGCAAATTCCTACATCAAGGCTCGTTAAAACCGCCTCTACAAGACTCAAAAGGCGTGGCTCGCCGTGATTGGACAAAGCGAATTAAGGATGGGGTTATGGACTGAGGCGCCACAGTGTCCGCCGCCCATTCGCATCCGTGATCCCCGGCGAAGAATTCAAAGGTCGCCAGGTGTCGGGGCTGAGGATTTACTTTGTGGTCTCCACCCGACCTAGACCAGGATTTCAAGACCTACAAAGGTTTGTCCCCGACGACTTTAGGGTGAGGCTCGAGGTCGCCCCAGGCGCACTTCTACGACCTTGAGCCTCGGGGGCTAGCTGTTTGGGCCGGATAACCCTTTGGCCACTAACGACAACAACAAGGTTCTCTAGCTCGGGGCCCCCAACACGCCCTTGTTTCGGCCGAGGGCTCAGGCCTTCGAAAGTCGCAGACGACTCGAAGTTCGAGCCCGCGACGACCTCGAGTGCGGGCCACCTTTGCTCGGTCGTTGTTTCCTTGGATCCCAAGACGTGCATTTATCGCGCTACTAAGACGTGGTCTCATGGGATGGTGCAGGAGTGCGCGGCAAGCCCGGAACGGTTACAAATGGCCCTCAATGCGCATTAAGGGCCACGATCCGAAGATTTCTCCTGGCGGTTACACAGAGGGGGAGGTATAAAAGCTGGAGATGCACGAACGCAGAAGACGACAACAGTACGCACCACAGCCCGAGCTAGAAATCACCATTGCTGACTTGAGCTGTAAACACATCCCTGTACATCGACATAACAAAGATCACTGCCGCAAGGCGACTGGAGTAGAGCTATTACCTTCACAGGGGCTCGAACCAGTATAAACCTTTGTCTCCCGCTCGTTGACGCCTTGCCCGACCATCAACGATCGATTCCATTCCTTCGCTTGAGCGGTTACCAGACGGGTCCCATATCACACGAGACCCCTACCACCTTTCTTGCGGTTGGCGATCCCGATCGTCGACAGTCTTTGAGACTACTGCTCAATGGAATCCCTGGCCAGCCAATCAAACACAGGAAAGGCCTTTGGCAGGAGGATCCACTCTCACCCAGGCTTTTCATTCTAGCCATTGATACATTACAAGCACTAATAGCCAAGGCAACTAGGGACAATATGACCAAACCAATTCTACCTCGGTCACTACCACTACGGATCTCCCTCTACACTAATGATGCAACCATTTTCTCCAACCTAGACAAGGAAGAACTACAGGTCATACGATTGATTCTGGCAACCTTCGGTGCAGTCATAGGGTTACACACAAACTTTTAGAAAACCGAGGTCTATCCCATAAGATGTTGGGATTTGGATCTCACAGACATCCTATAGGAATTTTCAGCAATTATGAAATCCTTTCCTTGTAGATACCTAGGACTCCCACTATGCCCAACTAGGTTGAAGAATATAGAGGTCCAACTAATCATTGACAGAGTTGGAACAAGTTTGGCAGGATGGAAAGGAAAGGTTCTTTCAAGGGCTGCAAGACTCACATTAGTGAACCCAGTCCTCACACCCTTGGTGATTTACCACTTGACTGTGATTCCCTTAAGCAAATGGGCAATAAAAAAGATTGACACGTTGAGGAGGAATTTCATTTGGAAAGGTCAACATGAATGCAAGGGGGACCATTACTTGGTAAACTGAAACAAAGTATGCATACCAAAAGAGCTAGGCAGTCTAGGAGTCCATGATCTTGTTAGGCTTGGGAGGGTGCTCCGGATTCAACGACTTTGGTATGATTGGAAGGATAAACAAAGGCCATGGGTCGGCACGGACTTGCCGTGTGATGCAACCGATAAGAGCCTTTTTCAAAGGCAAGCACTGTGGTCGCATTTAGTAGACAAAGGCAACAAATGAAGCTCGACCTCCTGTGGCTCAATGGCGCCACCGATCGAAGTTAGCACCTTGATTTTTTGTGCTAGTTAGAAGGAAAAATAGAACGGTCCAACACAAACTAGCAAGCAAAAATTGGATCAAACCGCTACAAGCAATAAACACCCAAATGCAGTTGGATGAATTCATTACCTTATGGCAAGCCATCCAATAGGTCACCTTGTAGCCATAGACCCGCGATGACATACTATGGATCTGGAAAACGAACGGAGAATACTCAGCAAAAATGGCCTACAATGTGTAGTTCTATGGTTCTCAGCCTCAACATGACTACAACGTTATCTTGCAAGCTCACACAAAAAACAGGTGCAAATTCTTCACATGGCTGCTCATACAAGGCCGGATCTTGACAGGTGACAAGCTGCAAATCAGAGAATGGCCACACAGCACAATATGTTCTATGTGCGGCTTTAAACTTGAGACAGCCCCTCATCTGATATTGTGTTGCCCTTTCACAAAGTAGGTTTGGGCCAAGGTGTTCCATTGGTTGCACATTCAGACACTCTCCTTACAAATTCACACCAATGGAGCAAGTTCTGCCCATTGGTGGCAAGGTATTCGAGATATCACACCTACTCAGCAGAGAAAGGACATCGACGAAGTCCTCATTTATACCTTCCAGAACTTATGGAAGGAGAGAAAAAGGAGAAAGACAGTACAGATGGTCTTCAACCACATCTCTCATGATGTCGCTAATCGCAAACAAGCTTTCAAGACATGTTACGAGAAACTGGAATGAATAACGACTCTGAGGCATGAAAGAAACGCTCATACCACAGCACTAGTCAACTTCACTATGGAAGATGTGGTTCACAGGAAAAAAGGCCCTGCAAGAAGGTGTGCAATGGGAAATCTAACAAGACAACAAGGAGAGTTTCTACAAACCTTCCTGCTGTCGATGCCATCAATTTTGGTGTTGTGGTAGTCTATTTATTGGTTTTTTTACTAAATCTGGTTTTCTTTAGGTTCTATTGTTCTCTATTTCTAGAATTCTAGTCCTTACAAACATTTGTTGTTCCATTTAGTCGGTAAGTTGTGCTAACAGTTGTAATGATACTTTGGTTCTGTTCTCGTCTCTCTCTTGAATAAAAGGTAGAACACCTGCCAATCTTAAAAAAAGTGTGTGACTAACATTAGCAATGAGCACGCCATCCATAACGTGGACGGTGAACCACTAGCCATCGCTCTTGATATGCATGCCCTACACATAGTTCACCTAGAGTAACAGTGTTAGGCCAACCGCATTGGTGTGTGTCGACACTCAACAGGCCCAGCACCTTGTCAGCAGGGTGGGTAGTAGTTCATCCTCATTCCATGAGGCTGGCCTTCAAATATGCCTATCAAAGACTCCAGCTCAGCTCCGATGCCCTTCGGCATGAACTCCAACAAGCGACTTGGTAGCTTTGATATTTGTGATGTGTATGCATATATGGAATGACTAAATTCCAAAGAGCTTGAGTTAAGAAGGAGACAGACACTTATCATGAGCTAAGTTGCAAAGTTGTAAGTCCTGCACCTGAAGGATGCAGGGTTATTTGGTCAGAACCTCGAGTTCCTCGCCTGGCTTGGTTGAACTTGAAACATCTCTGCACAGTCCAGTTTCTGATCCCCGGACACCATAAAGGCCTGGCCATAGCCTTCAAGGCTGTGTGACAGCTGTGAGTACATCTTGGCATCAAGTGGCTATTTGCGTAACTCAACCATGTCCTTAGGTTTCCAATCACTTCATCTAGCACTCCATGGTTGATGAGCTGTAGTTTGTTTCACAAGACGCTTGTTATACTGTTTACACAATTGAAAACAAATATGTTGAAAGTACATGAATGATGAATGAATGCACCATTCACCACCAGCTTAATCGATAACCTAAATTGTACAATCAATGTACACTATGTTTCTTTCTTGGGTGCAGTTGTATGCATTTGTTTCAAAGATGAAATACCAAGAACTTACCACTGATGACCTCCTCAGAACTGGCCTCTATCCTAATGTACCTTTCAGGTATCTGGTCATCACCATTGTAAGTGTCTACAATCTCCTGCACATTAGTCACTGGGAGAGATCCAATGGTTCTTACTTTTGCCGTTGCCATCCCTGCGCATTCAGAAATAATTGACAACGCTGACATATAAATACGATGTTTTTTCCTTTTTCTAAGGTATAAAATTTATGTTCATCTGCAAAAGCAGTAGTATTCTATTTTACTACCTATCTGTTGAGAATGCGGTGGCTTTTGCCAGTGAAGCATTTGTATAGGCAGTATGTACGGTGTTTTATGTTCAAAAATAAGACACGAGAGTATGGGTGAATGCCGACCGTCTTATAGGCTGTCCTCTGGGAGAGAGAGAGTAGACACGAGGGTTTATACAGGTTCGGATGCTAAGCAAATGCCCTACTCCTGTTGGTGGGTTCCCCAGGAGGAGTAGGGAGGGGTCTCCTAGTCTAGGCTTCTGAGGGACATACCAATTGTGTGACTTGCATTCAGTGAGTTCATACTGATATGGGTTACAATGGGGTTTTATAGGCGTTCAGCCTGTTACATAAAATACCATCCTACCCCTGCCGCAGTAGCTTAAACGGGGGCATCTTGGTCTTTCCAGCGAGGAGGTAGTTGTAGGCCTTTGACTCTGGGGGCCCACAAAGGACTTGGGGAATGGGGACCCTACTCGACGATTGGTCCAAAGTGGCTCGAGAGTGCCCACCCATCTCCGTGGGCATCTGGGGGACGCCCTCTTGGACCAGGTGTCTTGCCAAGTGCCCTGCGATCAGGAGGCAAGGTGAGACCCCTTGGAGGACTGGAGACCCCTCGGATACCTCCTTTAGAGAGCCCACGAGGGTATGAATGAGCCTCCCATAGCACTTGCGAGAGCATGAGGGAACCTCTTGGAGCGTGCTCGCGGGGGCAGGAGGGACCCTCCCATGGCAAGCCCACGGGAGCATGAGGGAGCCTCCTGGAGCACGCCCGCAGGGGCAGGAGAGAGCCTCCAGTGGCATGCCCGCGAGAGCATAAGGGACCCTCCTGGAGCAGGCCCACGAGGGCAGTAGGAAGCCTCCCATAGCACACCCGCGAGGTATGTCCGCGAGGCATGAGACCTCCCGCAAGGTTATGAGGGAACTTCCCCTCAACACTAGCCCCCTATCCCTCAGGTACTTTTAAGGGTGACCGACGGGCAAGAGAGAATGTTGTCGTGCCACCTTTTCGGACACTTCATTACCTCCCCAAAAATCGAGCCCTTGGGGCAAACTCTCTTCATCCACTTCGGCCCCATGGGCGCTAGCGCCCTGCCAAAGCAGCTCAAGGTGGGCATTATAGCGGTGCTAGGGAGCTCGCATATTACTAGATGCCTGGCGGGCAAAGCCCCACACAACACGCCCCGCCTTTGGTTAACAACAGTGTCAAAGGTCAAGGGAAAACACACTAGTTAGGTGTCTCCATCTGCTTGTATTGGGCGCTTAGGCCAACACTCATGCCGGGATCTACCAAGCACACTTAGGCCATGTCGGGATCTGCCAAGTACTTACGCCCGTGTGGGAGTACTCCTGACACAAGGAAGGGGAGCTTATCCCAGTGGGAGCCTTAGGCTGATGCCCATGGGAGAGACGAAGGACTGTCCCAACCACTTTTAACCAACATCAGGGCTTGCATTCAACTTTTGAGCTCTGCCGGGTGCTCATGCTAGTGTCCTAGGCCATGGCTTATCGGGTGTTCACTCTAGTGCCCGGCTTTAGACCCGCTCGGGAGCTCACCTTAGTGCTCAAGCTGTGCTCCTAAGTGTCCTTTTGAATGTTGGTGGACAAATCCAAAAAACTTGAGCAAGCAACAGAGGTGCGTAATATGTTCTCCACAATGTGCTCTGGGTCTTCATGCATGGCATTATGCATGGATGGTCCAGACCATTGTATCGGTTCCCCATGGATACTGCCAAGTAGACCCATCTCTTGAGTGCTCTGGCCAACGCCCGAGTTGGAATCCCTTGTGGGCGAATGGGCGTCTGGGCGCTTAGGCTTTACCGAATAGGGCGCTTTGGGAAACCATGTTGCTCTCGTTCCCTTTTTTCATTCCTTGGAGGCATTAGGAGGGGACTTTGTCACCTGGTTAGGGAGAGAACAGGGAGCAGTGTGGCGGGCCAGACCCATTCCCCTTCGCCTAATGGTTAAGCCAATGACGGGAAGAGGAGTGATCGCCACCTAGACTGGCACCAAAGAGAGGAGATCGAGACGTACATCGGGAAGTAGGGGATGGGCCGCCTCCTACCCGACTCGCGCATGGGGTTGGACTTCGCACTGTCGGTGGCTCGGCCTTGTGCTCGAGGTGGACTAGGCGGCCAGGGTGGGGTTGTGCCGTCGGAGGGGGCGTGGCTCGCCTGTTCGACCCGTGTTCACCAACGACGACTGAAAGCTACGCAATGCAATCTGGGATGTGCACACAAGGAAAGGCGCTCGTGACTTGATGGAGGAAATGACCCTCCTCAACCTCAGCACTCTTGTTCAATGCGCTAGACTGGGGTTTCATGGTAACCTCCATTCCGACATTGGGAAGGGTAAGGGCCTCCGTGTTGTCCCTATTTTTCTTTTGCACATTATCCCTTTACCTCCGATGATTTCCTTTTCATGCGCAATTCTCTCTGTGGAGGCGGCGAGGGAAGAGACCAAGGTGATCCTTAGGAGGTGGTGCGTGTCTGAGGCACGAGGCTATGAGGCTGAGGGCATCCCCTTAGAGGGGGTGAACTTCGTGGCCGAGGCGTTCGGCCTACACCTTCCCCCACAGGGTGACCCTACCCCCGACCAGGCTAAGTGAAAGAGGGCTCGAGCTACGGTCACGGAGGATGACGCCCGGGCTTCGCCTGCCAAGGCACGTGCCAGGAGAGCCACTAGGGGGCATGTGGGTGGTGCCTCTCAGTAGCACATTGTCACTTCGGCTTGCATCGCGGGCGAGACAGGTTCTCCCCAGGTGGCACCCCGGGGGCCCCCGCCATCCCCTGTCGCCAAGGGCAGGGGCACCAAGGGCCCTGAGAAGAAGAAGGCACTCGTTTGGGAGGGCACTGGCTCCTCCACCAAGCGGACGAGCAGGCGCTCACCCACACGTTCCCCATCTACGACGTCCAGCTCTTCCAATGAGCCCGCATCAGACGCTGAGTCGGGGAGCTCCGCCAGGCGTTCCCAGTAGCTCACCCAGGAGATTGAAGGGCTCCTTGATGTTGAGACCGTTGGGCCAGTCACCTCGTCGGTCAAGGCTATAGCGGGGAAGGAGTTTGGGTATGTCTACCCCAACGACATTGAGTCCTTCTGCTTTCCAGGAGGTAGATAGCTCTAGCCATGCTAAATTGTCATGAAGTTCAAACTTTTCCTTTACACCCCTAACCTGCTCTACTCCTTTTTTAAGACTCGGTGGAGTATAAAGCGCCCATGGAGGTGGAGCCCCCCGCGTCCGCTGTGCCTCCGGGGACACCAACAGAGAAGGTGGCTACTCCATGCTCTCCCATGCAAGTGGGGTAGGCGCAGGGTGACCATAGAGGTTCCTCCAGCGCTCTCCCTGAGTGAGCCATACCTCACACCTTGGATGCATAGGCGATTGAGATGACTCGCCTCTTCGTGACGGAGCAGGTGCAAAGGTACATGGCAGATTTGGTGCCTGATGATCCCAGGAGATTCTTGGAGGTTGTGGGAGAGAAGTTAGTGACTACTGTGACCTTTTAGTACCAGGCATCGTAGATCTCCCTTTCTTTTGTCAACCCCCATAAACTAAGGATTCTTATGTATGACTTGTTTGATACCCCCACCTTCATCTCCTTGCAAGCTATGGCAATGAGCAACGTTCTCTTTGACAGGGGATGCTTAGCAGCCACACCACTATATCTTGTTGAGGATGATCCCGAGGCCCTCAAGAGGATGATCTAGAGGATGGTGGAAGACAAGCTTAACAAAGCAGATGCTGAGCTAGAGAGGTCTCGGCAGTGGGTTAAGAACTTGGAGGCTGACTTGGAGAGGTCCCACGTGGTTATGTGGGCTGTGGGGGCGGACCGCGATGCCAATGAGCAAAGGTATAAAGCGGACTAGAAGACAATGGCTATATCTCTCATGAACCTTACCGTGTTGGTCTAGGTCACTTTAGGGAGCTTGGGGCCCGAGTGGAGGATCTCCCACCTCCCTCTGAGGATTGGGAGGAGTGGGTTGGCGTCCTGCGGGGCGGTGTCGGTCTCCTTGTGAGGGCGACCGGGGACAAGGGCAAGGCCTTTACCAAGGTCGCCTTGACTATGGGAGTTGCAACCACCATCTCCCACCTCTCCGATGTTGCAGGTAAGGAGACCATCCTCGCTGCACTTCGAGAGCTGTACACTCAGGAGGTGTGTCAGAGCGCCTGTGAGGGTAGCTCCAACTGGGGTTCCCTTGTGGGAGGCTTCATGGATAGCCTCACGAGGGTTCCTCGTGGGATCGGATCCTGGGTGCCAGGTTAGGGCCCAAGCTTAGAGCATATATGACTTCCTCCGGAGTATGCTTGATGTCTTTTGCTAAGTAGTTAGGTGGTTCATGCTTACTATATTGGGATCCTTACCATGTAAGGTGAAGCACTCTTTTGTGTTAGAGATGTATCTTTATTTGTAGTACCCATGATGTTGACTAGGGCGTGCTCCCCTCTTTTGGTATGAACTTGCTTTAGGTATAGGTGACTTATGACTCTTGCAATGTTTTGTTCTTGGATATGCCCCAGAGAGCAGTTGGTATCCGCTATAAATGAAGCGTACAGAGGGCTCGGGCGTCACATCGATTATGCCTGCCAAAGCCGCAGGACTAGGCGACTTCATGGGGGCATGATCATGCCTTGGGTCCTAGGAGGGGTCCAAGGCGCGAGCACCCCGTCGGAGGGTTATTTAGGGTGTGTTTGGTAGGGTTCCAGCTTCACCAGATCTGTGGATCTGGTGGAGCTGGGTAGTCCTAACTTCACCAGATCTGTAGAGCTGGAGCTGTGAGTACATTAAGAGTGTTTAGATGGATCATCTTGTTTACATTTTAGACCAAAAATATAAACTTAATCCACTTTATTTTAGCCTACAAGTTTCAGATCTCAAGTGAAGCTGGGATTTGGAGCTCCACCAAACAGGCCTTTAGTTACTTCTCCCTAAGGGAGAGAAAGCAACTTATCTTATATTATGTATGGAGGAGACGAGTTCTCTGTGTCATTACACAGCGTGGGAGTGTTTCCTTCTTTGCTCGATGGCCATCTTCTTGGTCTTGGTGACCCCTCTTTTCACCAGGACCCTCGTCGCGAGCCCGAGGAGCCTTGGGCTTTGAACCCTTCTTGGGTCCTTTAAAGGCACCATTCCCCTGAAGCGGGGTGTCGGCCACAACAAGGACCTTAGAGTCACGACCTCTATTGGAACGTTCCCTCCGGTCCTTGTTCTTTTTCTTGGATGACCCCTTTAGCCTTCTCCTAGGGGAGTCGCCTCCAGCTTGCAGGAGGAGCCCCTTTTTGCCAAATCATCCTCTTCCCCGTAGGCATATTTCTCAATAATCTCAAAGAGTTGTTGAGTCGTTTTCGGGAGATCCCTCCCCAGTGCCCGGTTCAGTTCACCAAAGAGGAGTCTTTCCTTACATGTGTTAATGACCGTGAATCCGGGGCGTCCGCCACTTGGCTCCGCACCTAGGGGAAGCGCTTGAGGAAGTCTTGTGTGGACTTGTCCTTCTGTTGCTTGACTGTGAAGAGTTGATTGGGAAGTATGGGGCGCTTGTAACTTTCCCAAAATTTCACGCTGAACTCTTCGCGTAGTTGGGCCTAAGAGTGGATGGAGCCCCTCTTCTGATTGAAGAACCATGACCGAATGGTCGTTGAAAGGAAAAGCGGGAGGTAGTTGCACATCTTAGCCTCCCCGCCTCCCCCTGCCTGGATAGCCGTGGCGTAGACCTCCATGAATTGCATGGGATCAGAGTCCCCATCATATGGTACAATGTTAGGCTAGCAAAACTTGGGCCGAAATGGGGTTTCCGAGATGCCTCAGGTGAGAGAGTTTCTGGTCCTAGGACTGCCTCCATCATCACGCCGACAGGAGGAAGGTGACCTCGTGTGGCGGTGATGACGACGATGAGAGACTTCAGAACTTGAAGAGCTGGAAGCTCGGGGGCGGCAACGGCGCCCACGCTAAGGAGAGTTAGAGTGCTCCTACCGACGCGTAGCTCTTGGAGCCCACGAGACCCCAGACTCAGTCTCTCCTCCCCCAAGGAGGTGGTGGTTGCGATGACTCGGAGAGGTAAGAGCTCGTCCATTGCTGACAAAGCGAAAACTCCTCCCCTTAACTTGGCTTCGCTGGGTCGAACGATGGTCCTTTGAGCCTTGCGAGTGCCCAGGAGCTGCATGACTCGATTTCCTTGTCCCCGGGTAGCGCTATTGGAGGAACGGGCGCCTTCGGTCTCGGAGGTTCTCCTTCCACCCTAGGCCACGTTGCGCCTCGAGGGTGAGAGGCAGCACCAGCTGGTGAGAGTTGATTCACCATCTCTGGGTGCAGACGCATCTGCCCAGGAGGAGCCTGTGGGGGAGGTCACGAGGCTCCCACTCGAGGGTTGAAGGTATGAATTGCAGTGCATGGGAAGCCCCCCCCCCCCCCGAACCTTGGGCTCGACGGGCGCAACGGCCAGAGTGGGGCCTCGCTCGAGATCGCCGCATGGGTAAGGGAAGGGAGATTGTAGGTATTCCCCCTTGCCCATCCCTGTGGACGAAGGCTGGGCCCCTATGAGCCCCCAGATCGATGGCGATCTGGACCAAGGGTGGTGGCAGAAGTAGCGAGAGGTGTGGAGGGACCCCCTGAGGACGATAGGAGGCCATCATGTAGTCCACGGTCTGTCTCGTAGTCGCCTCCACCAGAGCCCGCCATCGGGATAAGTCCAACGCCTCGGGGGTGAGAGCTGGCTCTAGGGCTCCCAACCATGCGGCGACGGTGATATCTCGAGGCTGCTGCCCTTGGCCCATGGCAGCCAACACAAGGGGGGGGGGAGTGTTCTCAGGCCTGGGGTTTGAAGGATGTTGCCTGCCCCAGGGTGGATGGCTTTGATCTCCGAGGGAGCCACGCGCCTAGAGATTTACCAGGGTGGAGGGTCGTCGACTTGCTCCCTATGCTTCGGAGCTTGAGGAGGCTTGATGTGCTTCTTGGTAGGAGCCATAGCCTTCGAAATTAGCTACGGTTCCCCATGGACGACGTCAAATATCGTATGTTTAAAAACAAACCACGAAAATATAGGCGGATGCTGGCCGTCTTACGGACTGTTGTCTAGGAGAGTAGACACGAGGGTGGTACAGGTTCTAGAGCTAAGCAAATGCCATGCTCTGGTCGGTGCGGTGTGTTCCGCAAGAGTAGGGAGAGATCCCCTAGTCTAGGCTCCTGAGGAACACACCAATTATGTGATTTGTATTCAGTGAGTTCATACAGGAATGGGTTACAGTGAGGTTTTATAAACACCCAGCCTATTATACAAAATATCATCCCACCCCTACAGCAATAGCTTAAGCAGAGGCAGCACATCAGCAAGGTACAAGGAGACCTCCCACGGGGTTATCAGGGAACTTTCCCTCAACACTATGTCATGCTTATCTACATGCACTATACATCTAGTACAGAATGTGAACCAATTGTTTATACATAATAAACCTCGATCGATTCATTTGAGCATATGGTTCGTGTTTTCAGGACTCAAGTACCAGCAAAATCATAGGATGTGAGGATTACGTAGCCACACGAAAGCTTCCCCAGCAGAACCCGACAATCATGCAAACGTCTCTACCTAGATTATCATGCAACAGCCGAGAGAACACAGCAGTGCGCAGGCAGCATAGAAGGAACATGCTTGCGAATCACACGTTAAATTTGTCAAAGCATTCACTTACACCACAAAACACCACCAATCTATCATGTCAACATAGGGCTGCGATTCAAGGGAGACTATAAATGTGATTGTTACATGCATGGTGCACAAACGTTGATGAGTTTAAACCAGGCCCATCCTTCTCTTCCGCGCTGTATCCATTCAGATTAAACGGAGGGTTTTGGATGATTAATGGCTACTCTACCACACAGAAAGTACTGCCCAGTACAACAAAAAACAAAGCCACTAATTTAAGCTAGTTTATAATACATCTGAACGCAGGTGCTCCAAGAAAGACCTTACTCCAATCCTATCATTTTTTCTTCCATACTCAGCAAGCTACCGGTTATGTACAACCACCAAAAAAAGCGCTGCAACGCCTTTTCTCAGCCAAGAGCCCTCCCTGTTTCCACCGACAAGTTTCAAAACAGAGTGACCATCACAGGAGCAGAAATGACGCCGGTAAAGCAAACTCCGGAAACATGAAAAGGAAGAGTTACCTCTTGAGGAAGCACTTCTGTAATTAGTCCTAGGACCCTTTTCGCCAGGAACTTTGGAAACAATAAGAGAACTTTGCAGGCCCTCGAGCAACTGTGTTGCAGAAAACAGCAAAACCAAAGTTAGCATACATAGCAAACTAATAAAATAAGTATAAATTAGAATCTCCACAGTAGGCATGAACACGCACATGCAGCAGTCACGTGCGTTTGCTCATGTGCAAGTGCACAGAGAAATCAAGATGGGTGACAAACCTCAAACCACCAGCATAAATCATTGTAAAAGAAGCTGTGCAATATTGGTAAGCTCATCCAAATTATAAAAGCTTATACCAACTAGAATGAAACTGAAAGGTTTGTAAGTTAGCTACAGCCAAATTATGTCCTATAGTGTAGACAATTATCGCAATAAGGCAGTAAGGCACTATCAACATTCAAGGACAGAATGGAGAAGTGTCAAAAGCCAACATCAGCGATATAAATCTATTGGAAGTTTGAAACATGGTAGTTCCTGTAGTTACCCGTGAGGTTGGTTGAATTCGGCGGTTGGACCTTCGGGGTTCAGAAGAATCAGAACTAGTCTTCCCTGCAATTTCAGACGTTTTGCGTATATTCCTGTCCAAGTTACCCATAGAAGGAATAAATTTCCTTTTAGCTCGATCAGTAGTGGTTAAATTCTTCCTGGAAGTAGGAACAGTAGATGCAGCTTGTGTGTGCAATCCAGAAGCAGAAGCATCTTCAGTACCAAGGCCAGTGCCATGGGTAGAATTATTCTTTTCTACAGTGGGGTTCACAGTGTTGGAAGAGCCTGCCGTACTTCCCGCAAAAGCAAAACTACTTTTAAAAACACCAGAGCTTGGGACAGACATGGATAAAGGATCCTTGCCAGAAACACTGTTAGATGCAGCATTCTGAGACTTAGTAGATTTAAGTCCCCTGGATCTCATCTCACCTATCCTCTTTCCTCTCTGTGCAACTTTTGAGGTACTTTCCCGCGGTCTTGGCACTTGTGGCATCGAATGTTTCGCGGGTCTGGCAGGCGCATTGCCCTCAGAGATCTTATCAGTTTGATCTGCATCATAATGTTTGCTTACTTCCATAAACTTCTTCTTCTTCCCATGTTTTGGAACACCATAGACCACCCTCGATCCTTCTTTCTGCAGTCCAGGCCGTTTGAATGCAAGACCAACGGTTTTATTCTCAATTACACTCTTTCCAATGTTGAAAACCATGTCCCTATCAGATAAAGCCAATGACCTTAACTCCTCTTCTGGTTTTGTTGAGTTGTTAGTGCTCTTGTCCTTAGAAGGCCCCCCTGCTTCTCCACCAATAGGTACAGGATCACTACCTGTTGTCCTTTGGCGTTTCACATAAGGAGAATCACCCTGAGACAATAAAATATTGTTATCTGAATATAATAGTTCAAAAGTAATATTTAGCACACTAAATCCAAAAGCACAAGGTAAAAATCCTAGAAAGTAGAAGCAACCTTATTAGATTTGGCTTTCCTCTCTTGCACACGGGACCACTCTATCCACTGGCCATCCTTCCAAAAAAGTGATGGACGAAGATTCCAAGCATCAACAACTAAGGAATCACCACCTCCAGCTGGAAATAAGTGGTCAAGACAAGATGGAGGGTTAAAGAATCCTCTTGAAGAACTTTTCACATCACAAAAACATTTAATATCCGCAAGTCAAAATGGAAACCTAATCATCATGGCATAACACATAGCAATAGCAGAAACAGTTACAATAATTATACAAATGGTCAAGATCAACAAATAATTTATTTCTATCAAAATTTTAAAATGCTGTTTCAATTCAGAAGCATGATGTCATCCCCCAGTCCTATGGCAGTGCACTTTGTTGACTGGAGGCATTCGTAATTCACAACTTTTGAACTGAATTATTACTGATTTGAAACATTCCACTTGACAACAAAATTCCAAAGCACATCATATCTAAAGGATATAACCAAGCAAAAAAGAGAACACCACCACGCACACACACAGAGCAACACTAAGATTACCTGCAAATTTTACAACAAACTTTGTTTCATCAGCATCACAGTTCTGAGAAATAATTCCCTCTCGCCAACTGTGGAAGAGAGACTTCAGATCAGTAGGTAATAACAAAACGGTATTAATACTACAACAAATTGTAATTAGCAGCTACTTTAAGTGGTAATTCACATGATAACAAGCAACAAAATAGGATGGATACAGCTAATCAGATATAGGTGATATCTCAACAAATTTACAGAGAATAATTGTTAGGTGAGACCTCCTGTTAGACGGAGGTGATATCAAAACCAGAATACTACTCTCCACAAAATGAGAGCTACGTTGCCCAATGATAGGGTCATTGGCTAAACAAGTAAACTTCAACAACAAAGCCTGCCACACCCAGGCACCTATATGCAAACACACCAGGGGAAAAAGAAGAAAAAGTAAAAGGAGGACATCCGGTCCCAAATGTAAATGGATCAACCAATATATGGCATCTCAACCTATTAAAAATAATAAACCATAATAATTTCCTATCTTTTGACGAATTCACATCAATATTACTTGGTTTGAACTTCTCATTTATAGTTCGCGCTCTGCCACCAACCAGAACGCTACCAACATGGGACTGACACACTGGCTGGGTAATCGGTAACAGAAAACTGTATGCTGTAGACTTCTAAGGCTTTATCAGAAATTATTATGAGATATTGGTTCTATGCATCCAGCCTCCAGTCCAAAATACTGAAATAGAGCATACCCATCACAGCATTGAGCATAAACCGTGATCAGGCTGGAAAAGCAAATCTACAAGCTATCCACATCCATCTTCTGGCCCATGCCATAAAAAAAGTAGAACTAGAGAACACTGAATGTCATACCTATCTTTGATCCTAGCATCCACGTGATCACCAATAGTCCAAGAATAATTTCCTGCTGTGTCCCTACGGCGCTTCCTAGTTCCTTTGAATTTAGACATAGTAGAAGGTTGAGCAAGACGTATACGAGGTGCCTTCTCCCCCTCCTGTTTCAGTTGCACCCATTCATTGCGAAGAGCAGTTCCTACAAGATGAACAGTTAATCCCAAGGCCTGGCTAGCAATACTAACTTGACTGTAGCTCGACCATATAAAAAAGTGAAAAGCATGCATGTGTTGTGGAAAAGGGGGCACCCATGGAAGTGGACATAAGAAATGGACACTAACCTTCACTGCTGGTATCATAGCTGATGCATGCACTATCTTCGTTTATATCAAGGACCTTGGCAGAAAACCAAGCAACTCCAAACTCAGCCTCGTCAGCTAAAACCTGAAAAAAATGCAATAATATTATGAGGTTTCATCTTGTGTGCTGGAAGCAGCAGATCAGATTAGAAACAGCAAAGCTGAAAATTAGCGCATTCTGGTAGCAAACATGTAAAAACTAGAGCCCCTCGCAACCATTTTAAAATGGGTTGGGGTAACACCAATTGAAAAAAAACTTGCCCAACATCATTTGAGATGGTTTGGGCATCTCCAATGGAGGCCTCCTGAGGCACCGTTGCGTAGTGGAATTTTAAGTCGTCTCGAAAACATAAGATGTAGAGGTCAACCGAGACTGACGTAGGAAGAAGCAGTTAAAAGAAATTTAAGGGATTAGAACGTATAAAAAGAGTTGGTGTTGGATAGGAGTGCATGGGGGTTAGTGATCCATGTACCGAAACCATGACATGAGATCGAAAGTGGGTTTCATTCCTAGCCTACCCCAACTTGTTTGGGACAAAAAGGCCTGGTTGTTGTTGTTGTACTCAAAATCTTTAAATTTTGGCCACTGATATACACAAAAGTGTACAGATTGGTCTCATGAAAATGGCAAAATAGACTTGTCATCAAAAGTACTTCCATAATATTAATTTTTTCATGATATTTTAATAACATATTAGTACAAAAATAAATGGTCAAAGACTCAAAAGTGTCTATTAGTACAAAAAATCAATGGTCAAAGATCATATTAAAAAGGAATAACAAAAGGTAGTTCTTGACTTCAGAGAAATGTTCACACAGCACACTGACTACCATAATCACGCAGAAAGGGATAAGCATATCCAAACCAAAAAATCAACTGACCTCAACAAGGGATCCCTTTTTAATGCCATTCCAGATTATGCTCGGTGCTGCATCATTTCTGTTACCATTGAGTGGAGCAGTGGTGGGAACATCTTCAACCCCATTTCCTACATGAGCTAAACAAACCAAAATCAGCTGGAAATGAACAATGATCATGGCATTACAAAAGATACTAGTAGCTTTACCTGACTGCATTCCATCTGGCTGCAATTTGTTGCCACTAGAAGATGGCTCTGAGTTCTGTATTGCTTCATCATATTTAGCTTTGCTGCCACGCTTTCTGCCAGGTTTACTAAAATCAGCAGGTACCTCCAATTGTTCTTTTACCAGATTATTATCAATGGTGTTTCCAACCTTCTTATTACTCACTCGATCAGACTTCCAGTAGCCATCTGGACCAGCTTCCAACAACTCACTTAGAGTAAAAGGTAGAGGCTCACCCATTCCAATGATGGTTCCTGCTTTGAACACAGCCTCTGCAGCAAGCTCTGCAGCTTTCAGTATCGCATCCAAGTTTTCTGCACGTTTTGCAGCAGCTGCTGCCTCTTCAACCCTCTTTCTAGCAGCCTCTCGTGCCACCGAAATGATGGAACCCGGGACATGAGTGTTATCATTTATTTTCCACGATGATGTGGATGTTAAACTTGACACACTAGCCGGATTGCTATTGACAACAAATTCATCAGCATCGTGCTTCTGAAAGGAATTTACAGATTTAGAAGAGCTAACGGCTTCCTCCGCCATCAATTTTGCCTGCAATGCAGCCTCCGACGCCATCTTAGCAGCTTGTGCAGCTGCCTGTGCAACAGAAACTGCTGCAGAAGCAGCAGCAGCAGCTGAAGTAAGCTTCTCTTCTAGCTCTGCAGGTAATTTGCTTCTCGAGTTTGTGGATAAGTGGCTCCATACACCTTCATTGTGCCTAAGTGTCTCCATAGAGTGCATGCTTGCACCTTTGGCTTGTGCCATTGATTGCTCTATCGCACCACAGATCTGTTCTGAAAAGATGAATCTTTGCTCAGCATCCTTGCTACCTGTAATCTGGCAGTTAGGCACAGAAGCAACCAAACCTGTGTTAGGAACAAGCCCGCTGCCCAAACCATTACTTGGAGAATGAGTAGATAACGTGAAGCCTGGTGTATGCTTAGTGGCAGGAGTGACAGATGCAATGTCTGTTGTGAGCTGCGGGGAAGCAATGCCAGGTTGCTGTTCTGGACTTGCTGAAACTTTCTTTCTTTTTCTTGGCTTTTGTGATGTAGCTCCACGCTTAGAAGTAGAAGCTGGCACCTTCTGTTTTTCCTCATGTACGACTGTTAATGGAGGAGAAACAGTAGAAGGTGCCTGACTGGGAAGAAATACACCAGGTGAAGCAGCTTGTGAGATGGATATATTTTTAGAAGATACTCCCTTTGCAGTTTCATTTGTAGGCACAGCTGGTTGCATTGATGAATCAAATATTAAGTTTTGTGATGGAACCAGCCAAGGTGCAGGACGTGGACCAGGGCTCTGAGGAAACCAGGATGCAGCACCAGAAGTAGGCTGCCTCATCTGTGAATTATAAGTGAATACTGGTGATACAGCCTGGCTAAAATCCAGATGAGTACCTCGTTGCAGGTTCAATGCAGAACTACCAAGAGGTGCCATATTGAAAGTTGGCAAGTGCAGGGGTACAGCAGAATGTGAGGGCAACACACTTTTGCCACCTTTTTTGCTAGCTGGTGCAGTTTTAACTGCTGTACCCTTACTAGCTTTTTCAGCCACACGACTACCTGCAAACTCATTTACTCAGGAAATAAAAAAAAATATGTATGTATGATACATCATCTATGGTGCCATTATCATATCATATGTTTACCTATACGTGAGCTTGTAGGAGTCTCCAAGCCAATTAAAGGTGACTTCTGATTCTGAAATCTTTCAACAACAGCTCGCCAAATAGCCTCCCACGCAGGCTTACCACCACCTACTGCTCATTAACACAAAATAACTTAGAAGATAAGACAAATGAGGGGGAAAGATCATTCTCAGCAATGAAACCACACAGACCAGGTTCTCCAAAAGCTGACACCATGTAAGCCTCTGCTGGTGGTATTCCTTGACTGCAGAAAGGAAATTAAGTTCCATTAATTCATACATTTGTAACTAAACAACTTAAAAAGAGCTAGAACTTAGAACTCACATAAGAGCTCCATAAACAAATATCTGTGCACGTAGCTGCACATGCTGTAAATCTGTGAAAGGTTGATGCACCAAAGCTGCAGGAGAAACTGAATTAATGCAAGTCAGATGAATTAGATATCTGGAGTTCTGGACTGCTTGAATATAGAAGGTTTGCATACCAGTGCTTTCAGGAGTTGGATGCTGTTGTGATTGCTCTAGTGGTGCGCTTATGGTTTTAGTGCTATCACCAATATGTGAGCCAACAGAGGACCCCCCAACACTTTCAATCACTTTCCTTCCCGATAGCTGTTCTTTGCCAGTCTCCACAGCAGACATTTTCTTACTATCATCATTGTTCTTCCATGGACTTCCAGAAGGATTCCCAGGTATAGGGATTGCTGTGGTTGCCTAAAATAGGAAATAATAAACCATGTCAATAGGTCTCAGCTAGCTAATGTAAGTCTAAATTTATGATATTTCAGCTTCAAACATGTGCACAGCAAGCAAGAGAGACCTCAGTACTCTGAGCAGCTTTAGATCTGGGAAAAGGGCTCCAAGCTGGACTATGAGATTTCTCAGATACATTTGGTGGAGCTCCAACCTCAAACGAGAAACTTCTATCATCTCCTGTTTTATTGGTTTCCTCAGAATTAAGAGTAGGATTTCTATCTCTGGCAGAACATTTTTGTAAGCTCTGGGCAGCGTCAACTGACGCTGAAGGATCTTTTAGATCCTCAGATTGTTCAGTTAGCTCGTGATGAAGCAAGGCATTACCGCCCTGTCCATCTTCTTGGGGACAGGGTTCAGTGCAACTAATCACTGTAGGAGAACCACATGTAGCGTCAGTACAGCATCCATCACCATTCCCAGGTTCTAAGCCTACCCTGCTTTGGAATGAAACAGTATCGGGAGTATGATCTGCACCAGGATTTAATACCTTATCTGCAGCCAAAAGAACATGTCACTTTGCATCCACTTGAATCAGCCTGCTACTTATGTTAACAAGGCTTAACATGTATATGCAGACCAGAAATTTAAACGGTTGAGTGCAGAGAGTCACCCTACATTGAGGCAAAGTTGAAAAACACTTCAAAGTTCTATTATATCATCTAGTACTATATTGTCCACCAGGAACTTATCGGGGGAAGACATTAAATGTGCTAGGTTTGGCTTGTCTGGTTGTGCAAGGCAAGTGCATGGAAGGGGCAAAAATGTTTTGCTATTCAGTCTGATGCTAAGTCTAAAAACTGCTTAGAAATATTTACTCTGCAAGAGAATGCTCCTTCTAAAATAAGTAGTTCCAAACTGCTCGTCTGAAGAAAAACTACTTAATGTGCTACCGCAAACAACTGACCTTGTATATGCACATTCAAATCATCCTTTCCATTCGAGGGAGTTTCTACAATATTTTGTACAGCCTTGTCAGGTGAAACACTCAAGGCAGATGATGGTGCGACTAAATCTCCATGATGTTCAGATTTTATCGAAGGCCCGTCAGTCTGGCGTTTCTGTGGATAAGCATCTGGATGATCGCTTGAATGAATCCTGACATTATCAGTCTTGAAACCAATACCTGCTTGAATATAGCGCACATTACTAATATATACATCTTAAAAAGATGCCCATCAGACTCAAATTATCAAAAGAAAAAAAACAATAAATTTATCATGAGTTTCACTTGTAGTCAAGCTAACCAAAGAAGTATCCCTACCCAAAGAAGTATCCTGCTCTTTGCATTGCGTCTTTGTAGCAACAGCATCAGTACCACTGCTACAAACAGCGTTGATGTTTGAGCTCACTGATGATGCTGGCTTCTCCCCCCGTGGCTCAGAAACAGAAGATGTGATATCGTGGCCTCCAACTTCTAAAGCAGAATTAGCACCTTCCTTGAATGACCCCTCATGATTTATTGATGAAATTCTCAAATCCTTTTCATCAAGTAAACCAGTGGAAGAATCATTGGGTGCAAAACCTCCTGAATTGTCAAGCTTATCCTTTGATGTATCGGAAGTATCGGTAACAGTGGTAGAAACGATGTTGCTGCTTGAAATGTTCGATGGTGCTGGCTTTTCTTCTTGAGGCTCAGAATTAGGTGACACCAAAAGCTGGTTTCCAGTCTCATCTTCTAAAGCAGGCATAGCACCTTCCTTGAATGACCCCTCATGATTTACCGAGGAAATGTCTGGATCCTTTTCATCAAGTAAACAAGCTGAAGAATTGTCAGGAAGAATATTGCCTGATGAGTCAAACTTATCTTTTGATGTATCGGCTGCACCTGTAGCATTTTCATCATGACCACTCTTCACCGTGTGTTCAGTGTTATCTGAAACAGCTGAGATTTCCTCCCTGATTGTCTTTTCTTCCATAACACCACTTTCTAGATTATCAACAGAATCTTGATGCTGCTCCAACACTCCAAGTTTTGAGTCATCACTGGTGCTGATATTTGTATCATCCACCCCAGCATTTTTTACTTCTTCAGGAACTCCAGTGACATGAGCAAACTGTTTTCCTTTTGGAGACTCAATCAACTCGTCACTTTCGGTTGACAAAGGAGTAACAAGATGACGATTAGAACTTCTCGAATCTGGCTTGGATTGATGAGATTTAGCAGAAATGGATTCTTCACCAGTATCGACCTCCTTAACGGCAAGCTCACTAATCCTGTCAACTGAAGTTTTTAGGCCTTCCGCAGCACGTTCCACTTGAGAAAAAGATGATTGCAGTGTGGCACTGGCTCTCCGAAAGGTATCATCATTCCCATGCAGCATCTTAACTGGATTTGTGATGGCCTCCAGTAATCCATCAGAACTTTCTGACAATATATTTTCATTGCTTACTTCACTGGAAAAGTTTGTAGTGCCCAACGGCTGACTAGTAGATGACAAATTTTGCAATTCATGGAGTCCTCCTTTGACTTTGTTTCCATTCATATGATGTATTTCTGAATCCTGAGGGGTAACAACAACCCCAGATTCTTCATTGTCTTGCTCAAAGTGATATGAGTCAGTGGTGTATATGTTCTGAAGTGGAGCTAACTCTGGGAAGGGTTCAGAATCTACACCAGCTGAGTGTACGTTGTGATTGTCCAAAGAATCACCATCATGGACCACCTCAAAATAGTTGTCAACAGCTGGACAGCTTTCTGATGTGTTTTTGGAAGCAGACGACAACTTCTCACTCGCAATGCACTTCTCAGCAACAGACTCCAACATGTAGTTTGATTTCCTATCTGATAAAGTTGAACCTACTGCCTGTTCAGCCTTCTCATCCATTGAGAAAGGCTCAATATGTTCAAGTTGAGGTTGAGTCCTTGAAGGATCTTCCATCATTCTAGAACGAGTGCTCTGAGACTGATCGTTCTCGGTTGGCCCTACAATGCTACCTGTTGGAGAGTTACTAGATTTAGGTTGCATGTTTGATGGATCAATTTGGCTGTCCATATCACTTAACTGGTGATGTGTGTTACCATCCATGTTACCAGTCATCTCATTTTCTCCCACTGACTTCAATAACATTTCCACAGATTCAGTGGATGTTGCCTCTGACCAGATATTATTAGTCCTGGATATGGAGCAAGATTCGGCAGCACTAGAACTAAAATCAACGACACTACTTCCAGTGGACAAGACCTCAATCCAACTATTATCGTTCCCTTGTACACTGAAAAATCCTTCTGAGTCGATTAAGCTATCAAATCTGAGATGGCCCTGTAGTTGGTCGTCAATGTCGAGCTTTGGCAGTGAAAATGGCCGCAAACCTGACGGAAATTTACTGTTGTCTTCACCAGCTAGTTGAAAATTCTGGCTCTGAAAATCAGTATTGTCATAATCCATGGGTGTTTGCCTGCAAAATGGAGAAACATTAAATATAGAGACAAATGCCCCAACAAAATGTCAGCATCATAAGCAAAGTGGAAGCAGGAAACTTTGGTGCAAACTAAACATTTTTATGGAGTATCCCATTTACACATGCCACACTACATACATGAGCATGACAACACAAAATCCTCGTTCTCCAGACGGATGACCAAACGTTGCAGGGCACGATAACCTACTCCAGGAGACAACCACTAAGTGCCCTCCTATGACGCTAGTAATATAACAAACAACTCCCAATGATCTTATGGGTTCGCCTGTTTTAAGCTCCCAAAAGAAACCATTTGGAATGTGCTAAATGCAAATTGTACATGAAATTCACTGTGCAAACAAAGCACCCACTATCAGTTATATGTAATCATACCTGTCGTGTATGAAATTCACTGTGCTAGGAAAGCACCCCAGCACCCTCGGTCCATCAAGATAATAAGAGCTTACGGCTAACTCAACACAAGAAGCTAAACTCCCGATAAAAGCATCCCTCTCTACAATCAAAGCGGGAATTTACCCGAACTGGATTGAACTAAGCCAGCATGCTAACCTCCCGACTTCGCTCAAAACCCTAATTCCCAGCGCCAAACACGAACCTGAAACTAAAGCGTCAAAAAACATCCGAACACGAAGCACGCAAGTTTAAGCGCAACCCAAAACCCTAACACGCCAAGCTAAAGAGCTATCGGAGCAACTCCCAACGCACGCACGGCAGCGCACACCGAAGCGACGCGCGGTAGACGAAAGCGAAGCAGAGAGGGTAGGTACCGAGGGGAGGTCGCCCACGCTTCTACCACCCTCCATCCGTGAGCGGGGTCGTCGGAACCCTAGATCCTGCGAGGCGGCGGCTGCTCATACCCCGGCGCTCGGGCGCCGGAACCCTAGATTCTGCTTCTGCAGCAACGTCGGCGGAGGTGAGAGAGGCACCGGGGAGACGGCAGCGACGGTCGGCCGCGAGGGGAGGGGAGGCGAGGCGCGGGTGGAGGAGGCGGAATGGAGGAGAGGTGGTGGTGGGGTGGGGTTTTGTAGCTTTGTGGTTTGGCCGCGGGGAGCAACACGCCGCTCACGCACCAGTCACCGCACACAGCGCAGCCACGGGAGGTCGGGTCGGGTCGGGTGTTGGCTCTTGTGATTATGTGTGAAAAGCTTCTTTGGGATAGGTTTCTTGCAAAAAGAGCCGATTTAAATGCAACCAGTCAGAGTAACACGTTACACTGTATCATATATGATGATATAACGCATAAAATTTAAGAAATTTGATCATATTTTTTATTTTCATATTATTTTTAAAAAATAGGTCATTAGGACGCACCAGCGAATCTATAGACTGCTATAAAACTTCGACGAATCTACATTTTTTTAGAAAACCGCAGTTAGAACCCGTCGGTAAATCTATGGGCTCCTATAAACCTTTGACGAATATGTGTTTTTAGAAAACCGCTTCTATTTTTTTATGTATTTTGGGAAATGTGGTCGTATTTTCAGTTTTCGTATTTTTAAAAAAAAATAGGTCGTTAGGACCCGTCAGCGAATTTATGGGTTACTATGAACTTTTGACGAATCTGTGTTTTTTTAGAAAACCGCGATTAGGACCCATTAGCGAATCCATGAGGTGCTATAAATCTTCGATAAATTTGTGTTTTTTTTGAAACCGCGGCTGTCTTTCCTTTATATATTTTTGGTTTTCGTTTTTTTTTTAAAAAAGGCCACTAGGTCCCGACGGCGAATCCGTGGGCTGCTATAAACCTTCGACGAATCTGTGTTTTTTTTGTCGAGACGTATTTTTATTTTTGAGTCCGTTTCTCTAAAAACCGCTGATAGGAGCCAAACGTAAACTGTAGAGGGACCTAAAGTAATCTATTTTTTTCTGAGATCCGTTCCGCTAAAAACCACCAAGAGGATCTAAATGTAAACTGCGTAGGGACTTAAACGTAATTTTGATTTTTTTTCAGATCCATTTTATTAAAAAAACCGTCGAATGGATCTAAATGTAATTTTTAATTTTTCGGAGAACCTCGCCGTGAGGGAGGTGATGTGGCACCTCCTAGGAGTCGGCAATTCTCACCAATTTAATATGTAGTATACATGTCGCATAGGCCTTCTTGCAAAAGAGCCAACGAGGATTTAAACATTAGGCCCTGTTTGTCAGCATAATTTTTCAAAATTATGATTTTGATATACTATAGTTTGTAATTATTTCAACATGCATACCATGGTTTTACCAAACCCCCTTGAAACCAGTATTCCATTGAACTACCAACTATTTAGATGCAACATCACAAACCATGGTATTTGAATGGAAATCGACAAGAAACTAGCCAAAATCATGAAAAATTTGAGTTGAAGTGGAGTTTCAAATACTTCAAAAATACCTTGGTATCTACCAATCATAGTTTTTAATACAGAGTTTTTGGCATAGTAACCAAACACCTTATGGTATTCTTAGAAACCATGGTATTACGTAGAATCTATGAAAATTCATTGCTTTCAAACAAGATCTTAGTTTGTAATTTCTGGAGAGACTTAAATACAATTTCAAAAAACTTCGAAGGGTATTTTTGCAAAATAGCCAGTACAAGGACGGAAATGCAATTCCGAAACTTTCAGAGGGCCCTCTCGCAAAATCAGTGACGTGGCGGAGCCCTTGCGTGTCAACTGTGAAGTCGCCGGGGTTTAATATGATAGCATTCAGAATGAATGATTTTTACAACATTCGTATTCAAATTCAATACAACTAGAAAATTTTTCGCGGCGTAACACGCCACGCGTGTCATTTTTCAGAGAAAAAATTTCTTTTTTTCGGCGGTGCTTTATTTTTTAAATCGTCAAAATAATGAGCGAAACGGCTGAAAGAACATAATTTTCTTTCACGGCATAACACGCTGCGCGTGTCGTTTTTCGGAGAAAAATTTTCTTTTTTTTCCGTTAGCGTTTTATTTTTTAAATCGTCGAAATAATGAGCAGAACGGCTGAAAGAACACAAAATTTTTCGCGGCGTAACACGCCGCACGTGCCGTTTTTTCATAGAAAAAATTCTTTTTTTTTGCGGCGACATTTTATTTTTTAAATCATCGAAATAATGAGCGGAACGGCTGAAAGATACAAAATTTTTCGCGGCGTAACACGACGCGTGAACGGGAAAAAAATAGAGAGATAGAGCTGTAGAAATATCTCTTTTGACGAATTAATTGGAAAATATTGAGACCGAAATGAGAACCGCAAAATTTTTCATGGCAGAATATCATGCTGCATTCATTTTTCAGAGAAAAATTTTTTTTTGTGGCGGTGTTTTATTTTTTAAATCGTCGAAATAATGAGTGGAACGGCTGAAAGACACAAAATTTTTATGGCAGAACACGCCACAGACTGAAAAAAAAATAGAGAGATAGAGCTGTAGAAATATCTCTTTTGACAAATTAATTGGAAAATATTGGAAGCCAAGCTGGAGAACCACGGCGGGGAAAAAGTCTAGAGGAAAAAGGATGAAAAATTAAATTTTTCTTTTTTTCCGGCGGCGTTTTATTTTTTAAATCGTCGAAATAATGAGCGAAACGGCTGCAAGAACACAATTTTTTTTCACGGCATAACACGCGGTGCGTGTCATTTTTCATAGAAATATTTTCTTTTTTTTTGTGGCATTTTATTTTTTAAATCGTCGAAATAACGAGCGGAACGGCTAAAAAAACACAAAAAATTTCACGACGTAACACGCCGCGCGAACGGGAAAAAATAGAGAGATAAAGTTATAGAAATATCTCTTTCGACGAACTATTTGGAAAATATTGGAGACCGAGTTTGAGAACCGCGGCAGGGAAAAAGTCTAGAGGAAAAAGAGTGAAAAATTATTAGAGATGACAACCTTCTTTTACCAACTCTAACACTCTACGCGTTCACCGAGTAATAATACATGTTTAAAAAATTATCAGAGATCGAGATGGGAAATCGAGGTGAGAAAAAGGTCTAGAGATAGAACCGCACACATATTTCTAGTGACAAAAACATTTTTTTTCGGGAAAAACGGAGAAAGGACCTAGACGTAAGGAGCAAGGACCTGAATGTTACGTTTTTGGACCTGTCCGCTATCCTGAAAAATTAGAAAAGGGCTTGTTCGCGATTTGAATTTAGCGGGAGGTCGTTTCCGTAAAATGACGCACAAGGGACCCGAACGTTATTTTAGAGGAAAAAATCTTCCTCTCACAAAAAATTGCGAAGGGCCTATTCATAATTTATAAAAGGACCTGAACGGAATTTTTTTTTAGCCGAGCGCCGGCTCGGCTCAAAACGCTCTGGTGGCCAGGACTCTTCTAGATTTAGGAGTATTTTTTTTCAGCCGAGCCGGCCGACCGGCTCGGCTCAAAACGTTTTGGTGGCCGGAACTCTTCCAGATTTAGGAGGAGTATTATTCCTCCAAATTTTTCTAAAAGTCCTTACCGAGTTGGGCCCGATAGTGTTCATTTGTGGGGGGACTAAACAAGAAGAGACTATAGAGGGCTTAATATATACTTTGATGAGTACCAGACGTAGAAAAGCTAAGTGGACTGAGGTTTGAAATCTTTTTTTGGTTTAGATCTCGGAGGTGGCTATAATCTAAAATTTCATCGAGATATCAAGATTTTGAATAAATTATGAACGAAATACAAAAACAAAAGTTCAAATCCGGTTTTTTTGCAACGAAATTTCCGAGTTTCGGCTGGAATTGCCGAGATCTCAGATAGATTTATCGAGATTTCAGTGGATTTGACCGAGCAGAAAAATGGGTCAAACGACGTTGAAAAATTTTCAAATTTTTTCTGGATAGTCTCAACACTTCAGTAATGTTTCTATAAAAGTTTTAGATAATTATCAAGCTTGAAGAATTTTTAAAAATTCTAATATTGCTACTGTCCTGATAAAACGCAGACTGACAAATTTGAAGCGAATGAAAAATAGAACAAATCATGTTAGAAAATTTTAAAAAAATTCGTGCACAGTTTTGACATATCACTAATCTTTTCCTAAATTTTTCAGATGATTGCGAAGCTAAAGAAATTTTAAAAAATTTGGATAGTGGTGATGTCCGAATGAAAATTAGTTGAAACCATGTTAGAAAATTTTGAAAATTTCTTTGAATTGTCCTAATGCATCATTAATCTTATCGTAAATTTTTTAAATGATTAATAATCCGTAAAGTTAGAAATTTCGGCAATATTTCGACTGATATTCAGATTTTGAAGGTTATAATTGGAAACGGTCAATATATATTGGCATCACAAATAATAAGTGTGAAATAAAATTGATACGTACGATAATTTATCACATATACACCAAAAATATGACTATACAAGAGCACGTGAGAACTACCTGTGAATAGGAGTGCAATCGGCTCGGATTCAGTCGAATATCCCCTTTTCTATATCCTAAACCATATTTTTTGTCGGAATCGGAATCGGATAGTACCGGATACGAATACGGCGCGGATAATATCGGTCGCAGATTCGAATCAAATACAGAGCGGAATCGATACAATATCGAATATTTTTTGTCGGATAACGCGTGAAAATAGATACCATACAAAGCACACATACAGCACTGATAACATGACCATGAGGTCCATAATTCCATGATTTCATGAAAGAGACAATAAGACAAGTCGATAATATTCGGATTACATCATACAGACATATAAACAGAAGATTCAACATGACACAATCTTACATAAAAGTTCAAAGGCCAAAGTGGCTAAGGCAGGCTGGCAACATCTCAAGAAACAACAATTGCATGACTATGACTACTTGTCCTCGACAAGCACTCAGTCATTATCAGCAGCAAACATAATCCCCAAAACACAATAGTAATCGCATCACTACATCAGTACCAATATAGCATCGGGTTAACGTAAAACAGCATCCAATCATCGTAAGCATAAAACATCTCGAATCGAATTAATAACGACACCACCATCGCTTAATCAAACAGCCAATAGGAGATTACTTTGCTGAAGCAAGCATTAAATCGCTAGCTGAACAAATCAGGATGGTGACTACCTTTTGATGTTGATGAGCGGCGAGGACAGCGAGCTTCGACGGCGGCGATGGAAAGGCGACGGCGCCCATAGAGGCACAGAGCATGGGCACCTTCGCAGCTACGCAGGCGCGAGCGCGGGAGCCGACGCAGCCACCGCCATGGAGCCCACGAGCCGCCTCAGCTTCCCCCTCCTCCTCCTCCCGCTCCCTCGCCGCTGCAACCTAACCGCAGGACGCTATCTTGGGCAACGCCGAGGCGCGGCGCGGCGCGGGCTTCCAAGTTCCAACTCCCAATCCACGGGTCCGCTCGCCGTGGTGGAAACCCTCGTCGGCCTCCGGCTCACTGTCTCCACCGTCCAGCAGCCTCAGGCCTGTCACCGCGCCAGTCCATGGCCTCAACCCGTTCCGGTTCAGCCGGCTGTGCGCCTGCGCATCGGTCGCAGGCCCTCCGGAGGTGGACGAGGACGAGGCGATGAGCATTGACAACCTCAATCACTTCTTCGACCTCAACGTCGGCAAGTGGAACGGCTTCAGTGATAGCACTTGCAAGCATCCTTTACCACTTCGACTAGTACTTGCCTGGTAATAGCGCTGGTAAGGATCGGATGTTATCGATTACTAGTTCACCTCAACGTTGGTAAGGATCGGATATCCGAAACATTTTTACCGGATATTTTCGAAAAAAGTTTCGAAATATACCGATCCGACGGACAGTGACATCTCGAATTCGAATTCGAATCCGAAAAACATTATCCGAATCCGATACCGAATCCGAAAACTATCCAAAAAATTATCCGAATTCGATCCGAACACATCCGGTTGGTCAGACGGTCGAAAATTATCCGATCCGATTGCAACCCTACCTGTGAAAGCACGGATGATGCCATAATGTAATGCTCAGTCCGAACCACCTGCAAGAGCCATAATTGAAGAATGCGTATGTAGAATGAATATGTATTGCAAGAAGATTCATAATCAAAGAAGTAGGATCATGCAAAGCATGGACAACAGTGCGTTTACGTACCTACGAGTAGTAGTATGCGTGTGGTGCAAACTCCACCTCCTTGTTATCGATAATGACCTCATGATACCTTCTCTTATATTGTTGCTTGTATTCTTTCTAGGTCATGCTCCGCGATAGCTAGATAGACTTCCAATATTCATAATGAGCCATCCAGTTGGTATGATTCTCTGACTGGTAAAGATACCTAACAAATGTGTCTCATGTATATGGATCAACGTAGGGATTAATGTAGTCAAACGATCAAGACATGTTCGATCCATCATAACTCTGTCTATCATCGTACCTACCTTGATCCCGTCCGTAGGGCATCAAACCATACACAAGATGCTCATTCGGGAAGCCCTAATGACTCAAAGATTGGTTGCTAGACCATGAACCTACGTCATCCTGGGACTGTGCTGCCTGTCGCCCACCCCCATCACTCATCACGTTGTTCCCAGTACTAGGGTCTGCTTCTATGAGCCCTTTCTTGGGGCACTTTCCCCCTGTTGAGATCCTCCCGCCGATTATGACTGCGAATGGGACCGAAGAGAGTAGTGAGCAGTGTTTGTCCCATCATCACCTCCAGAGTCTGCTGTTGAGCTACTATCAGTGGCTCTTAGTACTACACATTCTGAGGAGATGTATCCATGTCGTCATCACTGCTGATATCAAACTTATCATCGCTTTCGGCTTTTCCTTTTCCCTTGACATGCTGGTTGTCTGATAACTTCGCCAACCTGCCTAAAACTCCTGCTAGCATGTCATTGCCGTCATCATCGGTACCACGCTTCCTCTTCCCTTGTACGTCTGACCAACGGTGAACACGGCTCAATCTGGGAGGCTCTTCCCACCTGTGGTCAATTGAAGTAATGTTAATACCGTTGTGAGATTTCGACATATATGATTACCAAATAGAATAGAACACAATTCCATGTTACCTATGGCCTTATTTATCTCTTCTAGCGGGATGTTTTCAACCACGAATCTCGCTAGGAGGGGTGTGTCATACCACTGTCCTCGTCGAGTAGGGGCTCCCCACCAGACCTGGACGAATCGAACTACTGTGCAATAGGTTCGCTACCAGAATGCATTGCACTCTCAATGAGGTGATCGAATGGGTCTTCATTCTGAGCCTAGCAGGTGGATTTGCAGTTCCACAGATGAAGTCGAAGATTGTAGTTCCGCAAATTTACTCCAATTGTTCTCGTAACCACTGGATGATGCGCACTATGACACCAACCGTAAGACGTACTTATGCAATACTAGCGTCTCATTCCCGAACGCCATCTACATTGAATTGCAAACAAGACGATAAAAGAAAAGTACGTCAGTCAGTGCACAATAACAACGTAAGAATACTTGAAATTACGTACGTACCTGCCATCATGTGAGGATCGGCGGTGCTGGACTATGCAAGATGGGTGACAAACCTCTTCTCCTAAGACGATATACGTTAGCTTCCCATAAGGCTTGCATCACTCAATTGTTCTCATCACCTATAATGCCTAGGGCAGTAGAGATTGCTCCCATATACACCGAAGTGCTGCATATATTGTACGAGAACTGAGACTGTGGGTTGAGCACAGAGACTGCAATGGACACATCATTATAGCTAGCACAACAGATATGAACCATGTATAGTTAGCACAACAGAAATAAACATATTAATTTCACTGACCTACTTACACAAATATGGTATCCCTTATTTCGGCAAACCTTTCTTCAGGACTTGCAGGAATATCCTGCACTCCTCTCTGTCCTCATGCAAGCGCTTATGATACTTAGTCCTCACAATTGTATATTGTATCATGACACCACTTATTGTTGGTAACTTATCTTGATTCACGACCTCAACATCTTGTACAAGAGTTCTACAGCCAAAATGGTCCACTCCACAAAGTCCCAAAAAGCTCTATGCATGAGGTGGTCATATGCAAACATCCCCTCCTCCATCCCAACGGACCCAACCTATCTGCTAACTGTCCAGTCTGGAAGTGTCATCTAATGTTGAAACTTCTCCTTTTTTTTTGAAGAAGCTATTAGGGAAAACGAAGGTCGTGCCAAACCTAATGGCATTTGGTTTCACCAACTCTCCACCTTTATGTTGCTTTATCTATGTATGCAGATTCTTATGGTTGTACAAGAAGTGACAAATCTTCTTGGCCTCTCCCACGACCTACTTGATATGTGGGATGTCACACACGTCTTTTAGCATAAGGGTCGTAGTGTGTGCCAAGCCCGGCTGCCATATAATCTATATGTACTCTACTCGTAACACCTGGCATTCTTTCTTGAAGTTGGCCGCGTTGTCAGTAGCCATTTGCACGACGTGCTTTGCCCCAATTTTCTTGGCCATAACTTTCGTTATGTCTTGTAGTAGGTACTTATGGTCCTAGACTTTGCTTGTGAATGAACAAGCGAAAAGTTAGTACTACATTACTAGTACGCAATAGTAAAGACTAAACTGAATGTTGCACCTATGACATTGATGGTCTTATAGAAGAACATGACCCCATTATAGTACACTATGAAGTTGATGATGCTCTGCTAAGTAGACCCAATCCAGACGTCACACATGACTATTACACTAAATGTGGCCCAGTTGTCCCTGAATTTTCGAAGGTACTAGACAATCTCTTGATCATTATTGTCAAGGTATTTTCTATCTATCTCGTAGCCCCATGGTGCACAAACCCTGGGCCTAACTCCTGCATCATATTGAGTGCATTGTCCATCAAGAACATAAGAGGTTAGCACAATCATCACAAGAGTTGTAACTTACAACCATACGATCGTTTCATACTTGTGAAATACGGACACTCAACTTTTCTTTCTAGAATTGCATTAGCATGGAACCATTTAGATCATGCCCTCCCTAACTTCTGCCTCGCCCCTGCTTTAATGCAGTGACAATATGAGGTTGCTGCGGGGCACTACTCCGTATAAAGTCAACATCGATGAAAGCATGGCTTTTTTATGTCGATTTAGATCTGCTGAATATTTTGCTGATAGTGGATTGGATAGTAGGCCTCGCTGCACCACTTTCAGACCTTGATCCTAGAGTAAAACCTTGGCTCATGAGGTAAGCCTCTTCTTCCGAGGCCTTTATACCCATCTTGAGCTACTCTTGCTCAATTCGATAGTCTGTGGCCATGGTTGCCCAATTATCGCATGTCTCCTCCTTACGGAGACGCATTGCCTCCCCCATTCTCCTTCTTTCAACCTCCATAGAGATCCGTGAGTATAACCTGCCTAACCGCTTTAGGCACGCCTGGACAAGCCTTCACATCACCAGCGCGGTCAACTAGATATTCCTTCGGACAAGTCGTCCCTCCACCCTTCATAACATGCCTACAGCAGTTGCACCTTACCCAGATGGTCCAATGTGCTCCCCATGCTCCCATACAGCACCCGCACGATCTGCCATCATGACAACCTGCAACGGAACACAAAAGATGCCAATGAGGCAACGAATCAACAATAAAAATATTATTTGTGATAATTAAATGCAAAGTATCCACTAACATCATCTCGAAGAATTCCACTGGAATGAACAAAAGCTCACACATGCCACTAAGCCATTTACACGTGCTTGCTGCTCAAACATGCCACTAACAGATGCTAGTTATTGTCCATGCTAAATATGAAAAGAGCATACTAGCTAGCCTTCACCATGGTGAATTTATGTTACTTTTGGCAAATGTAGTACTGCATGAAGTAGTAGTGTATTGGTTTAATTGGTTGATTCAGAACTTAGAACCAAATGTGCTATGAAAATAACGTTCATCATGTTGAAATTGAATCTGTCAATTTATTGCCAAGAGAGACAAGCAATTGTGTTGCACTGCTTGCAAATGCCCAACACAACATAGCCACTAATCTGGCAGATATACTCACTAATCTTGCAACATGTTACTAACAATAAGAACAGTAAGAGTATGCAAGAAAAAAGGTATAGTGCACTGGTGCCACTAGACTGAGCCAAGAACAAAAGAGTAAGAGTTGCAGCATACAATGAATTAGTAAATATAACCACTTCAAATTCGGCCAGATCTGTGAGCTAAAAATCTCATTGTCTAAAAATGATGAAATCTTAGGCTTAAACACCGAGATTTCGGCTCCAAAAAACAATATTTCGTTACGCTTATCACCGAGATTTCAACCTAACCAACCCAAGATTTTGCTTCAAATGCTTGAGATCTCGGTCTAGAGAGGCAAGTTTACCTCTTTTGATGGCTAGAGAAGACCAGATGCTCACTGGAGATGTCCGGATTCGCTCGGCCGCTGAGGGGAAAGAAGGACTGCGCTGAGTGAACAGACCGAAGAATGAGTGAGTGGGTTGTGAGCTCTTGAGGAAATGAGGAAAGCTCCTTTTGTTTGATCTGAGGCTGAGGCTACAAAATTTTTCAACTGTCCAGCACTACAAGTAATATTCTCTATATTAAAGCCCCTGGGATTGCCGCAGTCCCAGGGCATCCAGGTGTCATTTTGCGTTTTTTGCGAATAAGTCCCTCCGCTTCTTCAAAATTGCGAATAGGTCCTTGCAAATTACGAACAGGTCCTTTGCGATTTTTTGTGAGGGGAAGATTTTCTTTTTTTTATCGCGTTTAGGTCCCTCGCGTGCTTTTTTCCAAGAAACACCTCCCGTTATATTCGAATCGCGGGCAAGCCCTTTTCTAATTTTTCAGGATAGCGAACAGGTCCAAAAACGTAACAAACAGGTCCTTGCTATTTACGTCTAGGTCCTTTCTTCGTTTTTTTAGTAAGATATACCCGATAAATTCCGAAATTCCGTCTAGGTCCCTGCACGCAGTTTATAGCTAAATTGGAAATCGCGTTTAGGTCCTTTCATCGATTTTTTCCCACACGGTTTTTTAAAAAAAGGAAAAAAATTCTTTTTTAGAAAGCGCAGATTCGTCGAGGGTTTATAGCTGAATTGGAAATCGCGTTTTTGCTTTTTTCGTCACGGCGCGGCAACGCGCGCGACTCAGCCTAGTATGGTTTGGTTCAGTTGGTTCTCATACGAGAGATAAGGCACTATGCCCTGGAAGGGCACTTTTTTTCATTTTTTTCACACATATTCCTTATAGAAGGTCTAACAATGCTAAAAAAATGAACATTTTTTTTAATTTTTTACATGTATTTCTCATAAAAGGTCTAGCAATGCTAAAAAATTGGAACCAAATCCGGTCTGAAATCAGTGCAATCTGGTCAAAAATATGTGAAAACTGCCCCAAAACATTGAAACCTGGCGAGATTTCTGAAATTATTGTATTATTTTTATTTTTTTAATCCGGACGGGATTTTAAAAACTGTCTATGTCTGAAATCTCGCTAAGATATCGCGAAATTTCACCGAGATTTCACTTTTTAAAGTGGAAAACACCGGGTAACCGTAAAGAATTTTTTTCCCATCTCGGCATGTGTGTCTTTCCTGCGTCAAATAGGCAATAGGGGAGCGATGTGCAGCATATACAAAAATTTCTGAATGTTACTATCAATGTTTTTACGGTGTTTTTTGTTGAAAATATTCGTATGTTTTCTCCCTCCTAGATGGGCGCCCATCTGACTCGGCTCCTGCATTACCGATCAACCGATGTGCTTTTACACTCTTCGTACGTGAGCTGTTTATGTCTTTTCCTGTGAGACAAGCAAAGACATGTTTACTCTAAGTTGCAGTAGATGCCGGCGCCCCAGAACCAAAGTTGTCCGTGTCACCATGTGCAGAATGGACTGCAAACCCGTTGAGACTTCCAGTGGGCTGTCTGGTGCACGGACCGGGTCCAGGAAAGGGAGTCGTGCGTGTGGCTTTGTAGTGTGCAGTGGACGGGGCGGGGGGTCAGAATGCCATTTTCCATTTGTACCCCTCCCTTCGAACGAAGCGTCTCATTCTCGATCACCGCGCAACCTGCTTGCCGCGCGGCGTGGAGCCGAATCAGATTTCATTTGCCATTCTGCATCCCTACCTCGGGTCCACACTGCTTTATCTAGCTGCCCGTTAACTTTTTTTTAAAAAAAAATAGTCTCTTGTATCAAGGTAGAAATAGTCTTATCTCTAACTGTGAAAGTATCTATAGGTGACATTTATTATTTGTCACACTTCCATACCGTGCAACTCAAGCTCAGAAGGAGCACCTATCAAGCAATACTACCTAGGTAGTATTAATTAAGCAATTTAATTAAGCAAAGTCATTAATTAAGTGATAAATTAATAAAAAGTGAATACTTAATGACATTTTCTGCTGAGTAATACTACCTCGGCAAAAACCTTGCCATGGGTGATGGCTCAGTAGCACCTGCTAGGTCTGCTACGATGAGGAAGATATCACTTTTGAAAATTTACTTGGACGATGGCTAGATTTAAAAAAAAAGGTTTGTAAGGGTGACTTCCAAGGCTCCAGATAGTTCCCGCGAGGGATCGGACGGTCCGCATTCCATGTGGGGCGGCGCAGATCGATGTGACGCCCGCTCAACGTGGAACATTACACCCAGGCATACGCACCCGCAGGTACTGGGACATCAGACATGTGAAGCTGTCATGTACAATCTCTCTCTCTCTCATATACTAGGAAGTTTTCTGCGGCGTAACACGTCGCGCGTGTCGTTTTTTCGAAGAAATTTTTTTTCGACGGCGTTTAATTTTTTAAATCGTCGAAATAACGAGCGAAATGGGGAAAAAAATAGAGAGATAGAGTTGTAGAAATATCTCTTTTGATGAATTATTTGGAAAATATTGGAGACCGAGCTGGAAAATCGCGGCGGGGAAAAAGTCTAGAGAGAAAAGGGTGAAAAATTATTAGAGATATCAACCTTCTTTTTTGTCGAATTTAATAGTCTACGCGTTCGCCGAGCAATAATACATTTTTTAAAAATATTAAAAACTCGCGGCGTAACACGCCGCGCGTGTCGTTTTTCCGTAGGAATTTTTTTCTCGGCGGCGTTTTATTTTTTAAATCGTTGAAACAGGGAAAAAATAGAGAGATAGAGTTGTAGAAATATCTCTTTCGACGAATTATTTGGAAAATATTGAAGGTCGAGCTGAAAAACCGCGGTGGGGAAAAAGTCTAGAGGGAAAAGGGTGAAAAATTATTAGAGATGACAACCTTCTTTTGTCGAGCTTAACACTCTATGTGTTCGCGGAGTTATTACATGTTTTAAAAAATATTAGAGATCAATGTGTTCGCGGAGTAATAATACATGTTTTAAAAAATATCAGAGATCGAGATGGGAAATCGAGTTGGGAAAAAAGTCTAGAGATAGAGCTGCACAAATATTTTCCGGCAACGAAAACTTTTTTTTCCGGAAAACGGAGAAAGGACATGTTTTAAAAATATTAGAGACTCGATGCGTAACCGCTGCCATTTTTTTCAGAGCGATTCTTTTTTCGGCGTTTTATTTTTAAATCGTCGAAATAACGAGCTAAACGGGAAAAAAGTAGAGAGATAGAGTCAGAGAAATATCTATTTCGTGAATTATTTGGAAAATATTGAGACCGAGTTAGAAAACCGAGGTGGGGAAAAAGTCTAGAGGGAAAAGGGCAAAAAATTATTAGAGATGACAACCTTCTTTTGTCGAGCCTAACACTCTACGCGTTCACGGAGTAATAATACATGTTTTAAAAAATATCAGAGATCGACGCGTTCGTGAGTAATAATACATGCTTTAAAAAATATTAGAGATCGAGATGGGAAATCGAGGTGGGAAAAAAGTCTAGAGATAGAGTTGCACACATATTTCTAGTGACAAAAATATTTTTTCCCGAGAAAAACGGAGAAAGGACATAGACGTAAAGAGTAAGGACATGAATGTTACGTTTTTGGACCTGTCCACTATCCCGAAAAATTAGGAAAGGGCTTGTTTGCGATTTAAATTTAAGGGGATGTTCTTTTCGTAAAATGGCGCATGAGGGACCCGAACGCGAATTCAGAGGAAAAAATCTTTCTCTCACAAAAAATCACGAAGAACCTATTCGTAATTTACAAAAGGACCAAATCGCGAGAATTATTTTTTGAGCCGAGCCGGCCGGATGGCTCGAGCCGAGCCGCCGGCTTGACTCAAACGAATCAGAGCACGCGAATGTTTCGAACTATAGGAAAGGTAGTATATATATGGATTCTTTTTTTTTTCTACGTCCCAACCATATCTGATCGGGCTTGATGCACTCCTGCTTTGCAATGAGCCATCCATCTCACCCTGAACGACAAGCATTCGGAAGGAATTCAGGTATTGCCAAAAATAATACTGAAACGATACTAGTAGCAATCCATATATCTTCCTGTACATGCAAAATACATGTAGTAAAATTTATCCATGCTTAATTACTCAAAGGTTCGTATCATCTCAATCACAAAACAATGCAACACGACACATTTACAACAGTTACACTGCAACAGCAGCAGCCCACTGCGTTTACTTCCTGCAGCGACATCTGCTTTGCATGTTGCAATGGACCATCAGAGAAGATGCATAGTACTAGTGTAATACTATGTAAGGGAAGTATTCATATAACACCTCGGACTTTGATCGGAAGTTCGTCCATTATCACATAGCACCTTGAACCTTGGTTGAAAATCCATCCAGTATCCTGAATTATGAAACCATATATTTGACCCCATAACTGAGTTTCATATGATGATATTGTCCACAAGACACAATAAGTAAGTGATTTTGTCACGTAGAATGATACACTGGTCAACTTGGGTTAATGACCGGTAGAGCCCACAAGGGATTCTCCCCTGTCGATCTCCTAGTCATACTTTCATATATGTTAGCTCCTGTCCTCTCTGTTTTGACTGACGGAGAAGTCCATATAGACCCTACCTATCATTTAAATAAACTCGCACGATATGTCATTCTACGTGGTAAAACCAGTCATTCGTTACGCTAGACGAGCAATGCTACCATATAAAATCGGGTCAAAATTTTATTCAAATAATATAGTAAAGTTCAAGAGGTAAAATGGCTGGTTTCGTAATTCAGGAATTGGACGGACTTTCAGCCGGTGTTATATAGACTTTTTACCGCTATTAATCCTAGCTAGCTAGCTACGAATTGAAGCAAGAATTAATCTAAGCTAGCTACCTAGCACAATGGCTTGTCCACCATGCTCCGGTTGAAGGCGTAGTGGAACCTGGTGTTGTACGGCAGCCACTCGACGGCCTGCGACGCCTTCCGCCGGCCGCTCCCGGAGCACTCGACGACGCACCGCTGGATGGCGTCCTGAGCCGATCGGCCGTCGACGTTGTCTCGCGCCCACGAGAGGAGCTCGTCGCAGCCGCCGAGGCACGCCTCCTTGGCGTACCGCTCGACCAGGCGCGGCAGGAACACCTTCTTGGACTTTCGCACCACCACGCTGCCCTGCAGGAACTCCCTCTTGGACCTCTCCAGCTCCTCCACGATGTTCTTCGCAGTGTACACCTTCAGCTGCAACGTACGTCGATCAATCAGAGTTCAGCTGAAGGAGCGTCGAACAGTAATGGCGTGTAGTCAGTGGCAAGAACTAGCGGTATTGCAGTACCATGGGGTCAGATGAAGCTCCTGTGCACAGGGCAAACAGGGCCAGAGGCTGGCAGTCCGGCAGGCCGAATTTGAGCTGGACAAGCTGCTTCTCGTCTGCGCATCTCTTCCTCATTGCTGTCGACAGTATGGACTCGAACCACTACAAGTAAATAGGATGAGTCCTGAGTAAGTTCTCGAGAGAACAAAAAAAGGTTGGGTTCCCGAGTAAATAGGTTTGATTTTTGGAACAGTCCTCCTTTGTGCTAATTTACTAGGTGGTTATGTATATGGTAGTGAAATGCAGATCAATCATAAATAGTATTATCTGGTTCTACTCAGTAAATTGATAACGAGTTAACCAAAATAAATTGAGGATATTGATTCAAAAGTGCAGAGCATTGACATGCATTCCAGTTACTGCCTAAATTTGATTTCAAATTGTACATGTGGCACGCTCTTAAAAAAGGGAATTCAAAATTTTCTATTTTAGAATTTTAATCTGAAGCTACCAACTTTGCATGAATAATTTGAAGTGGAATTTAAACTTCAGCATGAAAATTGCAGGTCATACGTACACGACCAATCCGTGGAGATCTGCAGCACAGTAAGGCGTGTTCGATGGAATTGGCTGTGACAGCATGTCCTCCAATATTGTAGGCAGCCTGCAATATGGTAAGTTTATCTGTTAACATTTAACGACATATAAAGCACAGCGTGCAAAGTTATTCGGCAGCAATGATGTGTCAAGCAGAGAAGCACTGCATGTCGAGCTCTTGCATTCCAGGGACAAATGTAACTAGAACACCCCTTTCACCTTGTGAAATAGCGCCATTCTTTTCAGAGAGCTGTTTGGAATTCCGTATGCTAGATATGCCTGCAAGTAAATCAAACACAGACTAATATGGGCAATAAAAGCATTTTAAACGAAATGTGACTGTAGCGTATCTGGCAATTACATGCATGATAAGCGAATTGTACACATTGATCCAAAAGACCAATTTAATATTGCTCTCAGACATACTCAGATCAACCCTTTCAAGCTGCTCCACAAGCATCCTAAACACAAAACATCAACATGGAAATTGTTATGCACTTTTCAGAAACACATGTTACTTTTTAAGGGTATAATGTCCGATATCTTCGTTTGGACTGACCTGTAGTGGGTAATTGCATAAGATACATCTGGCATTTGATTCCTATCAACCGATATCGAAGATACTTCCACAGTACATTTGTTGATTGATGAACTATTTTCCTCTCCATTTCCCCTCCGAGGAAGAATGACATTTGTTGACGATCTTGACAAGAATGGTGAACGGGCCTTTTCTGTTTTTTCTGGTGACTCGGTGCGCAGAAGACAGTATATGGAGGCCATGCATCTAACCATTTCTTCAGATATTTTGCTTGGGCATTGGTAGAGGTGATCTTTCAGGGTACGGGCCAGAGAACTACTTCCTGAATAAGGCAACTTTTGGTAAAGAAGAAAGGGGGGGACATCAGCCAAAATTAGTCCAGTGCATAGAATTTTCTGCTTCAAAGTTATATATTAACAACAGGCTGTTCTGATTTGAAATCACTAATTACAAAAGTACATAATTTTATCACTGGTGCATGCTTCTGAAAGTAACACAATGGGCACGAAATGTTTCACCCTAAAATAGATTCGGCAGGATTCATTAACTACATGCATGCTTCCTCAGAAAGATATACAAATGGCTGGTTAAAGATTGGCAAGTAGAACGCATAACATACACTCGAACATGGAGCAGAATGATGTGTAAGCACCCTAACATAGCTTGATATGCAGATAATGAAATGCGTGTAAGCATTTACTGTTCTTTTTCATATGTTTTACCTTCCTTGGATATGGTGGGAAGGATGCAGGATGAATATCCAATGTTTCACTTGAGAAAGACTCATGCTTGATCTTGGTCTTGAGCATATTATTGGTTTTCCCTGACTCCGATACTGATGTCATGATATGGAAAGGTTGAAGTGGGAGCTTCTTAGATGAGCAAAATGCACTTGATATTATGCTTGGTTGCCGTCTCGTTCTAGAACTAATACTCTTGGTGTGTGCCGGGGAAGAAATACCAGAACTCTGCCCTGATGATGGCCCGGACACGCATTGATCAAAGATGCTTCTGTAGAGAGATAGAACGTGCTGCTCACGGTTTGCTATTTCCTCTTCAAGCAATTCAATCTCTGCTATCAGTTCCTTCGTCTGCAGGGAGAACAACAGGTATCACTCTTTTTTTTTGAACAACAGGTATCACTCTTCATAGTACAATTGAACAATACTTGGACAGGAGGGAGGTAACACTTTCCCTTGTACTCTCTATTCATTTAGTAATTGATTTACTTTTTTTAACCGAAATTACAAGAGCTCCCAATAATGAAAAAATATATCTAAGATTAGATGCCCTAATAGTGACTTATTACATAACTGAAATTTCATGGGGAAAGCAAAAAAATATTTAAAATATCCGTTCCCCAGGTTAAAAAACTACTTAACACGCAGTTAACCAAGGCGACACAAAGCAAACTTGCAAGAAAATTGCTGAGACGTTGCATGGAAATGCACAATATGATCATTTACACTAAGCTGAAATGTAATGACAGTTAGAGCGCTTGTGAGCTTTCCTACAGCTGACTTGATCGACTGGTTCAGCACATGAGACAATTACAAAGGCAGATTCTGCAGTGGCAGATGAAGCATACCTGAGCTGGGAAGTGCCTGTGGCCAGGAGATAGAGTGCTGGATGCCCGACCAATCGCCCGATCAAGCATGATCCGGATGGACCTCTCCTGATGCAAATGCAGCTGCAGCTGCTTAATCTGCCAGAATTCAGCAACACCCACATCAATTATTCAGACAAAATGTGTGCTTCATCAAAACGGTGGCTTTTGTCCAACATGAGACGGTTTTGCTTCTCACATCGTTCTCCAGCGACACACGGTGGTTCGGTGATGCGTTCGCCCTGTGATCCCTCAATCCCTGGTGAACTGAACCTTCCGTCGCGTAAGATTTCCTTGCATCCGGCGGATTCTGATAGAGAATTCACAAGGCCAATCAGTAATTCATTCACATGATCCTATGTAGAGGATTCAGTGATCTCCAGACTATGCCAAGAAGGGAGGGAAGAACCTGTGCTTGGCTGCAGCGTTGCTCCACAATGCCATGCAAGGCACCATGCTTGCATGACTCCAAGTTCCTATCAGAAGAAGCACTGCACGACAAACAGAAAATCACAGCACCCAGGTTAAAACCCAAGCTTAAACCACAAATGTAGAGGGAGACGAAAAGAAGAGACCTCTTGGATCGCCGGTGATGCGGCAGAGCAGCGGAAGCACCGGCGGCGGCGGCGGCCTTGCGCGCAGAAGTCGCCACAGTCTCGCCGTCCTTGGCGTCATCGTACTTGCCCGGTTCTTGGCGTCTGGTCACCCCTCCTGCCGGCTCCATCTTTCCTTGGCCTCTGAATTCCAGACGCTGTAACTTACCACCTAGCTAGCTACATCGCATCAAATTCCAGACACTGCCGCATGCGCGTTATATGAGCAGAGGAGAGCAAGATCGGATTGATTTCTTCGGGGGGCAAAGAGCATCCTCCGCACAGGGCCGCGTGCGCCCACTGCCTACGACGCCGACGATTTAATACGACGTTGGTGTTGGTGCACTGCACTGGCGAGGAAGGAGAGGAATGAGAACGAGGGGAGGATGGGAGTCGAACTGCTCGGCGCACAGGGATTGCGCGTTGCGGAGACTGGTGGATGGAGAGGAACTGAGTTATTGCACTGCCTCCGTGGGGGACCGATCCGAAGCGAATGAGTTGGTGAGCCGCGTTAATGCCCGCACTGCACTGCACTCAGGCACAGTAATGGAGCGAGCAAGAAGTCGCCAATCGCCATGCCATGCCATGCCGTCACACCTGACACCACTCTCTTTCTCCCTCTCTCTCGTATGCAGACGACGTTTCTTACGTTGTACAGTTGACTTGAGTAAGTAGTAGGTATGTAGCCACTTGCTCCAAAATGTTCACATTTTGAGTGAGTGCCACTGCTCCTAACATCCTTGTCCAAGAATCTTCTTACTTTAATTTTGCGAATTCTACGTTGGAGAAAGGAGCTGAGGGTCAGAGATAGTATACTACTACCACTCCATTGAGCACAGGATAAGAGAAATTCTTGTATAGTACTACTACTAACTCGTGCATGCCTAACTGTCCCGGAATCTGAATTTGTACTAAGGTTATGGACACCTCAGCGTGTAATCATGGCTCTAAGATATGAGTCCAAGCAGCCTAGTATTCTCTGCTCTACTATGGCAATGGCTACAGGCGCAGGGTCACGAGGTAGGTAGGTAATGGTATGAATGCCGACGTTAATGCCCCTTTGCCTCCTTGTCTGCCCCAGCAGCAGTGTATGTTTGGTGACTGTTTCTTGTTGACTCTGGACTCTGGTGCATGATATGATTTTACTCTTTTGTTTGTAGGAAACCTGAAGCATGATGTGGTACTCTTCCAGTTTTCCCATGTCTCCCCCCATGGAGTGATTCCTTCAGAAGGACAGGATCGGAGTAATGCTACGAGAGAAACAACGAGACAGGACAAGCGTTACCTGGCAACTGACTTGCATCTTGTCTTATGGCTTTTTTCCCCATCCTGGCGCGGCTTGAAGATCTTGCAGTGCCAGAAATTTAAACCGCTCCTGCAGCGTTAATGGCGCCACCGAAGAACAATTGCATGCATAATACTACAGGAGGCGCTGCTAAGTGCTAACACAGCTACAGAAAAAGAAAGAAAGGCTCTACAGTGAAGTAGTAAGTGGTGATAATGCTGGAAGCATGCCATCATGGTCAGGGTTGAGAGGAGGTACGAGTGGCACAGTGAGTGAGCGATGGACGGATCCACGATTCGTCGATCAAACGCATTATATAATTACTGGATTCCCTCCTCGCAGTTACATGGCGATGCCGATCGGGGTGCTGCGCTTAACATGGCCTATTCATTCAATGGCGGTCTACTTTTCGGTTGGGGGCGAAGCGAAGTGGCGGAGGAGATTGCAACGCTGGCTGTTGACAATTTGTGCTTCGCGCCCTGGCCTCTGGGATAGACGACGGTGAGGATGACGATGAATTGATGATTCCTCCGTGGACCGGTGGGTGGGTGGTGGTGCAATTCTCTCTCTAGGATTTCGAAGTGGGATGAATCTGGCATTGCCGCACCGGTCGGTTGCACTTTGAACGGCCATTTCATCCGATTAGCTTAGTCAACAGCTGCTGGTCGGTGCAATTTATTAGCGGTAGACGACAAAGAAACATGATGTTTCTCAGATTGAAGAGTTGCATTTCTTCCATGCACTTGTTTCACAGTTTTTTTTTAAGAAATGAACTTGTGTGTGAGAAACACACGGTATTGTGCATTAAGATAGAATAGAGCTCAAGCTACAGCCAAGAAACATGAAACATCAGAGGTACAAACTACAAAAAAAATGGTCTCAACAAAAGAAAAAATTGGAATTGTAGTGAGGGCTCTGATCTATCTAGCTAGCATATATTTCTTAGCTTCTCGACAAAAATGAAGGTTATAGGCAAAAGAGAAGCATAGTCTACAACATGTAACTCTCTCTCATGGTTGTGGTTAGGGATTGCATTTAAATTGCTAGCTACATGTGCATCACGACATCAGACTGTGCGTCGATCCAGGCTATGGGTGTTGTTCCTGACCTAGAGTAGTTTGCAGTTTAGGAATACGAGAATGGAGCGGATTGGCAAGCAGCGGTCTGCATATGTCGGATCATTGACCATCAGTACTACGAAACAATACATAGGTGACACTTTATTTGTGACGGTTTTTTTTGGAACCGTCACAAATAGCATTATCAGTGACGGTTTTTTTAAAAAAATGATGGAAAGACTATTTGTGACGGTTTTTATTTGGAACCGTCACAAATAATGCATTATCAGTGGCGGTTTTTCTTTGGGGCCGCCACAAATACATCTATGGCGGTATTAGCCAAAAACCGTCACTGATAATGTGAGTATCTGTGGTGGTTTTTGGCTAAAACTGCCACTGATAATGTGAGTATCTGTGGCGGTTTTAGCCAAAAATCGCAACTAATAATGTGAGCATCTATGGCGGTTTTTGACTAAAACCGCCACTGATAATATTATCAGTGGCGGTTTTAATTTGAAACCGTTATAAATAATAAAAAATAGAAAATTTTAAGTATTGCTAATTACCTGTTCTGCCTTCTAATTTGAAAGAATTGAAATTAAATAATATTATATTTGAAATAATTAGAACTAATATTCCATTTGCAATAATTGAAAAGAACGACCGAAATAGATTCAAAACTTTGGAGGCTGTTTTGAGGCCCTAAACGACATTTTTGGAATTTCGTCACCGCGTATGCACTTGCACAAACCAATAAGATCCGACCATCAAGATCTAACGAGCCAAAAAACACCCCGATCGGAGTTACGAGTGAAAAGTTATGGCCATTTTAACAAAAGTGCTCGGATTTTGTATTTAAAAATTAGAATCGGTGCCCAAAAGAATATAACTGGAGAGTTCATCGTGTGATAATTCCGGAAAGCACAAGAACACTAAAATCGAAGGTACGAGTCAAAAGTTATAGTGTTTTTACAAGTTTCATAAATAGTAATGGCACATATATTGCAAGCATAATTAATAGTCAAAAGTATGGAAAATAAATTTGAAAATTCTAAATTTTGCTAATTACCTCTATAGTTTGCTAATTTGAAATAATTGGAAATCAGTATTCAGATGCTTCACGGGGTTAAGGGGAGGAAGGACGCATTATATATCGAATGTGATCATAACACCACTAAAGTACGTTAAGCGTGCTTAGACGAGAGTAGTAATAGGATGGGTAACCTCCTGGAAAGTTCTTGTGTGATGTTAAAAACGTTCAAATCCAATCAGAATTCTGAAATTGAGCGTTTTTGGACGAGAGTAGTATTAGGATGGGTGATCTCCCTAATGATAACAGCCTAGGCCCAGTTCTCTTTGTTTTTGTCCGATCCAACGCGACGCATGCACGCATGCATCGATCAACGACCACCTCCTGCCTCCCATGCCTTAGATGCACGCACGCACTTAGGGCCTGTTTGGTTTCCTGCCTAAGCGAGCCATAACTCAAGTTAGGCATGCCATACGTGGTTAGGCAGGTGTTTGCTTTCTTACTCGGTGAGGCTCGCCACGGGACCTTAGGCGCAACCTTTGTTGAGTCGCCAACAAAATTTTGCCGGATCTGTGGCGGTGAAAATGAGCGCCACACTTCCACTCAAGTTAGGCGTGACTCAAGTTAGACGTGGTAGGGAACCAAACACTAGCTAACTTCAGTCAATTTAGTCGTGCCACACCTGTGACAGCCTACTAACGTTAGGTGTGGCTCGCTTAGGCAGGAAACCAAACAGGCCCTTAGTCCCTCCCTCCATCGTTCCCACCATCCCGATGCTGCCGCAGTGTTGCTACCTCTCCTATCCTTACTCTCATAGTCCCATTGTGCCCGCTTCTCACTCTGGCCTAGCACCATTCGCTACTCCTCACTTCGGTGCTGCCACTACCCCTAACTCAGTGTTGTGCTACCAAGTTCTGAAAAATATTGCTATGTTCATATTTCAATATTTATAGGCTACCATGTGTAACACAAATTACTAAATTTGGTTTATAACAATCCCTTCACGATTGCTAGGATTTCCATTAGACGGAAAAAATATATGCAATGGTTTGATGCAGAGAGATTCAGTGGTGCACACATAACTTTACTAATGGGCATTCAAAATAAAACATTATAATATCTTTCCAATACAGATAAATACGCCTTTTGTTCTTTTTAGTGACATTTTAGAACATGTGCAATCAAAATTTCTAGCATTCAACAATTAGTATATTTACAATGATTTAGATTGATAGTTCTTATCAAAAGTATTTTTCATAAAATCATCATTTTTACTACGAAAATCTATGGTGTTATTTAAAATAAAACTTAGAGCAATTAATACACTAAGTATTTAAACGACTTAACTAGCATGCTACCGTTAAAAAATAACGCATTTTATTTTAGCACAACTCTATTACAAGTCACTCTTTTTAAAAATTGATATCTAGCAATTGCACTCTTCTCTTTTCTTATACCCTATCTTAGCATATCCACATATGAGAAATGAGGTATTTTGCTTGTATATATATACACACTATATTCATCACAATAGACGTAATTTAGTGTGTTCAAAGAAAATATATAAAGCAATTAGGTATTTCTAAGAATTTATAAATTTTAAATTGGATGATCTAGAACCTTCTTATAAAATTATCCCCCTTTTGATTCTTGAGAAACTAGTTGGGTGCATACACCTTGCAGGGGATATCGCTACTTTTTTCGTTCTACAATATAAGTCTAAGCTCACCATACAAACATACCAACGGGCACTAAATCTAAAAAAAGTTAATGGTACTGAACCATGCATACACCTTGTGTGATGTACTACAATTAGTTATCCACTTTTTCATCATTAAAGCGTGAGTACAAAGTGGAAATATTGTAATAACTGCACCTTTAATCTCCTAAATAGAATAAGTTCATATAACACGTCGAATTTTAGTCAAAAATCTAACTGGCACCCTGAACTATGAAACTAAATATTTGATCCCTGAACTTTGTAATCTGGTTCAAATAACATCATAACCCAGTTTTGTATAGTGGTATTACATGTGTGGCGTAATGGGTAGGCGGTTTTGCTATGTAGGATGACACCCTAGCCAAGTTAAGTCAATGATAGGTAGGGCCTATATGGGCTTTTCCCATGCTAAGCTCCTAATCATGCTTCCATGGGTGTTAGGCCCTGTAGCTCCCTCTCTCTATTTTGATTTAGAATAGAAGCCCCTGTGAGCCATACCTGTAATTCACCTAAACTTGCCTACCATGTCATCGTATGTAGCAAACCACCCACTCAACATGCCATACAGGCAATACTACTATGTGAAATCGAGTCAGAGTGTTATTTGAATCGGATTACAATATGTTCGGAGGGTTAAATGTCCGGTTTCATAGTTCAAGGTGTCAGACGGATTTTGAAGCAAAATTTAGGGTGTTATATAGAATTTTTTCATAGACCTATATTGTAGGATGATGCTTTACATAAAAATGGACTTATATTACGAGAAGGGATGGTATGGTACATGCTTTCATTTCTATATAAAAAAATAACACAGAAATAATTATAAACTTTTCTATTGTTTAAAAGAAATTGCGTAATGGAACTAACTAAACAAAATTGTAGCTAACAAAATAAATTAGTGCACATTATGCACACAACAATTTAAGAAAAATCATATATCTTAAGTAATGGTCAAAACATTATTTATGCGATTTTGAAAAGAATGCATATAAAAGATATATAAGATGTGGATTTCTTTCTAAAGTTATTAATGCGATGGTACAAGAATTTTGATATTGCTATATCCAAATATTTACTCATGCCCAAGACTGAATATTATAGAAATCCAAGACTGAATATTATAGAAATGCATGCTCTCCTTGTGTGATCTCAAGGCAAACTGTATCTTTACTCTATCCACGCTATTTCATATATAAGTGGTTAGATTTTTAGATCAACTCACGAGTGATGGCAAGCACCGAAGTAAACCGTTTCATATATAAGCTGTTCGATTTTTGGGTACAACCAACAGCGAAGTAAATCATTACTTCCCATCCTTCGTCCCTTCCCTTCTGTTATTCTCAAGTTCTGTCCCCTCTTGCTTCCTAGGCTTCTCTTCATTTCCACCGTTCGCGTCCCCTAACTCCTGTGGCCGGCATGGTGAGCTAATCAGGCGATAATCTTCGCCTATCATAAATTGGCATCGGGCGTACTCCATTTCTCCATTCGCTAACCAAGGGCCGTCCTCTGCAGTGACTTCTTTGGTGACGCGACATCACCACCAAGGGGGTAGCAATGAAATTTGTTAGTTCATGTCTTTATGATGATCCCATTGAATTAATTGTTTCCAGCGGCAGACAAATAACTTTACTAATGAGCGTTTGAAATAAAACATTACATATTTTTTAATATAGCTAAATACCCTTTTCGTTCTTTTTAAGTGACATTTTAGAATATGTGCGACAAAAATTTATAATATTCGGCAATTAGTGTTGTCAGCGTACTTCGCGCTGGGGTACCCTCACTGCCGCACGAAAGCATGCCACGTGGCGGCCTGGAGATCGGGCGGGCGAGCACGGCCCGCCAGCCAGGTACAGGTCCACGTGGCGCCCGGCAGCAGTGTGGGCGCTTCTGCTCACCGGCGCCCGATCCACGTGGCGGCTTTGGCGATCGGCGAAAGCACGGCCCGCCACCAGTCACAGTCCACGTGGCGCCCGGCGGCGGTGGGCGAAGCACGCCGCCGCCCGGCGCCCGATCCACGTGGCGGCTTAGCGATCGTCTTGGCGAAGCACGCCCGCCACCAGTCTTGCGATCCACGCCGCGCCCGGCGAAGCAGTGGCGAAGCACGCCCGCCGCCGGCGCCCGATCCACGTGGCGGTGGTGGCGGTGGCGAGTACGCGCCTTTCGCCCGCCGCGAGGCAAAAAGGTGGTGCGAGGTAGCTTCACCTCGAAGTCTCCTGCCCCGGCCGTACTGTGCCAGGCGGCAGGTCTGCTGTGTCAGTCTTATCAAATGCAAGGGTTTCTGCAACAAGCCCGTTCCTCTGACAATTCTCACCTACCTGTCAAGGAGAGGTCCCATCCTGGGCGGACCGGGCGAAGCCATGCGTCGGCATTTAATGAGGCTGGAGGAACGGGACAGCACAGGAAGGCGTATTAAATGTATAAGGATCAGCATGATGACCCTCTTTTACCTACTCCCGCTAGCCTGGCCTATATAAGGGCATTCGGGTGCATGGGAGAGGAGGACGGACAGACAGAGAACTTAGAGTTCAAGCCACAGAGTCTAAGGAAGAACTTGTAACCCCATTGCTCTGTACTTGCTCCACACACTCTCTAAAACAATCTAGCAGGAAGTAAGGCTGTTACCCTGTCGAGAGGGGGCCTGAACCTGGATAAAATCTTTGCGTCATTCCAGTTCTTAGGCGCCGAAACTCACCGCGCGGGAATCTCTAGGGTTTCCCCTCGCTAGGGTTAGCCAGCCGCGAAGACGCCCTCCTATCGAACAAAAACCGGCCTCAGAGATCACGGGCACTGTCAAGGTGAATCTGGCCGACAAGTGTATTTATAGTGATCTAGATTGACGATTCTAATAAAAAATATCATAAAATTATTATTTTTACCATGAAAATCTATGATGTTATTTAAAATAGAATTTAGAGGTATTAACATGCTAAGTATTTAGACGACTCACCTAGTATCCGATGGTTTAAAAATAATACACTTTATTTTAGCACATATATGTTACAACAGTACCATAATGTTTTTACCTACAAATTAGCATGTTTGTGTCAAGTTCTTGGCTGTTGGCATTCTGTGCCCGGTGGTAGTTAGTTGTGAATGATAATTATTCTAAAAATCTTATATAGAAGATATTTACTATTTTTTATATGTTTATTTGGCACTTTTTTTTGGTAATGATGGCTTTGTAGTAATAAAAAAGTTGCGATTGCTACTGCACACTAGTATTGGTCTGTGTTTTTGGTTTACTGAACCATACTTAAAAACATGCTGTGCAAATTCTAGCTACTTTAGGGTCTATTTGGTCGAGCTCCAGATTCCAGCTTCACTTGAAATTTGAAACTTGTAGGCTAAAATAAAGTGAATTAAGTTTATATTTTTAGTCTAAAATGTAAAAAAAATGATCTATCTAAACACTTTAAATGTACTCACAGCTTGAGCTTCATGAAACTGGTAAAGTTAGAATTTTCAGCTTCACTAGATTCACGAATCTGGAGAAACTGAATCCTGCCAAACACACCCTTAGATGCCTTGTTGCTTGAATAGGGTATGAACTTGTGTACCTATAAATATGATTTTAAGCTAGCACACTTTGTGCGGATATAAAAGAGCACGCGTTGTTAGGATTTTTAATTGAAAATGTGACAAGAATTGCAATTCTAAAATTTTCTTTGAGAATGTGACAAGGGTTGTTTGTAGCCTAACACTTAACTGGCCTGGTAATCACACAAGGATTTCTGAGGCATAATATGAAATAGCAGTGTGCCAGCTTCTGTTTCTCCTGTGTGGCCCGTCTTTGCTGTATTTCAGCCTAGTTATTGATGATTGTTTGGCTATGTGCTCAACACAAAGTTGCTGTAATAAAATGCAGTATAAATATGCTAGTACTATTGTACTGATGGATTCATGTTGCATTGCACAATAAATTGTAGATTTTTCGAGAAATGAGGGTTCCTATTTTTATTTATTTATTTATTTTGAAAACCAAGACGTGTGCTTCGAAGCAATTAGTTTTGTTGCCCTTGTTTCTTGTGCTAATTTTGTATGTTACGGGACAAGTTCAAGGGGAAGATAAGGGCGGTGGTTCAGTCGCTCTTCGTCCCCTATCAATCAGCTTTACCGTCTCCTTGCCTCCCACTACGAGCGCCTCTCTTAACCTATTGACATCATCCACTGCGGCGAGCTCCAGCAATGCTGCCAGCCTATTTCGTGGCCCACCACTGGCGACCTACCCTTGCGCCGCATCAACGAGATTAGGGAGATCGTCCATTACCTCCGCTCAACGGATAAACTCAACACATCTACAGGAGGGACAAGAAATGGTGGTGTTATATAAATTCAGCAACCGAGAAGATATCTATGGAATACATATTAAGAAAATGTCGAATAAAGAAGGCAACAAAAGAGAAAGAGGCGAGAAGAGATCCAATTCTATGAATCGGAGCTTTGCTTCCTTCGGAAGGGAATCAATTAATCCAATCCGAAAAGCGCTGGGAGCAATTGCCGCCGATTCGAATGCTAGATCAATGGGAGAAAAGAAAGCAATAAATGAGTCATACATATTCATTTACCTCTTACAATGAAATTTTTATGGTATTATAAACAGTGCCCAAGGATCATGTAGTAAAATGTTCAGAAATATTAGACTTCATTTATTACCCCTAAAAAATCAAAAATAGAAGAACATATACAAGAACAATAGCACTGTCAGAATTGTAAAAAAAATAAACAGGTCTGATCATTATCTAAAAATTTTACAGAATCATTATCATTGCTTTAGGACCTCACAAATTTTTTAGAAATTTTAGACTTATTTAGTGCCCCTATAAAATAAAAAATAGAAATACATATACAAAGACAATAGCACTGCCAGAATTTTAAACAAATACATAGGTCTGATCATCATCTGAAAATTTTACAGCACCATTAGCATTGCCTCAGGACCCCATACAAAAAGTTTCAAAAGTTTTTAACACTTTTTGATAATTTTTTAAATTTTCTGATTTTTCTGAATTTGAATTAAACCGTTTTACTAACAGGTTTTTAAAACCAAACCAGCTCGATAAATCGAGCAGTTGTCGTCGATTTTGTGAACCTAGGCACAACCTGTTCGCTAAAAGGTTCCAACTTCTTCCATGCACACATTGGATCTGTGCATTTTACTGTATGGTCTAGCAATTTTCTTCTCCCAGGCAACAATTCAAAATTTTTCTGTCTTCACATTCCATTTTTTTCTTGCGAATAACTAATCTATTAAAGCCGAGAGATTTCGGGCCTCCTCAGCTGGGCCACGTCACCTGAATTTTCGCCACCGTCGATCTCTTTCGTTGGTGGTGATCCGGCCGTCCGCACATTCGCAAGCCCTGGCGCCTCCATGAAATCCGCCGCGGGCCAAAACCCTAGCGCGTGCTGTTCCGCGTCTCCCTCGCGCCGCGCTCGCGCCTCGCCTTGATCGTGCCGCGTCCTCGCTGCTCCGCCCATTTGCAGGCGAAGGATCGTGCCGCCTCCTCGCTTGCTCGCCGTCAGCTGCAGGCGAAGGATCCCGATTCCTCGGTCGTGTCGCGTCGCGGCCGCCTCGCCGCTCCTCCCGCCTTCGCCCTCGCCCTTCCACTCCTGCCCTCTGCCATCTCCTCCGCGGCTCCTCCTCCGCTTCTCCCCTAACGAGATCCTCCCTGCTCGCCGGGCTGCACGGGCGAAGGGATCCCCGATTCCTCAGTCGTGTCGCGTCGCCGCCGCCTCCGCCGCTCCTCCCCGCGCGCTCGCCCTCGCCCTTCCACTCCTGCCCTCTGCCATCTCCTCCGCCGCTCCTCCTCCGCTTCTCCCCTAATGAGATCCTCTTCGAGGGGTGCGACTGCAGCCGCTGGCTCATCACCATGGAGTTCCCTGACCCCAAGCCCTTCCGTGAGGAGATGATCGAGACCTACCTCCAGATCCTCGCCAAGGTTGTTGGAAGGTATAATCAAATATCTCAGGTTTCGTTTTGCATCAAATACATGTAGATTTGTTAGGGATTGGGCTCCAGCCGAGGTGTCAGATCAGCGAACACCGCGCCGGCCGCAAGCATTTCCTCTTGCCAGGCTCTTTCCGGAGAAGAACAGGGGTGCGTGCAACGTTTTTCTTGTGATGGATTAGGACGCTCCTCAATACTGCTGTTTTTTTCGTTCGCAAAAACGTGATGCTGAGAATTTTACTCGTTCGCATATGTTATTTCTTCCTGTGATGCAATGGTTATGTTACACAACACCCAAAATTAGCATTTTGCACTTTTTAATGATTTCACATTGTTTCTGATCATCTTAATATTGAATTATGCTATTATTCAAGTCCAGTTAATGCAGCTGTGGCAACACCTTGATATTATGTCCCTGTTGTCTCCGAGGAAAACATTTTGAAATCTACATTTAGCATCAAGTCAGTATTGAGCATTGGGGATAGTATCGACAGCTACATATACAGGCTAGGTTTATCTGTCTTAATTTTTGAGATATACTTAGGTAGCATAAAAGTCCGAGATTTGTTACTTAGGATGATATACTTAGGTAGCAACAGGGGTGCGTGCAACGTTTTTCTTGTGATGGATTAGGACGCTCCTCAATCTTCTTTGGTTTTTAGTTCATAAAAGCGTGATCTTTGAAATTTTACTCGTTCGCATATGTTATTTCTTCCTGTGATGCAATGGTTATGTTACACAACACCCAAAATTAGCATTTTGCACTTTTTAATGATTTCACATTGTTTCTGATCATCTTAATATTGAATTATGCTATTATTCAAGTCCAGTTAATGCAGCTATGGCAACACCTTGATATTATGTCCCTGTTGTCTCTGAGGAAAACATTTTGAAATCTACATTTAGCATCAAGCCAGTATTGAGCATTGGGGATAGTATCGACAGCTACATATACAGGCTAGGTTTATCTGTCTTAAATTTTTGAGATATACTTAGGTAGCATAAAAGTCCGAGATTTGTTACTTAGGATGATGCTGTTAGAACTTCGAGCGATGTATTTTCTTTCCTTTTTTTGGCTAAAAGATTAGCTGATGGTGGTTCCTTTGATCGACTAACTTGTTGTAGCAGCCATTTTGCAATGGATATTTACCCACTTCTTGTCAGACGTTCTTTGTGAAACCCTAAGGCTGTAATGTTTACCATTGTTGGGTTGCAGGAGAGGATTTATTAACCGATTTACCATGCTTGGTTTGCTCTAGCTTGCTATTCGCATGCATGTTGATTGATGCAGGTGATGCTAATTGCTCTGAATTCGTTTAGATACTCATTTCTAATTGCTCGATGCAAGAACTGTAAGAAGAATGCGTTGCGTTTCAATGGATGTATCTATTGCATCATTCTGTTTGCTTGCAGGGGCCATGATGGATTTGGAGCTTTAGGACGCTATATGTTTATTGTGTAGAGAGCTGTTACCAAGATCAAACAATCATTCGTCTTTGTCTCAATGAAGCAAACAAATATCGATTTTTTACGCCCTCAGAGTTGTTTTCTTCATGGATTTTATGTATTTCCAAAACGCAGCCATCATTGGGCGATGAAAACTTATGTTTATGGAGTTATGAATGTATACAAACTACAAAGGTTAGATTGGTTCTTGAAATCCGATATTTCTTCTTTGTTTGCACCGAAGAGGAACTCCCATCAAGTTTGATAACCTTGTCGTTGGATTTTGCGGTATTCTTTTTGTGGACTTGGCGTATGGACACATTGAAGATGTTTATTATGTCTCGATGACCCGAGATTCAAGAGAGCGACATGGTTTAGTTGCTCATTTTCTTTTATTTTCTTTTTGCGGATCGGTATGCAAGTAAGTTTCTTTTCCTATTCAATCTGGAATCTCTGTTCTATATAGGTAATCGTTATTGTTCTTGTTAATGCTTTATAATTCTATCCATTTACAAACCGATATTAATTAAGGGCGTGAAAATTGAGATTAAGGGATCTAGCTAATACCAATTCGGTGTCTTTGTTTATCGCTCTAATTTGATGCTTTTATTCCATATAAGCTATAGCTATATCGCATAGGTTCTTTGCATCATTTTGGGTTTTGCGGGTTTTGCATAAGCGTGCGAAGAAGATGCAATGGCATAGACAGATGAAATAGGTAGCCATGGCATTCCATGCTTTTTTTCCCTTTGTTTAAATTATGAGCATAGTTTTTTTTTGTTAGAATTGGATACAGAGTGTACATAATAACAGTGCTTCCACAGTTAATATATAACATTAGAATATTACAGTTGTTAGTTTGAACTGCTCCCTAATGATATATGTCAATAAATAAGGTGATGTTGAGCTCTAAATATCCAGTTGTGTCCTTGTCATCTCTGCATTTTTTTTTGCTCAGCTATCAATAGTTGAAGTAGCTTAGTGTAGGTCTTCATGCCCGTGATCATCGATCTTTAAAATGTGATTTTGGTCGAATGATTGTAATATCTTCTGATAGGTGGAACAAGGTAGCAACTAGAATCTGTTTTCGTTCTCTCCCTATTATTGTTCTCATTATTTTTTAGTCAGTTGAGTTGTCGAATTCAATATACAATGCTATTTTTGAACAAATTGACTTTCTCCGGTTAATCGTCAATTGCTTGCGGTTGTGGTGCATTAAATAAGCTTGATAGTGTTGAAGTTTGGGTCTTGCCATACGCACCGTCACCAATTCGTGTTGGATCAACCTCACGGTTCGCTTACTTGGTCTCAACTAAATCGCGTACAACGAGTTGACAAATGGCCAAGTATTTAGCTTTAGTAGATAGATATTTATTTTGATGATTTCATTTAGATTCTACCGTCAAACAAACTGAGCATGGCAAGGTACATTGCAATCGGATTCTTTATTGATAGTTTTATTAGATGTTTCCTTAGTTCTTTGAAAATTTTGTTAGTGCATTTGTTTGCCCTATGATAGCGATGGGCGGTGGTTTGTTTCACCTAGGATTAATAATGTAACCCTCAGCTAAGAAACCATCTAATTCATTGTTTATATTACGGTTTGTAGGCCTCCTTTGGCTTCTTGCCCAAATTTTGATATTATTGTAATCAAGTTATTTGATTTGTTGTGTTCCCTCTTTTAATTGATTTTTTCCCCAACTTGTGCCCCAAGAAATAACTCGAGAAGGTATATACAATAGCTTATTTTCTAGGTTTATCTTGTATTACAAAAAGGCTTATGATGTTCTTCATTAGTTGGCCCAATGATTCATAGGGCTTAGTATTTCTTAAAGGTATAAAGCGGGTTGTGTTGTAACTCTGAATTATTTTTTAGAATCACTTTTTTGCGCTTGGGATTAAATGATTTGTGCTCCCATCAAAGATACCTATATTGCAAATGTCTTGTTGATGCAGTCATAGGAAGCCACTCAATGAAAATGGCGTTGATATCTCTGAGATGCAAGGTGGACCTCGGATCTGGCTAGCACCCGTGAGCAAGCTCGGATATCTTAGGCAAGGAGGCGTGTGCATTTTAGTTTGTCGCAACAACGCCGCTCATCCATCACCATATATGTTCCGTTGTCGGCCGTTGCTAGGCGTCGCCACAATCTTTCTAATTTCGTCTTGCCTTTGCTAGGTATGTATGCGGCATAATCTTGAATGTATTATATGTTCGTGCAAGCTAAGTATAATCCTTCCTCATCGATCAAGAATTGTAAGATACACAAAACACCTCCCAAACAATTATCTCCCGATGCTATGAGCTTGTTTTAAATCGAGACTTATTTCCTTCCCACCAACATTAACAGTCATATGTTCCTTACGAAGATGCCTATCTATGTTACAAAACCGTATATTCACGTGTACCTCTTCTACATAGTCAAAGCGCAACCAAAGCACTTGCTAAGGTAAGATTGTCTTGTACTACTTTTTATTCTCAAGAAAGAAAATCCTTTCTACTTGTTTTACTTTACCGAAATAAATTTTAGGTCCACACAACATTTGGTCTTTTTTCATCTTTGTGTACATGGAGGTTTGGATATTGTCCTCAAGAAATAGCAATCGAAAGGCGGTTGCCATTATTGTTGAGACTCTTGGTCGTGTCAAAATAATTATTTTCTTTTATCGACTTCTCAGTTAGCTGAACCCAAAATCTCTTAAATTTATTTTAATGTTTGCTACATGATTTTCTTGTCAAGGATTTTATTTTAAAAGGAACTTTCAATTTTGAGTCTTTGAAATTCCATGTCCTTGATGAGGTGATGAGATGCTTAGCATGGGTTTTGTTGCGATATTGAGCTTATTCTTGGTATATCCATGTCTTCTATTCGAGATGTTCCTCAATTTTTGAGTCTCATGTACTTAGTCATGGTTGTCTTTTTCAATCGAGCCAATTGTTCATTCGCTTTTACGCAACCATCTGATTGAATAATCAACATTTGAAAATGTCACTTCCGGTGCTTATCTGTTTGATGTAAAATCTGATATAACTGAATCCTTCATTAATTATAAACAGGTGAGGTTGAAGATGCTACAGAAGTGTAGACGCTTCTGTTCGGTGCTACTATGCCAAATTGGATCAAGGAAGTATGCTTCCCTTTGACACGATACTTTACTATTGTTGAGATGTTTTTTTACATAATTTATATAAACTGACAATCCATTGGAATAGCTACTCTGGAATGATTGTAGCCCTCCTTGAAATTTCTAGAACCTAACAAAAAAACAATTGATCATGTTAGCCGCTGTATCTGCATGTGCAAGTGTTAATCTATTATGGGGGTTCAGCTACTTACAGCATAGGGTCTCTAGTTGCATGGCGCGATTTAATATTTGTTGGTAATTTGTCTTCCCATGCATATAATTAACATGGCTATACTTCACATTCATGTTGGATGGAAATAAATACATTTTTTTTGTACAGGTATAGTGCCATGTGTTCTCCTGTTAGCAGGGCTTCTCTTCATTCCATGTCGCTGAAATATCTGGTAAAACACGTCGACTTTAGGAGAATGTTCATTGGAACATTAAGGTTCTGAATATGTTAGGAGAGAAAAAAATGCTCCTTTTGCCTAACAATTTTCTTGTTTTAAATAATGGGAGGGTTAGACGGCTTTCTGAAATTCTTGTGCAACCTCCTTTTCAAAGCAAAACCAAGCATGCAAACCATTGACCGCAATAGAAAACAAATTCGGGTACATAATGATACTCATCAATTAATATGAAACTTTGATTTCAGTCATTTCATCGTGTGCTTTTTGTATTGAGTCTCGCTATGCATTTTAATTCTGAGCTAATGTTAGAAAGGAAAAGAATTTCACACCTCGTTGCAAAAGGCTGCGGCAGAGAATGCTACCATATCTGAAGAGCCCATTAAGATTGAGGTTAGCTTCTATCCTAACGACTTACACATATTACATTTTAATGTGAAGAAGACTGCTCAAAATGTTTGTTTTATTTAGGGCTACATTGAATCACTCCGTAGCTTCCCAAAGGCTAGGGTTCAAGACTTGTTTCGAGCAAAAATATATATGCGATCATTGTAAGAAATCACTTTGATTACTTCATGTAAAAATATCATTATTATTTTTTGTTCTTTGAATTTGGAATTTGATAAAAAAAGTTTTGTAGATATTAGCCAGACATCGTTTATTAATATTCTATGCACATGTGGGTGTTGCCTTGATGATCTTTCGGTAATTAGGGGGATAAATGGCGTAGACTTCTATGCGAGCTATATCTTCACTTGTGTAGGTACACAGATATGATGATTATTATATTATCTTATTCTAACATTTACATTTGAGATATTTTGAATTTATCATGACTTCATGATTTTTCGAAAATTTTGGAACCATGTTTGTTGGCATTATTATGATTTGAGATAGGTTGCTTAGTTACTAATTGGAACATTTTGTTTATAACGTGACCATTTGATTCCCATTATCTTGTTCGGGTCATCCTCATGGATAAAAGTGGAATCATCCCTGTATTGCATTCCATAGAATTTCCAGCTCCCACGCCTATGTCGTTTGGGTGAGCGCGTACATGCCCGTGGTCTAATAGATAAGTTGTGCGAATCATATATCATATCAACCAACCCTATTAAAGCCGGGAGAAAGCGCGCAAGGGCAGGGTGTCCACGTGTCACTGTGCGGCTGTCGGCGTATTTTACGCCAGGGTACCCTCTTCGCCGCACAAAAGCATGCGTGGCTCACGTGGCAGTCTAGCAGGCGGGTGGGTGTTTACACCCGTCTCTGAGACGTCGGTCCACGTGGCGTGGCGGCGGCGGTGGCGACCACGCCTGCCGCCGGCGCCCGATCCACGTGGCGACTGGCGAGGCGGTGGGCGAGCACGCCATCCCACCGGTGCCGGTCCACGTGGCGCGCTGTAAGTTCAACCTTCATTAGTTATGGTTTTGGTGTTAATGACAAATCTAATATTGAGATTATCCATTAATGTGATTTTGTTATTAATGACAAATCTTATATCGAGACTAACTTGTTTATTTAGAATATCTTTGATTAGTCTCATCGCATTGAAAAATGGAAAACCCAAGGTATGTTTGCGTATTCATTCTAGTATAAATTGCATACTTTGGATTCAAGTTAAAGTATGAACGTCCCCATTGTATTAACCACAAAACGTGCATTATGTTTCCCAATCCATATATCACATGGATGCACACACTTAGGGGGAGTTTATAGTTTGACTTGAAAGTCTCTTTGTATTGATCTAATTCTTATTGACACATATAAGGATCAAGACAAAGAAACTAAATACATGAGTATATGAAAACTTGAGTAGTTAATATATACTCATATCAATTTAAATGATAATTTAAATTGAGTTCATTTGTCTTAGTAATCATTAAAGAACACTTCATCATGTGTTGATGGTGTTCCGTGATTAATTGAGGACAAATGAATAGTTCTTAAGTATAATAAAGCATGAGTTGCATTATTGTACTTAAGACATATAAATCATTCAAATTGATTTAGGTTGTGCTCAATTGATCTAAAGGCATCCATTATGTGTTAATGGAGTGCAAGAGATAATTGAGACAACAGTGCATCTTGGACTAACTATTTTATGAGTTGTGATTAAGTTAGGTCCAAAGATGGATGAGATGATGAGAAGGATAAAGACGGCATCATGGGGTGATGGGCGTCAAGAAGTGGATCGAAGTTAAAAGAGGAGTCGAGTGATGATCCCGGGGAGTATCAAAGCGATGATCATAAAGACCCCAAAGGGATTGCTTGTCTTGTGGCGACAAAGGTATAATTAGATAGGCTAAGGACTTTGTAGTCTTTGAGTCTAAGGTTTTTATCGTCGTACTATTAAGAGGGGTTGTCTCCTAGTTTGAGTTTCATCATGTGTTGGTGATCTCAATCCACGTTCACTCAAGCTCAAATCATTTTGATTTGGTTTTTGCATAAAGTTAACTATTTGGCATGTGTTGCGAATGGGTTAAATTTATGTTTGGTGTTATTGGTTTATGCTCCGATTTGCATGTGTTGCAAAAAGGAAGAGCATATGTATTTGATTTTCGCATAATGCTCTGATTTGCATATGTTGCAAATAGGATAATCTAATGCGTTGTCTTTTGCGTGAAGTTCACTTTTGCATGTGTTGCAAATGTTGAAGCTTCATGTTTTGATTTCGTTCAAAACAATCATTCAAAATCTTGTGGTTGCTTGGAGCTAAGTTTTGCATGTGTTGCAAAAGGAGAGAGCTCAAGCATGATTTGATGTTTGTGTGTTTGTATGGAGCTAGAGGCTTGCATGTGTTGCAAGTAGAGAGCTCATACGGTTGATTTGGTTTTGGTGTTAAGTTTGGAGTTTGATTTGGTGTTGCATGGAACTAAAGAATTGCATGTGTTGCAATTAGAGAGTTCATGCTTCTTGATTTGGTATTGCTTAGAGCTAGACTTTTGCATGTGTTGCAAAGAGTAGTGCTCAAGCATGAAATTGTGTTTATTGAGTTATTTGCAAGTTAGTTGTCGAATAAACCGAGTGTTATGAGTCAGGAATCCGAGAACATGTGAGTAGGGCTTGCAACGGGTGTTGGCAAGTTATTTGGGTCTCGTGTTGACCTTCACATGGCTAGGGGATTAATCTCATAGACTCGGGTTTGATTTGATTATCGTTTTGCAAATAGATCTTGAGTTGATTCGAAATATGTTTTTGCAAGTTGATTTTGGTGATATTTAAAAATATCTATGGGTGCTTAAATCATGAAAATAGGTGGAGATTGTAGCCCTTGTGATAAGCTTCGCATATAATCAAAAATCACCCAAATCGGAGTTCGGAGTAAAAAGTTATGAGTGTTTTTTGTTGCTGATTTTTGTATGGGCGGTTGGACCGGCCGGGTCGTCGGATTGGCTTGGCATGTGCAACCGGATTAGCTCGGCTTGTTTTTCGAACGTGAGTTTTCGGCTCGGTTGAAGGCGGTGCGGCGGCCGAGGTCGTCTTGACCAAACCCTGTGGTCTGACCGGCCGGAGTCTTGATCGGACCGGCCGGTAATGCATCCAAATCGACCGTTGCCTGTGAGGGTCGGTCGGACGGGGAAGGTCGGTTGGACCGCATTTTTCTGATTCGCCCATTTGCCCCCAAGCGGCTAGTTTTCTTGTGGGGGCTATAAATACCCCCTTGGGGGGCTTGGGGCAGATGTTGCTGGCGTTATTGAGTGTTTGGGTGAAGTGTTGCATGTGTTGCACACTCACATTTGGTTCTTAAGCTAAAGAGTGAACTAATTGCATGTGTTGCAATTAGGAGTGGGTTTGAGAGGCTCTTGTGCATGTGTTGCACTTGAGTGAGGTCCTTGTGCATGTGTTGCACTTGGTGATCACCGGGAGCGTATTCGTTGTGCTCGGTGAAGTTCAAGCGGAGGGCGGCTTGTTGCTCTTGGAGGTTGCCGACTCCTAGGCAGCGTGGCGTCTTCTTGCGGGAGCTCTCAAGGTTGTGAGAAGCCCCGGCGAAGTTTGTGAAGGTTCGGGTTGAGCCTACGCGCGAGCGTGAAAAACCACAACTAGTGGAAAGAGGCGGGTGCTCGAGCGGGAGCCGGTCCAAGTGTGGGCTTGCCTCAACGTGGACTAGGGGAGACCGGCAAGTCTCCGAACACAACGAAAAAACATCGTTTGCCTCTTGTCTCTTTTACTTTCAAGTATTTACATTTATTGTATATTGTTCAATTACTTGATAGTATCTAGAATTTCTTAGTATCAATTAGTTGTTCAATATAGCAATTCTTGTGTAGAGACATAATTTAGTTAAGTGCACTAGTGAGCCTAGTTGATTTAGGCTTTAATTGTCAAAACCTATTTATCGCTTCCGCATATATCTTTGATTAGGTTTTGACTTAGGGTGTATTAGAGCGATCGATTTTAGTGAGCGATTAATTTTGTAAACGCCTATTCACCCCTCTGGCGCATCCTCGACCCTACTGCAGGCGGCGGTGGCGACCACGCCTGATCGCCGGCGCCCGATCACGTGGCGGCTTTGGTGGGCGGTGGGCGAGCACGCCGCCCACCGGTGCCGGTCCCGTGGCGTCTTGGCGGCGGCAGTGGGCGACCACGCCCTGCTCGCCCGGCGCCCAGTCCACGTGGCGGGTGGGCGAGCACGCCTTGTTTATCCCGCCGCCATGCAAAAAGGTGGGATGCGGTGGCTTCGTCCCGAAGTCTCCTTCCCTGACGTCATGATGTCGAGCGAACTGTTGTACCGTGCACATCGATTCAAGGAATTTCGCTACAAGCCCGTTCCTCTGACGCCTCACACCTACCCATCGCAGAGGGGTCACATTCCGGAAGAACCGGGCGAAGGCATGCGCTGGCATTGATTAGGGCGAAGGCATGCGCTGGCATTGATCTGACCTATGTAAGCCCGTGCATATAAGGGCACTCTAGAGCATACGAAGAGGGGGGAGAAGAGAGAGAGAGGAGAAAAAAGAGAGACACAACAGAAGAGCTGGTCATCGGCAAGCTCTGTAACCAAGCCCAATATACTCAATCCAAAAGGAGGCAGGACGTAAGGCTGTTACCCTTTTTGGAGGGGGCCTGAACCTGGGTAAAATCGGTATGTTCATCAAATTGAAGGGGCACTAGAATCCGTTAGTGTGAGAGGTACTGGGGTTTTCCTCTGCTAGGGTTTGCCAATTACCAAAGCCACCCCCTACCGAACTAAACCCGGTCTGTAGATTCCGGGCCTGTCAGGTGGAATACGCCGACAGGGGCGCGCCAGGTAGGGGAAGGTAGTTGGTTTTCCCGATCATCTCTCCGGCGAGTTTTGGTGTTTTCTTTTAGTCCCGTACATCTGGAGATGGTGGGTTCGCAGCATCAGGAGGGAGAGGTGTCGGGCCATGCTCAGAGTGTGTCCCGGCAATCCCGTCGATCGCAAGACCGTCTCACTCCGCCCCCGCAGGGCGCCGGCGATGCTCCCGTGGCGGCGGGGGGGGGCATCTGGTGCGGCGCCGGCTGACCATGGAAGCGGCCACCCCGGCTCAGAATCTACATGCAGCTCGTCTTCTCCTGGACCACCCTCCGGTGAAACTTGCAGGAGACTCCCTGGCCACTCCGTGGTTGCAGGATCTTGCCGGCCTTGTCGGTGCGGTCCAACTTCAGGTAGGGCCCCGGCGTGAGAGCATCGGTGGTACTCTGCCACCAGGCGTGGTGGGGGCTCGCGAGGCTCTAGCGCACAGTGGAAGGCGCCTGGCAGGCGGGCGGGGCTGGGCGAGGAAGAGGTGTCTGTGTGGCCGGTCCGGTTTCAAAAGGAAAGTGGGGACCTAAGAAGTCATCTTGACGAATCCGCCGTGGCGGCGACGATTCGCGCCATGTGCCACGTCGCCGGCAGAGGAGGCGCGGCAAGCAGTGGCCTCAAAGATGAGAGTTCCTCAGGCTCGTGGAGAGTCCCATCCCTCGCTCTCCGCCGAGCTCCGGTGGGCGGTGAGCTCTGTTTATGGCGTTGGGTATCGGGCGTTCTCCGGCGATTCTACGTGTGGAGGGCTGAAAGGTTCCGCCCGGCATCCATAGAAAGTTACGACGGCACTACCAATCCGGAGGAGTTTTTGCAAATTTATACAACGGTGGTACGAGCCGCCGATGGGTCTGGAAAAGTCATGGCCAATTATTTTCCGACGGCCTTGACGGGCTCTGCCCGTTCTTGGTTGTTGAACCTCCCGTGAGGGTCGGTGCACTCGTGGGAGGAATTGTGCGGCCTCTTCGTCGCCAACTTCCAGGGCTCCTTCGCGCAGCCGGGCATGGAGGATGATCTGCATGCCCTGGAACAGTATAAGGGGGAGTCGTTGCGTGATTTCATCCGGCGGTTCTGCCATTGTCGCAACACGATCCCCCACATCTCGGAGCAATCGGTCGTCATCGCCTTTCGAAGAGGCGTCCGCGACCGCAAGATGAAAGAGAAGATGGCCACCCGTACTATCAGCACCACCTCCGAGTTGTTTTCCCTCGCGCATAAGTGCGCGCGGGCTGCGGAGGCGAGAGGACCAGGATCTGGTCCCCAGGGTGGCCGAGGAAAAGATGAAGCCGGGACCTCGAAGGGTTCCGGCCCGTCAAGCAAGAAGGCGCGGAAGCGCGAGGCAGGAGAGACCCGGCGGGTCTTGGCCACCGAGCGTGACCGCGATGACTCTGGGTCGTCGGAGCGCGACCACCGTGATCAGCGCAGCAATCGCCGCGACCGACGAGATGATCGCCGTGACCGGCGCGATGATCGCCGTGACCGGCGCGATAACCGCCGCGGTCGTAGGAACGATCGCCGCGGGCGGAGGGAAAGAAGGCCTTGGTGCCCAATTCATCGAACTGACACCTATGACCTGGACAATTGCCAGGTCGTGGACCGAATGGTGGAGCGCCGGATCAAGGAGCGTCGCCCTTGCGACGGTGAACGTCACCCTCGTGATGATGATCGTGGTGAAGACCCCGCCCCGCTGGCTTTCCAGCAGGCGGATCATACCCTGGCGTATATCTATGGCGGTTAAATCGGCTTCGCTCTAATACCGCTTGCAAGCGGTTGAAGAGGGAAGTGTCGCCACGGGATCGGAGTTGAAGTCGCGTCGGATCTTTGAAATGGTCGGAGGAGACGATCATCTTGATCGAGGCGACCACCACGATTGCGCCATCGGCGGGGCATCTCCGTTGTGGTGTCGCCACGATCCGGAATGTCACTTTGGGTCGTGTACTGGTGGACGGAGGGAGTTCTCTCAGCATCCTGTCCTCTACGGCATTTCTAGCTCTTGAGATCCGCGCGGGATGCGCATCCATCGTTGCCTTTCTTTGGAATAGCCGGGGTTAGTGCAATTCCGTGGGCGGTCGTCTCCGTCACTTTTGGAGAAAGGGATAATTATCGCACCGAAATGGTGGACTTTGAAGTCACCGATTTTGATCTCCCTACAATGCCTTGCTTGGCCGACCAAGCCGCCAAGTTCATGGCGGCGACCCATTGCATACATGGTGGTGAAGATGCGGGAACTTCGCTTACCCATAACCATCCGAGTGGACCAGTTTGAAGCTTTGCGCTGTCATAAGTTTGCGCTTGATATGATTGGTGCCACTGCGCGGAGTCTTGATGCTTTGCGCCGGAGCCCTCGGGCCGGACCCGCGCCTCGCCTGGCTCTGCCGGTGAGGTTAAGGTGGTCGCCCTGAGTGAGGGCGAGCCCCACAAAACCGTCAACATTGGCGCCAGCCTCAGCGCCAAATAGGAAGACACGCTCGTCACCTTCCTCCGGTGTAATTCTGGCGTGTTTGCCTGGCAACCGTCCGATATGACCAGGGTCCCCAGGGAGGTGATCGAGCACCGATTAGCAACGTTCTCAAGCGCGCCGGTTGGCAAAAGATCGGCGGCAAGCTCGGGCTGCTAGATGCTATTCGGCAGAGGTGGAGAAATTATTAGGCGCGAGGAATCATCAGGAGGTCACTCACCCCGAGTGGCTTGCCAATTCATGCTCGTTAAAAAGTCCAACGGAAGTGGTGAATGTGTGTCGACTTCGCCGACCTCAACAAAACTGCCCGAAGGATCCTTATCCCTTCTTCGCAAGTCGACCTCATTGTTGACTCCACTAAAGTTGTGAATTGTGTGCTTTACGGATCGTACTCTGGGTACCATCAGATTAGCATGGCGGTGGAAAAAGAGAAAAGCGCTTTTGTAACCCCTATGGGTGTTTATTGTTATATCAGATGCCCTTTGGTTTAAAGAATCTTTGGTTCTACTTACCAACGTGCTATGCACATTACTTTTCGTCCACAGATAGGGCGGAATCTTGAAGTGTATGTTGATGATCTGGTTGTAAAAGTCAAAAAAGGTGAAAACTTGATTCAAGACCTGGAAGAAACCTTCTCCAATCTTCGGAAGAATTGCCTGAAGTTGAATCCAGAAAAGTGTGTGTTAGGCGTTCCTTTCGGTAAATTACTGGGGTTCCTGGTGTCCAACCGAGGTATTGAAGCCAATCCAGACAAAATAGCAGCAATTGAGCATATGAAGCCTCCGGCGCGACTTAAGCAGGTCCAATGCCTAACCGGCCGTCTGGCCTCCCTCGGGCGGTTCATCGCCCGACTGGGAGAAAGAAGCTTACCCCTGTTCAAGCTGTTGAAGAAAACTAACCATTTCGAGTGGACTGATGAAGCCCAGGAGGCCTTTGAAGACTTGAAGCGGTACCTCACCTCTCCTCCAGTGTTGGTTTCCCCTGCACAAGGTGAACCGTTGCTTTTGTATATCGCTGCTACTCCTGAAGTGGTCGATCTTTGTCTTTGATGGCGAGAGAGAAGGTGTCCAAAACCGATCTATTATGTCGATGAAGGTGTTGCATGAAGCCGAAACCCGATACCCACGAGCCTGAAAATGTTGTATGCGATCTGGTGGCGTCTAGGAAGCTGCGGCATTATTTCCAGGGGCGAGAAGTTACTGTGGTCACGGCCTATCCGCTGCGAGAAATCCTATTCAACCGTGAAGCAGAAGGCCGCATTGCTAAATGGTCAGTGGAACTGGGAGAGTTCAACCTTAAGTTTGTCCCCCGCACTGCCATTAAAAGTCAAAAGTTGGCGGAGTTTGTTGCTGAGTGGACTCCTACCACTCCTGCAGCGGAAGAAGCCCCGCGTCGCCTCCTTGGACCTTATTTTTTGATGGTTCGTTCAGATTGGAGGGCGCAGGGGCTGTTGTTGTCCTAGTTTCCCCGACTGGTGACGTTCTTCAGTATGTTGTTGCTCTTGATTTTAAAGCCACTAATAATATTGTCGAATATGAAGGCCTGCTAGCAGGGTTGCGTATTGCCTCGGCGCTAGGCATCCGGCGTCTCCAAGTCAGGGGCGACTCCCTGCTGGTCATCAATCAAGCGAGGAAGGAATTTCAATGCCCTAACCCCACCATGGCAGCGTACTTGGCGGAGGTCAGGAAAATGGAGCGACTTTTTGAAGGATTGGGATATATTCATATCCCCCGGCGTGATAATCACCTTGCGGATGGGCTCTCGCAGCTTGCGTCCTCAAGGGCTCCTGTCCCGGTCGGAGTCTTCGAAGAAAGGCTATCGCGACCGTCCATCGCAGCCCACGATTCAGGTGGGAATGATGGTGTCGCTGTCGCAGCCCCCGATTCAGGAGGGGACGATGGTATGGCCGTCGCGGCCTCCGGCTCAGGTGGGGAAGGTGACGCTGCGACCCCGACCTCGATTCGGGGAGGGAAGGGCGCGTCGCCTCAGCCCCCAAGTCCGGGAGGGAAGGCGGCGGTGCTGCCGATGCAGCGCTAGGGGAAATGCTTGGCCCAGCAAAGTACCCGGGCGAACACCGAGTGCTCGCCACACTTGGCCGGGAAGATCAGTGGATGGATCCGATCCTAGCCTTCCTGCGGGACCAAGTGATCCCCGACGATGATGCCTCAGCTGAGAAGATAGCACGTAAGGCCAAGTGCTATACTCTGGTGGGTGGGGACCTATACCGCCGGAGCAGAAACGGAATTCTACTGAAGTGCATCACTCGGGAAGAGGGGAGCGCCCTGCTCTCTGATATCCATGGAGGCGTGTGCGGGAGCCATATGTCCGGCCGAACGCTAGTCGGCAAAGCGTTTCGCCAAGGATTTTATTGGCCTACTGCCCTCCAGGATGCTTGCGAGCTGGTGAGGACATGCGAAGCTTGTCAGTTCTTCGCCAGGCAAGTCCACCGACCAGCCCAAGCTCTGCAAACCATCCCGCTCTCTTGGCGTTCGCGATGCAGAAATTTGGATATCTGGGTCCGTTCAGCGAACCACGAGGGCTTCACCCACCTTTTTCGCCGCCATCGACAAATTCACTAAGTAGGTCGGCCGAGGCGATGCGTGCCATTACGGCTTCAGCGCCATCAAATTTATGCATGGGATATTCACGCTTTGGGTGGCTAACCGCATTATCGCGACAACGGAACTTCGATTCACCAAGCGTTTACGGAGTTTTGTGATGAGATGGGCACCAAAGTATGCTTTTGCTTGATCGCCCACCCCAAATAGCGGTCAAACCGGCGTGCCAATGCATTGGTGTTGAAGGGCCTCAAGACAAAGGCGTTTGATCGACTCCAAGCGGGGCTTGTTGGATCGAAGAACTTCCGGCTGTGCTGTGGTCGCTCCGTACCACACCCAGTCGGGCTACTGGCGAGACGCCCTTCTTCTTGGTGTATGGGGCGGAAGCTGTTCTCCCCTCCGAACTGTCGTTCGGCTCTCCGCGCGTCTCGGTTTTCAGCGAGGAAGGCCATGAAGACATCCGGCAAGAAGACGTCAACCTCCTGGAAGAAGTTCGTGACCGGGCCGCCCTTCGCGCCGCCCGATACCAGCAAAGCCTCAGGCGATATCATGCCACCCGGGTCTCTGAGAGAACACCGGCGATGGGCGACTGGTCTTCTTGTGAGTTCAGCGCATCTTTGGGTTGCATAAGCTGTCTCCCCGGTGGGAGGGCCCCTTTAAGGTGGTCTCAGTATCTCGACCCGGGGCGGTCCGGCTAGCCACTGAGGACGGCCGGGAATTGGCGAATTCCTACAATGTGGAGTTGTTGCGAAAGTTTTATCCATGAAAAACTGTAAGTACCCGGTGATTTGCTTTGATCAGCCCCGGGATAGACCTGTCCCCCAGCTGATCGGCGGTCATTGGTTGTTGATAATATTATTATCTTGAGGATTTTCGACTTTGTCATTTACTCCTCTTTTTGTGTCCTACGGGACAGTTTGCTGCATGGATGCTATTGGTCCTTAGGTTTTGGCAATCCCCTGTTGGTCCATAATTATGCCTGGCATCTGTGCCGGGTAAGGACGAGCAACCAGGAAGCGGATTTGGCACGGTGCTCAAATGTGGTTCATACACCTCGGGTTGGCTCTCAGAAGCACCGCAGGTCGTTACCGCAAGCACTGCTGGCCTAGTATCCTTCTGGTAGTTATTGCTTATCCGCACAATACCATGGGCGTGTTTTGGAAGCAGCGACAACATGGAGGCCAAAACGAGTGGACCAATATTACCCCATGCGCAGACTTATGTTGTCATGATCTATATTGTATGTGCCCTGCATGGCATTCATCCGCCTTTGCAATAGCTGTATATGTGCACGGGTCAAACTTTAAAGCTTTGGCCCGGTTCAAAAGGAAAAATCTAATAGAGCAAGACTCTTTGGTCGCCAGTGCTTGGGGCCGGTCGCTTGAAAACTCATTTGATCGCCCAGTAGCTTGGGGGCTGGTCGCCCAACTGCTTGGATTGGGCACCAGCTAATACATAAACCAAATAAGTGTTTCAAATAACACTCCTGATTATTTGCTTGTGTATGCTGAAATTGATCAAATTATGCATGGTTACCACGGACGTCGTAAACCCGACGGCTCCTTGGTGATAAAAGGAAAGTCTTCAGTGTGAGCGTCTAGTAAGGCTAAGTGACCAGAGTGTAAGTTTGGCACGGTGCTCAAACACGGCTCGTACGCCTCGGGTTGGCTCTTAGAAGCACCGCTGATTATCACCGTTGAGCGCGGTTGGCTCAAGACCACTCCTGGGAACTTATTACCTTCTGCGCCACACTGAAGTACGATTCTAAGAGATCACAAGGATTTAAGTTCCGAAAAGGTTTCAGTCAATGACAACCCTGCATAAAATCTTGACGACAAAACTATTCTGTGCTCAAGCACAGACTATTACGCCTCAAAGCTGTCTTTGCCTAAGTTCTATGTAACTTGCGCATATTGTACTTACATTTGTGGTTAGTTGCATGCGACCTCTACAGGAATTCTGGGACGCTGCCTAGACTCAAAAGCCTAACTGGCACCTCAATTGAGTTTTAAGTTGGCCGCCTAGCAATTCCGGCATGTAATATCAAATAAGCACAGCAAACAAGCATGAAGGTAAAACCAAAAAATATCCATTACAGCTGAAGTTTGTTGAAGTGTTCATACAGATAGGAAAGGTTGATCGACAAAAGAAGCAAAAGCAAAAAGGTGGAGTGGCGGCCCAGCCCTTCACTCATCACCCACGTCGATGTCGCCGGCGTCTTCTTCCTCCGCGACCGGGGTGGCGACCTCCATGACCATTCTTTGCGACTTGCATTGCCTTGATAAGTCTTTCGGCGGCCGCTCGTCTGCGATGCCTCTGCTGGCGGCGTCTCCCACGATGCCGGTCTCCATTGCCGCCATTGGGTCCAGAGAAGCGTCACGGCTGGCCCAGCAAGCCAGCACGAAGGTTGCGGTCATCACCGCGACCTCTTGCCCCTCCCTGGCGGAGCGTGCGGCCAGGGCGGTGGGCAACCCCCGGAGCGCTTCCGCGGCCTGGTTGGTCGCGTAGGCGTATAGCGGCGGTGTCTGGAGGGGCGTCTCCAGCACCACGCCCAAAGGTTCCAGGCATCTTTTGATGCGCTGGAAGGCTCCCTTGAGCATGGTGGCGAGATTGCGCCTGAGGCGGTCAGCCTCGTATTCGGAGGTCCTCTGCGCCGCCTCGGCCCTCTCCGCCCGTTGCTGCATGGTAACCAGGGCGGTCGCGGTGGCCCTTTCCTGTGCCACCATCATGTCCGCCCTCTCCCGTTCCCGCGCCAGCTCGTCGATGGCCCCTGTCAATTGCCTCGCCGTCCGGGCTCCATGCCCAGCGGCCGTGGTCAGAAGTGCGCCGAGTGAGCTGTGCAAATTACTAAGCTCTGTGAAGAGCTCAGCGGAACGCACGGCAGGAGTGGTGACGGTGCTAGCGGCGAGTGGGCGAGGTGCGCTGGTGTCAGGGCCGCCTGCCCCTGCCCTGGTGGTGGTGGTGGCCGGCGGTGTCTGGGCGGAAGCTTCTGCCGCAGGCGCAGGTGGCGTCTGCTCCCCTGGAGCATCTTGAGGGGCCACCCTTGGCGTTACCCTCAAGCTGAAGCTGGTCTGGGGAACCTCAAGCCCGCCTTGTCGAGTGGTGGCATGGGTCCCCGTGGCGGAAGACGGTGGCGCCGTGGAGGATGAGACCGGCGCCACGGGAGGAGTCGGAGAAGGAGAAGATACTGGAGTCGGCGCCGTAGCAGTTGGCGCCGTGGTCGTTAGAGCCTGCGCCTGCTGCATTGGCACCGGTGGCGATGGTGCCGGCGGCGCCGGAGGTGAAGATGCTGGTGCCGCAGACGGCGGCGCCGCGGTTGGTCTTTGCAATTAGGCGGCGGTGCAACCGCCCATGTGAAGTCACCGCCACCCTTGGGCCGGTGGCGGCGGAGGTTTCGCCGCATAGCGAACCTTCTTCATGCCCGGACTGAAGTGTCCGGACGAGTGGCCGCTACCCATCGCCCGTCGGTGGGGAGTCGTCCCGATCGTCGGTATGGCGGCACCTGGCGAGGCGGTGGAGTCCATTGGCGGCAACAACTGGCGATCTCGCGCGCTCGCAGTCTCCGTCGGCGATTGGCGGGCCGATGAAGGAAAGTCGAGCCGGCGGGACCGTGGCATAAGCCCGGAGAGCCACCTGCTGAGACGTGGCCCATCCAAGTTTCCCGCGCCTGGCCAAAGTTAAAAAAAAAAGACTGTCGGTTGGTAGGGAGCAACACAAAAGAGACATGAATGCAGAAAAAGCCAAAAAATAGCAATGAAGTATTACGGCCGGGGAAGGTGCGAGTGATGTCATTGTCGCAGATATCTTGCCATCTTCGGGCGAATCTGGCGACGAAGGGGCTAAGTCTTGGGATACAAAATCCCTAACAACCAGCGCCCCAGTTAACCCGGCGTCCTGCAGGTTGTTGATGCGGGTCGCCATTGCCAGGAGCTCCGCCGTCTCTTCGACAGGCGAGTTCAATTCTTTGTGACCGCCGTGGCGGCGAGCACCTCCGAGCCTCAACGCCCGTGTTGTCGTTGACGTCTGACCATTCATTGCGCTAGGCTTTCCGGTTTGATCTAAATTTGGAAGGGTATATAGCGGTGCCATCCCATCCCGGCGGAAATGGCGGCTCTCGATTCAGCCGTCGGAGGAGGCGGCAGAGGAAGAAGTAGCGAAAAAGTGGGAGATTTGGCATCACCCCCATGAACATTTCACAGAGGTGTGCGAAGATGGCGAGAAAAAGAATGGAGTTGGGGGTGAGGTGAAGGTGATGGATTTCGTAGAAGTGGAGGACGATGAGGAAAAAATCAAGAAAAAGCGGCACCAAGCCCGCCATGATGCCCCACACGAAGATGATGATCTCGTCGGCGAGAACCTTTGTGGCGAGGGGTCCCGCAGGAAAAAGAGAGGGTCTTCTGGCACAATGGTGTGGAATCTCCCCACTGTGTAGGAGTCCACTGTGGAAGCAAGAAAGGGAGGCGAACCGGAGGAAGCCATGAAAGCGAAAATGGCAAAAGGCAAGAGAAACTTAGAGCAAGAAGATGAAGTTTGCAAAGGGTGCTAAAAGCGTGAACTGCCTGCTGCGGATGAGCCTATTTGTATCTCCCACTCGCACCGACGATTCACGAAGATACAAGATCGTGCGCCGTTTCGGGTCCCCAAAAAATCGGCAGATGCAATGAAGCGCAAGAATCGAGGCGGTCGCATCCTCATGAGTGATGGCCCCATCCAAGAATGCACCGGCATTTAATGTAAGATCTCGGGAAGCTCTAATGTGCGTTCTTGGGTGGGCCCGGGGGCTACACATTTCGCGAAAAAGCCCCTCCGCTTCTTTAAATTACGAATAGGTTCCTGTAGATTACAAATAGGTCCTTCGCGTTTTTTTTGTGAGAGAAAGATAATTTTTTCCCTTCGCATTTGGGTCCCTAGCGTACTGTTTTGCGAAAGAATCCTCATGTTATGTTCAAATCGCGAACAGATCTTTTTCTAATTTTTCAGGATAACGGACAGGTCCAAAAACGTAACAAACAGGCTCTTGCTATTTACGTCTAGGTCCATCCACGTGTCGGCGCCTGGGCGAGGCCCTCCGGAAACCCGGGAATCGCGTTTAAGTCCTTTCAGGAAAATTGAAAATCGCGTTTGGGTCCTTTCGGCCGGTTATTTTAACAAAAAACGTAGTCCGTGTGTATTCGCGAGCAGGTCCTCCGGTGGGCGGACAGGTCTAGAAACGTAACAAACAGTCCTTTACTCCTTACATCTAGGTTCTTTCTCTGTTTTTCCTGGAAAAAATGTTTTCGCCCTTTTTCCTCTAGACTATTTTTCACCAGTGAGTGGTTTTGCGAATATGTATTATTACTCGGTGAACGCATAGAGTATTAGGCTCGACAAAAGAAAGTTGTCATCTCTAATAATCTTTCGCCCTTTTTCCTTTAGATTATTTTTCACCGGTGAGTGGTTTTGCGAATATATATTATTATTCGGTGAACGCGTAGAGTATTAGACTCGACAAAAGAAGGCTGTCATCTCTAATAATTTTACGCCCTTTTTCCTCTAGACTATTTTTGACATGTTTTTTCTAAAAAAAATAGAAAAGTCAGGATTACACAGTTTTCCCCATAAATATCAAACGATCAAAATTCTGTATGACGCAGCAAACAAATTACATACGCCGCGGCGTAGGGCGGGTCATCATCTAGTTATTGATTGAAGCCATGGTATATTTGGCCCCGCACACTTTATTTTCCATTTCCGGCACACTTTATTTTTCATTTCCGGTACTACCCTTCTTTCCAGTAGCGCGGAGCCGCCACTCCCCAGTCCCCACCCTGCGAGCCATTCGAAAAACCTAGATCCAAACCCGTCGCCGCCCGCCATGGCGACCCGCCGGGCCCTCTCCTCTATCCTCCGCTCCGCCTCCCGCCTCCGCGCCGCCTCACCCACCCCGTGCCCCCGCGCGCCGCTCCACCACCGCCCGTCCCCCGCCGGCTTCCTCCTCCACCGCGCCGCCGCCTACGCTTCCTCCGCCGCGGCGCAGGCGGCGACCCCCGCGCCGCCCCCTTCGGCCGGCAAGACCAGCGGCGCTGGCGGCAAGACCACCGATGAGTTCACCGGCGCCGGCGCGGTGGGGCAGGTGTGCCAGGTGATTGGAGGCGTGGTGGACGTGCGGTTCGACCAGGGGCTCCCCCCGATCCTGACGGCGCTGGAGGTGCTCGACAACAACATTCGCCTCGTGCTTGAGGTGGCGCAGCATCTCGGCGAGAACATGGTGCGCACCATCGCCATGGTCGGGACCGAGGGGCTCGTTCGCGGCCAGCGCGTGCTCAACACCGGCTCTCCCATCACTGTAATGCCACCCCCTCCTGTTCCTCAGCCTCGATCGTCTTTGGGATGTTCCATTTTTGGCTCTAATCAAACGAAATGACAGTTCAGTAGGTGTTAGATTCGATCTGTATTTATGGATCCGCGTATTGACTAGTGAATGCGGACTTTAGAAATGCATGACTATATACTGTTCTTTAGTGGTTCTATATATGAAATGGTAAGGCGACAATGCGAAAAAACGATTGTACAGAACAGCATGCTTGTCATGATTTAGCCATGTTCAAATGCTGTTTAATAGATTTATACGTACAGTCTGTTGTACATTTATATTTTTTTCCTTATCATCTCTATTTTGATGGTCTCATAATCACACAAACCAAGGAGAGGATCTTTTGTTTTTTCTGGTCTAAGGGCTAGACGAGGAAAGCAGAGTTGAGAGGAAATGCATGGGCTTCATTTAGGTTCACCAATCCCAAAATAGGACATGGAAAGTTCAGAAGACTGTAAACTTTCCAAAGTTGTCCATTTTGTAGCTTGTGCAACTTACAAAGTTGTGAAATTAGGTTGCAGTAGGCCAGAGGCTAAGCTTATTATTTGCGCATGCAGACATCATGGCTAGCTGATCATGAGTTCTGAGGGATTGACTACTGAATGCATAAAACATACTTCAGTGTGAAGATTAGTTGTGACAGCTCTTGAAAAAAAAAAAACTTGTGACAGCATTTTATAGAGGGGTGCTATCTGTTTTAGCTTGCAGATACGAGATATTTACTTTCTTTGCACTTAGTTGTTGCTATTTTTTGTAGTATCACAATCTTTGAGCTTTACCATGCTGATTTTTTACACGCTTTTATTTATTTATTTATTAGGTTCCTGTCGGTAGGGCAACGCTTGGGCGTATTATGAATGTTATTGGTGAGCCGATCAATGAGAAGGGAGATATAAGTAAGTCTGCGCCACTCGATATGCATTACCAAAACCTTAGTGGTTATTACTCTGTGATGATTTTCCTTGCTTATTACTCCTCTTTGCCACAGCAACAAACCATTTCCTCCCTATCCATCGCAAAGCCCCGGCTTTTGTTGAGCAAGCTACAGAGCAACAAATTCTTGTTACTGGAATTAAGGTACACTCTTTTTTATCTCTTGGGGAGACTTGCGACTTTTTAACTAGTTAGGTTTCTTTTAATGTGGCAACAGACATTCCCCGGTGTGCCAATTTTAGTTTTAATGCAAGGATTGTACTTCTTTCAGGTTGTGGATCTGTTGATCAACAATGTTGCCAAGGCCCATGGTTAGTTTGGTCATATTGCAAAGTGGTATGTTGTGTTTTACTTTTACATTGGCTTATTTGTTTCATTTGTTTATTTTAGGTGGTTTTTCTGTCTTTGCTGGTGTTGGAGAACGTACTCGTGAGGGTAATGACTTGTACAGGGAAATGATTGAGAGTGGTGTGATTAAGCTTCGTGACAAGCAGGTAAATGATACATGTTTCTGATATGTTATTGAGATACATATTTGTAAGGTAAATTTTCCTTACACGGTAGTATTTTGTGGCAGAGCGAGAGCAAGTGTTTTAGAGAGTCAGCTTCTCTACAACCACAATCTAGAATCAGCTTTTAGCGAATCCAAAGCTAAAACAAACAAGCCCTAAGGTTTCAAATTTTATTTTTGATAATATCTTCTAGGTAACTGAAATCCAGAATTTCAATCAGATTTTGAAATTTTGGTCGAAATTTGAACGTAACTCAAAAGACAAATTTAAAATCTAGTAAATTTGAAACCAAAATTTCCAAAATTTCAGTTATTTTGAACCTCCTGGTTTCCCAAAGCTAGAAAAACTTAGGAAAAAATAGTACACACCCAGCCTTCTAGCTCAGTTGGTAGAGCCACTTCATCCCAGTCTTAGTCGTTACCTTTTGTCGTGTGTTTGAGTCCCACCGTAGGCGTTTTCGACAAAAGAAAAAAAAGTGCCAGAATAAGGATTCGAACCCAAGAACTAATCACCTAAGTCATAAGGCAAGCTTCAGCGTTTGCTCCACCTACTTACTGCTAGTCAGTCAATTTGTGAGTATAGTGCAAAATTTTTACATGTATTCCACGTAAATGTTATTATAATTCTAAAAAAAATGACGCCAAATCCGGTTAAAATTTTCAAAATTTCGTCGAAATTTCCAAAATTAATGTAGCAATTTGATTTTTTTCAATTTTTTATTCAGTCGAGATTTGGAATCTTGTCCACGACCGAAATCCGAAATTTCCAAAAATTTGCTGGGATTTTGAACCTTGCCTGCCAACATGGCCAGGAAGAACACAAGGGAAGGGGAAGGAACGAAGATGCTGGCTGTCGCTCGTCCTACAAATCTAACCGCTCCTACGGAACGACAGTATGGACGGAGTAAAGACAAAGTTTATCTTATATCACCAAAGGAGAGATACGGTTCAACCATATTGAGGCTTAGGTGTGATTTCTTCGTATAAAAATACTTCTCTAATTAAACAAAACAAAGAGAATGACTACTCACCAGTTGGTCAAAATTCTAGCATTGAATTTATATCGAACCTTTTTACTTGCTTATACTTGTTCTTATTATAACCACAAACCATAGCAATCCTAATCAACCACCATCAACTCTGTCCCCGCCCCACAAGACACCCCCACCTTGTGGCAATAGGGTGTGGAGGTCCTAGAAGAAGCTCCCACACCCCTGCGACAAGCCTATCAGGGAGGAGAGGGACTTTTATTTATTAATTTCATGTTGTAATCCTAGACAAATGGCAAAAACTTTTGTTCTTCACTTACAAATGTAAAACTAGTTACTGATGCATTAAAAAGCTGCTATTTTTTATAAGGATTAAAAGCTGCTAATTAGTATGTTGATGTCTACACCTGTACATACACGCTGAGGGAACGGGACAAGTTTGAGGGGAAGATAAGGGCGGTGGTTCAGTCGCTCTTCGTCCCCTTCTCCGGCGGCTGGCGTTGAGCTCTTCTCCCCCTCCTTCGTTTCACCGTTCTCTAGATCTCCCCCTCCCCCTTCTCCGGTGGCCGGCGCTGTGAGCTCCAGCCAGAGACCCCCCACCCACAACATCCTCATGGAGGTCCATCCAAATCTTTCTTTCTACTCCAATCCGTGTAGTTTGTTGCGTGCTAGAGTACTAATAGCAGTTTATGTCCAAAATTTTTTGGGGTTCAACTGAATCCCCATGCCCCACATTAGGTCCGCCCCTGATTGTCATCATCTCGAGGCAAGGCGACATACGCCTTATTCTTGTTCTGATTTTGTTGAGCTTTGTCAGTTGTTTGTGTAAAAGATGCTGAAGAACATGTTGGACCAGACATGGAGGAGAGGGACGCATGTGCTACAGAATGGACATCCAACTGCAGCACTCTATGCTTGTCGGAGTCGATTTCACAGTGGGCAGGTAACTAATGATCATTATCTGATTGCTATCCCTCGGTACTTAAAGTTAACCCTTGAGAGTGATTTGCTGTTGCAATGCTTTAGTATGGATTGAACAAACCCATTTACCTTCACTTTTATTAGGATAGGCATGTCCAACGATTAATAAATGAATTGTGCGAAGATGCAGATGCTGATGGTGAAGTAGTTTTGTTTGTACTACTTTTGATTTTTGAGGATGAAAGGTCATGATGTTATATCCTTTAGTTGGTGCTAATGGTTGTTTTGTGTCCCCTCCCTTTCTGGACTGCAGAGAAAGTGTGTGGAGCATTTTGTTTTCTATAATTCCCGTAGTGTTGCACTTCACGGTTGGGTTTGAAAAAAGAGATACCGATGACATATATATCACTTCTGGCTCAAATGGCAATGTAACCATCTCTACTTTGAGATAGCCAATAAGAGTTTGGTTGGCAAGTGCTGATTCCAAGAACTAAACTAAATCCTTACTGCCATGGTTGATGATAGGTAGACGAAAATAGATACAGCCTGTGGGGCAATAATTGCTTCTGAGAAGCAAAATAAGCCTTTTGTAGTCCTATGGCCATGCAATACTGAAATTCATATTGCAACACTTGCAGTGACTGTATATTTTTAAAATTTGATCCCATGTTTCTTAAGGCTTAAAGTTTCTTCTGTTACTCTAATAAAACTCTTTTAATCATTTTGCAATCATGTATAGGTCCTGCATGTATACATGCTAAATATGAACTGTACAATTTATTTACCTAAGATGCAATGGAACCCACAATTAAGTTATCTAGATACAGTTACCCTGAATAGTGATGACAATGGTGATTATGTGTCTTGCATTTCTTTTTCAGATTCACTCACTGATGGATTTTGAATTATGCATTTTCTTTCCAGATCTTAAGATATTCCAGGAGCTTCTTTGGTGTGGAGGACTTTGTGGACGAAGACAACAGCAGACCATACACATACAAGAAGGAGAAGAGATCAAAGAACCCACACAAGCACATTTCTTTCAAGCAGCGTACCATCGCATATATGGAGCCCTTCACGCTTGACGTCTTCATTTCCAAGCGCTTTGTCTCGGCATCCCTCACGCACCGCACGACATGCAGGCAGGTTGCGGTTGCTGGGACGAACTCAAAGGATATCAAAGAAGTCCTCAAGTCGAGGTCCGACATACCGGCCTGCCTGGCCGTGGGCCGTTTCTTGGCAGAGAGGGCGAAGGAGGCTGATGTCTACACCTGTACATACACGCCGAGGGAACGGGACAAGTTCGAGGGGAAGATAAGGGCGGTGGTTCAGTCGCTGATCGACAACGGCATCAATGTGAAAGTTTATCTTGACTAATTTTGCTATATGACCTTTGTTTTACGCCTGCAAAAGAGTGTTACCTATTGCATGCGTTCTGTAATAATCATTATCATCCTGTGACATTCCTGTCATGGTCATTATCATCCTGTGACATTCCTGTCATGGTATACGATTGTGTTAGTGCCTGCCTTCAGTTACGTGTTTCTGCTGTGTTGACCAGCAGTTGGGATAGTAACTATGGAGTGGAGAGCCCTTGAGGATTGTACTCGGATGGGAGTAAATTATTGATACTGAGCCTGCGCTACACATTTTTATTTTATATTTTTGCAGGGCGGGCAGGGTGCCGTTAACCTGATCCAAATGGTGAGTGAGCCTCGAAAAAGAGAGAAATGGCGATTCATAGAACAACTGCGAATCAATGGATAGTTTGGTTGTGCAGAACCCTTTGCAGTTGAACGACGGATGGGCTTGTATGAACCGTGGGCATTTTGGCTTGCAGTACGTTGTAGCCACGGCTAGACTCATGGGATCCCGGCGGCGGCGAGCGTGTGCGCGGCCACATAAACGGGGCCTCGGCACGGTCAAACCAGCCGTGCGCACGAGCGATTGGGCTGGGCTTTCTTTCCCGTTGTCGGGCCAGCCGCGCGCTAACACCCAATCCACGCGGTCGCTGCCGTACCTCCGCGGCGGCCGGAAGCACCAACCTGGCGATTTTTTATTTATTTAATATTTATTTTCAAAACTAATCAACAGTTTTTTTTTTTTTTGCAAAAATAAACACCCATCGCCCGGATATAGGGCGATTGCCCTATATTTGGGCTATAGGGACCTGAATGTAATATTTTTGACCCACATTCGAGCGTTAGGGACTTAATGTAAAAAACATCGTAAAGAATTTTACATTTAGGTACCTATCGCTCGAGTATAGGGCGATAGGGATCTGAATTTTACGGTGTTTTTTTACATTCAGGTCCCTAACGTTCGAATATGGGTAAAAAATTTTACATTCAGATCCCTATCGCCCAAATATAGGGCGATCGCCCTATATCCGAGCGACGGGTGCCTATTTTTGCAAAAAAAAAATTCCGTTGATTAGTTTTGAAAAAAAGATTTAAAATAAATATTAAATAAAAAATACCTTTTCTTTTTCCTCAGAGCTACTCGTACGTACAGTATAGGGTAGCTTTCTTTTCTACCCGTGGAAAATGCCGGCACCAGCACGTCAGCAGGTGCCATACCGTTCGCAGGACAAAGTCCTCGACCGATAAGTAGCCTAGGTTTGGTTTGGTACAACGCCTCCGACGGACCTAGCGTGCGCAACGACTAACGCACCCGTCACTGGCCGGGCACACGCGAGGTCGTTCTCAGCACTTGTGCGCGCTTAATTAATCCCCTGCCCCTCGCTGCCTGCGCCACTTTTCACCCTCACCGGGCACGCCTACGAGGGAACTCATTCTGTCCCGTCCCCGTGGCAGGCGGTGCTCTTTTGTGAGCCTCTGCTGCTCATCGATTGCTCCTTTCGCAGCAGCACAACAGCAAAAGTGCAGCCGAGAAAAGAAGCGCATGGGCGCAGCAGCAGCAGCAGCAAGCAGTGCTGTTTACCCCATCCATCAGTCATGCATGGCAACACGGCATCATTCTTTTCACTCCACTACTCTTTTCTTGAGACCTTTCACTCTACTGCTCTATTCAACTCCAGTGTCGTAAAGCTTCTAAGACTATCTCCAGCGAGCTCTCCTCCCGTCCCGGTTCCCCTCCTGATGGGAAAACAGCGCCGAAGGGAACGACTTCACGTCTCCAGCGATTTCCCTCCCGAGCGCGCGAGGAGATAGGAGAGATTCTCGGCCGGGGGAGACTCTCCTCCCATTCCCTTCCGCTCGAGGACCTGGTGGGTGACCGTCATGGGTCAGGCGGAAGAGGGACACACAAGGCCCAACCGGGGCGACAAGCATTGGCGACGGCAAGGGCGGGCAGCGACTTCGTCGAGCGGCCGCGATGGTTCGTGAAGAGGAGTACTGGCCTCTTCACCGGCGCACGGAGACCGCCGTCGCATCCTCGCGAGGTAAAATTTCCCCACACTTCGCCACTTAATTTGTTGATGGATCTGTCATGGTGACCGGATTCGGAGTTAATGGTCCACGGCGGTGCTCGGATCTCTGGTTGATTAGGTGGTTTTAGGGTTTTGGCGCCGCCATTTACCCCATTGTTCCATGCGACTCGGCTCGAGCTTCTTGTGATCAAGTCGGTATGACCAGATGGAAATACTTTGATCTGAAGATTAATGACCTTGATGTCGTTATGAGCTGGTTCGATCTGTTCGTTACGCTCGTTTTTACACATAGATAAGATCTGAGCTGGTTTGATCTGCTTCTGTAAGCTTGTTCTTACAAATATTTCCATCTGACAGCTCATATGACCTGTTAAATTTGAGAGTAGCTCATGTGACCTGTAAAATCTTAACCTGGTATGAGCCCTGATTTTATGACTATAATTAGCCTGGTATTGTAGATCTGATTATGACTTAACCTGGTATTGTTGATCTGATTATGATTTACATTGGACATTTCAGATCTTTTCGCAACCTCAATGCATTCGAAAACTTCCAGCGTTTTGGTCTGGAATACTGAAATTTCATGCGTACTGAAATTTGACAATGCAGTGATATTCTGTTGCGGAATAGGTTATTGGTTTCATTGTGACAAACCAGCGGAACAATTTGTTTTACCTGAATAATAGCCAAGTTTTTGTATATGACCCAGTTGAAGGTAGGGTAAACTTCGGCGATAACTTTGTGAAATCAGTTTCAGCTTTCAACCTTTGAAACTTTCTCAGAATTACAAAAATCAGTTTCAACTTTCAACCTTTGAAGCTTTCAACCTTGTGAAATCAGTTTTAGCATTTAGATCTAAGTTTGGTATAGAACTTTTTTTGTCATGCTACCTGTCATTCTTCACATGGTTTCGGTATTAACAGTAGTGGCAGTTTTCAGTGTGAAGTATATATCTCAAGTTGAAGTGTTTTTCGCAATTGGAAGTATATATCTCAATTTGAAGTGTTTTCGGTATTACTGGCAGTTTTCAGATTAGTGGCACTTTTCAGTTTTCAGTTTTCAATGTGAAGTTTATGTGAGCAAATTTTCTGATTAGTGCCAGTTTTCAGTTTTCCCTGTGAAGTATATAGTGCCAGTTTTCATTCTTCTCATGGCAGTAGTGCCAATTTTCAGTGTGAAGTATATATCTCAAGTTGAAGTGTTATCTGATTTCGCAATTGGAAGTATATATCTCAATTTGAAGTGTTTTCGGTATTAGTGGCAGTTGTCAGTTTTCAGCGTGAAGTATATAGTGTCAGTTTTCATTCTTCACTAACATTAGTGCCAGTTTTCATTCTTTACTAACATTAGATGAGGTTAGAGTTGCAGACAACCTCCTTCAAAGTCAATGTTGTGTTGATGGTATCTCATCATCCTGTCTCCCCTTTTTATGGAGGATGTTGGAGGTTGCTTCTCATGGAAGGAAATGGGGGAGTGACAGCTCCTTCCAGACAAGCATTTGTAGACAAGTGACATCTCCTTCCAGGACAAGCCAGCTGTGTACAAATGACAGCTCATTCCAGGACAAGCCAGCTGTGGGTAAGTGACAACTCAGTGCAGGACAAGTGACAGCTCATTCCAGGATAAGCCAGCTGTGGGTAAAGTGACAACTCAGTGCAGGACAAGTGACAGCTCCTTCCAGGGCAAGGAACCTATGCACATGCTACTTCTTTATGCACTATAAGCAACACATGTAAAAATTATGTATATACTAATTTTTAACAATAATGCAAATTACATATTTTTTTTATTACGCAATCTCATTTATTATAAAATTAATTTTTTTGTTCCAAAATGTACGGAATACATCATAAACAAGTCAAATACACTCTGGTATAAAATACGGTACAAACTTTGGCGGTTAAAGTATATGCTTAAAATATGGATGAAGGGATGAGAAGGAATTTGGAAGGATCTTTGTTGGAGATGCATCTTTGGGAAGGAATGGAATCTAGGAAGGATTCGTCGAAGTGGAAAGGATTACGGATGGCGCATTTCCCTCTCTCTATCGGTCCATGCCGCATAGTAGTACTGTAATTTTTTTTTAAGGTACAAGACAGACGTATATCTTATTTATCTAATACGTGTACACACGTACTGCGCATATTAAAAAAATTAATTTTCACTTGGTAGCGCATATGTGTATACCCGTTTTTATTATTAGTGAGCGCGTGCGTCGACACGGTCCAGATAGAGAGACAAAAAAAAAATCTTTTGTCTTGGTCGTCACATTTCCCCCTGTCGACCGAGAGATACATATGCCTTCCGATCGTCCCGATTCAGTTCCGTGCGACCAGGCTACAAATAAGCAGCATCTTTAGCCAGTCGAGGTCACGTCCCAAACAGTCGGGGCGCATCATTGTCGCATGATGAGGACACCAAGCGTGAGCGGCAGCAGCTGCGTGCTTCCCCGGCCTGACGATCCAAACGCAAAGAGCATCACCAGCGCCAGCCAACCAACCAACCAACCAACACCGACGGAAGGACGGACATGGCTGTGCTCCCGTGCCTATGCGACGCAGATATTTTGTGCTCTCGCTCGCAACTCACCACACGCTAAATGGCTAAAACCGTACCTAGCTATCCTTGGTCCATGACGCACACATACGAACGCAAAGTCTACGAACGGAACGAGAGGTCTAGAAGAGAAGTTTTCGCGATAGGATCCGTCGCTTCCAACGGAAGCAAGCCGAAAGAGAGAGCGCGGAGGAGAAAGCGACGTAATGCTTATCCATGGAAGGCTACAGGGGCACCCCATCGCACTCGCGCAAGACTTTGCGAGAAAAGTTGGGGAATGCGAAGATTAATTACACGTACAATGAGCATCGCAGGAGTAGATCTACAGGATAGCAATCGGCAGCCTACATACCAGGAGCTCACTGCTTTTTCCGTGCTGCTAGCTTTAAGAGAATGATTAACCAAGATGCCGTCCCTGTTTTTTCTCCCTAGGGGTCTGCTCTGCAACGGCAATTCAATAGGATGGGGGTGCAAGGACATGATGGACCAGGTGCAAGTGCAAGAAAAGAATTAAGGAGTAAAAGATGCTGAAATGTCAAAATCGCTCGGAACTCCAAATATTACCTAGACTGATCTCGTAACTATCATCTACCCAGTGTTATAATGTGCATATATATAGAGAGAGTTGCTGCACTTCCATTTTCCCACCTGGGAGTGACCCATCTTTTCGGCACGCTCTATGATCGATCGTCCTCTTCCAATATTTATTCCCGTGCGCGCGCGCGCGCGCGATTACTACCCTTGATGCCATCGTAAAGGCGACGATTTCTTCGCTTGGAATGTTAAAGGCACATGATGATCTCACTCGCCAGTCACCAGGGCGGCCAAGTGCGTGCTGCAATAATATCCTCGCTCGGCATTATTTGGCCAAGCGAGGGAGCCGAGAGGCACGATCGATAATTATATAGGTCGGACGCAAAAGCGAAGGAGCATGAGATTCCACTTGTCCGGATCAATTGGCCGCCTCTCGTCACACTTGACACGGCCAGAAGTCACCTACCGCGTTCAGCTATTCAGCTGTGCCTGAGGACGGGACAAACGTTTCATCCCGTAGGGACAGGACAACCTGACAACTACCAGCCTATGTTATTCCAGTACTGCTCAAGCCCACCAACGGCTGAGCTGAGCTGTCTACTGACAAAGAATAATACTCTTCTTGCCTTCGTGTCGAGTCAGACACGGTTCCTCTGTGGTCCTAGTGTAACCGTAACTTAAGCAGTCGCACCACCGACCGTCGGGTCCAAAACAGCCTAAAAACTGTGTTGTACTGTAGCAATAGCGCAATCACTGTAGCATGAGGACTGTCAGTATATCTGATCTGTTGATTATTAGAACGGATGAGTGAGATCGCTTGCCGTTATTAAGTTGCACTCATAACTATGATTGGAGGCGATCTTTGTCCTTCATAGTAGCATCGAATTCTTACTTTTATGTTGCTTGACTATTCCACTAAGTTTTTTTTGAAATAAGATATTCCACTAAGTTTGAATACCTGCTTTACCAATTCTTCTAAAATATATAGTTTAGTTTCCTAATAGTTTATAAAAAAGCATATAGTTTTGTGAAATTTACTTATTATGCTACTATCTCAAATCTTTTCACTGAAGAGACGTTAGTGCAGTAGAAACCTTACCGTTGATCGTAGGGTTGCAGGATCCGAAGCTCTCGATCTTTGAATTCACAAGGTCCCAGCGCCTACTTGCCACTTGGAGATTTGCAGAGGCTCGAAGAAGCCTCGGATCCAAACAAAAGCGATGGTTCGCCCTCATATACCCTACAGTCCTACGTAAAACAAAGACATGGAGAAGCATCAAGCCCCACACCTGAAAAAGAAATGGAAATGAGCATGGATAGAGTAAACAAAATGGATGAGTACAATTAAACAAGCGACTAAGACCAAAGAGACAGCGTCCAACTCCCTGTCCTATTGATCATAAGAAACAGATGTGTGTTGTGGAGAGTCGTGCAGCAGCGAGCGACCGCTGCCCAGCTTACATGGCCCTCTTTTCATCGAGCTCTCACTGCCTGACTGGTCTTCAAACGCAACCATGAAATAAAATGCTCAAAAAAATCTCTTCAAATCTGTTGCTAACGACAACTGCACGATAATGTATAGATGTAATTTAGCATTCGAAACTAAGCATTCATGTTATCGGAAACGGCGGCATCAATAGTCAATACACCGCAAAAACAGGGGTTTCTCCTGGAAGTATTGACACATTGCTTCAAGTGCAAACAAATTTGATGATGAGCTGGTTGCTTGAACAAAGGAGGTTCTGTACTCTTGTAAGTACATACTCTATTTTTAATATACTATTTAAATAAACATGTTATATTCCTTTACCACTTTCAGTATACTTAAATACTAATTCTAAGATACTCCAATGCGATATGATTGAAAAGAATTATCAGCCCTTTATTTTGGCTATACACCCTTCTTCATATGTAAAACGAGTACATACGCAAATTATGCTATAAAAAGTGGACTTTGATAAAATTTTTACAAAACTCACTTCGGAGCATCTTATAATCATTATTAGAGTATGCTCAAATGGATAAAGAGGTATAAATATTTTGTTTAAGCGGTATATGCAAGGTGGAAGTACGTACTCCTAGGAGTATAGAACCAAATTGTACATATATGTATACATGTATGTATGTATATGTATGTATGCATATGTATATGTGTATACATATATATGTATATATATATATTTGTATATATGTGTATACATATATGTATATGTACTAGCCATGTGCCCATGGGATGTAACGGAAACTCAATTTGCGATAAAAAGTTATTTGCAAAGAGCACTAATCTTATCTGAATAATAATGTTCACTCTAAATGTACAATGGTTAAATGTTTAAATCAATTTATCGAAGCATATAAATTTCAATCACCTCTTTACAAATTCGAGCTTAAAATTATCTATAATTTCTCAAATTTAAATAATAACATCACAATACTTTGGATTGTAAATTTGTAACGCTATAATTCGAGATTGATTGATCAACCAAAAGAGGTATCACCTGCTGCCCCATGAGCACAAATGCATTGAAGAGGTAGGCATTATCCATATGTGGCTATCACCATTAGTGGCGTGAGTGGCTCGTATGCCTTACTCTGGCCATACTATAGCCCCACCCTATCAACCAGCTCCACCGCCTCCTCACCTCCCCCGTGAGTGCCTTTCTCAACCTATTGGCATCATCCACTGCGGTGAGCTTCAGCAGCGCCGTCAGCTTATCTTGCTGCCCACCATCGGCGACCTGTTCCTGCCCCGCATCGACAAGTCAGGAAGGTCACCCATTACCTCCGCTCAACTGATAAGCTCAACACATCTGTAGGAGAGGTAAGAAGCGGTGGGGTTATATAGATTCATCAACCGAGGAGATATATATAGAATCCAGATTAAGAAATCATCGAATAAAGAAGGCAACAAAAGGGAAAGAGGTGAGAAGAGACCTAACTCCATAAATCAGAACTCTGCTTCTTGGAATCAATCAATCTAATCCAAAAAGCACCGGGACTAGTAATCATCACCGATTCAAATGCTAGATCAATGGGAGAAAGGAAAGCAATAAATGAGTCATGCATATTCATTTACCTCCCACAACAAGATGATCTAATTCAATCTACCAAAGTGGCCACTGCCCGCTTCCCACTCAGCCACGCGGGTGCGCACAAGTGTCGGGGTGAGAGTGGAGAACGGACATACCACCACCAACTCCTAATTAGAATTAGTAGAGATAGAGATAACAGACTTATCTAGGCGCATTGTGCATAGCCATGTGCATGCTGCTGGCCAGCCGCAATCAAATCCATATGTGATTAGATAAAAAGAAAAGATAATCTTATCTACACATGCAAATAAATATTTAATAGAAAGGATGCAAATGGCAACTCAAAGACATATAGTAACTCAAAAATTGTATGCGTGCAGTATATGGAAAAAGAATCGGCTGTGCAGTATTTAAAAATAGAATCGAATGATTGAGATATTAGTCTGATACGCCGTAGATCACACATGCATGCATATCCAACTGAATTAAAACCTTCTCCGTTTGCCAATATATAGAAGATCGAGATAATTACGGTTTCGTGAATATGTCCGAGAGAGAAGAACGGACCACACCACTAACTCGTAATTAGAAGTAATAAAAATATACGTACTGTACCTTTCGTGAGGCTGGGACCCGTACTTCCCAACAAACATCGAAATGCCAATCCCCTGGTTTCTTCAAAGCCATGTCATGAGCCCTCCAAGGTCTGAGATAGCTCAACTGCTGGGAACAGATAGCTAGAGAACAGCAACCCTAGTATATTATACTAGTATACAAGCCCAGGAAGTGGAAAAACTTGGAGACAGGGTAGAAAAGAAAGCCAGGGACCTGTCAGCGTTGTGTTCCCTTTGTTCGTTCTGCCTGCCACAGCATGGCGGCTCCACACCTCTCTCCTTGTGCTTTGTGTGTGCCTCCCTACCTATAAGTACAAGAACAGTCTCAGACAGACACCCAAAGAATCATCACTGGCTCCCAGTAAAGACACAAGACAGTGGTGCAACTATTTGTGCAGGGGGAATATCTTCTAGGATGGCCATGGAGAAAGGTTGGAAGGCAAGAGATGTTGCTGGCACTTTTGGCATTGAGATGGATGAGGAGGAAGCAGTGCCGGCAATACCGCCGCCGCAGACGCCGTTGGAGCCTATGGAGTACTTGTCGAGGTCGTGGAGCGTGTCAGCGTCGGAGATATCCAAGATTCTTGTCAATGGAAGCAAGAAGAGCTTGGCTGTGAACCGGCTGCCGGAGATGACTATACCAGAGAACTCTGTGCTTGCTACAACCATTATTTCAAGTCATCAACCACATGTAATCCACTGCTCACCTCATCCTTTTCTCTTTCTTTTTTTTTTTTGACCTCAACATCCTTTTCTGTTCTCCTTCTCTCCAAGATGAGCGAAGTTAGAAGAGAGGAATAAAAAAACATGTAGACAGTAGAACATTGATAGAGAACAACTTCAACCTGTAAGGATATTTCTGCTACCTTTCTGCAGATAGATGCAAGAAGAAATTCCATCAGCAGCCACCACCAATCAATTGGCAAATGGTTCCAACATAAGGACACAAGCCGGGTCAAGCAGAGCAGCAAAGAGAAGCTGCGTGCCGAGAAGGCTCACGTACACGCCATGGTATCAGTGGCCCGAGTTGCAGCTGCCGTCGCTGCGGTTGCAGCGGCCACAAGTTCAGATATCCAGACCTCCAAGATGGCCGCAGCCATGGCGTCCGCCACAGAGTTATTAGCTTCGCACTGCGTTGAGATAGCTCAGCATGCAGGCGCGCGTCATGAACAGGTAGCCTGTGCCGTCCAGTCTGCAGTTGGGGTCAGAAGTTCTGGTGATCTGATGACACTCACAGCAGCAGCTGCAACTGGTAAGGAATGCAATGATGCCATTGTCATCACATTGAATTCCATATGCTGTTGCATACAGAAATTAAGCCGAGTATTTTGGCTGTCTCAGCACTGCGAGGAGCTGCAACACTGAAGCAGAGAGTGCAGCGAGAGACGAGAAACAATGCAAGTGTTCTTCCATACGAGAAGGGACATTCCTGGAGTCCTCATATCTGGTGCAAGGAGGGGGAGTTGCTAAAACGCACAAGGAAAGGTACAAAGAAGTGAGCTATTCAGAACATTCTGTCATCTAGTTATTTTTCTTTATCTTATATTACTGTATGTACAGTTCTTACTGTTTTCCCTGGTAAAAAAAGTAGTGAGCTATTCAGAACATTCAGTTATGAATCAAAATCCAGTAGTATGTAAGCATGATCAAGACAACTAAGATGCATAATTTCGTTCTTGAACCAGGGGATTTACACAAGACACGAGTATCCATATACATCAACAACAGGTCTCAGGTAGGAAAATTTTCATTGCACAATAGTAAATGATAGTCCTACTATCTGCAATTACTGACAAAACATAGCCAAACAATAACAGGTCATATTGAAGCTGAAAAGCAAATACATAGGAGGTGCACTATCAAAGAACAACAAGAGTAAGTTCCAGTGGCTACCAAAATATTTAGTTCTGACTCTAACAGAGTAGTTTATGAAATTTCAATACCGACCCTTTTACCTGTAATCGGCTACAGGTGTGGTTTACGGTGTATACAGTGAGCTTCCAACGTGGGTTTTTGAGCCAGGGAAAGATTCCATTGAGGAGGCACGCTGCTTTGGCCTGAGCACGGCACAAGGTCTGGTAGAATTTGAGTGTGAGAACAGCACAAGTAAGCAGAAGTGGGTCGACGATGTGCAGGACCTGCTTCGACAAGTTTCTGCAGATGATCCAGTAGGAAATAAACTGGAATCAGTAAAACTCAGTTAACGCAGCTCACATGTATACAACATTTTCATGGCAGTAGATGGTATATATTACAGAAAGTGCCTCACATCATCGATGTAAGGGGTACATATGGATGATAGTCTTGTCAGGTAGTTTTATATTGTACTACATGAAAAATGATGAGATATATAATAGATTTTATGTACTCTACTATGTTCTGTTGCTAAAATAAGTTTACTTATCCCTAGTACTTAAAAATACAAGTTGGTGACGATCTGCCAGTTCTCTCCTTCCCTCTGTCCTTTTCACAATTTCATGTCAAACGGCGACAGAAGCTTTGTTCGTTGAAATAATCTATTTGCCGATTCAATACATGACTAAACAATTCGCGTTAGAGGTGTATTTTTGTAAAATTTTACTTCGCCATATTATATTTGTAAAATTATTTTAAAATGTATTATTTTTAAAAAAAATCGTGATGACTTCAATGGCTTCTTTGGGCTCTTGATATCCCCAGTGCATCTCTCGTAGCGTCTGGTGGACTCGTGGGGATTGGGATTCGGGGGTCTTGGCCACTTGGTGCTGGAGGTGTTGACGTTGGCATATGTGTGGGCTTTGGGCCAACCAGAGGAGGAAAACACCGACGGATGGATTAGAAGTTAAGAGGTTGCACTCGAGCCATTTCCAAATGAAAGACTAAAAATAGCGATCAGAGGGGGTAAATGATCCTACAATAATTTTTCTCTGAAGAAACCTACCAAAGCCTTCCAAGATCTCAGAACAGCGGAAGAAGAAAATCTTCTAAAAAATTAGCTTAGGCGTGGCACTTTCGCACTATAGAGTCCGGCAGTACCAGGATGAATAGTAACCCCAGCACTACTGGGTACTGTAACAGTAGCGCACGCTACATAAAAAACAGAGATGAACAGTGAAATCAGCACAAGTTCAAAATAAAAAATTGTATAACTTTTGATTTGCTGATCTAAACCTGTGAAACTTTGTATGCACCTTCCTAAGGATGTTAGGAATCTATTCCAACATTTAATCGTACGGATTGACGTCAAAGTTCTGACTTTTTTTCAAAAATACCGAAGGTTGCACCAAAATCGGGTCAAAATCCAAAATTTCACCCTGAGCTTGCTCGTGAAAATTTAATAATCAAGATGATCTTAGATGACCTCCCACATGACATAGTAAGCAAGAACTACAAAGAGTTGTTCCGAAACATGTAAGATCAAGATCTACCTCAAATCCTTCCTTCTCAAACCAAAACCCGCTTTCTTGAGAAACTCTTGATGATCATGATAAATCTTGCCTAGATGATTGGGTGATAATCTCTAGAGGATACATCTATCAATCACTCATCCTTTGCAACACAAGATCAAGAGAAAAAGAAACCAACAAGAAAGATCAATAATTAAGAAGAAGAAAAGTCAAGAACAAAAACTAAATCTTGAGCACATAATTATTCTTTATTTCAGAGCATGAGGATGGATTACAAAGCCTCTCACATGAGAAAAAAAACTCCCAAGGAGCACATACACACACAAAAACACAAAATCTTGTGAGAAACCTAAAACTCCTAGTGACTAAGGTCTCACTTTTTCACCTCCTACTACATCTCCTTATATAGTGGAGGCAACACTAACCCTAAAACTAGACACTACAAGTGGATACTGTCCACTATTACATGGGGCTAACTCAAACCCAACACCCTTAATGGGTTTTTTACTCACACAAGCACACTTCTCAAAGCTAGTAATTACATTGAGGCCAAATCTACTTCTTGAGCCCGAATTTGTGTTCAACTCCACTTTGGCATGATCTAAACCAATTAGACCACAGCCGCGGTTTTCCAAACCACCTCAATCGCCGGTATTAGACAAATTACCAGTTTGCCCCACTGATCGGTCTTTCTTCTCCTCGAAGCATCGCCTATACTTTGTCGCTCCATGTGGCTCCAATGACTTGCCGCCAAGCATCTCACACATCCAGACTCCCCTGAACCGTTCTCGCTTGCAAGCGGGCCCAAGTCACTTGACTGTCACGTGTTCTTTTCCGCTTCACCATGGCGGCACCAGCTTTCTTGACTATTCTGGACCTCAACTCCTCCCTAAGCCTAGTCCTGGTCTATGCTGTTGACCGCCATGTCCATCATTAATTCATCATGCTCCGATTCCATGTCTTCTTAGCTTGCAACCACTTTCTGACTTCAGTCATCTTCTGACGTTCCTTAAACGTTCTGGACCTCAGCTCTCCTAGCCTAGTCCTGGTCTCCCCTTCACCTCGCTATGACTTAGCCTCGAAGTCCTACAACCACACAGATAAGCAAACCATCATATAGTACTGTTCACAATATATACATTAATCACTAATTCATGGTAAAGTTGGCACTACCGCCACCCAGGGCCGGTAGTATTACACCCCCGGCACTACCGCTCCTGGTTGGCCGGTAGCACCGCACACACTAAACAACCCAGAAAGAACCCTATCTGAAAAATAGCTACCACCTACTGGAGGTTGGTAGTATCGCACCCACGGTACTATTGTTTCCAGATGGCCAGTAGTACTACTATCGTCAACCCAGACCGGTAGTAGCCGTCTGGCCAGCACTACCGCTCTTACATAGTCGGTACTGCCGCTCTTGACATAACAACACCTCAAATTGCTTAAAATTCAAAATAGAATTCAAAACAAACTCAAATTTGAGCACCAGATACTCAAACACTGTTAATAACTCATCATAAACCTAGATAGACCTCCATATGGTCTTTCAATCTCTCCTTGTTGAGTGTATTGACCAATGAAGTTTTAAACGCCAACGCGTAGAGTTCCTCGCCCCGGAACTTCGTCCCAAACGAGGAACGGGAGAACAGTACGTCGACCAACACTATCGAACATCGATCCGAACACAAGACGTCGAGGGACGCGGTGGGAACCGAGAGGAGGAGTTGGGGAGAATGAGAACTGCGCTGGACTCGGGGAAGAAGGCGCCACGGAGCTAGGGTCAGGTTCGCGCCCGCCAACGCCGGGCGATGGAGAAGACGAGAAGCGAAGCGGGCGGCCGCCACCTCCTTTCAGATTCGGCACCGCTGACAAAGAAGCAGGATTTAGGAGGCGCGACGCCATGCGCCAAAGAAGAAGACGAGGCCTTGGCGACTCTCCGTCCATGCACGAAGCGCATGCGACTCTCCGGCGTGGTGGCGGCGGACGAAGGCGTGGTGGCGGCGGCTAGGTTAGCAGCAGCGTTAGGCGGCCTGTGGATTGAAATTCAAGGCGTTAAGGGGTGGCGTCTAGGTTATGGCGTTAAGCGGTGCGCCTTTTATTTCGTTGCGACGATATATCTACCGAAATTCAAGGGTCACTAAAAAAAAGGAATACGAAGGGTCACACACTCACACCAAGTCATGTATATCGGCGGGCGAAGCAGTATGCGAAAGCCTGCCAGTCACGATATACGTATATACGGCTTGAGCAGAAGGGTCACACACTCACACCAGGTCACGTATTCCAAGGGTCACTACATTGGAACGCGTTCCTCGTTCCAAGGGATCGTTCCAGGAACATCGTTCCCAACCAATTGGGAACACGTTCCAACTCTCGAACGAACACTCCGAAGAGGTATACCCCCCTTCGTACCATAATTTTCAAAGCGGCATCCCTCGTCCCGCGTTCCCGTTCCTCGACCCCCTCGACCCGGGAACTTGGCTTCATAGGAGATGCTTATGGCATCCGCCATGGTGGCAAGGCGTCAACGTGGCGTCGATGAAGCAGTGTATATGGCATCTAGGGAGGTTGAGGCGACCGTCATACGTAGAGTGTTGGGGAGTAGGGTGTGTAAAATAGATACTTACTTGGAGAGTGGAGAGACCGAGAGAGCCTTCAACCAGATCTAGAGAAAGGACGTGTGAGGACCCTCCCCCTTAATCCCTCCATCATCCATGCATAATTAAGCATAAACTATCCCGAGAAACACTCCAGGCTTCTTTACCGCCAGAGGACCCTGAAAGCTTCATGTCGGTGGCGAGTTTTTCCAGATTCTCGGCTACGACCGCGCCCATGGCCTCCAGGTCCACCTGACCGGGAAAATTCCGAAAGTTGCGCACGACCGTCGCCATGGCCCGAAACCGTTCGGCGCTCTGAGGAGCAGGAGGGGGTGATCTTGGGCGGCGGTTACGCATGTACCCCGGAGAACGGTGCTCGCGAGAATTTCCGCGAGCTGAGTCTCCTGCCCTGGCGCCCGTCTTTTCACGAGCTTGGCGACGGATGCTTGCCAGGGTTCTATCCAGGGACGCCTCCAGATGGCTCTTGGCTGCCTCGTATCGATGACGACGAGCAGCCCCCGAGGATTCGACCTCGGGATTTTCTTCTCTTCCCGCCATATTGATGTCGCGAGCACTGGGACTGCGAAGGCGACATCATGGTGTCTCCACGCGACGCGGTCTCATGATTGGACTCAGAACGGTCAGGAATATCCAGACCATCATAGAGGCCGTCGTATTCTTCCTCATCAGAGAGGGAATCGCACCGCGAGCGGAGGAAACGCTCTCGCGCTGCAACAGCCGGGGAAGAACTCCCGGACTCGGTGTGACCTTCCGGGTCGGCCACACCAGCTACGTCTTCGTCGGCGTAGTACATGTCATCATCCTCAACGTCATCGAAGACGCAAAGGTCTTGACCATCCTGAAAATTCGGCATCTTCGGGGATTCCTTGCGAAAGGACTCAATCGGTCCCCACGGACGGCGCCAGCTGTCGGCGTTTGGGGAACGGATCCCCCGCCGAGCTTACTTGTTGAATGAGGGATCAGCCAGGGCCCCTTTCCCGCGAAGGTATTGCATCCGGAGGATTGCCGAGCTGAGAGGATGGATGGTCGGAAGCTCAAAAGGGGACAATAGACAAGAGATTTTTATCCTGGTTCGGGCCTCTCACAGAGGAGATAACAACCCTACGTCCAGTGGCTTTACTACTGCCTGAGTGTTTACAAGGCGCTTGGCGCGAATATGTCTTTCTCTCTTGTCTCTTTTCTCCTCTTCTTACAGACGCTCTTGGGTGTTTCTTACAGCTTTCGAACCCCCTAAATGCTTCTTATAGCGGGGTATTTATAGATGACCTTAGTCTTACAGCAGTTATGACCGAATGACGCGCCACTACTGTGCCCAGATGTGGCCGTAACTGACTTCCCTTGCTTTTCGCCATGCCGCGACGTGGGAGTAATGGCTCAACTCGTGGTCGTACGGTCCTTTGAGCCGCCACGTGATTAATGCCACGTCGTCTTCATGGGCCACGCACGACCTGCCGATCATGTCCGGGATCTTCCTTCGGCTCTGGCTGACCGCAGACTCCTCCGAGCAGGCAAGCTCGAGAAACTAAGGTGCATGCTCGGGGACGAGGTTGGTCGTGGTCGGGGCAGACCCATCAGCTGGTCTGTCCGAGGATCTTCCTTGGAGACATAGTCTAAGGGCAAGTATGGTTGGTCGAAGATTGGTTGCCGGGGTATGATGGTCTTTATGGAAATTATCCAATCCCTGACAGTATGCAAAAGTTATGATGAGCATTTGAATTTAAATCGGTTGGAAAATCCTTTAAAAAAAGAGGAGGATGACGTCGATGGCGTGTTTCCAAATGTTACACATCTCAACATAGAAAGCGTATTCTCCACTGAATTGCAAGCGCATTTCTCATTTTATGGTATTTAAGCTTATTCTTACAGAGATTGACAGGTGGGGTCCTCATGTCAGTGTTTTATTATTTTTCAAAAAGGATTGACAGATAGGGTCTACATGTCAGTGAGTCATTTCCAAATACCAGTTCAAAACATAAATCGCATCGTTATTTTCTACTCAAGTCCACATGTCACAGAATCATTTGTTTAAAACCAGATTAATTAAACTAATCTTAATCCTAATAATTTTTCTGACAACTAGGCTCACATGTCATAGAGACATAATAGGAACTATGCTCTAGTGCCATGGGCAAGCTAACTCTTGAGCTCACCGGCGGCGAGGTAGTGACGGAAAAGCACGGGTAAGAACAGGATGGAAAGAGGTCACGGCGGAGCTCTAAGAGGCGCGGTGGCCAGAAAGGTGGACGAAGGAGGTGACGCGACGATGTTGAGCGGCAAAGGCTCTCAAATTTGTGAGAGGCTAAGCGAGAGAGAGGAATCGGGGCAAACGGTCATTACGTCAGGTAGCAGGGGTTTGGGCGAAGCTATAGTCGCTAGCACAAAGACCAATGGTCATCGAAGGTGAGCCAATGGCTTGAAAAGCAACGGTGCAAAACAGGGTAGTAGCAAGGAAGGTATAAATGGCCATGCCAAGCAAAAGTGAGCGGTGCAGAAGAGTCAGAGGCTCACCACGATCACATGGACATGGTCAAGGCGATGGATGAAGCTCGGAGCAGCTGGATGACAGTGAACAACGGTGACGACGTGGAGATTCATGATGACATCTAAGTCTAGGAAGAATCAGCTGAAATGGAGCACGATAAAGGGTTCAGGGAGCCACGAGGATGCTAGAAATGACCATGTTCAAAGTGACTCACCAGAGAGGGAGATAAAGCTCGGCAACAATAGCAATTGGAGAAGACGATGTGGTTCCGGCGTTACACAGAACAATAAGCTACAGTATTGACAAAACACCACAAAAATCACAAATTTGAGTTTGAAAAAAAAGCAATTTGATTGAAAGCCCCACTTGGTCCAAAGCAAGAGGAAATAAGATTATAAACAAGTTGGCAAGAAGGATTTTAGAGTAAACCAATAGAAAGATCAAGTTTTCCACATAAAACACTAGAAATCCAAGAAAAACTTACTGTCGGGGATTGGATATCTCTCATGACGACCATCGTACCCAGGTCGGTTGCCGACCATGCTCACCCTTGGCGGTGCCCCTGGGGAAGGCCCTCGGGTGGGCCAACCTCTGGGGCTACCCCGTTCTCAACCAAGCCCGCCCCCGAGCATGCTAGCTCGGGGGTGCGCGACCAAACGAGCAGGTTCGCGGGAAGGGCCTCGGGCATCACAAAAAGCCGGGCGCGGTCCACGAAGGCGACGTGGCATTAATCACTCGGCGGTTTGGAGGACTGCACGGCCATGATCTGAGCCCACTGTACCTACGTCGCGATATGGCGAAAAGCAAGGAAACAGTTTCACCCACGTCCGGGAACAGTGGCACGTCACTCCGTAATAAATGCTGAAACGCTGTAATCGTCTATAAATACTCCCTTCGCACGTAGAATCTGGCTCTCTCTCTCTCTGTGCTCTTGACTAGTTCGACTCCACTTTACTTCACTCCTCACACGTAGCAGTTACTTGCCGGTGGCCAGGAGGATTGTCCTTGGAGTCCCCCAGGCCCCCGAGCAAGCACCCTGTAATCCACCTTTGGAAACTAGTGCAATCACTGGACGTATGGTTGTTATCTCCCCCGCGAGAGGCCTGAACCAGACAAAAATGGATCCCTTGTTCGTTGTGTCCTCACGATACGTAGCTCGGTAGGCCCTCAGACGCTACACCCTCCGCGAAAAAGGGGCCCTAGGTTGATCCCTCATTCAACAAGTAAGCTCGGCGGGGGACCGGTTCCCGAATCGTCGACACTTACAAAAACTCAAATATACTTATGATCCTAAGAAAGAGTAATGTTTCATCATGATCATAAGAACCAACATGCATTCACATTTCTCCCTCTTTAACGATGCCTTTTCACATTTCCTCCTTCTTTTGGAAATATAGGCATCAAGAGATCATTTTCTTCCCCTTTTTGCATGGATGAATGAAATGCAAGCAATGCTTCAATGCTTTTCCTCCCAATACAAGTTATACAAATTTTAAAGCAAGTGAAGGGGTAAGTAATCATCATCTACCCTTCATTTATACTTTAATATTTGTGCAACTGTCAAAAAGAAAAGTATGGAAGCACCTCTCATGAAATGCATCTTAAAAGAGCTTTGAAAATTATCTAAGTAATCACATAGATAAAGTATGACACCAAGCTACTCAAGCTCAGATTATGCTAATCAAATATATGTCCAAGTGTAAATTGTAATATCTTTGCTAGTAAGTACAAATAAGACTATGTTATTTTTGTATGATTTTAACAAGTGCAACACTTAGCATAATCTCTAAACTAAAAACATAGCCATACAATGAATTAAATGAACGATCTAGAGTTCAACCTAGTCAATAATTTAGGGAAGCTATAAGTGCAAAAAAGATGCTTCGTGCTCAATCATATTTTTTATGCAAATTTTTATTTTAATGCACATAATGGAGTGCAAATGTTTGACATTATTTGTATTTTTTACCCACTTTTTTATTTGTATTTTTAAAATTTTGATTAACTCATGCCATAGTCGACAATCTCAAGAAGGATTCTTAAAAAATGGTTTTGGTCATACACGATATATTCTAAGTTCATCCCAAGTGCAATGAGAAACAGTTTCGCGGATGTAAAGTGTTGAGATCAATTTACACACAAAAATCAATTTTTGACCATTTTAGCACTTAAATTTATGAGCATGTGAAGAACTTTAGTATGGATCAATCTAGCTTCACTCAAACTGCTATAGGGACTCTAGTAGAAATAATTTTTTTTACAAATCATAGCATATGCACCTAATGATGAAATATAGCAAGTAAAAACTACAAGTTTTATGCGTTTTCATTAAAACTTAATTTTTATTTTTAGCAAGCTTAGCATGATGAAGCAAATTGAACTTAGATATGGCTAAGTTAATAATGATCTTCAGGAAAGTACCAAGGTGTATAGCATAAATGACAGCTTATTTTCATAATAGACAAAGCTCATTTAAATAGAAAATAAAGTCTATATGCAATGCATGAATAGCTTCTCAAACTCCTCCTTAATAAGTGAATCAATTTTAAGAATAGTTTCTAATTCAGTTTGAGTTATTAGTATAATTAAGTTCAGAAAGTTTCTAAATAAAATCAAAGAAACCAAAAACACAAAATGAAGAGAAGAAGTCGAGAAACTACAAATTGAGTGGCTTAAATCGCTTAGGCAACAACTAAACCGTTCTGGTGAAAGTGAAGAGTAGAAAAGATAATATGAAGTCATCAAGACACATAAAGAGGTGACTAAAATCGCTGAGGCATGCCAGAGAGATTGGTGTCATTGCCGTACAATACATTCAGTCCAAAAAGAATTTGGCCGATCCTTTCACTAAGGAATGGTGTGGAAGGCTATCCTTGCAGCATCAAGGGGAATGGGGGCTCATACCCACCTGAGTGGATCACATCGATAGTAACCTATCCTAGAAGATCGGAGATCTCGTGAACTAGGCTCTAGGAAAATAAATTGTATAGTCTAGAGAGCACAACTAAAGGTCCCATTAACTGTAGTGCTCTTTTGTATGGCAGGTTGAGCTATAAGCTCTTAATAAATTCAATGCCATGTGGCAATTGGAGTCGTCCTACAAGACTCCTAGGAGAACTCATCTATATGAGTATAATCGTGAGGTTGCGATTAATGGAAGTAATGGGTATACTTCTAGAAGATATCTCATGAATTAAGATACTAGGATATGATCGGAAAGTCCTAACCCAAGAGTTAAAATAAAAGCTACCTCATATAGAGTGTTGCTAGTGTGAAGTCTCTCATACCAAGGCGTAGGATCAAGGTTTTAGTCCTCATTCGTCTGTGTAGAGATGGAATGCTTGTAACTAGACAATGGGTTCAAACTCAAAAGGTACTCACTTGTCAATCAACTGTATATCAAATAAGATTAATTCTCCAACTTTAAACTTTGGTAGGGATTGTTGTGAAATCAGCTAAAATTTTGTAATTGGAGAATGATTAATGGGTTGTCCTGTTTGTGACTTGGGCCTTTCGGCTTACCCATTAGGGCTGAAGAGATAAGGGGAAACTGAGACTTGAGGACCTGGTCCTCTGGTGGCTACGGCTAGGAGTCGGCACCGATGGAAATAGCCTCCTGCGTAGGGATGGCAATCGGATGCGAAGGGTACGGGTAGTGCTCGCCTATACCCATAACCACGAACCAAAATCTTCCCACAGGTATACCCGCGAAGGGTCGCGAGCGAAGAATCTCACCCATACTGGTCGCCCGCGGGTACCCGATACCCGCGGGTATACCCATTTACCCGCCACCATCAACAATCCTTCCAACCAAATAGCACTAGGAGCTAATGAGCTATGGTACTAATATAATCCTTTTGTTGAAATTATGGAAATCAACTACATTCTATAGAGTGAAGAATGATTATGAATTATTCAAAATTTCAAATATACATGAGAATAAGAATTAAAATAACACGTATAGACAAATAACACACAGATGCTCAAATTCAACAATTACTGATATGAGGTACCACAAATTGGGGATCAATAGGCCAATTAGGCGTCTGTTTTGGCCCATATGTTAATAGAAGGTGGCGGGTAATCGGGCAGAACGGGTATGGGTGAAGCTCCCCCATATCCGTACCCGTTTGCTCGTTGGGTAAAGTTTTCTCCCCATAAAAATACCCGCGGGTAATAAAAGAAACACATCCATATCTATTAAGGTTTTTACATGCGGGTATACAGGTAATCGGATAAAATTGCCATCCCTACTCCTGCGATCTCACCGATGCGGTTGAGGCCGTTGGTCGTAGGCCTCGAGCTCTGCAGCATGGAGGTCTTCCCCTCCCCTATATCTATCAACTTGAGGCTTCTCTCCAGAGTAGGTTACAAGACTCTTAGCTTTGATTTCATCTTGGTTTTTCCTTCTTCTTCTGGATTGGTGGCCGGCTGGTGCATCGCTGGTGAAAGGAGGGCCTCCGGGAGGCATTGACCTGGGCTCGGTCCTTGGATTGGGCAAACCTCAGCTGAGCTTCTTGCGCTGTGATATTGTTCTTGATTCTGATGCTTGTGAGCTTTAGGGTTTTTGGTGATCTAAGCTTCTATGCTTGGCTTGTGCTTGATCCCGGGTACTTGAGAGTTTTGGGATTTGAGGAAATTTGAGCTTTTGTGCTTGGATTTTGATTGGATCTAGAAAGTGAGTTGGGGATTGTCTTAAGCTGCTGTATTTGAGGCTCACCTATGCACTTGGTGTGTCCCTTGTGTGGAAAAGGCATTGTATCTCCGGTGTCCAGGCCATCTTGACCGTGACACATACGGCGGCAATTGGATTTCTGAGACAACGACTAATAGTTCCTGCCTTGCTCTATCTTTTGAACAAGTTTTGAGATGTTGTTCATTTGTGAGTATTTCTCCGAATCATTCTCACTTTATTGCTGCCTTTTATTGCTCTGTAATGAAAAATGGGTCACTGATGAACTAAACAATTGAAGCAATACATTTGGCCTTGAATTACTAGTGGTACTTCCTATTATTGCTAGAGAGTATTGCTTGATATCTTATTGTCATTGAGGTAGATTACTGCATTTAGTATCTCTTTAGTCTTCATTTGATCACTGTTGGACATATTGTCTACATTACTTTGATAGTTTTGATTATAGAACAATAGGTTCGGTTGATTGTTTTCTTGCTGGCCGGACTGAACATAATCTGAAAATTGATCACTTGGATAGTAAAAATCGATTATAAATACTCTTATTGTGCATAATTTAGGAAAGTGAGAGTTCAAGGCCCCATTTGCTTAGTTAATTGTTTAGTTTAATTGTGAATATTTGACCCAGGTGTAGTGGAGGTAAGAGTTAGTCTCTAGTAGCCCTACACTTTGTGACAAGTAGACTGAAGGTTTAATTTTCAGCACCCAACACTTGAGAGCAATCTAAAACACTCTTTTGTTTATTAATCTGTTTAGAAGACATGATTCATAGCATAGTTGACATAAAATTTATGATATGCTTTATCTCTTTGATTATGTCAATTTTGTTATCTTTGAATTATGTGATTTTCATCATATTGTTATTTGGGATTAGTATTATATGATTGCTCTTATTATCGCATTTTGTTTAACAGCTTCCTGTCTGGTTGAAAGATTATACATTGTTTTAGCAAGTGCATCAAGTTGCCACGCCACCGTATTCAAGCTGCTGTCAGTCAGTATCTCTTTGTCACCTGGTTACTGTTTTCTGAAATTGAATGGACGAAGATGTTGATGTTTCTTTCTGTTTTCTTGAAAATAATTCGGAAAAACTTGCTGTTCCCCTGGTTGGAGATTTTGAATCATTTTTGACTGATTTGGGACAGACAACATTAGGTTTCTTTCCTGGCTGTTGTTAGGAATCTTGCTGTGTTTGCCGGTGCAGATGCGTCTTGTGTTTTGTTGTTGGTGAAGGGGCAGCACTTCCTGGTGATGCGAGCAGGCGATCGGTTTTACATGATACCTTGACAGAAGAACATAAGAAACGTTTTATCAGTACTGCACCAAACAGGCACACGCATACTCCAGGTCAGTTTCATTTCTCATGCCATCCTATCATGCTTGTATGTAGGTTATTCTACAATGGAATGACCTCCACATCGTCATGTTCAGAAACAACAGTTCTTGTTGCTCCGTTCTCTGGTGTAATGGTGAAGGACGATTCCTGGCCATGCTCATTTCCTGCACCGGTGGTGGGTTGGCCGTGGCCATTGGTACAGCACTGTTGTCTGCAAGGCGACCTTTCCTTTCACGATGCTCCTGACAGTTCGCACACCAGTTGAAGCGGCTGTAGACTATGCAAATATCATCAATTGAGCGGGCAGTATTTACTTTTTTTATCGGAGTGTAGTATTTGCTTTGGAACTGTAGATTGTCAAAGAACTAATTAAAAAAAAAACTCTTGCTATCCACTCATGTTTACGGATTGTTTAGAGTACACAAAAAAAAAAAGAGATATGGAATGGAAGCTCTGAGTTGCAATGCATGTACTTCGTTGCTTGTTGCTGATTTCGCTTCGTAGTTTGCTACTTTGCTCTGCTCTCAGGTATATCATTCATGGAAGCTCGATGGTTTCCCGGCAATTGGTGCATCACCGGCGAGCGTTCACCACCTGTTAAGTGTTACAGTAATTGTTTGCTTCTTACCAAAGACTACAGTAATAGATTAAAGCCAGCTTTTGGACTTACATAGCTTAAAAGCTTTCGACTTTTATATGATAATTTTAGTGGTATTAGTCTAAAACTAGCCCTCAATAAACCAAAAAAGTACCTCTTTGGTGGCTTTTGACTTTTAGTTATAGAGATTTATACTTAAAAAGCCTAGATAAAAACTACCTATTTGTTTAGGTTTTAGCTTTATAACTTTTAAGTCCATGAAAAAAAACCCAAACAAAAAGGACCTAAACTGCAACCGACAGATCTCAAACAGAAGGTTCAAACCCAAGCGCAAATTGAGCTCTTAGAATTCTATGTACTTTCACTGTAAAAGACATCCACTTATAATAACAAAGGCAACGCAACATGCGACAAGACAAGATTGAGCTGATTAAACTGTACCCAAACCTCTTTCGTTAACTATGCCCAGGGGCAACTTTCTTTCACAGGTAATGTTCAGAAAATAGAAATCTGGATCAACCTCTTTAGTCTGGAAGGTTTCATATTGATACCTAACAGACGAACACAAGGAATGTTCTATCAGTATAGCGCTAAAACATGCGCAGATTCCAATTAAGTTTCATTTCCCATGCTGTCCTACTATGCTTGTATTTTGATTAGCCTACAAAGGTATGACCTCCACATCATCATGCTCAATCTTTGGCACTTCACTCTCGGATGTGGAAGTTGGATTCTCGGCCATGCTCATTTCCTGCACTGGTGGTGGGTTGACGATGGTCATTGGAACAGCACTGTTGTCTGTAAGGCGACCTTTCCTTTCACGATGCTCCTGACAATTCGCGCACCAGTGCAAGCAGCAATGGACTAGGCAAGGATTGCATGGAGAGTTCTGGTGGAAACAAAATAAAATGAGATGGTCAAATAATTCTCCATGACATATTGCATGAAAACTAGAAACCCTATCCCTCCTATCAAAGACAAGACTCTTCAAGAAACAACAAGCTACAATCAATTATCATAGAAAGATGGCACAATCATTACTAAGCGATATTCACAAAAAAGTGAACAGAACAAGCAAATAGGAAGTGCAATGAACCCCATAAGCAAACTCTAATAAAAATGATCCAACAATTCAATAATACAACCAGCTCCTACCAGTGGACAATGGCAAACAAAATTTTCATGACAGAACAACCAAACATTTCACAAGACATTTAGTTTGTTAAATGATAGAGGTCTATGAAACTACATAACTGTAACCAAGAAAAGCTGAGAATTCGCTTGTGGACACCTGATACATCTATCTCAAATGACAAATATAGTTGTAAGTAGTTCTTATTGTAGGAATCAATACAATTGTTAGTTGATGTTCTCCTGAATGAGATTAATCGTATGACATAAACACAGAAAGCAGTGGTAGTGTAAAAAAAAGTACCTTGAGATGATATTTCCTCTGAAGTTCTTGACGAAAAATACCAGTATAGGTAGAACATATCCACCAACTAAACACCAGCCCTTCACCAATCAGGAACGATGTTCTTGGATCAACACCATGAAATATAGCTGTTAGGATTAGCAGTGCAATGCCACCTTCAACAAAGACAGCATGGCAAGTGCAAGGAGTTGTCCATGGGATATCCTCTCTAAGGGCCTGAACATTTCGTCCAAACAACACACAGGGGCAAAATAATCCAATCCGGCCTAACATGAGAGTAAGTAAGAAGTTCATAAGTATCTCAGAATATAGCAGTCATAAAATTGAGAACAGATTGGAATGAAGCATAAAACTACAAAAACACAAACCCTATGATGACACTTTTTTTTGGGTAATCTATGATGGAACATTTTGATATAAACATAAACATAGGTCCCATCAGAGTTAAAGAGGCTAAGAGCAGATATGATCAGAAGAGACTTCAGTAAACTTGGTGGTGGTCCCCCTAGTGCTTAGGTTCAGCTACTTTGCATTCATGGTCAGCATGACAGTATGGGCAATATAGGGAGTATAACACAAGATATATCGCTAACATAATCAGGAAAATCTGCCCTATGAAAGTCATGAAAGAAAAAAAATAGCCGTTGTCCAAAACGGCACACTGCCATTAGCTATGGAGCAACGCTTTTCAGTCATGTACATTGTTGTCATCTATGTCTGCTCAATGATTTATCATAATTAAAACTATTGTGCTGGAAAAGTGCATATATCTAGAAGAATTTCAAATACAGATGGGAGTCAAGGACATCTTTTATATCGAGAACATGGAATAAGGACAAACATTATACCTACTTTTTATTCCCTTTCAAACATTGAACAGTGGCTAATTCCATATGTGCACATCATCATGATGACAGTGCATCGATTTCACAAGGATAATTAAAGACCAAAAGATTACAGGACTTAAAATTTACCAATAAAAAAGGGTTACAATGTGATACAAAATGTATTTGAATAGTTCATATTTCGTAATATAAACTATAAAGAGAAATGAGTTTTTCCTACACAAATTCCCTACCTCTTAAAGGTGTGGGAAAGGGCGAATCAGGCAAGCTATAAAACAAAATTAATAATTATCCAATTTGGAACGGTTGATCATGAACCTCTACTTGAATGTTGCATGACAGACATGAAAGTCACTCAGGAGCCATATTTGACACGACTTCAGATAACAATTAACCAGACAAACTACGTGGATAATCCACAACCCACTGCTAACATAGCCAGCTTCACACGCTTAACACTGTTCTCGACACCAACTTCACTAACAGAGTAACAGGTCATTTGACCTACCTGCGCGAACTCCATAAGCAAGACCATTCCACAAGTTAAAACTCGTTACTTTTAATCTCTTAGTCGCTTACAGTCTCCTATTCGATAAATCGACACTTGATTGAATACCAGATAAACATACAACTACCATTACTGATTTGTGCAGTAAGAGTGTGTTAGAGCTGCGAACACAGCAGCACAATCCTATTCCTACAGAGATCCACATAGTAATTCCTTCCATATCTGACATCTCCGAGACCCCGAACATGAGCACATCTGAACGCACGAATGTTCTTTCTATATACAGATCCTTCAAAACTAGCACTAATTGTGATCCATCCAGAATGGTGAAAACTAACTAGAAATTTCAAGGGGAAAATGAGAGGGCGAGGGGAAATTCCACGTCGCTTACAGCTCTCGGGATCGTCGGTGCATCCGAAGACGCCGGTGGTCCACGGCTCGTCGGCGGGCGCCTGGTACCTCTCCGGCAGCACCTGCCCGCACTCGCTGCACCTCCTTCTACACGCGCGCGCACAGCAAATCAGGCCAGGCCAACCCGACCCAAAAACAACAACGAAAAACAGAATCACAAGATTCGCGTAAGCGATGGTGCCGACACCTGCGGGACGGCGACGGGCAGGTTGAGCTCGCCGGGGCGGATGTCCTCGGCGTCGGGGGCGTCCTGGTCCCTGGTCAGCTTCACGTAGCGCGACGGGTGGCCCGCCTCCTCCGCCATCGCCATCGCGCGCGATGGAGAAGAGCACTTTCCTCTCCTCGCGCCCCGCCTCGTGGGTTTAGGCTGCGGGGACGTATGCGACGCCGACGAAGGCCGACGGTGGGGTACGAGTTCGACTAGCCTGGACCTGGGTCCGAACGCAAGCAACGCCTACGCGGTTGGGTCCGTCCGACCGAACCGGACCCCGCCCGGTTGGTTGGGTTGGGTTGGGCTGAGCGGTCGGCAGGGGTTGGCTTGGCTGACCCAACCGCGTTGCGTCGGACTCGGACCCAAAGAAAGGAAAAGGATAACGTACTAGCTAGCCACTTCTTGCCGCATGGCTACACGCTACATGCAACAGAGAATGAATTTACTTCTTGCCGGGACAACAAAATATGAGTTAGAGCGGAGGTGCATATCTGCATATATACACACACATCGATGCAACCATATATTTGCAAGTTGTCGTACAATAAAAATAGATAACAAATTGCTAATCAGAGACAGAGATTGTGATCGAGGACGTTGATCCATTGCTCTGAATGTTATTAACTCTTTTTTATATCGATAAATCGATCCATATATTACGATATATAAGAATTAATATAGCATCAGCTAGATCATGCACACAACATATATACACAGTTACACACAAACTTGATCAATTGAACCAATGAAACATCAGCTGCTCCCTAGCTAGCTAGATCCAGGACTGATGCATGCATATATTCTCAATCTCACCAATTGATTTGACCTCTTTGGCTCCCCTCTTACCTGTCCATTGATCTATCCAGACTTCATATCTCTTGCTCTCGGGCGGCAAGTTAGACAATTAACGTGCCAAGTTTCAGATGATATGGAATCCTTGGCAAGTTGGCATCAAGCATCAGATGAGTCACCGTACGTGCTACGAGTATACATTAATACACACTATTCTTCAGTAGCTAGCCATCGCATTTGCGTGCGTGCGTATCTCTACCTTAATTAATTAAGATCATCGACCAATAGCCTAGCTAGCTAGTCAATGCTTGATTGCTTGTGGTCTATGTATGTACGTACGTACGGTGTAGTATTTGCTATGAACGGAACCATCCGAGGTCGAGCCGGCCGGGGTCGTACCCGGACGACGGCGGCGGCGGCGCGGCGCCCTCGGCACCGTCGGGCACCTTGGCGAAGCGGCCCTTGACGCGCGGCCGCATCTCGGCATAGGCCTTGCGGGACGCGTACCGGATCTGCTTCTCGTAGCGCCTCCTCTTCCGCTTCTCCTTGTACCGCATCACCTTCGCCTCCCGCTCCATCACTGGGTCGCCACCGCCGCTTGGACCGGCCGGCGCCGCCCCGTTGCCGTTAGCCACCGCCGACGCCACCTCTTTTGGGACGGAGCTCGCCGCGTCAGTGTACGTGCTCCCGCAGAAGGACATCTGAAAATGTGTATGTAGGTGTCAGGAATTACAAGAGCCAATGCAGCTACGTGTGGTCGACACACCGTTGAATATATTAATTTGACTCGACAGTATAAGTGGGTGATGATGCGTTTACACGTTCGTACAAGCTATGACTTTGTAGCCCTTTACGTATACTACTATTCATACGTACAGTATGTACTACATACGTTATACGTATGAAGACATGAGGTGAACTTCTGGTATGTATTGAAGGCCAGCTGCACATGACGGCAATAGGCAGCATTGTCGATGGTAGCAAAAGTCGGCACAAACAGCTGCCGTTTGATCAGAATCGTGCGGCCCAAAGCAAAATTGTCTGAGCGCGTGGCGCCTTGTGTTTTGACTGACCCAGCGGATCGGTCAGAAATTGTGCTAATCGGTGTATGCATAGGTGTCAATCTGCGGCGTCTATCACAGAGATAAACTATGCCAGTAATTAAGCTAATGTTGAACTCTGGAGGCCAGAAATTAGCCATTGCCATCAATATATAGAACCACATAAAATGAGGACAAAAAAATGAGCAGTAGTAGTGTCCGTTGCACTGGATGGGACTCATGGTGAACATGTTCATATGTAATGAAATCTAAAGGTTGTGCGTGGTGAGGGGATCTTGTTTCAACATTTACAATGTGAATTATGTATATATGCCTTACATATCTCTACCTTTTCTAATTGTAGGCTCTCTTAGGAGCCGCACGTTAATCCTAGAGTTAAAAAATTAGAATGCTCATATTAATCGGAGGAAAGAATAAGGCTAGAAATTTAACATTAATCATAGAAAAGGAAAATATCTTAGCCATCCAATTTGTATAGGTTGGTGTAAACTACAGCTTGGATTAAATTTATCTTGTGTTATGCATAGCTCATGCACGCAACATGCATAGATACATGTCCGATTAAAAGAGAAACATGATTCTGTATAGTTAAGATCACATAATAGGACGCTTAAACTATATATGCTAATACAAGATCTAAGGAAATCAAATTTCGTAAGTGAAATTTTATATAAAATATTAATAAATTCATAATTAAAAATAGAAAATTAGTTTAATCTCAAAACTTTATTGTAGCACAACAATATGGACAAATTTCATAATTAAATATTTATATAAAAGTATAAATACTAATAATTGAAAAAAAATAAAATTAGTTTTTAAAATTTATTATGATACAGCAGCAGATCCCCATAAGTAACACAAAAAGCAATAAAAGCTAGAAACATTTTACTTTTCAATTTATATTTTAAAACATTCATAATTATGAACCCAACTCAACCCTAAATATTGTTGGGAATATGCCCAAGAGGCCAATCATGATTTCCTTGTATTTATGATTATGTTGTTCCTTTAATAATGTCATGTTATAGATTATCAAGCACGTGACTTATCGTGAAATTCTATAATTTGATTATAACATTATTATAAATTATCCCTTGCTTATTTATTGGTGGGACACCAATAATCTTTATTCAAAATAAGCACATGAATTGTTTGATAATCATATTTTACGGATTATGAGTATATGATACAATTCAATTATGTGAATATACGTAAGTGCACATGCTATTGGACTAGCCCACTTATGAAACACCTTTTGAGGATTTGATTAGTGTCATAGGATGTTTCATACAATGATAATGATTGATTCTTAGATCTGAAATCGACACAATTTTCTACATAAGGATGATATGCTTTGATGTTATTTAACGTTATCCGTAATTGGATAATCGCAAGGACAACACTTAGGTATGCTTTGAATCATGCAGAGGGGAGTATATAATCAAGATGGAATTTGTCCTCCTCATATCGAGAGAAAGATATCGATCGACCACTCAATGAAATAGATTAAAGAATGTGCATGACCATGCCTGAATGATTAAAGGTGTTAATCGATCGTTCTTATTAGTCTACTTCAGAGAATCGAGAAAATTAGTTTAACTGGCAAAGGATGACATACCTCAATCTTGAGTTAAACCATGATATCAAAGTGACAAATGAACCGACATATATTCATTAAAGGTTTATCGAATAAATGACAATCATGCAATTTGTGTAGTCGTTATATTCTACTAGGAGCCGCTTGCGACTAATGAATCAAAAAAAGAAGTTTTTCGATTTATTGCCAACATAGTATGAATCTAAAAGGTCACACACAAAAATAGGTTTAAGACAATTATTTGAAATATTCTTTTGTGACATACGTGTCAACGCGATTGAATATGATATATGGTTGTTCACAAAAAGGGCTAGAACCCGCGTGCAATAATATGTTTTTGTGCCGAAATCATTGTAGCATGTCAGTAGGTACTGTAGCAGTCGACATATGAGTAGTGACAAGCGTCGGTTATTGTAGCAACCAATATATAAACAGTGACGTGTTGGTTATTGTAGCATCGACTTTGCTATAGTATTTTGGCTATAAATTCAGGTTCCAAGTTCAGAAAATTGATGAAAAATTGAGAGAGAAAATAAAGAAAGGTGAAAATTTTTTATCTAAACCAGATAAAATGTCACAAGAGTCGTATTGCGCGGTACTAATATACCGGTATATGGTATCATCTGCCTGTTCGCGTGGATACCTAAAAGTCGTGGCTACTACTGCCACGAAGATCCAACATACCTATTTCCGCTGCTACGTCCAAGTATTAAAGCTGTGAGCTTCGCCGAGAGCTTCTGCAAAAACTTTGTATTTGCACTCATAGGACCATGATACACATTTATTAATTTTGGTATTTTCTAAATCTTAGTTCTTATGCATGTGATCGGTCCAGGAAGAGGAATTTTTTTTGAAATTTACTCGATCTTTCCCACCCTGATTTCCCAACAAATATATCATTAGTATTTACATAAATTTGGAAATAAGCTATATGTACAAATTTTAATTTAGGTTTACTGTACAAACCATATAAAAAACACTAAAATAAATAATTACTTTCTAAAAATCAATTTAAACATACTAAAATTAGACTTAGAAAAAAATTATTTTCAGTCTTCAAATTGTGATACTTTTCAATTTCATATTACAAGTAGATTGCTTATAATGTTGCATTGGAAGCACATCATGCAAAAGTAAGAAATAAAATTTGGTTCATTCAAAACAACAAGAAGTGGTATGGTCTTCAATATTTTACCCTATTCATGTTAGGGCTTCAGAAAAAAAATCGATAAAAAATTATTACTTAAGATATATATATTGCACATACGGATGCACGGATTCATGACCTGTAAACACTAATTGTTCATCAGTAGTAGATAAGTAGCTCTGTTGTAGTAATGATAAATGCAAATTGCGATCCTTGAAAAAAGATATAAATTTTGTGAACACAAATTGTTAAGCAATTGGGGGGTGTGGGATTTAAAACTGCATTTTCATTTTTACTATATGAATATTGGGATGGCATCAAACAAATGGGTTCTGGTAATTTTTATTTAAAAAAGAGAACTTGTGAGAAAGTAGCCTCTCTCTACTCTTTTTTTTTCACATATCCCCTCTTTTCTTCCACGGTAGATTTCTCATCATCCTCCAACCAACGGATCGGAAGAGATGCAGCTACCTTAGAACTGTCAAATCAATCCAAAATACAACCTTTTCAAGGAAATTAAATTCGGTTGCCACTAGCTTAGTAACATCGATCTTACCGCTGGAAAAGGACGAATAAACAAGACAACTGTATAACTTGAGTGATGCACTGTTATAGACTAGCTAGCTACAGCCTATATAACAAGACACCTTGGGTCCTAAGTTGGACCCAAAAAATTGACACTTCGACGTTTTGACCGCAAATATACGCAGAAACATTATTAAGCTCTAGCTAATAGCTAGCTAGTGCAATCATCTCCACTAATTAACTTCTCCTCCCTCTCACACATGCAGTTGTACGCAACAGATCGAGAGATCAACAAGCAACGTGCATTATTTAACTGGAGGTGCATGTATTTAACAAGAACATCATGCAGCATACGCAAAAGAACTTGAAACATTTATAATTTCAGGGATCAAGAGAACCGAACCACTCACGATTGTGGCGCTGGTCGCTGCCGGGTTGCCGCCGCCGCCGAGCCCCAGGCCGGCCTCGCCTTGGCTCAGCGGCACGTCGAACGTGAGCCCGTGCCCCGGCTGGTACTGCGCGTACTCGTCGAACGCCTGGCGCTGCTGCTCGGGCGCCACCCCGTTCCCGGCCACGTCCGGCCGGTGCAGGTGGTGGTCCCCGCCAGCCGTCGCCGGGTCGTTGAACAGCCACGCCACGCTCTCGTGGTCGTCGTGGCCGAAGAACTGGAACTCGTGCAGCCCGGCCGCGGCCGGCTCCTCCGCCTGGAAGATCGCGGGGACGAAGCCGCGGTTGAGGTCCGCGACCCCGCAGCGCGCGACCCCGCCGCCGTGGCGCTGCAACAAGCAGGCGCAGTCACCCACCACGCCGCCGCCGCCGCCGCACACGCGGCACGCGGCGCCCGACGCCGCCGACATCCTACGTGCCTCTCGACCACTGCCGCTCCTCTCCTTTCCTGTGTTGCGCGTGCTCTCTTAACCAGTACTACTCCTCGACCTACACCTGTTTGTTTCTGTGTGCTTGCTTAATTTGCTCCAGGTGCATCGGTGCGGGTGTGTGGAGGAGAAGAGAAGGGGGAATGGGAGATAGGGCAGCGTGGAGAGAATAAGTATGGGTGGGTGGCCAATGGGAGGGGCGCAACAGATATGAGCGACGGGAGGATTTCCTGGAGGATTTGGAGCCACCTTTCGAGTTAGATCAGTTGGCGACTCCCCATTGGATGTCACCCCAGGCCGTAGATCTTGGAGGATTCTCTACAAGCGGCATGCAGGATGTTTTTCCTTTTCTTTAAGAGTGTACCGACGTGTCGCATGCGGTGAGTGTAAAAGTTCTGCACTTGTCAATCACAGAATTAACTAGATGAAATTCCCCTTTGTTACCACAGGCGATCCCTAAATTTTTGCAAAAAGAGAAGAAAATTTCTTAAAAAATAGAGAAAAAAATAAAATACTGTAACTCAACAATAACAAAGAGAGAGAGGAATTTTAAAAAAAAACTAAAAATAAATTTTCCTTTCTAAAAAATTAAAATAAAAGAACTGTAGCATTTACTGTAGAACCTACACTGTTTTTGGGGCACTTGGTGCTACACGGGCATAGCTCCCGTACATCTCTAACAATAGAGAGTTAAAATAGAACCACGCATGTTGTCACGAGCGACTTTTGAAAGAGATTCGAGCATAAATGCACTCTATATAAATAGACTCTGAATGTTTCAAAATCCGTGGAGATGTGCCGTTTAAAATGAATAAAAAAGTTAGAATCCTGCTTATTGTCACAGACAACCTCTCAACTTGAATGGGAGAGGGAATTTTTCCAAAAAAATAAATAAAAACTATAGATCAATTTTAGCAGAGAGAGTTTTTTTTTAAAAAAAATACAAGAGTAAATAAAATACTGTAGTTTAGTCACTGTAGAAACTACAGTGCCCGAGCGTCGCATGGCGGTCTCCTGGCCGACCTCCCCAAAATAGTAATATAGATGGATGCGTCGACCTAGGTGATAATTATTGTACTCGAGTCATGTATTACTGAACTAATAGATTGAATCAATGTACACATCATGTGGTTATATACAAGGATAAAAACCATCGGATCTGAGCTAGGCCAGTAAAAAAAATATCGGTCCAAAAAAGTTATAAATTTAAACTTTATATTTTGAATTTAAATCGATAAACAATACTTTTGGGCAGTAACCGATCAGTTATCGGTTGAAAACGTGTCAAATTCAAATTTATTTGATGAAAATTTGCCGGTTTATAAATACTTACAATTTATCCATCTAGCTAGTTAGCATGCCGTTCTTTAATTAGGAATTGTCTTCATGGTCCATCGTTGAGGTAATTTGTGCATTTTCTATATAAAATAGTTTTGCCGACTAAATGGTTTGTATACAAAAGATTATTCATTTAAAATTGCGCTAGTTATTCGGGGTCGCTTTCTTGAATGTTCCCAAAAGGCGCAAATTAAAATACGAGTCCATATCATCCACTCATGGCAAAAAGGCTTGGCCACAGGAGATCCACGTTTGAACCGGAAGGATACGGGGATAATGTGTGATCGGCATTCTTCGTGAACAACATCAACTCCAACAACCAGAAAAAAAAAGATCTGGTGCAATTTTTAAGGACTATAGTTTAAACAGTTATATGATAACAACAATGTAGTGACAAACTGTTAGAAAATCTGATCCATTCGATCGCTCGATTAGATATTCCTAACCTATAAAAATTATTTAAATTACGATCTCCATAAAAACTGAACAAATATACCAGTGTCAACCAACAAGCACCGAACCTAGGGTCCTAATCACAAATGAATAGAGAACACAGCTCGTCACCATTCACTAAAAAGAACACACTGTTAACCAATTAAGTTCACAACACAGATGTCACACGGCATATGGAACTATGGGCCAGCTACGGCAAGCTAGTCCAAAGCATCAAAACCTGACATATGAGTGCACTATAAACACATGCACTGCAGCACTGGTTGACTGATGCACAAATGCATATACACAGTGATACACTTTTAAATGAAAAGAAAATCTTTTCTTTTTAAACAAAAAGAAATAGTCTTTTGTCACTAAATTTAATTACGTACCAGGCTTGTAAAATATGTTTTGTGGCTAAGAAGTCGCGTACTATGTTTATATACCACATACTAAGACGGGGACTGCTGGTGTCTGGTACTCTGGTGGCGTCACTAGCTATATAATACACAGCAACGGACACATGGATCAGTACGTAATATTCGGTATGAGTCACGTAGGTTAGAATGAACTGGCTGTAAATAGGTCAATGCGTGTAGAGCCCACATAAACATCACTTCAAGACAGACATGTACTTATCCTGCATATGCATACGTTGGTAATTATGTCTGTTTGAAGGGGTGCAGTTGGTTAACAAGTATATTATCATCATTACCTAAGAGGTCATGAAGATAAGCATGTTTTATGGTTAAAGAAAGAAAAATGTATATCTTAAGACAAACTTATAAGTAACGGTAGACGTCTATAATATTTACTTTCATAAGTTTTAGAAAGATATTTGACATGTGTAACACACGAGGCCATGCACATAGACGTGTCGTTACGTGTACAGGTGTGCACCATGTACATGCTCCATGCAGGCTTCCACTGTTCCACATGGGTTCACGGAAAAACAGTCCATAAGTTTAGGGTCTCTTTGGTAGAGTTCTAGATTCTAACTTCATCTAAAATTTGAAATTTATAGACTAAAATAAAGTGATTTAAGTTTATATTTTTGATCTAAAATGTAAATAAGATGATTCATTTAAACACTCTTAGAACCTGTTTGGGAGAGCTTCACTAAAAAAAATCAGCTCCACTCCATCAACTCCACCATAGAGTTGAAGTAGGAAAGGGAGATGTTTGGCTTGCAAATTAGATCCAGCTTCAAGAATTAATAGATGGTTTTGGTGTGGATACCCATTTATGCCCTTGGATGTTGAATGGAGATACCCATTTATGCCTCATGTGTGTACCTGGAACTTCACGAGTGGGTATGAAACGGTGGAGTACTTGAGGAGCTCCACAAAAACTTCACCTCTTAGGGGTGTTTGGGATTCATTCCACCAAAATCTGGGTATGAAGCAAGTGTTTCTTGAAATTTGTACCTTTGAGCTGGTACATTAAGAAAGATCATCTTGTTTACATTTTAGACTAAAAATATAAACTTAGATTCACTTTATTTTAGTCTATAAGTTTGGAGTTCGTGGATCTGGGATGATTCACATTTGGCTTGAAATTTGAGTTGGGATGGAGCTACACAAATTTAGAGTGGAGCTGAAAATTGAGGAGCAGAGCTCGATCTCCCAAACATCCCCTTAATGTACTCATAGCTCTAGCTTCACGAATCTGGTGAAGTTAGAATTTTCAGCTTCACCATATTCATGAATCTAATGAAGTTGAATCACTGCTAAACACGCCCTTAATTTGCTTCTTGGTTCAGTCCAGCACAAACCGGATGGTCTATTTAGCTGTATATGGATGCTGCTGCTTCCCCTATCCTTTTTCGAAAGATCCTCTTTGCCTATGGCTTTACACACTCGTGGAGGGGGGAAAATAAAAGAAGAAGCGCCTTTACGGCATCAAAGCAAAGATTACCGGAGATCTCAACTGCGACGTCAATGGCTGTGAATCCGCGACGCTAACGTCGGCCAATGCCTCTCCGGGTCGGCGATCCTGTGGTCAGGGGTGACTGAAAATTGCAGCGCAGTCTCTCCTCTTTTTTTCCAAGACGAAGATGTTTCTGCTAGCTAAGCTTGTACAACGATCGCCCAACAACATAGGTTGGTGAGACGAGCGTTTGCTTGCTTGGAGCCAGAGATGTAGCAAGGACCTCAAATTGGATTCAAGGAAAGGGTTGCTGTGTAGTTTCCAGGGACTGCAATTTAAACCGTCTCTATCCGTCCAGACTATTGGATCGAGATAACGAATGGCTCGGATCGTTTAGCAATGCTAAGCTACAGTGTTTTGCTACGGTGTTTTGCTACGGTACCCTAGAAGATCTAGACTGTCGATTTTGATCCAATGGTCCACAAGTAATTACCAAAGTTGCGGTAAGACTATATTGGATCTCTTCCCTATATTCAGTGCTATGCCCAAGTACGACGGTCCATCGAAAATCAACTCATTCGATCGAATATCGTGGAAATATACAGAGCGGTTGCCCCCTTTGTTAAACTGTTGTCTCATCCGTATGTTCCGCGATCAAATGGCCTAAAACACGGTACTCCATTTCACGGTTGTTACCAACTGTAGCGAATTTTTCAATCCAGTCACAACAAGGAGAAAATTGAATATATGCCACCGCAAAGATGAGCCCATGCCCAAATGCCATCATGGTCCTGGATCACTTTAAAAAGCCCCTCGAAACGAGGCCTGCTTGCCCACGACACCATTCCGGCCACTTATTCCCATTTTGCCCCTAAGTGATTATAAGCAATGATTTAAACTGAGATCAAAATTAAAAATTTAAATTGAGATTAAAATTAAATATTTTTGCATATTTGAGTTTCCCATGGTTTCAGAAGCCCATAAAAAATTATTACATGATTTTAGGAATTATATTTTTATATTAAATTTAATTTTATTAATTAAATTTCGTTTGACTGAATATTTAAATTGAGATCAAAATTAAATATTTTTGCATATTTGAGTTTCCCATGGTTTCAGAAGCCCATAAAAATTATTTTATGATTTTAGGAATTATATTTTTATATTAAATATAATTTTATTAATTAAATTTCGCTTTGACTGAATATTTAAATTGAGATCAAAAGTAAATATTTTTGCATATTTGAGTTTCCCATGGTTTCAAAAGCCCATACAAAAATTATTTTATGATTTTAGAAATTATATTTTTTATATTAAATTTAATTTTATTAATTAAATTTCGTTTGACTGAATATTTAAATTGAGATCAAAATTAAATATGTTTGACTGAGGGGCAAAATGGGAATAAGTGGCCGGAATGGCGTCGTGGGCGAGCAGGCCTCGTTTCGAGGGGTTTTTTAAAGTGATCCAGGACCATGATGACATTTAGGCACGGGCTCATCTTTGCGGTGGTATATATTCAATTTTCTCCACAACAAGAGCAGTGCTTCTGTGCCCTTTGAAAAACCGAGATGTTCGTTTAATTTGGCATGGCGCACAATATACTCAGATGAGCACATACAGTGAATTCGGATGGGGGTGTGACGGTACGTACCTAGCAGCTAGCTAGTTGTCTGACCGGCCACACTGCATCGCATCCACAAACCTCCTACCACCAAGGCTAGCTACGCCCACGTCGTTTTCGGCATTGTTGTGTGAACCACAATGAAAGCAGTAAAGAGGGAGAAGGGAATGGAAAGGAATGGCCGATCCAGCTCTCTGATACGACGTGTTGATGTAACTTCCTCTGGAGCTTAACGCGACTCCTTACATGGATATGCTTATCTCATGCTTGATGGTGTGCAAAAGAAAGGGGAAAAAAAATAGAGCAATGACGCTGCAAATCACTGTCGAGTATTATTGGCAGATGAAACACGTCTAATTATGTATCTATCCTTCCCAAAGGATCGAGTATTGGAGTTGCCATTGGAATATGTCCTAGGATTGGATTCATCGTTCATGTGGTCGATCCTGCATGTTAATCGGGCCACCCTCTATGATTGATACCAGGGTTTACTTTATCGATTTTACTTTGAAAATCACCCTTGGTCAGTACCAATTTTTGTCGATGATTGATTGAAAATCGAAGTACTTCGAAATCAAATTTTTTGAAAAAAAAATCGATTTTCACCGATAATCGGTAATCGACGGACCAATCGAACTCTTTTGGTGGTCGATTTTTTAAATGATTTCGCTTGATTTTTATTGTTTTTCGACTGGTTCACAAAGCTTAAATTTTTCCTTTTTTAATTGGACGGGTTTCAAATTCCGAGATGACTCGGTGGATTATCGCAATATTCAAGCTAATAATGATGATATTGTTAACCCTAATTAATACTCCATTAAGGACAATGCTCTAAGTGTGTCGTCGTCGACGACATCACGTGCGATGGATGCGACAACTCCATACGTGCCTACCACATGACCAACTCTCTGACATGGCGACGATTGCAAGCAGTAGCTAGCTAGCTAACGCACCGCCAAGGTAATCGGAAAGTAGCAATCACCAATCTAATTTAAGAGCTCCTCTTGTTTTTTCCCTTTAATTCCGATCGAATAGTTGTTGTATGTGCTTGACAGTGAGCTCCTCCCTACCCGAGCTCATTTATAGTGCACTAAATTTAATAAATGTATCATATTAAATAGTATTTATTTATACTTTTTCTGATAATAGAACAGTAGAAATGCTCTTAACAAATTGTTTGCACCAGTTTTGAAAATTTCTAGAAGAATCGGCAGAAAAGCATGAGTTTGGATAAGATCCGAGAATCTGTAGGAAATTTGGATAAGAATATGAAAATCCCATATGACGTGCAGATAACAATTGGAAACTAGAGACCAGGTAGGAAACTACGAAGCCGATTCGGACTACATTGTCGTGTTGGATCAGGACTCGGATCGGCTAGGCGGGTATATAAGGCGCACCAAGGCTGCTTGAAGGAGGGGAACCAATACATCTACCAGTTTCTACTTCCTGTAGTTTTTAGTCTTTTTAGCATTGTAATCTTTCCTCTGTAAGTCGACATCGATCAAATAAAGTTGCGTATCGCCGATTGTTTGATCGTCATTGGCTTTTTCGAGTTTGATTTATTCTTTTTGTTGCGATCGCTTTTCGTAATCGATCTACCTTTTACCCTCGAATTAGTCTTAATCGACTAGTCTATTTACCCTCCTAATCGGCTTTTGGGCTGATTCTTGATTTTTTTTAGCCGATTCACCCCGAGGATCGGCTTGATCGAATTTTACAACTATTCTCCTTATCGATTGCGAGGTCAAATCGATTAGCACGCCACAGCACGCTTGAACCGGTGTTAAATGCGGTATGTTGCAACGTAAACCTCTTCACGTTTTGGCGTCAACACATTTTTGGCGCCGGTGGGACCACCAAATCGACAAGATGATTGCGAGCAAATCTACCGCACCACCGATGTGAAAGCATCGATGCCATAATCGTCCCTACCTTGGACGATTTAACTCGAAGAGCGCAAGGAGATTGAAGACCGAAAGGTCGCCTTGGAAGAATTAATCTTTGGGTTGTTATCAAAAACCGACGAGGGTCACACGAAGATGGCGCCGCCAACATTGAACCCTTCGGCGAGACAGATCTTTGCGTCAAATTGAAGCCGATATCTCCGGCACAAGCCGAATTGTTCGTTATGATCGAGCAACTCATGCATCATGCATTGATTAATCAATCATCGGCTTTGGTTACGACCTTGAAGCCGATGATAGAAAATAGCGTAAAAACGATTGCACAAGAGCTGGCGACATCTGGAGGATTGATGGATCCGTTACAGCCACTCCCAACATATCCGGTATACTCCGTGGCACCAAACACTAGCACGATCAAAGCATCGGCACCTGCACCATCGTTAATGCCGACCCAACCCACCGTGTTAGCACCACCAAATCCTCGTCCAAACCCAGTTGCTCATTACCATGCATATACTGACGCAGCAAAAATAGAGCCATCAGTATCAACAACTTCCTATGCCCAGTCGGCTCCCCAGCCGATTGAATTAGATAGGAATTGCAAAGGAACATTCCAAGTTAGGGACCCAGTTCCGTATAAAGTAGTTACATACCCAGAACAGTTTGGTCCATTACCTGAGGTACCGGCTCCTAGGGCCAATAGGTACGAACCGTGGCAACAACAGTACCCATCGGCTAAGACAATCCGACCGGCCGAGTTTGCACTCGGGGGGCACGATGCTGTTGAGCACAATTGGCCAAACCCTAGTGTTCCATCGGCCAATAACATCAATTGGGCCGACCAAATTTCTGCGATCTTGAGGACGGTTTGGCCTCTGACGGGGATCCAAAACCGGCGATTTCATGAAATTTCGTCGAATTTCGGTTTTCGCCCTCCGAATTTATATATGCCGGCCTAATTTAAAATTTTAAAAAATTTGATTTTGCTACAGTGCTGCTACAGTAATTTCGGAATTTCGGCGAAATTCGGTCAAATTTCGCCGAAATTTCGGGTTTGGAGTCCGGATTTTCAAATTTTTGGCCGGATTTGAACGGAATGGGTCCAATAACCCTTAAGAAAGTCTTGTTCCATGAAAATTTGATGAAAAACTAATTTTTGAGATTTTTAAAATTTGGGCAGAAACCTTGTCAGATTTTTAAGAATTTTTGAAAGCTTGATAATGATGTGAAAAAATTATGGTACCATTATTAGTAGTTTGGGATCATACAAAAAATTTTAAAAATAATTTAACATCATTTGTTATCTTTAAAAATAAAAACCGAATGAACATAATTGGGACAGTAAACTTATTATATTTTTACAAATTTTCTCCGGTGTGATCATGATCTGAAAATTTTATGACATATTAATAATTTTCTCAGTACCATTCTATAAAATTTTCAAAAATTTAAATTTTCTTTGTTTGCTCAATAAAATCTATCAATGCAGTAAGCACTGAACTTATATGATTGCAATCTGCTCTGCACAGTTTTCAGATTTCGGATTTTGATTTATCAGACAATTCAAATATTTTTAAACTTTTGAAAATTTGTTTTTCAAGTTTATTTCAGGCAATTATCCTTATTTAAAATTTTCAGCTCCATATATTGTTCCAGGAATTTATAAAAATTCTGACAATGTACTGTGTAGATATTTCTGTTTTCTGTTTTGGATTTATCAGGCAACTCAAATATTTTTATAAATTTTGAAATTTTGTTTTTCAAATTTATTTGAGCTAAGGATGCTTATGTAAAATTTTTAGCTCAAAATATTTCTCCAGGAATTTATAAAAATTCTGACATTCAAAGTACTAGTTTTCAACTCTCTCTGTGTTTGAATTTTTAAAATTGCTCACATTTGATCATCATCTGAAATTTTTCCAGATATATCATAAGTATGTCAGAATCTCCACAAAAAATTTCAAAACTTTCTAACATCGTTTGTACTATTTTTCATCCGGTTCAAACTTGCCAATCAACGTTTCATCTACATAGTATCAGTATTTGAATTTTTTAAAATTGCACAGATCTGATAATCACCTGAAATTTTTATGAGAACATCTCTAATGTGGCAGGAACCTACAAAAAAAATTTCAAAATTTTTCGGCGTCGTTTGAACCAATTTTCAGTCAGTCCAATTTGGGCAAATTTCGGGCAAATTTCGGCGAATTTCGGGGTATTTTCGGCGAATTTCGGAAAATTTCGGTGGAAATCAAACCGGATTTGAATTTTAAAATTTGAATTTTGAATCTTGTCCGGCGAATTATCAATTTCGGCGAAATTTCGGATTTCGGCTGTCTCCAATTTTTTCTCAAACGAAAAGTTCATCCCGCCCTCTGACTTAAAGGAAAACGATCGGCTATAAAAAGTCAGATCAGATTATATTGATCGAATGCCGTACCCCCATAACTTCAGGATTCCCGATTTTGCAAAATTTTCAGGGGATGATTCGGTCACCACTCTGGAACACATTGGGCGATTCATTGCTCAGTGTGGTGAAGCGGCCCAATTCGATGGGTTAAAGATTAGACTTTTTCCTTTATCTTTATCAGGAACTGCTTTCACTTGGTTCACGAATCTGCCTCCAAATTCGGTCCACTTTTGGAACGATTTAGAAGGCCGATTCCACGAATACTTTTTCTCTGGCAGTCTAGAGTTAAGAATTTCAGATCTAAGTGCTGTCCGACAGAAATTTGGTGAATCAGCTTCTGAGTATATTAGAAGGTTTAGAGAAGTACGAAATCGCTGCTTCAGTGTGGTATTACCAGATAACCAACTAGCCGATTTAGCCTTCCAGGGGTTGATTCCTCCGCTTAAAGAAAAACTTGCTGGACAAGAATTTCATCGACTTAAGTCACCTATTTATCTGCATCGGCACAAGAGAGCCGATATTTAAGTAAAGAATTCAAAGATAAAATTAGAATAAATAATGAGACAAAGCCAAGGTAAATATGGTCGAGTATAGCTCTAGTGAAGCTTCTGAGGATGAAGCAGATATAAACATAGCCGAATGGATAAAAGGTTCGAAAAAACCACTTGTCTGTTCATGGCTTAAGCCGACGAAGAGTAAGACAGAGGTAAAGTATGCTTTCGACGTGTCTAAGTGTGATCGCATATTTGACATGTTACTACAAGAAAAATTGATACGATTGCCAGAAGGACATACCATACCGTCGGCTGATGAGATCAAAAAGCGGCGATACTGTAAGTGGCATCATTCTTTCTCCCATAACACTAATGATCGCAATATCTTTCGACAGAGCATCACAGCACCATTGAAGACGTCGGCTCAAGTTCGCGGAGGAGCCGGCCATGGAAGTCGATGTCAACCCTTTCCCAATCAACATGGTCCAATGCTTCGGCAAAGGAAAACAGATTGTCGACGAGAAGCCCAGTACAACACGGCAAGTCAACATAGAATCTAGTTCAAAAGGGGAGACACTAAAGATAACAATCGGCTCACTTCAAATTGAAGCCGACAAAGATGGGAAGAATTCAAGAACAATTAAGCCAAGGGGAGAGTTGCAAGTTGGACGGTGGTATAAAGCAGAGAAATCTCCGCCCAAAAAGCCGGCATTCAAACCTAGGCCAACTTTCTCGCAATTACTTGAGAAATATGAAAGGGTGAGCCACCGGCAAAAACAACAGTCTCGACAACCGTATCGGCCAAACAAAGCATTTCGACCGGTGTAATCAGATCACCAAGCAACGCAGAAAGAGCTCATGAAAGATGTCCTTTTTGGCAATTCTGTTGGGAGAGAGGTATGACGTTGCCATCTTCAGAAGCATGCCCTATGGAGCACTACCCGCAAAGAAGTTGGCTAAGGCAATCGGTAAGAGAACGTCTGTATCAGCCAGGACCGGATCAAGACGAGTCAAAGCATAAGAAGCCGATAAGAGAGAGGCTGGGGGCACTAAACCAGAACAAGGAAGAGCCTGCTGAAAACTTGGTTGGTAGAATCCGCAAACCAGTCGAACCTAAACTAGATGGTGCCCGACTGGGCTTAGCCGATCACAACGCAGGCGGCTCCAACGCCTAAGAACGCAAGAGATAAGAGAAGCTGAAGAAGAAAAACAGAGAGACCAAGCTTTCAATGAATTGCGGCCTGTGAGACTGGTCACAAAGGAGTGGAGGAGAAAACAACAAGCCGATGATGAATCAGATTCTTCAGACGATTTAATGTCACCAATAATTCGAGATGGCACTCCTATGGATATCAATATGGTGTTCACCCTACCAGCTGAATTCAGAATTAAAACTGGATTGGCTAAAGACGCATTTGCTCAAATGTGTCTGGGGGCACAAGATGCAGTGTTTGAGAAACCACAAGATCCACATCGGCATCTAAAGCCGTTGTATTTGAAGGGTTACATCAATGGAAAGCCGATATCAAGGATGCTTGTGGACGGGGGGGCTACTGTAAACTTGATGCCACTCAGCACCTGTAAAAAGTTGGGGAAGACCGATGAAGACTTGATCAAAACAAACATGGTATTAAATGACTTCACAGGTGACTCCACTGAAGCCAAAGGAGTGATGGTAACTGAACTGACCGTCAGCAATAAAACCTTGCCGACCGCGTTCTTTGTGGTTGAAGCAAAAGGGAATTACAGTGTGCTCCTAGGGCGAGATTGGATACACGCCAACTGCTGTATACCCTCGACCATGCACCAATTACTTATCCAGTGGAACGGAGATGAAGTCGAAGTCGTCTCAGCCGATACATCGGCTCATATTGCTATGGCCAGCTCCGATGCAAATTGGCCACATGAAGAAGCAGAATGCATATCAGGTAAGGCATTAGACGATTGTGATTTCATCAGCATTGGGAAGACGGGCTTTACGCCGATCAGTGTTCGACCATGCACCTTTGATCGGGCGGCTGAAATCTTGAGAAGATGGGGTCAGAAATGATTCAAATTCTATAGGACAAAGCAAGAAGCTATCGGCAAGCAATAAACTCGTGTGAAGCTATTGAAGACTTTCAAAACGAAAAATTGGGGTAAGGCTTCACTTCAGCCGATATGCTTGAAGAAGTCGATATAGGAGAAGGTGATAGAAAGAGACCAACTTTTATAAGCGCAAGTTTAGGCCCAGAATATAAAGATAAGTTGGTCAAAATACTTAGAAAATACAGGGATTGTTTTGCTTGGGAATACTATAAGATGCCTGGGTTAAGCCGACAACTAGTTGAACATCGGCTGCCTATTAAGCCAGGGTATCGGCCATATAAGCAACCTCCTCGTCGGTTTAATCCAGAGTTGTATAACATAATAAAAGAAGAAATTGAAAGGTTGCTGGAGGCCAAGTTCATAAGGCCTTGCCGATATGCCGAGTGGGTGTCCAACATTGTTCCCGTCATGAAGAAAAATGGTAAGCTTCGGGTGTGTGTAGATTTTAGAGATTTGAATAAAGCTACGCCAAAGGATGAATATCCGATGCCTATAGCCGATATGCTTATCGATGCTGCTTCGGGTAACAAAATCATTAGCTTTCTTGATGGGAACGCTGGATATAACCAGATATTCATGGCAGAAGCCGATGTCCCCAAAACGGCCTTCAGATGCCCCGGCGCGTTAGGATTATATGAATGGCCAGTAATGACGTTCGGCTTGAAGAATGCAGGTGCCACTTATCAACACGCCATGAATTTAATTTTTCACAACCTAATCGGACATATCGTTGAAATTTACATCGATGATGTGGTTGTCAAGTCTAAGGAGGACTGGCAACACTTAGCCGATTTAGAAAAGGTATTTCAAAACACAAGAGCTCATGGGTTAAAGATGAATCCCTTAAAGTGCGCGTTTGGCGGTTTACCGTCGGCTTTTCGGTTTCATGGTGCATCAGAGAGGTATCGAAGTAAGCCAGACAAGGGTCAATACCATAGCAAACACCAAGCCGCCAACGTGCAAAAATGAGCTGCAAAAGTTGATCGGCAAAATTAACCACTTACGACGATTTATCTCAAATTTGTCAGGTAGGATCCAAGCTTTTACGCCGTTATTAAAATTGAAAGATCATCATGAGTTCGTGTGGGGAGCCGATCAGCAAAGAGCTTTTTATGAAATCAAAAAATACTTGGCATCACCACCAGTCCTGGCCGCACCACAGAAGGGGATTCCCTTCAAATTATACGTGTCGGCTGAAAAGGAAACTATTGGGGCCATGTTGGCGCAGGAAATCGATGGCAAAGAGCGCGTAATATTTTATCTCAAATTACGACTTTTGAAATCAAATCGGTAATTTTATATAGAAAAGCTATGTTTATCATTGTATTTACCGCACCAAGTTAAGGCATTACATACTGGCATCAACTTGTATAATAGTGTGCAAAACCGATGTCATCAAATATATCTTGTCTGCGCCAATTTTGAGAGGACGACTTGGAAAATGGGCATACGCCTTGACTGAGTTCGATCTACAATATGAATCGGCTAAAGCTGTTAAGGGCCAAGTAGTAGCCGATTTCATTACAGGGCATGATACCACGGCAGGAGTGGTCGATGTGGCCCCTTGGCGGCTATATTTCGACGGATCAGTTTGCCAAGAAGGGAGCGGAATAGGTGTTGTGCTGATTTCACCAAAGGGGTATAGCACCGAGTTCGCATATCGGCTTAATGGCCGATGCTCTAATAACCAGACCGAGTATGAAGCATTACTAAAGGGGCTCCAATTATTGGAAAGTATCGGAGTGAGCACTGTGGAGGCCTACGGTGATTCATTACTGGTGGTACAACAAATTAAAGGAGAATTTAGATGTTATGATGAGGTGTTATCAAAATATTTAGAACATTGCCTTGAAGTAATAGGCACCTTTGCATTTTTTCGCATTTGCCATGTGCCTAGGGAAATGAATGATAAAGCCAATATGTTAGCTCAAGCAGCGTCAGGCTACAAGGAATATAACCGACATGAAACGCTTTGACTTAATCGATGAGAAAGTGCTATGTGTTGACAATGCGGTTGGAGGACGTAAATAAAACTTACCGACGAACCCATCCGGTCCTACTACGCGAAAATTAAATCGAAAGCGATGAAATATGTCATGCTCGAAGGAGAATTGTATTATCGGACACCGGAAGGATTGCTTCTACGGTGTTTAGGCGACGAAGAAGCAAAAGTGGCCATGGGTGAGGTCCATGAAGGAATTTGCGGTGCGCATCAATCGGCTTACAAGATGAAATGGATATTGAGGAGAACAGGGTACTTTTGGCCGACGATGTTAGAGGATTGCTTCAAGTATTATAAAGGGTGCCAAAGTTGTCGAAGTTTGGGAATGTACTGACTTGCACCAAAGATCGCTCAGATCCGATTATTAAACCGTGGCCATTCAGAGGATGGGGGATAGACGTAATCGGCCAAATATTCCCAGCATCAAGCAAAGGCCATAAGTTTATCCTTGCAGCTACAGACTATTTCTCAAAATGGGTCGAAGCCGTTCCGCTCAAGAAAGTCACCAGTATAGAAGCAATCGGCTTTGTTAATGAACACATTATCCATCGATTCAAGGCCCTCGGACTATCACAACCGATCAAGGCGTGTTCATGTCTAACGATTTCAAAAGCTTTGCAGAAAGTCTGGGCATCAGATTGCTCAACTCATCACCATATTATGCTCAGGCTAATGGACAAGCCGAATCGTCCAATAAGACTTTGATCAAGTTGATCAAAAGAAAAATTGATGAAAAGCCTCGAACTTGGCATACTACACTGTCGGAGTCTCTGTGGGCTTATCGATTAGCATTTCACGGATCGACTAAGTTATCGCCGTATCAGTTGGTATATGGTCAAGAGGCGGTGTTGCCCGTAGAAATAAACGTTGAATCGATGCGAGTAGCAAAGCAGAATAATTTATCGGCCGATGAGTACAAGGAATTGATGCTGTACAATTTGGATGACTTAGCAGAATTAAGGCTGGTTACTTTGAATCGGCTTAAAAGGAATAAAGAAAGAGTTGCAAGAGCATATAATAAAAAAGTTATATCTAAGAGCTTTAGCGAAGCCGATTTAGTTTGGAAAACTATATTGCCGATTGGTTCTAAGGATAACCGATTCGGTAAATGGTCGCCTACTTGGGAAGGACCATATAAAATAAATCGGCTTGTTGGCGGAAACGCGTATATACTCGAAACACTCGAAGGGCTAGTATTGCCAAAAGCGATCAACGGGAAGTATCTGAAGCGGTACTATCCTAGCATTTGGATCGGTGCGTAATTAGACATTCAATGCAAAAAATTTGGAAACAAATCGGTTAAGAAGCTGATCAAATAAGATAAAAATAATCGGTTAAACAGCCGATTAGGTATATTACAAAGTAGCAAGCAAAAGTACTATTTCAACATGACACCAATGGGTCTACAATCCAGATCCAGGGAGCCTGGCTCCCAGACCCGACAGCGCAGCAGCGGCCTTAGCCAAAGTTTCTGTAATACCATAAACAAGATCTTCATCGGCTTTGGCATCTCCAGGAACAGAAACAATCTTGGCCAATTGATCCCTGACCCGAGCAACAGCTTGGCCAATATTGATCTTCTGGTCTTTCAAAGTTTGGACCATTGCGCTAGTATCAGCAAGCTTATCGGCCAATTGTTGATTCACCCGAGCCAATTCCTCTTCAAGCCGCTTTTTAGTCGACTCCAGCTCCCGGGTAGAAGACTTAGCAGCCATGAACGATGCCGCAGTGTCATCATATTTCTTTTTCGCGGTTTTTGCTTCAGCAATCAACTTGTTCAGAAGGTGTTGATTGGCTTCTTGAGGCTGGCGCTGAGCTATTCTAGAGTTGGCCGCATCAACCTCCGCTTTTTTCTCGTCTAAATGGCACACATTTAGAAGAGCACTCATTGCTGCGGCAGGGAGATCGGCCTCAACAGCGGCCATAGTGTCACGGATGGGCTGACAGTTGGCCAATATATAGCGCCTCTTTGGGTTATCTCCATGAGCAACCGATTTAGCTTTTCCTGCATATTGGGTGCTGACTTAACAACAGAAGCTGATGCCTTTATGGAGACGTCTAGGATTTTTCGGATATCCTCGGGGTAGCTATCGGTCGCCATCACCTCTGGGTCGACTAGTTCGTCCAGAGTAAAACCAAGAAGGTCGGACAAGCTATCCGGGACAACATCAGGCGATGGAAGAATTGACTGAGCAGGAGATGGAGGGGTTGGAGTTTTAGAAGACGCAGGAAGACCAGCAGAGGCGCCCTGAAGATCGGTCAAAATGCCGGCCACTTGAATAGATGTTATCGGCTGAAGAGAAAATATTACAAAATCAGAAACTCAAGATTGATCACTCTTGGTAGGCATAAGAATAGTTTAGCTCTTACTGCGGGCAAAGCCGATGGGCAATGAAGCCGATCAATAAAAGCCGATGCATATTTTTGAAAGATAACAAGTTATCTTCCAAAAATGGGGGGCATATGTTTGCACCAGTTTTGGAAATTTCTAGAAGAATCGGCAGAAAAGCATGAGTTTGGATAAGATCCGAGAATCTGTAGGAAATTTGGATAAGCATATGAAAATCCCATATGACGTGCAGATAACAATTGGAAACTAGAGACCAGGTAGGAAACTACGAAGCCGATTCGGACTACGTTGTCGTGTTGGATCAGGACTCGGATCGGCTAGGCGGGTATATAAGGCGCACCAAGGCTGCTTGAAGGAGGGGAACCAACACATCTACCAGTTTCTACTTCCTGTAGTTTTTAGTCTTTTTAGCATTGTAATCTTTCCTCTGTAAGTCGACATCGATCAAATAAAGGCGATCGCCGATTGTTTGATCGTCATTGGCTTTTTCAGGTTTGATTTATTCTGTTTTGTTGCGCATCGCCTTTTCAGAATCGATCTACCTTTTACCCTCGGATTAGTCTTAATCGACTAGTCTATTTACCCTCCTAATCGGCTTTTGGGCTGATTCTTGATTTTTTTTAGCCGATTCACCCCGAGGATCTGCTTGATCCAATTTTACAACTATTCTCCTTATCGATTGCAGGGTCAAATCGATTGTGCACGCCACAAGACGCTTGAACCGGTGTTAAATGCGGTGTGTTGCAACCAGAAACCCTCTTCACGTTTTTGGCGTCAACACAAATCAATGATTAAATCTAATTTCTATTATCCACCATATACTATCGGTAATTGTTGGGTGTCTTCTTGCCTCGGTTTTTCATTAATAAATTAGTAGAAATACTCTTAATAAATCAATTACTAAATATAATTTCTACTATCCACCATGTATTATCGATAATTATTAGGTATCTTCACGCCTTAGATTCTTAGGTTTTGTTTGACAGAGTTAAGATCCTAACTCTACATCGGATCTGAAACTTGTTGGCTAAAATAAAGTGAATTAAGCTTATATTTTTAATCTAAAATATAACAAGATGACCAATCTAAACACTCTTAATGTTTCCTAGCTCTAGCTTTATAAATTATCTGCTCCACCTAGTTAAGACCGTGTATCGATCAAACCCTGCATTCTGTCCAAGCTGGGCGGCGCGCAGGATGGTGACGGAATGAATTTTAGCATCGATAGCTTTCTGTTCGCAGTTTTACCGCCCGGCCGGCTCGCATCTGCTCCTGCATTTTTAACCGCTGTCGTGTCGGCGTACCGTGGCACAGATAAAAGCCATAAAGCGAATCGAGGCAGGAACTTTACATTTTTACCTGGACGTACCGAACATCTGGCACATGTACTACAGGCGCTAGCTAGCTTTGCTCGATGCCTCGATCGGCTCTCTCCTTCCGGACGGATAAGCAGCCAGGGCAGAGGAAATGTATGTCTGGCAGCCGTAGCTGTTTTTTTTAATTATTTTCTAAGTTAAAAAATAATTATAGAATTTTATAAGAGATCATTAATAAATAGTTAATTTTTTTAGCAATAAGCTGTAAGAGTAGGTTTAGTCTAACTTTTAGTTTTTACCTTTTGCTAGTTATATATGATTTTTGACTTATGCCAAAACCGCTTAAAACCGAGTTATTTGAAGAGTTACTGGCTTTACACAAGTTAAAATTGGCTTAAAGCCCCCCAATCAGGGCCAAAAAAACGAATGTGCATTGCTTCAGCCAGAGGTGTGTGGGTGGACACTGGAGAATCAGACGCTTTCGTTGCCTTTCGCTGTATTTTTTTAAATCTATTTTTCGTGTGAACATAATTATAAAGATAGCCTCTTTACCACAATAAAAACACCGATAAATGATATGTCACTTATCACGCTCTCGTATCACAGTACCACTTGCCACGTCTACATCAGTAGATGTTAGGTACGCTAGTTAATTAATTAATTAGGTGGTTAATTATGTTGTTAATTAATTAGATAATCGATTAAGTGATTAGTTAAATACATTGATTACTCAGTGGATTATGATCTGTAAGAACGTGCTAAGGAAAGAAGGCTCATTGAGCGACACGATCGTCTGTCTGTTTTTATGGTCAAAAGGAGGATCTTTTATAAATTTATTCCGAATATGCTAGGTTGGTGAAAAGGTATGTACGGACCAAAGTAGCTAGAAAAATATTGGCTTCGAACACTGGATAGGATAAGAGTATAGAAAGAAAGAACAACGAACAAAAGAAAGAGGGAGACGGATAAGATGCACGGCGAGAGGCCCAGGCGGAGCCCGGCAGAATCGCGCGCGCGGCGCCTTTAATTGTCTGCCTCCACGGCCGAGCTAGTCGATCCATCGATTCCATCGTTGAATCTTTCTCGCCACCGATATATCGATCGACCGATCGATCGGGTCCAGGCAGCCGCATCTTAATTATTTTCTCGCTAACCAGTTGAAAGCTGGCAACCAATTGAAAGCTGGCAGCGACGAGGAAGGATTCGGCGCTGACGGAGGGGGCGCCTCGTGTTGCATGCGGCCGACGCCCGACGGTGCTAATCCTGTCCAGCTATGGAACTAGGAAAATCTCCGACGCTTTTCACTTCACCGAGACCGAGCTCTGCGCAGGAGAAAAGAAGAGAGGAGAAGCGAGGAGGAGGGGAAGAAGATAGATAGGAGAAAGAAAATTCGTTGTTTGTGTAGTTAAAATTTTTATTGTCTATTTAAATTAAAATTTAGAAAATACAATTTAGTGACTAGATTAAATAGATTGAGAAGTAATTAGAGGTCTGTAGAGTAATAATTATTTAGATAGACGATATAGGAACCTGATTAATTAAGGTTGCAAGTAATTAGCTTTGTAGAGTATCTATAGTTATTTATGCATGTGACTTATGGCCTGTTTGGTTGGAGGAATTGATGGAAGGAATGGGAATTGAGAGATGGGTTATAAAGTCGCTTTGATTGGTTGGTGGGAATTAGAGAAGGAATGGGAGTTTACAACTTAAATGTAGGAATTCAATTCCTGCCTCCCCTAGAATTGAAATCTCGCTTAATTCCTCGCCCATTCCCATTCCTCAACGATGCCAAACAAATTCCATTAGAGACCAGATTAAGTTGTTTTGTAAGCAATTAGTTGTGCATACTGTCAATATTTTTTTTTACATTGATGAGTTAGCAATCGGATTACTTAGGTTTGTAAGTTATTTGGTGTATAGAATAACAATAATTGTAGCTATAAAAACTATGAGAATTATATGAGGTACTATGTAGTTGAAAAAATGATTTTTGTCCTGGTCAGCAATGCTTTTTTGAAGTAGTGAGTACGTTATCGTGGTACATAAGTGTAGCAAGATGGGTAGATTGAGAATTTAAAAGATGTTAGCGTTATGTTGTGCACATATTAAAAATTTTGTGAAATGGTTGATAGATATGGATGAACAAATACAATTTAAAATATACTACTAAAAAGAGGTTCCACACATGAGTATACACGGATGGAATTTAGTTATTTTTCAAGTGTTATGGCTAGCTTTGTCACGTACAAAGAGCGCTCATGGGGACGGTTATCGGATGGTTGTATCACATGTTCTCGTTGAACCGCGAAAGATAAAAGCCATAAAGCGAATCGAGGCAGGAACTTTACATTTTACCTGGACGTACCGAACATCTGGCACATGTACTACAGGCGCTAGCTAGCTTTGCTCGATGCCTCGATCGGCTCTCTCCTTCCGGACGGATAAGCAGCCAGGGCAGAGGAAATGTATGTCTGGCAGCCGTAGCTGTTTTTTTTAATTATTTTCTAAGTTAAAAAATAATTATAGAATTTTATAAGAGATCATTAATAAATAGTTAATTTTTTTAGCAATAAGCTGTAAGAGTAGGTTTAGTCTAACTTTTAGTTTTTACCTTTTGCTAGTTATATATGATTTTTGACTTATGCCAAAACCGCTTAAAAACTGAGTTATTTGAAGAGTTACTGGCTTTACACAAGTTAAAATTGGCTTAAAGCCCCCCAATCAGGGCCAAAAAAACGAATGTGCATTGCTTCAGCCAGAGGTGTGTGGGTGGACACTGGAGAATCAGACGCTTTCGTTGCCTTTCGCTGTATTTTTTTAAATCTATTTTTCGTGTGAACATAATTATAAAGATAGCCTCTTTACCACAATAAAAACACCGATAAATGATATGTCACTTATCACGCTCTCGTATCACAGTACCACTTGCCACGTCTACATCAGTAGATGTTAGGTACGCTAGTTAATTAATTAATTAGGTGGTTAATTATGTTGTTAATTAATTAGATAATCGATTAAGTGATTAGTTAAATACATTGATTACTCAGTGGATTATGATCTGTAAGAACGTGCTAAGGAAAGAAGGCTCGGTAGGTGACACGTATCGTCTGTCTGTTTTTTATGGTCAAAAGGAGGATCTTTTATAAATTTATTCCGAATATGCTAGGTTGGTGAAAAGGTATGTACGGACCAAAGTAGCTAGAAAAATATTGGCTTCGAACACTGGATAGGATAAGAGTATAGAAAGAAAGAACAACGAACAAAAGAAAGAGGGAGACGGATAAGATGCACGGCGAGAGGCCCAGGCGGAGCCCGGCAGAATCGCGCGCGCGGCGCCTTTAATTGTCTGCCTCCACGGCCGAGCTAGTCGATCCATCGATTCCATCGTTGAATCTTTCTCGCCACCGATATATCGATCGACCGATCGATCGGGTCCAAACAGCCGCATCTTAATTATTTTCTCGCTAACCAGTTGAAAGCTGGCAACCAATTGAAAGCTGGCAGCGACGAGGAAGGATTCGGCGCTGACGGAGGGGGCGCCTCGTGTTGCATGCGGCCGACGCCCGACGGTGCTAATCCTGTCCAGCTATGGAACTAGGAAAATCTCCGACGCTTTTCACTTCACCGAGACCGAGCTCTGCGCAGGAGAAAAGAAGAGAGGAGAAGCGAGGAGGAGGGGAAGAAGATAGATAGGAGAAAGAAAATTCGTTGTTTGTGTAGTTAAAATTTTTATTGTCTATTTAAATTAAAATTTAGAAAATACAATTTAGTGACTAGATTAAATAGATTGAGAAGTAATTAGAGGTCTGTAGAGTAATAATTATTTAGATAGACGATATAGGAACCTGATTAATTAAGGTTGCAAGTAATTAGCTTTGTAGAGTATCTATAGTTATTTATGCATGTGACTTATGGCCTGTTTGGTTGGAGGGAATTGATGGAAGGGAATGGGAATTGAGAGAGATGGGTTATAAAGTCCTTTGATTGGTTGGTGGGAATTAGAGAAGGGAATGGGAGTTTACAACTTAAATGTAGGGAATTCAATTCCCTGCCTCCCCCCTGGGAATTGAAATCTCGCTTAATTCCCTTGCCCATTCCCATTCCTCAACGATGCCAAACAGCCCATTAGAGACCAGATTAAGTTGTTTTGTAAGCAATTAGTTGTGCATACTGTCAATATTTTTTTTTTTACATTGATGAGTTAGCAATCGGATTACTTAGGTTTGTAAGTTATTTGGTGTATAGAATAACAATAATTGTAGCTATAAAAAACTATGAGAATTATATGAGGTACTATGTAGTTGAAAAAAATGATTTTTGTCTGGCTGCAACAGTTTTTTGAAGTAGTGCAGAGTACGTTATCGTGGTACATAAGTGTAGCAGTATGGGTAGATTGAGAATTTAAAAGATGTTAGCGTTATGTTGTGCACATATTAAAAATTTTGTGAAATGGTTGATAGATATGGATGAACAAATACAATTTAAAATATACTACGAAAAAGAGGTTCCACACATGAGTATACACGGGATGGAATTTAGTTATTTTTCAAGTGTTATGGCTAGCCTGTCACGTGCCAAAGAGCGTTCATGGGGACGGTTATCGGATGGTTGTATCACATGTTCTCGTTGAACCGCGAATTGCGTGACCTTAAGCTACACGAAGTAGGGTGTTAGAGACGGGATTACACATACTGGGAATTAGTGAAACTAAAGGAGCTAAACCTGGATCTTATATGTAAGATTGGTGACTCGGAAAAATGGTTGGCCATGAGTGTTATTGGCGCAAGCATTTCAGAAAGCCAATACCGGTCATGCGATGCAGGAGAAGGTCGTTCGTGATGAACCAGAGGAAGTTGGGGAAAGCAACCGAACCAGAGAATGCTTAGTGAGGCAGGATATTAGCTCGAGTCATGATGGTGTGCGAGGCAAGAAAGTTGATGTTCTAATGTCAGAAGTGCAGGTACCTATAGATGTGGCAGACGAGGGAGAACATATTGAATCGTTGGTTGAAGCGATGGAGGCTGAGAGCCAGAACTTCGAGGCTTTGAGTAACAACAAAGACGACGAAGAGTATATCCTTGTGGAGTGGGATAAGTGTCAGTTTGATAGGTTGGTGGTCAATAAGGGTGAACATTTTGCATGGCAGTCTGATCGGAATGAGGTGAGGCAAGGTGCGATTTACAAGAATAAGTTTGAGATTCAGGAAGCAGTAACAGTATGAACAGTGTTGCTGCATAGAACCTTTAAGGTTACAAAGTCAGATCAACTGGTATATGATGTCAGATGCTAGATGGAGGGTTGCCCATGGCGTGATGCACTATGGAAGAAATTGAACGAGCTGATATCAAGACATACGTCGGAGACAACGAAGAGGGCAATGTCTAGTAGGGATGGCAACGGGTCGGGTCGGGTACGGGTTTTACAAAACCCGAATCCAAATACCGATCTGAACCCGAATAGCCTTTCGGGTAAAAATATATACCCGAATCCGAACCCGACGGGTACCCGAAACCCGACGGGTTTGTGTAGCCTAACATTGAACCCATGCAGCCATGCCCAGATTCACTTCATGAGAAGAAACAAAAAGTTACAGTTCTTTTCCGGAAGATCAATCGGATCTTGCTTGAATTAAAACCCTTTTTGCCCAAACTCATACACATACATACACAACCTAAAATTAAGCATGCAGAGTAAGTGCCCCAAGACAAAGATACGTAACCATCTCTAAATTTCTTCACAGCAGGCAAATCTAAAGGCAAGCAACCAGAACATACTGTCAAGGACTCATCAGCATAGGGTGGCCAGAAGATGCAACGTAGCAATACGCAAACACCTTGGAGGTAATAAACACTTTACAGCATTACACAATTACACCAGTAATCATTCAGAGTTTCCTCAACACATTTCGCCGCCACACCGCAAATTCAGAGCTCTCTCTCAGCATATTGAAATCAATAGCAAATCAAACCATACATGCACAAAACCAATGCAGCAACCACAAAACGAAACCATCGTTTCAATCACCACCAACCTACTACAACAACATCAACAAAACTATATTTTTTTCCAGGAAAAAAGTAGCACACGACAGAAGTGCAGAACAAAATGGTATATTCTGAGTGATGTCTTGTATAGTCTAGTAAGACAGAATTGTTACAATCAAGACATATACAATCAAAGATGTCTGAGCTACCCTCGAATAAGCGGAGTAGCAACATCTTAAGCTAGCAAGAGAAAACATGCATACATGTCCAAGAGGCATAATTATGGTTGCTACTTATTAGTGTTGAATCCATCCAATAGCATGCTATTCTACTAGCAATCTACTCACCAAACCCAACCGATGGGTCCCCAAAGTACATATATGCACATAATCCAAATGACAGAAAGCAACAAAGTTCCTGAATGCTTACAATTGGTCCATTTTCAAGAGCATGTTCTTTGGCAAACCTACAGGCCTGCTTAACAACAAGAACATCAATCCCAAGCAGACTTGAGTTGAACCAGGCACAAACAAAAGGAAAAAAATAATTGTTGCTAACGGATGCAAATGCAAATGAAGGAAACTAATAATAGTTGCTAACTCAGACATCAATGCAGATGCAAATGAAGGAAACTAATAATAGTTGCTTCTCACAAATGTTTGCTAAATTAAAGATCTTTGCATTAGAATCTCTAACAATTCACTTGCAGTCTTGAACCAGTAGATTCCTGATGTCAATATGAGCAAACAAATAGTCTTGAACCACTACTCAGGATGGAAGCAGCTTCCTCTTTGGCAGACAATGATGTTTCCTGGTTTCACTTTCTAAAAAAATAACACAAATGCAGATGTTCAAGAATAGAATGAGATCATTTTTCCACTTTGTGAAAAATAACACAAATGCAAATGAGATCTGAGGAGATGCCTTAATCTCCAAACTCAGGTATTTTCATGTAAGGAGCATATGAAGATATCAATTACTCGGTCGCCTCAGCATCAACCTAGCAAAAAGAGAAAAGACAGTTTATCATACATTCAATTTATATTTTGTAGGTATGAAAAATTTACAAGAATAAACTGAGATAGTACTACCACTTCTTCCTCTTCATCCTCAAGACAAGTCATCAACGAATTAAGTACAAAGGACTCGGGTCCTAAAAGCATAAAACATTCAAAAGTTAGTGCTACCATATATGAAAGAAAGGAAAAAATCAATTGAATTTAAACTATTTACCTAACATTTCGGCTCGAGACCAAGCTTGCATACACATTAATGCTTCTACCATTTTTGGAGAAAGTCTACTTCGATGTGGGCTAATGACCCTCCCACTGGCGCTAAAGATCGACTCGGTTCTGATTGTCACAGGAATTGCCATGATGTCTCGAGCAATCATTCGCAAAGTAGGATACTTAATCCCTGCATGTTGCCACCATTGAATGATATCCAACTCTTGTGTTCTAGGCAATGTTGGCTCGTCCAAGTACAAATTCAACTCTGTGCGTAGGTAACTAGAAGACTCAACTGGTTAGGAAGACATGTATCGATCAAATATATCAAAAACTATATCATCTCCTTCATTCTGGATAGCAATGTTAGTAGCAGCACCAACACCATCTGTTGTTGCAACACCCTCCATAGAACCTTAGTATTCTAACACCAAATCATACATCAAATCTCTAACTTTCTTAACTTCACTTGTTGTACTTTCTTTTCCATAAATGTTGCTAAAAAGAGTGTTCAAGAATTGTAGTTTAAACCTTGGATCTAGAACTGTAGCAACTGCCATGAGACCATGAACATCTGTCCAATATTTATTGAACTTCTCTTTCATTAAATTTGACATTTGCTCTATCATGGGGTCATCACTAGTTTGCCATTTCCTAATAGCCAAATAAATACCACAGATTTTGGGAAAGAAAATATTTGTTGTAACATAACTAGTGCCTGACAATAGCTCAGTTATATCATAAAACATCTTCAATCTAACACAAAGCTCCTTAGCAAACTTCCAATCATCCTCTGTAGGATGAAAAGGAGCACATAACTTTTCGCGTTGTGCAAGACGGTCAAAGACTAGTTGGTACTCCAATGCAATGCTAATCATAATATAAGTGGAATTCCATCTAGTTTTACAATCAAGAACTATTCTTTTCTAGTATTTAATGTTCATCTGAGATACCATTTTCTCAAACCTTTCATGTCTTTTTGGTGTGGCCGACCAAAATCCAACACTTTCACAAACTCTCTCAATGCCCTTTTCCATGACAGACATACCATCTTTCACGATCAAATTCAAAATATGTACAGCACAACGCATATGCAACAATCTACCACCTAACATAAGAGAGTCAAGGGGCAACTTATCTTGCAATTTTGCCATAACATTATCGTTGGTGCTGCAATTGTCGAGAGTCACACTTGACACCTTCCTCTCGATATGCCAATCCATGAGTATATCATAAAGGACATCACTTATAACTTCACCTGTATGTGGGGCTGGCACATAAATGAACCTACAAAATTAGAAAGAACAAAAGCATAGCATGAATATTTGTTACCTACATGACTGCATAGTAATGTAGAATGATTACATAATCTTCATTATTACCTTAGAAGGAAACTTTTTAGCTTCCAATCATTATCAATATAATATACTGTCACTAACATGTACCCTTTTTTTTTATGATTTGCTGTCCACATATCTGTTGTGACGGTGATACGAGATTGGCTTTGTTGGAAGTACTTCACCATAGCTACCTTTTGCACTTCATACATATCCAATATATCTTTCCTAATGGTGTTTCTAGACACTACCTTAAACAACAGTTGCATTGCAGCACAAAACTTTCGAAAGCCAATATGGTCAACCATAGATAGTGGGTACTCATGGACACATATCATTAATGCAAGTTCTTTCCTTGCAACATCTTGATCAAAGACATATTTCTCTACAAAAACTGACCCATCCTGATTTTTTGACAACTTTAAATTGGATTGTTTTAAGCCTTTCCTAACCTGTCTAGATTCACAAATTGCAAAGTGGCTATGCAATGATTTGATGCCATTTCTTGTCTCTGCTCCAAGCATTTTATGACACCAATTGCATTCAGCTTTCCATTTGTCCCCTACTTTCAGTCTTTTGAATTCTTCCCATACAGCAGATTTTAGTTTTCTCTTGTTCTCAACACCTACATTATCATCATCTACCATCACCACATTAGTACCTTGTGTATCTTGTGATGGTGTAGTCTGCACATGCAAGTGCAGAATCGAGAGGACAGCAGAGTCACAGTAGCTTGAAGCCTTGGTTCTCGAGTCAACATTTCCAACCAAATATATGCTGAAACAAAGCAAAACAAAGCAAAACAAGTAAACAACACCATGAAAATAAAGTTCTCAGAAGCTCATACAACAAAAAACCACAAGCAAATGAGCAAATCACAGGCACTGTCGAAGTGTCGGGCGTGGGGCGGTGGTTGACTGGGCACTGGCTGGAGAGCAAGCAGCTAAGCAGGTGGGGCACTAGGTTGGTGGCCGGACCATCGGAGCCCAGAGGGATGGGGTGTGTAGCGGCGGCCGGAGAGATGGGGAGTGGCGCGGCGGTCGGAGAGGCGGAGAGCAAGCAGCGTGGGCGGAGAGATGGGAGGTGGGGCGGTCGGCGGCAGTCGGAGAACAAGCAGCGTGGGCGGCGATCAAAGGCCAGAGTTGATCGCCGGCGCCCAGAGGCTAGAGCCAGATCTTGATTTGCCTTCGCCTCCGGTGCTTGCGTGCTTGACTTCGTGGGTGGGCGTGGGCCACGAGGCTAAGGCGCCGGCGGCGAGCAACAAGAAAGCGGTCGGGGCCGATGGCAAGAATGGAGATGGCGGTGGGACTCGCGATCTGGGGATTGGCCGGCCAACTGGGGAGAAGCCGGTTGGATTTGGGGAAATCAGGAAATGGGGAATAGCCGAAGGAATCAGGAAATAGGGAATAGCCGAAGGAATCAGGAAATGGGGAATAGCAGTAGGCCACTAGGGCAACACACGCCGCAACACTCAGCCGATTAGGGAATTTCGGGTACCCGGCGGGTACCTGTGGGTGGTTTCATAAACCCGAACCCGACCCGAATCATCTCGGGTACCCGACCCGACATACCCACGGGTAAAAAATAGGACCCGAATACGAACCCGACGGGTGCAGGACCCGCGGGTACCCGAACCCACGGGTCTGATTGCCACCCCTAATGTCTAGCATAGAGGAGGCTCCAGTAGTGTTCGAAGTGTTACCCATGAACCCTCCGCACTTGGTCCAGAGGAATGGAAGGGTTACGAATGCTTCTATGAATAGATAGAGTATGAGTCTATGGAGAAATGAGCATTGTTTTATAACGCCGATAGTGCTTGGTATGGGGTCATGACGACAAACCTACCTGAGGTTTATAATTGGGTCATGCAAGGCCTGAGACCTATACCTCTGGTTGCTATAGCGGAGGATGTTCTTTATGGTATTGTGAAGTATTTTGTGGATCATCATGCTAGGGCGTTCATTCACATGAGTAATCTTGATGTAAAATACTCCGAGGTGATTTGTATATACATGAAGGAGAAAGGCAAGAAAGGGAGATGCATAGAGCATTAAAGATGGGCATGAGAGAGCTTTGTTTCGAGGTACTATGTAAAAAGAAAGCCGATCGTGGGATGAACCGGCGAAAAGTTGCTCACGAATGCATCCTATATAGGCAAATATGTGTCGGCAGCTGCAACAAGTCTCGTCTGTTACACAGACCATGCTCACACGTCATGACTGATTACTCAACAATCCGTATGGATCCAGGTATGTTCTTATCACAATTTTTCAATAAAGAAGCGGTGGCAACAACTTGGAGCCGAGCAATTTGCTGTTTTTGAGTGGTGGGTTTATTCATGGAGCATCAGAAATGGGAGGATACACAATGGGTTAGTGATGTCAGTAGGCTGAAGGGTGTAGGGCGGCGGCAGACATGATGTACAAGGAACGACATGGACGCTGCGGAAAGTGAGCGTTGTGTGAAAAATGTTCAGTTTGTAAGGAGATGGACACACTTTCAAATATTACCCGACGATTCAGATGTTGTGAAATTATTGTATAAACTTTGCATATGAAATTGCTGTATTTTAGTCGCACGTCAATGTAATATATCAAATCCGTATGTGTAATATAAGTATGGATATAGAATGTGTAATGCATGTATAGATATTAGATGTGTAATTATTGTTTTCAATTTATATCGAATAAGTATGTGTAATACATGTATAAATATTGGATGTGTGCTTGATATAAAAATTTTAGTGAACATTTCCAAACTACTTATAATTTTTATACAAATATTAGCACTAGCTTATTTGTTATTATTGGTTGCAATGAGATATATTCATATCAACCTGTGTAGATTGATGTTGTGTGGTTCCATTCTCTGTCGCCGAACCAAATGACAATAGCGAGACTGGCGATAGACTTTATGTCGTCATTTGGATTGGTGACAGAGCCTTTATCGTTCTTTTAAACAGCGACAGAGAGTCTGACATGATTTAAAATGATGTTGGATTCTCTGTTGCGATTTCAATCCGCAATAATAGGTATATTTGCGATTTTTATTTTCAACATATTATTTCTATAATTTTTATTAAAAAATATTATTTCAAAAAAAATTCTCTTGCGGGGTATGTCCACCCCTGCTCCTGCCTGCACGGCTCGTGTTGTGGCTGCAGGCCGCTGCTCGCTGGTACGTATCAACGCTCTCGCGCGCGTTCGCATGCCGAAACAATGTCGTCCTCGCAGGCTCGTGCACGCGACTTCACTGCACCACGTCATGTGGCAACCACGTACGTACTGAACAAGCTAGGCTTGCATAGGCACTCGATCGAATTCAGCTGTCTCGAGATACTAACGATCTGTACGCTTCTTCTTCACTCGCTTGCACGTCCAGTGATTGGATTTGTATGTGTACTGTCTTTGAGGCCATGGCAAGGCAAGCGCTTTCATATTAACTCTGGTCAGCGGATACGGTCGTGCTGTGGTGAAGTGACATGTATACCATACCGACATGACGCCATATATACGTCTGATGGCGGGCGAAATTTCTAAGGAGAGCCTAAGAATGAAGTGGCGGCGTAGACGAAAGAAAGGTAGAAAGCGCAGCGGTGTCTCCGACCGTCACCGCCGATGCTTATTGTTAGTACTTAGCACACAAGACTCCAACGCCTGTGGATTAGGCGAATAATCAGATCAAAGACCAAAATGTCCAGAAAAATTGGACGTCCTAGCAATTCTGTAGACCAATCACATATTCAATGCCCGGGCATCCATCCAATGCTTGATTTTCGATAGCGTCAAACATGAGCGAACCGTAGACCAAATAATACAATGCAAGCAAAAGTTCCTAGATTCATGGAGATATAGAACAGCATATAAGTTATCATGCTTGCATATCCATCATTTGAGTCTCCAACAATTATTCCAATAATTACATATCCGATTTGTCCTATGAACGAATATGCAAGCATACGTTTCATGCTTATTTGAGTAAAGAAAAAGAAGGAACTTTGAGTTAACTGAAGAACTAAATGAATAAAAAAGTAGGACAGGGATCACTAGTATCCCTCGCTGTCTAATTATTTAGACACAATTTGCCTCTTTCTTAGTCCTATTTTTGACTGGATTTATATCATACCAATCCAACATAAGCCTTTATTTTATTTACTTTTTATATTTAATTTGTTTTCTTACTATTGTATTTCTATTGATAAATGTCTATTGAACATTTTATTGACCAAAGGGGGGGCCAGGCCCCATCACGCCCCCCTTTGGCTCCGCCAATGTATACGTACATCATTTTGTGTTTTTTCCTCGCTAATCCTATTTGATCGCCTGAGGAGTCGCCGAATGAGACGATGCCGCTCCTACGCGGCGGAGGGGACAAGGTCGCCTTGGACGATCGCGACCGGGCATGTGTGTGTACGGGCTCAACACCGCGACCGACAGCAACGGCTAGCTCCCTCAAAACCACACGTACGCCATTGCTAGCTACCACTGCTAAAGCTGTTGATCCTCACAAGTTGGAACGCAGCATGTGAATCGATTTGGCGATGCTTGCTTTCAGAGATCACGTCGCCGACACCATCAAATCCTTTCATTTCATTTCCCTTGCGATCGATGGAGATGACACGTATATCCGGTGTGACGGACCGTATTTTTTTTAGAGGTGTGTTTAAATACCTTTATAGTTACCTAAGATTTCAGTTATATGTAACCAAGTATTTATTGCCAGACATAAAAGCAAATGCAAATATTTCATAGATAAGTTAAGGACCTAACGGCCAAGGTTTTTATAAAAGGAGTGCGACCACACCTGATACATTACATAAACGCCCACAGAAAAGCTTGAGCAGATAAACCAAGACCTAAAACTAAACGCCTTCGCCATCGACGTTCTCCACGTAGTCGCCGTCTTCTCGAAAGTCTAAAGGGTAGGAGACAAGGATGAGTACACAACAGTACTCAACAAACCACACGAAAATTCTAAATATTATATGCAGGGATTATAAGGGTTGGCGTAGGTTTTAATTATCTGTGGATGCAATATTCTAAACATCAATTTTCATTTACATTTGAAACACAAACTATAATTAAACATTTCATTTCATTTCCCTTACGATCGATGGAGATGACATGTATATCCGGCCGTCGATCGCGGGCAGCCCCATTAGGGCATGTACATTGGTACATATCAGCTGTCTGTAAGACCATACCACCTAGGATTTTAGGAGATGTGGAGGAGAGAGAAGGAGGAGAGAGAAAGCTGTTGTCTACTATTTAACAGACGGTCTTATAGACAGCTTTCTATTTTATGGACCATTGTATAGACAGCCTGTTATTTGAATGAGAGAACATTACAGATAACTATATAGACGATCCATTGTATGAGCTATTTTTAGTGCTGTCTATAGATGATGTGGAGATATATTATAAACAGTTGTCGTCTATATCACTGTATATATCCTTATGAAACTATTGTTGCTTTTTAATTTCGTAGGAGTGCGCACTTCGTTCTGTCTGACGCTTCTCCATTCGATTTAGAAGCAGCATCTGAGATGTCAAGAACGTAACGCTGTCATTAGTTGCTACATAATCTGAGGAGCTAGCCGTGCAACTTTAGCTTCGAACTTTTTCATCTGGTCATCAAGCATCGCTGTGTTGGGAATGAAAACCACATCAACTTCCGTGCCATTGCAAAATCGTGCAACATCAGCATCTGATACGCTACCGCTCTTTTCCGTACAGGTCAACGAGCGCACTGTTGAAGACCATTGCAATGTGTTGGATTGGATCAGGTCCAGGCGCGCCACGACAACAAAGTAGCGTCCAGCATCCAACGCCACAGCAGTTGCAGTAAGGTGGCCGTCGTGCAGCAATCTAAATCGTACCGTACTAGCATTATCTAGCCGGTCCATCGTGTTGTGCCATGTGACTAGTTCAGATTCGGTCTATTTATGATTTATGCATGCTTCGTGTCGTATTCACCGTTGCTTAGCCTATTTGCACTATTGCACAAGATGAAAGGAGCTGAAGATCTACGTAGCTGAGGTAGTGAATATAAATATTAGGGAGAAAAAGAACTAAATTTTATTCATTTTTGAACATGTACAGAGCTATTGGCTCGTTGAAAACCTTACATCTAGTGTAGCGTACCCTAATACGGAGCAGCTCGATGCGTGTGATCATTGTCAGTGAGCATGTATTCTCCAGTTCCTATTTTCTACCTTTTACCATCTCTGTTGTCTCCTCTTTTTTCGCATGCGAGGACATCAAAAGATGCTGACCGTAGGGTGAGCCACAACATGACGCAATGTCGCGGCAGAGTGCCTTGTCACATGTCGTGCCTGCCACAGGCTGATCCAGAAAAGCCCGGACCAATGCCCAATTCTAAATACACACATGCTCAGCAGGAGGTTGCAAGCAAGAGTAAACTCGGAGAGAGGCTCTTCTATGATTTTATTTTTTAAAGTTGTCTTTCTTGATTGCTTTAAAATTTGTATAACTTATAATGAGCGGGAAAGCATGTAAACAGTACTCAAATTTTGGATCATTCGAATAAGGGCAGCTGCTGTGAATGTGATGCCAAGTGTTTGTGTAGAGCGCGGTTGCACCAAGGAGCAGGATGGTGTTGGAGACCTCGCCGCGGTGACGCTTCTCGTCGAACGGGCTCAGCGTGTCCGTGAGCCGGTCCGACTGGACCAGCTGTTTTAGCCGGGCGTTGAGCTGTTGTGCATGGAGAGCAGTCGCAGATGGACCGACTGAGACGAACGAGGAGGTAGGGGTGGGCAAAAATAAACCAAAACCAAAAAACCGAATTGAACCGAACCGAATAAACCGATTTTTTCGGTTTTCGGTTTTTGGCTCGGTTTTTATTTCAGTGTTATTCGGTTTTCGGGCTTCGGTTCGATTTTTAACTTCTAAAACCCGAAAAACCTAACAAACCAATCGGTAGTGCTGCGACAGTTCTTGTTTTCGTGGGTGCTGTTGGGCTGGGCCTTCCCTTCCATACCGGGACCGCAAGTCATCGCCATTCAATCCCCAAATCCCAATCGCAAACCCTAGTATCCTACCCATAGCGGCGTCGGCAAAGCGGTGGGCGAACTAGCGGCGCCGGCTACAACGGGCGAACCAGCGGGGCAGCGGGGCTAGTGCGACCGTGTGGCGCCACCTACCGACACAGCACCGCGGCTTCAATCCCCAGGTTTCGCCAGCGCCGCGCCGCCGCCCTCCCGGCTCCCATCCCGAGGCGTTGCCACCATCGCCACCCACCCGGCCAGCTCCTATCCCGCCATCCGACCATCCCCCGAGCTGGCGCAGACGGCAGATCCAGGCGCGTCGACCCTTCGTCCTCTCGGCGCTAGATCTGCTTAAAGAATAGGAAGCCGACAGCAGCTAGGCATAGGCATATAGCCTCTCTTCCCCCCATCTCCAGATCTTGCATTCTTGGTTGTGAACTTGTGATTGCAGCATTGCGCTGTCCTGTGATGTGTTTTCCCTTTGTCATGCATCGATGCACGCGTAGTGGATCTTGTTTCACTGGCTAACTAATTATCACTGCCAGTTTACGGATATTGGTTTAAGCCGAGAAATTAGTAATTAGTTCACCGGGAAATTATTTGTTTCACTACACAAGCTTACCGTTTCACTAGGAAATTAGTAATTTGTTTGATACTGCGGTTTTTGGTACTAGTGTAAGTATTTGTTTCACTGGGAAATTAGTTCACTGGCAGTATTCATTTCACTGGGAACTGAATACTGGTTTTGATTGGTGTACTGGACAATTTATTTTAGTTAATTAGTTGCGTGTCAAGTCACGCCTGGACATTGTATTGCCTGCGCTTCGTTTGCTAAGATCAGTATTGATTGCTGCTGCTTGGAAATTCGGTTAACCGAATAACCGAAAAAACCAAACCAAATAAATTGGTTCGGTTTACGGATCTAAAAAACCGAATAAATCGAACTGAAAAAACCGAATGCTAGGGCTACGAGGAGGAGAGGTTTTAGACAGGACTAGTGTTATAAATTCTGTTCCGAGGAAAATAAATGTTCCAAGTACTGGACGATTTATCGCATTAGCCCATTTCAAATGTTATATTAGTTCAATCGAAATATTGTGATAATACTTACTGTAATAATTTACAATGCAAAAAAAGCTACCAACACAAAAAATAAACCATAGCATCTATATATAACTACTGCAAAAATATCCATATAAATCGAAGCAACAAACATTCGATGCTTGGAGCTTTCAGACACTGGACGCCTAGTTGCATCCAAATGAAAATAATTTTTTTTAAAGTTGTAGTCTAAGAACGTTTGCAATCAATGAGAATGGTTTCCCAACAAACGTGCACATACATGTGGACTTGCTTTTCTCTTCAATAAATTGATGTAAAAGAAACGGACAAAATATGCATTGTGTTTGACGCAAGCGTTACCAATATTTCCAACCGAGTAAATTTGCATGTTTACAAATTCACATGGTAGTAAGAGTAAGAAACAAGCATGAGGCGAGAGGTAAAATTGGCTAATCCATCCGAGATATACACACCGAACAAAATGCCATAGGTGTTCAGTACAATAAATGTCATAACAACATATATAGAACTAGACACGTTGGCGTGGCGCACGCCGCGCCGCGCCATGCCGACTGCTGTAAGCCAAGCAAAAAAAAATCACATGAGTTTGGGAGGACTAATAATAGAAAAATGGATAAATATATAATTTCAAAAAGTTTCGAGTAAATGTTTGAAGAAATGACGTGTTAAAAATAAATTATGGAAGCTCCGAAGAGTCCATGCAAAAATTGGAGTGCCTCTCTGTAACATCGTGAAAAAAAAAATTCCAAAAGCTCCGAAGGGTCTATGAAAAAATTAGAGTTTCTCCTTGCACAAAATATTATGAAAGTACTTTTTGACACAAATATTATGAAAAGTACTTTTCATAATCGGCTCCTAGCTCTGAAGCGGCCACAATTTAAGCAGATTAATTGTACATGTCGAGAATAAACAAAGATAATACTCTCTCTGTAATCGTACAACCCTCTTGATCTGCAGATGAATTTCTAGGTGAAACAGTCGTGGAAATCAATTCAGATTTAGATATAAATATCCGAACATGCTACGGGATCACAGGTATACACAACACGATTGAAATTACGTTTAAGCGCATATAGTTACACTGAGTTTAAATCAGTTTTGCTGTCCCTTTTTCTACACCTGTTTGGAACTACATACAACCAAAGATGCATGCTTTCTAGCAAGCGACAATGAAAAGATTTCGGGCTGAATCAGGACGGAGTTTCCTTAGCTGGGCACGTAGAGGAGAGGATACCAACAGTGATAAACGGCGTGCAACCATGTACAGACGCATATAGAACCTGAAAAAAAACAGGTCAACAATACAAAAGGATTAAGCGTAGAAAGTGCACATTTTATAGCTGTTGTATGTCATTAGGGATCTGTTGGTAATACAGTATCACAATCAATGAGCTCTTCGGCGAAACCGACCGTAAAACAATTGGTAGAAACAATATGTAGAATATGCTTTAATATCATGAGGACCAGTAACGAATTCACCTGGATTTAGACATTTCACGAGCACACGGCATGCTGCTCCATGAGGCAGAAGAATTGCTATGGCATTGTCGAAAACGGATAGATCACCTGTGTCCCTACGGAGCAAGACATTTGATTTGAAACTATTAGGACGAAGTGAAGCATGCACAGGGGCAGATTTATATTTAGTTTGTATTGCATGTTCACTGAAATTCGTTGAAGGGTCTTGCACCGAAAATGAAAATGCTGTAAATATGAGAAGTGATCATCACAGAGAAAGAACGACTTAAAGAACGACTTAAATATGAGAAGGGTCTTGCACCGAAAATGAAAATTTCATCATGTTTTGGTTTACTTATCAATGTGGATTGGACTGGTCTTTTTAAAAGCTTTTATGAGGTTGCTCGAATTCAAATTGTGTGTAGAGACCCTAGTAAAATTGCTCAACAGAGGCTGATGGGTGCTGAGAAAATATTATTCTTAATTAGTTTGAAAGTTGAATAGACTGCGCCTCCTATTTTTGTGGATGGAAATGGTCAGGATGGGGGCAATGATGATGATGACGGCTTCGATGATCTGGATGAAGACAGTAAAAATCAAGATGAAAAAAAGGATGGTATGGTTACTGATATGAACAGTGATTCGGCAAGGAATAATCAGAATATTTCTGCTGATAACGTGTCCTGTGGTCCTAAGTCAAGTGCTCAAAAGGAGAGATCTGTGTGTTGGCAAACTTTTGATTCTGTTCCTGATGTGAACAATAGGATGAGTAGTGAGGGAGCAAGTGGAATGAAATCATGGGTTCAATTACTTAAGGAAAACATGAGCAAGACTTTTAGTGATGAATGTATTGATGATGGGAAATGCATTGGGCTTCTCAAGGATCTGGAAATGATAGATTCAGAGGAAGAGTGGGATGGATTGAGGGGAGATATTTCTGGTGTCTCATATATTATGAATACCACCGAAAATGTGATGAATGAGAATTTTAATGATTCTGAGATTCAATTGCTGAATACTCATGGCGACAGTGTGGTTGATCAGCAAGGTTTGGAGCTCCAACTGGAGGACTCGGTGGGTGGTTTTGCTGAGCAGGTCATAGCGCAAGATGGTCAGGGTGATACTGAAGGGGTTTTAAGGATGAAACGGCAGAAGAACTGGGGTCCAATTCCCAGCAAAAGAAGAAGTAGCAGACTTGAAGAGCGTGGCAAAACCATACTGCAGAAGGCTCAAGAATTGGTGCAAATCAAAAATTTGGAAGAATGTCCTAAGCCTAGAGGTATGTCTTCTAAAAGTTCTTTTGATATATTGTCTATTCAATCACTTAATGATTTAGCTGAGAAAGTTGATGTTAAAATGGGTCGTTCTGATTCTGAGAAGTTCGAAAATATTGCTTTATGCAAAGAATTTGATGCTACGAGAATGTCTACTATTGATAATCATGTCTCTGTGGGAGACGGTGGTGGTGGAAAAGATTATAATGAAAATTTATTGAACAAATCTTGTAATGTGTTGAAAATTGAGGATGTTAATTCACCTCTGATGGAGGTGGTTGTGGACTGTGATCCTAGGGAATGGACAGTGGTTAGTAAGAACAAACGGGGCAAGCACCCCAGGAAAGGAAGTAAAATATGAAAGGGCTTTTCTGGAACGTTAGGGGTCTAGGTCAACCGGGAAAGACTCAGTGTTTATTGGAATTGATTAGGAATAATAAGGTGGATTTCGTTGGTCTTCAAGAAACCAAGAAGGAGGATTTTAGCAGTTCTTTTCTTAATGCTATCAGTGGCCCGAAAAATTTTAAGTGGCATTGGTTACCGGCCAATTCCTCTGCAGGAGGTATTTTGGTTGGAATAGATATTGATATAATGGATATTTTACATGTGGATATTACAGACTTTTCCGTGCAATGCTTGATCAAGTCCAGACAAATGGATTTTATTTGGAGATTAGTTGTAGTGTATGGGTCTCCTTATAATGAAGGCACACATCTTTTTTTATCCGAGCTTCATGAGATCTTTATTAAAGACAATCATACCCCAACCTTACTAGGGGGTGATTTTAATTTGGTTAGAACTCAGACAGACAAGAGTAATGGTAAAGTGGATAGTAATTGGTGTAATAAATTTAATGATTGGATTGACCTGTGGGGTCTTATGGAAATGCAGTTAACAGGGCGTCATTTCATGTGGTCAAATAATCAAAAGAATACTATTATGTCGGTGATTGATAGAGTTTTTTGTAGCACTTCTTTTGAAGCTCGTTTCCCGTTAGCGATTGCATCTGCCCTTGCTAGGATTGGGAGTGATCATACCCCGATTCTGTGGGATTCGGGGGATGGTGCTCATTGGGGCAAAAGAAGTTACAAATTTGAGAAGTGGTGGTTACTTCATGAGGAGTTTAATGAAATGGTGCATAAAACTTGGAAAAAACCTGTACACTGTTGTCGGGCTATTGATACTTGGCAAGCCAAAATTAGAAATGTTAGGAAGGTCACTAAAGGTTGGTGCTCCAATGTTGAAGCTGATTTAAAAAGAAAAAAACGTATACTTCTTGACGAGGTGGTTGCATTGGATGTGTTATCTGAATCTAGGACTCTTTCGGAAGATGAAGTCAGTAATCTTGATTCGGCCAAAAGAGAACTTGAAAAAATTTGGGCCATGGAGGAAACGAAAGCCAAGCAGAGAGCTAGAGATAGATATGTGAAAGAGGGAGATAGGAATACCAAATACTTCCATGCGGTTGCTAACCAGAGACGAAGAAAAAATTTTATTTCGGTTCTAGAAGGTCAACATGGGCCGACTAGTGACACTAGTGAAATTTGACCATTGCTTGCGATTATTATAGGTCTCTGTTTGGCTTTGAGGATAAACCAAATATTAATATCTCGGAGGTCTTCTTTGACTCTAATGATAAAATTTCTGATGAGGAAAATGTGGTGCTAGAGGCTCCTTTTACGGAAGAGGAAGTTAGAAGAGCAGTTTTTGAGTCCTATGCTGATGGGGCTCCGGGGTCTGATGGGCTTCCTTTCTTATTTTACCAAAAGTTTTGGGATTTGATCAAAGAGGACTTGCTCAATCTTTTTAGAGATTTTGAAAATGGAGTGCTGGACCTGTTCCGGCTTAACTTTGCTATGATTTCATTAATTCCTAAAGAAAATGATGCTAGAAGCATTAAACAATATCGTCCTATCAGTTTATTGAATTGTAGTTATAAGATCATTACCAAAGTTCTTACAAATAGGTTCGGTCCGATTTGTAATCGGATTATTTCCCATAATCAGACTACTTTTTTGAAGAATAGATATATTTTAGAAAGTGTTGTTACTGCTCATGAGATCATTCATAAAATTTATCAAGATAAGGCGAAAGGCATTGTGATTAAACTGGATTTCGAGAAAGCGTATGATAAGGTTAATTGGACTTTTCTGATGGATATTTTGAATAAATGGGGTTTTGGAAGTAAATGGAAAGGTTGGATTTACGCTCTGTTAAAAAATGGTTCAGTTGGGATTAAGGTCAACAATTGCGAAAGTGATTTTTTCCAAACAGGTAAAGGCTTGAGGCAAGGTGACCCGTTATCACCTATGCTTTTTAATCTGGTTGCTGATGTGTTCTCTAGGATCTTGCAAAAGGCTGTTGATAAGGAGATTTTAGAGGGGCTTTGTAATGATTTCTGTCATGGTGGTATCATTAGCCTTCAATACGCCGATGACACTCTCTTGTTTTTGAAAGATGATATTAATTTTGTTCTTCATCTTAAATGGTTCCTCACTTGTTTTGAACTTATGTCTGGTTTAAGAATTAACTTTCATAAGAGTGAATTGATCCCTTTAAATTGTGATGAGAATGAGATTAATCGGTATGCCAATATTTTGGGTTGTAAGGTTGGTTCTTTTCCTATTAAATACCTAGGTATTCCTCTCCATTATGACAAAGTTAATAGATCTGATCTGCAACCTTTAGTTGATAAGACCTTGAAAAGAATTGCCGGGTGGAGAGGTAAATTGCTTTCTTACGGGGGGAGATTGACTCTCATTAAAGCTTGCTTATCAAGTATTCCCATTTATATGTTGTCTTTCTTCAAATTCCCTAAGTGGGCGATCGATCTTCTTAATTCTCATTTGGCGAATTGTCTTTGGAATGATTATGAAGGCCATAATAAAATCCACTTGGCAAATTGGCATTTAGTTTGCATGGAGAAGAAGTATGGTGGGCTGGGTATTCCCAACATTAGGGATCTTAATCTTTGCCTTCTTGCTTCGTGGATTAAGAGGTTGTATCACAATGAGAGTAAGCAATGGGTGCAGCTTGTTCGATTTAAATACAATACTGATAACCCCAATATTTTTTCTTGTCCTTTGGATCATGGTTCTGTTTTTTGGAAAGGGGTCCGGTGGGCTGCTCAAGCTACTAAATTTGGGTATAGATGGTCTGTGGGAAATGGGAAGAAAATTAGATTTTGGGAAGACATCTGGTTTGGTGCTTCCTGTTTAGCGATTCAATTTTATGATCTCTATGCTCTGATTAATGAAAAAGGTATCTCGATTGCCGATACTTGGGATGGTTCCAATGTTAGATGTACCTTTCGAAGGTCCTTCTCTGAAAGTTTGATGGTTCGTTGGTTTGAGCTTGTGGAGATTTCTAATAGTATTATTCTTTCTGAGGAGGATGATTCCTTAGTCTGGCAGTATTCTAATAATGGAATTTATTCGGTCAAGTCCCTTTATGCTATCATTAACTTTAGAGGGTTGTTCTGCTTTTGTCCTCTTTGTTTGGAAGCTAACTGTTCCTCCAAGGGTCCATGTTTTCCTTTGGCTTCTTTCTCATAATAAGATCATGACGAAGGATAATTTGCGGAAAAGGGTATGGACAAAGGTCTTGCGTGTTATTCTTTGTGATGATGCCGAGACGGTTAACCATATTTTCTTTAAGCGTGTAGTTGCTAAAAGTGTTTGGTGTTTAGTCTCTGAATTTTTGACACTAACCTTGGTGCCGACTTTGATTCCATTGCTCATTTCGTTAAGTAATTCAAGGAATGGTGCTTTAAATTCGATTTGTCTTGGTACTGTTTTGTGGAGTATTTGGAAAGTTCAAATAACATGATATTTCGTTTTCAAGATTGGTTAAATGTAAAAACTGTGTGGAGAAAGACCCTGGTTCAATTGAAAGGTTGGTATCCTCTATTCACAGGAAATCTGGAGCTCAAGATAGCAGAGTTTTGCTCATTTCTGGAAGTAAAAATTCGTGCTCCACTTTACCTAGAAGCCCAGTAACTGAATATGATGACTCTGGAAATCTGATGAACAAGATCTCTTGATGCTTCGGTTATGGTTTTTGCTGGAGAGGTACTTTTCACTTGGGTGATGAAGTCAGAAAGTTTGCTGGCAAGTGGAAAACAGAGTGCTGGACTGATTATCCTTCTCTGGATGTTTCGTTAGTTTGTTTTGTCTTGTTACTTCTGTGTAGTGTGCATTGGTACTACAGTTTTTTGTGTTGGTATGATATCAGGAGTCATACTGCGCGGTGTGGCGGTGATTTTGGTGTTGGTTGTAAGGTGATGTCGAGCCTCATTCACAGCTTTGTTTTCTACTTAGGGGTTGGCTTGAGCTTGTGATGTTAGCCTCTGGGGGTAAGGTTCTTGATTTTAGCTCATAGAGAGGAGGCTGGTGATTCTGAGTTTAAACGGTTGTAGGGATATTAACTGTTCTGTTTCATTTTTAGTAATGGAACTGGGACATCGTGTCGATGTCCTATTGATCTAAAAAAAAAGAATGACTTACCAGGACAAACTTCGGAGCGGCGATATATATGAATTAAGGTAGCACCAAAAGAAGGGATGGATTCAGCTAACCAACCAGCATTGAAAGGAGTATATTCACTGGGTAAAGAATTGGAATCCTCTTCTTAATACGGCCGAGGAGAGGAAGCTGAATCTTCGACAAATAGCCGTGAATCTCTATCTGAGTGTTCTAGTAACTTTTTCATTTTATCATTACCACATCCTAGCAAGCGAGAAGAGTTGTTCAAGGTCAGTAAGAACAACAAGTTTGGGAAAAAAATCCGTAAAGCATTTAGGATAAACAAATTGTAAAGAGACCTGTGTACATGTTCATGAAAGAGCAATGCTGACACTAAAATTTATATATGAACCTAAGTAGCCAAAGCCAGAAGTGAGCTACTGCAACTTCAACTGCTGAAACAAGATACTTCACTTGACAAAGACAAGCAAGCATTCTTCAAAAAGGATAATAATCAGCTATATGAATTAGACGTCGCAAACCAAAAACTCACGCTTATGTAAGAGTAACGCCGATACCAAAATGTATATATGAACCCCAAGTAGTCAAAGTCAGAAATGAGCTACTGCAATTTCAACTATTGAAACAAGATACCTCACCTGATAAAGACAAGTAAGTATTTTTTAAATAGGGCAATAATCAGTTATATCAATTAGACATTCTAAACCGAAAACGAGATGCATCAGAATATGGAAAAAGCATGAATTTTTCAATCGGCGCAGAAACCTGCTGCAGTGCTGGGATGAAAACTGAGTGCGCCAAAAAAACACAAAAGAAATTAAAAGCAGACCAACAACACAATGGAAATGGATTATAAAGCAGAAAACCAACTACCGTCTGATTCTGCATTGGCAACCAGATTTCTTGAGATATCACTGTTGTGCGGCATATCTCTTGATTTATTGTAACATAACAATTAGGCTGTAACGACTAAGCCCGAAGAAAGCTTAAGAGACGTCTATAAGAATAGGAATCCATCAATGTTGAGGTAATAGCATAGGAACCATAGCAGTAAGAAGTAAGAAAGGAAAAGTTAGCAACCCTTATTTTCTAATCAAACGTAAGGTTGCTTAATCAAAATAGGAATGCTACAACAGTTCTGATTCCCAAACTTTCCTCATGGCAATAAAAATTGTTACCAAACGCATTAAAGGAATCACAAGTAAATTATCATCCAAGACGCATTGGTTAGACACTTGTTATATACGAGGGAAGATGACGTCAGCCGATTGATCTTTGAGAAAAATCCATCCACCAAAATAAGGCTCGTGCATCTTTAATTGATCATATCGATATCATAACCAAGCTACTTAAAACCCTGCAAAAAAGAATCAATTTTCGAGATGATCGCATAAGAAACCAAAGTTCTTATGCACTTCAAGACCACCTACACTGGATCATCGTCGATGGATATGAGATCATGTGAATTGCACAAAAGACCATAAAAGATGGCGATACATTCTATTGAAGATATCATGTCCGCTGCTAGAGAGATGGCAGCAAGCCTACAAAACAGTAATTAGACAGAAAACCAAAACTTGCCAACTAAATCTGTAAGCTACGGACAAAATTCTATTCCAAAAATTACAAAAGAAGTTTGGGAACGGACAAAGCCTAACAAGAGTAAAAACACATCGATCTGCGAAAGTCAAGCAAGCACGACCGCAAAGACAGACAGAGCACTAAGCATGGGGTCGCCAATGACCGCCGCCACATATCCACAATGAACGGCACAGCGAAGCATACCCAAACCAATCAAGAAACCAAACCCTTACCCAAAAGACAAAGAGACCTTCAAAGAAAGCGAAACCAACACCGAAAGGATACGATCTACGGCAGGGGCGGCCACCATGGATGGGATCTCGTGGCGAGGAGTAGTAGGAGAGGAGGGGGGAGCAAAAAGTGCAGGAGCTTTTAGCGCTTTGGGCAGATTTGCAGCGAGAACGCTCAGGCAAGCGAGGGCGCCACGCGTCAGCAGAAAAAAACCGAAGCCGAGTGCGTGGGGAAGACTCGAAAGCGGGTGGGCGGGCTGCACGCGACGGATCTCACTGCTGCGCTGCACGCTCGCACGTGAAAACCAACAGCGACAAAATACTTGAGGTAGGCAAGCGGCTGAGCCACGCGGGCGCCGTGGCTTAACGCCGAGCCAGCCGTACGCACGAGCGGCCTCAGCACTGTGCGCGTGCACGACGCAGCTGGCTAGCGTGCGGACATGCCCTCAAAAGCACGACGTGGCGCGCTGAGCATCCGGGAAATCTTCGGGCTTTATATACGTTAGTATGTAACTTCAACTCTATACCATCTATCAAACCTCTCAAATCAGCATAGATTACAAAAAAAAAAAAAAAATCTTAACCCAGCCTCATCAATTGCTTCCCATCAACAAATACAAGCATTTACCTACAAGACTTCATGTTCACCACATACTATAAACATTAAGGCTGGTCTTTTTTTTTGTGCCGACCCAAGGCACAGTAGGTTCGCCTTGGCACGAAGCAAAATGGACTGTACCAACATGATATGGTTGCTCGGGCTGCATCAGGCTGGGAAACTGGGCACGGTGGATGGCATGGCTCGGTATGGCCATTTGGGCCAAACTCATGCAGGCACGGCACGCAGCGGACATGGTGGCACGAGCCCAACATGAAGCATGTCCGGCACGATGGACCTGCCGCGGACCCATAATAGGGCACAACTGCCCGTGGCAGGGCATGCCAGCCCGCAGCAGGGAGGTGGGGGAGAGGAGGCAGAGGGGGCGAGGTTACCTGTGCTCGTGCCGTGCCATTCTCGACCCATGTTGTGCAGTGCTGCACCCGAGCCCATGCTGAGGCCTGCGCTGTGGCCGACGCCCACCCTCACCCATGCCGATGTGTGTTCACCCGTGGCCGCCAGCGCGCGCCGAAGTCCGCACTGTGCCGATGGTCAACACCAGATAGGGAAAGGGTGGGGAGGTGAAGGGGGCGAGAAGGGCTGCGGGGGAAGGGTAGGCCATGGAGGCGGTGGGGGTGGCCAGGGCGAGGGAGTTGGTTAGGGGTGGGTAGGGTGAGGTAGGCGGAGGCGGTGGTGGTGGCCAGAAGAAGGAAACCAGGGCGGAGCGTGAGGCGGAGGCCGGGGCGAGGGAGGTGGAGGGGGAGGCCAGGGGTGAGGGAGGCGGAATGGGATAGGGCTAGAGGCTGGGCGAGGGAGGCGAAGAGGTAGAAGCCAGGCGTGGAAAGCGAAGAGGTAGAAGTTGGAAGGAAGAAAGAAAGAAGGGAAAGAAAAAGGAAAACGAGAAGAAAAGAAGAAAAAGGAAAGGAAAGGAAAGGTGGGAAAAGAAAAGAATAAAGAAAAAGAGAAAAAGAAAAGAAAGGAGAGACTAATCGGGTAGGACTACTGAGAGAAAGTAAGGGAGATTGAGAGACAGCAAGAGATTGAGAGAGAGACTGATCGAACGAGAAAGGGAACGAGAAAGATAGATAGAGAGAGACTAATTGGATGAGAGAGAATGAGAGTTTGAGAGGGAGACTGGGAGATTGAGAGAGAGACTGGTCATGCGAGAAAGTCTGAGAGATTGAGAGAGAGACCAAGAGATTGGGAGAGAGACACTGATTGGGCAAGAGAGATTGAGAGAGAGAGATTGATCGAGCGAAAGAGAGCAAGAGAGATTGAGAGGGACACTGATTGGGCTAGAGTGAGTGTGAGAGAGATTGAAAAAGAGACTAATCAAGTGAGAGAGACTGTGAAATTGAGAGAGAGCGAACAAGAGAGATTAAGAGAGAGGGAGCGAGAGATTAAGAGATAGACTAGTTAGGCGAGAGAGAAAGTGCGAAAGAGAATGAGAGATTGATAGAGACAACGACTGAGAGAGAGGGAGCAACGGTCAAGAATAAATAAAATTTAATTCTTTTTCCTTTATATTTGTGTCCACTGCCTCAGTTTCGTGCATCTCTGGCTCTTTTCATCTCGTACAATAGTGCAAATGGATCGGACCTGGATCGGCATAGCATAAAACAAGCACGAAACACAAATAGGCATGCCTGAGCTCGACAAAGGCGAGCTGGGTAGGACGGCACAGCGGGCACGATGGGCCATCGCAACCGGCATGATTTAGACATGAACTACGATGAGTTTGTGCCGGGCCAACCCGGCACGGCACGACATTCACCTCTAATCTACTACATCAGGTTCATTGCACTTTATTACTAACGTAGCAGCCATGCTTAGTTAGCAACATATGGCCTCGTAGCTGCAAGCAAGGTTCACGTTACCGAAATAACCACGAAAATCATCCCCAAACCGGTCGCTTAAAAATCATAAAAATTTGAAGGGTTTCAAAATCAAAATTTGAATTTTTTTTTCAAAAATCGATCTACCAATTGAGCTTTTTTTGCAGCTGATTTTTAAAGCGATTTTCGTCGATTTTCACAAAAATCCAAGTAATTTTCACCGATTTTGACATGTTTACGTTGCATAAATTTTCCAAATTTTTTGATTTATTTTTGGTTTTTTTAGATCAGTTTTAAATGCTGAACCGGCTGATACGATCAATTATCGCGACATTCGAGCCGATAATCACGACATTGTTAACCCTGCAAGATTGTTGATTGTTGCATATATAGTGTAACCGGTCAGTGCAGGTGGCCGCATGCATCAACTAATTTCGTAGACGTGCCATCAAACTAATTTCGTATCTGTTCCGACGTGCGAACACGAAGATCCCAAAAGCTAAGCTCACAATCACATGGGCACATGGCTATGCTATGCTGCAAGTCAATTGCGACCCGTCGGTGGCAGGGACGGCTGTCGGCGCCCCGCGCCCGCCAGTTGCGACGATGCTCTGAGCCCGTGTGCCCGAAGCATGCGGGACGAAGCAACAGGAGGCGTCGGAAGGATCGAAGCATCCGATGACTGAGCCTTGCACTCCACACGCCCGGTGGCGCCTCTTTACGTTCGCCCCAAAGGTAGCGCCCCTGTGTGGCGCTCGATGTGACAGCAATGCCGGCCTCGACGCACGACGCTCGCGGCGGCGCCCTCGTGCGGTGCCTGAGAACACAGCGCCGGCCCTGCAGGACACGCCCGCAATGGCGCCAGCCACCAGTGACGGCGTCCTAGCCCGATGGAGCTTGAAATGCATCGATGCCGAGGAGGCGGCACCCGCACGCGAAGCGAATCCGCGACGGCCCGCGTGTCGCTGCCAAGGCGACGGTGCCTGCGTGCAAAGCACGACGGCAGCAATGGTGGTCCACGCGGCGCCGAAAGCCCGCAAACCGAAGGAAGTGACCTCCCCTCCTATGGCGCTGCGGCGGTGTCGTTTACCCACAGCGGCGGCGGCCATGGCGAAGGTGGTGGCGCGTGTAGCTCCTGCTTCCGCGCGGCGCTCAAGCCCGCGGCGACGCTAGCGCCCTCGGTAGCAACACCGTCACCTGCGCTTGACCGCGCCGCGGCCATCACACGAACGCTTGGCCGACTTGGGTCGCCCTGGCCGCTGGGGTCATTCTGGTTTGATGGGCCGCTCGGCCCTGATGGGCCTCAGAGCCCATCTGATTTTTCTGAAAGAAAATAAGTAAAAAGGGAGGAATTTACAGCTATGCTCTCGGTTTATTCTGTAATTTCGGAAATACGTTAATAAATTCTGAAAAATTGATTGGAATTTCTATAAATTAGATTTCTAAGTATACGGACTTTTTTTTATAAAATTTGAAAGTGAGCACACATTGGAAGTTCCATGCCTTGGGTTATTTTTCTAGCATTGTGTTATTTGTTGGAATTTATTTTCTATTATTTAAGTAATTCTAAAAATTGCTTGGTAATTAACAAAAAATGTTAGAAAATTATGAAAAATTATATGTGACCCATTGGTCAGTGTCATGTCTCTGTATTAATTTTCTTAGTATGATTTCATAATTATATATGCTAGACATATTATTTTCTGTTATTCTGTAATTCTGAAAATTGCCTGGTAATTAACAAAAAAATATGAAAAATGCTAGAAAATTCTAAATAGCATTTGGGAGCTTCATGTCTCTACATTAATTTTTCTAGCGTTATGCCAGGATTAAGTCATGTTGGGATGTATTTTTTTTTATTCAGTAATTCCGAAGATTATTTGGAAATTAACAGAAAATTATGAAAAATGCTAGGAACATTTTTGGATTTATTTTCCTAGCATAATTCCATATTGATGTGTGTTGAAAATTATTTGTGTATTATATGGTAACTCTAAAATTGCTAAGTAATTAGCAGAAAACCATGAAAATTGCTAGAAAAGTTATGAAAAATTTTAGATAATTTTCTACTTAATAGATATGGACCAAACTTTACTGATTGAAGAGTGAGCAAGCAACATAATGATTTTACCAGCAGTAAAAGTTATTTTGCGTAAATAGAAATAGGATATGTTGGACATCGCAAAGTGGGAATTTATCGAGCTTGCTTTGAATGGCAATAATTACCTTACCCGGGCAATAAATACTAAGATTAATATGAAACCTTGATCTTTTGGAGCTACTGTTTTTCCAACCTGAAGCTGGTACCCCTGCTCTTTCCGAAGCCGTCAGATGAATGGCTTTGCACCTCCTAAAGCACCATCTCCATACAGACCTAAAGGCCGAAAAGTTGATGGAAGATGACCAGTTGGTACTTTGGATTCCCTCGAGGAAAAATATATAACCAGCACAGGTTCATTCTGTTGCTAGAAGCACAACGCGAATGGATTCTCCAGCACTTTTAGAATTTTCAAGACTGTGGTAGTATACAATTTTGGCCATACACAACCTTGTCATTGATCTAACATTTTGTAACAAAAAAATTACTGATGCTAAAAGATCAACAAGACATTATGCATATTCCACCCCAATATAAGGATACTACAGTAACAGTACCATCATGCAAAGTACTAGAAGTACTCCGAGGTTACATGCATTTTGCTAGAACTAGAAAAGCATAGTGAACTTCTAGTGAACAATCATCAAATACTTCCTAATACGAGTAATACAATGCCCAAAGCATATGCAAACGCTCAGCAGGCTAGCAATAGCCATAGCCATATAAAGGGTAAAAGGAATAAAGGGATAAATGGAAGAATGACAAAACAGAGAGGGGAAGAGGCTAGCCATAGTGAAAAAGTAAAGGTACTAGGACAAAGGGCCTTCAAAAGTAAAATTTAGCTAAATAAAGCTGCAAACCCTAAATAATCCTGTTTTAGGTATAGATGCATTCGCCATTGGTCGTGCAACTATCATATCTTGAAGCATGTGGTAGACCTATACATGAAACGCACTGAAAAAGTCAATAAGATCTAGGGTAAACAATGTTGAATCATACTTCATTATTCAATATATTGTTGATACGGGTGTAAAGAAGTATGATAATATGGTTTTTGAAATTATAAAATTTGAGGAGTCCCAAAAGGATATATACAACTCATATGGAGACTTGGATTAGTCTCCTAAGTATTCCTTCACTTTGCTAGTCGATGTCACATATTCCTTATAAGTCTCCTTATCAGTTTAGCCTAGTTCCTAAATGAACATTTGATCTACGCTCCTGTTGAGTGATTATCATTCAAAATTGAATAAATTGATATTTTTCAGATATTTGATTAATTGTGTTATGTTCATTCTATATCCTACAATTTGTTCTTGATACAACAATTGTTTGATTGATAAATTATATTTCTAATATAGAACAACATATAATCCGATGACGAAAGAGAAAATCTGTCTAGAAGACAGTTGTACCACACTAAGTGAATTAGAAATATTATGACTATCACCAGAAGCGATACTCTCATAGTTGGCACTAGAAGAATGTCATATTATACCCTGCGTCCAATCATAATCCCTTAAGTTTTAAAGAAATTAGTCTAAAATCATTTTCATATGGAGATAGAGAATAGGGATGGTACAGAATACCTACTCATGACAAAGTTTAATGGTGTAATAAACGTGTGGATAAAAACTTCATTCATTCTCCTCTGGGTTATACTATGCACAGATAAAATCTGAAGTTTGTGTTGTAATGAAACCTAAGATCTAGCAGATCAACTGGGTTACCCTAAGTTGAATATTATAAGAAGAATAATTATAATTCTACTAGCCATAGCATAAAGACTTTTGTAGACCTGAAGTTTTCTTATACCTTGGTTGTACTAAAGGAAATCTCATACTTAAATCTTCTTACCTAAGAAGTTAGGGAACAAACATTGAATTTTCTTGAGAAAATTCAAGATGATACCTGTAGACCTGTTCAGCCCCTATCGGGCCCCTTTTAAAAAATTTTATGGTATTGATACATGCTTCTACTAGATAGGCTCATGTATGTCTCTTATCTACTAGGAACCATACTTTTGCCAAAATCAATTGCCCAAATTATTAAGTTAAGAGCCTGCTTTCTAAAAAAAGGATCAAGTCTATTTGAATGCATAATGCTAGCAAGTTTATCTCAAAAAGCATTTAATGATTATTGTGTGGCTCTGAAAATTAATGTAGAGCATCTTGTACCTAATGTCCACACTCAAAATGGCCATGCAGAATCATTAAATTGAAAAAATTAAAAATTTATTGATTGACCACTCTTATAGAATAGTAAGCTTCCCACTAGTTGTTAGGGCTATGCAATACTACATACTGCGGTATTAATTTAATTCAGACCAACTGCACATTATGAAAATTTTCATTGCAGATAGTGCGTGGAAAAGAATTAAGTATTTCTCATATGCGAAAATTTGGCTGTGCTGTATACGTATTAATCTCTCCATCACAGCGTACCACCATAGAACATCGCTAGAAGTTGAGGATCTATATAGGTTAGGAATCTCCATCAAGTATTAAAATACCTAGAGCCTATGATAGGGGATCTGTACACGGTTCGGTACGCTAATTGTACTAAAGAGCATTTTTCGACATTAGAGGGAAATAAGTACCATATTAAAGAATGCCGAGTCCTTAGATCCACGCACTAAAAAGACTGAACTAGAAGTTCGAAGAATAATAAATCTGCAATAAATAAGCCAATAATCTACCAAATGCCTTCACTAATCATAAGGGAGTGAAAAGATCTTATATACCTGTAGTATATGCACCTGAAAGAGTGGAAATACCCTAGAAAGGTATTGAACCCACTCTTGACCCTCATGATAAAAATAAGAGGCCTCTAGGTGCACGGGACTCATTTCTACGGAGACGTCTGTAGAAGTAGAGAACTGAACAAATAAGAAACATTAACCATGACGGTGGAAGAAGCTCAACCTGGTGTTGAGAAAATCCCTGAAGTGAGCTATCCTAGAGATGGTAACATCATTGAAGTGATTCATCCTGAAAATGATAATCCTATAATATATTTGTGCACATAATCCAATGCTGAGAAGTTGGAACACCCAGACTCCATTGTTGCGGGAAATCATGAGGAGCTGGAAGAAATTAGTGAAAAGATATCCCTGAAGCGATGCAAGAGAGTTGTATGAACGAAAGACTACATTTGTCAACATATATTTCGCCTCTAAAATTGCTAAAAGTTAGATCCAGAACCAAAGTCCATGGTAGAGTGTCAGAAGTGCTCAGATGAGGTCAAATGAAAAGAAGAAATTGAGGCAGCGCTCACTTAATAAGAGGAATGATTTTGGTCCCGTTGGCCATACACCTCCTAAAGTATTCTCTGTAGGATTAAATGGGTTTTTCTTTCGGAAGAAAAATAAAAATATCCGGGTGGTGAGATATAAAAGTGAGGCTTGTAGCATAAGGGTTCACGCAGAGACCCGATATTAAATACAATGAAACATATTCTCCTGTAAAGAGTGGAATAACGTTTCAAAATTTAATATTAATGACAGCAAACTTAAATTTAACAATGCAATTGATGGACATAGTGACCACATATTTATATGGGTCACCGGTTATGGATATATGATTCCTTGAAGGAACTACAATTCTAAATCCTAATAATCGCAATATGTACAGCGTCAAACTGAAAAGATCGCTATATGGATTAAAACAGTTAGAGAGAATGTAGTACAACCAACTTAATGAGTTTTTCCTGAAGAAGGGATACTCAAATAATGATTGTTGTTGTGTGTTCATAAAGAAATCCTAAAATAGATTTTGTATCATGTCAGTTTTATATCGATGGTCTGAATATCATCGAAACTACACATGAGATAAAGGAAGTAAGTTCTTTATTTAAGACGGAATTTTGAGATGAAAGATTTAGGTAAAACCAAATTTTGCTTAGGCTTGTAACTAGGGCAACGTATCTTGTGCACACAGGCTTTCCGTGTACACATCAACTAACGAAAGTCATGAAAAATTCTGAAAAAATTGTAGATGTACTTCATAGATCACTCTACCTACGTATAAAATTGTAGGTTCAAATTCATTATATACCAAGAGTTACAAAAAGAGAAAATTCTGACAAGTTTAAATAGTTTAAACTTGTCAGAATTTTCTCTTTTTCCTAACTCTCAATATATAATGAATTTGATCTTGAAACTTCATACATAGGTAGAGTAATCTATGAAGTACATCTACAATTTTTTTCAAAATTTTTCATGACTTTTGTTAGTTGGTGTGCACGGTGTGTACACGGGAAGCCCTGTGTGCACACGATACGTTGCCTGTAACTAGAGCATTTTCTAGAAGGATTTTTTGTACACCAAACTTTCTATATCAAGAAGGTATTAGAAAAATTTAGTATGGATAAATCTCATCCTTTAAAAACCACTATGATCGTAAAATCTCTTGAAGTGGACAAAGACCCTTTCAGGCAAATGATGAAAAATGAGAAAGTCTTAGAACATGAAATCCCATACTGATGTATCTTGTGAATTGCATAAGGCCTGATATTGCATTCACAGTAAATTTGCTAGTAAGACATATTGTAGTTCCAACCAGAAGACATAGGGCCAGTGTCAAGACTTTACTCAGGTACCTACAAGGTACTTAAGACCATAGTGGGATATGTTGATGTTGGCTATCTGTCTAATCCCCACAATGCCAAATCTAAGACTAATTTTGTATTTCTCTACGGTGTTATAGCCGTTTTTTGGCTGTCTTATAAGCAAACCTTGGTAATTATTTCTACTAACTACTTAGAGATTACAGTTCTGTATAAAGCCTCACGTGACTATGTTTGGCTGCGAGTGTGATTAACCATATCTGGATGTCATGTGGTCTTAATATCGTCGATACCATATCTGGATGCAAATGGATTATGTGAAAAACAATATCACGAAGCATATTGCTACTAAGCTTTTCTATCCTCACAAACTCCTGAAGAACAGTGAGGTAGAGTTTTTGCAAATTAAGTCATGTGAAAATCTTGCAGATTTATTCACAAAATTCTTACCTAAATCTATATTCCAAAGATGTGTTAATGGCGTTGGAGTGAGATGACTTAGAGACATGCAAAGTTTAGGGGGAGTAGATCGTTGAACCATGATTCTTATTATAATTCTGAAGATTCTAATATAAATTCAAAAGATTATAAATTGTACTTTTTTTCCTTAGTGAGTTTTTCTGAAGTTTTCTCACATGAAGGTTTTTAATGAGGAACTATTGTAACATAGAGTGCGAGTGCAATGTACTCTTTTCATCTCTTTTTTTTCACTGGGTTTTTGAGTGGAGTTTTTGATGAGACATGTGCATTACACGGTATTCACCTAAGGGGAGTGTTATGGAATAAGAGATTTGTAACCGTTTTTGGTTGAACTTTGGGTCTGTTTGGTAGAGCTCCAGATTTCAGCTTCACCTGAGATCTAAAACCTGTAGCCTAAAATAAAGTGAATTAAGTTTATATTTTTCGTCTAAAATGTAAACAAGATGATACATCTAAATACTCTTAATGTACTCACAACTCCAGCTTCACAAATCTGGTGAAGCTAGAATTTTCAGCTTCACCAGATTCACGAATCTGGAGAAGCTGAATCCCTGCCAAATAGGCCCTTTATCTCTTATATATGGGCGAATCCAAACTCATCTCTTGTTGTTTTCTTTATCTATTGGGCAATCCCTTTGTACAAGAATCAATCTAATAAAAAGTGAGAGAACTTTGTCCCCTACTTTGTGTGTGTTCCCGTTCTTCCTCTTATAATTTTGTTGGCGCGCGGTTGATTAATCATGGGTGATTGAATCCGTTTTACAACACACTAAACTAACATGGCTATGGAGTTATTATCAAGTTTCTTTAGAAATCATCATAAGTCAACATAAAATTATTTTATTTACTATCTAATTGGTTATTTCAACTTCAAATTAACATTCCACTATCGAGTCGAGCCTCGTAATTTTTTTCACTCGAAATATACTCATTCCAATTTTAAACAAATTAACTACTGTAATTGAGAACTGAGTGTAGATCTGTTGGCTACAAGTGTGTGGTCGCTCTGATCTGACCCACGTTTGAACTTTGGTTTGGCGCCCCTGCTCATCAAATAAAAAATAGGTGTACATACGTGTGCATTAAGTAGGACAGTGCGTACCCGCTGTACGGAGGCTATAAAGCCTTTAATTAATTTCTTAGCATTTGTACGAAACACGCAACCGTTTATGTGCATGTGGAGCGTGAGTATAGTGTGCATGAGTTGTGTGTCCATCTTGTACCTTAGGGCATGTACAAAGCCATTTTATATGGCGTCTCTTAGTGATGAGGTGGACATGTTTCGCTGATGTGGCAGGGGGAAAAGTGCAAAAAATGCTAGAGTCGACTCTTGGTGAAGAGACGACTCTTCACAAGCTTCTAGGCAGAATTAGAGAGGCGTAGTATTAAATAACACGTGGGCTCTTGTGCATGTCCTTTGTACATACTTATTTTTTTTACTTAAAAGAATGTGCTAAGAGACACTCTTGACTCTCTATTGTATATGTCCTAAGAAACTATTGTAATCAAAGTAATTTTGATTTGTGCCCTAACAATTTTTTTTCCAGCCTCACCACCACGCGCGGTCCAAAGTCCAAAAGAGCATGAGCGCTGGTCATACATTTGTAATTTCTGTGTGTGTATGTATATATAGAGATATATAGACACACACTTACCGCATTCGGTGTTTTTTCTCAATCGCGCGAGCTGCCGCCGAATCAGGATTTGGACTAACAACCTCTTATTTGGATAATGGATATTGAGTTGTCTCTAATAAACTTCATCTTAACTCAAAATTCATAATAATTTTTTTTTCGAAAAACTCCGAATGATAATAAAGCACCAAAAGTCTAAAGGACTTACTGAGTACAAAAACCACTTGTAGTGCGAAAGACTGGAACAATCTTATACAAATACTTCTCATGAAGCAAAATTGAGCGAACCATCAATAAGTCGAGAGAAAGACTGGATCAACCAATTCAAACACACAGCTATCAATTAAGCAGACGGAGAAATCTAGATCTTTGATAGTTCATAACTCTAGTAAAATTTGAGTCTGTGCAACTGACCTGCTGAAACAAACGCTCGATCATCAAACAACATAAGCCAAAACATCACTTGTACTTGATACCACTTGTTAGACATATTTAACATGAAAAAACCCCACAAAGGAAGAAAAAAACCACAAGAGACAATCCACTATTTCTGTTCAAGTTTACATGTATAGTGGATCGGCTTATATAGCCGGATGAGAGTCCAGGCTATTGAAGATTTAGACTAACAACCTCCTATTTGGATAATAGATATCAAGTTATCTCTAACACGCGTTATAAAGTATGTTCATGTACACAATTTGTAAGTGATCACTATTTTGGGCCCCTTGACTTTTTTTAAAGAAAATAGTTCTTTTCCCAAAAATTACAAAACTAGCCTTCTACCCACCGCAGAAGCCGCTCCCATGCGCCGCACGCCCGCTCTCACTCCTGCGCATGCTACGCCTCCTGTCGCCCCCCTCCGCGGCGTTGCCCTCTTCCGTGCTTGGCGCCGCTCCCCGCGCTGTCCGCCTCCTGTGCCCTGGCTCTGTGGCATCTTGGCCTCCCACGCTATGGTGGCACGGCAGACGACAGATGTCGCTTGCCGGACCTCCCACGGTAAAGTAGGGGTCTAGATTTGCAAATTTTATCCAGAGAAAACTATTTTTGAAAAAAAAGGAGAGGCTAAAATAATAATCATTCGGATGATTTATCGCAACACCCCAACACATCTTACTGGGGAGTTCAAGACGATATATATCCAAGTCGTGGTCGTGGGATTCAACGACTAAGGTAAAAGACCTTATCTACTTAAAGCTTGTAGGTGGCAATTATCAAAGGGCCAATTTTTCACCAGCCATGGTTTCACAATTGGGAATCAACCTACGACAATATCTAGTCAATCAACTACCAAATTTTATTTCCGTTCAAAAAAAAAAAAACCAACTTTTAGAATGCCTGCAATACTTGTCAAGGCTCCCCGATCATAAGAGTTGGAACAAAGATTTACTTAGTCAATTGTTTGGACAAGCATCCACAAATGATATTCTGCAGGCCGTACCCATCATAACAGCAGATGTACAAGACGAATTATGCTGGACACCATATCCGAAAGAATTTGGACAGCATCAAGCGCATATGAGGAGATCAGAAATGAAGGACTTGTGCAAAATGACTTACGACAGAAGGTAAAAAAAAATTGATTTATGTCATTACGAAAAGCGAGCATGCTCTCCCTGAAGTGCAGGCATTCGGATGGAGGGTGATCTTAAGGGTGACAGTGAAACAACCCAGAAAATTAAATCACGCAAAAGAGATTATCAACAAAGTAATAGTGCATATAATTAAAGCAATCAACAATTCTAATAATCATTCTCATTCATTAACCATAATATCATACAAAAAATTATACATCGAAATCAAATACAACACTAATTACAATAATGGAGAAAAAATTTACAATAATATACAATTTAAACCTTCAAAAGATACTTCAACCTCAAATCACCTGCAACCTTCGCAACCAATGTAAACACATGCACATATACCAGTAAATAAGGAATTAGAAAATAAAATACCGTCCGACCCTTTTTACATCAATTAGTTTAGGATTCGCTCATCGAGATACCAGACCGTCCGGAGCCAGTCAGCACCTCTCGCTAACTAGGGCTTATCATTCGGTATTATACAAACTAAGTAGAACCATGGGTAACCATAGCACAACTCATATGCGCTAATATGCCGAGATTTGTGTAATTATCTTAGAGTAATAATGATATTACTGTTGTTACCCTGGACTAATTATATGGGTCGCCACAGATACCTCTTGTAATAAGAGTTAAAAAAATAGTCAAGAATGCAAATGGCCTATGGTCTAGATGCCAACAAAAAGAAACGATTGAACACCTCTTTTTTCTACGCCCATTCACAGAAGCAGTTTGGTTTGGTCCACCCTTCTCAATTAAAACAACTGACAATGCATTTTCCTCTCTTGACATAACCAATATGATTCATCGTATTCCGATTAGAATGCAAGACGATAACAATATAGCATTATTCTTAATTATACTTTGGTTCATCTGGCAAGAAAATGATAAGCATTTCAACAAAAAAGATTGGAACATCCATACTGTTCTCAGTCAAGGAAAAGATTTTTCTTAAGTCTTTTATTCCAATCAGAGGCGTCACAAATTCACAATATTGATGATCATAATAGCCAAAACCTTTGCACAAATCATTCAAGTGCTACAGCTACTTCTAATCTTTCAACTCAAACAATAAACTTTCGTAACAAATATACATGCTTTTTTCATGCAGCTTGGTCAGAGGACGGAAATGCAGGATCGAGTTCTGATCTTCAACTTGGAAGGCATTGACCCAACTAAGATTGCAGTTAAAGCTAAATCTTCTGTAGTAGCTTCGGCCTTGAAGGCTGAAGCATTTCATTTGCCTTCATGTTGGCAGCTTTCTTTGCAGGAACACATGGCTTTACAACCTATCATGTCAGATTGCAACATCCTGGTGCAAGAGTTACCTGAAGGTGATCTCCAGAGCAAATCCCTACACTGGAACATCAAGCCAATTCTCGCCCACATATTCAACTCGACAAATCGCCTACAACTTGAGGTCATCCGCATTAAAAGAGAAGCAAACAAGGCTGCACACAGTTTGGCGAGAGGAGCAATTCATATGGTCCACAATACACAATTTGACACCCGTGTCATGTCATAGTTTGCACCATCACAACAGTTGCAACTTGCAAGTATCATACTATGTTTCAACTTCCAAATATGTACAACATCAAAGTTTGTAGCATAATTTGCCTTTAATATATAACCCTTTCAAGGGGTGCATGAGTTCACCAAAAAAAAATGTTATATTGGTTCAATTGAAATCTTGTCATAGTAGATAGCACTGTAATAATTCCAAATCTCGGTAGAATAAAATTTTTTCAAATTGCTACAGGGATTTTGATTTTTTGACTAAAATTACCACAAATTCGACCAGTTTTGATGTTTTTAGGACCGGATTTCGCTTCAAATTTTTTTGTGAAGAATTGTAATGCCTTTTATAAGGAATACATGTAAAATTTTTATAAAAAACATACATGTACAAATTAAAATGCTTCAAGGATTTGTTCTTTCATGACATGTGTTTTATGGGTGACATTCAAGCAGGATGATGTTTTTGTGAAAAATATCAACGGGGTGGAGCCCCGATAGCTGGTTGATGGCAACATATCTTTTGGTTTGTTCAAAAATTCAAGCACCATGGTGTTGACCACACAAATGGCATCAAGAGATATTGACATGACGTATTAAGTCTGGTAGAAATATAGATCTTGATAGTTAATTACTGGAGATTTGCTATTCTTGGACAGCTACAATAAGCCTCTTGAGGAGTAGAGGCAGTTGGTTCTCCATCATGCGCATGTTGGATTTGATATTGCATCATGTGCATATCGGATCATGCCACAAGTATAGGTAGCCATTTAGCTAAAGAATGGGCCGTCGGGAGCGTAATCCTCCTATTGCCATTTCGCCTTTACTTTATCCGCGCATATGACATCTAATAAAATAATAAGAAAGCTATCGTTGACCATCAACTCCACTAAGCGCTCCTTCTTGTTAGCTCCATGGGTGATGTGCAAGGAGGATGCATCCTGATTTGTATAGTGGGTTTGTATTGTGCAAATACTTAGGATCTTTTATGTGCAAATACTTAGTATTTTACATTCAAAAAATAGGATATGTAGATAAATGCTTGCATAATTTTTATATTTTTTCTAGCCTCGGGAGACCATTTGATAAGAGTTTGAAAATGACCAAAGCTCTGGTCGGCCAAAATTTTGGTTTTCTCAGACCCGAAATTGCCAGATTTTAAATTTGGTTCTTGAGTTTTGGTCGGATTTCAGCTGAAATTATGAAATATTGCTGAAATTTCAGATTTTGATCGACCCTGAAAAGTGACTCGAAAACAAAATTTGAAACCTTGACCCGTCGTATACACAGATCAATGAGATATTAAATTTAAAAAGGTTAATCTTATTAAATCATACATGCTCCTATGAAATAACATACTGCAAATATTTATCTATTTTTCCAATATTAAAGAAGAGGTAGTTGGTGGAAATATTGCAATAACTATAACTTTAATTTCCATAGTGAACTAATATCATGGGATGGCCTTTCCAAGAATAACTACTATATTAAATATGGGAGGTTTTGCCGTTCCTCGTGCGGCCACGTCGATTTCGGGCCGACGTGGCCGCACGCGCTCGCGCCGCGTCGCCTGCTTTGCCAACCCTGTTGCATAGCTCGTTTATTTTGTTGTCGTGCTTTTACACATCTGGACGCACAGTCTGGTGGTCAGTTTGGTCACGCTCGAGCCCGCGGTGCGCGTTCGACTCCTCACGGGCGTCCAGGTCCAGATTTTTTTCGATAGCGCCGCGTGCCCCTCTGGTTTATGCCGCTGCTCTTTTTTTTTCGCCGGTTTAGTTACCGCTGTGTTGTTTCGCTCTCGCACGCAATTTTTCCTCTCCCGAGCGCATCGCCGGCGGTCATCACAGCGGCGTTAGCATCGATGCCCGTTCCGCACTTCTTTTCCCGGTGCGCGTTTGCCTCCACGCTATCGTCCGTTTTCTTCGTTGTTTTCCTGCGTTCTGCTCTATGCGTCGAGGCTTTCGTCGGCGAGGGTTTGTGCACTGCGCAGCCGTACTTTCGGTTCTTCCCTGCTCTGTTCTTTGCTGTCTATGGATCCAGCCGCGTCGGCTCGAACTCGCCGTGAGGCCATTCTTCGTGGGAAGCGCCCGGTTGATCCCTTAATCGGTCCGTCTTGCGCCGCCGCCTGCGGTGGTGTTGTTCCTGTTTCGTTGCCGTTCTCGTTATCGCTGCTGTTGCTCGCTCTTCCTGTCCTTTACATGTTATGTATATAGTAGTTATGCTTGCTATTCTGTGTTCTTACATGTGAGAGCCGTATTTTTGTTTCCAGGTTCACACCGTTTGCCTGCTGGAGCTGTTAGCTTTGTGCCCGAAGATCCCCAGCCCGTGTCGTCACCGTGGATCATCAACGCTGGTGATATCATTATCTGTATCTGTTTGTCTCGTTTGTTCTTCGTGCGAGTGCGTGTGTCGCGTGCTAATTAATCGTTGCCGTTCAGTTGCCATAACAGAAACAGGCAAAAATTAGTTAGAGATATACATTAGGCTTAGTTTTCTTCACGCAGAGAGGATGGTTGTTGGTAACGTGTTGTGTTGGTTTTACGCTTGCCTTGGCGGCGAATTACTCCATCAGCACAGATGTTAGCCTGTCGGTGCAGTTATCTAAAACATTTGGTTTCGGTTTACAAAGACAGGAGCCTTATCAGGTGAAATCCATACAGGTTTTGGTAGTTCCATTTATATTTAGTGTGGAATTTTTGCCCCTGTACATTTAAGAACTAAGATCTTGTTGTATTATATGTGTTATGTGCCTTTATTATTCTATATTGGTTTGTCTTGGAGCTAATCGAGATTAGCACAAAATGATGTAGGAGCTAAATTGTCAATCGGCACAAAAATGATGTAGAGAGATAGATTATCAGCGGCTGTTTAAGGAACTAAGAGCTTGCTGTATTATATGTATTATGTGCCTTTATTATTCTATATTGGTTTGTGTTGGAGCTAACTGTAGATTAGCACAGAAATGATGTAGGGAGCTAAATTGCCAATTGGCACAAAAATGATGTGGAGAGATAGATTATCAACGCCATTTGGTCCTTTCATTCGCCAGGTGGCTATTCACTTCCAGAATCAGCTGCCAATTTATTCCGGTAACAGAAAGCCTGGGCTGTTGACTGATCGCTGGATGGGTGTTTGTTTCCAGCCTCAGTAGGCAAATTATACCACTAACACAGACATAAACCCATTGGTATCTGATTATCTTTTTGTTTGTGGCTCTTTACCGTTTTTGTTGTCGTTGCTGTTACTGTTGCTCACTATTCCTGCTCTGTTCCTGCTTGCCGACTTGGTTGGTGCTGTTAGCAGGATGAGCGTCACTTCATTATCTTCTTCTATTGCGCATATTATTCTTTTCCCTTTGTATTTTGTCCTAGCTTATGGCGTAGTGTTATCGTGTACAGAAAATAAATGGTTACTTGTTCTAGCTGATAGTTTTGTTCCTGCTTTTTGTAGCTGTTGTGACGCAGTCCCCTTCGTTCTCTCCATGGAAGCGTCATCGTGGTTAGCTATTTATGTTTTACCATATGTGCTTTATTCGATGCTGGTTACATTGTGAATATGTTTTTTTCCCCTTTATATGCATCATGATGTAGGAGACGGTTTATATCCGTTTGTTAGTGCGGCTGATGCAGCGGAGAATAGAAAAAAAAGAAAATTATCTAATCTGCAGCGACGGACTGCTGAGGCAGATGGTTAGTTTGCTTTTGCTCCGCTTCCTTCGTCTATACTCCGTTATCTTCCTCTGTTGCGCATGTTATTCTTCACCCTTTCTATTTTGTCGTAGCTTATGGCGCAGTGTTGTCGTGTACAGAAAATAAATGGTTGCTTGTTCTAGCTAATAGTTTTGTTGCTGCTTGTTGTAGCTGTTGTGGCGCAGTCCCTTTCGTTCTCTACATGGAAGCGTCATCGTGGTTAGCTATCTATGTTTTACCATATGTGCTTTATTCCGTGCTGGTTACATTGTGAATATGTTTTTCCCCCTTTGTGTCCATCATGATGTAGGAGACGATTTATATCCGTTTGTTGGTGCGGCTGATGTAGCGGAGAATAGAAAAAAAAGGAAATTATCTAATCTGCAGCGATGGGGTGCTGAGGCAGATGGTTCGTTTGCTTTTCCTCCACTTCCTTCGCCTATTGTTGAACTTCGTAAAGAATATGTTTCATACTTAAAAGGTTTGCCTATTACATTTTGTCTTTACCCTCGTCTGTTCTAGAGTTGCGCTTTGCGTGCCTTTGTACTAATCTATTGTATATTTCTGTTTTGCGTGTGTCCTCCGTGTCTTTTATGGTTCTTGCTATTATAGCTACTTATAGTGATCGCTCATACTATGGTGGACCAGACTATGAATGTTCCAAATGCAATGCTGTTTTCTGGTTCCACGAAAGATCTCAGTCCAGGAGTTCTTCCAGGCAACGCCGAATTATTTATAACACGTGTTGTCGAGGCGGCAGAGTTTCTCTACCGGCACATCAAGAGTTCCCATCGCCGCTTCGAGAACTTATTGGTTTTAATAATGGAGCTCGGTCAACTGAATTTATGCGACTGATTCGTCACTATAACTCTCTCTTTGCATTCACCTCGTTGGGTGTTGATGTCGATAACAGTGTTAATACTGGTGGAGGGCCTTATGCTTTCCGTATTAATGGTGTTGTTCACCATCGTATTGGTTCGTTAGTTCCCGAAGCAAACCAGAGGCCTATGTATGCTCAGCTCTACATATATGATACTTCTAATGAACTTTCTAATAGATTATCTATGTTACCCATGGAAGGCACTCCGAATCATCAGCCAGATCGTGATATTGTTCAAGATTTGATTACCATGCTTGATTCTTACAATCCGCTGGTAAAAAAATTTAGAATGGCTCGAGATCGGCTGCTCTCTGAACATAATCCAGAGGTCTGTATTCGGCTAATTGGCTCGTCTGGTGACCATGATGATCGATATTCTTTACCAACTGTCCCAGAATTAGCAGCCTTGCTGATTGGCGGCGTATCTGAGGAAAGTAGTAAATTTGATGTGGTTGTCGAGACTCATTCTGCTGAGCTCAAACATATTTCATCTCTCCATCCTGCTTTGATGTCTCTGCAATATCCGTTATTATTTTCGTATGGTCAAAAAGGCTTTCATCTAGGTATTAGATATAAGGAGGTTGATGATCTGCCACCTTCTGTTAGGGAACACGTATCAATGCTTGAATTTCATTGTTACGAATGCCATTATCGAAAGGGTGAACCAAATCCATATACATGTTGTGGTCGTCTTTCTAATCAAATACAAGTTAACTGCTATTCATGTATTGAAGCAAACCGCCTTTCATTCCATTTCTTCAATCAAGATGTTCTGCGTTCGAGACATATCAAGGCATTTCGGCGCGCTTGGTCAAGGCACATCGAGAGGAAAAACATTGGTATACGGGTTTTGCTCTCTTCGAGCTTCTTGGTGGCCCTCGATATAATATTTTGAATTATCAAGATGCTATGGCTATTTGTCGTGAATATGGCCCTCCGGATTTATTCCATACTTTCACATGTAATTCGAAATGGCAAGAAATTGCTGATGCGTTAAAATATGAACCTGGTCAGAAATATTGTGATCGTCCTGATATTATAACACGTGTTTTTCACATGAAACTTGGTGAATATGTTTCTGATATCAAAATTGGCCAGACTTTTGGCCCTATTCGCGCAGGTCAGTTACGTATTTAGGTCGTATGTGTTTTGTTTCCTTTTGGTCTATTGTTTGCTCTTCTTTTTGTTTACCGTGTTACCTACTTGCTCCCAAACAGTTTTGTACACTATTGAATTCCAGAAGAGAGGCCTTCCCCATGTTCACGTCCTTACATGGCTTGCTAATCGTCCTAGGGATCCATCTCCAGCCTTCATAGATAGTTTGATATGCGCAGAGATACCTGATCCGATTATTGATCCACTTGGTTATGCTCTCGTCGAAGAATTTATGATGCATGGTCCATGTGGAGAGCTCAACAAAAACTGCCCATGTATGAAAGATGGTGTCTGCTCTAAGCGATATCCGAAGTCCTTCAAGTCGTAAACGGTGATCGATGAGTCTGGCTTCCCAATATATCGCCGTCGCGATGATGGCCGCTTCATTATGAAGAAAGGCATTAGATTAGACAATAGATCAGTTGTCCCATACAATATGGCTCTTCTTAAAAAATATCAAGCACACATAAATGTCGAATGGTGTAACAAAACAAATCTTGTCAAATATTTGTTTAAGTACTTGACTAAAGGCCAAGATAGAGCAAAGATGTCTTTTCGTTCTGATAATCAAGTACCGGAAGGATCCACCAATGCTCGCGCTTCTGGTATAGACGAGATCGCTGATTATATTAAGTGCAGGTATTATTGACAGAGTATTATTTTTTGTTTATTCGTTGCTTATCGTTGTGTTGCTTGCTTGTTTTCTATTTAATACTAATGACTAAAACATTTACTCCAATAGATACTTATCTTCGTGTGAGGCAATTTGGCGATTATTTGGTTTTGAGGTACATGGGCGAATGCCTTCAATTGAACGCCTATCTGTCCATATGCCTGGCATGAACAAAGTCATATATCATGAAAAAACAAAGCTAGCAGATATCGTCGTTGATCCAAAAGCATACAAAACAACGTTGACAGAATGGTTTGTTGCTAACCAACGTTTCGTTGAAGCTAGATCCTTTTCGTATTGCCAATTTACGTCTAAATGGAGATGGGACAATAATAGTAAAAAATGGATGAAAAGAAAACGAAATAGCTCCAAGATTGCCCGTATATACAATGTTCATCCAAGCACTGGTGAACTGTTTTATCTTCGAATTCTTTTGATGATTGTTTGTGGTGCGCAAACTTACGAAGATATTAGAACTTTTGAAGGCATATGTTATCCTACCTTTAAAGAAGCCTGCCGAGCTCGTGGATTAGTAGGTGATGACACAGAATGGTTCCTGCTTTTTGATGAAGCAGTCGTTTGGGCTACTGCACGACAACTCAGGCATCTCTTCATGGTGGTGCTTTGTTTTTCAGATGTTGCTAATCCTCAAGCCTTGTTCGATAAATATTGGTGTTTCTTTGTTGATGATATAGCGTACAGGTTACGCCAAGCCATACGAAATGCTTCGTATTCGATACCTGCTGACTATTTGCAATTGCACCTTATGAAGGAGCTTTCTACTTCGTTCTCCAAGAATGGTTTAAACTTTGATTCATACAACATAAAAATTCAATCTCCATATAATGATTCAGCTATTGTTAATAGGCTTATTGCGGAGGAGTTATCTTATGACACAGTTGCTTTAGCATCACGTGCTGCTACACTACATGCGGAATTAAATGATGAGCAGCGAATTATTTATGATAGAGTTATGGCGTGTATAGCTCAACAAAGATCCGGATTCTTTTTCGTGTCTGGCCATGGTGGCACTGGGAAAACGTTTCTTTGGAACGCTATCATAACCGCTCTTAGATCTAAATCAAGCATTGTTCTCGCCGTTGCCTCATCTGGAGTTGCTTCACTTTTACTCCCAAGTGGCCGAACGGCTCATTCCCGTTTTCGAATTCCTCTACGACATAATGAAAAGAGTTTATGTAATGTACCACGTGGGACAATGCTTGCTGAGCTTTTAAGCAAGGCTAGCTTAATCCTTTGGGACGAGGCGCCAATGACGCACAGACATTGTTTTGAAGCTGTTGATAGAACATTACGAGATATCATGTCTATTGAAGACTCTACTCGTGCGAACATACCTTTTGGTGGAAAAATTGTTATTCTTGGCGGGGACTTCCGGCAAATTCTACCTGTTATTGAAGGTGGTACCAAGAGAGAAATCATAGAAGCTTCGCTTATTAGTTCTCCTCTTTGGCAGCATGTTGAGATCTTAAAGTTATCTATTAATATGAGACTTCGTAGTTCTACTCTCTCAGCTCCTCAGCGTGAAAACCTCTCTACATTCGCTCAGTGGGTGCTTGATATTGGGAATGGCCATGTACCTTCGACAAGAGAAACTATTGAGACTGATACAGCTTGGATAACTATTCCTAATGATCTTTTACTAATGCCAACTAAGGATAACACAGGTTTTCTCATTGACTTTGTTTATGATTCATTCGATGCAAATTGTTGTGATACAAGCTACTTAGCGCAGCGTGCAATTATCTGCCCTACAAATGTTATCGCTGACGCTCTCAACAAAACTGTTTTCCAAAAACTTGCTGGTCAACATAGAGAGTATCTCAGCTTTGATTCGATATCACAGTCGGATGTCCACATTGGCGATGCTGAACTTTTATACCCGCCTGAATTCTTAAACTCTATTGTGATCAACAACTTTCCGCATCACAGTATCACTCTTAAGATAGGAGCTCCAATAATGCTATTGAGAAACATAAACCAAGCTATGGGCCTTTGCAATGGAACACGGCTTATTATCACAAGACTTGGTGATCGGGTTCTTGAAGGATGCATTCTTACTGGAACCAATGTTGGTCAATCTGTTTGCATTCCTAGAATTGTGTTGAATGCAACAAGTCCTCAATGGCCTTTCACTTTGCAACGCCGTCAGTTTCCAATTAGATTGTCGTATGCTATGACTATTAACAAAAGTCAAGGACAAACTTTAGCCAAAGTTGGTGTTTATCTGCCAAAGCCTGTTTTTTCACATGGACAGCTCTATGTTGCAGTATCACGTGTCACATCTCGTGAAGGCCTAAAGATACTAATTGAAAATGAAGATGGTTCTGCTTCTTCTGAAACAAAGAATATAGTATACAAAGATATACTGCCTTCTGTTTAGCATTTCTACCTCTCTGTACACGCTGATGCCAAAGCGTCACAAAAAAACTCTACTTGTTTTGTTGATGTACCAATGTGTGCAAAACCTGAATTTGCTCCCTGTGCGGGCTAGACTATATTTTGCTATGTTTAATTGCTTTCTTATTCTACTATTGTTGTTTTCTTTATTGAATTAATTATGTTATCCCTGCAAAGTATTATGAGGCTACACCTCCGTTCGTGTGATTTAGATTAAATGCATCGTTAAGAACTACGTTGTATTTTCCTATGCATGCTTGTCTTCTTGTTCTAACGTTATTCTTTGCTTTGTTGGATTTATTATCTTGTCCCTAAAGAATATAATATAGCTTCGCATTCTTTGCATTACGCTTTGCATTAGATATATCACAAAGATATTTTTCAGAAAATTAGTTAAGATGCCTAGAATGGACACACACTAGGTATTAGTTAGATAATGTTTTAAACAAGTTAGAATACCAAGTTTTTCCATGAGATCTAACTCTGCTTCATTACTTTGTTATGCATTATTGCAGGCTTCAAAAGAGCGATTGCAGCTCAACCAATACTATGACCTCCGCAGATCAACGCTTCCTTTTCGGTATGACCTTACCCATCTTTCATTCATTTAACGCTGTTTTATACTTTGTTCCAATCTTTCATTCATTTACCACTGTTTTATGCTTTGTTCCAATCTGAACAGCGTTCCCATCCAACCCCCTCTGCTTCGTAGTAGCGTTCTCTGTAAAATTTGTTTATGTGGTTTTACGCAAACATTTACTCATCGTTACTTCCACTGTGATTCACTATAGTCATTAAACCACATCCTGCTGTTTACCGCCCAATCCATCGGATAACAGTTGTTTAGCTTATTTCTTACACCTCTATACTTTTCCAGATAAATACAGAGCAAGACACGATAAGGAAAGACAAGATTGAGGTATCCCTTTTTTTGAATCGTCCTCGTACCTTCGTTATCAATAGCGAATTCCTACGAGGAAAAAAACTGTTTCCTTCGCTTTATTTTTATTGGTCCTGTTTAAAAACACTTCATCCTGTTTTATTTACATGTCTATAGCAAAACCATACAGTTTTTCCGGTTTAGACATTGCCAGTCAATAGCATAAAACTCCCTGTCTCAGTTTCTTGCATGACTTAGCAGATATCGATTTAGTAATGCTTCAACTCGTTTCAGCTCGTTCTTTGCTTCCAATTAAATATAAGATTTTCCTTAATAATTCAAATATCTAACAAACCAGATTGAAAACATAGCTTAAGAGTACTAATAGCAACTGTAATAGTACAGCTTCAAAGTTAATATAGATCAGTTCTAAAGAGTAACACAGAATCGAGAAGAAACAGTCAGACTATCCCTCTTTTTAATCACCCTCATAGCTTCTTTCTGAATAACAGATTTCCCATATAACATGTTACCTTCCTCAAATATTATTCTAATAGATACCCAACAATGCAGCACAGAATTATCACTTTGCTTTTTTAACGAAAACAGAATAGCACTCTGTTCTAGATACATCCGAAATCGAAAAAATATTTCTGTTCAGATTTAGTTCTTTTACTAAATTTTGGAGACTTGCAGTGATGATAAACCATCACATAGCGGTTGTTTACGTTTGCCCTCATCTTTCTTGCCTTTCCAAGTGAATACGGTTTATTTTTATTAGACCTATCTAAAAACATTTCGTTTTATTGTAATTGTAACTTTTTTACAAAATCGTACCGTTATTAGCGGCCTCGCACATTGCCAGTCAATAGCATAAAAGTTCATGTGTCAGTTTCTTACTTAACTTGCGAAATTTCGTTTTACTAATCGTCCAGCTCATTCTGTGCTTCCAGCTAAAACAAAAAAAAAATCGCTTGCCACTTGCAATATCTAACAAAACATATTGGGAACGTAGGATAAAAAGTACCGATACCAGCTCTAATAGTACAACTTCAAGCTTAATACAAATCACTTCTAGAAATTAAGATGGAATGGTGAAAAAAAAAGATCAAGCTACTCCTTATTCCAATCGAGCTCATACCCTGTTTATGAATAGTGAATTTCCCACATAGCATACTCCTATGTCCAGCTGTTGCTCTTAAAGCTGACCAACATAGCAACAAAAAAGTTACCAGCTTGCTTTAAAAAAAAGGTAATACCGGACTCTTATCAGTACACCTAAAATCAAAGGATATACCAGCTCAGATTTAGTTCTTCTGCTTAAATTTGCAGGCTCATGGTGACAGCAGGCAATTTATGAGGTATCTATCGTTCTTACAGGTGACCAAAATACGAGCGAAAAATTATCAACTTCCTTCGCTTTATTTTTATTAGTCCTGTTTGAGAACACTTCATCCTGTTCTATCCACATTGTCCAACTATTATTCTTAGAGGTGACCAACATAGCAACAGAAAGTTATGAGCTTCCTTTAAAAAAAGGTGATACCACACTCTTCTCAGTAGACCTAAAATCAAAGAATATACCACCTCAGATTTAATTCTTTTGCTTAAATTTGCAGGCTCATGGTGACAGCAGGCAATTTATGAAGTATCTATCATTCTTACAGGTGACCAAAATACGAGCAAAAAATTATCACCTTCCTTCGCTTTATTTTTATTAGTCCTCTTTGAAAACACTTCATCCTGTTCTATTCACATTGTCCATCTATTATTCTTAGAGGTGACCAACATAGCAACAAAAAAGTTATAAGCTTCCTTTAAAAAAAAGGTGGTACCAGACTCTTCTCAGTACACCTAAAATCAAAGAATATACCAGCTCAGATTTAATTCTTCTGCTTAAATTTGCAGCCTCATGGTGACAGCAGGCAGTTTATGAAGTATCTATCATTCTTACAGGTGACCAAAATACGAGCAAAAAATTATCAGCTTTCTTCGCTTTACTTTTATTAGTCTTGTTTCAAAACACTTCATCCTGTTCTATTCACATGTCTATAGTAAAACCATACAGTTTTTCCCAGTTTCGCACATTGCCAGTCAATAACGTAAAACTCCCTGTTTCAGTTTCTTGCATGACTTAGGACATATCGATTTACTAATGCTTCAACTCGTTTCAGCTCATTCTTTGCTTCCAACTAAATATAAGACTTGCCTTAGTAATTCAAATATCTGAGGAAGCGTATCGAAAACATAGGCTAAAAGTGCCAATACCAACTGTAATAGTACAGCTTAGAAGTTAATATACATCAGTTTTAAAGAGTAAGACTCGACAAAGAACAGTCAGGATATCCCTTTTTTTAATCATGCTCACGTATTCTTTATGAATAAGAAATTTCCCATGTAGCATGCTGCCTTCCTCACATATTATTCTTAGAGATGCCCAACAGCGCAGCACAGAATTATGGCTTTCCTATTTTAACAAAAAGAAAATAACACTCTGTTCTAGATACATCCAAAACCGAGAAAATATTTCAGTTCAGATTTAATTGCTTTACTAAATTTTAGAGACTCGCAGTAACGATAAATAGTCACATAGCAGTTGTTTACATTTGCCCTCATCTTTTTGCCTTTCCAAGTGAATACGGTTCATTTTTATTAAACCTAATTAAAAACGTTCCGTTTTATTCTGGTTAAAACTTTTACACAAAATCATACCATTATTAGCGGCTTCGCACATTGCCGATCAATAGCGTAAAAGTCCGTGTCTCAGTTTCTTACTTGGCTTGCGGAATTTCGTTTTACTAATAGTTCAGCTCGTTCTGTGCTTCTAGCTAACAAAAAACTTACCTTACCAATTTTAATATCTAGCAAAACATATTGGAAACATAGGATAAAAAGTACTAATACCAGCTATAATAGTACAGCTTCAAACTTAATATAAATCACTTCTAGAAATTAAGCTGCAATGCAGAAAAAAAAGAACAGGTTATCCCTTATTCCAATCGATCTGGTAACCTGTTTATGAATAGTACACTTCCCACATACCATACTCTTGTGTCCAACTACTATTCTTAGACGTTCCAGTATAGCAGCAAAAAGTTATGAGTTTCCTTTAAAAAAAGGAGTAATACTGGACTCTTCTCGGTACACCTGGAATCAAAGAATATATCGGTTCAGATTTAATTCTTGTGCTTAAATTTGCAGGCTCATGGTGACAGCACGCAGTATATGAAGTATCTTCACCTCCGTCTTCCTGTGAATAATACAATTGAGCTAATTTTTTATATCTCATCTATCATTAAAGATTTAAATAATTGAAGGAATCCTTATTTACTTACCAACATTTGAACAGGATTACCTAAGATATGTTACCGAGCTAACTACCGTGTAATTATAGCTTTTTGTCAAAATCATACCATTATTAACGCCTTCACACATTGTGAATAAATAGCATAAAAGTCCGTATCTAAATTTCTTACTTGCCTTACGAAATTTCGTTTTACTAATGATTCAGCTCAATCTGTGCTTTTTATCAGTTTGTTATTGTCCGGGCTCTTCGATGGTGAGGAAACGAAAAATCCTTATTTGCTTACCAGCATTTGACCAAAATTACCTAAAAGATATTATCAACCTAGCTACCGTGTATATATGCCTAATCGTCTGAAAAGCAGATTTAACAGTGTTTATGCATGATAACTTCGTTAACCTGACTATTTTTTTCCCGATTTGACTTCTCTTATTTCAGCTTAGTGGTTTCAGTATACGTCTCTTTAGCTGATGTTTTTTATCGGTTTGTTACTGCCCGTGATCTTAGATGGTCAGCAAACGGAATAGCGAACTTCAGCAGTCGCCTTTCAGCTAACAAAGGTATTCGTTCTTTTATCTTATGCGTTCAGCTTTCTTTTCGGTTTAGTATTTGCAATTCACATTCCTTACGGACTGTAATATGCGCTATAACTCACTTTTCATTGTATGTTATCGAATTTCGATTAGCACTGATAAGCCAACATTATATTAAACATATTGAGTACAATTGGTTTACTAAGATTTTTATACGGTTTTCACTATTTTTTATGCGTAAAGTACCTCGCTTTGATTCAGGTATTTGCCTTGGCCCGCCCACACAATATTACTAATAAGGTTTGTTAACTGAATGTTTACGTGAACAGACTATCCAGCAAAGCATGTAGGAACATAGCTTCCTCTTTGAGCGGTCATGTTTCGCTTTCCAGTTGTATATAGTGCTTTATCCTACCTGGATCTCATCGTAAGCTGATTAACGGATTAAATCTAGAACTCTCCTATTTACTGAAGAAGCAACCAGATTTCCTATATATCTTGACTACTAAAGTAAATCCTTTCCTCTTTTGGATTACTTCAAGTGCATGCCCAAACTTTTCTGTACAAAACCTCACGTTCTATCATTTACAATCGATTATCTGCAATAGCACTACTTAAATAATATTATTATGTTGGTATGGTGACCAACAACAAATCACGTCTTTCACAGTTTATTTAGGCTTACAGTTCCTACAAAATTTTAAAAAAAGACATATCGTTTCCTTTAAATTTACGAAGAAAATAGCGACCTCTTGCACCAGGTGTACAAACAAAACGTAAACTAATACATAATCTTTTAAAGCTCGAAATACTTATCCATCAATAGACTGAGCGTTCAAAATAAGCTATCGAAGCACGAAAGATTCCTCAGAATAGACAGTTCAAGCACAAAAGGATCGCCAAAAAAAATGCGTGTTTGTACCGAATAAAGCTCTCAACATCGTTTTTAAAACCTTTGGAAGACCTACGAAACATCTATGCTGCTCTACGTAAAAAAAAACGACAACCAAATTAAAAAACATTTGCGAATCTTTTAAGAAAACAAAACTATTCCATAATTTTTTAGAATTTATGCGGTTTGAAACAGATTTATTGTTTTCATATGCTTACTTACTAAAAAAACTTTTCGCAACATAACATACCACGCATGTTTTTTTTTCGTTGAAAAAATTCCTTTTTTCTTCAACGTATTTTTTTTGTTGTCTAAAAACGAATGAAACAGCTAGAAGAACGCAAATGAAATAGTGTTTTCCCCACATCTATCTAAATTCCATTCAAAAAAAGAAACCGCGATCACGTTAAATAAAAAAAAACGTTTTCATATAAAATAACCGCCTCGATTAAAATGTTACCGTATTTTTTCTCACATATCTATTTAGAGTCTACTCACGAAAGATTCACTATTTCCTAAATCGAATCCGCAAGCGTACTAAAACGAAAATAATCTTTTCGAGAAAAAAAATGATCCAAATACCACTACGTTTTTTTAATCCGCAAGCGTACTAAAACGAAAATAATCTTTTCGAGAAAAAAATGATCCAAATACCACTACGTTTTTTTAGTGCCTATTTGAATTCTCTCACGAAAGATTTATGGGTTTTTCAAGATTCTCTTCGTTAAAAAACACAAAAGAAAGAACTAATACATAATTACATGTTTCTTTAAGTACTTAGACGCAGACATAATTTTGATCCAAGCCAACCAATCGAACCAACCCGCACGACTAACTCGGCTCACGTCATCCTAAAAGCGTAGATCTCTAAAAAAAATAGGAAAAGTAGTATTGACCTTAGATATCTATCGTCTAGAACCTGTTTAATACGCAAACGGCCGAAAACTGTACATACTAAAGCTCGTTCAGTTTCGTCCAACGTTTTTTTCTTCTCCATGACTCCGTTTAGTAAATTCAGCCCGCCAGCTCACGCACCTCCATTAATTACCTATCTCATCTGTGTCAGACTGCGCTTGCCTCGAGGTTTTGACGAACTCCAACACTACGAATTCTATTGCATTTGGTTTACCTCATCCGCACTGTCTGCTACTCTACTCCTCGCAACTGCCTCTTTACACTCTAAACGCATCGCCCACAGTGATTCTTAGTACCAATCTCTCGCGCTCCCAACGGATTTCGCAGCAGGTTACTATCTTCCTGCGATTCTTGTCCATACCTTTTCTTAGTAACCATATTCGCATTCTACTGGTTACTACATTTATTTACGTTTTCTATCCTAATATTCCGAAGATAAAGAGATTAGCAGCATTCGTCTTTCCGGATAAATTCATCTTTCCTGTTCTTTTTGCAATCACGCCTCCCCAGCTCCCTTCATATTTAATCTCTCATGCTAACAGTTTACTTCGATATTAGGATTTCATCTTTTCTTTTCTTTTTGCATTCGCAGTTATTCACCTTACTTAATCTTTAATCCATCGTTTTTGTTTTAGCTCTATTCCCTTTGTTCTTCGCTCCTAATATTTACCCAATCGAGTGCCTACCCAGGTTTTCCTACTATACATCCTTATGATTCACCATATGGTCACGCTGCTTTTAATGTCTTTACCTAGCTTTATAGCTATCGTTTTGTACTCCTACTATTAATTCGCATATCTCATATATTCTTATTGTCTTTAACTACGTTAAGCTCTATCATTTTACTAAATGCTTGTCTATTGCATAGGATATCAATGTCTTATTCGTTGCTAACAGACGTCAATCAAAGCTCGCATAAATGGAAAATCCTTGTGCGAATAGCACGTCTTTGGGAATTTTCGAACACACAGGATCCAACGGATATATACCGCTTAGATTTTGTGATGATCGACAAGCAGGTTGACCATTCCCCACTATAACACACCTCTGTGCTAACAGTTTTATTTCTGTTATTTTACTTTCTTATTATACCTTGCCTTATCATTTAGGGAAATGTTATGCAAGGCCAAATTCCTCGGAAATGGCTTCAGAAATTTGCATCTACGTTAAAGGAACGATCTATTTATGAAATCGAATGCTTTGAGGTTCTTGAAGCGAAAGATAGTTATAGATCTGTTGATGGAAACAATCTAGCTCGGTTCTGCAGATTCACTACGCTCACTGAGATCTTTCCAGAACCGAATGATTTCCCTATGTATGCTTATAATGCTGTTTCATTATCCAATTTCGCTCCCCGTATTGGTAAAACTGGTTTGCTCACAGGTGAATTACTTCGTCTTGTTCCTACTACCTCCTTGTGACTATCGTGTTTTCCTCTTTTGTTTTTTACTTCTCGTGCTTTTTATGTGCTTTTCCAGATACAGTAGCACAGATAACTGCTGTTTCGCCTATTATTGACACAAACACAAAGCTTGGCCCAACCGTAAGACGTACGGTTACCGCAACTGATGGAAGGTGTTTACAATCTCCATATGAATCGTTCTCATACATTTTCATTACGCTCTAATTATTCCTTTCCTTACCAATATAATACATTCTCTATACAAGTAGTTACTTATTTATCATCTAATTTTATTTTGGGTTAATTTTATAGTGAGACAGTTGTTATAACATTGTGGAACCAACATGCCCAAGCATTTGAAGCTGACGCATTGCAAATCGCTTCTCAGAATGAATCGGCCATCGCTTTGTTTGTTGGCATGTTAGTTGGAACGTACTCAGGTCTCCTACTGCTACTTTTACGCCTATCGTAACCTATTTATATTCTGCACATAACGTATATACTTTATCTTATATCGAATACGATCTGCACTAGCATTGACTAACAACATTTTCTCATACATTTATAGGCCGACTTACATTACAAAGTACTTCCGCATGCAAATGGTATATTAACATACCAATCCCAGAAATTCACGCTCTACGTAACAAGTATTCCCCTTTCCCTGCTCTTTATCGAAACAAATTGTTATCACATCGTACACAATTTGTTACTTCAACATTGTATATTATGCTTATTCTACCTTACTTGCTACTGTATAGGCTTGATAACCATCCGCACCAGATTGAATATCAACAGACCAGCCATACCAAAACCGAACCGAATATCGCAACAGTCCGACAACTCATAGAGCTTATGCCTAATGAATTTGTGGTAGGTAACCAGAATGCATCCTTCTCCATTTCTTCAGCGAATTATATTATTGATGCGCTCATTATTTTTGTCTTACGTATATTATTATCTAAACAGGGCCAACCGTTCAGGGTCAACATCTTTATCAAAGATTTAGTGCCAAATCAGCCATGGTGGTATATGGCGTGCTCTTCATGTTGGAAAAAAACTTTTGTCGATGGCGACGGCTACAAATGCCAAAGATGCAGTGTTAAGACCGCAGAACCAAGGTATGATAGTCTCCACAAGCTCACATAGCTCACAGCTCCATTTATACTACTATAGCACAGTATAATGCTAACTGTGGAATACAATACATTCTCGCAATTGCAAAACAGATATAGGATAAACATTTATGCTACTGATCTTGATATCGATGAAGAAGGCGAATCTCCTACTGCAGAATTTATGTTCTTCGGTAATATAGCACAAAATTTGGTCGGGAAACCTCCCATGCTATTACTGACAGCAGCCCAAGAACAGGAAGGGTATATACCGCCAGAAATAAAAACGATAATCGGATGCAAATATGAGGTCATTGTTGAAATGTCTCAAGGATCGTTACAGTCCGAGAAACCAACATTCCGCGTGCGCTCCATTATATCACGCCTAGATCTCACCAAATTCCCTTCGCTAGAGAAATCCAAAGACCCATTATCTTTGCATGATAAGCTTGAGACAGACCAATCCCATGAAGACCAACATGTTGCTGCAACCATTGTATCACCTCCTGCTTCTACCGAAATACAAACATTACAGTTCACGCCTCCAACACCAACAACTGCTTGTTCATCCAAGGTACAAAACATTCTATTCGTCTGTCACTCTCATTACGCTTCCTTTGTCTTCTTAGATTATGTGCTTGTTACATTGCTCAACCTCATCAGACAATGCCTCAAACACTTGCTGTACCCGAAGAATCTCACTTACCTGCATCGCTACAAAGACCGCCTAAGAGGTGACGTTACTCACTACGCTCTATTTTATTTGCTAGCCACTCTATACAGTGGTTATCGCTTTCATTAACTACGTCCCTTATTCACAGACCAACCGATAGTGACAACAAAAAAACTGCAGCAAAAAAATTGTCTTACGACAACAAAGACAATATATAGCATAAGGTATGCTATTGTATATTCCCCGTTTACAACAGTGCAGCAATAGATAAACTGACTTATCATCACATTCGCTTACATTATTTCCTCACTAGCTTCCTTACAGTCAGCTCTAACGATCTATCCACGCAATTCGTTTTCTCTTACTTACAGGTCGTCCGTTGCCAAGATAACTACCTTGTTTCATGCGAACAGCGCTACAATACTCTTTCTTGTGACTGCATCTACTGCCAAAGAACACGATGTTGCCTCGCTTTGTCTACTTTTGTTTTGCTCCCTGGATCTTTTGCGTTTACAGCTCTGCTTCCTCTATGCTACAGACTAAACCAAAGTTTGGTTACTTATTCCCTGTGATCATCGCACAACGGATATTATAACGTTTAGCCTCCATGGTCCACAACATTCCCCCATGTAAATGTATTACCACTGTATAAATCTTTCTGCTATCAGTCGTACAGCCGTTATTTATTTGCTCGTCTTAGTTAGCTTATATGTTCCACCTGTCGATCTCACTTTCCTCAGACTATATTGCGCATGCTCGATCCTTAAATGTATCTTAAAACTACTACGCTAAAATACCCTCTGACTTTCTCCGGAACAACTTTCTCGATCATCTATTTATCCACCAAAAAAACGCTGTCTTTTTCGATAAAAGACCTTTGGCACTTTTACTATTTCATTTTTTTCACCGTGATTTTTACAAGAGATCGCTCAGATTTTAATAGCACACATAGACCTTTCCAAAAAAAAAATACTGCGCTGACCATTTTTGCTCCTAAACATTTTACCGAAAACCTAACAAGTCCATAAAATTATGCAACATTCTAACTTTTCCCTATTGACAATCTTATTTAAAAACGTTAACCTAAACGAAAAATTATTCGAAACTCCCACGCACCGTGGCGCGGCGTGCGCCGCGTCCTCATACCTAGTAGGACTTACAGGACGGAGGGAGTAATTCTATATCATCGGACTAGTTTATGACACCTGTCCTAAAAATTGGACAAGTGGTAATACAAATATAAAAGCAGCTACTCCATTGCCCCTTTTCCAAATGAAACCAATTCTGAACTCCGAGAAGGTCAAGAACGTCAATGGAGGAGACAGCTGTCAAATTATGGGTAGACAATCCCTAAACAAGAAAAAGAGAAAATTTTATAAATATACGAGCGCCTTCCTATATGAGTAGTACTTCTAGGCATCACCTTTTTGATACAAATTGATCCATCATTACTTGATAGTTGCATAAATATTAAAGCATAAATTAAAGGTGGAGGGTGATTACTTACCCATTTTATTGTTTCAAGATTTATACAACTTGTACCGAGAGAGTGATGCATAGAAGCACTACTCATATCTCTACTAATTCTAATTAAGAGTTAGTAATGATCATCCGTTCTTCTCGAGAGTATCTGATCCGTTAAATCTAATATGAACGACTGAGATGGAAGGAGATTTAACCCAATAGCCAAATCTCTTTGGAAGAACAAGTCTTTTCTACTATTGAAACATAATTAAAGTTAGTGTTCTTTGTAAATAATTTTTTTGTCGCAAATTGAGTTTTCGTTGCAACGCACGAGCATAAGACTAGTAGACTAGTATTATTAGTTCTTCTCTTTGGAGCCTTTGTTAATTCTGTTTTGAGTTCATTTTTTTCCATTTGGACATTTTCATTTTCCATGATGATTTGCTAGTCCAAATTAATGTATTGTAGAGTATACATATCCTCGTTTCTGGATGAACATATGGACTGCTCTTTTCTAGCGTATCCGTAGAAACAGGTAATTCATGGTAGTATAATAATACCCTTACTATACTTGAAAAGTTCCGCTCCTCTCATGCATTTGAGCCGCACGGCTCAATTTTTTTTTTTTTTTTTGTGTTTTGGTACTTACATAAATTACGAATAGATCTTTCGCGATTTTTTATGAGGGCAAGATATTTTTTCCTAAATCGCGTTTAGGTCCCTCGTGCGCCATTTTACGGAAAAAAAACTCCCGTTAAATTCAAATCGGGAACAAGCCCTTTTCTAATTTTTCAAGATAGCGAATAGGTCCAAAAATGTAACAGTCAGGTTCTTACTCCTTACGTTTAAGTCCTTTCTCCGTTTTTCCCGGAAAAAAATGTTTTCGTCACTACAAATATGTGTGCAACTCTATCTCTATACTTTTTTCCCAGCTCGATTTCCCATCTCGATCTCTGATATTTTTTAAAACATGTATTATTATTCGGCGAACGCGTAGAGTGTTAGACTCGACAAAAAAAAGTTGTCATCTTTAATAATTTTTCACCCTTTTCCCTCTAGACTTTTTCCCCGCCGCGGTTTTCCAGCTCGGTCTCCAATATTTTCCAAATAATTTGTCGAAAGAGATATTTCTACAACTCTATCTCTCTATTTTTTCCCCGTTTCGTTCATTATTTCGACGATTTAAAAAATAAAACATCGCTGAAAAAAAAGAAAAATTTTCTACCGAAAAACGGCACACGCGGCGTGTTACACCGCGAGTCTCTGATATTTTTTAAAACATGTATTATTACTCGGCAAACACGTAGAGTGTTAAACTCGACAAAAGAAGGTTGTAGTCTCTAATAATTTTTCACCCTTTTTCCTCTAGACTTTTTCCCCGCCGCGGTTTTCCAGCTCGGTCTCCAATATTTTCTAAATAATTCGTCGAAAGAGATATTTCTACAACTCTATCTCTTTATTTTTTTCTCCGTTTTGCTCATTATTTCGACGATTTAAAAAATTAAACGCCGTCGAAAAAAAAGAAAATTTTCCTTCAAAAAAAAAAGCGACAAGCGTTACGTCATGAAAATTTTTGTGTCCTTTCAATTTGTTTAGCTCATTATTTCGATGATTTAAAAAATAAAACGCCGTCAAAAAAAAAAAAATTTTTCTCTGAAAACGCCGCTTACGCGCGAAAAAATTTTCTAGTCATTTTATATAGATCGAGAAGCTGGACTGAACAGAATTGAGGGAGAAATTTTATATATGATAATTACCCCTCGTATAGTACCTAGGGTTTTAAAAATCGAAATTTAAAAACCGGTCGACCGTAAAAACCACTCGAAAAACCACTAAAAAACCGTTAGAAACCGAAGGGTTAAAAAATAAAAAAAATTGAAAACTATTCGGTTTTCAATGAAACCGTGGTTTTTCATGAAAAACTGCTCGGTTTTCAACGAAAACCGACCGCACCAATTAAATGTTTTTTAAAAACGGTTTTTGAACGGTTTTCACGAAAAACCATGGCTTTGCAACAGTTTTCGAACACATAAATTTTTTCAAAATTTTTAATTTTTTTTAATTAGACCAGTTTACCGAGTGGTTTTGGATTTTGAACCGGAGCGGTAAGGTCGAAAACCGCGGTTTTTGAGCGGTTTTGTTAACCCTGATAGTACCCGAATTCTATCTGAAAATCCCTATTTTTCAAATAACAATACAACTCTTTTATTTGCAAATCAAAATAGAACAATAGGAGAGAAATATAACAGGAAAAAGGATAAAAAAAAGCCCGAGAGAAGCAAAATCACTTTCGGAAGTTTAGCTACGGGAGCCATACCAAAGGCCGCGCTGATACAAGGTAGATTAATCGGCTGCGATCAGACGTACTAGCTCTTTGCGTTCTCCTTGATCACTAGTACACATGCTTGCAACATCAATAATCATTCTGGAAGAAAAGCAAGATGACACAAGTATCAACTCAAATGAATTTGAGCTGAAAGCAAACGAACTCAAATGAAATACAAGCGTTGTGCTGCAATGTACAAGGAGGATCTGCCTTGAGCTTTCCTGCAGTCCTCAGAGTTTATAGTTCCTTTCCGGACAAATGAGCACACATGCACACCATGTACAAATCTTTTCAACAAGCAGCGGTTATTTGGCGCCATAATCTGCCTTGGTGTGCCTTCTACAGGGTGTTTCGTCTTTCCATGACACTAGCAAACAAGCAGTTAGTATCCATGTCGGTGCACAAACTGAAGGGCAAGTTATGCAGATTTTGATCAAAATTTTCTGGTCATTAGAATGACATCGACTCTTTGAACAAGTCTGGGCAGATTCGTCGTCATATATGGTGTGGAATGCATGGCAGATGATAAGAGGATTCTGCATACCTTCAATCAGCGACTTATCCACTTGTACTGCCCAGATCAAAGTCCATTGTGTAGTCATACTCAATGGTGGGTATGACAGAGGTCATAAATTTTAAAAATATGAAAAGGTACCTATACAGAAGAGGGACAGAAGTTAAGACACTAGCCAGTGGAAGAAATGTGCTGCTTTCTGTTATGCAAGCAATCAGCAAATGGTATCTGCATAAAGAATATTACTTGTCAACTTCTGGTTCAACTCCTCGAGACATTAGAACATCAATGATCTTTTTCATCACAGCAGCGTGTTTGCATGGATGCACTGAAGCATGCTTTCCTGCAAACAAGTGAGGATGGTCTTCAATAGTCACCTGTGTCAACAGAAAATGATGCTTTAGCACCACAAACAATGCAACTTGAATGGCAGGATGGAGAAAGCTTAAAATGCACAAAAGGCCTAGTACTGAACTTTATAAACATCAGCTTGAATAGCAGGATGGAGGATAGGTTAACATGCATGAACTAGCACAACAAAAAATACACTTCTGGGTTCTGAAGCTAAAAGGACAGAAATGAATCAGAAATTCTAGGATGCTAAACCATGAAAGAACCTATTTTCCAAAGACTTATATTGTAGAATCTGGTTATCTGTGTATTACATTTGACATGTCAGAAAATCAAAGTAAATAAAACAACATAGTTAAAGATGTACCGTTTTACGTGCATGGTCTTGACTGATATCTTCAAACACAAGTTCAGGCTTTAATGACATTCTTGACTGGAAAACAAATTAAACGAATCAAGTTCAGGTGCAACATGTAAGACCATGATAACTACATCCAAGAAGCACTAGCTGCGTGTTAAAGTAGTTTACCTCATCATATCCTGTAAGCCAGACACGTGGAGTCTGGTGGTATTTGTCATATCTGCAACAGAAGAACTACTTATATACTTACCAATAAAAGCATGAAACAGTAAAACACAACAGCGCTTTGACAAAGCAAATAGAACTAAGTGGACCATCTAATTGTCCACAAACATCAATGGCAAACCATCGAGGCAGCAGCATTTAATTACTTACAAAACTTGGTCACTTTGAAATTGTTTGCAAATCAGATGCCTATCGTGGCAACTATAACTCACAGTACACCAAGCATGCAGTCTGTGTAAATTTAAGTGTTGAGAGGTGCAGCTATGCAAAATATAAAGTTTGGCTGATCCAAATTAGAAACACCATGTAATTGAGACATCCTCCGTAAATGTCCATACACATTGCATGTAGCCAATATGCAGACTTTAGACAAGCACATAAATACCAATTATGCATAGCCTTGGCTACAATTAATAAGTAACTACACACTAATCACACAAGCACTAATCTATTGAACAAAAGAATTAACCAAAACCTGCAGGCAAGATAACAGAGCTTACGTGATGCTGACATCATATGTTCTAGTACGAAGGATGTTGTCATCTTCAGGCTCTTCTGCGACGAAATATGAAGGCTGAGTGGTAGCCTGAAATAGGATGAGAAAGGCAAAGTTGGAATCAGTAATGACTATGAACTTTATCAGCCTTGCTTAGGCATGTCTGATGATATGATCATGGTCTTCCTACCGAATGATCTCCTGTATCTTCATAAGTGTCCATGTCAGGTATATCCTCCTCATCTTCCTGCTTCTCACCAGCACCGAAGTATGAGGGGATAGATTTTATCCCTTCGGCTTTCCCTATATCCAACATATCCATAGAGGGTATGTCTTCCTCCTCTTCTGGCTTTGATCCTAAACATTACCAACAGAATAAAAAACAGTTTAGCTCATACAATACAGATAGTGCGAAACAAAACAGCCCTGAGAGATCAACCTTGCACCCCGTGTGTGGCGAGCCAGCCTTCGCCATCCTCCTCATCATCAAGAACTACCTCAGCTCCTGCTGCATCATACTCTTCCTCGACCGAGACAGCACGTCTTAGGCAAGGCACTGCCAGCAGAACCAAATTTAGCAGGCTGATTGCAAGGGGGGGCTTCACACCGTTCCAAAACATGGGGAAAAGCCTAAATTTACGCAACTCTGTCCTCCAATTCAGCATTCCAATACATGGTGGCCTAAAACCAATTTTATCCTAACTACTACCATCCAATACATGGGGAAAACTACCAATTCTATGCATCAATGCAGTATCCATCAAATTCAAGTAGACAAGGAAATATAAACCACACATTTACGCAATTCAGCAGCAACATACCGTTCCTGGTAACGAGGAATTGCTTGTCGGGAGGGAGATACGACTTCCTCTTGCTCGGATCGCCCGCCTCCCTGCACACAAGGCGCACCCACCAGATCGATCAGACACCAACCCAGTCAGAAACCCCCGAATTCCCCGAACCGCGCGGAACGGAGGCAAGAGAAACGCACCAGGACCACGTGGGACACTTGGAGACGAGGTTGTCGCCGGCTAGGATGAACTCGGGGACGGAGAGGACGCCCTTCTCGAGGAACGCCGACACGGTGCGCGGGCCCGTGACCCGCTCCACCGTCCCCTTGTAGAGCTCGTACATCTTCTGCTTCATCTGCATCCTACTCCGGTTCCCTGTTGCTTCCTCTCGACGGAGACGGGGACGAGAGGGGAAAGCTAAGAGGAGAGGAGGAGAGTTTGCCCCGAGCGGAAGGCACCGGCGACGGGAGCAGAGCCGTATCCCGTATGCAGCTTTGTACTACTACGCCACCGGAGTTGAAACACAGCACGCATGGACTCCTCGGCGTGCCTGGGCTGGACACGGGCCCGGTCTACCGGATACTGACCCAATGGGCCAATTAGCCCATGTTAGTCGGCCCAAGTTAACTACTAACCAAGTGGCCGGCCTGCCTGTCTTATGAAAACAAGTGTTTCCTCGGCCTGGTAAGCAGTTGGCCACTTGGCCCAGCCCAATCCAATGCCGTGGCGTCGTCTTCAAGCAAACAAAACGACACGTCTACATCTTACGTGGCCCCGCGGGCAGGCACATCCCAGCGTCCCCACCACGCCACGTCACCAAAACAGCCCTATCCAATCAGCAGATCAGTCCACACATCGCGCCCACGCCACGCGCTTTCCGGAGCTGCCTCCCCACGCGGCAGAGCCAAGAATCCCACCGCCACTTGCATGTTGACCCCACCAATCAGTCAAACAGTCAGCTGTTCATGGCTCCTCACCGCGATTAGCCACTCGGCCCAACTGTACTGCACCCACCAGCAGTCAGACCCCACAAACACAGGGCCCGCAAATCAGTGATACTATGTGTCTACATCCTTAAGCGTAGAGTGCAGACTGCAGAGGCCCCATCGAGGGAGCGGGGTGGGGAGCGTATGAAATGCGTCGCACAGACCGCCATTTCCGGAATCCTCAAGAGCTCCTTCCGATTTCGATTCTCTGTTTCAAAATTTCTTTATCGGGAGCGACCGATTCGAAGCTGAAAAGGCGCCTTCCCCGACACGCCGCGCCCCCCAAATCTCCCAAAACCCTACTACGCCTGTCTCGCTCCACCGCCGCCTTGAGATGCTGCCGGAGACCGACGCGGCTGGTCTCGCGGCGGTCGTCCTCGCCGCGTCCACGCCCAAGGCGGCGGCGGCGGCGGTCTCGTCGGTGGCGGACTTCCTCCGCCGCCACGCCGGCGACCACCCGCGCGCCTTCTTCGCCGACGCGCTCCCCTCGCTCCTCTTCCGCCTGTTCGTTGCCTCCCCCACCTCGCTGTCCTTCATCGACCTCGCCGCCGGCTGCGCCGCCCTGACTGATCTCCTCGTGTCGCTCCTCTCTCCCTCTGGGCCGCTCATCGCCGCCGTTCTCGCTGCGGATCGTCACGCCCTCCTCCGATTTGTCTTCCCATCCGAGCGGCTCCCTGATTGGCTCCGCCTCGCGCTGTCGTCCGCCGCCGCCTCCTCTGATAAGGAGGTCTCGCCGCTCCTCGCTGGCCGCATCCGCTCCGATCTCCACCTCTCGGTATTCGAATACTACCTCTTCTGGTTCGCGTACTACCCCATCTCGGTCGCCACGGGGACGGCCACCGCCGGCGGGGGCGCCCCAGAAGCGTCGCCTTCCACTTCAAAACCCTCGCTTAAGTCGCGCGCTCGCCTCGAGAACTGGGTGTCCACCCTCGCCTCCACGACTGGCCGCAATCCGAGTCAGAAACCAGAGAGATCGTTATACCTGAAGCTTCTGTACGCGTACCTTAAGGAGTTCGTGCCCAGTGATTGCGCACCGCCGCGCGGTGGTTGTGGCACACTGCTGCATCGAACTGTCAGTGACGGTGTGGACGCTGCTGAATCCTTCAGGCGAGCCGAATTCTTGGTGCACACGCTCAAGGAGTTCTGGCTTGTTGGGGACGACTTCTCACCGCTGCCTGTGCAGACTTGCCGTGCCTATGGGCTGCCTTTACGGTCTCCTCTGTCCTGTGCAAACGCTAAATTGGCCGAGCGCCCGCCAGCACCAGGACTTGGCGATGCAGTGAAGCTGTTGGTGATGTATTTGAACAGAAGCAGTTTTTGCACAATTGTGGATGCACGCAATGTGTTTGAGGGAATGCCTTCAAGGAAGGAGTCATGTGACAGACCTGTTGGCTACTGGAATCCATTAATACAGAGGCCGCTGTATCGTTTTTTGCTAAGGACTTTCTTGTTCTGCCCCATGGGTGTAGATATCAAAAGCACTGCCCAGGTTTTTTCTGCATGGATGGTCTATATGGAGCCATGGAAGGTTCATCAAGAGGATTTGGATGAGTATGATCTGCCACCTCCAGTTGGGGGAAATGTGCATCGCGTTAGTGATGGAAAGAGGCAGGGGTGTGAGGCAGTGTACACTCCAGCATGGCAGAGCTTTGTGCTGTCCAACTATTTGTTCTACAGTTCATTGGTAGTGCACTTTCTGGGATTCGCTCATAAGTTTATCCACTCTGATGTTGCCTCTGTGCTGCAAATGGTATCAAAGGTTAGTGCACAGCTATTCTCTCTTGTTGCATCATAGTTTCTAGAATTTTCTAGCTATATGTGTTTTAATCCCTGTCTGCAACACATGTGATCCTTGGTATGTACGGAATATTGTAAACTCTTAAAATATTAGCTAGGCAGAACATCCTTGGAATTCAGGTGTTGTGTACTTGTGCTTATATGTTTCAAAACTGGGGGTTATGTGTTTCAAAACCTTAGCTGGGCCTGGGCTGGACACCCAAGATTGTTCTATTAAATGGAAAAAAAATTCAGCCTATGTTATGCAGTTAATGATACAAGACTTAGGAGCAATCTTACAGCTCCTCTAATTTAACTACATGGTAGGGACTAAGGAGGGCATTTTCTCCAGAATTTTTAGTCGTGTGTAGCTTCATGTGATGAATTGATGTCATATATTAAACTATTTTGGAGGGCTTGATAAGTTTTGATTGTCTGAACCTGAACATTTTATAGTTTACACATGTATTTGTTTATTCCACTTGATTGTTTTATCTTTCTTTGGGTGTTAGTATGCTTTGGTTGATTCTAGATGTAATTTTTCTTCCTAGTAGCATTAGCATAGCTTTCACCTTGCAGGACTGTGGTTTGGTCATGATTGAAATGAGCATGGAACTGTGCTTCAGACTTTCCCCACCCAACTTCCTTTTCACTTGTAGCACCATTCTATTGCAGAAAGTATGCACCATATGTGAATTGTATCTGGCTATTTTTCATGGCTGTGAATGTTGATTGACAATGTAGTAAGGTTATGAGATATTTTTTTTGCGTGCTTTCCTTGTCTATGCTTCTTTCTCTACCAAAACATTCTTCAGCAAGGTTCATTAGTGTGATGATGTAAGTTTTGCTTGAAGTTGAAGTATGGCTTTGGTTGTCAGAAATATTGGATTGGATGCCATATGTGCACATGAGTGATGCTGGTTTTCCGGAAGACATTTCTAAAACAGAAATGATAGATGTGCAATCAGTAAGGCATCTAATGTTACTCTGTTAAAAGACTGCACACCTGCATCTAGCCGAATAAGTAGTAATTGGCCATTGTTTTATGTTAATGTCAATTCAAGCCATTTTTCATTTTTTTCTTCAAATAATGCATCTAGAAAAGAGTACCTCATTTCTTTATAAAGCACGTCCCAGAGGGAGAGACGAGATTCAAGATGCTAGAAAACGCAATTTAGGCAATGGGGTTTCATTTTAACCTAAGGATTAATATTGAACGTGGTGCCATTTATAGCCATCTCCATTGTTCTCTACTGCAGTACTGCTAGATACAGTTTGCTTGTTTTTTATACGCTTTCTGAGTTATGTGGGTGTTTGAGGTGTGAAAAATGTATCCAGATGTGCCTTGTGTTGTAACCTCACGGAACATGTTGCTAGCTGTAATACCGGTACATATTACCGTACAGGTTACAAGTTCATTGAACTTAATATTTTGCACTTCCTTTGCTGAATTCCTGTTCCTGTTACTAGGTGTATGATCTCTTTTGTAAATCTATTTTGTACTTTTTTTACGTCATATGCATCTCATTTGTCTTGGAAATTTTGGTAATATGCATAAAATGTTTGTACTGTCAAGGATCAGCTTGTGCTGAATGTGACCATACAACTAACACCTTAATCTTCTATTCTATATCATGTGTTTTCTAATATTGGTGAGGCAGCTTTTCTTCTGAACTTTGCAAAAACATGCTAACCAGATTTGTTGCTCGAATCAACCCACAAAGAAAGAAAAATATTTTTTAGCCTACCTCAACTTGCTTGGGACTAAAAGGCTTTGTTGTTGTTGTTGTTGTACTTATTGGAGAACTAGCAGTTATAATCTAGAATCCAGTTGATCCATACATAACTTTTTATGATTATGCCACCAAAATTATCACCTTGTGCACATTGGAACTATATGCCTGATATCTTACGTTCGTTCAATGTCATCCATATTTTACTATTTCAGTGGATAGTCCTGAATTTTGCAAAATTTGCTAACCATATGTATTGCTTAAATCATTTCAGGAATGGTAAAGAAAAATAGAGCTTTCACCACTTACTATTTTGTTGAACTAATGGCCTTTTGCTCTTTTGCTGATTATATTGTTGTTTGGATTATTCAGGTATTGGAAGTTTTGGGTTCGCCCAAATTGCTGGGGCTCATCTACAGTGTCGATGCTGCATATCATTCTAGATCGTTTGATTCCTCGTCATGTTATTCGGATCATGTGCTCAAGTATGTCCCATCAATCCGTGAGCAGCTACAGGTAGGAAGTGGAATACATGGATACCGTTAGCTGTTTCCTGTGAAATGATGACACTTACCGCTCTGAACTTCTAATGCACTGCAGCATTTGAATTTCATAAAATGTCCTAAAAAAGAAGTACAATGGTACTATAATGTGGGGGAGTATTTCTAATCTAACTTTTGGTATTCCTAATCCCTCATGTGATTTCAGGACTGGGAGGATGGTTTGTCAGAAAGTGACGCTGATGGGTCTTTCTTGCATGAGCGTAGGAACTCTAATCTGAGGCTTTTCAGCATTGATGAGGATGGGGCTTACAACTTGCTTCAGGTGCATATATTACTGTGCAATTATCATTAGTGCTCTATGTCTCAAGCTAGCATATGTTGTATTGTAATGATTATACTTAGTACACTGGAACCAGTTAATAGAACCATAAGTAGTTCCTTGAGCTTTAGAGCTGTGAACATTTTACATGCACCAAACAAAAAGGTTGCTGGTGATCACCTATTTACATGGCAGATATGTTCGGGTTCACATTTAGGTCTATTCCTTTGTTGAGGAGGTGTCAGGATGTTCTGGTAGTTTATCTAACATTACTTGCTCTGTTACTGGATGACTATTAATGCTGCACCTGTTATTACAGATATCCCTGAATTCTGACTTATTGTTGTTTTCCTTTCTCTAAGTTGCTGTTGCTGCGGGCAGAGCCAGAGATTCAACGTTTGCCAGGTGATGCTGTGCAAACTCTCCAGACTTTGGATTTAATCAAATCCCAGATGAAAAAAGTTTTCTACAAGCACGTTGAAAGCTCCCAACCAAAGAGCTTGCCAGAGGGAGAACACAACCATCATCATGCATGTGGTGAGGTATTCACACCTAAGCATCCAAATTCGGGGAAAATCTCATTGGCTGATGAGAAATATAAAGGTGACTGGATGATGCGGCCCATCTCAGACACTGAAGTGGCCTGGATTGCAAGGATGCTGATCCGTTTTTCTGCTCGGCTGAATGAGGCCCTTCGACTTGACCATGTTGATGCAGATGCTACCCCCACAGGCCCAACCATCATCAAGTTTGATCGAAATGAGCTGAGCAGAGTTGGAGGCCCCAAGGATGCTGCCAGAATGCTGCTTGTCAGTGTCTCTACATTGCTCGTGGTGGTGGGACAATGGACCCTGCAGTTCATGAGGACACACAGGATTAAGATCAACCTGAGAATTCTTGCATCCAAAAAGCTTCTTGCAGCTCTTGCAGCTGTTATGTTGTACGTGGTGTTCACTGTTGCGAGAAATGTGCTATCGTGAGTCTGTTGAGCTCTGCGTTTCATTCCTGGTGATGCTACTGCTGCTCGCCAGCAATTGCCCAACCTCCGAATTTTGCACTGTCGACAGTAGTACATATGCTGTACAGGAACCTATAGGAGAAAAGAACTTACAGAGAAAACCTCAGCAACTCTTTCAATCTTGTTCTGTTATTTTGTGCTTGTTGTTGACAGCCCAACAAAAGTCATGCCTGGTTCTTTATGTGCTCTTGTAATACAATTTCACAGTCACAGTCAGGACATGTGGTATAGGGAAGTGTTCTAGGGATTGCGTACTGTAACTAACCAGCACTTTGTGACAGGCTTTGCAATGTTACAGTTAGCAGAGTTGTTTTCATGACCAATTATCAATTCCAACCATTGTCTCCTAGCAGAGAAGTTGATGTTCGAGCAGATCATCTGGTTCCTTTCCTGAATGGCACTGTGCTGTGTGCGGTCTTAAGAATGTCGCCGGAGAAAGATTAACAAGCTTAGGTGTGGTATTCTCATATTCCACCTGGCTGGAACCAGCTTCTGCGCTAGTATCAAGCTGAATCAAAGATAGGCATGGCTCTTAGTATACGCTGTTTTCCTTACTTTTGCACAACATTCAGCTTAAAATCTGTTCCTTTCTATGACTGAAATTGTTTGAAGATCGATTTTTTTTTACATGAGTGGTGAAATTGCTAATTGTGATCTTGAATTTTTCCGGGGGAAAAAAACGCGGTCCTGAACCCCAATTTTTTAGATTTACCCAGGGGAATCATCTAACCTTGTACTAGGATAACATCTGTAGTCTTGGATACGCTTTCAACATGAAAGGAAATTAACAATAATTGTATATGGCATACCTAGGTTACCAACAACCACCCTATGGGCATGAGTTTTTTGTTCCATCTGAGTTGCATTTAGAATGTGCTGCTTATTCTAATAGAATCCTCGTTTCCTGGTTGAGGTGCACGGGATATTCATCTGCGAGTTTGGTGAAGAATGTCTTTCAGTTGCTCGATATATCAAATTTGTTTCCCGTGGGCGGCGAATACCCCCTCCCCACTAGTTATGATGACAGACTTGAATAGCTTAAAAAAAACTGACCAAAAAAAACGAGGAGATATAGCGATGGTCAATGGGAAAGGAGCACCTACTTCAGCGCAAACTGTGTGCTACGATGCTGACATCTTCACCATATACGACTAATAATTCCTTAGGTTGTTAGGTGCTGCATTCCTTTCTTCCAACACGTCCTGAGGCGTACATGATTACTCCCTCAAAACCTCATGACGCAACAAATTAACCAAATGGACCGTTCTGAATCGTTTCGCTGTGCCGCCAATGGAGACTTGTCCTGCAATGACGATGCCCCCAGGAAACAAACTCAATTCGTCAGATCCTTCGATCTTCCCATGAATAATCTCTCATCTTAAGCAACTATTTGAACCCTGGAGGCTTCTTATCAATGATTTACCTAACCAGCTTGGCAAGGACAAAGGGACACCAAGAAGTAGAGGGGCATCGATCAGCACGCAAAGGACAGTACTCTCAAAGGCTTGTTAAGATGCCCCTGCTTCTTTAACCCTGCCTAATGTCCAACGACAGTGCCAATTGAGAAATGCCCCCTCTATCTCTCTCTTTCTTCCTATCTTTTTGAGACGAGGAACAACCCTTTTGCAAAGCCAGTAACGCAAAAGCGTCCGAGTTTGTCTCCTCTCCCTCTGTATGCCAAGCATGCAAATGCAATGGGGAGTGCTGGACCAGATTCAGAGCTTAGGCTGATGGCACGGAGTGTACGACGAGACAAGCTATGAAAGCACCACGTACTCTCTAACCTGTGTTGAGATTCTCTAGGTTTCTAACATGCTTGGCTCAGGAGGACCTGTAGCTAGCATTAAGCCATGCATGCATGTCTGTGAGGTGGACACAACGAAATAATAAAACACGAGCTACAGTAGCCACGCATTCATGAGAGGCAAATTAAATTCGAGGGAGAGGAAACCGTACCATACAGATACGGCCGTACCGTATCTTGTCTGTCTCCTGTACATTAGACCGTATCGTGTCAGTCCATGAACGTACGCAACATAACCTACCAGATACCTGTTCCTACGAGTACTACATTAGTAAACTCTGGGATTGCTTTGCTCTTCTAAGGGCCTGTTTAGTAGGGATTCAGTTTCACCAGAAGCTGAAAATTCTAGTTTCACCAGATTCGTGAAGCTGAAACTGTGAGTATATTAAGAGTCTTTAGATGGATCATCCCGTTTACATTTTAGACTAAAAATATAAACTTAATTCACTTTATTTTAGCCTACAAGTTTTAGATTTCTGATGAAGTTGGAATCTGAAGCTCTACCAAACAGGCCCTAGATTGAAGAAGATTCCCAAGCTGGCTTCATAGAACAGTAGTATTGTGGATTCCAGCCGTCCGATTTACGGACGATTGGGCATCTCTGTTCTCATTGTCTGGCTTGATTTTTTAGTTTCCCTGTCACTCTGTGCAGCGTTGATTTCGTGCATATATAAAAAATATCTCAAGCCTACATGATCTCTTGCTTCTCCCTTTGTGATTGCATTGTATAATTGCATGATTGATTTGCTCCGGCAAGGCAGGCCTTTCAATGATTTTTTTTAAAAAAAACTAGCCCTTACTTTGTCTGCTCAAAAGGAATAGAAGAATGGAATGCGAAACGTGCCTGATCTGTTAATTTCACCTCCTTTAGATCAGGTCTAGAAATCGAACGCTACATTCATGTTGTATCTATGCATGATTAGACGACTAAGCACGTTACAACGTAGGCAAAGGATTAGATGCTGACATTAATTGTACGTTTACGTTTCTTTCTTTCTCCCTTTTATCAAAAGGAGAAAGGGAGGTTTAAGGTGGGAAAATAAGTTAAAGCTTGATTGAAGACATATGCATCTTTTCTTGGGATAAAAAGCACTTGCGACACGACAGTGGGCTAGGATGAACAATCTCTCGGTGCCAATGGCTTGGTAGGTCATCATGATTTGCACTCCACTCCCATGCATGGATGTGAAAGTGGCAGCAAAAGAAGAGGCAAGGGCAATTACAAAACACCTTGTCTCTAATTCTCTATTGTCAATTAGAAGAACGGCTTGTTGTTGCTCAGAGAAGAATGGCCAATGCCAAACGATAAATGTCAGTCAGCATCAGATAAAGAAGGTTTCTGCAATGTGGCAATGTGCTCTCCATCACAACCTTGGGAGGAAATCAATTTATTCGCCAAATGCCGCGTAGGTAGGGTAAGGCTCTGTAGAAGTATGGGTGAATTGCTCATTTTTTCTTATCAATCTAATTAAGCTTTTAGGTGAACATGTTAGTGCATGTAACTCAATATAGTATCAATGCCAAAAAGTCTTGAGTTCAAGACCCAGATGGTGCAATTAAAAAAAAATTGCACCTCTCTTTTATTCCACATCTTAGACCGTAGGAGTAGTGTTGAAGTAGCTTAAGTTTTTAAGTGAATTGATTGGTGCATGTAACTCAATAGTCCCTTCCAATAGCATGGGTATGAGATGTGATCAAATGTCAATGCAAGATGCATGCGGCCTTGGGAGTAATCTGCCTGCGGGCCCATGCAAATTAATTTCTACATCGATCCATTGAGGCAAATTAGCGTGGTCCTCTTCAAATATGCAGTCGTCGACAGGTGTTGGCCGCAATGCTACAGAAAGGTGTACCAGAATGCCAAGTTATGGATAGAAAAACGAACTTACAATGCATCTGTTGCATGCAAATTTTAGGGATTTGAATCGAATTTCTAACATTCGGACGTGCTTAAGGATTCCCTCGAATTCTTAAAAGAGTAATCGATACATCACTGTATTTCCAAGTCCAATAGCATAATACTCCCTCTGTAGAGCAATACTTCCTCCAGTCACAGATAGTTATCGTTTTAGATGTAGATACAATCACATTTTTAAAACTTTGACAGTTAATATATTTTAAATATTTATATTTGATACATGAAAATCATACGTGTAGACTTGTCTCGAAAAATGCTTTCATAATATTATAATTTTATTATGTTTTATAAATATATTATAATAGAAATTAGTAATCAAAGTTATGTTTTGAAGACCGTATTGATGTTCAAAACGACATCTATTTGTGACCAGGAAGAGTACATCACATATTTTAACTTTGCACAAGAATTAGGGGTGGTGAGACCTAGAAAGGTAAAAAAACTTAAGCTCCCTAATAATTGTCTTCAAAAAATAGAAGAGAATGCTTTGTGTGGGTGGTAAGAAATAAATACAGATTAACACATAGAGACATTTTTGATGAACTAACAGGCAATGCCTGGATTAGATCTCTCAGAAGGATCACCACTGTCATTCAGCTTCATGAGTTCTTCCTCTTGTGGCAGGCCGTACACTCGGTTGTGCTTCAAAACGACAGACAGGACGACATTATCTAGAAATGGACAACAGACTGGCGATATTCCGCCAAATCTGCCTACTTGGTGCAGTTCCAGGGGTCCATCACCAATACCAACTTTAACAGGATTTGGAAGGCGTGCACGGAAAACAGATGCAGATTCTTCGCTTGGTTGTTTATCCATGACAGGTTACTTACGACGGACAGGCTAGCGGCGAGAGGATGGCCTAATTGCTTTTATTGTCCTCTCTGTGGATCGGAACCGGAATCAGCGGTGCATCTCTTCCTTACTTGCCCCTTTGCTAACCTCATTTGGACGCGTATCTTTTCTCAAATGCAGCTTTGGTCCCCGATTCCTCGGGATGAGGTTTCCGCGTCGGGATGGTGGCAGACCATCCCGCACATTGTGGCGGCTCCCTCGTGCAAGTAGGTAGACGGCATGCTTATTTACACTCTGTGGAACCTATGGAAGGAGCGCAATGCCAGAATCTTCAACAACGTCTACCGGTCTACGGACGTGGTCCTATCTCTAATTCAACAGGATGTTCAGAACCGGAAGTTGGCTTTCTGCAACGGTCTCCAGTAGATCTATCCGACTAGACTAGGCTAGCGGATGGGATTTCGGTGGTTTCTCTCGCCCTCCAGTCCTGGCTATGGTTTTCGTTTCGTGTAATTTGGGTCTCTTGTCGGGCTCGGTTGTGGGCTACTCGACTTCTTGTATGACTCTGTCTTTTGGTTATCTCTTTTTAATGCATGACAGAGCTCCTACCGCCTTTTCGGAAAAAAAAAACACATAGAGACGTAGAAGGGAAAGCATCATTAAATTTACGTGTAAATTTTATACTTCTCAATAAAATTTTTTAAACTAAGGTTTATATTTCTCGACAGAGGAGTTCGAGTCTGCCTTAGTTGCTGGACTCCATATGCTTTTCAATTATGAAAGCTCCATTTTCAAAGAGCAGATTGTAATGCGGTCAGCTTAATTGATATACGTAGGATGGTCCGTACAGCAGTGTTGTGTATATCAGCTAACCGCCTCTCTACAAAAAGTAGTACTTCTTTCCTGTAGAAATATAAGACATATAGTTTGAATAGTCTTGTTTAAAAATATAAAGCTTACAGATAGATTTAATAAGGTTTTTCGCTTGTTACAGTTAGATAGTAATTAAATTTTTTCGTTTGTTTCAAGATTTATTTAATTTGTATTGAGATGGGAAGCTCAATAATATATAAATATATCACGCATTACATCTCATGAATTTTGTGAGGTGGTTGTGGATGACCAGACAGCAATAGCCTACCAACAAAATCTACCACCCTCCAGATGGTACTACTACTCCTTTTTTTTCCTTTTCTTTCGTTCTTTTTTTTAGACAAGTACTCTACTTTATGGCCTGTGATTGCACCAGTACAGCTAGATTTTTCACAAGTGACACACAGGCATACCATGCATGCTGATAGATCTTTCACATGTAGAAGTAGAACACACGTATATTGGATGGATGGATATGATTTAGTTGCTTAATTTTGGAGAGAGGACATACACCATACACTACTACACAAATGATCTTTAGTCCGACTAAAGGTCTGACCTACTAAAGCCCTCTCGCGATGTAGAAAATATCTAAAAATTATGACGAACTCAAGACTCGAACCTGGAACCTCCTGCATGCCACCACAGGACACTACCAACCCACCCACCCACGCATATTGAATAGACTAGGATATGCATTCCTTTTAAAATATGTTGAAGCGAGCCTTTAGTACCGGAGAATACTAACCGGACTAAAACCTGCTAGTCCGGGTTAGTAATACTAACCAGGACTAATATGTGCTCGTGCCTGTATGCGCTAAACACTGCTGTCGGTTCGTGGCACTAACCGACATTGAAAAACCATGCTTTTAGCCTAGTAGCTACGAACCGGGACTATTGCTACTATTAGTCCCGGTTCGTGGCTAATCAGGACTGATGTGTCGGTATGAAAGGTCATTTCTCTAGTAGTGATACATGCATGTGTTCCTATTTGTGAGGCACTTGGCTTCATTCAATTTTATTTTTGGTGGTGCTACTGCATGCTTGCTAGATTGTTCTTTTGCTCATCAGTTCTTGGCTGGACCAGCAGCTCTTGTTCTCTTCACAATTGCAACTGCAATTGTGATTATTTTATGGTCCTCGTCTACTGCATGCATGTATTGTACTGTTAAGCGGTGCAGCACTGTAGCCAAGGTGTCCCCTTGCCAAGGGCAACTAAACTACGATGCATGCGCGCGCGCATTCTACATCTACGTGTAGCATAGCTTATTATAAGCACCAGAAAGTTTTCTATACTGACCAATACTGACCAAACTCACTTCGTGGTATTAATTAGCAAGCAATAAATTAGCGCGTCTGTTCAGTGTACTAAATCCAACTAGTAAATGACTAATAAATGCCACTTCTTGTTTATACATGAATTTGTCTCTTTTTTTTATTTAGCCATAAATTTCAAATGAGAATAATTTTGGTCTTCAAATTTTTTAGGATAGTAGAATCTCACATCCTCTATATATGGTATTTTTTTGAGAATTTTTCAAAATATGTACATGTGTTTTTCATAAACTTTAGAAAACACTAGATATGTTACCTTTTACTATACAAACAGATGACATATTACAAGCTATTACACCAGACGTTACCATACTAAAACAAGGTGTTAAACAACAGCTTTACACAAAATATAGTAACACCTTGAGTAATAGGAAGTAAAATGCTATTTTCTTGACAGTAAAAGATAGTATGTAATGTTGTTTGACACTTTGTTATTTTTATATCTCTCAAATTCGATTGAGTTTGGTCTTTAAATTTTACAAGACTATATATACCTTTCCTATGTGTGGTAATTTTTTTAGAATTTTTTATAGTAAAATGTTAATTTTATGACAGTAAAAGATAGTACATGCTGCTGTTTGGTACTTTGTTATTTTTATACCTCTCAAATCTGATTGAGTCTAGTCTTTAAATTTTACAGGATTGTAGAAGCTCATCTGCCCTATGTGTGGTAATTTTTTGAGAATTTTTCAAATATTTACTATAGGTCCGACAAACAAAACTAAATTTCTTATTTACGAAAACCATAAGTACACATTTTCAAAAAATTACTATAGATAGAAGAGGTGAGATTATACGACTCTGTAAAATTTGAATGCCAAAATAAATATCAGCTGAAAGATATGAAAAAAACAAATTTGGCTAACTAGTGATTTTTCACTGTTTAGTATTTTGTCAATTTCATATCTTTCAAATATGATTGAGTTTGATCTTCAAATTAATTTTGTAGACCTGTAGAAGCTCACCTACCTTACATATAGTAATTTTTAAAGATTTTTTGAAAACTTGTACATATAATTTTTATAAATTTTACACCATAAGACTACTATATATAGTATGTAATAACACATTGAGTAATAGGTAGTAAAATATAGTTTTCTTTACAGTAAAAGATAGTATATGTTGTTATTTGGTATTTTATTATTTTTATATCTTTTAAATCTGATTGGGTTTGGTCTTCAAATTTTACAAGATTGTAGAATCGCATCTCCCCTATGTGTGGTAATTTTTTGAGATTTTTTCACAAAATGTTATTTTTTTACATTAAAAGATACAATATGCTGTTGTTTAGCACATTATTGTTTTCATATTTCTCAAATACAATTGAGTTTAGTCTTAAAATTTATAGGATTATAGAAGCTCGATTCCACTATGTGTGGTAATTTTCGGAGAATTTTTCAAATATTTTACTACAAGTTCAACAAATAGAACTATATTCTTATTCATGAAAACCATAAGTACACATTTTGAAAAATTCTCAAGAAATTACCAAAGATAGTGGAGGTGAAATTATACAACCTTGTAAAATTTTAAGACCAAAATCAATATCAACTAAAAGATATGAAAAAGATAAATTTGGCTAACTAGTGATTTTTCACTGTTTAGTGCTTTGTTAATTTCATATCTTTCAAATGCGGTTGAGTTTAATATTCAAATTATGTAGGCATATAGAAGCTTATATACCCTATATATGGTAATTTTTGAGATTTTTAAAAACTTGTACATATAATTTTTATAAATTTTACACTATAAATTTGCTATATATTGCATTTAGTAACACATTGAGTAATAGACAGTAAATTTTAGTTTTCTTGATAGTAAAGGGTAGTATATGCTGCTGTTTGGTACATTTTTACTTTTATATCTATCAAATTTGATTGAGTTTGATCTTCAAATTTTATAAGGTTGTAGAATCACATCTCCTTTACGTGTGATAATTTTTTGAGAATTTTTACAGTAAAATGTTATTTTTAGTAAAAAATATGATATACTGATGTTTGACACTTTATTATTTTTATATCTTTTAAATCTGATTGAGTTTAGTATTCAATTTTTACAAGATTGTAGAAACTCGACTCCCCTACATGTGGTAATTTTTTGAGAATTTTTTAAATATTTTACTTCAGGACCAACAAACAGAACTATATTTTTATTCATAAAAACCATATTTATATATTTTCAAAAAATCTCAAAAAATTACCATAGATAGGAGAAGTGAGATTATATAACCCTGTAAAATTTGAAGACCAAAATCAATATCAGCTGAAAGATATAAAAAAGACAAAGAAGAGTCAGATTCATGTACAAACTATAATACACATTAACTAGCTGGGTTGACCAACACATGAACTAGTAACTGATTCGGTAGTAATTCAATCTGTTGTTCTATAGTAAAATGTATTTGTGATTTACTATCGAATTGGATTTAGGTGTGCTTTGCATGCGATTCGCCAATAAATTCATCGGTTATTCTGTAGTAAAATATTTCGTGATTTATTAGCAGGCTGCATTTACTAGTGTTGTTTGCAATGTATTATAACTCACTACGTTCGGTCAGCATGTGGAATTTACTTCTCTGGCCGGAGCGCAGAATAGCTATTCTATGCTCAGGAGTAGAATAGCGTCACCGTTGTGTCTCGCTCCATTTAACTAATCATACATTTTTTTGGGTAGGTATATAGTGCATTTTCAGAGATATCATATATGTTACCGTATGCAGTACGTAGCTGCACAGTTTTAGCATGTTCGATTGACGAAAGGGAGATATAAATGGGCTAGTTAAACTTATCTTTGTTAATTTTGCGTACAGCAGCATGAAGGATTAATCATGAATGTGTATATACTGAACTCGTTTATCATCTCGGAGCAATGTCTAAATTAAGGATTATGGTGTGTCTTGCTGTAAGCTCCTCCCGCTCTCAAGTTTTCAAAAATTCTCGGAAGAATTAATTCATGCTCGGTCTTCTCGCGTTGGCACACGGTAGCACTTACCGTATCATATATTGTAATTGGAAACTGTCGACGATCGGGATCGTGCCCGATCGTCGGACCGTAAAAGTGAATGAGGTTGAACGTGTATACGGAACCCGGAATCATCTTTACTCACCGAAGGGTTGAACCTGCCATTCTGATGGTCGGAGAGAAAAGACAGAGAGCGAGACACCGAGAATTATACTGGTTCGAGCCCCTGCGACAGGTAACAGCTCTACTCCAATCTTGTCCGGAGGCGGAGAATTTCACTATACTTGAGTACAGGGGGTGCGCTCTAGCTCGAGCTTCTATAGCCTGAGTGTCTATGTGTGTGTTCTGTGCTGTCGTGTCTCTGTGTATGCTCATCCCAGGGATTATATGCCTCTCTCAGTCGTTACTGGAAACGTCCCGGAGAGATTCTCGGGAGAGTGGCTTCGTGTGTAATGAAGGTGGGCTGTAACTGTCCCGGATTTGTTGCCCACGCTTGGCTTAACTCCACTACTTAAGAGCCTTTGTAACCGCCAGTTGAATGCACGACTTGTATTCCGAGCTTGACCCCTCCGAGCGAAAGCTGATTCCTTGCTCCCCTAGCTTGAGGTCGTAAGGGAGCCGCGCGGTCCAATCCGTGATCAAAGACTTCGCGGCTCAAGCTCGAGCTAGGGGCTTGTTGACCATCCGTTGACCAGGCAAAGATTTCCCAGTCTCCGACAGCTAGCCCCCGAGGCTCAAGTCGTACCCAAGCACTGGGGATGACCTCAAGCCTCACGATCTGGTCCTCCCATGAGAAGGTGATTGTGACCCCAACCCACTTGCAGGGCTGGTCGACGGGCCTCCCGGCAGTAGCTTGATAGACGATGCGCGCAACATCCTTGATCTCGCGCCAAGACTAGTATGCCGATGAGCCGTCGAAGATGACATCGATCCGGCGATCACCCTGCTGGAATTCCAGGTTGAGGTCGCCCTGGTCTGTTCCGGCGTTGACCCTGTCGGGTTTCTCCCCTTCTTTCGGGAGCGTGGGCATCTCTCCACGCCCATCATAGAAGGCGTCTAGCCTATTTTGCCAGGCCCTGCAGTTCTGCAAGTTGTGGCCCGGGGCCCTGTGGAACAGGCAGAACTTCTCTTCGTCATACCCAGGACGCCCCTCAGGATCTTGTGGTCGGCCGTCGACCTGCCAGGACCCAGATCGGCGATCCCCTTGCCGAGGTCGGTGCGACGCCTGCTGAGGTCATGGCTGGTTTCGGTGAGGTCAGGGCCCTTCTTGGCCCGGTTCCCGCACCTCCATGACTTCGCGGTGACCGTTTGCTGAAACAACCACCCGCGGCCGACCGTCATCATGCTTGCGATCCCTCTTCCGCTTCTTGGCAGTCGGGCTTGGGTCAGCGCTTTTGGCGTTAAAGGGACCAGCCTCGCCCGACTTGATACCGAGCTTACCTTGGTTGTAATCGCGCTTCCAGCGAACCGCATCGTCCACGTCCGCATACCGCTCCACCATGCGAAACAGCTTGTTGACGGTGAGCCTCGTCTTAATCTCCAAGTTCTCGGTGAGGCGTCGGTCGCAAACGCCGAACTTGAAGGCCTTGATCACGGCCTCGTCGGAGACGCTCGGAATCAAGTTGCTCGTGCGAATAAAACGCCGCACGAAGTCGCGGAGGGGCTCATTCTTCCCCTAGATAACGCGATCTAGGTCCTTCTCCCTCCCAGGCCGCTCATAACAACTCTGAAAATTGGAGCGAATGGCGCTTTGTACCTGATGCCATGATCAGAAGGAGGCAGGCTTCTGGTTGAAGAGCCAGGTGCGCGCGGCTCTATCCAACACGGTTGGGAGATAGTTGGCCATCACCGCCTCGTCTCTCCCTGCCGCCAAAATCGCGGTGGAGTAGATTGAAAGAAATTCATCGGGGTTCTTCGTCTCGTTGAATCGCTCGATCAGGGCGGGCTTGAATCGGACTGGCCAGCGCACCCGACGAAGGTCGTCGGAGTATGCCGAGCAGCCGTAGGCCGGAACAGGGGCACGCTGAGGAAGGTGGTCGCTGCTGCTGGAGCCGGAGTCGCGGTCTCCCGGCGACCGGATCTATGACCGCGTCGATCGTGGCGATGGGCGCGGACGTCGCCCAGGAGGTACCGTAGCCGTTTATGGACCCTGCGACGCCTTGGTGGAATGTCCGGGGAAAGACCCGACATGCTGCTGCTAGAATGAGAGCTGTTGTAGCTTTGTCATTGCCGTACGTCATCCGGGGTCGCGCTTAGGGGGCGATGACGTGGTGGAGTCCGGGACAAATCCCGGGATTGCTGGCGCGAAGGCGATTGGCAGGGGTGCCGGCGCCTGCGCGAGGAGCTGCCGTCACTCATCAAGGAACGGGTCCCAGAGTGGCGACTTTGATGCTGCGAAGGTATGGCTTCAACAGCCGCTTTGTCGAGCTCATCCGCGAGAACTCGGCCAAAAAGACCCGACCTCACCCGAGCAGGGTCGGTCATAACCCGGGCGATTGCACGGAGGCGCTCGCCCGACCGAGGGAGCTTGGATCGTCCCGATAAAGTTTCAATCTTCTCACGCTCGTCTCGCCGGAGGGCGGTTATGGCTTGGTTGATGGCAACTTGGGTCATCCTGCGAGCATCCTTGGGGGTCTTTGGACTGCGCTCTCCCGCCTCCACGCTTGTGTCATGGCTAGCAGCCATGAAAACAAACCGATCACGCAGCGGTGGAGAGGGCGAAAACAAGGATGTGGGACTACCATGTTCAGGAGCTGCATTCAAGCCCGAACTCACCGAATGTCCCGCCACGACGAATGCCATGTCTCCAAGGTTTTGAAGTTCCTTCGAATGAGCGAAGCTTTTGGGCCCCACGGTGGGCGCTAGCTATCGACGATCGGGATCGCCGGACCGCAAAAGTGAATGGGGGTTGAACGTGTATACGGGACCCGGAATCGTCTGCACTCACCGAAGGGTTGGACCTGCCGTTCTGATGGTCGGAGAGAAAAGGCAGCGAGACACCGAGAATTATACTGGTTCGAGCCCCTGCGACAGGTAACAGCTCTACTTCAGTCTTGCCCGGAGGCGGAGAATTTCACTATGCTTGAGTACAGGGGGGTGAGCTCTAGCTCGAGCTTCTGTAGCCTGAGTGTCTATGTGTGTGTTCTGTGCTGTCGTGTCTCTGTGTATTCTCGTCCCAGGGGGTTATATGCCCATCTCAGCCGTTACTGGAAACGTCCCGGAGAGATTCTCGGGAGAGTGGCTTCGTGCATAATGAAGGTGGGTTGTAACTGTCCTGGATTTGTCACCCACGCCTGGCTTAACTCCGCTACTTAAGGGCCTTCGTAACCGCCAGTTGAATGCACGACTTGTATCCCGAGCTTGACCCCTCCGAGCGGAAGCTGATTCCTTGCCCCCCTAGCTCGAGGTCGTAAGGGAGCCGCGCGGTCCACGTCGTGGACAAAGACTTCGCGGCTCGAACTCGAGCTAGGGGCTTGTTGACCATCCGTTGACCAGGCAAAGATTTCCCAGTCCTCAACAGAAACGATTGGATCTTTTTGGCCAAAAAAATTTAATGTTGTTATCGACAGCATGGATCTGAGAGAAATTGAATTATCTAGTCGTCGGTTTATATGGACAAATTCCTTGAAAATCCAACTTTTGAAAAGCTAGATCGGGTATTAATGAGCACAAAATAGGAACATAAATTCTCTTTACTCACTGTTCATGCCCTTAATAGATCACTTTATAATTATACTCCGCTTTTGCTCAATACTGGAGTAGCTTTCTACACAAGGAACCAACCACTGTTTAAATTTGAACTTGGATGGCTCTCTATGGATGGCTTCTTTGAAATGGTGTCGGAATGTTGGCACAATGAGTAACGGGGGTGCACATCAATTGATAGATGGCAATTTAAGATCAGAAGTTTAAGACAAAAATTAAGGAGTTAGTTTAAGACCACAAGTGGACATAACAAGAAATAAAAGAAAGAACTAATTCATATTATTGATGACATTGATAAGAAATTAGAATTTACTGGGATTTCTAATGATGACATTAATCTCAAACAGCGTTATGCTCAGAGGCTCGCTTAGTTGTTACGTGAGGAGAAAATTAAATGGTACCAAAGAGCGAAAGTGAAACATATCCTTGAGGGGGATAATAATACTAAGTACTTTCATTTTGTAGCAAATGGTAAGCATAGGAAACAATGAATTTTCCAACTCAAGTAAAAAAGAGAATAATAACTAGGGATGTACAAATTAAGAAATATATAACCAAATATTATAAAGGTCTTTTTAGACCCCCGGATGATAATCATTATTTAATGATTGAATCTTATCGGGATAATATCCCTCAAGTTAACACTTTAGAGAATGATCTCCTCATGCAAATGTTCACTAAGAAAGAGGTGAGGGTGGCAATTTTTCAAATGGAATATAACAAAGCACCAGGTCCGGATGGATTATTGGCCGAATTTTACCAGGTATTCTGGGAAGTCATTAAGAATGATTTATTTTCCATGTTCCATGATTTACACAATAGATTCTTACCTCAATTTAGGCTGAACTTTGGAATAATAACACTTTTGCCAAAACATAAAGATACGAAGACAATACAACATTATCGACCAATTTGCCTTCTGAATGTAAGCTTTAAAATTTTTACTAAGGTTGGCACTAATAGGATTGTGGATGTTGCTGAAAACATTGTTCATACTGCACAGACGGTTTTCATGCCAGGTAGGAATATAATGGATGGTGTGATTATTCTTCATAAAATAATTCATGAGTTGCATAAAGAAAAAAAATGGACGGGGTGATTTTTAAGGTGGATTTTAAAAAGGCCTATAATAAAGTCAAATGTCCCTTTCTTTAACAAACTTTGAGGATGAAAGGTTTCTCTCCACAGTGGTGTTGTTCATGGGTTGATAATTTTGTTAGCGGTGGAAGTGTTGGTATCAAGGTCAATGATGACATTGACCCATACTTCTAGACTCGAAAAGAACTCCATCAGAGAGATCCATTGTCCCCTATATTATTTAACATCGTTGTGGATATGTTGGCTGTTATTTTATTACATGCCAAAAAGGATGGGATGATAAATGGATTGGTACCTCATCTGGTGGATGATGGGTTATCCATTTTGCAGTATGTAGATGTCACTATTATATTTATGAAACATGATTTTGAACAAGCAAAAAAATATGAAGTTATTACTTTGTGCATTTAAATAACTTTCTGGTCTTAAAATCAATTTTCACAAAAGTAAACTATTTTGTTTTGAAACTGCCAAGGATTTCGAGGCACAATATACACAACTATTTGGATGTGGATTGGACAATTTTCCATTTAAATATCTTAGTATTCCAATTCATTATAGAAAACTGAAGATCAGTGAGTGCAATGGGGTAGAAGCAAGGTTTGAAAAGTGATTGAGCAGTTGGAAAGGAAAGCATTTATTCGTTGGAGGTCGATTAGTCCTCCTGAATTTTGTGCTTACCAGCTTACCCATGTTTATGTTATTCTTTTTTTGAGATACCACATGGGGTACTTAAATGTTTAGACTATTACAGATCTAGATTTTTCTCGCAAAGTGACAACCAGAAAAAAAGTACAGGCTAGCTAAGTGGGATATATTATGCCGACCCAAGGATCAAGGTGGTATGGCCATTCAAGACCTTCGTGTCAAAAATATTTGCCTACTTAGCAAATGGCTTTTCAAATTATTAAATGATAATGGTGTTTGGCAAACTCTTCTTAGGAGAAAGTATTTAGGAAATAAGACTCTTTCTTATGTAGAAAGGAAGCTAGGGGATTCTCATTTTTGGATTGGTCTGATGAAAGTCAAACATCACTTCTTTCGATTTGGGTCTTTTCAACTTCATGATAGAAGCCAAATATTGTGCACTAAGGGGCTTAGGAACAACCCCCTTAGTGCACAATATCCCTAACTTTATAACATTGTTTGGAAAAAATATGCCACGGTAGCCGAAGTATTGTCCACTGTTTCTTTTCGCAGGGCTATTATAGGACAAAATTTAGTGGCCTGGCAAAAGTTTGTTGCAAAGGTTGCTACCTTACACTTATCACTAGTACAAGATATTTTTCGGTGTCATCTTCATCAGAATGGACAATTTTCTATTTAGTCAATGTATACTCTCTTAATGCATCAAAATGTCCCTGTCATAAATAGACAATTATGGAAGTTTAAGGTGCCATTAAAAATAAAAAAATTTCTTTGGTACTTATGTCGTGGTGTAATATTGACAAAAGATAACCTCTCTAAAAAATTGGAATGGTAGCAAAAAATATTGTTCTTATAACAATGACGAAACTATACAACATCTCTTTTTTGACTGCCATTTTGCTCGTTTTGCATGGCACGTTATACAAGTGGCTTTTAATCTCTCACCTCCTAATAGCACAACTAATATGTTTGGGAATCGGTTATTCAGGATAGGAAAATTTTTGAGGTCTCAAATTTTGGTTGGGGTTGTTGCTTTTTGTTGATCAATTTGGTTATGTCGTAGTGATGTGATTTTTAAGAACAAATGAAATTCCATTCCATTGCAGGTTATCTACTTTTGCACCAACTGGTTGCGATCATAGTCTGTGTTGCAGCATCAGGAAGCACAGGAAATGGTGTTATCGGCATGCAACTCATTGGAGATGATGCTTTAGGATCTCTTTATCTGACATAGATGACAATTTAGTAAAAGATTGTGTGTGAGTTAAAACTTTATGTTTTGTTTCTGATGGCTTATTCAAAATTTTCATGTTAGGGCTCTCTTTTGTCAGTGTTTTTGCTGAAACTTTGTAATAAATGGTTGAGTGTGTGCATTTAACAATGCAGAGGCCGAAAGACAAAATCTTCCGTTATCTTAAAAAATGTTTGCTAGTGTGATGGATGGCTCGATGCATGGATCTCTCTCTGAATTAATTAATCTTCATGGCCACAAAAAAAGAAAAGGGCAGAACATAGCATGACGGAAACAACAGCGACAGTAACTGACTAGCTTCAACTGCTAGAGAGAGATTAAACTTGGACGCTTTATGCACGGCAACGACGACTTGAACGTTTCACCGTCGCCTTTCGCGCCATCAGTTGGGTGCGACGTTCTTTTCTACAGCTGCTTGACTAGTCTAGTCCCGCAGTTGCTGCAAATGAATGAAATGCAAACCTCAATTAATCTACTCCATATAGCTAGCTAGCATTCGAAATGTAAGGGGTGTTTGGGACAACTCCAACTTCACCAAAATCTATGGAGTTGGTGGAACAGAGTATTTCTAGCTTCAGAAATTTATAGAGCTGGAGTTAGTTGTGGGTACACTAAGAGTGTTTATGTAGATCATCTTGTTTACATTTTAGACTAAAAATATAAACTTAATTTACTTTATTTTAACATATAAATCTCAGATCTGAGCTTGAGCTGAGATCTAGAACTCTCCCAAACAGAGCCTAAGTTTTACCATACCATCGAGGTACATATGGACGAATAATCGAGTTGAGCCAGCGCTACAATGACTACATAAAATATATTGTAGAACCGTTAATTACTAGTTTGATAGTACATGTTAGTATTAAATTGCTGTGTAAGTAATTATCATACGTACATAGGCCCATTTGTTCTTAAATATTCTTGTTATTGTTGAATATTCGCATTCTTCAAAGTTTAACTTTGGTCATTAATTTATAGGAGTACTTTTATAAAATACCACTCCTTTCAATATATGTCCATAGCCAACCATGCGTGCAGAACAAGGAATCAGTAATCTAAAAAATGCTTAATGAAACTGACCATACATACCCTTATTAAATGACATACCACAGCCACTAACATCTTCCAAAACATTTAAATAAGGATAGAAAGAAAAAATTGTAATAACTACACTCTAGATTCCCTCAATAAATAAATATATTGAAACTAATACTCCCGAGGCTATGAATAAATATATTGAAGCAGAGGGAATGTGACAGTATTTTTATATGATAAATCTAAGTATTTTCGGTCAAAGTGGACAGCCTCGATTATTTGATTACTAAGGGAATGGCACTCTGCATATGCAAAAGGTACACTAGTGTTCACCTCACTGTGCCGGCCAATTTATTGGATCCTTGTATCTAGAGTGATTAACTCATCGGACATGGTCTATCAAGCGACCATGCATGTTCTGGTCTCTTGCAATTCAATGATGATCATGTATTCGATGCTCCAATCGAATTGATGCTTCAAACCTTTGCCTTAATAACTCTTTTTCTGGAACCCCACTTAACAACTTATAAACGTTCAGTTCTTCTGTAACTACCATGTTGTACTTCCAACTGCAATCTATCTAGCTAAGTGGTTAGCTAGATCATTGATCAATATTATCAATCAACAGCTCTGCCTCTGAAGGCTTCAGATCTGGCAAAAATGGTAATACTCTCTCCTTTCGTTACTGAATATATATCATTTTAGCTTTCAAATTTTGTTCGTAAATACACATCATTCTATAATTTCGAAACAACTTTTAACTTTTTTTTCTTTGAATACCCCTACTATTTATTATTTCTAATATTATTTATTACTTGAAATAGAGTAACATATACTATCATCCAGGAGCAATAAGTGAGCTAATAAAAAAAAGATAATTTAGTCATTTATATATATTTTGGTTGAAGTACAAAATTCTAAAACATCATCTATTTAGAGATGGAGTGAGTAGCTACTGGCAACTTCTTTTCTTTGCATGCATGGACTGCATCGTCACTGGTCACTTAGCCAACAGTTAAAAGCCCCGCACATGTCAGGAATATTCTGGCAGGTTGACATATAAAAAACAGAGAAGATATGAATTAAGTACTACATATCCTTGATCAACCAATTATTGTGCTTAACAAGACTAAATAGTCAGGCTAACAAGCCAAATGGCTCTCATAATGAATCAATTCACAAGATTTACTCTGATTTCCCCCATGGACTTCATTGTCTGTATTTTTTTGTAGGATAGTAGCTAGTTTCCGGGGTCCAAGTTGGAGGAAATTAGGAGATGAACTGGTTTTTCCAATGGCAACACATGCATGTGCTAGTATTGTGAAGCATCTAATGATGGCAAGTGAAAGCTAGCCATCAGCATCCGCTGCTGCACCTGCACTCATATGATGAGCTCCTTTACAACAGTAAACAACTGTTAAGGCTGCATCAGAGACATGATCTTCCTCTACCTTATGCAGACAGATGCATGTAAGGGTCAAGCTAGACACAGAAGTGTACTAATTCAGGTCTAGCTTGTTTCTGCTTTATTCCTTGCTTGTAGCCACAGCACATTGCTGGCCTAGCCCTTGCTCTACAGCTTTTTTTTTTCTCCTTTTGTCATGAAAGCAACAGAGCTAGTCAATTGCCAAAAAGAAAAAAGAAAATTATTGCAACCTTTTGTTGCTGTTTAGTCATTGTTAACACACTTAGAGTTAGGCGCGGTTGCTTCTTTTTCCAAAGGCGTACATTTTGGTTAATTGACATATCTGCACTTAGGAACATTTGGACGTCATTAGACTGAGATTCATACGTTTCTAAACTACCTTGAAGGCATTGGGTCAAGATAGCTACATGTCTAGGTAGGTAACCAGTAATAAGCACTTGCTAAATTGTAGTCATTAGCTAGCTAGCTACACAGTACACACTACTATTATATGAGGAAATGCACCCATTATCATATTGTTCCTGGTCAGCTTTAGTGTGTTTGCTTTGCCAAAGACATAATATGCATATTAATTCCCTTTTCTCTCTCTCTTGTGCAATGCATTGTTAGTGTAGCCTACTACTGGTAATAAGAGGAGGCCATGATGAGATTGTGATCACAACTTTGCAACCAACACACATTCAAAGATTTGCTTTTTTTCTGGTTTTGCTTTGCACTCATGAGCAGTACTACTGCTTTTGTGGGACTACTGTGCATGCAATTTCCCAATAACTGCTATGCAGATTGCTGTCGTTACCGTGTAATCTCACAGAAAATGATCGGGAACCAGGTCAGTATCCAGCAAGAAGATAAAGCATGAAGTACCACCATGGATTGCAAAACAAAGAACGTATAATACTCCCTCCGATCACAAATAGTTATCATTTTGGATATAGGTGTATTCAAACTTTTAACTTTGATTGTTAATATCTTTTTAAATATTTAAATTGGATGTATGAAAATTGTATATGTAGATTTGTCGCAAAAAGTACTTTCATAATATTATAACTTTATTACATTTTATAAATGTATTATACTAGAAATTAGTGGTCAAAACTAAGTTTTCAAGACCGTGTCGATTTTCAAAACAATAACTATTTGTGACCGAAAAGAGTAGTATATAATATCTTGACATAATTAGTCCCAGACAAATTAATTAAACACACAGCAATGCAAAATATGTTTAAATTATCAGTAGCAATCAACTAATTAATTGGTGTTAGTTGAGACCATGCTTTCGACAAACTAACTGACCGTGTTCTAGTTAGGACAATACATTCTCCTCATTTTTCTTCAGAAAAGAGACAATTAAGCACAAGAAACTACTACAATCTTCAGCCTATGTGGAATGCAAATTTTCACTTCAATTTTGCAAGGTTACAACACGCAGGAGAGCCACGTATCATCTCATTAACGAGAAGAGAAAAGGTTTGGTATAATTCCCACATGAATCACACAAAATTCGCATGTTTCAAATGGGGACCGTCATATTTCCTTGGAGTAGTTTGCATCTTGCTTTTAGAAAGGTTAGCCCGACAAGTTACTATTGCCCTGTAATTTCTTTTCTTTTTAATGGTAATTGCCCTGCAATTTCTCGTTTACAGGGAGTTCACAGGGAGCGGATGACTTCATTGCCAAATACACATTAACCTGCAAGTAATGCCATGGTAGCTTACGTAAAACTACGCAGCAGAGCGGCTTGAATGCAACAGATCACCGGAATTTGTCAGAATTAAGTGCGATCTTTCACCAGCCATGACGTTAATACATCGACCCTGCTAGGTAGTGCTGCTGCTTAACTCCATTTTTTTTTTAAAGAAGAAAACGTTTTCACCTCTTACCAGCAACGACTGCAGAAAATGGACATGACACGCGTGTCAGGTTCCGAGTTCTTCTGATCAACCAGATTGTGGGCTGTGTACTAATACGTACGTACATTGAGGGAGAAGAGAGATTCCATGCGCGTGTCAATATTCGTATGCGACACACACCCTAAGTTTAACCTCGTAGTTGTTAGCCCATTGAGACGTATACTTGGAACAAAAGATGCTGCGCATGGCAACCTGGTTTCTTACAGAAAAGAGAGTAGAAAGGCCGTCTCAGCTGTCTGATTGATTGCACGCAGCAAATGGCTCAGACAAGGAAACCTATGAGATCATGTATAGCAGTGGAAATAACTGTGGTCTATATGCTTTTCTATATCATCTAAAGGTGAAACTAAATATAACTTTTAAAATAGTTTGTCTCTATAGAACTCCACAATCTTATAATTATAACATAAAAAATATTTATTATAGACAATAACTCATACAATAGTATTTTATGATGTCTATATACTCTAAATTTATAGGCTTAGGTCATCTCTTCGTGAAGAGACAGTTGCACTTTCTCTCCTCTACTTTCTCTCCATGTTAGCAATAATCCTACATAACAAAACTTATAGACGGCTGACATCGCATTATACGTGCTTAAAAAGAAAATCCACGTATGTATAGATTAGACAGCTGAGGTGATCTTCACTGCTTCCCTACATGCCCATAGACCTTGATTAGCATTTATTTTGTATTTTTATACAATTTCATAACCAAAATTAGAACGGAAGAAAATCGAAGAAATATCCAAGAAACTAAACCGGCTCCAGCAAAATTTCCGCATGCAAGTATGTACAGTTAAGATATAACTAACTTTGTAGAGTTTATGGGCGAATCCTGAAGCTACTGTTGAGGGGTTTAGCAATAAATAAAGCTAAGCATTTGTCATGTTCAAGACCTAGAGTCTCTTAATCGAGCTTATAAAAATATGATTGTGGTCTCCTAGTAGACAAGACGAGTTATTTTATACAAATGACCGAAATACCCCTCATAAATATAACTAACTTTTCTAGGCATAGGTGCAGTTTCTTGATCTATATATTACAAGGCCCCCTCACTTGTACTCATAGACTAGCTATTTTTATAAGGGGTATTTCATTCATTTGTACAACCCAAGAGTCTATAAATACCTCATGTCTCTCTTATTTGTAACTTGAGTCCTCTTGAGTAATATAAGAGAACACTTAAATTGGTGAGCTCTCGAGGCCCTGCACTCCGAAGACTACCCGTAGCTAGGCTCGTCGACAAGAGTAGGGTAGTCCTTTTAGATCTTCGAATCTATATAAACCCACATGTCACTTCCTCTCTCATGGACAAAGACTCGTTAAACAGCCAACGTCCACCCTCTCACTTATGTTTGGTTTTACACAATCAACAGGTTTTTAAGGAGTTTTTAATGAAGTATATGTATTACATGGTTTTCACTTAAGGGGAGTGTTAAGATATAACTAACTTTATAGGGTTTGTGGGTGAATCCCGAATCTACCCATGAGAGATTTAGGCTATAAATAGATATACCCATTTTACAAGAGAGAGATCCAATTAAAAACAATAGAGAGAAGAGAGTTTAACTCTCTCCTATTTACAAAAACTTGTTAGTTTGAGATGCGTGTGGTTAAATTTTTGAAACTTTAGCTATCAATATCTTTTTAAATATTTAGACTGGATGCATGAAAATCATATGTGTAGATTTGTCTAGAAACTTACTTCCATAATATTATATTTTTTGGATTTCTTAAATATATTATAATAGAAATTAGTTATTAAATTTGAGTTTTGGGATGTCCAAATCCATAATTATTTGAATCCTGGGGAGTATATAATATGCGAGAAATTTTCACAGGCCTGGACACTGCTAGTGCTGGCGTCAGCACATGGAGAGAGATACTCCAATTAATGACACACGTGGGTGACAACTGTGTCCAGCGAGGAGGCGGATTCCATGCCGTTCATTTGGACTGTAGCGGCCCGCCTGACATGTACACGTCGCGTACGCAGGTACGTACATTGCGCATTTAATTTGTATGCAACTGTCCACATACATATGTCTACGTACGTACGTACGCGGATGCATCCGTCTACGCACGTGCGCGGGGTCACATAAGTCAAACCCGAGCTTGATCACCGATCAGACTGCGCAGTGCAGTACAGTGCAGTTCAGTGGAAGTGACGACTTTTTTTTTTAAGCCTTGTGACCTTTTTCAAATCAAACTCTCTTTCAAGATGAGAGTAAATCTAGTCATCTATATCGTACTTCTGTACTCTTTTACCGTAAAAGCTGACCTGCCGTGTCTAAGGAGCGAAGCAACGAGCGAGTGCGGCACACAACGGGCAATGGCTGACGAGCACATGAGCGCGTGCTGCCGGGGTATAGGCCAACGTGGGACACGGGCGAGCGCGGGGAACCGGCTTGCCACAGCAACAAGGTGCGGAAGTTGGCATGCCACAGTAAGAGCTAATTTTATAATTTTGATCAGAAGAAAGCTAGATTATTTAGAAAGATAAGACTAGAAAAATTATCCATTCAATTAAGTGCTCATAGTGAGTCAATATCCACCGTGGCCTGGCGCCCTAGCCAATCTGTTTTGCTAGGTATAACCAACCTCGGTGTACTCGGCTTAGTTGAGCCGTCCGACTAGTACGAAGGGGTTGCAATAGTTTAATTGCAATAAAGAACGATTTCATGGCTAACTACATGCCATGTGAATTACCACCTTGGTTTGAGATTATAGAATATGCTAACAATTGCAATGAAGATGTGTCTTGTCTTGGTTATGATTTATGACCTATGAGTTATGACATGCTGCTTTGTTTGGAGAGGCAGGGTCCTATTCGAGCGAAGGGTAGAACAGGATTAGCCCAGAAATACAAGCCTCGAGCATGGTAAGTGCGAACATTGGCTTTCTCACTAGAAATGATGGCCGTGCTTAAAATAACTCAACTACAGCTTCTCATTCCCACCAATCTCAGGGAAGAAAGAACCTTCTGAATCAGCTTAGCAAAAGGAGAATTAAAGCAGCAAGGGGAAGAAGAGGAGGTGAGAAGATGCTGCAGTGCAGCCACATGAGGAATGCTACCTTTCGTCTCCACTTGAGCATGGAGGAATAAGCAAGCAATTAGCTGCTAGTGAAAATTATATTCATCACCCATCGGTTCAAAAATATAATGCTTAACAAACAAGAAAACTATTGTAGTACTACCACCTCTGGTTAACGGTAGCTGCTAGTGATAAACAAATGCTACTAAGCAGTAATAATTTATCAAAGTCAGCAGCAGTAACCTATTAGCATCAGCATCTTGGGGATTCCATTTCCTTTATTCTCTCGTCTCAATTCTCATTGCAGTACATTAAATTATTTTTTGGGGAGCTCAGTACAGTACATGGAGTACTCGGGGTATGCAACATCTAAAATCTAGCAATGTCAACCACTAGAATTCACACATCACTACGTAGTATTAATAATTAACTGACAGGTACTATATAAGCTGCTTTTTTCCCATATGTATAAACCCAGAAAGAAAAAGGTAAACTACAAAAAAAATTAAAAAGAAAAGGAAAATAAGAAAGAAGAAATTAAGCTAGTAAGTACTCCTAGTATAATTGTTTAGTCGTTGCGATCAAGCACTGTTACTCCCAAAGCAGTGGCTCTTCGAGCCGGAGCTCCGCATTGACCTCCTCGACGTCGGGGAGCGGAGCCCACATGGTGGAGAACCCGAACCCGTCCCGGATGTCGAGGAGCAAGTCCGGCAGGTCGAACAGCTGCCGCTCCTCCTCCTCTTCCCCGCGGCCGCTCGACGGCGTGGCAGACTGCGGCGCGGTGGCGGGGTTCTCGGGCGCCCGCTCTTCTTGGACGAGGCATGCCGCGTCGGCCTCCTCCGACTGATCCGAGGATGACGACGGCGACGTGAACGCGGCGGCCAATGCTGCGGCGGCCTGGACGTCCTTGGGCGCCGACGAGGCGGCCCGCGGGAGGACGCCCGCGAGGTCGGGGAAGTTGAGGTGCGCGGCGCGGCCCTTGATGGCCAGCGCGGCGACGTCGTGGGCGCGCGCGGCCATCTCGGCGGTGGGGAACGTGCCGAGCCAGATGCGCGACTTCTTGCGCGGCTCACGGATCTCCGACACCCACTTGCCCCACGCTCGCATCCGCACGCCGCGGTACACCGGGTGCTTCCCGTCGCTGCTCCGCTTCCTCTTACTCGTCTTACCGGCGTCCTCCTCCTCCCCTCCTCCTCTTCCTCCGCCGCCCGCCTCAACCTCCGCCGCCTGCTGCCTCTCGCGCGGCACCGAGGGCGCCGCGGCATTGGCTCTCACCGGCGTGGAGGGGGAGGACGACGAGTCCGTGACGGTGGAGCAGCAGGAGGAGGTGGAGCTGGTGGTAGACGACGACGAGGGGGAGGTTTCTTGGAGCTCTTGAGGCGCCATGCCTGTGTGCAGTGGGTGCACGAGGATGAGTATGGGTTGCTGCTAGCTGCGAGCCGGAGTGGCGTCTGGATGTATCATGTATGTGCAGTGGGGTTTTTATGAGTGCCAAATGAGAGGAAGAGTGGAACAAAAGTAACCGGGAAATTATAAGAACCGTGGGGGCTGCTATTATATGCTTGGCATCCCCTGGCGTTGTCCACTTGTCCCCACTGTTTCTTTGCTTTTGTTTGAGGCACGCTGGTTAATTTGTCATCTGGTTTTTCCATTACTTGTACATGCCTAAATCATGTGATACAAGCGGTTTACTTGTCATCGTTGAGGTTTGAGACTAGGACAACACATTTATGCTATATAACTTGTTCATTTGTGTAACTATGTGTGACGGACGGAACCATGAACAATGTTTATATATAGACTCTGTATCTTACTTTTACAAATCTAGCTCCCTCACGTATATTTTTGTAAAATGGTATCCTTTCCTATCGTAGAAGGGTGACACGTTTGCCTTTCACTCTGGGAGCGTGGAATCTGCGGAACCAGTACTAGTGCGGGAGGAAGCGCGGATGCCTTCCTTCCACGCGCCTAAGCGTATCACAGTATTCATGAGCACGAAGGGGGTACATGTCACCCTTCCACACCTTCCACAGTGCGAAGGGGATAATTTTTGCAAAAACATATTTGAAGGGGCTAGATACGGAAAAAAAATAAGATACATGGAGCTAGATATAAACAGTGTTCCCTTGATTCATAGTGAGTCAGTGACATCATGTTGTTGTTTATTTTTTGTTTATCACAATCTTTTTTGTTTACAACATCTATATGTGTTTGATGATTTTTTTGAACAGTTATGTTCATTAACTTGATATGGTGTAAGGCCTGTTTGGCACAACTCCACCCCTAGATTCTAGTGGAAGTTGAGTGGAGCTTTACTAAATACCCTAACTTTACAAATTTTCAGAGTAGGAGCAAAAAAGATCTGAAATGATCTGTAGTGCAAATTTTTGAAAAATTGCCCTTAGAGTTGGGAAATAATTACCCACAAATGCTACTTGGCAATACCCCCAAACCGAGCCTCTAACCCAACCAGCCCTCTCACACTCCTCACAGCCTTGCTTACGCATGCAAACCATAGGCGGCGGCGGCTCCTCCTCCGCACGCCGTGCTGCTTGGCCTCCACCCCACTGGCCCTGCTTTCCCTCCTTCCCCTGGTCGGTGCCTCATCCTCCCCGCACCACCAGCTTTGACGACTTGCCCCAATCCGGATCCGCCTCATCCCTGACTTCGCCCCAATCATGTAGGATGAAATGTCAACTAAAATTTCTATAGCTTGGTGATATTTTAGAGGTACAACAAGTAGGATACGATCTTTTGACATAATTGTGGAACAATGTGTTATGCACATGTAGTAATATTTTGATCTAGCTTGATGACATTTTAGTAGCTTTTTAGAACAATGTGTTATGAACATGTACTAGTATTAGCACTATGTTGCATTAGAACCTTATGGTAATGTAATTTGTTTGAAAAAATATATTACAAAATAAATGCTCACATTAGCTACTAATATGTTATGGACATGTACTAGTACAAAATAATATACAAGTGAGAAAACCAATAGTATTATTGATAATTTACACACAATCCTCCTATTCTAGAATCTGGAGTTAGCCTCCTAGCCAAACACACTTACAGACATCTCCAGATTATCAAAGAATCAACTCCACTAAGAATCTAAGGGCCTATTTGGTAGAGCTCCAGATTCCAGCTTCTCCTGAAATCTGAAACTTGTAGGCTAAAATAAAGTGAATTAAGTTTATATTTTTGGTCTAAAATGTAAACAAGATGATCTATCTAAACACTCTTAATGTACTCACGGCTCGACTTCATGAATCTGGTGAAGCTAAAATTTTCAAACTTCACAGATTCTCGAATCTGAGAAAAGTTGAATCCTGCCAAAAGCAGGCCCTAAGATTTGGAGCTAAAAAATTGAAGTAGGAGTTGTGCCAAACAAGCCCGTAATTCATATCTTCTATTAAATTTAAGGTTTCAGTTGGTTGTTTGTTATACCATGCATGATTCTGTTTCCTTCTAGCAGGGCGGCTCAAAATTTTAAAAGTGATATAAGATCATATTTTTAATAGAATAAATTTGTTGATTGAATTGGTTCTAATTTTAGTGGTTTAGGATATTTAAGATCTTAGAATGTTTGTATTGTATTTTTAATAAATTTTAAAGATATGTGCTGGTTTTATAATCTTATAAAATTACTATATAAAAAAATAGTTGTACGTATAAAATATACACTTTTAACAAAAAAAAATTCTAGTTTTGCCGCGGGCTTCTAGAGTACTGACTAGACTGATTACGGATAGAGTTAGTAGCTCCTACATTTGTCCTGACGTACCATTGGCAGTAATCCTACTGCGTGGTCTGCCCGAACCCACAGCTTAGCTCCTTCCGTACATTTCCATTGCTGCTCGCTGCTCTTTTCCTAAATGTGAACTGTGAATACGTGATAGCTTGGTGGTTAAGACCGCCATTTATTGACACATGCGTAACACGATTACGTCTGTCCGCGCGACAAACTCCGGCCCTATGCGAAACCACTGGAGATCGCAGTGCGGAAGACACCAGGTGATGATCTTTTGTCTTTCTTTTTTAAAATATAGACCTCTATTAATTAGAATTATAAGTTTAGTCTCTCTAATACATATTATACCCTATATTAAACTTTACAGGATTCCGGTGCTCACAACGATTTGAGCCGAGCGGACGCATAGCTCGGCTCAAATTTTTTTCACGTTTTAGTCCCTAAAAATCTGTAATTACGTATAGGTCCTTCTCGCAGTTTTTTACGAAGAGGACCTTTTGGTTCAGAAAAAAACACGGATCTTTCGTGACAGGACCCTAAATAGATGAAAAAAAACCGTAGTGAAGTTTGGATCATTCCGGCTATTTTTTCGCGAAAAAATGACCTTTCAAATTAGAGTCTAATTTTTTCCCTAGAAGACTCCCGAGGTTTTTTCCGTTTGTTTTTTGATGTCCCATTTTTTACGGAAAGGCACTCAAATATTTATGCAAATCCTCCGAAACTTCCGAAGATTATTTTTAGCACGTCGTTTCGTACAGAGAGACACTCCGATTTTTGCATGGACCCTTCAAAGCTTCTAGAATTTATTTTTAGCATGTCGTTATAAAAAGGCGCTCCGATTTTTGCATGGACCCTTCGGAGCTTCTGGAATTTATTTTTTATCGCGTCGTTTTTCCAGACATTTGCTCGAAACTTTTTGAAATTATATATTTATCTATTTTCCCCTATTAGTCCTCCAAAACTCATGTAATTTTTTTCCTTCATTTGTAATAACGACCCATTTTTTAACAAGCTTAAAAAAAACCGAAAAAATGTTTTCAAGACACAAAAAGCGAAAACAATGTTTTCGTCACAAAAAACACGGATTCATCGAAGGTTTATGGCGACTTATGGATTTGCTAGAGTGCGTGTAGCATGGTTTTTAAAAAATGTAGGTCGTGGCGTGGCGTGCGTGTCTAGTTTATCATTATAGTGAAAAGGATTGCCATTCAACTGGTGTGGCCACGTCACTCCCTTCACGATATGGTCCTTTGAAAAATTCGAAATCGCGTTTAGATCCCTCAATCGGTTTTTAACCGAAAGAACCTGGAAAAAATTGAAATTACGTTTAGGTCCCTCTATGCTTACGTTCAGCTCCTCCCAATGGTTTTTAGCCGAACGGACCCTAAAAAACAAAAATACGTTTGGATCCCTCTTTAGTTTACATTCAACTCCCCTCGGCGGTTTTTAGCATAGTAGACTCGAAAAACAATAAAAATACATCCGTGGTTTTTTTAATAGAACAATAATAATAATAGTAGTTCGCAGATTCGCTAATCGGTCCTAGTGACCAATTTTGTTTTAAAAAAAAAGAACATAAAAACCGAAATTATGAAAAAAAACTAAATGACGTTTTTCCTAAAAAACAGATTTATCGAAGGTTTATAGCAGTTTACAGACTTACCGATAGATTCTCGCTAACTGACCGTAGCAAGCTGTCTTCCGCACTCGCCGGCAGCTAGAAAAGTCATCCCTTTGCAAAAGACAGCAGCGGCGGCAGCACCATCCATGGGAGGATTGATGGCGTTGGCGATGGCATTCGCATGTGCCGGTTGACCGCCCACCCCCACCCTCGCTTCGAACGGCGCCGCGCTCCCTCTCCCCCATGTGCCCAGCGAGTTTTGTGTCTGCCACCCCCACACCCACGCAGTAGTCCACAGAGCCGCAGCTACAGGGGAATGAAATGAAGCATCCACCCCCGAGCAAGCTAAGCCATCATACAATTGGCACGGTGGCATCGTGGCGCCTCTTCTGTGCTTCGCCTCGCAGATCAGTCCTGCTTGGCCCACGCCAATGAAGGTTCGGTCCAATCGAATGGCGCAATGACGTGTCCTCGGCTACTGGAAGCCACTGATCGGAGGAGCCAAACACGTACAGTGCATGTACCCTCACACTGCTCGTGACCAACCAGACCAATATATATACTACCCTTCCTAAAGTTGAAAGAAACGCCGCGCTCTTGCCCATTTAAGCCGTCGATGGCTCGGCTTAAAAATATTTTTTTGTATTTTGATTCTTACATAAATTACGAATAGGTTTTTCGTGATTTTTTTTGTAAGGGGAAGATATTTTTTTCTAAATCGCGTTTGGGTCCCTCGTGCGCTATTTTACACAAAAAAAAAACTCCCGTTAAATTCAAATCGCGAACAAACCCTTTTCTAATTTTTCAGGATAGCGGACAGGTCCAAAAACGTAACAGTCAGGTCCTTGCTCCTTACGTCTAGGTCATTTCTCTGTTTTTCCCGGAAAAAAATGTTTTCGTCATCAGAAATATGTGTTCAACTCTATCTCTAGACTTTTTTCCTAACTCGATTTCCCATCTCGATCTCTGATATTTTTTAAAACATGTATTATTACTCGTGATCGCGTAGAGTGTTAGACTCAACAAAAGAAGATTGTCATCTCTAATAATTTTTCACCATTTCCCTCTAGACTTTTTCCCCACCGCGGTTTTCCAGTTCGGTCTCCAATATTTTCCAAATAATTCGTCGAAAGAGATATTTCTACAACTCTATCTCTTTATTTTTTCCCCGTTTCGCTCATTATTTCGATGATTTAAAAATAAAAAACGTAGAAAAAAATTTCTCTGAAAAAACGACCTGTGGCGTGTTACGTCGCGAAAATTTTTGTGTTCTTTCAGCTGTTTCGCTCATTATTTCGACGATTTAAAAAATAAAACGCCGTCAAAAAAAAAGAATTTTTTTCTACGAAAAAACGCTGTGCGCGAAGTGTTACGCCGCGAAAAATTTTCTAGTATATGCTAAACTCCGAAGGATTCGCCGCCTAGGAGGGCCTCCACGTCATACGTGAGTTGCTCGACCCGACCATTTCGGTTTCTTTTTTTCAGCGTGTATGTCCCTCAAAAAATGCGGAAAGAAAAATCACGAATCTTTCGTGAAAGGACTCTAAAGAAATACCGAAAAATAGCATAGTTACATTTGAATTATTCTAGCTATTTTTTATGAAAAGGACCTTTCGATTTAGTACAAATCGCGGATCCTTCGTAAGAGAACCCCAGATAGATGCGAAAAAACGTGATTGCGTTTATATCCTTTCAACCGTTTCATGCGTTTTCTCGATGATTTAAAAAAAAGCCGCCGAAAAAACAAAAAAATTTCTGCGAAAAAAACAACGCACACGCCGTATCACGCCGCGAAAAGATTTCTAGTCTATATCTATAGATACTAATATTCTCGGAGAGTTAGGGCGGGAAAGAGCTGGCCAGCACCACATGTCGTTGAAACACTATAGTTTTTTATAAATGCAAGCTACAATAATTTAATTTATTATTTTGTTTTTTAAAAAATATTCTTTTTAAATTTTTTAAAGAAAAACAATGCTTTTTGTTTTTTATTCCTTGAAAAGATTTTCTCTCTACTAAAATCCCTGCTTGTCTCGACGTTTCCTTCCGTCCGCAGCAACGCGCGGGGCTAACAAAGCAACCGGTAACTCTATATTACCGGTGATGTATGAACGGCTCATCGGAAGCCAGCACGTGTCGCTTGGGCACTATAGTTTCTAATTTCTATGGTACTTTTATTTTTCCTACTTTTTTGCGAAAATTTCTCCCTCTCTATTCAAATTAAGCTCCAGTATTTTCTTTATATTATTTTTCCCAACAAATTTTCCACTCTCCCTGTGTTAAAATAGAGGTGTCGCCCATGGCAACACGTGAAGTTTTAACTAGTAAATAACTATTGTTGGGGGAGGTTGGCCGGTTCACGCCATGTGGCGCTCTGGCACTGTAGTTTCTATAGTGTCTGAGCTACAGTATATTTCTTTTTCCCTAGAAATTTTCTTTTTTGTTTTTTCAAATACTGAAAAAAAATTATTTTTAAAAAATTCCCCTCCATGTTAATGATGAGTTACAGTATTTTTTTTTGTTTTTCCTGATTTTAAAGAAATTTTCCTCCCTCTCAATTAACATTTCGGGATCGCCCGCAGCAACGCATGGGATTTTACTAGATTTGGTTTTGCAAACCAGACACCACATCTGCACATGGCTGATGGCTGCCATAATATTGTTTTAAATGATATATATATAATATGTGTGTATATATAAGAGAGAGAGAGAGGCACTCACTTTGTCAAGAACTCCAAGACCGATCGAGGAGGTAACGGTAGCTAGCTAGCTGGTTCGGTTGGGTGATGGCACCAGACTATATTGTACATATCAGCACGTCAGGACTGTTGACTCGATGATGCCTACGCTTGAGCTGCAAGAACCAAGAAGATCGCGAGAGGTTCTAGTAGCATCGTACTGTATATGTTTTATCGATCTCTGCATTTGTTTACGGCTTCCTCTCGCTTTCCTGAGCGGTCAGTCCTGATGATATCACGATAGAGATAGATAGAGATTTTAGTAGGAAGATGAAATATTTTTAAGAACACCTTAAGAAAAGAAATAAAAAACCTCTAAAAAGTTATAATATCTAAAAACTATATAATTATTTTATATTTTTTCTACTTTTAAAAAACACTGTAGCAATAATTGTTCCTATTCACTGTTAACAGGAAAAATGCGATGGGAAGGTCGGCTGGCTACTGCACCTTTCAAATAATAATGAGTTATATAGATATGTATGTTTGATGATTGATCGTCTACATCTCGACTTCCCTGTCCTGCTCTGACGATCGATGCATCGTGTAGCACATGTCCATATGTATGGTTTGGCTCTCTCTCCTTTGGTCATTACAGTTTGGTTGGTTGTTGTGCTTTACTACTGTTACTAGTTACTACTCTAGTACTCGATCCTAAATATATTTATTTATTTCTCTGGTTTTTCTTAAATGAACAACGAATGAAAGTACCACGATCTCACTGCACACAACCATAGCCTACACTTTAACGCTAGCTCCAAGGAAGCTTTTGTTGTTTGAAATTAGATTTTACCTAAATCTTGAAAAAAGAAAAAAGAGAGGGTTTTACTGGGCCGAGCCACCTAGCCGAAAGAGTTAATGGACCACATCATGCGCGTGGTTCCTATGTGTGCAGCAGTGGTCAGCGGATCTTTCAGTGGCCGTTGCTCCCTCTATTGCTCCTCCTTTCGTACTCTTTAAAACCTATGTCCGTGTCTCTCCTCGAGAGATAGAGAAGAATGATGTAATATTTCCCCCCTCTTTTTCCTGATCTCTGAACCACCTCTAGTTTTCTTCTTTTTGGCAACATTCTGGCAATATCCTTGGAGAACACTAATGGTTTAAGTGAGAATTTATGCAGAAATCAAGAATATATCTTTATGAGAAAGCGATTGGAGATCTCTATTATATTTAAAATTTGTGAAGACGGCATCAAGACTTAAGTTGTAATTTTTTCTATTTAATTGAATCTAAGGATAGCCGTACTATTAAGAGGAATACGACGAGAAATCGCTTCTAGGATATTCTTGTGCTCAAATGATGAAAATTGCATACCAAAAGGATTTAAATAACTGCATTTCCCATGTTTGCATCTCTGCTGGCCGAGCAGGTCAGGTCGGAGTCTCCGGATAGTTAGTCCGGAATATCTAGGGTTTAGTCCGGACACTCCAGGTTAACCCCCTCGGTGAGGGCTGTTCGGAGTATCCGGGTCAGTCCGGAGTATTCGGGGTTTGGTCCGGACACTCCGGATTAATCCCTTCGGTAAGAGCTAATTCTTCGCTAATCCGGACTATCCGGGTTATATGTCCGAATACTCCGGGTTGTGCGCAGCCTCTCACAACGGTTGGATTTTGGAGCTCTCTATTTAAGCCATCACACCCCCACCTACCAAAAAAAGCTCCATTATTGCATCTATTTGGCTCTCAAGCTCTCTCTCTCTCTCTTGAGCTCTAGCCTCCTTCTCTATTTGAATCTAGTGATTGATTTGAATATTTGGAGAGAAAGGAGTAGATTTGAGTGCTTTGGCGTGCATCTCTCATTCTTAAGCACAAGTTCATCCTCCAAGAAGATTTCATGACGCATTTGTTACTCTTGGAGCTTGAAAGACTCTTAGGCGGCAAGGAGTCGTAGGGAGCCTCTAAATACTTGGTGTGGTGAGCCAGAAAGTTTGTGAAGGCAAGTCTAGCCTCCGAGCGAGAAAAGAGACAAGGGGTGAAGAGGCGAGTGCTTTGTGCAACACTAGGAGGATAGTGGTCAAGAGCGACCCAGGCTTTGTGCCTCCTCAACGGAGACGTAGGATTCCCTTCAAGAATCCGAACTTCGGGTAAAAATCATCGTCTCCGTGTTCTTCTTTTTGCTCTTACTAGGGTTTGTGGTCTTGGATATTTAGGAGCCCCGATCTACTTCTTCTCTGTGTTTGGCTCCAGATTTATACTTGCTTCAGGTACCTAGTAGTGTTTAGATTCTTTGTGTTCAAGTATTTTGATTAAAAGTTGAAGAGATTAAAAATTTCATCTCGAGGTGCCCAACCGGAATATTCGCACCACTCACTTGGATAGTCCGGATATACGAATATCCGGATTAAAACTTCGGATAGTCGGGTTATACCCTCGAGAAAGTTTAATTCGTTGAAAATTTTTATTTCGCCTATTCACCCCCTCTAGGCGGCATCTCCGGTCCTTTCATTTAGCCATGGTGAAGTGTGAGTGGGAGCTATGTATGTGTGCTGCAGTTTGAACTTTTATAGTATTCCCGTCTACCCCTCCCACAGCTTGAGCTTCCTCCTCGGTCTGTGATTGCAATGGGGTGAAGGTTGAAGTTGAGAAGAATGGCTGCTTGGGTGGTGGGTGATTTTATATCTCACTTAGGTCTGAAAAAGTGGGTTGCAGCGTATTGTCATTTTGGTTGGAGAAAGTGGTGGGTTGTAGGGTGTTGTCACTTCACTTTGAGATACACAGTGTGTTGTATGTCGCTATGTGATAACGGGCGTCGTGTCTCATCATCTTTTTAAGCGGATGTGACTAATCGAACTGAAAAATCAATAGGCAGCGTTTTGCCTCCTCGGCTTTTCAGGCTGATGTGATGACGGTGGCAACTTCCTAGGCCGATTTGATAACACGCTGTCGAATCTGAAATCGGGTTGAGAATCTGGCGGCAATGTGAATCTCGTCTATAGTGATCATTTAGGGTGTTTGCTTTGGTAGGATGCGATCGAGCAAGTTTTAAATAGGATCTTTTTTCAAATTATGGTAGTATATGTATGAAAGGGTGTTTGTGGGCTATTCATCGATAATTTGGAAATTTAAACATGTTACTTTATAGGTGCCAAAAAGGCTTAAGTAATCTTGCGATTTACAGTTGCGGTCAATTTTCTTTTAAGTTTGCGACTTCACCATATAGGATATTTTAACCATATTTAGGGCATTAGTAGGGATATTTTTACCATTTGTTAGGCATTATAATAGTACATAAATGAAAAGCGATGTGCGTGTTGTCGAAATGGCACGATAGTTAAAGGCATTACTGAAGGAAAAGATCACATCGTAATAGAAGATAACTTAAGAAAACAAAATACCATAGCTGAATGTTACATAATCGAGAAAGTAAAGCACCATATTATGTTTAATACATCATGTATGAAAGGAAAAAAACTAGCTGGGGCTCTCTGCGGTGCTACTCCTCGTGTAGTCGGGCTTTCTCTGACATTGCACATGCCCGGAGGATCGTCGATTAGTGAGGCATGTCCACAAGTACTCCTAGCGAGCGTCTTGGTCTTTGTCAAAGTAGTGAAGGCGTCTTATAATTTGAGTCGAAGTTTGGGCGCATCGGTGAGCTAGGAGGGACCAAGGACCGCACTGTGGATCTTTGGTAAGGATCTACAAAAAAGTCAAAGTTAGGCGTCGTTGAGTGGAAGAATTCAGCGAGAGATGCTTGCACTCGGTCAAGTCTTTGGATCGGCCATTGTTGACAAAGTTTTCATGTTAGTACAACACATAATATGAAGAACATAATAGATGAAAGGAGACCACATGGTGTACCTGTAGTCATGGGGGCGTATGGCATGGAACGCTGCCAACTAGATCCCTCCAACATGTCTGAAGGGGGGCCGTCTGCGTGTGTGATGTAAAAGTTGCGGCTTGGGCGTGTGTCGATCCCGTACAGCTGAGGCACGTCCGTGAACCTGCAAAGACCCAGGTATGTGGCAGCCAGTACAGCCGGTCCCCACGTAAGCTAGGGATCTCCTCAATGTCGGCGTCTATGATCGACCTTGCGTAGCAGATCATATGCTTGTCAATGGTGTCCCGTGGGAGGAAGCAGAACAAAACCCGGTCAAGAGCCACTCACAACTTGGATTTTGGAGCTCTCTATTTAAGCCATCACACCCCCACCTACCAAAAAAAGCTCCATTATTGCATCTATTTGGCTCTCAAGCTCTCTCTCTCTCTCTTGAGCTCTAGCCTCCTTCTCTATTTGAATCTAGTGATTGATTTGAATATTTGGAGAGAAAGGAGTAGATTTGAGTGCTTTGAGCGTGCATCTCTCATTCTTAAGCACAAGTTCATCCTCCAAGAAGATTTCGCGACGCATTTGTTACTCTTGGAGCTTGAAAGACTCTTAGACGGCAAGGAGTCGCCGGGAGCCTCTAAATACTTGGTGTGGTGAGCCCCGAAAGTTTGTGAAGGCAAGTCTCGCCTCCGACAGAGAAAGAGACAAGGGGTGAAGACCGGCGAGTGCTTTGTGCAACACTAGGAGGATAGTGGTCAAGAGCGACCCAGGCTTTGTGCCTCCTCAACGGAGACGTAGGATTCCCTTCAAGAATCCGAACTTCGGGTAAAAATCATCGTCTCCGTGTTCTTCTTTTTGCTCTTGCTAGGGTTTGTGGTCTTGGATATTTAGGAGCCCCGATCTACTTCTTCTCTGTGTTTGGCTCCAGATTTATACTTGCTCCAGGTACCTAGTAGTGTTTAGATTCTTTGTGTTCAAGTATTTTGATTAAAAGTTGAAGAGATTAAAAATTTCATCTCGAGGTGCCCAACCCGGAATATTCGCACCACTCACTTCGGATAGTCCGGATATACCAGAGTATCCGGATTAAAACTCGGATAGTCCGGGTTATACCCTCAGGAAAGTTTAATTCCGCTGAAAATTTTTATTTCGCCTATTCACCCCCCTCTAGGCGGCATCTCCGGTCCTTTCATTTAGCCATGGTGAAGTGTGAGTGGGAGCTATGTATGTGTGCCTGCAGTTTGAACTTTTATAGTATTCCCCGTCTACCCCTCCCACAGCTTGAGCTTCCTCCTCGGTCTGTGATTGCAATGGGGTGAAGGTTGAAGTTGAGAAGAATGGCTGCTTGGGTGGTGGGTGATTTTATATCTCACTTAGGTCTGAAAAAGTGGGTTGCAGCGTATTGTCATTTTGGTTGGAGAAAGCGGTGGGTTGCAGAGTGTTGTCACTTCACTTTGAGATAGACAGTGTGTTGTATGTCACTATGTGATAAGGGGTGTCGCGTCTCGTCACCTTTTTATGCGGATGTGACTAATCGAACTTAGAAATCAATAGGCGGCGTGTTGCCACCTAGGCTTTTCAAGCCGATGTGACAGCAGGCTGGCAGCAACTTCCCTAGGCCGATTTGATAACACGCTGTCCCGAATACTGAAATCGGGTTGAGAATACTGCTGGCAATGTGAATCTACGTCTATAGTGATCATTTAGGGTGTTTGCTTTGGTAGGATGCAGATGCAGAGCAAGTTTTAAATAGGATCTTTTTTCAAATTATGGTAGTATATGTATGAAAGGGTGTTTGTGGGCTATTCATCGATAATTTGGAAATTTAAACATGTTACTTTATAGGCTGCCAAAAAGGCTTAAGTAATCTTGCAGTTTACACGGTTGCGGTCCAATTTTCTTTTAAGTTTGCGACTTCACCATATAGGATATTTTAACCATATTTCAGGCATTAGTAGGGGATATTTTTACCATTTGTTAGGCATTATAATAGTACATAAATGAAAACTGATGTACGTGTTGTCGAAATGGCCTGATAGTTAAAGGCATTACAGAAGGAAAAGATCACATCGTAATAGAAGATAACTTAAGAAAACAAAATACCATAGCTGAATGTTACATAATCTGAGAAAGTAAAGCACCATATTATGTTTAATACATCATGTATGAAAGGAAAAAACTAACTGGGGGCTCTGCGCGGTGCTACTCCTCGTGTAGTCCCAGGCTTTCTACGACATTGCACATGCCCAGAGGGATACGTCAGTTAGTGAGGCATGTCCACAAGTACTCCTAGCAGGGCGTACTGGTGCTGTCAAAGTAGTGAAGACGTCTTGTAACGGCTGAGTCGGGCTGGGCACATCGGTGAGCTAGGAGGGACCAAGGACCGCACCCGTGGACTGCTGGTAAGGATCTACAAAAAAAGTCAAAGTTGGCGTCGTTGAGTGGAGAGAATTCAGCAGAGATGCTTGCACTCTGGTCAAGTGCTGGATCGGCCATTGTTGACAAAGTTTTCATGTTAGTACAACACATAATATGAAGAACATAATAGATGAAAGGAGACCACATGGTGTACCTGTAGTCATGGGGGCGTATGGCATGGAACGCTGCCAACTAGATCCCTCCAACATGTCTGAAGGGGGGCCGTCTGCGTGTGTGATGTAAAAGTTGCGGCTTGGGCGTGTGTCGATCCCGTACAGCTGAGGCACGTCCGTGAACCTGCAAAGACCCAGGTATGTGGCAGCCAGTACAGCCGGTCCCCACGTAAGCTAGGGATCTCCTCAATGTCGGCGTCTATGATCGACCTTGCGTACCAGATCATATGCTTGTCAATGGTGTCCCCGTGGGAGGAGCAGAACAAAACCCAGTCAAGAGCCACAATAGGTACGCCTCGAAGTGACGACTAACAGCGTACTCTCTTGCTCCATCTGCCATTCTCTCGGGCTATAGAAAGTAATGGTTAGTTTCACAACTTTAAGAAATAAGGAAATAAAATTTAGATAAAATTAATATCACTTATGTAGAACTGTACCAGCCACTTCTGCGCTGGATCGTGCGCAGAAGTGAAAGGTGTGTAGCCACGCTCAGCGGGTAGCACGTCCGTGAACTAGGGTAGGAGCTCCGTCCGCCACTTCGAGTGGACATCGTTAGGCACTACTGCGTCCCCGGTGCAAGGTAGGCCCAGAAGGTAGCTCACGTCCTCTAGTGTGAGCGCCATCTCACTGCATGGGAGGTGAAACATGTGTGTCTCCGATCGCCAGCGATCTACCAAAGCGCTAAGCAAGCTCCTGTCGTATGGGAACCTCCTAGAGGCACCACGTCTATCCTGCGCATCGGCGACAGTTGCCTCCACCAATCGTGCTATAGGCAGTAACCTTGCCGCTCTCAGCCTGCAGGAAAACATTGTAACAACTATAGGTTCACACGTACAAGATATAGTAAGAGAAGTATGGGAAAAGTGCATGAACCTGGGAATCCATCGTAGGTCGACCCGTCATGCTCTCATCGGGGTCCACAAGTGAAGGGCACTAAGCTCGAATGATGGCTCCCTGTCTGGAGGTGGCAAGGTGGCCAAGCGACTCCGGTGAGTCGCGTCGATCAATGGGTCTAGCTACTCGTACTCCTTGATGTTCGCCATACCTGCAATTGAATAAGACAACATTAACACAAAATCAAATGCACAATAAAACTGAATGTAGTGATTACAAATAGAATTTAAATACAATAAAGGGATTAGATATTAAAATCCACAAACGCTAACACCTTTGAAATCCATACATGCATCACACATACAAATCGAACCAAATAGAATGCAATAATAACACATCCAACATCCATACATGCATTACACATCCTATGTCCATACATGCATTACATATAGGAATTCGATATATCACATTGACATGCGAGTAAACTATTTCAATTTCATATGCAAAGCACATACAACAATGTCATGGCCTCTGAACTGTTAGGCAATACTTGAAAGAGTGTCCCGTATCCTTACAAACTGAACATTTCTTCACATGATACATGTTTTCTACAATGTCCATGTCGTTCTTTATACGTTTTGTTTTTCGCCGCCCTAGGCCCTTAAGCCTACTGACATCAGGAACCCACCGTGTATCCTCCTATCTCTAATGCTCGATGAACAAACCCACCACTCGAAAGCCATAAATTTCTCCGCTCCAAATCGCCTTCACCACTTCATTATTGAAGAATTGTGACAAGAATATATACCTGGATCCATACGGATTGTTGAGCAGGTAGCCATTACGTGCGAGCATGGCTTGTGTAAGAGACGAGGCTTGTTGCAGTTACAGACACATGTTTGCTAATGTAGAATGCATTCATGAGCAACTTTACACCGATTTGTCCTACGTCCGACTTTCTCTTTACACAGTGCCTCAAAACAAAGCTCTCTCTTGCCCATCTTCAATGCTATATGCATCTCCCTCTTTTTTCCTTTCTCCTCTTTGTACATATAGATCACCTCTGAGTATTTCACATCAGGATTACTCATGTGGACTAACGCCTTAGCATGGCGATTCACAAAGTACTTTGCAATACTATGAAGAACACCCTCCATTATAGCAACAATAGGAAGGGGTCTCAGGTCTCGCATGATCTAATTGTAAACCTCAGCCAAGTTTGTCATCGTAACTCCATACCAGGCACCATCGGTGTCATAAAGTAACGCCCATTTCTCTCTAGACTCATGCTCTATCTATTTAAAGAAGCATTTAGTGGATCTTCCATTCCTCTAGACCAAGTACAGAGGGTCCGTGGGTAACACTTCTAGCACTACTGGGGCCTCCTCTGTGCCAGGCATTTGCCTCTTCACTGCCTCTGTTGTATGCCTTGATGTCAGCTCGTCCAACTTCTTCCACAGTGCATCAAACTTTTTCTGTTGGGTCTGGTCACACAACCTCTTAAAAAACTTTAGGTCCTTATTCTTCAACTGCTTGTAGAAGTTAGCACCCATATACCGCTTGCACTACCTACTTCGTAGATCAAGCCATAGATGTGTTTCTTCTGCACCTTTCTGCAACTACACGGCCACCTTCAATAGCCCGGGATGCCGATCATATATAACACACACTATAGGCCGCTGATCTACGACGCCAACTTTCACGTTCCTTAGAAACCAGAACCAGCTTTCTATGTTCTCACCCTCTACAAATACGAGCGCTACTGGAAGAACCTGATTATTGCCATCAACTCCTATGGCAATCAATATCTGGCATTTATACTTTCCAGTCAAGAATGTCTCATCCACACATAACAATGGATGGCAATATCTGAACGCGTTGATACATGCACCGAAAGTAAAGAATGCCCGCTTGAGTACCATCTTCTCAGGGAAGCGCTGCAAGGGTCACTCACAAATATCGATATAAGTTTCAAGATTTCTTTCCTTGATCACCTCAAGCATGCCTGGTAGATTCTGATATGAGTCTTCGTATGTACTAAATCTAGTTTCCAATGCCTTCTGCTTTGCTCTCTATGCTTTCGCATAGCTTATGGTGTACTGAAACCTTTGCTTTATTACAAGTATGATGGCACGTGGCTCTAAATCCAGGTTGCCCACAATCTCCCCACACATTGCATTTGCATCAAAATATGAAGATATGTTTCTACGCGATTGGGCAGACTCCGTCAGCACACATGTGTATTGGACAACTATAGAACTTCCAAATGGTATTCCACTTAGGCTGGTACGCATGCACATGTCATGGGCAACCCTCCATCTAGCATCTGACATCATACACCCGCTGGTCTAACTTCGCAACCTTAACGAAGCGATACTATCCATGCTGTCACTACTTCCTAAACCTCAAACTTATTCTTGTAAATAACACATTGCCCCACCTCATTCCGATCCGATTGCCATGCAAAGTGTTCACCCTCATTGACTATCAATCTATCGAACTGACATACATCCCACTTCATAGGGAAATGCTCTTCATCGTCTGCATCGTTACTCAAATTCTCATATTCCCGACTCTCTGCCTCCATCGCTTCAATCAACGATTCAATGTTTTCTCCCTTATCTGCCACGCCCAATGATACTTGAACATCTGGATTTAGAATATCAGCTTCCTTGCCTCGCACACCCTCATGACTCGAGCTGACGTCCTACCTCACTAAGCAATCTCCAGTTCGGCTGCTCTCCCCAACTTCCTCTGATTCATCACCACCAACCTCCTCCTGCATTGTATGGTTAGCATTGGTTTTCTCAAATGTTTGAGTCAACTACACTAATGGCCAACCATTCTTAGTTTTCAATCTTACATACAAGCTCCAGGATTTCGACCCCTTCAATTCTACTAACTCTCAGTACGTGCAATCCTGTCTCTGAGACTTTACTCCGTGCAACTTGAGGTCATGCAATATACTATTCAACGAGAACTTGTGGTACAACCATCTGTTAACCGTACCCCATGAACGCTCACTAGCATAACCATGACATTTGAAAAATGACTAAGTTCCACCCCTTGTGCACCCATCTGCGGAACCCCTTCTCCGTAGTGTATTTTAAATTCTACTCGTTCGTCTATACCTATCAAACATTTCAAGATTTTTTTAATGATCGCACGACATAACGCTACCACCTTTCAAGACTTAATCTACCCATACGATGACATACTCTACACCAATTCAAACAACTGCTGCAACCCTATAAAAATTAATTTTTTGTATCACATTGTATCTCACGTAATTCTTGCACACATTGTATCCCTCATAATTCTTGCAACTCTCTATATCTATAGCTATTATAACTCCATACAAGTAAATAATTAAAAATCTATACAATCTGATCACTAAATCGTTAATTTAAATAAACTATTGCCAGTCTACAACTAATTAATTACAACCCTAATTAATCGCGTTCCTATACCGTCTTTCTAAATATTTGTTGCTCTACAAACCTAATTACTTATCAATCTATTTCATTTGGTCAATATATTCTAAATTAAAATAATGAAACAAGATTTACCTCAATACGCAACGAATCTCCCCTCCTCCTATTCTTCCTCCCTTCCTCCTCCTCCTCCTCTTCTTCCACCCCTCCTCCTACTCCTCTTGTTCCTCCTCCCCTCCTCTCCTCCCCCTCCTCCTCCACCCCTCCTCCCTTTTTTTCTTTGGCATGTACGCTCTCGGCTGTGTGACTTCGCTTGGTGAAAATGAGGCCGAAGTCCAGGTGGTGCTATTTTTACGCTCTCTATCGCAATTCTAAATTACGAAAGAGATCAAATCTTGGAATTGTGACAGAGAGCTGAACCGTTAGCGACAGCTCTTTGTCGCAATTCCAAATTGTGACAGAGAGATTATCGCAATTCAGAATTGTGACATAATATTTGTCGCAATTTGAATGTGCGATAGTAGGTAAAATTGTTATTTTTCGGCATATTATTTATGCAAATTTTCATTAAACATATATTATTTAAAAAAAAATCGTCCACAATGGGTATTTTCTATATGTATGCATGTCAATTTTTTAAAAAAAATTTAGGTTGTTAAGTTTAACTAGTTCAAACAAGTTTGAACTGAAATTCAAACTAGAGTTTCCTTTTTTACGTTAATTTGACTGTAGGTATTTGCTGATTTTATATAAAAATCAGCAAATCACGCGATCTAAATTTGCTCAAAATCTTTGAATTCGACTATATTTTTTTAAGGTATGTGTTTCATTTGAATTGTTATACTCTATGTAACATTCCAAAAAATTTATATATATTTTATTTAATTTAATTTATTTAGATTTTTCTTGGAATTATCTGATTTTTATCTGACCTTTTTGCCATTTTAGTTTTACAAAAGAATTTTTCAGAAAATTTTAAAAATAAAAATTTCTAAAAGAATTTTATTAGGTTCAAAATATTCAAAATTATTTTAAGAATTTTCTAGAATTGTTAAAACATTTTTACTATTTTTTCGTGCCTATTTGATTTTTAGTAATAAAAATAATTAATGTATTATACATAATAATATTTTATTATTTAAAATCAGTTATTCATGCTTTTATTGTTGAAACCGACATCTCTTCAATTTCCCTTATTTAATAGAATTTATTTGCTAATTTTTGGATTTAATAGGGATTTCTAATAGTAAAATAATTATTTTTGGAATTAATTGATTTGGAAATAAATAAAATATTGTTTATCTAACCCGATCCACTAACTCTAGCCCACCCATCAGCTACAGTACTCTAAATGGGACCTAACCCGCATTTAAAGTCCACTAGTTTCACGTATTTATTCCGGTGAACCTGTTACTATTCTGGCCATAATTCCGGCGAGCATTTTATAACGATCCGCTAGTTCGATTACCCTAAAAGTTGAACCCTAGATTTCTCTCCTCATTTCTCACATCCTCAACTTTGAGTTGGTCCAATCCATTCTTTTCGAACTCCTATGAACTTTCGGTGAGCTGTCCCAGCCACTCTCAACCTTCATTCGGCCTCAAATTTTTACTGGAGCTTCCTCTTGGTGTACTATACATTGTATAAAATTAGATTTTGAAAATTCTTACCAAAGCACTGTCGGCAACCATTTCTTCTCCAAGTCCGATGAAAGGTCAAATTTTGGATTCAAAAGGTCCGATCTCCTTCATCTTTAGTCCGATTGACCTCAATTTTCTTCATAAATTTATATAAAATTTTATTATATCTATTTACACTAGTTTGATATTTTATTTGAATTTATTTGAATTTTATTTGAAATTAGATGCTCTTCGCGTATAGTTTTTGGATAGTCGGAACAGTTCACTATCGGCGATCTCGAGCATCAACTCTAGGACCAAGGCAAGTTGCACATCTTTGACCATGTTGGTTCCAAAGTTTTAAATTATATTTTGATTTAAATTACTGCATGCATAATTTTATCAGTGTAATTTAAATCCCAGATATAAATGCTTAGTTACTCCTAATTGTTATGACCCTATTTGACTTTGATGATCCATATACTTTGTCACCTTAGAAAAAATCTCAATAGTTGGTACATTAATATAGTATTGACTAGTGCTATATAGAAAATGGCTTAGACAAGTTTAGACATGAATTAGGATATTTTTAGGAATTTATGCCAATCAAATATGCTTTTGTGATAAAGGTTATTTCTTGGCATTGGTGTGCTATGGAACGATATGAAAATTGATATGGTTTAAAGCAAAAATGAAAATGTGGTTTAGACTGGGCGAGAATAGTTGATTGGTGGTCTTTGGGTTTGTTGAAAAGCTCATCTAGTCAATTAAAGACCGATCTGTGAGCTACTGAATGTACAGTGCAACCGTACTTCCACAAGCCTGGTATGAGACAGACTTGGCTGTCCATTTTGTGACATTCCATATTAGTTATCCCATTCAGTTGAATGTGGGAATGGTTAGTCTGCCATAGGGCACAAGATGGGGCTTCTGGACTTGATGGATTTAACCCTACCTGCAGTGAAACCTTAGCGGGTGTAGCTACATAGAAAGAAACTTAATAGGGTCTTGTTATGATTTTTCTCTGCCAACACACCAAAGAAAGTGTATAATTGGGCAAAAGGAGATAATCATGTCTTGTGGGGAAAGCTGTACAACCTCTGCAGAGTTAAAACTAATCGATTAGCAGCGCCCGCGGTCATCGGCATGCTAAGCAAGTCTTTCACAGACTGAATTTTGATGTTTCAAAAAGTGGTTTCATAAAAGTGGTTTATAAGTGGAGAGAGTCCACATGGGGAAATTTGGGATGAAACTCCGGGTTGGAGCCCGTGTTGAAAATTGGATTATAACTCAGTTTTTACTGTATCAATTATGTATTGAAAATTACTTGTTGTATTTGAAATATTGCTTTATGCTAAAATTAACAATATTATGCCTTCTGTAACATTCCATTTTTCAACTTCTTGAGTTTGAATTTCAAAATCCGAACACGTGAAAATTTTCTCGAAATTAATCCAAATTTATTTGAATTTTCAAAAGTCAAAAGGATTTAATTTGAATAAAGTATAACTCAAATTAATTATTTATTATTTTATTTGGGTTCCTTGTATTTTATGGGATTTTTCGTATTTTTGGGTATTTTTCCTAATTTATTTGCTATTTATTTGATTTATTTGAATTTTATTGAATTTTAAGGATTTTCTTAATTCCTAAATCTTATTTCTGTCGGGCGAAACCACTTTGTTCATCTCGGTAGGCCATTCTTGTCCTTCGCCCATCGGCCTAAACCCTAAAGCGCCGACTCACCTCGGTAGTCGATCGGCGATCTAACGGCTCATAAGCGTAATACCCAACAATAAAACCCTAACCCTAAACCCATTTTTTTCCTTGCCGTCCGATCCGGATCCGTGACCCTCCGGCGCCACGTCGCCCGACTTAGCGCCGCGCCAGATCTTGCGCCGCCACAGACCAACCTCGACTTAGTGTCGTTTTGCGCATCCTAGGCTATTTAAGCACCGTAGCCGCCGTCTCTAGGGTTCGCCATTCCACGCCGCTCATTTCCTCCTCTTTCATCGTGCGGGACGCCTCCAAGCGGCCGCAGACGACTCGCCGAGTCTTGGCCGCCTCGGCCGAGGACTTCCGCCGCCTCATACGTCCTCTCCGGTGAGTCTCCACCGTATTCCTTGGTACCGTTGAGTTCATCTCGTCACCTCCACGTTTGTGCCTCGTGTTCGCCACGAAGCCTAGGCTGGCGACGATGTTCGCGCCAGATATCGCCTACGTCGCGCCACGTTGGATCTGGAGTCCGCGTGGCTGGCGTTGGCCGTCCTGGTCAGCAAGCCTAGTAGCCGTGTCGCCCCGTCACCTACCACGTGGTCGCCACCTCCTCACCACCTCACTGTCACGGCGCGCCACCTCAGCGCCATAGCCCGTGTGTCACCACGTGGTCGCCATATGTGCGCCACGCAAGCCACAACCCTAGCGTGTACGTCTCGTCACTGCCATGTGTCGCCGCGTCACCACCACGCTGAACACGCTGTCGCCACGCCACCGGTAGTAAACCGAGATTAGCCATGTCAGCGCCACGTCATCGCCACGTGTGCCCTAATGCCCACGTGTTCGCCACGTACACGCCACGTCATCATGCCACATCGTCACCTCTCACACAGGTCACTGGGTGGTCTTCGGTGAGCCTAGTCTACATGGACCGAGTCACTGACTCGCGGGGCCCGCATGTCAGCGACGCGAATTATTTCGTTTAATCGCTGATAAATCCGAAAATCCGAAATTCCAGCGAATCACAGAGCGACACGTGTCAGTGCTATTTATTTCTGGATTTTCTCTCTATTTAAACTTCGGAAGGCCCGTTCTCCTCCGTTCGAACTCCGATTCGAATCATTCAAATTTCTAAATTCATATAAAATCAAGATCTATCTGTTGGTATAATTTTTGTGAATTTTTGAATTTTATTTGTTTCTGTTTATTTATTGTTTTGCCTCGATTCGCGTGTTTCGCGTGTAGACGACGCAGCGGTTGAGCGAGAGGAGCATCCAGTGGAGGTAGCAGCAGCAGAGGAGAGTGAAGGCAAGTCTCCCTTGACCATGTTGAACCCAAATTTATGAAATGCTATTTTGCTTTAAATTATTGCATGCTTATTAGTTGCGTTCTGTATTTTAATGCCATTTAAAATGCTTAGATAAATGCCACATTGTTATGACCACATTGATATTCATTAAGACAACCATTGACACCCTAGGAAAATTAAGTATTGTTAATAATAATCATTTTTGGTATTATGGGAACGGTAGAAAATGCTTAGCCATGCTTAATCACGTCGGTACCTTACCATTATGGAAATGATTTCATTCTTGATTCAAAATGAATTGTGGAAATTATGGCAATTGGTGTTGCCGGTATTAATTTGAAATTAAAAGTGAAAAAATGATTTGGACCGGGCGGATTGGTTGAATGGCCGAGTGCGGGATGCACAAAATTTTGGAATGTGATTGTCGCCCTAGTCAATTAAGGATCTGGCCGTGTGTTACCTTGGGCCATGCTATACAAGACAACCACATGTCTATATGGGTACGACTGGCTAAGTAATTTGCATGTATCGTTATTTGACTTCGCCATTAAGTACATGTGAGTTTGTCGAGATGACACTTGCAAGGCGCAAAAATGTGAGAGCGAAACCTTAGCGGTGAAGTCGGTGGCAGTATATGCATTGTAAAGGCCTTGTCATGATCTCCCTGCCGACACACCAAAGGAAGTGTGTTAATTGCATGGCGCAAAGGGTTGATCATGTCGTGTGGGTAAAGTGTACCAACTCTGCGAGTCTTAAAAACTACTTGAGTAGCCGTGCCTCACGGACAAGAACAAGCGTGGGCAGCTTTCACATAGTAGATTTTTTCGGTTTTGGTTTTAAATGGAAAAAATGATGATTTGGTTTAAAATGAAAATGTGGTTGGGAATCATGATATTAGAGCTCCGGGTTTTAGATTGGCTAGAGCCAACAGTAGTTGGAACACGGAAAATTGTTATACTTCAAGTTTAATTATTTATGCTATTTACATTTTGTTAAATCTTTGCTTTATGAAATTATTACTTGTATTTAAATTTCAATTTCTCTTTATGCAAATGAACCCTATATGCCATCTTTGTTTAAGCCATGCATTTAGTTACTTGCATTAAGTTTACTGAGACTCATGCAGTATGTTGCATACTCACCTCGCTTTTTATTTGCAATTGCTTATTCCAAAAAGCGGATGATGGAAGAAGGGTGAGCAAAGAGCACTGTGTTCCACTCGATTCGACATTTGTGCCGAGACATCGATGAGGAGGATGACTCGTTCTTCTAGGGGCGCTTACCCGATCGGTTGCTGTGGGCTAAGCGATTAGCTCTTTTGTTCTACATTTCATTGCTACTTTTACAATTCAAGTAGTAAGGCTTCATACTTGTAATAATGTACCTTCCTTTGTATTCCCTACATTAATACTTTATTTTCCTATGTGACTTGTGGAGTACTTTTGTACTCACTCTTGCTTACTTTATCTTTTTAGAGGAGTATCTCTACAATGGTGAGTACCAAGATAATTAGGCCGGCCGTTACCCCAGTTGATTGTCTATGGCGAATCTATTGGGTTCTATTACTGGTTTTATTCTGTTTTTGTTGTAATCTTTTATTTGGTCTGCGTGCCATATTTATTGTAAACTTTGATTATTGATAAAGTACGTTGAGTATGATATGTTATCATCTTTACTGTGTGTACTAATTTTTCCTAGACTAATACAGGTTACACAAGGGATTTTAAAAGCATTTTTTGGGGATCTGACACTCTAAAACTAATTTTTTCAAAAAAAACACCCGAATTTGGTTTGAATTTGTGCATTTGGAATCATGAAGCTCAGGTTCGATCGATGGTGCCCCATTTTTGTGTCATAAATATATACATATGTACATATGTATATATGTATATGTATATATATACACGTATGTATATACGGAAGCGCTAATTTGTGCTTACGTGTAGATTATTTATTCTGCACTTCAGTCGGAGAAGTGCAAGCAAATTGTCGAACGTATGCTTGGGTGACACGTTGTAACATCCCAAGATTTGGTTCAAAATAATATTATTTGTGTATTTCGTGAGTTTTCTAAACTTTTATGATTTTCTAAAACTTATTTGGAATTTATTTTATATTTTGAATTATGTTCAAATTTGGATTATTTTACTCTGTGAAAATTTTAAATAAAGTTTTCCTAAAAATGTTTTATTTAAGTTCCAAATGTCTCAAAATATTTTTAGAAATATTAACTAGTTGGTATACCACTTAGCTTATAGTCAACTATTTACACATGTTCCGCTGATGAGTACTTATCAGATCATGTTACAGTCAGTTACACCTAACTGGCTCGGGTGTGTAATATCCTATTATACTCATAGCTATTGAATAGTATATCTACATATGTGTGTGTGTATATGTACATTAGCGCTAATCTATGCTTACACGCAGATTAGACTATTCCATGTGCTGGCCGAAATGTACAACACACCAGTCGGGAAGGTACGGTCCAAAAAAACAAGCACAACTCAAAACTATCACGTCCCACCATACGTAGACGAAAACACGTCGCTATTAACGCCTACTGGTAACAGAAATTTACCATCAGATTGTGTTCAACGTAACTTATGTTTATTAGATTATGATTTTCTAATTAACTATCTTTGTCATGCAGCATTACTGCCACAACTTATATTTTTTACTATGTTAGAAATAACTCATGTACAATGAAAAAAACATGTTTACTAGTTGGTTACCATACCGAGAACATGCTTTCTACTTTGTATGTGAATCTGTTTTTATTTTGTTTTAGCCATATCTTTTTAGTCACATGTCTGATTCATGAATGAAATTCACCGATAGATTAATGACGGCGAGAGGAACAACATTATATAAGTCTCACTAATAAATTTACTACTATATGATAGTATTTTTCTGTTATAGATGTAGTAATTTTTAGTTATAGATATAGTAATTTATGTTACTAGTCAGCAAAATTACTGTTTATTAGCGAGACTTATGTCATTTACTTTCTCTCGTCGTCAGTAAGCTACTGGTGAAAATCATTTGCAAATCAGAGCTGCTAATAGAAACTTATAATTAAAAGAAAGAAACAACAGATTCATGTTCAAAGAACTAAATGCGTTTACTAGTTGGTCACTGTACTGTGAACTCGTTTTATAGTTTGTATATGAATCTGTTTTTACTTTGTTTCAGCCATATCTTTTATTGGTAGCTCCAATTCACGAATTAATTTCACCATTAGATTATTGATGATGAGAGAAACATAATGATATAAATCCTCTAAAAGCCTTGTATAAATCAAATTTTACTACCAAATAAACATCAATTAGTACTGAAATAAATTACAGAGCGCAGCCAACTAACTGATAAATGTGTTACTAGTTTGTACATGAATTTGTTTTTCTTTATTTTAACCATAACTTTTTATTCATAGCTCCGAATGACGAACAAATTTCACTAGTAGATTACTGACGACGAGAGGAACAGTGTGATATAAGTCTTGCTAATAAACATCACATAAACCAAATTTTACTACCAAATAAACATTAATTTACTACTAAAATCAGAACCATGGCCGTGCGCTGAGTACAGGGTTCGGTCGGCGGCTGGTGCATAGACTACGTGCAGCTATAGAATAGCATGTCTATATATGTATATGTATATGTGCATATATGTGTTTACATAAAGATTGTCACAAATTGATATTGAAGAAAATTAATTTTGGAAAAGTTTGAAATTGGTAAGAGTGTATAGAAAGATTGTCACAAATTAGTTAGTGATCCTGTCCCTAGTGGTGAAGAAGCTTGTTAATTTAGGTAGCCCAAGATCTGAGAGCAAATAATTTCTATATCAACTAAGCTATGCTGCTAGTTGTATACCACAATTTATTGTCTTTTGCCAAGCATGAATATTTAGGGCCCGTTTATTTTTGCTTTTGATTCTGAATTCTAGCCTCAAAAGCAAAATAAAAAACAAACAACCCGATTCTCATAATCCAGTCCACTCATATACATTAGAATCCACAATCCGCTTCATATGTGCTTTTGGATTTCAGCTTTTGGAGAATCAGCTTTTCTACAACCACAAATCAGAATCAACTTTTAGAGAATCCAAAGCTAAAACAAACAGGTCCTTAGTATACATGAGAAGTCTTTATGTTTTGATATTTATTAATATCATACTCCTGTCTTTGTCTCTATCAGTGTTGTGAAAAGATAGTATGTGCTGGATGGACGAACTCGATATCGCTAAGCGATTAACCGTAATACGAATGATTAATCAGAATTTAATGGACGATTATGTGTTCTTATTAATATATTTATTTATATTTAGAATTAATTAGAAATATTTTAGTAACCTAAAGTTATTCTAAATTATCACTCTACAAAACATGTTTTACATTTTACTGTTTACTAGCCAAATACCTGTGCGTTGCAACAGAAGCTCAATTTACGATAAAAAATTTATTTACAAAGAGCACTAACTTTATCTAAATAATAATATTCACTTTGAATGTGCAATGGTTAAATATTTAAATCAATTTATTGAAGCATACAAATTCCAAGCACTTGTTTACAAACTTGAGCTTAAAATTATCTTTATTTTCACAAACTTAAATAATAAAATCACAACACTTGGGATTGTAAATTTGTAACGCCATAATTCAAGATCGATCGATCGATCGACCAAGAGATGCATCACCTGCTGCCTCATGGACGCAAAGGCGTTGAAGTAGGCGTTATCCGTATGTGGTTGTCACCATCAGCAGCGGTGTGGCTCGTATGCCTTACTCCGGCCATACCATAGCCCCACCCCATGAACCAGCTCCACTACCTCCTCGCCTCCCCTCGTGAGCGCCTCCCTGAACCTATTGGCATCATCCACTGCGGCGAGCTTTAGCAGCACCGCTAGCCTATCTCACCGCCCACCACCGGCGACCTGCCCTTGCGCTGCATTGACAAGATCAAGGTGGTCGCCCATTACCTCCACTCAACGGATAAGCTCAACACATATGCAAGAGAGGCAAGAAACGATGGAGTTATATAGATTTAACAACTATGAGATATCTATAGAATCTAGATTAAGAAATGGTGAGGGTAGAGAATGGACGTACCACCGTCAACTCCTAATTAGAATTAGTAGAGATAGAGATAACAAACTTATCTAGTCACGTCATGCATGGCCGTGCACATGCTGCTGGCCGGCCGGAATCAAGTCCATACGCAATTAGATAAAAAGAAAAGATGATCTTAACTACACATGCAAGTAAATATTTAATGGAAAGGATGCATATGGCAACTCAAAGGCACATAATAATTCAGAAGTTGTATGCATGCAGTATATGGAAAAATAATTGGCCGTGCGGTATTTGGAAATAGAATCGGCTAATTGAGATATGAGTATGATACGCCGCAGATCACATATGCATACATATCCAACCGAATTAAAACTTTCTTCGTTTCGTGGGTATACTCGAGAGGGAAGAACAGACCACCACCACCAACTCGTAATTAGAAGTAGTAGAAATACTTCATCCAAAATATACATACTATGAATGCTAGACACAATATTATAAACTAATTTATTGTATTTAGTGAATAAAAATAGGCTATTTTGTGATTAAATAGGAAAAATGAATGATTAATCAGACAACAACAATTAATCGGATTATGTAGACAACTAATCGTTTGAATGTGTTAATTGTATTCCAATTACACTATTAGTGATGGTTTAGTCATTGCCACCGATTAATCTGTCAACTAATCAGTCGAGTCGCCTTTTTTTTCCCACAATAGTGATCTCTATTTATTTCACATGACAAAATCAATTGCCGGTTATTAATTAAGTTGAAAATTAAAGTCATGAGAAAATTACAAACAACGCGTTTCTTGCAGCAGATTTTCAAGCGGGCTGGAGGAGACAGAGGACTGAGAGGAGTACAAAAGGCAACCGGTGCAACATGGGAAGGGAAGCTGAAGGTTCTCTCCCTCTGCTTTGCAGTTTTTGCAAGGAACGCATGCATTTATTAGCTACAGCTGAGTGAGCTATGCATGCATGGCCATGGATTATTGGTACCAAGATCTGTGTCATATGGTTCGTGCAATCGTACTGCATGCTCTTTAATCGCTCATCCTACTAAGGATCTGTTTGGTAGCTCTAGATCCTAACTTTACTTGAGAATTAAAATTTGTAGATTAAAATAAGGTGAATTAAGTTTATATTTTTGGTCTAAAATGTAAATAAGATGATCCATCTAAATACTCTTAATGTACTCACAACTCTAGCTCCACAGATCTGGTGAAGTTAAAAATACCCAGTTCCACTAGATCTACAAATCTACTCCATCCTTTCCAAAATATAAGGCGTGATTTAACTTGACACAGTCTTCTAAACTATACTTTGACCTTTGATTTCTCTTATCCAATATCATTCATACAAACAAAATCAATATCATTACAAAGTACTTTCAAATACGAATCCAATGGTACCACTTTTATATCACAAAATCTTTATATAGTTGAACAAATTATTGGTCAAAGATTTCAAAGTTTGAATCTTAAAATACATGCGCGCCTTATATTTTAGAAAGGATGAAGTAATAGAACTGTAGCCCTACTAAACACATACTAATCCGACGCAAGATGCGAGCCGAGCTACACACGTACTGGCTATGATTGATTTGTCGCCCTAGCTGCTATCTAGCTTGTTCATATGATCATATCCGAGACAGATGCCAAGCTTGCAGGACTCCCATCGCGCTGGAACGCTGTAGTTCCTAACAGTTCATAGCATTACAATGCATCTGGACAAACAAACCTTGTTCTTGTTTAACTTTTGCTCCATGGGGGGTGCTTGCCATTTGGAAATCCATAATTACAATTTTTAAGAGGAGAGATCCAGAATCTCCTAGCTACGGGTTTAAGGATAAGAATGAGAAAACATGGTAGGAGTACATTTACAGCAGGCTCGATCAGCCCACCAACAGGCGATAGGAGGCCAAGATTGATGAACACAGCAATTTGGTTGATTGATGAACACAACGATTATTGGTTCTTATAGGCAGGAGCTTCCTGTCGCCCCACCAACGGGCGATAGGAGCGCGTGCCCCCCGTCGCCCGACCATCGGGGGATTTTCCCCCTGTCACCCGACGAACAGGCGACAGGAGGCCAGGAGGTGACGTGGCCTCCGGTCGCCCGTTCATCCGTCGACGATGCCCCCTATCGCCCGTTGGTTGGGTTATATTTCTGTTTCGCCCAACCAACGGGCGATAGAGGTATATTTCTGTAATTGTTTTTTTTCGTGGTATATTTTTGAAATTTTGAATAAAAAATGTATTATTTTAAAAAAATTCCTCTACGATTGTCCTCGCTATTCGATCAGTGTATTATGTTTGGTCTATAGTGATCATCATTGTTTTACAACAACATATATCACGAGCACCTTCCATATAATTTGACCAACTTACACTACTATAGAAAGGCCTATATTAGATGTCTCATCACAAACGATTTTCAAAAACTATCTGTGTTAAAACTAATCACAGATGGTTTTGTTAATACGACCATCAAAGTTACATGATATGGTAAGAATCGTCTGTAATAAGCTGATATAACAAACAATTTGTGTTACGAATTGTCTGTGATATAAAACTCTTAACTAAAAAAGGGCCATCAATCCTCTTCACCCTCGCGCCCCACCCCTTCGCCTGTTCGACACACCTTTTCCCCACCATCGTGGCCTGCCCCTCCGCCTCCCCTCACCTGTGTTGCCCATTTGCCTATTCGACGACCGCATCATCCCTCCGCCTCCCCAGTGCCTATGTCGGCCCCTCCGCCTCCCCTGTATCTCCTCTAGCTCCGCCTTCCCACGCCCGCGTCACCCCTCAGCCTCCCCGGCTCCTGTGGTGCGCCCCATCCCGGTGACAAGGAAGATGTCGACGCGACGGTGGAGCACCAAATCCAGCCATCAACGTCTCCACTGTCACATCCAGCCACCGCACTGCCCCTACCCACCGGCTGCCCTCTGCCATTGTAGTCGATGGTTACAACGTTAGGCCAAGGTGCGAAATCACAACACCCTCCTTGTCCAAAATGTCATATAGTGAATTGCACAATTTGTCATGTATCGATGTGAACAACATATAATTACTAGCCCGTCCTCGATGCCCCATTTTCCATAGCTAATGATGCAATCAATTAATTATTAGGGGTCTATTCTTCAGATTATAAATTAAGATATTTTGCTCTAGGGTTTGTGGGTCTGTTCTTTAGATTAGAAACGGTTAGGGCTAGCAAAAAAGTTCGTTAGGGTTCAAATCAAAATTTCTTCGATCACAATAGTTAGTTGGTTAAAAATTGAAATGGGTTCATTTTGAGCGAAAAAATTAATGAGGCTCGGCTCGATAGTGGCTTGTTAGCTCAAATTTAAAATAGCCTTTTAAATAGTAAATAAAATAATTTTATATCAAACTATGTTAATTTCGAAAGAAGTTTGATAATAGCTCGTTAAGCTCAATAGCCAGATGGTTAGAATGTTTTGCTCTAGGATTTGTGAGTCTATTCTTTAGATTAGAAATGGTTATACTGTTTTTAGTATGCTCAACATTGTAGCGATGGATTGGCGGTGGAATGTATTCTGATTAGTTGTGTACTTGTTGTGCACACAAAGTATTATCAATGTTTGTATTTTAATAAATGTTTACTATAAGCATTATATTTTTTACAAGGAAGGTTAATCTAAAATGGTGACGAGGTATTTGTAGAAAGCAGTTTATGGATTGTGCATCTGAGTCAATTTGTGAATTCGTCAATTTATGGATTGTAGTGGCATATATGTCGATTGTGAATTTGTTAATTGTGCATATATATCGGAGTCGGTTTCTAAAATAGATATGTTGTGGTGTAATCTGTAATCTATTTGTATTGCGATGTAATATATAATCTGTTTGTTTCAGAGGGCATAACTAGCATTTCCTGATACTAGTCAATAAGCAGAAAAGCTTAAGCAATACAAAATAATATTGCAAATAGTTCCTGACAAAGATTGTCTATGTTAATACACTATCACTAAAATATACTTATAGACGATTCAGAAAACTTTCTTGATAATATTTTTAAACTGTATATGATAGACTTTTTTTTTAGTAGTGTTAGTGATGGGATATGCGTGTATGCTGCCCAGGACCAACAAATCAACCCCACCAGATCTCATCGTACAATGCCTGGAGGATCTTCCGTTGTTTTTCTGTAGTAAACTGCATGCAGTACACATACAGGTAGAGAGCGTACGTACGTGCGTGCGTGAGGCGAGATATGACGGTGCCGCAACGGGGCCCGTCGGTGGAACATGACGCAACTCCGGGCACCACCTGTCCCGGCAAATTCCTGCATGTAGAGCATAGTGGAGTATATATTGTTGAAAAAGATACGATAACAAAAGCAAGATTTTATTGCTAATCTCATACAACGATATGATTACAAATACATAATCTAAAGATAGCTACAATGACATAATTGACAAAATAAAGCATATTATAAAGATTATGTCATTCATGCAATGAATCATGTCTGCTATAACAAAATGAATGGAATTTTGTATTACGTTGCTCTCAGATTTTATGGTCTGTTTGAAGATTATAAATCTTCAACCTCAATTATGAATGGGCATAACAATTAATTAAGTGAATAAGGCCTCAAACCCTTACCATCTTAACATGCATAATAAAAATTTACAATGAGATTTACTGTTATTAAAGTCCTTATTGCCATATTAAATTCAGAACATCATATAATTAGATCAGTATATGACAGAGATACCAACCGAACAATAATGCTTATTTGTAATTAGTCGACAGTAGTAACAAGTGAACCAACAGACAGAATTTAGCACTAGCAGATGGTTACTTATACCAACAAGCTTTAGATCAGCAAGGCCAATCGAACCAATGATTTTACTGGAGCCTAGTCAATAAACAAACTAACAGGCTAACATAACAAATGAGACTACTGGAACATATATACTAATCACAAATAAGTAAAAAGCTGAACTTAACAAATATTTAGACTTTCAGACAGTGAATGAATCAAGACTTCTAAAGCATATAAGTTTATCAGTTCAAGACCTTAATCAAAATAAATTGTCAAAATCATTCTTTACCCTAATATCATCACAGAGCAATACCAATCTCACAGCTAGCAAGAATGAATTGCAATACCGAATCACACTTACAACAGAACAACACTCCAAGCTGTTCAGGAGAGAGGGCAAGGCACGACACAATGTCGTTGTCCCAGAAATCCTATTGCCGCCGCAAGTGTCACGGAGAAGCTGACAAGGAATCGGAGATACAATGCCCTTTTCTGCACACGTGACACACCATATGCGAAGACGAGCCTCAGAGGCAGCTGCTCAAGACAATCTCCAAGGCATAGATCCAAGCAGCTAGAAGTAACCACAAGATCTTGATGCAAGCAGACTCAGGTAAACCAAGTCCTAGTGCTCACAACATCGAAATCAAGTCCAAGCTCACAACGCAAGGATGCTGGATTAAAGTTCTTCAATCTAAGAACTTAAACCAGACTAAAACCTCACGCCGAAGAATCACCAGCCACTCACAAAACAAAACTAAAGCAGGATGGATGAAGTGAAATCGAGAGTGCATATTTTCTATCCTTTTCCAGTGAAGCCAGAGCCGAGTAGAAATAGAGGAAGAAGAGCTCGTGGCTGCCATCTATGCGCCCATGTAGCAACGGCCGGCCGAAAGACCAAGAGCCACCACCAAAAAATGGGAGAAGCTCCTGGCGCTGCGCTCTTCCTCCCTCCCCCTTATTCTCTACCCTAATGGGCCAGTAGACAATAGCCCAGCAAAGGAAATAGACTGGCCCAACTGCCCAACTGAAAATTTCAGATTTCACAACATATATCAGCGGCTCATGCACTTTACCTTAATTTTAATTTCTTCCTTCCTACAGTGCAGGCACACGTGCGAATCAGAGGGCGTGGCAAGGCTCGTCACAGCGTTCTCTCCATGGATATCTTCTGATTACTTGACTAGAGCTGCCACATTGGCAGGCTCTAAAGATAGGATTCTGAAGTGGTGGTGTAGCTGATTCCTGATGAGCTATAGATGAGCTCTTTGTTAGGGCCCAGCTTATATGATCTCTCAGCTGTTGAGATCTCTGAAATGTTTTGTACAATGGTTTAGTGATGCTTTGAGTAAAACTGATATGTTAGTTTTTTTTTATCAAAGGCATAACACTTGTGAAAGTATCTGAGTATTGTTAGGCCCTGTTTGTTTCAGTTAGGGATTGTGGAAAGCAGCTTTTAAAAACTAGATTGTAAAAGCTGGATTGTTAAAAAGCTGGAGGTTGAAAAGCTCATGGTTGTTTGGTAACCCAGATTATAGTTGGGGGCAATGGTGGGTAATTTTGGTTGAAGTTGGGGAAAGCTAAGGAAAGCTGAGGGCAATGGTGGGTAATTTTGGTTGAAGTTGGATGGGTATTGTGGTTTTTTACAAAAAAAAGCTGGGAAAAGCTAGGGAAGAGTGGATTGTGGGATTGCTACAATCTAGCCTCCAGATTGTTATAATCTAGATTAAAAGCTAACTGTTTGTTGCCCTTCCAGCTTTTAAAAACTGCTTTTCACAATCCCTAGTTGAAACAAACAGGACCTTAGTCATGTCAACAGGGAATATTTACGTCTTGCCGAACTGAAGGCGGGAAGTTGCAGCCACACATCGTGCCGCTTAACGCCCACTGAAAGCAAGTTATGTGGGCCAGGCCACTTAGCTCTGGACCAACCGGGCCCATCTGCAGTCCTGTTAGTCCCTGGCTGGTGGGGACCATCACGCGACGCGCGCGCAAGTTGCAACGGATCCGATGACTCTTACCAACCGATGGTTTAAAATCTCGTCACGATTTAAAAAAATCTCGACTGAAATTTTAGATTTCTATTAGTATCGAGATTTTAAATCTTGATTAGATAAAAAAAATTTAAAAATTTTCTAAAAAATTATATCATAGATAATTTTTTATCGGAATCGTTTGTAGTTTCAATATGATATCACAGACCGTGATAAGCCTTGGGAGCTTATTTCACAGGTGGTCGAAAAGAACCAAAATTTCAATTAATTTCGCTGTAATTTTGGTGATTTTGTCTGAAATTTCAGTTTTTCCACCATAAATAATTCTGAATTTTAAATTTATTTTTAAAATTATAATCCGATTTCAACTAAAATTCTAAAATTTTACTAAAATTTCAGATTTCGACAGCTACCTCCGATATGGAATCACCCACCAAGCGACGGTTTTCGCTTTGCGCTCTCTCTACGACCCCTCCCCCGGCGCGCCCACGACTCCACGAGTGCGACTGCATTTTCTTCTGCGTCCCACCTTCCGCCTGTTCGACGGAATGGCACAGTGGGACGCACTCGTCGACGCCGCATTTCTAGGCTAGCATCCAGGAGCCTCCTGCGGGCCACGCGCCCCATCGCCCTCGTGCCGCCGCCTGCGTCGCTGGAGACCTTCCCCCGCCCTGGCCCATGGGACCGCGCCGCCGTCGAGATCCGCCTCGACCGCGTAACCCTCCACTAATGGCTCACCCAAGGTTGAGCATTTTTTTCCCACTCTGCCTTTCTGCTGCCATGCGTGTCAAAATTGTAGTTTTGATCCTCCATCCCTACTGTAGCTTGTCTAAAAAAGATATGGTTTTGCAATAATAATAAAGTGCACGAGATTTTGTTTGAAGATTTAGTGGTACTGTTCAATTCTTTGGGAGCTTGGCTTTTGAAGTACTACAGGACGTGACTATATGGATCATGGGCACGTTTGGTTTTGATTAGGTGGCGAGGCGAGTGCCCAAGAACAGGAGGTGGGTTTTGAGAAGCTGATTCTTTTCTCCGGGAATGAACAGCTCGCATCCGGCAATTCTCGACGCCGCGGTGAAGGTGTGCCAATTCTGTACCTGTGGCCATTGTTCGGTCTATTAAATATTTTGAATTAGCGATAACGTTCTGGTGTGTTTGCTAGGCAGCTCAATAATACGGCATGGGGCCGAGGGTCTGCATTGATCTGTGGGTATACTACTTATACAATTTGGTGGAGGAATCATTGGTAGAGTTGAATAATATTGTATTTTAAACTTAAGTAACCATCATTTCATTAGCTATTCATCCTTACTGTTGAGATGTTTTACAGGATTGCCTTCTTTGCCCAACTGGATTTTCTGCCAATATGGTTGTGATGACTGCTTCTGGGAAGTATCAACTCTCTTTTTGGTTGCTGGGAGAAAACCTGCAGAGCACGAGGGAACTGCAATTTTTTCAGATCCTCTGAACCTTGCTTCGATTATCGATGAGATTCACCTTGCTGAGAGACAACAAGAAGCAGTAGCGTTGTCTACAAGCACTGTGACATGCCCCATCTTGATTTCCTGCTGTATGTTTTTTCACTTTCCAGTCATAATATACATAATAGTAACCACTAACTAAGTTAGCTATAACTATATGTTGATTATCCATGCAACTCCATGTTGTTCAATAGAAAAGGAAGTTGTGACAGATAGGCAAGTTATGCTTTTAAGTAAATTTCATCATTCAGGAAGTACAATCTTTCGAAAGAAGTATTTAAGTTTTATCAAGTATTAATGAACAGCGCTTACTTTTGTATGTATAGTGTTAGAGTACCAAACTTAGAAGCTCTTTTTGTTGATAAAATGCAGCCTGTTCAGCATGGATGGTGATTTTGCTCCATTACTTGTGAAATTACACAGAGAGTATGGGTTTTTATGGTTCATCGATGATGTTAGTATTTTATCGCCCCTCAAATACATTTTTGCAGAGCTTGATAGTAATCAAATTGTGTTGCAATTTTCCTTTTCAAGGCACATGGAACAGTTGTTTGTGGTCAGAATGGTGGTGGTGCACCCGAGCTGCTTGAATGTGATAATGAAATTGACATAAGTTTTGTCACCATTAAGCAAGGCTGCGCGGGCTGCCAGGGTGGTTTTATGGGATATGCAGGTAAGTCATACTCATATTATCTGTGCGGGATAGAGCTATTCATAATGCATATTAAACTGTGGAAATGAAGCATGTTGGTCTTAAAGGAGTGCATGAAATATCTAAGACAAGTCTTACTGCACATTTTTCTCTGCACTTGGGTGCATAATTTGATCTCTCTTGATAATTTTACTGGCTTTATAATTAACAATTTCCAATCTATTGAGCAGTGAGACTCGATGGAAGAGGCTATTCAATCGTGTGGTTGTTCATTCATATTTTCAACTGCTTTACCAGTGCCGGTAGTTGATTCCTTGCATGGTAATATTCACAGACTCCCAGTTATTCTAAAAATGAATATCGCACACTAACATCATTGTTTGATTTCAGTAGATTGAGCTGGTCATCCAATATTTATTTCTATCAATATTTTCTGTTACCTTCTTTTTACAAGGAAAGGCGTAACATGCTGCTGTATTGCTTTCCAATTAGTCAGTAAGAATGGGAATTTAAATAGAACACTTGTACTAGCTTAAAGATTACAATATCTGGAACTCGCATTAGCTCATTGACAAACTTGTTGGATTATTTGGGCCAAGCCCATTTAATTGAGACAATAAATTCTAGAAAATCTCAAAGGCCCACCTCATAAGGAGGCATGTGCACTAACAATAGTACCACATTGCTAGTCTAAAGTGGTGAACACTAGTTTATATAGTGGAGTGTGATCCACCATGGTAGAACCATATGGGAGAAAGAATACACACACGCGCGCTCGCCTCATCGAGCTGGGTACGGGCCGGGGCGGAGGGCGCGGGCGTGCGGCACCTGCGTGAATGGTTCGCCGAAATCCGGTTCAAGGCCTTGCGCAGACGCAGCCTCCTTTTGTAGTTTATTCTTTTGCTACTCGGGATCGTCGCGATTGCAGTATGAGATAAGGACTCCGTAACAGACTCCGATCGTGGCACGTCTTCGAGTCGTGTTCGGTTACGGACGTCTGAGGATTCTCCTTTATTTGTTGTGCCTCTGTCGACAGAAGAGTAGAACTTCCCACGCCTAGGGTTTTGCTAGTTCCTCTTGCTGCGCCGCCATCTAGTCTACTCCGTCTCGTATGCCGGCGTGCACCAGCGAACGGGAGAGCAGGTCTCCGAAACCATACGTCCTCGAGTTCTTGCACCGGGAGAGGACGAATCAGGTTTTTGGGAAGCGCTTGGCACGACTGCTTCCACGACATCATCACGGCTCGTCTCCCTCGACGTTCAAGGCTTTGCTTTGTCGTCATCGCGCTCGTCTTTTCAAGACTTCCGTCCCCAACATTGTACGAATCACAACAAACTACTCCTTCGCTCGCACCACGAACAATACGTGCTCATTGCGATGTCTCGTTATTTATTTCTAATCTGGCGATTGTGAGCATATTAGTTGGATTTATGTGTAGTCTCCCTGCAAATGCATTTAGGGTTTGGTTCTGTTATTTGTTACTAATCATCTATCACATGTTGTTCATGATCTACTCTTGGATTAAATTAAACCTAAATGTGCCTTTGTTTCTAACAATCCAAAAACCTGATTCTGGGCGCCAAGGGTCACTTTGTGGCTCACAGCTATGAACGTGTTCTGGGTGTCAAATGGCAAACCAGAGGATATGGAACCAACTCCTGAAAAGGAGAAGGGCTATCGGGATGCCAATACACTCTTTGTGGGAGCCATTCTTAGTGTTCTTGCCGACCGTCTGTGTGATGTGTACATGCACATAACAGACGCAAAGGAGCTGTGGGATGCACTGAGTTCTAAATTCGGTGCATTAGACGCTAGCAGTGAACTGTATGTCATGGAACAGTATCACGACTACAAGATGGTTGATAACCGCTCTGTGGTCGAGCAGGCCTATGAAATACAGTGCATTGTGAAGAAACTCGAACTCGTCAATTGTACCTTACCCGACAAGTTTGTGGCAGGAGGCATTATTGCCAAATTACCTTCTTCATGGAGGAATTTTGCCACTGCTCTGAAACATAAGAGACAAGAAATCTCTGTTGAGAGTTTGATCGCGTCTCTTGATGTTGAGGAGAAAGCTCGGGCTAAGGATGCACCTGCGAAGGGAGTCGAGGGACTGTCAAACGCCAATATGGTGCAACAGCACGGTAAGAACAAAGGGAAAAACAATAAAGCCAAACAAACCACAAACTTCAAGAAGAAGAAGATGAACAAAGATGATATGACTTGCTATGTGTGCGGTGAGACTGGGCATTGGGCCAAGAAGTGTCCTCACCGCAAAAGCAAAAAGGCTGATCAAGGACAGAACTCAAAGTCTGTGAACGTGACCATTGGCAACACTGGAGATGGAATTTTTGGGTATGGTAATTTACCTACTGTTCTTTCAGTGAGTCAGTCCACCAACTGGTGGATTGATTCTGGTGCTAATGTGCATGTATGTGATAATAGATCAATGTTCTCTTCTTACCAGGTCGTTCGAGATTCCTCTGTCCTAATGGGGAATGGGTCACATGCTTCTGTTCGTAGTGTTGGCACGGTAGATCTGAAGTTTACTTCGGGGAAGATCGTGCAACTGAAGAACGTGCATCATATCCCTTCAATAAATAAGAACCTGGTCAGCGGTTCCCTTCTCTGTCGAGATGGGTTCAAAGTGGTGTTTGAGTCTAATAAAGTAGTCATGTCAAAACATGGACTTTTTATTGGCAAAGGTTATGAATGCGGAGGCTTGTTCCGCTTTTCCCTTTCTGATTTCTGCAATAAAGTTGTGAACCATATTTGTGACAATTCTAATGGAGGTGAGGCTAATGTTTGGCACTCACGGTTATGTCATATCAATTTTGGTTGTATGTCTCGGCTTGCCAGTATGAATTTAATTCCAAATGTTATTTCTGTTAAAGGTTCTAAGTGCCAAAGCTGTGTGCAATCCAAGCAACCTCGTAAGCCTCACAAGGCAACCGAGGAGAGACATTTGGCACAATTAGAACTCATACATTCAGATCTCTGTGAAATGAATGGTGTGTTGACGAATGGTGGAAAAAGATATTTCATGACTCTGATTGATGATGCTTCTAGATTCTGCTATGTATATTTGTTGAAATCTAAAGATGAGGCTTTAGACAACTGTAAAATCTATAAGGCAGAGGTTGAAAACCAATTGGAAAGAAAGATTAAAAGACTTAGGTCAGATCGTGGTGGCGAGTATTTCTCTAATGATTTCGATTTATTTTGTAAGGAACATGGGATTATTCATGTGAGGACGCCTCCCTATTCACCCCAATCAAATGGGGTTGCCAAAAGAAAGAACCGCACTCTAACTGATTTGGTTAATACCATGTTAGACACTGCGGGATTATCTAAGGCATGGTGGGGGGAGGCCCTATTGACCTCGTGTCATGTTCTGAATAAAGTTCCTTCCAAGAATAAAGAGAAAACCCCATATGAAGAATGAGAAGGGAGAAAACCATCACTCTCTTACTTGTGTACTTGGGGGTGCTTGGCGAAAGTCAATGTACCAATAACTAAAAAGTGCAAACTTGGACCTAAGACTGTGGATTGTGTCTTTCTGGGATATGCTCATCGCAACATTGCCTATAGGTTTTTAGTAGTGAAATCGGAGGTATCTGACGTGCTTGTCGATACAATTATGGAGTCTCGAGATGCAACCTTACTTGAGAGCATCTTTCCAATGAAAGATGTACATAACACTTCTAGCCAAACTCCTGAGATAATTCCCGAACCAACTACCCAATCTGAATATCCTGAGCAAATGCATGAGCAAAATCCTGAGGAGGATGACAGTGAGGCTCCAAGGAGGAGTAAAAGACAAAGGACAGCTAAATCCTTTGGTGATGACTTCACTGTGTACCTTGTGGATGATACTCCCAAGTGTATTTCAGAATCTTTTGCATCTCCAGATGCAGACTACTGGAAGGAAGCAATCCGTAGCGAAATGGATTCCATTCTCGCTAACGGGACTTGGGAAGTCACATATCTACCTCATGGTTGCAAACCTGTGGGTTGTAAGTGGATATTCAAAAAGAAGCTTAGGCCTGATGGTACTATTGAAAAGTATAAGGCTCGGCTTGTGGCCAAGGGTTATACCCAAAAAGAAGGCGAAGATTTTTTTGACACTTATTCACCTGTTGCTAGATTGACTACTATTTGAGTTTTACATTCCTTGGCTGTCTTGTATGGTCTTCTCGTTCATCAAATGGACGTTAAGATAACTTTCCTTAATGGAGAGTTGGATGAGGAAATTTACATGCAACAGCCTGATGGATTTGTAATGAAAGGTTAAGAAGGCAAAGTGTGTAAGTTGTTGAAATCTTTGTATGGTCTGAAAAAAGATCCTAAGCAATGGCATGAAAAGTTCGATAGAACTTTAACATCTGCAGGCTTTGTTGTTAATGAGGCTGATAGGTGTGTATATTATTGCCATGATGGGGGTGGGGGTGAGGAAGTGAAGAAGCATTACTTAGGGCTGGCAGGTTCTCTGTTCCTTCCATTTTTTATTTATTGCTAATCTCTATTATTTTATGTTCCTAATCTTTTCATTTTGAACTGCAGGCATATGCTAAGATATGGATTTCATGTCACCAATATGACCACCCACAGTACCACCCAACTCATGCAGGTTTCTGATTTTTTTTTCTTTTGTTGTCGTTTTGCCATCCTTGTGTCCTCTCATGAACCAGCCTAAAACCTGCAGCCAGTGTTCGTAGCAACCATAGACCGGGTAATTGGACTAGGACTCAGGGTATAAACATTATGATAATTAATACGATTTCTTGTAGTATACACCACTCTCTATTGGATGAAATTCCTGGTAGAATTTGATATACAGCTAGCCCTATGTTGATCAATACTGCGAATGAGGCAATGAGCTAGAGGCTGTTTCAACCAAGATTAACCGATCATTAATCTCTTGTCAGGCTGCAAATAACTCTTAGCCGGAAGGAAACCCCGGGGTGATTTTTTGTGGCACATGGGATCCCGATGGGAGCATTTCTTCTGGGAGAATGTCTCCCTGTGACCATTTGGAAGAACTGGGGATAAAAAATCCCACCAAAATTCAAGAAATCCAAAAAGGAAATTCAGGAAAGTTGAAAAAAAAAAGAAATTCAGAGAATGGGGGAACAAGAGGAAGCCACATGGTTGGCGTCGTCGTCCGCGCACAGGCGATGGCGGTGAGGCCGTCTGCGAGCCTGAAGGTGATGTCAAATCTGCGCATGGCTGATGTAACGGACCGCCCTTTTCAGGGGGTGCGTATAAATACCTTTGCAGCTACCCAGGAATTTAGCTGCAGGTAACCAAGTGTACATTGCTTGATAAAAGAGCAAAAGCGAATATTTTATAGATGAAATAAGGGTCTAACGGCCAAGGTTTTACAAAAGGTGCGGCTAGCACTGAATACATTACAGAACACCCACAGGAAACGCTTGAGCAGATAGATCAAGGCCTCCAAAACCAAATAACATCGTCATCTACGGTCTTCTGGAACTCGCCATCTTCAAATGAAATCTAAGGAGGGGGAAAATTGGGAGCAAGGGTGAGTACACAACCGTACTCAACAAACCACACGGAAAATTCTGAATATTACATGCAAGGATAAACAAAGGGAGGCACCGGTTTGGAGTACTGTGGATGCAAGTTGTCAATATCAATTTTTATTTTACATTTGAAACACAAACCATAAATAACAATAAATATATATCAGGGGGGTCATTTGCAAAGTTCACATCCTTGACAGGTTTTAATTAAAAAGCTACAGGGGCGCAGTTACAGAAATCACCCTAATTTAACTCAGCTTCATTAACCGGAAGCACGGCGTATTCGAATACCATTGATATCACTCTGCAGAGGTGCTCAGTTTTACCCACAAGACATCTACGGTCATTAATGCCACCGGAATCAACATGCAACTCTCATGCATGTGGCCCGACCGAGATAATCATAGCATTTCGTTGAACTTCCCCCTTTTAGCTCCTACCCAGTAGGTTGTTTGGGCCCACAGTACCCCAGGAATCCCACGGGCAGCGAGAGTCATTGTCTCGTTCTTGTGGACACCCTCTGCTTGAGAACCGATTAGCGCACCATTCTCGCTCCACCCTTGGCCGTTAATCGGCCCTTCCGCTCCCCAAAATCGGGAGCCATTCCTATAGGTTTTCAAAAGGGAAATACAATGTACTGAGCCATGTTGGGCCATGTCAATGAGATTAGCCGGCCCAACTTGTGGTTGAGCGGAATCTGAAGTTATTTTTTTTGCCCAAGACGTCGGTCCTTAAATGCCAAAGACTTAGTCAAATGACATACCACAATCCATTGGTACCAACTGTACCACCACCACATCACATCCATTGGCTTCATCATCGGTTGGGGATTGGGTCGGCATCCACCTTCCGTGGTCCGCCCAATGCTATCCCCCACACCATAGCAATTTTATAAAAGCCAAAATCCACCAAGCCATCTTCTCGGAGATTTTAAGCATTTGTCTAAAAGTAATAGTGGTATAAATTGCTATATCTACGATTGGTTCAATATATTTTATATCTTAGGGTTAAAAGGAATTAAGACATAACAACAGCTTTAATATTGGGTTGTATCTAATCATGTCATTCGAAACTACCACATTTTCTAGTTTCGTAAAATACTAAAATAATGCAATATAAAAATATACACATATTATTGGAACAGAATTAGGTTCAACATGTTCAAGGAGTGTGGCTTGCCTTGCGTGATCAGGGGTTCGCATTCGCCTAAAAAGAATGTGTCGACGTCGTGTCTGGCCTCGGACGATTCTTGCTCCAGGTACGGCTCCAACGTCTGCTCCCAGAACTGCTCCGACCCCAAATACTGTTCCTGCTCCGAGATTCGTGCTGATGGTGGCTTCGACGTCGAATCTAGCGTGAGAAAACGCAACCAATATATAAACGAACGAAAAACAAATAAAGAAAGAAAATCGGAAAAAGAAACAGAGAGAAAATGGCCGGAATAAGGGTCAAGGGCATTTTAGGAATTTTCTGGACTTGGTTTGGCGAAACGGAGATCATTTTTGGACTCAGCGGCTCGAAACGGTTAAGAAAATGTATTTTTGGCATTTTTGGATTTTTGGGAATTTTCTGGAATTTATGAATGATTTTTGGATTTTAAATGAATTAAAATCCGAAATGAAATTTAAAAGGGGCACTGTGCAAACGGGCCGCACAGTGCTACGGATTGCGGCCCATGGGCGCGAATGCGACGCTGCGAGAGGCGGCACTTCTTGGGCCTCGGCCCATACGAGCGACGGATTAGGGAGGTCGACTGCGGGCCTGCTGCTTGATGAGGGGGAAGACGCTGACGAGGCGGGCCCGGAAGCCAGTGGCTGGGAGAGAGGCTTGTGGCGGGCGGCGTGCAGCAGGAGAGGCGGAGAAGCGGTGGCCAGAGAAGCTTTCACGGGTCAAGGAGACGAATGGCGATCCGGCGATTTGGGGCTCGGGAGCTCAGAGGAAATAGCGGGGGAGGGAGAGCGGGCTACGGCGAACTTGGTGGAGGGTAAAGACGGCCGGAAGAAAAAGGGAGGCGGCGGAACGACGGAGGAGTACCGGAGCCGGAGAAGACGGCTGTGGCGCGGGTGAACGGGAACTCGGGGAAGAAGAAGAGAATGCGGGGGAGGAAGAGGATCTTGTGGCGAGCTCGGGGCGAAGAAAATGGGAGGGCGGGGGTGCTATTTATAGCGTGCGGGAGCGGGAGAGAGAGAGGGTGCTTCGGCGAGATTGCGGCTGCGGGGGAGAGGGGTTTGGGCGTCAGGGTGGCCATCGGCGGAGGAGATGGCGGGGACGGGGAAGGGGGAAGGGCTCGAGGGGCTGCAAAGCCAAGCGGCTGGGGCGAGGTCATGAGACACCGGAGCCGGAGGCGATGGGGAGGGGGCGAGGAAGATGACGACGCGAGCGGGCCAGGGCAAGCGCAAAGGAAAAACGGGTCGGGAAATCCTGGGCCAGCGCGGGGTGAAATGGGCCGAAGGAATTTGGGTTGAGCCAAGGCAAAAACGGAAGTTGCCGGAATTGGTAGGCGCCAAAAATGACAAGAATTCCCAAAAGGGAAAGGAAACAAAAGAAAGCCGAATAAAATTTAAAAAAAATCTGGAAAAATTCAAAATGAATCCAAATAAATAAATAAATCAAAATTTTGAAATTTTGGGGCGTTTCAACTGAGGTGGCTGCACAAAAGCAACGGTGATGCCAGCACGACGATGAGGTGGCTAGCGGCGATTGTGAGTTTTTTCGTGAGCCCGACGGTGTGGTGGCTAGCGGCAATGGTGAGGACGAGGCGCACCGCTGCGGTGGGGATGGCGACGACATGCCCATCTACTGCATCTGGCGGACACAAGCAAGACGGGGACGGCCGCCGGATGATGTCAAAAGGCTCGTTGATGCACTTACTCACTGGCTCCCTGACAAACATGATGAATAGAGTTACGCCATGGCGTCAAAACTTTGAGCAATGATTCAACTTAGAGTAGAAGCTTTTAGGAGGTGACACTAGCTGAGAGCCCGCTGGAGATTATATGGGGAAAATGGAGGATAGGTTGGTGTTGTCTGTCGTGATTATTTGTATCCATTCTTCTTTGTATTACGGCACAATGTTTCCATAATCGATGTGATCTCGTGAGGTGAAGTAGTCCTGACTCTTGATAGATATTGAAGTAGAAGTGGGGATTTGGCTTAGTTCCACAGTGGGATCTAGTGACTGTTCAATATAGGCTTGTTCTGCCAGCAGGGGAACTGTACAGCTAAATATCTTTGGCAAGGCTAGCATTAGCAAAATTCTATGATTGGAAACATCCTTGGTACTGTCATGAAAGGAGAAGCTTTGGAATTAATTAAACACCAAGCAGCTGATCAAACACAAGAAGCACATACATTGAAGAGGCATAAGAAACGTACATATAGGCGATATGGCATACATTCTCGAGTAGGACGTATAAGCAAACATGAGACACACACAGACCATTCCATAAGACAAACAAATTTATATAAGCTTTGTCGGCTAGATCTCAAGTCCTTTTGAGTAGGTTCTATTATACCCTGCTTTGTCAGGCTCCAGTTCCAGCTAGATCTCTTGAGTAGTGGAGCTGTAGCATGCAGATATATGGTTCAAGCATACACGATCGGCCTGGAGCTTGGGACGTAGATCCTGGTCCAGAGGTGCCTGCCTTTGATGATGAACTTGGCCGTCTGCTGGCCGTCGAGCACCACCGGGATCATCGCCGGGCTCCGCAGCACTATCCTCCCGTACACCGGCAGCTGCCCCGGTGGCGCCTTCTCGATCATCACCGTCTCCACGCACGGCCCGTACACCCTTCACACACATCGTATATTTGCATATATGCATGCATATGTCTCCATGCACGGCACGGCGCACACACAGAAAGAGAGTGAGAGTGAGTGACAAGGGCTTACGAGTTGAAGAACTCCGTGATGTCTTCCTTGCTGATGGGGTAACCTCTGGAGAAGGTGATGAACATCGAGCGGTAGTCGTCCGGAAGGGGGCTCTGCGGCTGCACCGGGAACCACGGCGACGCCATCGGGTTCAGCCCCGCCGGCGGCGTACTCTGGGCAGTGTGGTGAGGGGAGCTGATGGCCGCGGCCACCACGGGTGGGCCGGCTCCCGCGCCGCCCAGGAGTGCGGCGCGCACGTTGCTGGGCAAGAACGCGGCATCGTCTACAGCGGCGACGTCGTCGAAGACGACGCGGCAGACGTTCTTGTACAGGGGGGCGACGCCATCCATGACCTCCTCGCGGTGGACGTCGAAGTAGCCCACGTCGTCGATGGGCTCGGCCAGAAGAGCGTTGGTGCAGGGCAGGTGCCCGTCGCGGTCGTCGCCCGAATGCTGCTTGCCGGAGAGGCGGCCGAGGCAGGCGAGCGCCTCGGCAACGAAGCGGAGCACGACGGTCCCCGGTAGCGCGGAGACGCGGCGGATGAAGTCGTGGTGGCCGGCGGACTCGAGCCAGAGCCAGAGCGCCATCACCCACCGCATGCTCTCCGGGTCCTGCCCGAGGTCGCGCACCAGCCGGTGGAAGACGTCGCGCTCCAGCCTGTGGAACAGAAGCAGCTCCAGGGCGCCCCGGCCGGCCATGGCCACCTACCAAGCTCGCTCGCGAATGGGCAATGGCAATGCCGATGAAAGGATCGGTGGAGGAGAGGAAAGTGTTCATAAGGCGAGCCACCTCGACGTTGCCCACCGGGAGGGAGTATTGCGTCCAAGGAGGTTGTTGTGCATGTCGGCTAGGGGACAAAGGTGCACAAGAGAGAGCATGCACGGGGCAGTGGACACACGGCAGTGCGCCTAGCAACTCCGCCACACATGGAAAACCCATCTCGCTCGTGGATACACATATGCAAACTGCCTGCACTGGTGAACTGAAACCTCCTTTTGCAGGGGGATTTGGTTATCATATATAGAGCGAATTAACTTTCTCATTTTGGAGATACTTTAGTTAGGTGCATAAAGGTCATTGTGCTGATGTTCGTCGGATACTATCCAGTATAGCAAGAAGATGAATCATGTGTAGTGCTCATAGGCTATTGTGTGACGATTCATTGTGAATTTTGTTTACTACCTTGGAATGCTTTTTTAAAAGGCAAAACGGTTCAAATAGGATATAGGCGCAAACGTTAAATACATAATCACCTTTCTGAAAGGGTCCTAGAAAAATTAGGAGTTACACCCAAGATCCTACATCCTTCTTCCGTGATGTCGGAGCTCTATCGCGATAGATTTGGGAGGCGGTGTTAGAAGAGCAAGAAGGTGGACTCACCTTGGATTGGGTCTCCATTGCACCTTGATCTGTAGCTGGGTTGCAGGTACTTCAGGATATGGAGATTATTCCACCTGGCCCAACGAGAGAAATCTCTACTAGTGAATTCCATGGTGAAGCTTGTTGTCGGCTAGAAGACTAGATTGTTGGTGAAACTAGCCACCTCTTCTTGATGTGGGTGGATTTTAAGAGACATATGCTTTTTCTAGGGAGGGGGAAGAGATGCTCTGATTTGAGAGCAAACCTCTTTCATGGTCACTGACGATGGTCGACAGTAGAGGCGGTGGAGACCGCCACCGGCACCAGGAGCGAAGGGGAAAAAAAGAGATGAAAGCCACATATCGGCAAACGGCACATAAGTAAATCAAAGGGAAAAAAAAATGAGCACTGCATGTACATGCGTGGATCCTAAGGTGTGTTACCGTCCCCCCGCCTGCCGATGTGGTCATCGATCGGAGTTGGTAGGGAGGGGGGCAAGACGTGAATGACCTAGAGCAGAGAAGACTTAGGAAAGAGCGAGAGAGAGAGAGAGAGAGAGGTAGAGAAGGAGAGGAAAACTTGCTTTATAGAGCTTCGATGATCGGGGATTTGAGGAAGAGAATACTACTTCCTACCCAGGAATGCTTGTATTGTAAACTAGAAGCGCAACGGGTCCGCGTATTACTGCGGGCGGAAAGAATTGTTGAGATAGGCAGAGATTTTAACAGAGAGAAGGAGCATTTTTCTAGAATACCTCGAGATAGAGATTTTATCAGAGAGAGAAGAAATATTTTTCTAGAATACCTAAAAAAAGAACAAAAATATATTTTTTCTAAAATACCTAAAAAAGGGGAAAACCTCCTAAAATTTATATATATATATATTGGAACTTTTTCAAATTACTGTAGTGATAACTGAAACTACAATGAACAGGGACGTGTGGCGGGAAGATCGGCTGGCTATCATGCCTCCCAAGAAACAAGAATAGAGAGTTATATAGATTTATGGGTTGTAATATCGATATATTAGATGCATTTTTAATTGATAGTGGAGAGTTGAGAGTAGACCCAAGAAAAAAAAATCCTACCCGAAAATATAAAAGCCTAGTCTGATAACAAAAGAGAGCTTCGGCTTGATAAAAGCTCATCCTGGCCCAATTAATAGCTTTGACGGGCTGGGCTTGGGTAGCGAGTTTAAGCCCGACATAAATCGTACTTTTTTTGAGCACATGCTCTAATCTACTTGGCAATCCCTAGTACTTAAGCCAAAGCTCAAATCTTGAGTCAAGTTAGCAAGGTTAGCCAAAGCTCAAATCTTGAGTCAAGCTAGAAAGGTTTTTTTTTTTGAAAAAATTAAATGGTGTAAATTGGTCACCTATTAAACATGCACTAATATAGGTATGGATGTTTCAAATAACATTAGAATGTCAGGTTGAACTACAAAATGCTTCATCTTCAATCCATCTTGGACTCCTGTATTCAACATCATAAAGTATTGTTCAGTTTCTCAAGTGTGATTAATCATTTCAGCCAAGAAAACTTAATTAGGTCCTGTTTGGAGAGCTGTAAGTTTTCTGAAAAGCTATTTTTTAGCTTTTCAGGCTAAAAGCGACTGTAGTTTTTTTTTATAAAAGAACGTTTGACAAATAACTAATTTCTCTTAGCAATAAGTTGCAAAAGCAAATCCAGTCTAGCTTTCAGCTTTTGCCTTTTGCTAGTTTGTCACATCCTGAAAATATAATGAAGTAAGAAATCTAGCTCAAAGATTTTAGTTTATTATTTTGTGATTTTCTGGATTTTCTTGGATTGTTTCTTACTTTCTTGGCTTTTTTTGATTGTGCTTAAGGAGAAATCCATATAGATAATGAGCAAGAATAAAATCTTATGTCAACAAAATAAGCAAAAATTCTTGATAAATCTGGATAATTGACCAAGACCTTGTAAATAAATTTAAAATGTCATATGACATGATAAATGGTGAAGTGAAAGGCAATTAATGGGATTTGATAGTGAACAGTGACCCATTTCAGAATTTAATAAAAATAATTCAAAACTATCTCGACCTGGAAATTTTATATAATTTTCTGAGAGGTCATATATATCCACATTAAAAATATCAGGAAATAATAAACTATTTTTAAAGATTGAAAATCTAAAAATGACAATTTCAGAATTTTTATAAATTAAATAAGGAATATCGGAAGCTAAAATTTTTACTGGATATCATTATAGCCATGATAATTCTGTAAAAAAAGTTTTAAAAATTTCTAATAATATATAAATCTCCAAAAAAATGGAAAACCGAGAACACAAAAATTGACCACCATACGTTGTTAGAATTTTTACAAATTTTGGGTGCCTTATCTCAGTCTAAAATTTTAATATTAAGACTATCCCTTTTGAAGAGTTATCTACAAAATTTTTTAGAAATTATTGACTTAAAATCTATGGCCAATTAAATGCCTAAGTGTACCAGTCGCAAGAGGGAGCGAATGAATATCCAGTGCTAGCGACTGCCAAGTGGGACCAGAGTCCTATGAGGATTGCCCGCCAGGTGGAAGCCGGCACCCAATCGTGTGAGACTGCCCGTGAGCCCGAGGTTCTCGCGCCCCCACCTGTCAGTCGCGCCCGTGTCCTTCTTCCTCCTCACGCTGGAATCCCAGAGCTGAGACGCGTCGTTGTAGCCTTCGTCACTGCTGCTAGCTGCGACGACCAAGGACGAGTCAGTGTCCTACGCTTGCCATGTTTCGGCCTCGTCTGCGAAACAGGCTGCTGGCCTTTCCTACTCCCAAGCAGAGTTACTGTGCAGCTGTGGTCCTCACAGCCGAGACGCACTGCTGGGGTTGACGCCTCCACAACAACTTTGTAGGTATAAAAGCCAGCCTGGGATTGCCTCGCTGAGCCCTGCATTCCCCTTCACTTCCCACTCCCACTAGCCTACTGAATAGCCCCAATTTCTCTTGTTCTTTCCTCGGTCGAAGAACCCTAGCTCTGAGACTAGCTCGAAACGATATTCACCAAACTCCATGGACATGAATTCACTGCCTCGGTCATTGCAGAGAGCCTGTAGCTTGTGCCTAGCCACCACTTCAGTGCTCACCTGAAACTTTTTGATAGCCGCCACTTTCTCATCCTTCGAAGCTAGGAGCGTCAGCCACATGTAGTGACTTAGATCGTCAACCAAGAGCAGGAATTATTTCTTCACTACAGGAATCCTGAAAATTTTCGTGGGCCGGAACCCACGAAAATAAGATCTGTCCCGACGAAAATCGGCAATAGCCTTATTTTCGCTCGAGCCACTACCGTCGAGAGATAAGGAGTCGAAAGTTAGCTTAATTTTCGCTTCGCCACTGCAAGCGAAAGTTAGTTATTTTAAATCGGCGGACGACGCCGACGAGAGTTAGTGCGAAAGTTGAATTTTCGCTTCGATAACGACACGACGAAAATAACTAACTTTCGTCGGTTTTCTTCTCGCACCCACGAAAGTTAATAACGTTAACTTTCGTCAAGTTACTTTAGGCCCACGAAAGTTAATTTGGTTAATTTTAAATCGGTTTCTTGGCCCACGAAAATAATTTGGGTTAAGTTTCGCTCGGTTTCTTGGCCCACGAAAATAATTTGTGTTAATTTTTCGCTTTTTCTGCCCACTAAAATTAACTCGGACGACAAAAAAACAAACCTAGTAAACCCATTTTTCATACAAATTTAGACAAATATCATTCATAACATATATCATTCATTCAATTCAATCATTCATCCACATATATCACTCATTCATCCACATATCATTCAAATATCCACATACATTCATCCACATATATCATTCATCCACATATATCGCTCATTCATCCACATATCATTCAAATATCCACATACATCCATTCATTCATCCACATATATCATTCATCTCAAGATTAGTTGAGTTGTCGCATCACAAGATTAGTTGAGTTGTCGCATCATTCATCCACATATAATAGTTGGTTGAGTTGTCGCATCACAAGATTACTGATTATTACCAAACATCTCAAGATTGGTCATTTGAGTTATGGCCTTCATCATGAGCCAAATAGGTTTTGAACATGCTCTCCGTGTCTTTGCTCCAGTCTTCTTGGTCATGGCGGCGGAGTTTAGTAAACCCGATGCGTTTGTCCCCGATCCCTACCATCTGAAGAGACCAAATTTAGCTGAGTCTGAAGCATCTTTACTTTAAATTTGTACAAATCAAATATAGACTCGCATTTAAATAAACTTGTCAGTTGAAGGCGAGAGGCCTGTTTCACCTACCAAGGATATGCCGGTTGTTCCACATGATCCGTAAGCACAGATGGACAAACAAAATGTAGAAAGGGCAAAAGAGAGGCAGCATTTTGATCGAGAAGTTCGAGCTCACATTTTACAAGTATGCATACTCTGTTGGTTGCCTCTTTGTTAAATGCATTGCTTTGTTGCATCAATTCAGTTTTGTCTAAAAATAATCATGTCTACTAAGCATATATGCGTTATTTGAATAAGTGATTTGCTCGTGTTGTGTAGAAGTGTATGGTCGTATGCTAGATGCAATTGTTGGTATCTTAGATTAGTTTAGATTTAGGGCCCGGAACCAAGACATGGGTTACTCTATTTAGATTTTAGACAAGACACCATCTGTTTAAGAAAAACAACTTTAGCAGTCTTTGCTACGATAAGTTTGAAAATATTGCATTGAAATTATTGCAAACAAAAAGTACATATAGTTTGAAAATTTTTATTTTATTATTATTGTAACAATGTCGCCATTCATATTTACCAATTATCTTTGAAGCCTAGAATAGATGGAATATCTTCAAAATATCTTATAAGACCTATACTTTAACGTAGTATTAGGGCTATTTTTCGATGATGCCGGTGAATGTTAGCTTGTATTTCTAATCTTATAAGCGAGAACTGTGATTACGCTGCCATTGAAGTACATTTATTTTAGTGTCGCAAATTCGATCATGATTTTACATCGATATGTTTGTGGCATCATCATAATCGGGAGCTATCTTACTAAAGCGAGAAGATGGCGTAAATCAAGGTCAAGCAAGAGGAAGACAAGCATGCACCAAAGCTACATTCGTTCGTAAAACAGCTTAAATTTTGTTAGTGTGAATTGTTAGCCATTCCATTTTATGGTTGTGCCATACATATACATTTGTTGGACTTTGTTTTTTATCCAATCTCGATTGGGATGGTATTATTCAAGTAATCACATGTTGGTAAAATTACACCGCTTAACAATTACATCAGAGAATGTGGATGCCTAGATGTAATAGATTGATACTAACTTGAACTTTCCGCATCCTTAATGGCTTACTTTACTGAAGAACTTAGTTTGGAATATATGTTTTTAACTTAGACGTGGTCGTAAAAATGTTTATTAAGTAATAACCGTAAGCAGATGTACCCAATTCATTATGGTTCGACTCAAATTGAACTCGAATTCCCAAAATCTGGTGAAGTGGTGACATAACCCTTCTATTATAAGTTTTAGTAAATAACGATGTAGAAATAATGGAAAGACCAAGTTTAGCTAACCTAAGCTGCAGGAGAAGGTGCCGGAGGATTCATCCCCATTGTGGTGGTGGTGGTGGCTACCGCCATGGTGGAAAGACAATGGTGCAGCCTGCTCGCTTTGGAACATTGCTGTAAATTCAATGTGTCGGTTTCATATATTGTTGCATGCTCGAATGCTAACTGTTGAGGGCTCAGACTTACTTGAATAGCCGCTTCTTTGTGCCATGTAATTGAGTATAGTATGCCTCCTGCGACCTTTGATGTTCATCCATGACCTTAGCTCCTCACGCAGACCTAGCAACCTCTACCTCCCGCCTCGAGGCGACGGCTACTAACCCCGAGCTCAAAGAAGACCCCCTCGAGCTCGCACCTCCTCGAGTCAATCACTCCGGTGAACATGGAGTACCTTCAAAATACAGAACACAAAGGCTTTAGAACTTCAATTTATTGCTCGCATTAACAAAGTTTGAGAAACTATGACATTTTACCGTCCATGGCTCTTTCGCCTCCAAGAGCATGCACGGCCACGCCATCAATAGGTTCCTTCCGCCAATCGTAGCCTTCACTATGACGCCTGACCATTTCACGCCCATAGCTCTCCTGCAGTGGTTTAACCATACAACTTAGAGCTCGAAGTTGATGAGAACTCAATGAAAATTGTGGATAACTCACCGGTCGATCCGAGGCCACCGAGTGCACAACCGCCGGGGTGTGATGGGTCTCGTCCTTATGACCTCGCACATAAACTTCGATGTCACTCTATTGAACACCGTTTGAGCCTCCCAGTAGCTAGGGGTTAGTGGCATACATATACTTGTGAATATGTTCTTGCAAATATTTGGTACGACTGTCTTACCATGCGTTTAGCCATACGGATGTGTCCATCACCACCATACGTATGGCCTCGCCTTCACCTCTGCAGAGCTCTGTGCTTCCTTGACTTCGCGATCCATTCAGAGAAGCCCATCACGACAAAGAGCCCGGTAAGCATTTGGACGGTCTTCCATACACGGAAGCATGACCTGCACACATGTGTTAATACATCAAAACAATATTAATATCACAACCTAATGACCATGAACCCTAATATCGCATTCGCCCATATCTTGTTCTTCGGTCAAGTAAGTTTCGGTCGACGAAACTTGACCGTTCGACACCCTATGCCCTTCAAGTACATATTTGTTGCTTGAATCCGGGCATTGAAGAATGCATCCCTGACTACCTTCGTTGCATTGGCATGGAACACAATAGTCGCGTGGCCCAATTCGGCAGGATCAGCCAAACGGTAACGTTTCTGCAATGTTAAATTTAAGAATTGTTATTACAAAATTATAGAACTCAACAATTTCATGACTCAAAATCATCTAATCAGTAAATATGGTAACGTAAACTATAAATTTACGTAAACTGTAAACTGTAAACTCTCAATTTGTTCAGACATATTTGATTGTCAAGAACATATTTGCAAAGTGGATAGCATATTGTCAAGAACATGCTTAATCGGCCTCGCATTTGAACATGGGAGACATGATTTAGGCTGGTGCAGTCAGTCAGTCTTCTCATGCCCCGGTGATTACTATAATACAGCCAGCACAGGCCCATGAATCTTAATATTGCACAGGTTTAGCTTCATAGTGGCTCGTTAGCTCAAATTTGAAATAACGACTTAAATAGTAAATAAAATGATTTTATATCGAATAATGTTAATTTCTAAAGAAACTCAATAATAAGCAGCTCTTACCCAGCAATTAATTATCTACCCCTTGTATGTGCTGTTTTGGACAAGAAGTAAGATGGGATGAAAGTGATGCCTTCTGATAGACTGATAGTGTTCCTTTGAGTTTGCGGAAGAAAAAAGAAGAAGATAATTCAGCTCTTTATTTATTCCCAAATGATACTGCAGAATCTCAGAGCAGTTTGTACGGGACCAAGTGACAGGGTGAGCACGGCCAAGTGTTTTGAGTAGAGGAGCAGAGCAGAAGCGCTTGCAATGCTATCCATGCCTTATCCACGATGCAGCTTTTTGAAGAAGCGATGGATACAGGGTCACTGGGCTTAGGAAGAGGGAGAAGAAAGAGAGAGAGAGAGAGAGAGTGAAAAGAATTGCCAAATTGTTTGACTGTAACCACTAACAAGATATATTTTGATGCAGTAAACATGTAGAATGCCAAAACACTAAGAACAAAAAGTAGATCAAATTCTGAGAAATCTGCAGCTATTCTAATCATCTACTGTAAAAATAAGATTCTCCTAGTTCCTTGACATCACACCAAAGATTATTGTCTACTTAAGAATATTCAATCAACTCACATCTTTTTATTGTGTACTCTCTAACTTGAGGCAAATCTTATAAACTGAATCAAAATTTAAAATCCTTAAAACAACCTTTACCCTAACAACAAACCAGTGACAAGGCCGGGAAATCATGAACGGACCATAAATACGCAACTCGAAGGTTGAATTTCTTCTTCTTGTAAGAGTAAATGCGCTTCAACTCCCGCCCACAAGTTGTTTCAACTCTTCGATTAAGGGTTTCAAACATCACGTGAGGCGTGTCCTGTGATGTTGCGGGCGGTATGATAAGGCATAAGAACATAAACTCATATTTCATGCAAAGAGCGGTGGAAGGTTATACGAACAGCAAAGACGGGCCAACAAGAGTAGGAGGCGCGGATTGGCGAAAGGTGTGAAGCCATCGGTCGCCAACCCAATGCGAACATTTCTCGCGATCGTGGGTAAGTCTGCGTCAAAGCTGTCCGAGCCCTCCATGCCTCACCATCGACGGGTGCACCATCACTCCGTCGTTCTCACGCACACCTTCCTTGTGCCACCTCATGTGCCTAGCGGTTCTCTTTGAGAGAAGCAGCCGCTTGACTTCGTGTAATCGGCATGTAACGAAGTTGCTTATGTGCAACATCGGTCATCACATTTGCACCGTCTTCATTTACGACCTCGGCGTACCTCGGTTTGCCACACTTCAAGCACTTCTTCTCATTCTTATGCTCTTTCCGAAAAGCATGCAATTGTCTTTGCACACATCAATCTTCTCATATTTCATACCGAGAGTAGAAACCAATCTCTTGGCATGGTACATGTCTTTGGGCATGTTATGAGGCTTGGAAGCACATCACTAATCAAGTTGGAGAGCTCGTTGTAACAATTATTCGAGAACGCATAAACTTTGACTTAATGGCCATGAGCCATGTCACAAAAGCTAGGAGGGTCATACATTGGTTAGGCAAGCGGCTCTTCCAAGCTTTGAGGGCCTCAAGAACCTTTCAACCTCTGGTGTAGGCGGATCCTCGGAATGTAGTTCGAACTCCGGCCAGATAGCTTCAAGCATCTCGTCCATCCTATCATCACCCGCCCTATCATCATCTACCTCTTCCACTTCACTTGAGAGAATGACTCGTAGTGGTGCACCCACACTCATAGCTTGGCATGAAACCGTCTTGACAAAGGTCTAGCGTCACCTTTGTCTTGTCGTGTTTGGACAAATTTTGGCACTTGCCACATGGGCACCTCACCTTATAGGTACTAGACAAAGAGAACATACGGTTCACAAAACCGTAGTCTTGGCCACCCACTCATCCGAGTGAGCCCCACTCTTATCCCAACCATCATACATCCATCGCCGATCGTCACCCATACTTGAGGCTATAGATTAAAGCAAGTGTAATCATGAGTTTTTTCGTTCCTATATATATCATGGCCCTACATCTATAGGTAAGGATATGTCCTAAACCCACCCAAGAGTGGCCGACGAGAAGCGATTTATAGCGAGCACTGTAGGGTCGAAGAATTCGGCAAGATAACCCATTGTTCTCCATCTCGCACGCCCGGATATGGTGCGCGGAGAACATCGAGGTTATGCCGTCGAAATCTCGCTCGACCCCGTGGCTAAATCATAAATACCACGCTCTATCGGTCACTCCGAGGCTATCAAAAAGGACAAATCCGACCAAAGACATCTCACATGTGTGGCGTGCTTGCGTCCGAACAGGTAACACATAGGTTTTGTGACACTAACGGTAATTTGGAAAGGAAAACAATTAATTCTGAACATGGCATGTACATGATTGATTTCCTAACATATAAAACATCGATGAAAAGGTACAGCATTTTGTCAAGATCTTTTAAAGAATAGAAAACAACCATGTGGTCATGTGTTTGGTGAAATAAGCAATTGCTAAGTCTACCAAGAACACAAGAAGAGAAAGATCTAGTAGCGAGGAGTTGGGATTGCAAATATTATTTTGAAAATTTCCGCCACATTACAAACATTACTTAAATTAACATGGTCTAATACCCATGTTGATGACTTTCTTTTCATGGTCGCACGTCAACAAACTTAAACTGCCAGGATGGTATGTGGATGTATGTTTCACAAGTTGAATAACATCAAATGTCGCCAAAGCAGATATCAAGAAATATTAGGTCCCGAATTAACATCAAAAGTTGCTAATTTAATATTAGTGTCTAATGAATATTCGAATTTTATGTCCGGATGCTTTCAAAACCAAATTAGGTCCGTAAATTCACCTTAGGACATTGAGCGAAAAAATGGTCTTATCCATATAAAAATATTTTTGGAATGATTTAGAAAGTCGATTTCATGAATACTTTTTCTCTGGTAGCTTAGAGTTGAGAATTTTAGACCTAAGTGCTGTCCGACAAAAATTCGGTGAATCGGCTTCTGAGTACATTAGAAGATTTAGAGAAGTGCGAAATCGCTGCTTCAGTGTGGTATTACCTGATAACCAACTAGCCGATTTAGCCTTCCAAGGGTTGATTCCCCCGCTTAAAGAAAAACTTGCCGGACAAGAATTTACTGATTTAAGTCACCTACTTCATCGAGTATCGGCACAAGAGAGCCGATATTTGAATAAAGAATTCAAAGATAAACTTAGACTAAATAATGGCAAAGATAAGACTAAAGTGAACATGGTCGAGTATAGTTCGAGCGAAACTTAATCACAGAGCCCCTTTTTGGTGAAGGGTTTGCGTTTGGAGAATGCTCTTAGGATCGGATACTCGAAAAATAGACAAAGGTTTATATTGGTTCGGGCCTCCCATAGTGGAGATAATAACCCTAGTTCAGTGATTTCACTATTGCGATCGAACTCTTACAGGAAGGCTCGTGTATCTTTGTGTGTTTGTGTTTTGCCCTTTCCTTTCTTCTCCGTCCCCCTTTACTGATTTACCAGGGGGGTTCTTATAGCTTACAAGATACTTGAAATAACTGCAGCCGAATAATGCGTGATTTACTGCATTAACTATGGTCGTAACTGTAGTCTTGATTCTCGCCATGTTCCCGTCGTGGGCATAACGGCCCTAAATCGTGGCGTAATTATCACCACTTAAACGTTGTGGGGTGAACATGATCTCTCGATCATGCTCGCACCGAGCCTACTCCGGTCAGGCGGACCCGCCGACTAGACTATCCGAGAGTCCTCCTTGGGGACACCATCCGAAGGTATGCATGGTCGGCCAAAACTGGCTGCTAGGGTATAACAATCCTTATGGAGATTATCCAATCCCTGACAAGTCATATTCTGTTCTTAAAGCTAATTCAAATTAAGTTTATTTCTTAATCATTTTTGCAAATTCAGGTAGCCCACTGTCATACTAGTATTTAGAGATTTCTTTGCACAATTTCTTCATTTTTGAGTATTTAAACTATTGAAATTAATCTTTTACAGAAAATGATTCAAACAAAGATGAAATTCAAATATTTTTACATAGTTGGGTTTTTGAAAGCATAAGGATTCGATTAAAATTGGTTTCTTTCAATTCCAAATTTGTTTGCAAAATTTTTATGTATAGCATATCCTTAAGCCTTTTCTTCAAATTTTGAATTTCAAATTTTCATAGAATTTATTTCAAAATATTTTTGCATATTATGAAAGTAATTGATTTTATATGAATTTATAATTTTGTTTCATCTCATTCGGATTAAAAAGTGAAAGATATTAGCAATTGAATTCAGCTCGGGTTGCAAAAATAAGAAATAGGCTTTCATTATTGGAAAGCGTCTTTCCAATTTTTTCGTGGGTTAATTTAAACTCAGCCGATTGACAAGTGGGGACCACCAGTCAGCAAGCTCAGGGTGATTTGGTGGCTGACCAGGAAGCCCCATCCGTTAGCAGAGGATGGCCGATGTGACCTCGTCGGCTGCGATCTGGCGGCGGAGATGGTGAACTAGCGCGTGATACCACACCTATAGGTGTGCTTGCAGTCACCGGAGGGCTGAATCATCGCGCCACCGAGAAGAGGTGGTGGAGGAATGAGCAGCGAGCCACGCCAATGCCAGAGGTCGCCCCTAACAAAATTGGTTCCAAACGAAGCATCTATGGTCCAGGAGTAATCCATTTTTATCTGGTTTTGGTGTTGGAGATGACATGATTTGAGCTGCAACCGTGTGCTGTGACCGGAGAAGTTGGCCCTGAGGCGCGACAGAGTTCCAGGCAAGATGTTTCAAACTTTCTCGAGGGGTTTTGTTACTTGTGAATCACTGATGCTATCATACGAAGTAATTTGAAGATAGCTCAGTGTACCGATGGAATTCTGCAGGTGAACTTGGGAGTGCTATTTATAGGCGGTAGATTGGTGTGGACAAGCTTGGCCAGGCATGAACTTGGGGTGGTTCTTGCGGCTGGAGCTGTGCTAGCTCTGCTGCTATCCAAGCAGTATGACGATGAGCCTGGCAGCGCAAATTGCGGCGAGATGGAATCATGGCGGAGTCGAGGCAGGCTAGCGTTGGCTTAGGCTGACGAAGGAACAGGGAAGAGGATTTCGGCTTCGGGGCTTCGAAGGCCTGAGGAAGACAAAGACAGGGTGACTCTCTGTCGTGTGGGCCTAAATAGTGAACTGGCCCCACGTGTAAGTGTGACGCACGGCGAAAACAAGAATCGGCTAAGAACATAACATAGTTAAGTGCATTGAATCGATTACTTGTCCTGTCCGAAAATATTTTATAATTTTTCTACGTGATGTTTAGATAGTGATCCTCATACTGTAAAAATTTCAAGCTGAGATGTGACACCCAGATTTTACAAAAATTCTGGCAGTGCACTGTGCTCAAAATTGTGTTTCCTGTCCTGTCCGGTCCGAAAACATAGTTAAGTGCATTGAATCGATTACTCTGTCCTGTCCGAAAATTTTTATAATTTTTCTACGTGATATTTAGATAGTGAAAGCTGAGATGTGACATCCAGATTTTACAAAAATTCTGGCAGTACTGTGCTCAAAATTCTGTTTCTATTTTTAAATCTGGGAATTTATTTATTATCAAAAAATTTCAAACTTTTTTAGAAGGTTTATTATAGCTATAATGGTCTTTATTAAAAATTTCAACTTCACATATTTTATATTTAATCTCTACTATATAAAATAAGAGTTTCTTCCCACGCTACTTCATCAAAATTACCCATCTTTGATGTTCTTTGCAAATAAACTTTTTATCGTAAATTAAGTTTACGTTGCAACACGGCCACATAGCTAGTTAATAAAAAATTCTGACATTCCTATCTTTGGATTTTCAACTTTTCTCTTTTTAAATTTTTAAATATATCAAAGTTGTTTATTAATTTTTAATATTTTTTTGTTGATTTTTCTATCTATCCAAAAGATAAAATAAAATTTTCAGGTCCGATAACGCCATATTATTTTTATTAAATTTCGCACTACTACTGTTGTTTGTCAAGAATCATTAATTGGTCTTTCATATGTATTTTGACATGACTTTTAAATTTCAAGACTGGGTCTCTAGAGCTTTCTTGAGTTTAAATAAAATTTTTACATATATTATTGTTATGAGATTTTATTCTTTTCTTTTCTCTACTACTTAAGATTATATTAAAAGGATTTCTCCATTAGAGAAAAAATCAAGAAAATCCAGAAAAAGCATCAATAAATTTAATTAAATGTAAAAATTAATTTCTTATTGTTTGTTAAGTTTTGTATTGAAAAAATTAATTAAATAGAAATAAATGATTTTCCTAAGGATTAAAATTTAGAAAATTTAAAATTTATGGAATTTCAAAGTAAATTTTTATTTCCAACTCATTTTCATAGTTCATTTAATTTGGAGTTTTGTATTGTAGCTTATCCTTTTATTAAGGTTGGTTTTCGTGAAATTGAAATAAAAGATAATATTTTAAATCATACTCTTGATTTTATTTGAAAAATTTATTTAATTTCATTTTCAAATTTTAAATTTTCATTTTTCTTATTTCTAGAAGTTTTGGGATGTTACAAGGAAAATGTCGTTTATGATGCTGTCGGAAAAGACACCTTCAAGGTACAAGATCCTCTTCCCACTTTGCAATGTCTTACAGATGTCACTTTCAATCGTGATAACTTCGAAATCAAGTTGAATCATCAAAAGTTGAGTTGAGAATTTTAGACCTAAGTCTTATCCATATAAAAATATTTTTCGAATGATTTAGAAAGTCGATTTCATGAATACTTTTTCTCGGTAGCTTAGAGTTGAGAATTTTAGACCTAAGTCTGCCGCCTGTCGACAAAAATTCGGTGAATCGGCTTCGAGTACATTAGAAGATTTAGAGAAGTCTTGAAATCATTTGCTTGATGTGGTATTACCGATAACCAACTAGCCGATTTAAGGGTTGATTCCCCGCTTAAAGAAAAACTTGCGGACAAGAATTTCTTGATTTAAGTCACCTACTTCATCGAGTATCGGCACAAGAGAGCCGATATTTGAATAAAGAATTCAAAGATAAACTTAGACTAAATAATGGCAAAGATAAGACTAAAGTGAACATGGTGAGTATAGTTCGAGCTAAAGTGAAACTTCAAGCCGAAGCGCACATAAACATAGCCGAATGGATAAAGGGTTCTAAAAAACCACTTATCTGTTCATGGCTCAAGCCGACTAGAAGTAAGTCAGAAGTGAAATACGCTTTTGACGTATCCAAGTGCGACCGCATATTTGACATGTTATTACAAGAAAAGCTGATACGACTGCCTGAAGGGCACACCATACCTTCAGCCGACGAAATCAAGAAGCGGCGATACTGTAAGTGGCATCATTCCTTTTCTCATAACACTAACGACTGCAACATTTTTCGACAACAGATACAGTCGGCTATAGAAGATGGTCGGCTCAAATTTGCAGAAGAACCAGCAATGGAAGTCGATGTCAACCCCTTCCCAATCAACATGGTTCAGTGCTCCGACAAAGGTAAACAGATTGCCGATGAAAGACCCTCAGCGGCGCGGCAAGTTAACATAGAGTCAAGCTCGCAAGGGGAAACACTGAAGATAACGATCGGCTCACTTCAAATTGAAGCCGATCGAGACGGAAAGAATTCTAGGACTGTGAAGCCAAAAGGGGAATTACAAGTCGGACGATGGTACAAAGCTGAAAGAACTCCACCACGAAAACCAGTGTTCAAACCCAAGCCAACTTTCTCGCAGTTACTTGAAAAATATGAAGGGATGAGCTATCGGCAGAAGCGGCAGTTCCATCGACCAGATGAGTCGCATCGGCCAAACATTATGTTTCGGCCTAAATATCGGTATCGGCCAGACAACGCAGAAAAAGCTCACCAGAGATGCCCTTTTTGGCGATTCTGTTGGGAAAGGGGTATGACACTACCATCTGCAAGGTCATGCCCCATGGAACATTACCCGCAAAGGGATCAGCCAAAACAATTGGTAAAAGAGCGCCTGTTTAGGCCGATGTCAGATCAAAACGCACCAGGGTATAGAAGGCCGATAAAAGAAAGACTGGGCACATCAGACCAAGACAAGGAAGAAGAGCCAACTGAGAACTTGGTCGGTAAAATCCGCAAGCCAGTGGAGCCCAAGCCCAGATGGTGCCCGACCGGACTTAGCCGATCACAAATACAGACGGCTTCAAATACCTAAGGACACAGAAATAAGAGAGGTCAAGAAGAAAACAGAGGATGAAACATTCAATGAGTTACGGCAAATGAGACTCGTGAAGAGGAATGGAGGAAAAACAACAATCCGATAATGAATCGATTCCTGACGATTTGATGTCACCAATAATTCGAGATGGCACCCTATGGATATCAATATGGTGTTCACCTTCTGGCCAATTCGTAATCAAAACTGAATCGGCTAAAGATACATTTGCTCAACTGTGCCTGGGTGCACAAGATGCAGTGTTTGAGAAACCGCAAGATCCTCATCGGCATCTAAAGCCGTTGTATTTGAAAGGCTATATCAATGGAAAGCCGATATCCAGGATGCTTGTAGATGGAGGGGCTACTGTGAATTTAATGCCACTCTCCACTTGTAAGAAGTTGGGCAAGACCGATGAAGACCTGATCAAGACAAACATGGTACTAAATGACTTCACCGGTGATCCCACTGAAGCAAAAGGAGTGTTGGTTACGGAGTTGACCGTCGGTCGGAAAACTTTGCCGACCGCATTTTTTGTAATTGAAGCCAAAGGGAGTTACAGCGTGCTTCTTGGGCGAGACTGGATACATGCTAATTGTTGTATCCCCTCAACGATGCACCAACTTCTTGTGCAATGGGACGGAGATGAAGTTGAAGTTGTTTCAGCCGATACATCGGCTCATATTGCCATGGCCAGCTCTAATGCAAATTGGCCGCATGAAGAAGCAGAATGCATATCAGGTAAGGCATTAGACGATTGCGACTTCATATGCATCGGGAAATCGGGTCTTACGCCGATCAGTGTCAGGCCGGGCACATTTGATCGCGCGAACGAAGTCTTGAGAAGATGGAGTCAAAAATGATCCAAATTCTACAAGACAAAGTAAAGAACTATCGGCATATGATAAGTTCGTGTGAAGCTATTGAAGACTTCCAAAGCGAAAAATTGGGTCAAGGTTTCACTTCTGCCGATATGCTCGAAGAAGTCGATATAGGAGAAGGAGATAGAAAAAGACCAACTTTTGTAAGTGCAAATTTAGATCTAGAGTACAAAAATAAGTTGGTTAAAATACTTAGAGAATACAGGGATTGTTTTGCTTGGGAGTACTATGAGATGCCCGGATTAAGCCGACAGCTAGTTGAACATCTACGCCTATCAAGCCGTGATATCGGCCATATAAGCAGCCTCGGCTTTTAACCCAGAATTGTATGATATGATAAAAGAAGAAATTGAAAGGTTGTTGGAAGCCAATTTCATAAGGCCTTGCCGATATGCTGAGTGGGTGTCCAACATTGTTCCCGTCATGAAAAAGAACGGTAAGCTTCGAGTATGTGTCGTCTTTAGAGACTTGAATAAAGCCACGCCAAAGGATGAATATCCAATGCCTATAGCCGATATGCTTATCGATGCTGCCTCAGGTAATAAAATTATCAGTTTTCTTGATGGGAATGCTGGATATAACCAAATACTCATGGCTAAAGCCGATATCCCCAAAACGGCCTTCAGATGCCCTGGTGCAATAGGGTTGTATGAATGGCCAGTAATGACATTCGGCCTAAAAAATGCAGGTGCCACTTATCAACGCGCCATGAACTTGATCTTTCATAATCTAATCGGCCACATCGTTGAGATATACATCGACGATGTGGTAGTAAAGTCTAAAGATGACTGTCAGCACTTAGCCGATTTAGAAAAAGTATTCAAAAACACTAGGGCCCATGGGTTAAAGATGAATCCCTTGAAATGTGCGTTGGTGTGTTAACGGTCGGGTTCCTCGGTTTCATGGTGCATCAAAGAGGGATTGAAGTCAACCAGAAGAGGGTTAAGGCCATAGTAGACACTAAGCCGCCGACATGCAAGAATGAGTTACAGAAGCTGATCGGCCAGATCAATTATTTAAGACGATTTATATCAAATCTGTCTGGTAGAATTCAAGCCTTCACACCGTTACTAAAATTAAAAGGTAATGAGAATTTCGTATAGGGAGCCGATCAGCAAAAGGCTTTTGATGACATCAAAAGGTACTTGGCATCACCACCAGTCCTTGCCGCACCACAAAAGGGAATTCCCTTCAAGTTGTACGTGTCGGTTGAAAAGGAAACTATCGGGACCGTGTTGGCACAAGAAGTCGATGGCAAAGAACGAGTAATATTCTACCTAAGCCGACGGCTCTTGGAAGCTGAAACCAGGTACCCTCCTATTGAAAAGCTATGTTTGTCACTATATTTCGCCTGCACCAAGTTAAGGCATTACATATTGGCATCGACTTGTATAATAATATGCAAAATCGATATCATCAAATATATCCTGTCTGCACCAATTTTAAAAGGACGACTTGGGAAATGGGCGTACGCCTTAACCGAGTTCGATCTACAATACGAATCGGCTAAAACTGTTAAAGGCCAAACAATAGCCGATTTCATTACAGGACATGATACCATAGCAGGAATAGTCGATGTGGTTCCTTGGCAGCTATATTTTGACGGATCAGTTTGCCAGGAAGGGAGCGGAATAGGCGTTGTGTTGATTTCGCCAAAGGGGTATAGTACTGAGTTCGCATATCGGCTCAATGGCCAATGCTCTAATAACCAAGCCGAATACGAAGCATTACTTAAGGGACTCCAATTGTTGGAAAGTATCGGAGTAAAAAGTATAGAGGCTTACGGTGATTCATTGTTAATAGTACAACAAATCAAAGGAAAATTTAGATGTAACGATGAGGTATTATCAAAGTATCTGAAACATTGCCTTGAAATCATAGACACCTTTACATTATTTCGTATTGGCCATGTGCCTAGGGAAATGAACGATAAAGCCAATACGTTAGCTCAAGCAGCGTCAGGCTACAGGGAATATAGCCGACACGAAACGTTCAACTTGGTTGACAAAGCAGTAATGTGTATTAACACTACTGATTGGAGAACCGAAATAAAAGCCTACTTGATGGACCCATCCAAACCCACCTTCGCAAAAATTAAGAAGAAGCTTTGAAATATGTTGTGTTGGAAGAAGAGCTATACTACCGGACATTGGAAGGATTACTTCTGCGGTGTTTAGGCGATGAAGAAGCAAAGGTGGCCATGGGTGAGGTTCACGAAGGAATTTGCGGCGCGCACCAGTCGGCTCATAAAATGAAATGGATCTTAAGACGAACTGGGTATTTTTGGCCGACGATGTTGGAAGATTGTTTCAAGTATTATAAAGGATGCCAAAGTTGTCAAAAGTTTGGAAATGTGCAATTAGCACCAGCATCGGTTTTGTACCCAATTATCAAGCCATGGCCGTTCAGGGGATGGGGGATAGACATAATCGGCCAAATTTTCTAAGCATCATGTAAAGGCCACAAGTTCATTCTCGCGGCCACAGACTATTTTTCAAAATGGGTTGAAGCCGTTTCACTCAAAAAGGTCACCAGTGTAGAGGCTATCGGCTTTGTTAATGAACATATTGTCCATCGATTCGGCATCCCTCAAACTATCACGACCGATCAAGGGACCGTATTTATGTCTAACGATTTTCAAAGCTTTGCCGAGAGCCTGGGTATCAAATTGCTCAACTCGTCGCCGTATTACGCTCAAGCCAATGGACAAGCCGAGTCGTCTAACAAAACTTTGATCAAGCTAATCAAAAGAAAAATTGATGAAAAGCCACGAACCTGGCATACTACATTATCGGAATCTTTATGGGCGTATCGGCTAGCGTTTCACGGATCAACTATATTGTCGCCGTATCAGTTGGTATATGGCCAGGAGGCCGTGTTGCCCATAGAAATAAACATTGAGTCGATGCGAGTGGCGAAACAGAATAATCTCTCGGCCGATGAATACAAGGAATTGATGCTATATAATTTGGACGACTTGACGGAGCTAAGACTGGTTACTCTAAATCGGCTCAAAAAGAATAAAGAGAGAGTTGCGAGAGCCTACAACAAAAAGGTTGTGCCAAAGTCCTTCAGTGAGGCCGATTTAGTTTGGAAAACAATATTGCCGATCGGGTCTAAGGATAATCGATTCGGTAAATGGTCACCTACCTGGGAAGGACCGTATAAAGTAAATCGGCTTGTTGGCGGAAACGCGTATATACTCGAAACACTTGAAGGGTTAGTGTTGCCGAAGGCAATCAACGGAAAGTATCTAAAGCGGTACTACCCTAGCGTTTGGATCGGTGCGTAATTAGACATACAATGCAGAGAATTTGGAAACAAATCGATTAAAAGCCGATCCAATAAGATAAAGATAATCGGTTAAACAGCCGATTAAAGTGTGTTACAAAAAGCAGCAAGCAAAAACACCGTTTCAATGACACTGATAGATTTACAATCCAGATCCAGGAAGCCTGGCTCCCAGGCCCGACAACGCAGCAGCAGCCTTGCCCAAAGTTTCTATGATACCATAGACAAGATTTTCATCGGCTTTAGCATCTCCAGGAACCGGAATAATCTTGGCCGATTGATCCTTGACCCGTGCAACAGCTTGGCCAACATTGATCTTCTGGTCTTTCAAAATCTGGGCCATTGCACTGGTATCAGCAAGTTTGTCAGCCAACTGCTGGTTCACTCTGGCCAATTCTTCCTCAAGGCGCTTCTTGGTCAATTCCAGTTCTTGGGTAGAAGACTTAGCAGCCATAAACGATGCCGCAGTGTCATCATATTTCTTCTTTTCGGCTTTTGCTTCGGCAATCAACTTGTTCAAAAGGTGCTGATCGGCTTCTTGAGCCTGGCGCCGGGCTATTCTGGAGTTGGCCGCATCAACTTCCGCCTTCTTCTCGTCTAAATGGCACACTTTTAGAAGAGCGCTCATAGCTGCGGCTGGAAGATCGGCTTCAACAGCGGCCATTGCATCGCGGATAGGTTGGCAGTTGGCTAAAATAGAGGCTTCAGGCTGGGTTATCTCGAAAAACAGGCGGTTCAATTTTTCCTGCATATTGGGAGCCGACTTGACTACCGAAGCCGATGCCTTCATAGAGACGTCAAGGATTTTTCGAATGTCTTCGGGATAGTTGTCCGTCGCCATAACCTCTGGATCAACCAATTCGTCCAAGGTGAATCCAAGAAGACTGGATAAGTCGTCCGGAGCAACATCGGGTGTGATGGTGGCCGACGGGACAGGCAGCGGAGGAGCCGGAGATTGTGGGGCTGCAGGCAGCTGAGTCGATGTTCCCTGGAGTTCAGTTAGAATATCGGCCACCTAAGCTAATGCTGTCGGCTGAAAAGGAGGTGATACGAGTTTAGTAACATAGAGGGCTGGTAACCCTTTAAAAACGTAAAAGAGGAATAGAGCTTACTGCACTTAAGGCCGATGGATGAGGAGAGCTGCTGGCGCTTTGTTTCTTGCGCTGTGGTTGTCTCCTAGCTGGGACCTTGGTAGATTTAGGTTTTTCTGAAAGGCAAAAACACGGGATGAGCTAGGATGTAAGCAGAAACTGTTTATCGGCTATAATAAAGGACTTACTGGGTTTTCTTCCCTTCTCAATCTCCGATAAAGATGGGCTTTGCACTCCAAGATTACCGGACGTGTAGCCTGTCAGGCCTGTCGATTGATGAGGACGTTTCCTTTTGGATCCACCAGCCGATGGGTCAATAATGGCTTTGTTTCCCGCAGCAGCATCCTGTGGAAAGTAAAGTGTTTAGATGGTCGAGAGAAGAGGAATCAAATTCGCAGGTATAAATTTTTGTGAAACAAGCCGATACCTCTACAGCTACTGCAGACGAGTTAGTATAACCCGAGGTACTGGGCGAATCCGAAGAGCTATCTTCACTTGAGCTGCTACTGCTGGAAGAAACTATTGTCGGTTCATGATAATCTGGTAAGAACTTATCTATGATGGCCGACGGTGAACGGTCCAAATAAAGGGCCTCTGTTATCGGTGACCACCAGGCTGAAAACTGACCGGCTCGACGAGAGTTCAGAATAAAATGTGGCAGGTGGAGGATTTGAAGTTCATCAGATAATGTCGAAAGTAATTCAGCCTGAGCAATATTTTTCACTTTTGATCTTGGCTGAAGCCGATCAAGGAGAGGGAGACTAGGTGCAACTTGGCCAAAACCCAGTTGGCGGGCATACACAGCAGGGTGGTAAAACTCGTAGGATGGCTGAAAGGTCTGTTCATGAATTCAAGCCGACGTTCAGGATGCAAGGAGAAATAAAAATTCGGTACAGCTCTAGAGTTTGTTCAGGCATCAAAGAGCTGTCGGCTTCCAAGCGAAGAAATGAAGGCCATTGGAAATCAGCTTCATCGGAGTAAGAAAAGAAATCCTGTTGGCCGAAAACTGTATTGTCCAAATTAAGAAAAAATGACAAGTACTTCTTGACATCGGCCTGGGTGATTTTGATCACCGCTAGAGCACATCACCAATCTCTCTCCATATGACCGACTGGCTCTGTATTGCGGAGTGGTGCCTTCGGGGTAATCTTCACGGGGAAAGGCCGAGTCTTCCAAAAGATCAGAGATAAGTGATCGGCTGAATATGTTGTAAAGCCATAATTGGATAAACCACAGCGAACCACCTATGTTACCTATAACAAACTGAGCAAAACCAGAAAAAAGCCGACTTCGTATGACGTGCATCATCTGATACACGGCTCCAAGAAACATTTTGCCAAGCGCAAGCCGACGGCCTTCCACTAGCTGCTCTGCTATGAATTGATAAACTTGTGTCGGCCCGAGAGATGCACCACAGAAAAGAAACCGATCTAACCACAAATTCAGAAAAGCCACATGTTCTTCATCCGATACCAGTCCGTTAACTTTGTTGTTATGTTTAATGTACTTGGACCATCCTTCACCTTTTGATCGGATCAGCCTGAATCTTAGTTTGCCGCTGAAAGCCGATAGTTGATCTCCATCTGGCCTAAGGCAACAGAGTTTAGCTACGTCTAGAAGGGTTGGGCCGATGGGGCCAGTCCGGAAAAGGAAAGCGTTAAGGGTATCTGACCAAAAGTAGCAGGCCGTGGCCACTAAGGGCTCATTGGCTTCGGGGTTTGCAAGACTCAGCGGGAGACACTCAGCTATGCCCATATTCTCCCATTTAGACCGCTTTTGGGCTGACACTCGGATAAACCAACTTCTCCAACCCTTAGCGCCGGCGCCAAGACCTAAAGCTTTTTCCCCATTCGGTGATGTTATAGCCTTTTGCCGATAAGGAAGTCTTGGAATTTCCTTATTAATTACTACATCGGCATTAAATTCCCTATCGGCCCTAGGTAAAATTGATCTTCACTTTGGGGATCGAATCAAGACTGTGAGGATCCATTCAGCCGATGGAGGCTTTCGGGGCTTGGAGCACAGGTGCAAGACAGTCGATTGAAGGATGTAAGCCGATGGCAGAAAGTGCGAGAGCTAGAAAACATGAAAATGACAGCAGGGGGGCCCGCATATATATAGCACGGTGAAAAAGTAAAATGGCAGGAAGTGAATCCGAGGCGACACCTGTCATTAAACCGCACTGAGATTTTACGGCGTGGCAGTTATTGACGCGGTTCCCTAAACCAACAGTGAATAAGCCGATGGGAAAAGAAGTCGATCGATGAAAAAGCCGATACATATTTTTGAAAGATAACAAGTTATCTTCCAAAAATGGGGGGTATATGTTTGCACCAGTTTTGGAAATTTCCAGAAGAATCGGCAGAAAAGCATGAGTTTGGATAAGGTACGAGAGAATCTGTGGGAAATTTGGATAAGCATACGACGTGCAGATAATAATTGGAAACTAGAGACCAGGAAGGAAACTACGAAGCCGATTCGGACTACGTTGTCGTGTTGGATCAGGTCTCGGATCGGCTAGCGGGTATATAAGGCGCACCAAGGCTGCTTGAAGGAGGGCATCCACAATCAACTAACACATCTACCAGTTTTTACTTTCTGTAATTCTTAGTCTTTTTAGCATTGTAATCTTTCCTCTGTAAGTCGACATCGATCAAATAAAGTTGCGCATCGCCGATTGTTTGATCGTCATTGGCTTTTTTCAGGTTTGATTTGTTCTGTCTTGTTGCGCATCGCCTTTTCAGAATCGATCTGCCTTTTACCCTCGGATTAGTTTTAATCGACTAATCTAGTTACCCTTCTAATCGGCTTTCTGGTCGATTCTTGATTTTTAGCCGATTCACCTCGAGGATCGGCTTGATTGAATTTTACAACTCTTTCCCTTATCGATTGCAGGGTCAAATCGATTGGCACGCTCGCGCACACTTGAACCCGGTGTTCATCCGGTGTGTTGCAACCAGGAACCCTCTTCACGTTTTTGACGTCAACAGAAACCGTCAGTCCGAGGTTCTCCATTGTCGGATGCCGTGCTGTCTGGTTGTTGTGCATCGCCAAACCGGGACTCTTGAGCTCCTCATATCGTCTCTCAGACTTTTCGTCTAAATGGCCACGGTTTGATGTTACTAGTTCACTAAATGGACAAATTCTTTCCTACTTCATTTTCGCGGAATATGTTGATTCGTGTAAACTGGGTGAGATGGTAGTGCAATAATGTGTCACTAGATTACTCTGGCTAAATGAGTCCTGAGTACATTATGTAGATGCTAACCTCGTACTAATCTCTGGTTTCATGCTTATGGACTAGAAAGGTAGGTTTAAGGCCAAATTCTGGCATTGCCAGTTTGCCACTCCTTTGGAGTATGGGCAAGATCACAAGAAAGCAAGTTAGCAAGACTTCAGATCTGATGGTTTCTTACAACGCAAATGGAACATCAAGCTGAAACCATCTCGCCACTTGTCTTCATCCAGTCGTGACAAGCGAAGGAAAAAAAGAAGAGCCACAGAAACCTGAAGGAATCTCCAAGTTATCTACAGCCAAAAAGTCAAGCAATACGGTTAGCCAATCAGCTTGGCAAAACATTATCCACAATTTTACAAAGCATCTGCTTTAACGCATTCACTCGGTAAAGTGTTTGCATATGTGTTTCTAGTTTATACCAAAGAAAAAGGACGTGGATTGGAAACAAGAGGAGAGCGCTTTCATGAGGGAGACCCAAGAAATTTGTTAGATTCCGGCAATCCTCTAGAAGCTATCACTGTCCTCAACTACCATGACAGTGTGTGACAACACCATATGAACAAGTACTACAAAATTGGGAAAAGGAAAGATGAAACACAAAATAATTTAGGCATAGCCCACAAACATGAACCATATCTTTCTACACAACTGCAAAAAGAAAAAAAATGGAGTGGATTTTCAGTATAATATACTACAATTTTTCCTATGAGATGCTCAGAATTTTTTTTGAATAATACATTTTTTAAAAGGAATTGCAACATTAACACGCAAAACAGAAAAAATACAAAAATAATACCCCATCGCCAAACGGTACAGCGAAATAGGAGTAGTCGCTAGCGAGCTGAACGAAGACCCTACTGTCGCTATACCGTATGGCGATAACTCCTTAATCCCGCGGTTAGCGTTATGCAAGCAGAGAGCGAGGCAGAGTCCATGTTAGCGTTGCAAGCGAGGCGAAGCGTGCGCGTGACACATGGCATTGTCACCATACGCTGCCTCGGCTTTGTCGGTACAACGCTAACCGCGGGATTAAGGAGTTATCGCCATACGATATAGCGACAGTAGGGTCTTCGTCCAGCCCGTTAGTGACTACTCCTATTTCGCCGTACCATTTGGCAATGGAAAATTATTTTTGCAGTTTTTTGTTTCGCATATTAATGTCGCAATTCCTTTTAGAAAATGTATTATTTAAAAAAAATCCGAGATGCTCAACACTGTAGCGTCAATTGAACCCGAGCATGAAATTGCTCTCCTATAATTTGTGGACATTGTTCTTCCTCATTGTTTCTATGCTTCCTGCTATGGTTGATCCAGCGGTCCCCGCAAATCCTAGTGATGCACAGCCGCAAACATATTCTTCAACATATAACAAAATTTCCGGTAATTGAACTGGATCACAATCCTTCTTTGATTTTTCTATGATTTTTGGAAGGAATCCCAACCTTACGCCATGTTCAGCAGCCATAAGCTTTTCTGCGGTCTGCAGAACTAATTCATCAGTTCCCTTCCGGGTGTATAGTGCATATAGCCCATCTTTTGTAATATCTGCAAGATTGGTTTTCGTCCAGTTAGCTGGTGGAAGATCAGTCATGATGAACATGTGAATAGGTCCACTCAAGGATCAAATTTTCGCCAAATTTCGGATTTCGGGCCTGGCCGAATTATGGAGTACCGGCCGAATTTAAATTTTTTTAAAAAATTGAATTTACTACAGTAATTTCGGAAATTTCGCCGAAATTTCGGGTTTTAAATCCGGATTTTGACTTTTGTGGGCCGTATTTGACCGGTATTAGTCTAATAACCCTTAAGAAAGTCATCTAACATGAAAATTTGATGAAAAACTAATTTTTTGAAACATTTTAAAATTTAGGCAAAAACACTGTCAGATTTTTATAAAATTTTAGAAGCTTGATAATGATCTGAAAATTTTATGATATCATCCTTAGTAGTGTAGGATCATATAAAACAATTTTAAAAATAATTTAACATCACTTGTTATTTTTAAAAAATCAAAAACAAAATGGACATAATTGGGACAGTAAACTTGTTAGATTTTTCTAAATTTTCTCGTGTGTGATCATGATCTAAAATTTTTATGACAGATTAAAAATTTCCTCAGTACCATTCTATAAAATTTTAAAAAAATTTAAACTTTTTTTGTTTGGTCAATAAAATCTATCAATGCAGTAAGCACTGAACTTAATTTGTTGTATTATATTTCAAAAATCAAACAGAGAAAGAACATAAATGGCACTGTGCCTTGTAAAAATTTTATAAATTCACTGGAGTGTGATCATGATTCAAAATTTTTGTGAGATATTAAGCATTTCCTTGTCACTCTTATGTAAAAATTTTAAAAAAATTAAACCTTTTTTATTGCAAAAGTAAATCTATGTATTGATCATCGGGTTTTTATCAGAATGTAGCACTGTTAGAATTTTTAAAAATTATTTATGGATGATCATCATCTAAAACTTTTACATAACCATTAATGCTACATCAGTACCATGCACAAAAATTTTTAAAAATTTTATAACATGGTTTGGATAATTTTTCATTTCGTTCAAGTTTGCCAGTAAGCCTTTTAACAGGATAGTAGCACTGTTCAAATTTTTAAAAATTCATGACATTTGATAATCATATGAAAATTTTATGAGAATATTATGGATGTGTCAGGACCATCCTACAAAATTTTCAAAATTTTATAACCTCGTTTGTTCTAATTTTCATTCGGTTGAAACTTGCCGCTCAGCGTTTTCTCAGGACAGTACCAATATTTGAATTTTTAAAAATTCTATAAACCTGATAATTATCTGAAAATTTTATGAGAATATCTTTAATATGTCAGGAACCTCCAAAAAAATTCAAAATTTTTTGACATCGTTTGAACCATTTTTTGATCAGTGCAATTTCGGCAAAATTTCGGCGAATTTCGGGGTAATTTTGGCGTGCCAAACGAACCGGATTTGAATTTTTCTTTTTGAATTTTGAACGAATTTCGGCCGAAAAACAAAATTCGGCCGAAATTTCGGATTTCGGGCATGTCCGGGTTTTTTGCTAAAACGAAATTTTGAACCCTGGGTCTACAAGCCTTGTATTTCCACCTCAAGAGCTTTCAGCTTCTCCTCAAGGGCAGAAAATGTACCTTTCCAGTGATTCTTAAATTGGCCATCTAACAATCTTAGTTGTGCACAAAGAAATGGGCCCATGATCTTTTTCTTAGCAAACTCCTTCCCTGCAGCCATGATCTCTGGGGCAAAAGGAAGGAACTGAATTTTCTCAAGTATAGTCTGGATTCTACGATCCTTTGGTGATTCATGGATATCAAAATAAGACTCTGATCCCTGGTATGGTCCTGAGAAAAGTGTCCCAAATGCCAACAATGTAGCATCCTCAGCTTTAGAACCAGGCCCTAAAGCCTTGTATATATCTTTGCGCCTCCTAAGACATGAGACCTTCTTCCTCCTTTTTAATTCTTCATCTGGTTGAAACAAATCCAGTGCCCCATCATTTTTCTCTTGGTATGTCCAGACTGTTGTTCTACAATCATCCTGTACAGGAGGATACACGCAACCACTACTTTCACTGCCTCCTAAACCAGACAGCAAAGATCGGCATCTGTCGTAGTGACTTGACAATGATTCGCCACCAGAAACAGCGCAGCATGAGGCATGACCCAGAAAAGCGAGTCTTCCGCATGTCTACACCACACCACAATGACACGAACACCCTGAAATCGATCGTCCTAACCACAGCCTTCACCGGAGATAGATCAATTATGTCACCCATCGAAACATACCTGAAAGTTAAACAGATGAACATGGAAACCTATGAAGCACACTGTGAAAACCAGAAAATCAATACTCGCATTTCTGATGCACCAAGCCACGCGGCCAAATTGAACGCAAATGACGTTTAATCTTCACCTCCGCAGCATGGCGTGGTCCCAGACGGCAGCGCGGAGGTCGGCGGGGTCGTAGACCCTGAACTTGGGGCAGCTCCCGAGGACGACGGCGCGGTGGTCGAGAACGAGGGGCACGACGAGGGTGCGGTTGAGCAGCGCGGCGGCCACCGCAGCGTTTCGGAGCTCGCCCACCTGGTTGCTGAACCCGCTGTGCGGCGCGTACCACAGGAACCTCTGGCCCTCCAGCTCCGGCGAATGCCCGCACCAATGGGCGCCGCTACCGGAGGCTCCGGCGGAGAAGGGGAGGAGGGAGCGGATCACGGAGTAGGCGGAGGAGAGTAGGGATGCCTGACAAGTGGGACCCCCGCACCACCCGGTTCGCACTGTCAAAGAGTGTCAAAGAGTGGACTGACTCGTGGCAAGTGAGCACACGTCAGCATCCGGCGCTTGCCAATAAATAGCCACCCCTCTCCTCTCCCCATGTCCAGATTCCACCGCGATTCTACTACACTACTCTCCTTGATATCCCTTGATGGCGATAGGGGCGTTCGTGGAGGGCCCAGCCGGCGCCGGCGGGTACAGCGGCCGCGTGACGCCGTTCGTGGTGCTGTCCTGCATCGTCGCCGGCAGCGGCGGCATCCTCTTCGGCTACGACCTCGGCATCTCCGGTTCGTCTCGCCTCGATCGGTTATCTCACTGTGCAAATATATCTATGCGATTTGGCACTCACCGTTCTGGTACGATTAGGCGCCGTCCTCGAGTGAGTCGGGAGGCAGGCAGGTTGATTGATTGCGAAGGAAGCTAAGCTACTTACGAGAGGCTGGGCCCGATTGATTTCATGAGCCGAAATTGATGGTTCGGCATTCAATTCTGTATTTCGGTGGGCATTAGTGGAAAAAGTCTAGAGCTTAAAGCTTTGGGTTCGGATTGGTTGGGCTTTTTCATCGGTTTAAAAACTACCAAAATAAAAATAAAGACTAAACAAAATAGTAGCTTTTTGCTTGAATTTTTTTTCAAAAGCCAGAAGTCTCAATATATTAGAGATTGTTTGGAGAGCTGTAGCTAATCTGAAAAACTATTTTTTTGGTTTTTTTGGGCTACAAGCAGCTGTATTTTTTTTATAAGAAGCCGTTTGACAAACAACTAAGGGTCTGTTTAGTAGAGTTCCAGATTCTAGCTTCACATGAAATCTGAAACTTGTAGGCTAAAATAAAGTGAATTAAATTTATATTTTTGGTCTAAAATATAAACAAGATGATCTATCTAAACACTCTTAATGTACTCACAGCTTCAGCTTCACGAATCAGGTGAAGTTAGAATTTTCAGCTTCACCAGATTCACGAATCTGGAGAAGCTGAATCTCTGCCAAACACACCCTAATTTCCTTTAGCAATGGACTGTGCCATCCAGCTTTTGATTTTATTAGTTATATATAGCTTCTAGTTTATATCAAAAACCACTTAAAAGCTAAACTGTTAGCCTCCCCCCTAAAAAAAGGGGCCTAAAAGCCAAAAACTATTGAAGAGTTGTTTTTTATTTATTTATTGAGGGTTGTTCTTAAACTAATGTTATTGGAGTTAGAATAAAATTACCTACCTCTATTATGCATAAAAACCGATTACTTAAATTGTTTAAGTTTAAAAGCTGGTTTTAAATTATAAGTCAAAAAGACTAAGCCTAGAAAGAAGAGATTTGATAAACATCAACCGGATGTTTTTTTGTTGAAATCACCCAAATCTAGAACCATTGGATCATTGTTGAGATTCGGGAGTATCGATTACATCCAATCCTATGATTTGATCCAACGGCCCGGTGAATTTGGATGTTAGATCCAACGGCCCACATCCGATCCTATGATTTGATCCAACGGCCCGGTGAATTTGGATGTTAGATCCAACAGCCCGGTGAATTTGGATGTTAGTTAAGACAAAAACATCCGGATGATACCTATACACTCCCTAGAAAGAAAGGGCACTAGAAGCTGCACTCGGAAGGAATTAATTTCAGCTCATGCTTTTCTTCAGCTTGCTTGCCAACTTGCAGCCGTTGCATGCCAGCCGCCTACTCGTAGTGCATTCATGGCTTTTGGAAGAGGAGACCTTTTCTCTCTTCAGCTTACTCCATTCTCTTTCTGGTCAAAAACGGTGGAAGACTTCGTGGAGGAAATAGGGTAACACTGATTAATTTCATATATCTAGGACTAGATATTTGAGCTAAGAGTAATGTAGTTTGGATGCATGGTCATAGATTCGTAGTAATAGTATGGTCCAAGTTTTTCAGGCTTGCTTTTATGACAAAGAACTTCACATCCTGTAACAGAGAAAGATGATTGTCTGTTCTTTTCCCCCTTCTTTTTTTGGTTGACAGAGACATTAAGTGTTGTCAAGAAAATGCAATGTTAGTTATCCATACACATGGCATGCCGTCGATCTTAGGACAAGACAGATGCCAGCAACAATGGAACTGTTCTAGTTGTAAGGAAATGTCTCTCTGACTCAATGGACTGGAGAAGCTGGCAATATCAAATAAAATCTCTTTCTTGCAAGTAAACAACATAGGGAAAAAGACACCTCGTTGATTTTTCGAGTCGTGGAAATATGGAATTGATGAACATTAAACAATGAAGTCAGTTCTATCGTTCTATGCATGCATCTCAAATTTCCTGAGAATTCATGTATTCCTCGTGTGTGCGCTAGGTGGTGTTACCACGATGGACTCATTTCTGAAGAAATTCTTCCCGGAGGTGTACCGAAATAAGCAGGACAGCAAAGTTAGCCACTATTGCGCGTTCAACAGTGAGCTCCTCACCGTGTTCACGTCGTCCCTCTACATTGCTGGCCTGGTCGCAACGCTGCTTGCAGCATCTGTCACACGGAGGTTTGGCCGCCGTGCGTCCATGCTGATTGGCGGCACCGTCTTCATCGCAGGCTCAGTATTCGGTGGCGCAGCCGTCAACGTGTACATGCTTCTCCTCAACCGGGTCCTACTGGGAATAGGTCTGGGGTTCACTAACCAGGTAACACCCGCTGCAATTCGGGTCAATAGCCTTTGAATTAATATACAGCATGGTCTCTTTTCTACTCCGTAGTAATTATTCCCTATATCGTATCTCAAAGTATAGGGAGTATCTCGCACAACAGAGGGTATACATGTGTAGTATACGAGTATATAAAACTATCTAGATGGTATATACATTTTTCAAAGGTGGTATGTATATTTTTTATACATGCTTCTTTTTACGTGCGTGTACGAAGGTATTTGCAAAACACGCTAGAAACAATGGACCCTATTGCAATTTTTTCATATGGTTCACATTGGAGCATGTTATAATTAGTATATGAGTGTACCCAAAGTGATAAAGGGGTATTTAACGTTCGTTTAGATAGTAGATAAGAGGTGGGAGTAACTACTCTCGAAAGTAGAATGCATTTCATATATATATATACACACACACTTATTTCGTTCCTTCAAGCAATCAGTCATTATTTTGTCAGGCACGTGTGTGATACTTTTGACATGAAGAAACCAGGGTGGTATATTGACCAACTCCACAATTTATGTCAATAATCTTTGAAGTAGTATGCAGCATGGTATTTAGTCCAAGAAATCAGTAGAACAGTAGCTTTTTGTCAGACGTGGTAGCTCACTTGTGGAATGAACGAACTGCGGTGCTGCACCTATAATATCTAGAGACTGGAGAAACATACATTAATTTGCATGTATATCTGGCACCAATTCAAAAATCCTGTGTGGCTGTGAAATCAGTACCACACTTGAGACACAAGACGTGTAGAGAAGTCAAGTCTTTCGTTGACTTGGGCTGAGTGATTACAGACATAGGGTTCCTGTAGAGGTATTTTGTCCCACCTCCCAAGTTGACAACAATAGACAGCTAAAGTTGAGGAATGACAAATTACATTTACACGTTTTGTCTTCCAAACAATCTGAAGTGCGTTATTTGTGGATCGATCGTTGCATTGAAAGTGATGTGTTGATCTTCGAGGCCAGAACGAACGAATGGTCCATTACAAAGCTAAGAATTGAGTGGAACCTTCCTTTTCCGGAGAGTGACAGTGCTTACTAATCGAGTGGAAACACATTGCAGCAGGAAAGCAAAAGGTTATATCGCGATCTAAACTTGCTAGCTTTACTTATTGGCGAGGAATTAGGATAGCCTATGAGTAAAACAGTGACTATTCGCAATTTCACATTGTGCAAAACAAAGGGAGACCATAAAGCCCAGTGACATATTTCGCAATTTCTCTCAATACTAGTAGTATTTTCCTGCAATCATGCTTTTCAGACAAAAAGAAGCCCCAGTGATCTAAACTTCATTTCATCTTGTATTCTGTACGTGTACTTTAGATGTATATTCCTAGATTTGTAGACTGTGGTAGATGCATGTGCTGTTTGATTGTTTCTGAATTAATTACCATCTTTCCCAGAAGACAGTGGGACTGTGCTAATACCTTACTATGAAATTTATTTTTTCAGTCAATCCCATTGTACCTGTCAGAAATGGCACCACCGCAGTACCGTGGTGCAATCAACAATGGATTTGAGCTTTGCATCAGCCTTGGCATTCTATTTGCAAACATCCTTAACTATTGTGTGGCGAAAATCACAGCAGGATGGGGCTGGAGGATATCCCTATCCATGGCTGCAGTCCCTGCTGCATTCCTAACCATCGGTGCAATCTTCCTCCCCGAGACACCAAGCTTCATAATCCAACGTGATGGCGACACCGGCAAGGCTAGAGTCCTGCTCCAAAAGCTTCGTGGAACAACCTCAGTCCAGAAAGAGCTTGATGATTTGATCTCTGCTAGCAACCTCTCGAGGACAACCCGGTATCCATTCAGAAACATATTCAAGAGGAAGTACAGGCCACAGCTTGTCATAGCACTCCTGATCCCTTTCTTCAATCAGGTCACTGGGATCAATGTGATGAACTTCTATGCACCAGTTATGTTCAAGACAATCGGTTTCAAGGAGAGCGCATCTCTCCTGTCCTCAGTGGTCACACGTCTCTGTGCAACATTTGCCAACATCGTAGCAATGATGGTAGTCGACAGGTTTGGGCGCAGAAAACTCTTCCTTGTGGGCGGTATCCAGATGATTTTGTCGCAGCTTGCTGTTGGTGCAATCCTAGCCTTAAAGTTCAAGGACTATGGAAACATGGACAAAGAGTATGTATATCTAGTGTTGATCACCATGTGTGTGTTTGTTGCAGGCTTCGCATGGTCATGGGGACCTCTGACATACTTGGTCCCTACTGAGATTTGTCCACTGGAGATCAGATCAGCAGGGCAGAGTATCGTGATTGCTGTGGTCTTCTTGATGACATTTGTGATTGGCCAGACATTCCTTGAAGTCCTGTGTCACATCAAGTCCGGGACGTTCTTCGTCTTTGCCGGGTGGATTTGCTTGATGACGCTGTTTGTTTATTTGTTCCTGCCAGAGACAAAGAAGCTGCCCATGGAGCAGATGGAGCAGGTCTGGAGGAGGCATTGGTTCTGGAAGAAGATTGTAGGGGAGGAAGAGGAGAAGAAACAAGCAGGGACAATAGCCTTGCCATAGCCCTGCCGAGCTCGTAGTGCTCTCCGAATTGGATTGTATTTGATCAAACCTGCAAAGGAAAACATAGTATAGGATTTTAATTATCAGATATAAGTGTGTATTGTATTTAATTATCAGATATAAGTGTGTATTGCATCTGATTGTAGCGCTTGACTAGTCTGTTGCTGCTGTCAGTTCTTATAACTGGCCGTTTCAAATGGTAAGAACTAGGAAATATAACCTTGAATGTTGCAACGGGTGTGCCATTTCTTCCAGGTTCCAGCTGAAAAACAAGACAATTTCTCAGATATAGTATTCTGCAGAATAGCACGTTTCTACATTTCAAGGCACAGGCTTAATATGCACAAGCTGGCTCTGACAAGTGATAACTTCTGCATTTTTATTCCAATTAGGCGATAAAACAAGGGGGCCACTGACAAGTGGGACCCCCGCACCACCCGGTTCGCACTGTCAAAGAGTGGACTGACTCGTGGCAAGTGAGCACACGTCAGCATCCGGCGCTCGCCAATAAATAGCCACCCCTCTCCTCCCCTCATGTCCAGAATTCCAGCGCAGTTCCACTACACTACTCTCCCTTGATATCCCTTGATGGCGATAGGGGCGTTCGTGGAGGGCCCAGCCGGCGCCGGCGGGTACAGCGGCCGCGTGACGCCGTTCGTGGTGCTGTCCTGCATCGTCGCCGGCAGCGGCGGCATCCTCTTCGGCTACGACATCGGCATCTCTGGTTCGTCTCGCCTCGGTTACCTCACTGTGCAAATATCTCTATGCGATTTGGCACTCATTGTTCTGGTACGATTAGGCGCCGTCCTCGAGTGAGTCGGGAGGCAGGCAGGTTGATTGATTGCGAAGGAAGCTAAGCTACTTACGAGAGGCTGGGCCCGATTGATTTCATAGGCCGAAATTGATGGTTCGGCATTCAATTCTGTATTTCGGTGGGCATTAGTGGAAAAAGTCTAGAGCTTAAAGCTTTGGGTTCGGATTGGTTGGGCTTTTTCACCGGTTTAAAAGCTACCAAAATAAAAATAAAGACTAAACAAAATAGTAGCTTTTTGCTTGGATTTTTTCAAAAGCCAGAAGTCTCAATATATTAGAGATTGTTTGGCGAGCTGTAGCTAATATGAAAAACTATTTTTTTGGTTTTTCTAAGCTACAAGCAGCTGTATTTTTTTTATAAGAAGCCGTTTGCCAAACAACTAATTTCCTTTAGCAATGGACTGTGCCATCCAGTTTTTTATTTTATTAGTTATATATAGTTTCTAGTTTATATCAAAAACCGCTTAAAAGCTAAACTGTTAGCCCCCCCTCAAAAAAGGCCTGAAAGCCAAAAACTATCGGAGAGTTGTTTTTTTTTTGGTGGCTTATTGAGGGTTGTTCTTAAACTAATGTTATTGGAGTTAGAATAAAATTACCTGTCTCTATTATGCATAAAAATCGATTACTTAAATTGTTTAAGTTTAAAAGCTGGTTTTAAACTATAAGCCAAAAAGACTAAGCCGAGACCTTTTCTCTCTTCAGCTTACTCCATTCTCTTTCTTGTCAAAAACGGTGGAGGACTTCGTGGAGGAAATAGGGTAGCACTGATTAATTTCATATATCTAGGACTAGATATTTGAGCTAAGAGTAATGTAGTTTGGATGCATGGTCATAGATTCGTAGTAATAGTATGGTCCAAGTTTTTCAGGCTTGTTTTTATGAAAAAGAACTTCACATCCTGTAACAGAGAAAGATGATTTTCTGTTCTTTTCCCCCTTCTTTTTTTGGTTGACAGAGACATTAAGTGTTGTCAAGAAAATGCAATGTTAGTTATCCATACACATGGCATGCCGTCGATCTTAGGACAAGACAGATGCCAGCAACAATGGAACTGTTCTAGTTGTAAGGAAATGTCTCTCTGACTCAATGGACTGGAGAAGCTGGCAATATCAAATAAAATCTCTTTCTTGCAAGTAAACAACATAGGAAAGAAGACACGTCGTTGATTTTTCGAGTCGTGGAAATATGGAATTGATGAACGTTAAACAATGAAGTCAGTTCTATCATTCTATGCATGCATCTCAAATTTCCTGAGAACTCATGTATTCCTCGTGTGTGCGCTAGGAGGTCTTGCCTCGATGGACTCATTTCTGAAGAAATTCTTCCCGGAGGTGTACCGAAATAAGCAGGACACCAAAATTAGCAACTATTGCCAGTTCGACAGTAAGCTCCTCGCCGTGTTCACGTCGTCCCTCTACATTGCTGGCCTGGTCGCAACGCTGCTTGCAGCATCTGTCACAAGGAGGTTTGGCCGCCGTGCGTCCATGCTGATTGGCGGCACCGTCTTCATCGCAGGCTCAGTGTTCGGTGGCGCAGCCGTCAACGTGCCCATGCTTCTCCTCAACCGGATCCTACTGGGAATAGGTCTGGGGTTCACTAACCAGGTAACACCCGCTGCAATTCGGGTCAATAGCCTTTGAATTAGTATACAATACAGTCTCTTTTCTACTTTCAGGAGCAATTATTCCCTATATCATATCTCACAGTATAGAGAGTATCTCGCACAACAGAGGGTATACATGTGTAGTATACGAGTATATAAAACTATCTAGATAGTATATACATTTTTCAAAGGCAGTATGCATATTTTTTATACATGCTTCTTTTTACGTGTGTGTACGAAGGTTTTTGCAAAACACGCTAGAAACTATGGACCCTGTTGCAATTTTTTCATGCGATTCACATTGGAGTATGTTATAATTAGCATATGAGTGTATCCAAAGTAATAAAGGGGTATTTAAAATTCGTTTAGATAGTAGATAAGAGGTGGGAGTAACTATATAGGAAACCTCTTTCTACTCCCGGGAGTAATTACTCCCTATCCCATATCCTTTTCCTATATATATATATAGAGAGAGAGAGAGAGAAATGCTAATGTGCTCTCGAGAGCACGGATCCTTCCGTGCTCTTGCGATGAGTTTGCGAAATTCGTGATAAAAATGTTCAATCCGAACAATTCATCTTCTTTATCTTGTTGAAATGTAGCTATAGATCAAATTTCGATTTTTTTTTATTTTGTTTACTATTTGTTTTGCATTTTCTAAACTCAGGCTTTTTGGACGGTCCAAAACTAATTAGATTGCTGATTTTAGAAAATGCAAAACAAATAGTAAACAAATTCAAAAAAATGTGAAATTTGGTCTATAGCTACATTTGAACAAGATGAAGAAGATGAACGATTCGGATTGAATATTTTTGTCACGGATTTTGCAAACTCATCGAGAGCATTTGCCAACATCGTAGCAATAATAGAGGTATCTTTTACTCTGGAAGTAGTTACTCCCATCTCTGAAATACCACCTAAACAAACTTGAAATACTCTTTTATCACTTTGGATACACTCATACACTAATTATAAGATACTCCAATGTGAACCACATGAAAAAATTGCAAGGGAGTCTATGATTTTTAGCGTATTTTGTAAATACGTTCATATACGCATATAAAAAGGAGTATATCCAAAAAATATGCATACCGCCTCTGAAAAATTGTACATACCACCTAGATGATCTTATATACTTGTATACTACACGTACATCCCTATACGTTGTGAGATACGACATAGAGAGTAATTACTAAAAGGGCTTCTATATATAAAGATATATATATATATATATATATATATATATATAGACACACACACATTTCGTTCGTTCAAGCAATCAGTCATTATTTTGTCAGGCATGTGTGATACTTTTGACATGAAGAAACCAGGGTGGTATATTGACCAACTCCACAATTTATGTCAATAATCTTTGAAGTAGTATGCAGCATGGTATTTAGTCCAAGAAATCAGTAGAACAGTAGCTTTTTGTCAGACGTGGTAGCTCACTTGTGAAATGAACGAACTGCGGTGCTGCACCTATAATATCTAGAGACTAGAGAAACATACATTAATTTGCATGTATATCTGGCACCAATTCAAAAATCCTGTGTGGCTGTGAAATCAGTACCACACTTGAGACACAAGACGTGTAGAGAAGTCAAGTCTTTCGTTGACTTGGGCTGAGTGATTACAGACATAGGGTTCCTGTAGAGGTATTTTGTCCCACCTCCCAAGTTGACAACAATAGACAGCTAAAGTTGAGGAATGACAAATTACATTTACACGTTTTGTCTTCCAAACAATCTGAAGTGCGTTATTTGTGGATCGATCGTTGCATTGAAAGTGATGTGTTGATCTTCGAGGCCAGAACGAACGAATGGTCCATTACAAAGCTAAGAATTGAGTGGAACCTTCCTTTTCCGGAGAGTGACAGTGCTTACTAATCGAGTGGAAACACATTGCAGCAGGAAAGCTAAAGGTTATATCGCGATCTAAACTTGCTAGATTTACTTATTGGCGAGGAATTAGGATAGCCTATGAGTAAAACAGTGACTATTCGCAATTTCACATTGTGCAAAACAAAGGGAGACCATAAAGCCCAGTGACATATAATGTTCTCTCAATACTAGTAGTATTTTCCTGCAATCATGCTTTTCAGATAAAAAGATGCCCCAGTGACCTAAACTTCATTTCATCTTGTATTTTGTACGTGTACTTTAGATGTATATTCCTAGATTTGTAGACTGTAGTAGATGCATGTGCTGTTTGATTGTTTCTGAATTAATTACCATCTTTCCCAAAGACAGTGGGACTGTGCTAATACCTTACTATGAAATTTATTTTTTTCAGTCAATCCCATTGTACCTGTCAGAAATGGCACCACCGCAGTACCGTGGTGCAATCAACAATGGCTTTGAGCTTTGCATCAGCCTTGGCATTCTATTTGCAAACATCCTTAACTATTGTGTGGCGAAAATCACAGCAGGATGGGGCTGGAGGATATCCCTATCCATGGCTGCAGTCCCTGCTGCATTCCTAACCATCGGTGCAATCTTCCTCCCCGAGACACCAAGCTTCATAATCCAACGTGATGGCGACACCGGCAAGGCTAGAGTCCTGCTCCAAAAGCTTCGTGGAACAACCTCAGTCCAGAAAGAGCTTGATGATTTGGTCTCTGCTAGCAACCTCTCGAGGACAACCCGGTATCCATTCAGAAACATATTCAAGAGGAAGTACAGGCCACAGCTTGTCATAGCACTCCTGATCCCTTTCTTCAATCAGGTCACTGGGATCAATGTGATGAACTTCTATGCACCAGTTATGTTCAAGACAATCGGTTTCAAGGAGAGCACATCTCTCCTGTCCTCAGTGGTCACACGTCTCTGTGCAACATTTGCCAACATCGTAGCAATGATGGTAGTCGACAGGTTTGGGCGCAGAAAACTCTTCCTTGTGGGCGGTATCCAGATGATTTTGTCGCAGCTTGCTGTTGGTGCAATCCTAGCCTTAAAGTTCAAGGACTATGGAAACATGGACAAAGAGTATTTATATCTAGTGTTGATCACCATGTGTGTGTTTGTTGCAGGCTTCGCATGGTCATGGGGACCTCTTACATACTTGGTCCCTACTGAGATTTGTCCACTGGAGATCAGATCAGCAGGGCAGAGTATTGTGATTGCTGTGGTCTTCTTGATGACATTTGTGATTGGCCAGACATTCCTTGAAGTCCTGTGTCACATCAAGTCCGGGACGTTCTTCGTCTTTGCCGGGTGGATTTGCTTGATGACGCTGTTTGTTTATTTGTTCCTGCCAGAGACAAAGAAGCTGCCCATGGAGCAGATGGAGCAGGTCTGGAGGAGGCATTGGTTCTGGAAGAAGATTGTAGGGGAGGAAGAGGAGAAGAAACAAGCAGGGACAATAGCCTTGCCATAGCCTTGCCGAGCTCGTAGTGCTCTCCGAATTGGAATGTATTTGATCAAACCTGCAAAGGAAAACATAGTATAGGATTTTAATTATCAGATATAAGTGTGTATTGTATTTAATTATCAGATATAAGTGTGTATTGCATCTGATTGTAGCGCTTGACTAGTCTGTTGCTGCTGTCAGTTCTTATAACTGGCCGTTTCAAATGGTAAGAACTAGGAAATATAACCTTGAATGTTGCAACGGGTGTGCCATTTCTTCCAGGTTCCAGCTGAAAAACAAGGCAATTTCTCAGATATAGTATTCTGCAGAATAGCACGTTTCTACATTTCAAGGCACAGGCTAATATGCACAAGCCGGCTCTGATGTTAGTGATCAACACGAAGACAAAAAGAGAAAAAGAGAAGTAAATCGTATTCCACAGGCACCAGATGATATGCAAAAACACTGTACCAACCGTATGAGCTTGTTTCGTTAGAAGTACAGTACCTGTTTACCGACGGAGTTGATCTTGTTGGTGAACAATCTGGATTCTTGGTGCATGCTGAATTTTTGGGGCCAGCACCACGGACAAAGCTGTAGACTTCTTCTGAAGATATAAAACTAATAAAAGTGACATGATGTCCGGTGCTTGGATGACCACATACTTACTTTATTAAAGTTTCCAGGCCTAGGCCACGTGTCCTCCCTCATGAAAGACCCTCAATAAAACTTTAATTATGTTTAGATCCTTTCAACCGTTTTTTACAAAAAAAGACCTTTCCATTCAGCGAAATCGTGAATCTTTCGTGAAAAGATTCCAAATAAATACAGAAAAAAACGCATAATTACATTTAGACCTTCAACTTTTTTTTATGAAAAGGATATTTCAATTCAGCAAAATCATGAATCCTTTATGAAAGGATCCTAAATAATGCAAAAAAAAATAGCGTTATTACATTTATATCCTTTCAACCGTTTTATGCGTTTTCTCGATTTGCTCGCGTGGGGGAGCGGCGATCGCGGTGTGCCAGCATAATTACATCATGTTTTCTCAATTTACTCGCATGGAGAGCGGCGATTACGGCGTGGCACGCCTGCCACGGTCACTTAACTAGAAATACATTAATACCCAATGGTTCAAAAGAGCTCCAAATCTGACGAGACTGGCCGCTAACCACCACAGTAACCAACCACACATGTAACACTTGGCGCATAATTGAAGTGAGCATTTATCAGAATCAGGATTGAAAGGTACAATCTGAGAGAATCCTCAGGATATAGCACGTTGCAGAAGGAGAATAAATCAGCTTGTGTTGGGCACAAATGCATAACCAAAATAGCCTCAGGCGCAACCAAATAATAATAACCCTGAAGCACACAGGCATAAAGGCTGAAATATAACAGGACAGGACTTCTTGCAAGTTGCTACCATAAACCCTGGGAGAGTTCTTCCTTGAGGATTCTAAAACAGTCTCATAACCATTAGCATATACTGGAATAGGTTGCTGGAATAACTATCTCCAGCAGTATGGCAGAACATAATTGAATGGACAGCTCCAATATCCTTACAGAATTCAAGACAGATTCATCAGCATCCTATTCAGCAATGAAACATAAGATAGAGCAGAATGAACCGAGCTCCCTTCAAAATAACTGACTAATACGTTTTCTTATAAAAGAGTTTACAACAATACAACCGCAAAGATCAGTACTAACATTAATGATTTTGTTAACGTAGTGTCATATCATATGTGCCAGACAAACAACAGATACATTCATACATAGCATAACTTACAGCACATGGTACAGACTACATAACACGGTTAATCTTAAAAATAAGATAAAAAAAAAGAGAGGCAAAGCTTATTTTGCCGGGAATTCATCTAAATGCAGTTTGTGTGCTGAAAGGGATCACGCCTGAGCCCTTGTTGGGGGGTTTGCATGGAAAGCTGATTGTCTATTTTGACCTACCAGATTTAATGAAAGAGAAGTAGATACTGTCTCTTGATTGGACTCTCCGATGCTTAGCTTAGACATGCCCACAAGCTCATCAACATTGATTGGACTTTTTGAATGAACCGGAACAGGCTTGACAATCTCATGTGTTTCTTGTCCAAGATCATCTCCATCTTTCTGATTTTGCCAGAAAGGAACTGAGAATTGCATGAATGGTGAGAAATAAGCTGGAACCATCACTGGATAGCTGGATTGCAAATTCTCTGGCATGATAGCAGAGGCTGAAGAACTCTCTGCAATGGCAGAAGTATCCGACTCCATAGATTCTACCTCCTCTTCTCTAGGTGGAGGTAATGGTGATTGATTTAATACTCGGGCCTCTGATTCTTGACTCCCAGGGAGGGGTGGAAGGTCCATGGACTGTAAAACAAACAAAATACAGTTTAATATTGAATTATGTACAAAGTGCAAAGTAAAGTCTTCATAATGAGATTCAAGATAAAATAGTGTTCACAACTGTTCATGCAACATATGAGACTGCATAAAAAAAGTTCTAGCATAAGGAAGCAAAATGGTATCTACCAGTACCACCACAGAAATGAGCAATCCCCTTGTCGCAACATAGAAATAGAACCAGGCCAACTTATGTCATACTGTCGTTATAACCAATGATCAGATAGAGCAAGCTACCTCATCAGGCACCATGTCAAAAAGGCTAGACCTTCTCTTCCTTCTGCTTACATTGGCTTGACGAATAAAATATTTTTGAGCATGACTTGCTACTTGAGTAGGTGTTCTTGAAACCACGAAATTGCGAGAAATTCCTCGCCAATCACCTTTTCCAAGCTTTTGCAATCCAAGCAAAAACCTCCGGTGTTCTTCTTCAGTCCAAGGAACCCCTGTCAAAATGCTATCTTAATCAGCAACAGAGCGACGGCTATGCAGATAAGGAATAATGTCTAAAGCTACATTACACTGGTGAACAGAAACTGACTGCCGCCATATTAATAGAAGTATGGGAAAAAAATAAAGTTAGCACACTACTTTGTTATTAAATGAAACAATACAAGGAGTTCTCAGCACCAAATGAAAATTACCCCAAAAAGAAAACTCCCCCTAAAAAAGAACACGGAAGGAGAGACGAATGCACTTACAAACAGAAGATTTTATTTGAGATTCCAAGATAAAGGAAACTAAAGAGGGTCTGCACTCTGCACCAGATAAGCAAAAAGGAAAACGACAAATTTTTAAGTTTTAACCCCCTGCACAAGTTATGTAGCAGGTCAATGAGATAACGCCATCATTCTCTACATAATCCTCCAACACAAGAAACTTCAATAGAAAAACAAAAAATCGCAATAAGTTCTGAAGATAGCATCTAGAACCATCAGCTATATCAATATGATTTTGGACACTCTTGTTTTATTCAATTTAGTGGCTTTTGATAAACAAAAAGTTAAAAACTCAAGAAAGGATAAACATATAACTTCTGCCTTTTTCCCCACTTTCCAGTTAATTGGTACATGAATCCAAAATTGTATTCAAAGCTTCCAGTTTGGAAGAATAGCAATGAAAGAGCAAATGGCAACCCAGTCTACATTAACCTCCTAGTATGGTGATTACAATACCAAAATATCAAGCACACTAAGTAATAAGTGTTGAAGAATTTCCAACTGTTACTTGAACGTTAAAAACCCCAATCTCATATCACCGAGTTTAAACATGTGACAATACCAAGCAATGGTTATCACCTACGCCTGAAATATCAGCAGAAATTAGCAGCAGTAATGAACAATCAGGACGGTCGAGCTTTGCGTACCATCCATATTCATTAATTCATCATTCCTTCTCAGAACCTCTAAAACAACTTATTTCCTTATCAAGTGCAGGCCAGCCGAATTTATCAAGAATCGGCTATCGTCAATGCTTGGAACGATCCGTACCCCTTATTCTACACAAATCCAGAGCTGAGGTTCTCAAAAGACCCTTATGGTCCGATCAAACAGTAGGAGGCCTCCATACATCGCCCTTGTACCAATTAATGATTGGAATTGAGCACCGTATGCATCAACTCAAGTACCAAATCCATCCATTAGTACAAACAAACTACCATTAAGCGCTTCTCGCAACTGGACTACTCTTGCTCTTGTAAGAAACTAGCGATACCATCTATCTCCCAAGCTCACACGCTGGCCGAAGCACCAAAAGAAGCACAGACGAGAAGAAGAAGAAAATACGAGCTGGGAGGATCTGCTCTCTAGGGTCCCGCGTCAGCTCAGGACGATACGGGTGGTTAATACGAAAGGGAAAGAAGGCGGAGGCGCACGAAGGAGATCGGGCGGCTCACCCTTCTTGCGCTCGCGGCTGGCCGAGGAGGATCCCTGGACGAAGTCGTCGGACGCGTAGCCGTCGGCAGCGACGTCGGGCCCATCGGCGGGGGACGCGCCTCCGCTGGTGGATCCGGCGGAGAGGAGGGAGAGGTTCCCCATGCTGGCGCTCTTGCGGATGGAGCCATCGGTGAGTCGCACCCCGAAGATCCTGACCCCGCGGTTGGGGCACGTCCGCGAGTTGTGCCCGTTGTGGCTGCAGTGCGAGCACCGCCGCGTCATCGCCGCGCGTTCGTCCGTCCGTCCGGCGGCGGCTAGGGTTTGCGGGCGAGGCGGGGAGGAGAGCGTGTGGACTGAGCGTGTCGGGAGGGGAGGGCAGGGGAGTGGAGCGCAGGAAGAGGAGGGGAAGGCGGAGAGGCTAACTGTTGAGTGGTGATTGGTTAAGGCGGTCAGGGGCGGGGAACGTGGGCCGTCCACGTGGCGGACATTCCCGCATGGATATACGTAGGCAGCGGCCTCCGCTTGTGGCGCGGGCCACGCCTTCTATCCGTGGACGCGCTTCCTCGCTTTCGTCGTCGTCTCGTTCCATTTTTCAGATTTTTTTAAATAATAAGTTTTTTTATTTAAATTACAAATCTATATCTTGATTTTAAAAAAATTGTAAAACTATACCTCTGTCACCGTTTGAAACGATAAGAGAGTAATATCGCCATGTGATATAGCGATAAAGAGTTGTGTCGCCATTTGAACTGACGAGAAACAGCCACATCGACGTCACATAGATGAAAAAAATGGTCGGCCTCCTTGTCGCCAAATGAAATGGCAACAGAAACCTCCCACCGTAAAAATCGATCGTTGGTTTGGCGATAGAGGAGGCGCGCGCCTCTGTCGTCAAACCAACTGGCGACAGAGACTGCGGTTAAGTTTAGCGTGAGGAGCTCACTGTCGCCAATTGAAATGGCGACATGTTCCTGCTGCTGCGAAACGGTTAAGTTTAGCGTGAGGAGCTCATTGTCGCCAATTGAAATAACGACATGTTCCTATCGCCAAATGGTTTGGCGACAGAGGTCTGTCGCCCTTTTATTTGACGACAGAGATGCCACATCAACGCTGACTCAGTTTTTTCTGTGTTTTGCGCTAATATCACCCAACCATATAGCAACAGAGATATAGTTTTATAATTTTTTTAGATCAAGATATATTTTTGCAATTTAAATAAAAAATATTATTTAAAAAAAATCCCATTTTTCATCATTACGTCGGAATTTTCCGCTGCGTACTTCGTCTAGTGAGCAACTGCAATCGTCTCGTCCGTGCTCCGTATTATTTCTTTTTTTTTCAGAGGAGGCCAAGGGTATTTTGGAAATGCATGAATTTCTTGAGATTTTTGTATAAGATATCGCGGTACCAGGGGCGGACCCAGAATAAAATATGAGTGGGAGCACCCTATATGAGAATCCATACATAGATAGTCAAAAATATTTATGCTTTTCAAATATGACTATATATATACTCACATAGAAGCAAAATTAGTTGATTTCCTCATAAAAAAATAGGTGACTGGGGGCCCAAACATTTGATTCAGTGGAGGTCTACTTCTAAATAGCATTAGACATGTAAGTATCATAAGAAATTGACTGGGGGCCAAGGCCCCCGCTTAGCCCTATGTGCGTCCGCCCCTGCGCGGTACGCTTCCTATATTCCAAATACAAATAGCGGCGCCCAGATAATCCTGGTTTGTCCGCTGCTCATGTTTCTCCCGTGATAAACTACAGTACCATTAAGTTAGGGTGTGTTTGGTTGGTAGGATGAGGTTGAATGGGATGAGATGGTCATGTACCATTTGATTCCATTGTTTTGAGTGAATAGAATGGTTCAATATTTATATGGAATATTTCTTAAATTTGTATCACACAGTTTAGGACGAGATGATTCCATTCAAGCAACCAAACATATAGATGATATTTTTCTTGAACCATTTTATACATATACCACTTGGTACAAGCAACCAAACACACCTTTAGTGGTGCGGTAACACAAGAATCGCTGAAATAGTCCTGTTACACGTGAACTCTGTACCTCTAAAAATGTTCTTGGCCAGCATCTCCAATAGTTCCTAATATTTAGGCTCCCAATATTTTTAGATTGGGACCTTCCCAAAAAACTTTAGGTCTACAAAATACCTTGTTCTCCAACAGTTCCTATATTTTCTCCCAAAAACACCTTTGAATTGGTCCGTGGGCCATCCTAGGTCTTGAAATAATGTTGATTGGGAGTCTTGCGATGAGCGCACAAAAATGAGAGTCGAGTCTTGTTTTTAGGCGTGCCAAAATTTGAGGAGCTAGAAAGAGAGGCTGTTGAAGATTTTTTTGCAATCAAGCCCAAAATCAGGTTTTAGGAATGGATTTTAGGCACTGTTGGAGATGCTCTAACATACCAACTGCTCCCTCCGTTGAGAAATACATTGCATATAGTTCAAATGGTCTTGATTAGAAATATAAAACTTATATCTAGATTTAATGAGATTTTACTTACTATACCCATATTTATTCTTTCTTAATCATATGCATTTATTCATTTACTATCTGCACAAAGTATTATCTTTTGTCTTCCAAACAATTAAGTGAGGTATCTAAGTCACTTTCTTCCATACTTTTCTTAATTTTATCATAATATTAATTCTGATACAAAGTCAAAATATGTCTTATAAAGAGAGAGAAAGAGTGCTATGGGATGGAATATGGTTCGAGAAATTTGAGGCGCAATTGCACCACACGAACGTGGGGATGGAGGATATATATATTCATATATGGTGGAGGTTAGGAATCAATTGCGGATGAGCGTGACCCGCACCAACAGCAGACCGGATATCGCGTCTTCGATCGGATCGATACGTGACGCGTACGGACAAAAACTCTGGACCAGTCAACATTCAGTGAGGGCGCAACTTGCAAGCACGAAACAGCGCGTGATTCGCTGCGGCAGCCCTGCGTGTAGCTTCCACCGTGGGCGAGCGTAAATTTATCTGATACTTCTTCTTTTTTTTTGTCATAAATTTGTCTGATACTTCTTTTTTTTTTTGTCATAAATTTATACGATACTTCACCCGCCATAGGCCAACGTATTCGTACCGTTTTGGACAAACGAATACATAGACAGACTTAAGGTCTGTTTGGTAGAGCTCCAGATTCTAGCTTCTCCTGAAATCTGAAACTTGTAAGTTAAAATAAAATAAATTAAGTTTATATTTTTAGTCTAAAATATAAACAAGATGATTTATCTAAACACTCTTAATGTACTCACAGCTTCAATTTCATGAATCAGATGAAGCTAAAATTTTCAGCTTCACCAGATTCACGAATCTGGAGAAGCTGAATCCCTGCTAAACACACCCTTACAGGCTAGACATTACACACCAGCCGCTACAGCAAATCCAGCAAGCTACTCACTCATCCCACAAACTGCAACAACCACCTCACGGCCATACGAGGATACCAGTGACACATACACCGTACAAGTTCTTGCTTCAGAACTTAGAACCTAGGAATTTACTTGAAAGCAATCTAATTTCAAGAACAGTGCTACAAAATTCCCGCTTTCAAATGGAGTAAAGGAGAGATGGCATTTTAGGAGTTGATGAGAGATTATTTTTTTGAGGGAGCACTCCTGAGAAATTTTTTTTATAATATATTTTTTTCAAAAATTCAAAAATATATCACGAAAAAAATTACATAAATATACCTCTGTCGCTCGTTGGTTGGGCGACATTTAAATATCGTTTTGAGGCACTTCATAAGGTTAACCCAACCTAAACGAAAAAGGGTCAGTTCTTCACCAAGGCAAAATTTAGGCAAGCATACCACAAAATAATAAGGATGTGAAGCAGACAGCAAGTTAATATTATATTTTCAAGAACACAAGATCAATCGATCTAAAGAAACCTGCAAGTCAAGAGGAAATGAGGAATGCACCCACGAGGACTCACCAAGATAACAAATTTGCTCACTTCTAAAACCGGGACATTATTGTCGGTCTCAGCACTGTGTGCCATATTATCAAATTACTTCAAGCAGGAAACAGTGACAGATTATCTGTGCTAACAATGTTATCTCTTCAGAACTATTAAAATAGCTTCCCTGGTGTTGAAAGGACCAACTGGTTAACTTAAGAAAAAGTTTGACAAATCTGTCCTAAGCTAAACACGAAGTCGGCGTGCAGGCACCTTTTACCCTTGCTGCAAGGTAAATCCTAAGCTCTAAAAAACACTGAATAGCCAAGGGTAAAAGAAAGAACTGAAGACAGTAGGGTAAGCTGAACAGAGCACACCAGTGGACAGTAACTTCTCTGCTAAAGATTTTTCCTTCTTTTGCTGAGAAGAAATATACTACTTAAATATTTGAACCAGAAAGCAATCATAACACGAAATAAAATCAGGTGTATCTTGCAACAGAGTGACTGTATTTTATTTTTATATGAAGATATTCCCATCCAATGTTATACAAGATGGAGGTGCATACATGTAGACAGGACTCAGAGGAGGTGCTTACCAACTTCCAAATCTTGAAGCTTATTATTTTGTTGGTGCAGTTGGACAAAGGATCTCTTTGCAAGATACTAGCATATCTCCAAATTATCTAATAATGCTGTAAGTTAAGATCCATCAGCTGTGACACTGCATCATATCAAATTACCAACAGAAATTTTTTGGCCACAGCAAATAAAAGCAAACTGACGGGGAATGACGATAATGGAGAACTATTTGTATGTAGCACTTAATCGCTCTTTTAAATAGACACCACTCCTGATTGTGGAAACCTGAAAAGGTATCAAATTTCAAAAAATATGAGGCAACAGTAGACAAAACTAGTCAAATGTAAAGATAAGAGAAGAGGACCTTAGTGCATATGCATCACTGGAACAACTTTCCAAGCACTAAATCAGGGCTTGGATCAAGAAAAGAAGCCACCTGATATATTCCAAACCTTGTGTAAAACATATGATTATTACTTTTGTTACTTCTAATTTATCTCTGGTTGTTGCTTTTGTTCTGTTAACTTGCAGGAGCCCTGTTTTTCGTTTGTCTTTAGACAATTCCTCTCAGGTATCCGTATGATATGCTCTTACTGTTTCGAAAAAATATACAAGAACAGAACTGAAGTTAAAAAATTAAAGGTTACGAAAAGATGGCATACCTGCAGGCCAGGGATGCCATCTGTTGCTAGAAGGGTTGATTCCGCCAGAAGGGTTGATTCCATTATCTAAATGAACTGATGCACCATATTTCTATTATCAAACATTCTGACTCATTTTCTTCCCCTACACTGATTTGATCAAATATTATTTTTCCATTTTGATGAAACATGGAAATAAGATGTAAAGATGCAATACAAAGTTGCTCAAGTGGCTCCACACTAAAGAAGAAAGTCAGGAGACACAGTCAGTTCACAAAAATAAAAATTGCTAGAAAGAACTCAAAGATGCTTCGTGATTTTTTCTGTTTATAGCCCACACTCTGGTATAAAAACAGGTAAGTGGAACAGTGCACCAAACAAAGATACCCAAGGAGCCTCTATACCTTCATTTATTACAGTTCATTTTATACCTTACATTCACATCACTTAGGAGATTTTCTTTTCAAAATCATAGGCTATACTCCAGTATATTTTTTTTTAGACAATGGAATTAACTCCGGCCTCTGCAAAAGCACACGGCCCGATACTCCAGTATATAGCACCGATTATAATTACTTCTAAGTATTAATAAGAAAGATTGCACAGATCTGCATAGATTTTGCTCACATCTGCTAGTATAATTTAACCATTAAGGCATTCTTATAAACTGAGCATGTTCTTAAATGCAAAGTTTTAATAAAAAATACACTCAAGATCACACAAAGTTTAGTAACAAATACACTTGAGATGGTGCAAGTATAAATTAGCACTTTGCATTTTTTTTAACTATACATTTGGTCGACAGAATACTAATGTTCCCCAGCTCCTGACGCACACCCGAGCAACATCACATAGGACTATGGGATGTCAAGTTCTCCATTCTTTAGAATGGCATATGTTGCATCAATTCATGTTCACATAAAGCAGAAATCTGTTTAGCATTCAAGAACAAAATGTATGTATTTCCATTTTTTAAATTTATCTAGCATATTTATGGGAGTGTGGCACATACATAAATAAGTGCAGAAGAAACCACCTAAGCAGCTATGAGCAATCATGAAAGGACAAGCAGATAGCAAAAGGCAACATTAAGCATGTATCTATTACTCCATTGCATATCATTTAGAACAGAACTATGATTGTTTCATATGATATAAAAGAAAATCCAATAATACACCTGGGTAGTGCAATGACTGAAGAAATGATGATGGGCAGTAAAATGCACCACTGTTCTAAAAGAGTTCAGCATTGAGGTCCAAACTCAGAGCAGTTAAGAGACGGTATCCTTTTGTCAGTAGCTCAGGCAGGGAAGAACAAGCGGCAATATTGAAATCAAAAGTTCTCTGAAAACAACATTTGGATGCAATACTGAAACATGCTGGTTGTACTACAACTGTTGAATTCTGTTTGCTGAGACAGTGCAAAAGTAAGAAAACTCAACAGTGCATTTACATGGTACAGATTCATTGTCTCCAAGGCTGAAAACATTCTGCAGATAATTTTGCCAAACTAATATAGAGATACTCCCTCCCTTCTTTTTTGGATGTTGTTTTTGAATGTTTGCAGTCAACCTTTTAAAACTTTGGCCACTAATATGCAAAGTATTTGGATTTGTCACATGAAAATGATATCACTAGAATTGCCGTCAAAAATACTTTCATATCATTATAATTTTAATAACTTTTATTAACATATAATTAGAAAAAGTAATGGTCAAAGATGCGTATTGAAGACCGTGTCGATGTCCAAAACGACAAGTAGAAAAGAACAGAGGTAGTATTATTTTATCTGTTAAAAAAGCAAAGCCCAAAAAGGTCATCAGATCAAGTGAATAATGTCCATCGGACTCACATTGCAGGATGACAGTTGAAAAAATTATCAGTCCTTAAGAGATGATGAAGCAGATGAGTACCTTCAGAAGGCCATTAATTCACATCGTTATGTCCAATATAGAAGCTCTCATTGAGGAACCCTACAAGCCTACATGGGTAATTACAAATCGCAGTCAGACTTCTCAACTATGCCATTACAGGCAACGACTGTGGTGCAATCAGCCCTCCCGTGCAATCACCGTGCAATCCAACTAAGAAAAGTTTCGAAAAATTCTGAAAAAAATCATGGATGTACATCTCATCTTACCCCATCTACATATAAAATCTTACCCAAATTCGTCCTGTAGATGGGGTAAGATGAGATGTACATCCATGATTTTTTTTCAAATTTTTCAAACTTTTCTTAGTTGATTGCATGATGATTGACGGAGGCTGATTGCATCACAGTCGTTGCCGCCATTACAAACACCAGAAATGTAAAAGGTAAAAATAGTATTCAGAATGCGGTACTCAACACTTGACGGCTCCCTGTGGAAACTGGAACGGTAGTTTCTAGCTCATAATTGGGAGGAATCGGGTGGAGGCCTCACCTGCCGGATGAATTTGACGGCGGCGGCGTGAACGTGGGAGGGCGCAAGGACCACCACCACGGCGAGGTCCAGGGACTCAGGGTCGTCGCTGCCGCTGCTCTGTCTGTGTCTGTCAGCGCCTCTTGCTCTCCCTTGTGTTTCCATGGGATAGGAAAAGTGAAGGTGAGGCCATGGCAAGAGGCAGTCCGATGGATAGCCACGTAACCCGTGAATGCGTCCAATACAGCGACCTGACAACTGGGCCCCTATACGCAGAACCGCCGCTTTGTCCCAGGCAAGTGGGGGAGCACCAACAACGACGAGGTCGTCGCCGCCATTGCCTCTTCTCTTCTCTTCTCGGCGGTTTCATTTGGGGTGGACGAATTCGGGGTTTTGGAGCGACTCGAGTGGTTTCCTGACGTCGAGAGGAGGCGGATGATGGCCACGGGAGGCGAGATTGCCGGCGGGCAGCGCCGACGCGGACTTAGGTCGAGCTAGGGTTTGTTTGGGATGAGGCCGGGGAGGAGGCTGCGCCGGCGAAAGAGGCGGTGGAGCTCGGCGGGGAGGAAGAGGGAGCGCGAGGCGGCGTTGGCGGGTTGGCCGAGTACGTGGGGCCGCACGCCTTTGATGCAACGACTACGGGTAGTCCTCAGACTCAGAGTGGACCACGGTCAATATCTAGTTTGCAAAATAGACCCTTTTGATCGCGCTGAAATTTCCGATCCTATTTTCCCTTTTTGCAAACTAGTCCCTCTTTATTGGATCACGAATTCACGATCACCGATAAGCCATGGGCCACACATGTCAGTCTCACAGGACTGCCGCTGTTTCCCCTCCTGTTTCCTCCCTCCTTGGCGACACGACTCGGTCGCCGTCGCCGTCGCGGGAGTTCGAGACGACGGCGGGGAAGGTTGGGCTTCTCGATCGAACCTCTTTCCCCTTTCGCTTTTCCCCCAAGTGGCTTACTGGCATGGCAGCAGTAGATGAAGTGCGAATGCATGCGGGTAGGGGACTCGATCCCTTTCTGATTTCCGTTCATCCGCAAGATCACTCGCTCGCCCCGTAGTCTTCTTGTGAGCTCCGCTCGCGCGCCCGATGGTGCGAGCGCTTGTGCTCCAAGAACTGGTTCCTTGTCTCGTTCCTTGCTCCATCCTCCGGATGTGATGTTCTGTGGGTTTTTCCGCCGGTTGGGTACAATGATTCGTTCCACATTGTAGATGGAATGACCAACAGTGTTGTGAGCTCAAGTTTACACAATGTAGTAATTTTTTTTCACGGTCATTTAATACCGCGGCAAGCTTAACTGGGTAGTACAATTATTTAGGCTGTTGAGCATGCCGTATTGCCTGGTGTAGGGCTCTTGTAGAAGGGATATAGGCAATGCGAGTTGCAAATACCATGGCCACCCAAGATGAAGCCGTGACCAACAACCCATCTCTGACTGTTGGGTTGGCTGTGAGCAGCTCCAACTACAGCAAGTACGCTGTGCAATGGGCTTTGAAAAACTTTGGCGGCGCCGAGGAGAGGGTTAGGTTCATGCTTATTCATGTCCTGCAAAAGGTCATGGCGGTTCCGACCCCAAGTGAGTGTGCACTCTAGACAGGTTTCTTCTTGTTTACAAATTGATGTATGCTTTCTTTTGTAAATCTTGTCGCCACTGTAATTTGGCTTGCTTATTTGTAGTGGGCAACTATATCCCAATTGATAAGGTGCACGGTGACATTGCCAGTGCGTACGAGAAGGAAGTTGAATGTCAGGCCCAAACGATGCTCCTTTTCTACAAGAACATGTGCATTGAAAAGGTATGAGGCTGCTATTCAAGACAGCCTTCTCCTTTTCTATTCAAACTTTCACATTCTCAAGTGCACAATGGAGCCTAAGAAAGATAATGAAATAAATTGAATAGGTAGAATGCATAAGAATATTTAGATCGCACCTTTTTTTTCTAGAATACACTGTAGACCTGTGTAAGAAGCTTGAAAAAAAAACTGAAACAAGTTCATTACTACTGCATTTTTCGCATAGATAATTTTTTTCAGTATAGTACTGTCAAATATAAAAGAGAAATTAACGAGAACAGGGGAGAGCTTTAGTCAGCAATGATACTCCTAATTTTAAACTCCCTGCTTTACAAGTGTATACATTTCCTGATGCCCTATTGTTCAGGTTGAAGCTGAAGTATTGGTTGTCAAGGGTGACGATGTGGCAGAAACCATTTCCAATATTGTCTCAGCATACCAAATCCATAAGCTTGTTGTTAGTGTCTCTTCTCAGGGCAACTTTGCTAGGTACTCAAAACTTGTTTTGTACTAATCAATGATGAACTACATAGATGAAAATGGTGATGGTTCCGTGGAAATGTCTTAGGAAGTCCAAGGGTACTAGGATGTCCTCTCGAATTTGTAGAAGTGTTCCAAGGTTTTGTACAGTATATGCTGTCTCAAAAGGTGGCCTGTCCATGGTCTATTCTCCTGATTTGGAAGGTGACAAGTGTTCCAAGCTATTCCAGGCCAAGGAGAGTTCCAATACTGAACTTCATTCAGATGATAAGCCATCAGCATCAGGCAAAGTTCTTACACTGTAAAACTAACAATGCAAATTTCCATTATATTGCCAATATAGCATGATGAATGGTTCCAACTTTGAACCATTTTTCTGCTTTATGCTACCAACCAGAATAGTTATATGGACCCTCATTGTACTCTGTAAAGCTGATATTAAAAGCATGTTTTCTAATCTTTGAGAAGTTTGGAGCACCTAGTTTCCTCTTAGTGATCTAAATGTTGTCTACTTGGCTCTTTGCATTTCGATGAGAACTTGGAATGGAAGTCATTTGGTCGTCCAATTCAGCCACAGATCAGTCCAATAAATTTATCCTTTTAATCCAATGCAGATATTACACCTTCCAGAAGTAGTAGATCAAACTTGTCCTGGGAGAATTTGGACAGTTTCTCATCTGCAGATCACGATCGGCCACGCTCTTTACATGAATATCTCACCAAAACTGAAAGCACTTCAATATCTATTGATGATAATAATCGAAGTAGCATTCCATGTGCTAGTGGCCAAATCTCTGGATCAAGTAACTTGCTCATCTCAGACAAAGCTCCAATAATAAGCAGTCCACTGCGGGGGTTGATGCTTTCAGAGGACAAGGTGACTCATGCAATGTCTTCAGAGTGCATCTTTATACTAGAGCAGTTCTGGAACCATGTATTGCCAACATTTATACAGCGTTTAGTGTATACTCTTTTTTGGCTTCCCAAATTGATCCTTTGTAGTTTCCTATAATTCAACAAATATAACACATGGATTAGTTCATGTATCTGATCTATTTATACTTCGTAACTAATCAAGTTAGGACCTGTTTTGCTAGTATTTTTTTTTCAGAACTCACGAAAACTTATTTGTTACCAACACAGAATGATGTCAATAACGAGCTTGAAAAACTGAGGCTTGAACTCGCACATATTAAAGGAGTGTGCAAACTCGTTCAGGATGAGTCTGTCAGCACTTCTCAGCATGTAAGTTCAGTAGCACTGTTTTTCAATATATAACTAGGCATTTACCTAATATCCACTTCACAGAAGCTTACTTTTTATCATGATAATGTATGTTAGATGACTGACTTAGCTACAAGGCGTGCTGAAGAGGAAGCTCTGCTCAGGGAGGTCCACTCCAGGATCAACAGGGTCAACGAGGCAGCACGGCAAGAAAGGGAGCAGCGGTGTGCTGCAGAGGCGCAGGCTAGGCATGTGAGGGACCTTGCAAGGGAAGAAGCTTTGCAGAAGCAGATTTTGCAGCTAAGGGCTTCAAGGGAGGCTGATAAGACGCAAAGGCTGGAAAAACTTCTTGAATTGGACAGGAAGTCATACTCAACATTTACATGGGAAGAGATGGAGTCTGCTACATCATCATTTTCAGATGCACTTAAGATTGGATCAGGATCTAACGGAACGGTATACAAGGGCAATCTCCACCAGACAACTGTTGCCATAAAAGTCCTCAACTCTGAGGACAGCTGCAGGACCAAACATTTCAGACAAGAGGTATTCCCTGCATCATTATAAAGTCGGCAATTAAGTCCAGATATCATAAAAATCTTAGCAATTAAGTCTCTGTACTAAAATTGACAAATGGACCTAATGTCTGCAAATATGCTCCTATGAAAGAACTAAACATGTTGGTAACCGTGCTATGATCAAATCTACAATCAAGTCCATGCACGTGCAGTGCAAGATGCCATCTTTGGAATCTCATGATGCTTATCGTTATCTCAGGCAATTCTTATGCGATACCTCTCTCCTGCAGCTTGAGATTTTGGGTAAGATTCATCACCCGCATTTGCTGGTGCTCCTAGGTGCATGTCTGGACAGAGCCTGCTTGGTGTACGAGTACATGGAGAATGGGAGCCTTGAGGATCGGCTGCAATGCAAAGGAGGCACAGCCCCACTGTCATGGTACCAACGTCTCCGCATTGCATGGGAAATAGTCTTGGCCCTTGTCTACCTCCACAGCTTGGATCCGAAGCCAATCATCCACCGTGACCTCAAGCCCGCAAATATACTCCTCAACAGCAGTTTCACCTGCAAGATTGGTGATGTGGGCCTTTCAACATTTCTTCCATTACAGGGCGCCTCGTCGACACACACAATTTACAAGGACACAGATCTAGTTGGTACACTATTTTACATGGACCCAGAGTACCAAAGGACAGGTCGAGTATCAGCAAAATCTGACACATACGCCTTGGGCATGGTGTTCTTGCAGTTGCTGACTGCGAAGCCACCAGTAGGGCTAGCTGACCTTGTGGACAGAGCAGTCCAAGAGGACCGCCTAGTTGACATCTTGGACAAGCGTGCAGGGAAGTGGCCTGTGCAAGAAGCGCATGAGTTGGCTCAGCTTGGCCTAAGCTGTTTGGAAATGCGAAGCAAGGATCGGCCTGACCTGAAGTGTAAGGTTCTTGTAGAGTTGGAACGGTTGAACAATATTGCCAGCACTATCTGTGACCCAGTAAAGCCAGTCCCATCTGCACCACCAAACCATTTTATCTGCCCTATACTCAAGGTACGTACTTGTTGCAGTGCATCAGTTTTAGCAAAGTGAATTGCATCAATTTTAGTAAGAATGTGTGTGTGACTGAAAATTTATACTATAGCAAGACTTACTCATATTTCACTGTATCCATTATTTTGCATTTGAAGGATCTGAGGTGAAACATGGTCTGGTTCTTGTGCCTCGCAGAGGGTCATGGAGGATCCGTGCATTGCGTCTGATGGGTACTCGTATGACCGGGATGCGATTGAGATGTGGCTGTGCGAGAATGACGTGTCACCACTGACGAAATCACGGCTCCCTAGCAAGATCTTGGTGCCCAATCGCGCTCTCCTGTGCGCGATCACAAGTTGGAAGGCAGAAGCGAGGAGCTGATGGGGCTCGCTGACTGACTGGGCTAACCTCACACGGGCACTGCACTTGAAGGCTAATGACGTACACAGGTCTGCCTTGACTGCCTCCCTCCCTTATACTTCAGATACTGCGGCAATGTTCTCTGTAAAACTAGCACTTTTGCAGCGTTTCTTAGATCATCTATGAGATAAATTTCGAAGATTACTTCAGGTTTTCGCCAATCATAGCTAGTTTTGAATGTGCTGAGTAACAATCAGATCATTCTTGATTCGATTATCAGGGATTCCAGTGACGTGACATTTCTAAGTAATGTGTCAGATACTTACAGCACGGTCGACTTTAATGGAACCTGGTTAATTTGGGTCTGGACCTTTTATCGCCAAATCCGTAAATAAACACGGAGTCAGATACTTAGATTAGCAGGTGGTCGTAAGAAAACACACCATTAGTTTGTACTGGTCAAATTGCCAGCCTTGTATACGTACCGCCATGCGTGAAAATGAATGCAAAATACGTTCGCCATGCACGGGGTGGAGAAGCTTCCACGCGCGCTCGTGTGATCATTTGCCCAATAATTATATTGGACGCGTACGCCAAGTCTAAGTAGTGGTAGTATCGCGTTTGTGTTGGTGCCAGATCGAGCTGCTTATTTTATTTTTCATAAAAGAAAAAAAAAGATTGAGCTGCTTAATTGTTTCACTCACCGGCGCTCTCAGAATTCGCAAAAATAATTAAGGATCGGTTCTTGCACGGTATGTCCTTGATTTGTGGAATAACAAAATGCGAAATGATTTACGATGTTACCAACTGTTAGAAAACATATGGAATTATATATAAAATGTGCACCTTCGTTAAAATTTTTCAGTTACACCGTAGTAGTGCTAGTAGAGGAGAGAATGACCGGAAGGGTGTATCTGACAGGGCGGGGTTGTGGGGAATCATGAAAGAGGGCTAGATTGGAATTTGACCAGCCGGTGGCACAAGTGTGGATGGGCATGCCTAAGACTGCCACGCATAACCTAACTCACGTCACGTTTTCTTTGGTAGTTGTTTGGTTCATTGCTACAACTGTACCTTACCATGATTTATAAGCCCCATAAACCACATGTTATAGGCTTAAATTATTGCTAACTTCACTAAACTTGTGATTAATTTGTTGGCCATACTTTTTGTAGCATGCCACACTTTATTTAAATCTAATTATGATAAAGTTGAACATGAACCAAACACGTCGTCATAGTATCAAATCTTTGCTGTCACTCAAGGTCTTGCCATTACGTGGGGGCACTAACTAATTGCCGACCCAAGAATGCTTCATCGAATTCAATCAAATCTTTCCTGTCACTCAAGGTCTTGCCATTACGTCGGGGCACTCACTAATTGCCAACCCAAGAATGCTTTATCGAATTCGCGCGCGTCTTAAGCTAGCCTCTCGATAATCTTGATGGTATGCGCTAGCTCTTAGATCTGCGTTTTGGATTTGTTTAGCCGAGTACTACACTTCGCTACACGCCAGCCCACACCTAAAGTGATGTGACTACGGTAGATGGTATGTTAAACTAGCTTTTGTGATCAAGTTGGCTACTACAAATTTATGTGATTTAGTTTAAACTAGCAGCGTGGTCCGCACATTTACACGGCTACATTTATTTCAAAGTTCATAGTATTAAACGGTCAACTTAGATGCTTTAAAATATATTTACGTATTTTGTAGCCTGTTTAGACGTTTATGTTTAAAGCATCATAAATATTACAAATAACAATAGAAGATTGAAGGAAAATACAACGTGACAAACATAATTGATGTATGAGTTTTGCTGGAAGAAAATTGTTGCGTGTATAATAAGTTGTTAGGGTTTTAGAAACAGAGCCACTCTCCATCATGCATGGATCATATAAGTGCATACCCATATTCTTCTTCCATTATTTACTCTTTTCTAAAATATATGTATGCACATGTACCTCTATGTAATTTCAAACAATACATTGATTATGTATACAATAAATTATCTTATTAGTTTACATGGTATTAGAGTACCTTGTTCACGCATACATTGATACATCGTTGGCGACCTACCTTGAACTTATCTTCCTTCACATGGCGCCTTGCGACTATTTGAATCAGCATGCCCCCAAAATCTTGCCACGGACTCCATACCCGAACCGGGATGAAGTGTGTCTTCTACCTTTTCTCGTCTCCGTAACTTTTTTACTTCAACTTCCAACAGCAAACCCAATTCTTGATTGCCCTCTCTCAACTAATATCCCTTCCAATGCAATACGCTAGCACATAGTTATATTCTACTTCTCCCTATTTATTAGTAATGTTGATCGTTGCGACATCAACATGCATACATGTGCAACTGTCATCGATCCCCGTAGTGGACATTTGCCATATTCTCCCTTGTGGCTCCAAGCACAGGTGCATCATCTCAAGTCCAAGTTCTTTACTCCTTTGCTTTTGTACATCTATGCTTCTATTCATATGGATGCATGTATGTATAGACACATACATGATGTTATACATGCTCAATTTTCTCTTCTTCCATATCGATTGCTCATCTTCTTTAACATTGGCCAACTCAATGTTATGATTTCCTCACTAACCGCAGCGACCTCCTATCTTCATTAATATCGTCATGTCTGCTTTAGTCGCTGACTAACGATATGGAAAATCTTCTCGCTGTTGTCGATAACGTTGTGTCCCTCGTCAGAGATGGCATGCTCCTAACTACCCAAGGGCCCCATATCATTCATAACTCGCCTTTAATGCAAAGCTTCTTGTTCTCTATGCCAGTACTTTCCTATCATCGAGCTTCTTTGGCCACTGACTTCGACTTTGTCCTTTCACTTCGATGTCTCTGGCAAGTAGCTAACTCGATATTGTCCTAGTTGAACGGCTATGAGTAGCATTACGTTGTCCTCATTACCGCCATCGCCGCCTTGGCTCTTCACTTCGCTGTGGGTCAATGTCTTCTTGCACGATAAATCGACACTTCTGCACTCTTTTGAGGTTTTCTCCACACCATTCGTGCTATCCACATTATATATTTTAGTTTTATTCAATATTTTAGTTATATTTTATTGCGGTTTGTATACAAATCAAAATTTGAATTTTATTTAATGTATGTCAAGTTTTAGTTATTTAGGGATTTTTACTTTGGAATTTGTATGGAAATCAAATTGCAAATTTTCTTTTATTTTTATTCTGAATTTCAATTTTTTTTGTTATAATTCATATACAAATCCAATGGTTATTTTCCTTTAATTTTTATTCTAAATTATAGTCATTTATGGATTTTAAATTGGAATTCATACCTAAATCAAATTGCTAATTTTTATTCCAAATTTTAGATATTTATTCTTGGAATTTGTATAAAAATCCAATTGCTATGTTTGTTTAATTTTATTTTGAATTATATTTATTTAGGGATTACTTATAAATTTGTATGAAAATAAAATTGCTAATTTTATTTTATTTTATTTTTTGTTCCCAATTTTAGTTATTTTTGGTACTTGACATAGACTCTTTATTTTAATCTAGACCATCTTAATTATATGGGCCCATATTAACATAGAATTCATAACAAATCCAATTGCTAATATTTGTTTAATTTTGATTCTAAGTTATATTTATTTATATATTTTACTTAGAATTCAAATGGAAATGAAATTGCTAATTTCATTTTATTTTTATTCTAATTTTATTTATTTATTGTTGGAATTTGTATATAAATCCAATTGTTAATTTGTGTTTAATTTTTATTATGAATTTTATTTATTTAGGTATTTTACCTAGAAATTTGCATAGAAATAAAATTCCTTATTTATTTTTTATTTCGAATTCGGCTATTTTGGCATTTGATATAGACTCTTTCTTATAATCTAGTCCATTACAACCTGGCTTATCACGATCAACAGTGTAGATCTTTTTCCTTTTTCTCTTGTTAGTATGGAAATTTCAAGCACTTGAGAGCTAAAGCGGCGGATTTTTTTCTTTATTTTAATAAGTTGGCAGATAGATTGATAGATTAGTACGGATTTGAATCCAAATCCTCTAAGCGGAGTACCGTACATGCTACTTGATCCCCTCGTACTAACCACACGCTCGATCTACCCGCATTAATTCTGACCAAGAAACTTTTACCAGCTATATACTATACTATTACTTGCTGTACCAGCTCAAACTCAATAGGAAGGAAGAGTTGTTCTTCAAGCCAGGAGGGAAACATGATCCCTTGATTGTTGCCTGGAATCATGCGTTCCTTGTTGTTTGTTTCTCAATCACCAACTAATCATGGCGACGAGAGGGCCCAAACCGCTGTACCCACTTCTACGTGCGATGTTGCGATAAAGTCCAAGGTCAGTGCCCAATCACTCGTGAATTCGATCGGTGCTGTTTGGCTCAACGCTAACGCATGTCCAGAGGGATCGGAGGAGAGGGAGGACACGGCATGGGAGACGATAACACTCAAAGAAGCAGTCGTGTGCGGTGGCCTACGGCGCGCGTGAAACGGAACACTCGCCAAAGGACGTGAGAGGTACGTGATTCCTGCTGCGCGTAGAAGAGTTGTTGATGCGTCCGCTAGCTGTTCATACAATGCAATGCAATGCATTGTACACCACAGAAACAGAGGAGAGGCTGCATCGAGACCAAAGCATGGAGAAACCCCAGCACGTCTGCTCGTGTGCAGTATCACTGTATAAGGCAGGAAAAGAAAGGAGACAAACAGCATCGTATGGAAAGAGAGCAACAAAGGAGGAAAGGCCGATTGCTTCAGGTGGAAGAAGTCCAGTCCGCAATGCAAACGTGTAGCTGGGTCTGTCCATCTAACTTCGAGTGCTGCTACTGTTCTCGTTTGTGAGGACTCTGTTCTGTATCAAGCTAACATCGTACTACTTGATTGTTGTGGAGGAGATTGGAAAGAGAACAGGGGTGCTGCTGATTGCGCCCATGCTCTTTATTTTGGCCATGGAACCCCTGCAGAGATTAATCTCTAAGGCCATAGAGACCGGAATCCTATCCTCGCCCCCAGCCGGTTGGGCGAAATCTCGCGTATCCTTATATGCAGATGATGTGGCAATCTTTGCCACCCCGTGCAGGGAGGAGCTTAGAGCTTTTTAGGAAATTCTAGTTTGTTTCGGAGGAGCTACAGGTCTTCACAACAGCATCCACAAGAGTGAGGTCTACCCCATAAGATGCGATGCGCTACACATGGAACCGATTTTACAGGATTTTCCGGCAGCCGTAAAATAATTTCCCTGCAAGTATCTAGGCCTTCCTCTCCGGCCAACGAGACTCAGAAGAGCTGACCTTCAACCCCTGATCGACAAAGTGCGCTCACGCCTCGCAAGATGGAAGGGGAAATTGCTTTCCAGGGCCGCTCGTTTGACGCTCATAAACTCAGTGTTGACATCCCTTGCAGTTTATCACCTAACGGTCTATCCTCTCAGCAAATGGGTTACAAAGAGAATCGATAGAATCGTATGATTTCCTTTGGAGAGGCGAACAGAATACAACGGGGGGCACTGCTTGGTAAATTGGAAAAAAATCTGCAGGCCAAAGACGCTGGGGGGTCTGGGGGTAAAAGACTTGGACAGATTTGGTCACGCGCTTCGAGTTCGTTGGTTGTGGTATGCCTGGAATGACCAAAATAAGCCTTGGTATGGCTCACCACTTCCTTGTTCTGCCTCAGATCGTGGCCTCTTCACTGCGAGCACTGTCATCGCTCTAGGTAATGGCGAAACAGCAGATTTCTGGGAATCAAGATGGCTACAAGGAAAGGCTCGGTGAATTGGCTCCCTCTTGCTCTGAGCTAGTTCAAGAAGAAAAGGCAAAGTTAAGGACACGCTAACACGAGGATTTGGATTAGACCATTGCTTGTTAATTACTAACGAAAGCATAGCTGCAGGAGTTCTTCCTTCTTTGCACGTCTTTAACAGTTCATCTGACCACATGGAGGACCAAATCGGTGGAGGTGGGCGACTTGGGAATATTCAGCTGTCGGCATCTGAGGCCCAGTTCATAGGTGCCACAATGGATCACAACTACAAGATGATCTGGTTCATACCATGAGGGAAATCGAGTTCTTCGCTTGGCTCTTCATCTACAGATGATTCTAACGGCAGACAAGGCTAGCCATCGAGGATGGCCTCTCCCACCACACGTTCTTTGTGGATTGGAAGATGAGACCGCATCCCACATATCGCTATCGTGCTCTTTTGCAAGGCAGTGCGGACAAGAGTTCTTCGCTGTTGCAAGCAAACCTATCTCCCCCAAATCTCTTTTCTCAAGCGGGGAATGCCGCTGGTGGAAGAACACTCGGCGTCTTGTTTCGACCTTGCCCAAGCGAAAGGAATTTGATGGATTGGTTATTTACGGCTTGTGGAACTTGTGGAAAGAAAGGCAGTAGGATCTTCCAAAATATCTATAACACTATGCAGCGTGGTGGCCGACACAATCATCACGGATGTTCATACCCGATCGGCTGACCTTCGAGATGCTTTGATTTCTAGCCTCGATCATATTCTTCCTAGTCTCAAAGTGGATGTAGTCCGATCATGTAATTCGCTGTGTGGTCGTGGGCCTCTTGTGTGGCGGTGTTGCGTTTTTGTTTTTCTTTTTCTCGGTTTCCTTTTCTTTTTGCGATCGGTATAAAATCTTCCCAATATGTAACACTATAAGTCTTTCTTCTTCTTTAATGTATTTGGCAGAGCTCCTGCCTTTTCTTTCAAAAAAAAAAGATCATGTCAACTCACCTACGATTTAAGGCATCTCTAATTTGTACCCATCAGGTACCCTGTCTACCCTCTCCCCATCCAAGTTTACGAGTCGTATTTCTCTTAACACACATATCAAAGTGGTATTAAAAATGACTAGACTATTCTTGATTATTATCTCTGAGAATTGTATTCAACGCATGCATGTAAGAGAACATCGAGTAAAATGGATATTTATTAGGGTATAAGAGAACATCACACTAATTTTTGCATTGGAATGTAAAATACAACTTATATTTATAGATAGGACCATTCAGTGTATACGCTCTATGAACTTAGACGGAGAGAGTAATTACTTCATCCATGCCCTATCGAGTGTCCATTTGTATACTTTTTGGCTTATATAGTCTGCTTTTAAGGTAAGTCAACCTGTTTGGTAGACTGAGTTTTGTTGAGATAGCTTATTGTTGTGAAGCACGAAATGTCCAAATAAATACCCTTATTGCATTTTTTTTATTCTAAGTAAGAACATGATATCGATGAACATGTAGCAATCATTAGAACTAAACATTAAAATTCTCAATTCTTACAAATATTAGAATTATTCTTCATACAAACAATCATCTTTGATCAAATTACAAAATAAAAACGTGGCCAAAATTAGAATTGATGATCATACAAACAATTGCAATTTGATCGATAATGATTGTTCATCATCCTTCCACTAGAAAGCACGATGGTGGCGTTGGGGTGGACACTACAGAATCCTGAGGTATTTACGCCGCCAAAAGCCGACGTAAATAGCTCAAAAGCCGACGTAAATAGCTATTTACGTCGGCATGCCGACAAATAGGCCGACGTAAACCCAATGACGAATAGGCCAGTATTACGTCGGTCGACGTAAATAAGGTTTATTTACGTCGCCTCTAAACCGACGTAAATAGGAATAGTAGTCCACGTCCGGCAAGCAAAAGCGACGTGGCACTTATTTACGTCGACGGTCGACGTAAATAAGTGCCACGTCATCATATTCGTCGGCGGTGGTGGCGTAAATACTAGAAGATATTCGTCGGCGGATTACCGACGTAAATTGATGGTTCGTCTACCAAGGTGGCCGGCGTAAATCACGGGAAGATATTCGTCGGCCGGTGGCCGGCGTAAATATTGGAAGATATTCGTCGGCCACCACTCGCCGACGTAAATCTTGAGACTAACCGACCAAATATCATTACGGCCAACTGGATTTGGACAACAAAAATATCAATTGAGAGAGCAAAAATATCAATCCATTCATATCATTCGGAATGACAAAAATATCAAGCCATTCAACCATGCATTCATATAAACTCATTGTTCAATTTGCATAACACATAGAAAGTTCATACAAACACATAGAATGTTCAATTTGCAAACATGACATATGACATAGTTCAACCATACTACTCATTGTTCATACAAACATCAATTTAACGGAGTATCTTCAAAACGATGCCCACTACCGGCGTCGCCTCCCGAGTTTAAGAAATCACCAGCCGACGGCGTAGTCCTCGAAGAATGAATGATAGATATATACTTCCTCTCCTGAATGAATGAATGCGTCACACAAGCACCTATGCAAGAAAATGGCAGTAGCAAGTCAAAGCAAATGGCAGTACCAGTCAAGGAAATGGCATAAGCATTCCTCCGCAACATCCAATCAGAACACAAGCAAAATTCCAACAACACATGATAGTTTATAAAGAAAACCTCAATCGGATGTTCAGTGCATTTCTAGAGAAACCCACCGAGATATCTTGAGCTTAAATAATGCACGTCCACGAATAATTGGTAGAGGCCTACTTTTAGCCGAGTATTCAAATCCTTCACAAGTAATCGGTGGGGAGGTTACGAATCATCCCTTGATTTTTCGACCACTACTCCATTGTCGGCATAGAAAAGTGAAGCAACAACCTAGAAGACAAACAATGTTTTAAAATAAATTATGCAAACAAAATGAAGTATCACACCGCTAAATGTCAAAAAAAAAATCCAAGAACACTGTATCCTTGTCCACAGGATCACCAAAAGCATTTATTAATACTACTTCCGAATGAAATTCCTCCGACAAGATGCTGCATCAATTAATTTCAATAATTAGCATCTGGTTTACCTTCCCGCCCACAATGCTCCAAATGCCATCATCACCCTCCTCAATTCCATCACAGCATGAGTAGTCAATAGATAACTTAAATGGTGGGTTCGCATTTCAATGAGAAAATATCGCAAGGTACCTATTAGCTAAGCTGCATCACCTTTGCATATTGCTCTTGTATGGTTTCTAGTATAGATGACACCGGATATCATAGACATAGCTAATTCGAGCTTGTCATCAATTCCAACTAAGCTAATTTGGTTTGTGTCATCTTGATTGTCCAGCTCGTTAGATAGTGAACATAGATGAGAAAATATCCCACTTTTCTAGTTCATGCACACTAATTTACACTAGAGCAAAAGGATGCCCGGGTTGCGAGTAGAAGTGATTAGCGAAACAATTAGCGAGGTGGACACATTCGTGCACCGATCAACGCCTTTAACAACAAAAATCACAACCAAAGCATCCCCAACCACGATGAATCTCTGGGGCAAGAGTTTCCCAATCCAATCAAGGAGATGCCTCTTCACGAAACTAAATCACGAAAAAGGCCACTAAGCAGTAGTAAAATCGAATCTTGGAAGTGTTTTCCCACGATTAAAACGAGGGCAGTAGGGGAAATCACCTTTCTTTTCTGCGATCTTGTACCCGGCGCCAGACGTCTGTGGCGGCAGGCGGGCGCGGGCATGGCGGGCGTGGAGCGGAGTCTGTGCGTGGCTTGGCGGCGGAGGGGCGGCGTGAGGGAGGCGGAGGCGTGGAGGGCGCGGAGGGAGCGTCTTGCAGCGCGTGAGGCGTGGGGGGCGGAGGGAGCGTGTCAGCGCGAGGAGGCGTGAGGGGCGGCGCGAGGAAGCGTCTTGTGCGCTGAGGCGCTGTGGTGTGCGGCGCGAGAAGTGGTGAGTAGCTAGGCACGCAGGGAAAACACATGGCGGCTATGGAAAACGATGGCGCGGAGGAAAAAAGCCCTTTGTTTATGTCGGTCGGTCGCCGGCGTAAAACCCGCCACGTCGGACCACACTTTTACGTCGGTCGGGCTGGCCGCGTAAAACTCGCCGTGGCCTATTCGTCGGCCGGGCCGGCGTAAATATTCTTTCCAAAATTATTTTTTCCGGCTCGTGAGACACTATTTCCGTCGGCCAAGCCGGCGTAAATACATGTATTCGTCGGTTTAACATGGCCGACGTAAATAATGCCCTATTCGTCGGTTTAACATGGCCGACGTAAATAATGCCTTATTCGTCGGTTTTTTAGGCCGACGGAAATATATTTGGCCGACGTAAATAGATCGGATTCCTGTAGTGGGAGGACATCGGTGTAGAGGTGGAGGCCACCTCCCACCACGCCACGGCTGGATATGGTCACCTTCTAATGTGCCACGGTCGGATATGGCCGCCTCCACAAAGTCCTAGTCGCCTTTTAGGCGATTCGACCAGTGGAGAGACTTGAGAGGATTGAAATGTGAGTTACAAGAGGTTAGTACAGAAGTTTTTATATATGATGAAATTAGTGGATAATTTCAATGAAGTTAAGCGCCAAAGTTTTTTTCCGTCTTGTAGAAACAAAAAAGAAAAGAAAAACTTTTCCTGGTTTATGGCATTGGAATGTGAGTTGGGAGAGGTTAGCGTGGAAGTTTTTATATACGATGGCATTAATTGGTAATTTCAACGAAGTTGAGTGGCAAAGTTTATTTCCATCCTACAAAAGCAAAAAAAATATTTTCCTAGTTTTTGGCTTATAGTTGTAAAGTGGTTTAAGTTTTTTTATTAAGACCGATAAAAAACTTCTATTTATTTAAACTTTAGCTATTTAGATTTTAAGCTAGTTTAAAAACAGAAACAAACGGACCGCTAGGAGTACGAATCAACAGCGTGACAAATTAATCGCTCATATCCTAGATTGTCGGGCGTGGTTACACGTACGCACGCAAATCGATCGGGCGTGGACCCGCGTAGAGGAGCTTGCGTGCACCAACAGGCCGGGAAGGGACACACACAGACACACTGTGCAAACCTAATCATCACCAACGACAACATCATGTAGCTCCTCAACACCTTGCCGGTCTCATGTCACCGCCACCCACTGCTGCCCAAGTGCATAGCGGAGTAGGGCCCTAACGAATTGCTTATTTTTCAGTAGCATGCGTGCATTCCCTCTTGATGATAAAATAAAGTCATTTTAAATATTGACACAGTCTCTAAAATTCAACCTTGAACACTCATTTCTATCATCTTTTAAAATTATAATATTATGAAAGTATTTTTTAGGAACAAATCTATACCTATCATTTTCGTATGTTAATAAGTTAACGATAGCTAAAGTTTATAAGGTTTGCCTATTCTTTTGGCATCAAGATATAGAGTATATATACACCTAATTAACCGCTAACATTTGGGAAACCAAATATTCGTACTGACCATTGACTTCTTACACATGCGTTTGAATTGATCAACCAAATTAAGCCATACCACGTATGTGCTCTTTAATTAACAACAGCTGCGTGACTTCACGCATACGAAATAAGCAAGCTGGGCTAGAGCTAGGGCTATAAACAAGCCAAGCTCAAGCGACCCTAGGTCAAGAGAGTCTAGGTTGATCTTCAAGCTTGCAGGATGCAGCTAGACTAGGCAGTCTCGAACTCGGCTCAACAAAGCTTCATAGCGTGATATGATATTAGATTTCCCCGCTTAGATTTAAGTTTCAGACCAAAACAAGAATGGCGAATAGAAAAAAAAAAGAATAGTAGCACAAATCTGTTCGCGTATTTTTTGTAAAAGTACCCAACAAATGTAGCCTAAGGACAACCAAATATCAACAATTTTCGGTTATCAAACTTACTAAAAGAGGAGTGTTGGCGACTTGGTGTGTCCCGGCGATGGAGGGCGAGGATTGGACAAAGGATAGAAGAGTGTGTCGCTCCAAGGCGAGAGCCGAGGTTGGAATTCTTTGTCATGGCGGGCAACAGACGGCATGGCTAGTGTCAGAGCCAGGAAATCTTAGGAATCTGGACAAGCCAAACAATGGCACGCCCTGTGTGGCAATGCAATTGCGAGTGAATTCTTTAAGAAGACCCAACCCAAGGAGCAATTGTATATTAGCCGCTTTAGAAGAGTGCAAATGACGTTCTATCATTGTAAATGATATAATTGCTTATGTGCCACGTAAAAAGGAGATAATGAGGTTTATTTGCCGGTACATACATTAATTTTTGAAAAACATCCAAAATACCCTTTCCGATCAATCCTACTTTGACTACGTTTCTCTATTCTTCCTCAACCCATCTCCTATCCCACTAATCCCATCTATCCAAACCACTGCACACCCGTCACTTTCCTTTCTTCTCCCTCATGTACACCAGCTCGAGCTCGTGGGGTGACCAGGGCAGTGCATCACGAGCAGCAGTTGTGGCGGGGTGCGATCAATGCATCGCAACATCAATGGACCTTCACCGCTTGCCGAGGAGCCCGAGCAATCGCCTGTGCGCGCCAAGAGGTGACTCCACCACCGCATGGAGGCAGGGCAGCCGTGGTGGGAGTAAGGCAGTAGCAGAGTTCAAAATCATTGCGAAATTTCTTTTGAGATTTCAGATTTCAGCCAGATAAAAATAAAAAAGTTCAAATTGCTACAGTATTTTTAGTAAATTTCACTAAAATCTCAGATATTTTGATTGGATTTGGACTTTTGAGGACCAGATTTGAGTCAATAACCCTTAAGAATGTCATCTTCCATGAAAATTTGTTGAAAAATCGAATTTTGAGACGTTTTTATAAAAATAGTAGAAAACTGTCAGATTTTTATAAAATTGTCTAAGGTTCATCATGCTATAAAAAATTTATTGTACCATATTTAGTAGTCTATTATCATACATAAAAATTTCAAAAATAATTAAACTTAATTTGTTATATTTAAAAATTTAAAAACAGAATGTAGCATCATAAGGCTTTTATCAGGATAACACCACTATCATAATTTTTGAAAATTCCTAAAATTTGATAATAATTTTAAAATTTTATGATAACTTTATTTATATTTCATGACCATACACAAAAATTTTCAAAATTTTCCAACATGATTTGGACAATTTTTCATTCGTTTGAAATTTATTGGTCAGTTGTAAGTAGCATTGTCCAGATTTTTGAAAATTTTTTAGACTTGATCATCTTCTCAAAAATTTTATGAGAATATTATTGATGTGTCATGACCACCCAAAACAATTTTAAAAATTTTCTATCACAGTTTGAATAATTTTTCATTCGGTTGAAATTTATTGGTGCGCCTTTAGTAGTACTTTCTGAATTTTTGAAAATTTCTTAGATTTTATCATCATATAAAAATTTTATGGGTTCATTATTGATGTTTAAGGACCATTCAAAAAAATTTAAAAATTTTACAATTTTTTTACTATTTTTCATTCGATTGAAATTTGCCAATCAACCTTTTATCGGGACCATGGTACTTTTAGAATTTTAAACATTTTCAATGATTTATCATTATATGAAATTTTTATGAAAATATTAATTATATGTTAGGACCATCCACAAAGAACTTCAAATTTTTTTAACATCGTTTCGATGAATTTTCACTTGGTTGAATTTTATCGAGATTTTGGCAATTTTAGCTAAAATTGCAGAAATTTCACTTCAAAAATTTCCGATTTCAAATTTTATTTTTTATTTTGATTAGATTTTTATAAAAATTCTAATATTTTATTAAAATTTCAAATTTCACACACATTCGATATGTAAATCGAAAACGAAATTTCAAACCTTGGCGGCAGTGTAGACAATCGGTCAAACCGCGAGGAGTTGAGTGGGCGTGGAGCCTGAGTGAGGACGTGTTGGGCTTTGGGAGGGAGCTTATGGTTAGGTGTGAACGCAACCAAACGACTTTGAAAATGGGCCGAGGGAAGGATACACGAGACCAAAAATGTTCAGCTTGAGTTTGGTTTAGTTTAATGTTAAATTGAGCTAGAATTAAGTCGACTCAGAAAAATTGATGATTTACCTCAGTTTTCTTTTGACATTGATCATTTACTCTATGATATCTCATTGATATACGGATCATAGGGCTACATACTAATGATACTTGCGGGACAAATGATAAACTACACCCAAAAAAATAAAGACAAATCATCAAATCTCCCTTCGAGCTCAAGCTATAATTGAATGACTTGTCGAGCTCGAGCTTCTTCTTTTTTTTACAGACCTCTCTGGAGCAAATGAGTGATCGAGCGTAAACGAAATCCCAATGTTGCTAGCTACTTTGATCTACCAACGGCTTACGTGTATCTAGGGCTGTAAACGAGCCGAGCTCGAGCAAGCCTGACCCTCCTGGCTCGAGCTCGGTAAGGCTCGAACCGAGATCAAGCCGAGCTCGAGTTGGGGTTCGAGCCTTGATCCAGGTTCGAGATCGGCTCGGTCCAAGCTTGAGTAGGCTCGAGCTTGGCTCAACTAAGCTCGGTAAGCTTGATAAGCTCGAATAAGCTCAGTTATTCTAGTAAGTTCGGTAGGCTCAGTAACAAGCTTGAGTAAGCTCAGCTTGAGAAAACTTCGATAACAAGCTCAAGAAAGCTCGGCTCGAGGAAGCTCGATCCAGACTCAAGTAGGCTCGCGAACTATTCGAGCTCGGCTTGGTTAAGCTCATGAGCTCGAGCTCATGAGCTTAACCAAGCCGAGCTCGAATAGTTCGCGAGCCTACTTGAGTCTGTCGAGCTTGAGTTCAGCTCGTTCGAAGCTCGAACCGAGCCTCTCGCAAGCCGAACTTGAGTAGCTCGCGAGCCTCGAGCTTTTTTTACAGCCCTACGTGTATCGGTGTACACACGTACGTGGCGACCGAGAGAGAGACTCAATGATCAACGCATGTGTTGGATATATGGGCCTCAGATACCTGCTTAAGGGGCCGTCCAGATCACCTTGAGAGGATGGGCTAGGCCAGATAGCCAAAAGAAGGATCTTCCGAAGGTCGGTCGTATCAAAGAGAAAAAAGACCAAGAGAAGAAGTGACAGGTTAGGTGGGCGTGCAGACCCCTATGAAGCGGCTCTGCTCTGCATCTTCAGCCAGAGACAGTCGGCCATGTCTGAGAACAACCTCCCCTCTGCGTCCAACCACCCCTGCTATACTTCAACAACTTCCGCCATTGTACACAGGCGACCCCCCCTCTGTTGTATAAAGAGGAAGGGAGCTTCGAGAGAGAAAGAGAGGAATCTGTAAGAAAAAACTCACTCCCATACACCAAGAAACACCGAACGCAAGACTAGAGTATTATCTCCATCGGAGAGCCCAAACTTGGATAAATCTCCCTGTGTCTTGCATTACCATCAAGCTCAGATCTTCCGCCTTGCCCCGTTCACTCTTCTTTATTGCCGATCATAAACATCGACAGTTGGCACGCCAGGTAGGGGAAGCGCGAAGATCATCCTTCTCGAGTTTGATGGTGGCGCCCAGCGGGATCACCGCCTCCTTCACCCCCAGCCAGATCATCCGCTTTGGAAGCCTGGACTTTGTCGCCAATGGTTTTGGCAAGCTCATTCTCTCAGGGCAGGGTTCGACCTTCCCTGAGGAAGATCTCATTGCTTCCTCACCTGAGCTCCAGTCCGGATCTAGGAGCGCTGCGGCCACCCACTCTCAAGGAGCCTTCCGTGGCGTCTTCGCGATCGAGGACGATCGGACCGATACCCTGCACCAGCAAGAGGCCGCAGACACGGTGGAGGCGGACCGTCTCCGTCGCGTGGCCCGGGAGGAGCGCGCAAGGTCCCTCCAGAATCGAGGGTGCAATGTCAACGAGGAGTTTCTGCAGGCGAAGAAAGGGGATCAAGCGATCTTCCACACGCGCAGTATCATCGCCTCCAAGATCTTCGCTCGACACCCTAGGGCCAATCCTCGGTCCCGACGATCCCGCTGCCCGATCGTGGCCCAAGTTAAGGCCATGGTGGCGGCGCGGCGTCCAAAGAAACCAGAAGCACCCGCGAGAAGACACACTCGTGCCGCGACGGCCACGAGCCGGCAGCAGTCGGACCGCCCAAAGTCGGCCTCGAGGCAGTCGGCTTGAGCTTCACCTGGGTGAGGACGCCCGCCGGAGCCTCAACCGCGATCTCCGCTTGAACCTTAATGCCAGACGGCGTGAACGGGAAGAAGGGGAGCGGCGTCGGCGTGAGGACGACTACGAGCGTTTCGGCATCAGCTATGATGGCCGGGACGATCGCAATGGCCGACGCGACGACCATGCCGACCGCAAGGATCATGGTCGTCGGGCCGAGAGTGACAACGGAGGCCACCGAGATGGGACGCCCCTACGCCGATCGCCCCGACGACGCAGTAGCGGGCCCATCGATGGGGTCCGCGCCTTCACCTCCCGACTTCGCCGAGTGGTTTGGTCCGACGGCTTTAACCCTAGGGGCATCGTCAAATTCGACAGAGAAAGAGATTCGGAGGCCTAGCTGCAGGTTTATGCTCTTGTAGTCAAGGCAGCCGGAGGCGATCAGAGCGTAATGGCAAATTACCTGCTGGTCACGCTCGCCTCCTCGGCCCAAGCTTGGCTCACAGGACTCCCAGCGAGTTCTATTGATTCCTGGGGAGATCTCTGCGAGCAGTTCATCAAGGCACCTACGAGAGGCCTAGGACCGCATGGGATTTATATCAACTTCATCAGAAGAAGAACGAGTCCCTGCGGGAATTTATTCGACGCTTCATGCAGAAGAAAAATACCGTTGGGATGTTTCAGAAGCGGACGTCATAGCTGCCTTCCAGAAGGGAGTCAGTGACCCTGACTTAATCAAGAAGATGTCCCGGAGCCCACCGACCACCGTTAGGGAGATGTTTGCCATGGCCGATCGCTATGCCCCGGCCTCAGACGCCTTGGCGGAGCGTCAGGAAGATCGCCTGTGGCAGAAGGATAAAAAAGACCACGTCGAGCCCTCTAGGCAGAGGGACAAGAAGCGTGGGCCTGGAGAGCTGGTCGCTGCGGCCGAACGCGGCTGGCCCCGAGTGCCACGGGGCAGCGATTACGACGAGGTAATGGATTCCGTCTGCCCTTTCCACCCCCATGGAAGCATGCAGCCAAGGACTGCTACACCCTGAAGAGGTTTGCCCGGGAAAGTAGCAATAGGGTGAACCGAGGCAAGGGCGAGGCAGCAAAGAAGCAAGACCCACCCGAAGAAAACGGGGGCGATTACCAGGTGACCGAGCGCGAACTCAATTATATATTCAGAGGCTCGGCTGCATATGAGTCCAAGCGGAAGCAGAAGCTTACCGCTCGAGAGGTCAACGCAGTAACACCGGCAACGCCCCAATTACTGAGGTGGTCCGAGGTCCCGATCACATTTGATCGCTCGGATCACCCCGACTACGTCCCATTCCCAGGGAGATATCCTCTGGTCCTGGACCCTGTCGTACGCGGTGTCAGGCTCAAGAGGGTGCTGGTCGACGGAGGAAGTGGGCTCAACGTCCTTTTCTCCAAGACCTTTGATGATATGAAGATCCCACGCACCGAGCTGAAGTGTGGATCATCGCCGTTCCACGGGGTAATCCCCGAGACCTCGACGGTACCACTCGGCGAGCGCATCACGCCGGTGACATTGTAACCAAGAAGAACTACCGACGAGTACCGAACTTCGAGGTGGCGATTTGAGCGGCATACCATGCCATCTTGGGAAGGCCGGATTGGCCGGTTCATGGCGTCCCCACTACACGTATCGGGCGCCGAAGATGCGAGACCAAACGGTGTCATCACGGTTCGGGGGCGTCAGCGATCTTCGTGTCGACAAGGAAAGCTGCGACCGCCGAGCTTTGGTGGCATCGGCCGGCCGAAAGATCCGTGATCGGTCGCCCTCATGAGGCGGCGGACGTCTCGACTGCAAAGCAGGCCAAGTCGGGTATGAAGCTTGACGAGGGGGTCAAGAAGGTGATCCTTGTCCCGTCCAACTCGACCCAAACGGCCTTGATCGGGACAGGGCTTGATCCCAAATAGGAAAATGCGCTCGTCGCTTTCATTCGGTCAAACCGAAATATTTTCACCTGGAAGCCATTCAACATGCCCGGTGTTCCTAGGGAGGTGATCGAGCATTCTCTCAATGTTGACGAAAAAGCAAAGCCCATCAAGCAGCGACTCCAACGGTTCGCACAAGATCGCCACGACGCCATCAGGGAGGAGATCACTAAGCTTTTAGCCGCTAATTTCATAAAACAAGTGTATCATCCCGACTGGTTGGCGAATCCGATCCTTGTACGCAAAAAGAACAAAAGTTGGCGCATGTGTGTCGATTACACTGATCTCAATAAGGCATGCCCAAAGGATCCCTTCGGGTTGCCCCGTATCGATCAGGTGGTAGACTCGACCGCCAGGTGCGAGCTCCTGAGTTTCCTAGACGCGTACTCAGGGTACCACCAAATCAGGCTGAAGGAAGGAGACTGCATCAAGACTTCGTTCATCACTCCGTTCGGTGCATACTGCTACATCACAATGTCATTTGGGTTGAAAAACACTAGCGCGACCTACCAGCGCGCTATACAGTGGTGTTTTCACGCTCAACTCGGACGCAACGTGAAGGCATACGTAGACGACGTTGTGGTTAAAACCCGAGCAAAGGAAGATCTCACGTCCGACCTAGCCGAGACGTTTGAGAGCCTGAGGGCCTTCAGGATGAAGCTCAACCCCCAGAAGTGCATTTTCGGGGCTCCCTCAGGGAAGCTGTTAGGATTTATCGTGTCTCATTGCGGTATCGAAGCAAACCCTGAGAAGATCAACGCTATCCTCAAAATGAAGCCGCCGACTTGCCAGAAGGAAGTCCAGAAGCTCACGGGGTGCATGGTGGCACTCGGCCGATTTATTTCTCGCCTAGGCACTCGGGGGATGCCATTTTTCAAACTCTTGAAGAAACAAGACAACTTTCAATGGACTGCCGAGGCTCAACAGGCCTTCGAGGATCTGAAAGCGCTCCTGACCACACCTCCATATTGGTCGCGCCAGCGCCGGAGGAGCCCTTTCTGCTTTACATAGCGGCAACGACTCACGTAGTCAGCGCTGCGATTGTTGTGGAGCGGGAGGAAGAGGGATATCGGCAGAGGATTCAGCGCCCGGTTTATTTCGTCAGTGAGGTATTGGGCGAGTCCAAGACGCGGTACCCTCAAGTGCAGAAGCTTCTATATGCGGTACTGCTTGCCTCTCGCAAACTCAAGCATTACTTTCAAGAGCATTCCATTTTGGTGGTCACATCTTTTCCGATCGGGGATATACTCCACAATCGGGAGTCCACTGGGAGAATCGCCAAATGGGCAGTCGAGCTTGGGACCTTCGAAACCTCCTTCAAACCTCGGACAGCCGTCAAGTCTCAAGCGCTCGCCGACTTCGTCGCCGAATGGACAGAGTCGCAAGATCCCGCAGCTGTGGAGGACCTCGAATATTGGACAATGTATTTCGACGGCTCTCTCACGCTAAGCGGCGCGGGGCTGGCGTGATGCTCATCTCTCAGACGAGGGAAAAGCTGAAATATATCCTTCAACTCCATTTTTCGGCATCAAACAACGCCGCCGAGTACGAAGCACTCATACACGGTCTCCGTATCGTCATATCGCTCGGTATCTGACGATTGACGGTTCGCGGAGACTCTCAGCTGGTAATTAACCAAGTACAAAAGGAGTGGTCGTGCGTCGATGACAGCATGGCCGCGTACTACCAGGAGGTGCGTAAGATGGAGGGCAGGTTCGACGGACTGGAGCTCACTCATGTACTCCGCCGGGATAACGAAGCAGCAGACGAGCTCGCCAGGCTAGGTTCCAGCCGGGCCACGGTCCTAGTTGGAATCTTCGTGGAAGAGCTTCACAAGCCGACAACAAGCCGACAGCGGGAGTCGAGCAAATCAGGGGAGAAGTCGGCCGAGGCAGAAGTCTTGGTCATCAACCCCGACTGGACGAAACCCTATCTGGATTATCTGTTGAGGGACGAGCTTCCTGAGGAACGCGTACAAGCTGAGTGCGTCACGCGGTGAAGTAAAAGCTACGTGGTGGTCAGGGAGAAACTCTTTCGGAAGAGTGCCTTCGGGGTCCTCAAACGGTGCATATCAGAGTAAGAAGGGAAGAACCTCCTCAGAGAAATCCACTCGAGGATCTGTGGACATCATGCAGCATCAAGCACTCTGGTGGGCAAGGCTTACCGTCAAGGTTTCTTCTGGCCGACTGCTATAACAGACGCTGAAGATGTCGTTCGCACGTGCGAAGGCTGTCAGTTTTTTGCCTGATAAATTCATATACCGGTGCAGGAGCTGCAGACCATTCCGATCACTTGGCCGTTCGCAGTCTGGGGGCTCGACATAGTTGGACCTCTCAAAAAGGCTCAGGGTGGGTTTGCTTTCCTCTTCGTCGCCATCGACAAATTCACCAAATGGATTGAGGCCAAGCCAGTTGCAACGATCACCGCGGTCAAAGCCAGAGAATTTTTTTAGGAGATTGTTGTCAGATTTGGTGAGCCGAACAGGATCATCACTGACAACGGCATCCAGTTCAGAAGTGAAGAATTCCAAGACTAGTGCGATGAGCTCGGCATCAAGATTTGCTTCGCCTCCGTGGGTCATCCTCGGAGTAACGGGCAGGTCGAACGGGCTAATGGCATGGTGCTACAGGGCCTAAAGGCCAGAATATTTGATCGTCTTAAGCCATATGCAGCGCGATGGGTAAAAGAATTGCCTTCGGTGCTCTGGGGGCTGAGAACTACCTCCAGCAGGGCTACCGAGCAGTCACCTTTTTTCTAGTATATGGTTCGAAGGCTGTCCTACCTACCGAGTTGACATTCGGATCCCAACAGGTTTGGAACTACAAGGAAGCCGAGTCAGAAGAAGGCCGACTAGAAGATCTCGACAAACTGGAGGAGGCTAGAGAAGTTGCATCCATCCAGTTGGCTAAGTACCTCCAGGGTCTTCGCCGTTATCACGATCGAAATGTTCGAGGCCGAGCTTTCTCTAAAGGAGATCTAGTTCTTAGAAAGAATCAAAAAAGTGAGCACAAACTCTCCCCAGGCTGGGAAGGCCCTTACATTGTCGACGAAATGGTGCGCCTGGGATCTTACCGACTCAAGCGCGAAGACGACGTGGCACTCGGCAACACTTGGAACATGGAACAGTTACGTCGCTTCTACACTTAAAATATATATTTCATTGTATCTTTGTAATTAAGATCGTTCTTGACTTGCTACTTACTTGATTTTCAACTAAGCAGTAAGTCGGAGGCTACACCTGATAGTGTCTGAATGCAAACACCTACCCTTTTGAGATACTTCTCGCTTTTTTTCCTAGCGGTTATGACTAAATCCGAATGCTGTTAACTTCGAATAGAGAAACTCTGAATGATGAAATCTAGCTACCCGGATACGTGTCTGGGGAAAAAGAGCTACGCGCTCACTCCCGACACTCGGGGGCTAGCCCAGTTGGGCAGAACGCTCAAATAAAAAAGATAACGTGCATTCAGATGAATTCAGAAAACCACAATATATATATATATAACATCGTAGATCCATATTGAACATTATGTCCAATTACATATTTTTACATAAATATCTTAAAAAGCAGCTGAGCCTATGCGGCGCGACGAGCACGGCCCAAGGCCTTGACAAGGACGTCAGCGACCTCAGAGAGAGCCGGGACGACCTCAAGGAAGACCTCCACGGCGGCGATGTCGCGGGCGACGGCTTCCTCCTCCGCCGCCAGTTCAGCAAGGACGAGATCGTAGTCCGCCCAGAGCTCCTCCTCGGTGACCTCCGAGGCGGGAGCATCATCCCCGAAGTCAAAGTTCAACTCCTCCACCGGAGGCAGAGGCGGAGGTGAGGGCGGAGCCGCTTCGGCACCGGGAATGGCGGAGCCAGAGGAAGACGCCATTAGAAGACTTCTGAAGAAATGAAGATGTAAAAATGAGAGGAATGGGCGATCGCTCCAGTAGTAGTGACGCCCTTATATATAGTCGAAGGCAGATAGCCCAAATCGTACCTCTATGGGAAGTTGAAACGCCTCTGAGGACACACGAGTGCCAAGGCAACATTAAAAACGCACTAGCGCGGGAGACCAAGTGGGACGCTGACAGCGCATGACGCATGGGAAAACTTCTTCAGGCGCGGTGAAGCCACTCATGATCAACAGTAATTGCATTAAAAGAAGTGCGGTAATTACAATCCTAGTCAGCATTTACAAGAGATCCAAATCCAGATTTTCTGTAAAGGAGGAGACCATGTCCCTAACTTCTTCAAGAAGGGCGGCAACTTGATCATCGTCGACAGAGCAGGCGAAGCCCTCCTTGACGGCCTCCAGCTCCACTCCGGGATAGAGCGACTTCACGATGGCCAATACTTGGCTAGCGCTTGTGATCGACGTCTCCCGGATGTGGGTCTTAAGCCTTTCGGGACCTGTTGACAGCAAGGAAAGGGCTTCATCCTCGCTGCTCGGCTCAGCTCCTCTAGGGCTCAGGAACTAGGTCATTTCTTCGATGGAGTCGCGAAATTTGTCGTGAAGCTCGTGAGCAGTCTTGATCTCTCCATGGAGGACCTCGACCTACTCCTGCGACTTTCTCTTGTTCACTGCAAACCAGTCGGATCATCATTAGAAGCATTACAAACGCAAGAGATGTGTCGCTGAGTTGGATACGTATACCTTCGGCTCTGCGCGGTTTAGCGTTATCGCCCGAGTTCGAGACTCGAAATCCTTCAAAGACTTCAAGCTCTGCGCCCGGCTTAGCGTTATCGGCCGAGTCACGGGACTCGAGTCCTTCAATGCTTGACACGCCGCAAGGCGGAGGCGGTGGGCCGGTCGGTGAAGCAATGAACAAAGTCAGAAGACGATAACAACCAAGTCGGCGACTAGGCAAGTGAAGAAGCACCCACCTTGAAGCATCTCCGTCAGGGTTTGGATTTGGGCCCAGAGCTTCTGCTGCTCGGCCTCGCTGTCACCTCGGACGCGCTCCAAGTCGGCCTCATACTCCTCGTGCTCCCTAACCTTGGGGAGTATTTCCTTGAGGAGGGCGTCCCTCTGCTCGGAGCGGTCCCCCAGCACCTGAAGAATTCTAGGAGAATGAAGAACACATACTACTCGGCGCGAATAGAAGAAGAAAAAGACAACCTACCTGGATCAGCTGGGCGCCTTTGATGGCGTTCTGGTAGAGCTCCTCCCTCAACTTCTCATCCCCCTCGCCGAAAGCCTTTCACTTATCCTCGTGGCAGAATAAAATCCGGAGTGGAGGCTGGGGGCTGGGTGTGGGATGGGAGGGTCGTCGGGGAATTTCCTCCACGGGAGGGAGGAGCGACGCGGCCACGCCAGTCTTGCTACTGGCGGCCGGCTCGGGTGCCCCTGCGGGCGGCAGAGGCATCACCCCGAGTCAGCAGACCGCGGGCAATGGGCAAAGGCAGCTCGGCACATTAAAGCCGTCTCGTCTCCGTCGGCCTTGATGGTAGCAGTGAGACCGTTCCCTCCTGGCCTGCATCTTCCAGAGGTGCAACAGTCGGGACCTTCAGGGGGATGCCCGTTCTCGGCGCCCTGATCACGGGGGGAAAAAGTCAAGCACACACCAAGGAAACAAGAACAAGAAGTGACGGGGGACTAATCTGTCGGATCTCCTTATCCTCACGTTGCGCCCTTTCCGAGTGGCAGAACCACTCGGGGAGGAGTCCGGAACCACTCGGGCCCGGGGAGGTCGAGGCGTTGGCTTCTTGATATACGCCCTCGTGGGGTTCCGAATGGACGGGCCCTCGGAGGGGCGTTGCGGTGCCGGCGCTTGCTCGGCATCTTCCTCGGTGGCAGGTCTCTTCCTCTTCGCGCTTGGTTCCTCAAATGAGGGATCGGCGGACCGCTTCACCGCAACGCTCTGACATGGAGAAGAGTGAGGAAGGGGGGTCCGAGGAAAAAGCAATGCGATCCTGCGAAGAATAGCAAGAACAGAGTCAGTAGGCAGTCGGCTGGTGATCAACAACCAAACATCAATAAGCTCGAAGTACTCACCTCGGGAGGGGGATTCGCCAGGCAGAAGGCCTTTGGAACGCCCTCGGGAAGGATTGCGACATTCGGGGCTAGGAGATCACTCATTCGGATGATGAGCATGTCTCGGTCGATGTCTTCGGCGACCTCCCGCGTCGGATCGTTCTCCCTGTATTCATACCCCAGGAAGACTCGTTCCTTGATGGGTTGTACCCGGCGAACGACGAAGTTGGAAAGGATCCCGATGCCGGTCAGTCCCGCCTCCTTCAGGTCGCAGATCAAGGCAAGGAGCTCGTTGACCTGCCCCATTTCATGGTGCAGGGGCTGCGGTCCAAGAAGAATTAACCCTCGGGGCTCCGGAGAAAGAAAGCGAGCAAAGATCAAGATTGGCGCGATAGAACCACTCCGGTGCCAACCCTTGTTCGAGGTCTGAAGGAATGGCAAAATCGCTTCCTCATCCCATCTCTCATTTGGAAGCCGACTCCCACCGCCTTAGGGCGCTCTGATCGGGGAAGGGCTTGAGGAGGAAAAGTTGACGAAATTAAAATGCGGGCGAGTTCCAAGAAATGCCTCGCAAAGATGAATGAAGACGGCGATGTGGAGGATTGAGTTGGGATTCAAATGAACCAATTCGATGCCATAAAAATAAAGGAGCCCACGGAAAAAGGCGCTAGCCGGAAGCCCAAACCCGTGCTGGAAGGACTCGAAGACGATGATCTCCTTGGAGCGAGGGGTGGGATAAGATTCGCCCCAAGCCGGACGAGCATTGATCAACGTCGCCGGCGGCATGACTCCTAGGGTTACCATCGCGTCTAGGTGCGCCTCCGTCAGCGTTGATGGGACCCAATCATGGGTCGGAGGCGGCGCGGAGGTGTCTTGGGAGGAAGGAATCGACATTCTCAGAAGGAATCGACGGCGGTGCGAAGGGGAAAACGCGGCGGCGGCTAACCCTAGTAATGAAGTTTGCAAGGAAGGCGATGAACTTTTCGAAGACGAAGAAGCAAAGGCGCGGTGTGCGAAGGAAGACTTGAGTCCTGTGCGGCGCCTCGGAACTATAAAGGGTGATGATGGATCCCGCTCAGGGTGGGGACCACGCCCCCACGCGCCCGTTGTCACCAGGTTTGACTAGTGCCCGCCTCATCTTGTCCTGGCCAACTGAACACCACGACCGTGGTGGGTAGTTTTTGCCAAGGGAAGACCCAGTTTGGGATATGGTACACCCCACGTCGGGTCAATCGCCGGTTTCCGTTCCGAACGGGATCTGGGTGCCTTCCAAACGAAAGAAGGAAATGTCCCCTGTAATACGCCCCACGTTGGGTCGCTTGCTGGTTACCGTACGACGGAATCGAGTATTACGGAAGGGTTTAAATCAAGGGTTCAGAGGGTATGCCCCATGATGGGCCAAGCTATGCACCGATACTATCGGGCATGGGTACCGCTCGAATAATCCAAGGTACGCTCCATGTTGAGCCGACTGCTGTACATGTATAGGTACCACTCGGCAAAAAGCCAAATGAGGGTGTGCCCCATGATGGGCCAAGCTATGCTCCGACACGGTCGGGTATGGGCATCACTAGACTAATCCGAGGTATGCTCCATGTTGAGCCAACTGCTGTACATGTATAGGTACCACTCGGCTAAAAGCCAAATGATGGTGCATCGGAGAGCCCGAACCTGGATAAATCTCCCTGTGTCTTGCGTTACCATCAAGCTCAGATCTTCCGCCTTGCCCCGTTCACTCTTCTTTATTGCCGATCATAAACATCGACAGCATGCATCAACAAAACATCGCCAATCATGCAAGTGTCACGTTGTCAGACCAGATCAGCCCATCGCCCCAATTGGATGGATGGATGGGGCCAGACGTCAGAGTCAAAATAGGACCTTCTATTCAACAAGCTATAGATAGAGAGCAAATGTAGCTAGGCTATCCAGACCACACGCTATCGATGAAATAGGTGGATCATCTCAGCGGGCAAATCTAACCGGGCTCTTTGTTGGCACCGGTACCTTCCACTAGTCCTCGCTGGTAACCCCTTGCCCTTGGCCTAGTGGTCATAGCCTCGTCTGAAACAAGGGAAGAAGAAACATAGAAGAAAAGTGGGCTTTTACTTAAATGGTTAAACCCACAAAGGTCCAACATCAATTGCAGCATAACAAGTAACAAATGCCATCCATCCCAAGTCCTTTAAGGCTTAGTTTAGAACAGTTTCTGATTGTATAAGAATCCAGATTACGGATTCTCCAAGAAGCTTCTTGAGAAGCTTCCCATAATCATAAGCGAATTTATACACAAAATGAGAAGTTCTGGGTGGCGAGACCATACCAGTGCATAGTGACGGTGGCGCACCATACCGTGCATAGTGACGGCTCCTTCGCAAGGCAAGTGTTGGCGTTCTCATTTACACCTGTGGAACTTATGGAAGGAACGTAATGCCGAATTTTCAACAATGTCTCTGGGTCTACGGACGTGGTTTTTCGTTAATTCAATAGGACATCGAGAATCGGAAGTTGGCATTCCGCTCCGGGGTTCCGTAGGCCTTGATCGACACCGATCTAGCGAAAGGGTTGCGGTGGTTTTCATTTTCCTTCTGTCTTGAGTCCGAGTTGGTTGTATTTTAATTTTGGGGCTTCTTGTTTCTTCCCTCGGGCTCGGTGTGGCCCGGCTGAACTCTTGTAAGACTGTGTCCTTGGTTATTTCTCTCTCTCTCTTTAATGCATGGCAGAGCTCCTGCCGTCTTTTCGAAAAAAAAGAAGTTGCCACCCACTCGATTTTTTAAAATCTAGAATCTGCATAATCAGAAGTTATTCCAAACTAGGCCTAAATCTCTAAATTCACAGATCCAATCGAATAATGAACAAGAATAGAGAGTTGAAAGGCGAGAGCCCAAAAGCGGTAGTGGTGGGCGGTGCAGCGTGAGACGAGGAAAAGATAGGCCAGGGAGCCACCAATGCCGAGTTATCTCGGCCCCTAGGGCGACGAGTGCGAGGAGAGGAGACATTGTGACCGTTGGGACCCAACTAGGTGGCAACAAGAATGGAAGGAGGCGTGGCATCATGGTAGGCGAGGTGCAAGAAGACAAGGCTGGGGGAATAGCCGATGACCAATGACACGTCGGACACGACTTACTTAGGGCTCGGGTTCTCCTATTGGATGCCTGGATCTACCATCGGGAAGCTTTGTAAGACAAGTATATCATTGCATCGGTACTAGCCAGCAATCATGGTCACAGTAAGCTAATAAAAACAAATACAATTCGTGTACTAATAAGCACTACTATACAAGATCAAGTGAATTACAACTACTACTCCCCTTTCTACACCACCTCCTTCTCCTCGATCGCTGCGTGGCGGTGTGGCCTCTAGGCCCAAAAGAGACATTGAGTTGGCAGCAGCAAAAAGGCTACCAAAGCTTGTTGGCCTCACCTCTAACCTTGTTGTGGCTATCGGGAATGTGCTAAAGGTGTACACAGTGAGGCCCAAGGCGGTTGAGCGATGATTAGGATGGTGGCGTCAAGCTATCCTCATCGTTCGATACTATCTTGGATGGGATCTCAAAAACAGAGGACATCATGAGGAGGTATAGCCCAACGAAAGGTGACAGAAACTAAGGACTCAATTCACCAAGTTAGAGCTTAGCCTATCAATTCTATCATCTATTTTTATTCTAACTTCGCCGCCGAATCAGCTGGCGCATATCCGATGATCATGCATATGTAATTGCACGTACGGTTTGGGTTGAATCATCACATCACATGGGGTGATGGGATGCTAGGAGCTAGCGGCCAGCAAGTCAGCAGCAAAGGACATGCACATGCGCAAACGGTCGTCGTGTCGCATTCACCGGACAGGAGTGTCCACATGGCGGTGGCAGCTGAACGATCAAAGCTGGCCTGGGGTCGGGTGCCCTCACGTCCAAGTTAAGTAGAGTCAGCAAGCACTTTGAATGATTGATTGATGATTGACTAATTACTCGATCACGGAATTGAAGCACGCGTGGCCCCGTGAGACTTTGCACGCACCCAGCGACGCGCCTCGTGTGCACGACGTGGCAGGCTTGGCCTCCGGGAAACATGCGCGTACTGCGTACACTAGCTTCAGAGGTAAGCCTTGACAATGGATCGGCTTTTTTTAGTCGGCACACGTATAACTAACATACAGCACGGCACGTATATGTACGGTCTAGAGCACGATACCAATGATAAGGCCGTTGTCCGGTTTTACGGTTGGGTATAATGGATGGTACGATACATTTATATGGGTTATGCTTGGGTATAACATAAAATAGGGTTGAAGCAGGCACAACACGTGGCAGAGGGTGCTCTGCCACGATATTGCGTCATGTTGTGACTCGCCCTACAGCCGACGCCTTTTGCGGTCTTCGCATGCGAAGAAAGGAGAAACAACAAAGTGCTAAAAGGTGAAGAATGAAGATGGAGTGTACATGCTCGTTGACATCGGTCATGCATACCGAGCCACTCCGCACTAGGTACTCCACACTAGGTGTAAGATTTAACAAGACTGTTCCTAACTTAAATTTGCGTTTATGGAAGTTAAAACCCCTCTAAAAATCAAAATATTTCTGTGGTACCTTAGAAGAGGGGTTCTTCTAACCAAGGACAATCTGACAAAACGAAATTGGCAGGGTAGTAAAACATGTTGCTTTTATCACGAAATGGAGACAATTAGGCATTTGTTCTTTCATTGCCGTTTTGCTCGTATGGTCTGGGGTTTTCTGTATCTAGCTTTTGGCATTGACAGACCTGTTAGTGTTGCTAATATGTTTGGGAGCTGGCTTGTTTCTTTTGGAAGGATCTTAAAAATATTGTGTTGCTAAGTGTCGCAACCTTGAGTTAGTCCCTTTGATTACACAGGAATGATATATATCGTCTTTGAAAGGAAATCAAACACATTCCCTTTGCAGGTTGTTTTTGCTACGTCCCATTGGTTGCAGACATGAATCTGTCTTTGCAAAAGCCGGACTTGCGAACTATTCAGTGCAAGCTACATAGCGGTTGGTGCAGTGGTCATGGCTTTCTTTTCCCAGGCTTCTGGATGGCGATCTAGTCTTCGGATTGATAGTTTTTAGAGTTTTTTTTATTAAGGAAGCCTTTATTAATTTCAAGAACAATACATCGAGAAGATACAAAATTCTTGAAATGTCTTCCGGCCTCTGCTTAACAAGAAGCACACAGCCCAGAAAAAGCAAATAACAAAAAAGAAAAGAAAACACCCACACACACTCTAGTGACTTTCAATGCGAAGACTAAACCGCCACCCATGTGCCTGGGAAAAGAAGTCCTTGGCCTATTGTACCAACGAGTGCGTAGCCTCCACCATAATAGGTCGAAAATCCGACACAACACAACCCAAGTCGCAACCAATGGAAAGTAGCATAAATAACCTACAAAGGAGATGAGCTTGATTTCTTGCGAATACAATATCATTTCTGTAACCAAATAGACCAACAAATGGTTGCGGCCCTAGCAAAACGACATTTTAATACCATGTTGAAAAATAGTTTTTAGAGTGTGTGCGTTATTTTTTGTTTCTAGGTTGTGTGCTTTTTGCTAAGCAGAGACCGGGAGTAGTTTCAAGGGCTTGTATCTTCTCGATGTAATGTTCTTGAAAGTAATAAAAGCTTCCTTTATCAAAAAAACAACAAAGTAACTCCGTGCCTATTTAAAAATGAATAAAATTTAGTTTTTTCTCTCAATATTTGTGTCCACCATCTCAGTTTCGTACATCTCCAACTACTTTTCTCTCAATAAATCGGATGATATAAGAGCAACCCCAACCCATCTCCTAAACCTCTCCCTATCCTAAATTATAAGGAGACTTAGAAAATATAAGCTCCAACCCACCCCTATTATAAACCCCTATTTTAGGAGGTACTCTCTCACCCCTACATCTAGGGGGTTTCTCTTTGCCCCTATTATTTTCTTTGGCACTTTTTATTCATTTTAAAATAATAATTCATGGGAGCAAAGTAATAATAATGTTTAGATAAATAATAGGGGTGAGTAATAGGGAGTGTGGGTTCGGACAAATTTGATATACCCTAATTTTTATATCACCCCTAAATGAGTGATTTAGGGAAAATAGATGCTCTAAATCATAAATAGACCGTGCCTAAGCTTATCTAAGACGAGTCAAACCAAACACGTTTAGCACACGACCTGCCATGCGGGTGCCGCACGGCACGGCACGATGCCCAGCTGAAGTTAATGGATCGATCGGTTGTTGTGTTCTAGACAAGTTATTTAGCACAATAATGTGGGCTTTACTTTTTTTTTCCATGTGGCTGTGATCTCTGTTTAAATCCTTGAAGAAATTCTTAAGAGTAACCCAACTTCTCTTAACGTATGTAACTAGTATGTATTGATTCAAGTACATTTCGTTATGTCACCTTTTTTAACATTAGAATAATGGTGAGAAAACAGATAACGTACTTGATCATATTGCAGCTTCACAGATAGATATTCTGCAAGCTGGGCCTACCATTTTGCCGTTTCAAAACAAGAAATTTGATTTGTCAGGTACTACCACAACTCATTTCTCGACAACAAGCATATGTTTAATTAACTCAAAGAAACGAAGATATGTGTTCAGTTCAGTACGCATGCCAAGTGCTCGAGAAAATGCTTGCAAGACAGAGTCCAGGTGAAGCGAACTCATATAGTTGGACAACCCCAGTTTCTTTATACGCTATTTTAGTTAGATATGTTGATGCTTTCGACTAGCATTGCCACAATCTCCTATTTTGGTTTATTAGTTCGACCGTTGCCGTGGCACTTTCTATATTGTATATCATTAGGTGTTAATTAGAGAAATAATCTGGCTTCTCTCGGTTCATGTTTGATGTATACAGTTGACTGGACATTAAAATGTCGTTGTTCAAATGTCATTTTTAATTTGTCATCTCTGACAGCTCTAATCAATTTGACGTCTATACATGCAAACCATTGATATATAATGATATACTAACCAAAGATGTCACTTTGATATCCCACTATAGTTATCTGTGTTTCTATGCAAACCATTGATATATAATGATATGCTGACCAAAGATGTGGTTAAAGCATTAACTGTACTTGGGTTACTATTGCCAAAAGAGCAAGAAGTTATACCATATCCATTTTAGATTTCGTTTGCGAGTGCATATTCTACAACTATTTTTTTGGCTAACTAGTGCAAAATGAGTGACAATATTTTTTTGTCACAAAATGGTTATTCATGACGATTGACTTTCGTCATAGATCAAGCTGCCCGGCAGCGCAACCATTGGTTTTGGCACAGGTATGTTTTGTGAGGGTATGTACAGTGGTATAGACGGTGTATGTCTATACTATACTTTCATGTCATTTATAGCCAGTACTAAAGATAATCCATACATATAATAGACTATCTATATAGCTGTCTGTAATGATCTCTCATATAATTAACAGACTGTCTGTGCAACTGTATACACAGTATAAAGCAGTTTATAAGACTGTCTATTAAATAGTAAACAATATATTTCTCTCTCCTCATTCTTTCTTCGTCGTATCATCTAAAATTCTATGTGACATACTCTTATAGACAGCATACATATACCTTGTACACGCCCTGACGCACTTTACACGACATTTGTCATATCATTAATATTTCATCATTAACTGCCTTTTGTGACAAAATTGTAGTTTCTCTTACATTTTGGCTTTCATCACAAAATGTCAAATCTGTTTAGTAAAACTGATGGAATCAGTCATCCACTTTAGAACCGATGATAATCTGGGAATATATTATATTATGCCCATGCTGCTGTAGTGCTGTTGCGGCTAGCTAGCTACTTGAGAATAGAATTTGAATCAGTTCACTATGCATGCTTTGTCCCCGACATGCGTACGTACGTGACCATATCATATACTAAGTCACAACTATTATTGGGCTTTCATCCCAGAAGAAATAATATAATATTATTGAGTTTATATTAGTAGCTAGCGGTGCATCGTGATGCATGGATGCACGCGGCATTTGTGGGTACAATTCCTTCACCACTTTTCTGGACGAACTAAGAATTGTTCACTCACTCGGTCATCTCCTTCTTGTTTTTTTTTTCCCAAAATAGCTCTCTCTAAAAAACTGCAAAAATATCCTCTCTCTATGCTACAGTACCACATAAGCCGTCTTTCGTTTTAAAATAATTCGGTTTTTGAAAATTGGAAACCGAATTTTCAAAAAATAAAAACCGCAGAGTGCTACAGTGCCATGGGTACTGTAGCACGACATCTCGAACATCTTGTGGTGCTATAGCATAGGAAGGGTCAGAAGTTGCCACTGATCCTTCCGCAATGGGCAATGGGTTATTTTTTTTTTTTTGTGAGATCATACTATTTGTGCAAAAAAGAAAAAGGCAAAGAGAGGACTAAATAAGTGAACAGTTCACTAACTAACTGCATGTGGCGTGCGCGAGAGGAAGAGCAGCATCATATCCATCCACGCATGCAGTACAGCCATGCTTGCCCTGTACGTACAGCTCGGGCAGGGCCAGTTCTGAGTTTTTGGGGCCTGGGAGAAATCATAAACGGAGGCTCTCCTAACATAACCATCAAAATATTTTTATGCTACCATATATCAATTAAAAAGATAATATTCAGTATATTATAAAAATTATTACCGATAAATAAATGGAAGTACAAAAGTGACATTATTTACCTCAAACATTTTGTAGAGGTCATCTTAGGAAATATCTTCTAACATTTCTAGATGCAAAATCATCAATTATGGTCTCAACATTAATGTCATCCAATAACTTTTTCTCAATACATAAAGTTGCCAGACCATTTAACCTTTCTTGAGGCATTGTAGACCTCAAATAGTTCTTCAATAATTTTAACTTTGTAAAGCTTCTTTCAGTTGATGCCACAGTTACCAGCACAGTAAATAAGATCCGATAAACAACAGAAATATTAGCATAACAATCCACTTCCCTGACAAACTCAAAAATCTCCATAGCAGACATTGGTCTATCTGGTAAAGTCATTTGCAATATTCATAACTCAGAAATCAGATTATTTAACTCAAAATCAGATGAATCATCAACAAAGAAAATTTTTGCCAACTTAGTACAATAATCTTTAAGTTCAATATGATCCAATGACTTCAAAATTGTTGAGCTCAGAAGAGGCCCAAATATACCATTGAATACTTGGAGTTCTTCAAATATGTTTTTCAATGAACTATTTGCCATATCAAGCAAAACTAAAAAGTAATTAACTTCAAAATCTTTCTCACCTTGTAGAATTGCTTCACTACTACAATCATTTTCATCAAACTATTAAAGATTGCTTCTGTTTCAATAAAAAAACAGATTGACATATGTTTACTAAAATATTAATCCTAAAGATCTCATCGTTGGATTGATGTGCAATTTGGACTATAGAAACTAGATTCAATTTCGAAACTAACCCAACAAGAATCAGCTCAATCGGATCTACAGATCTAGAGTTATGACCTTCGTAAGTTGATTGTACCAATAAATGACGGGACCCCCGGTAATTTGGGGGCCCGGGGCAGTCGCCCGCCCGCCTGCCCTAGGGCCGGGCCTGAGCTCGGGCTGGCCGGCCGTTAGCCATCACCTGCTCGTGAACACAAAGAATTGGTCGTCGCGCGCGAGGGACGCTGCTAGCCGATCAAGTTTCGCTAGCAAATCACTCCCTCAGTCCAATTTTATTCGGACTATTTCATAAATATATGTATTTTATATTCAAGTGTAAATTAGTGTGATATTTTATTTATGTCCTTAATAAATACTCTATCTGTTCAAGTTTTTTTTGAAATTTGGCGGGAGCTCGGCATTAATAACGCATACTCTAATCGCATGCTCGAAAGTTTAGGCTCAACCAAACGAGCTAGAGATTAAGCTATATAGTCTTAATTTTTGAATGGTTTTATCCATAAATATAGAGTATATTTCATATTTTCAATGTAAAATAAATGTGATGTTCCCTTTATATCCCCTAATAAATATTCATATTTACTTTATATTCTCTACATGAATATATTGAATGCAGTGCTCAGTGACAATAATTAGAGGTAATATAGTCATTTTCAATATCTCCTTGGTCTACGTATTATCAATGCTTAGGACCTAGGGTCCCTTGATCGAACTTACGAAATGATAATCGTGGTCTTCTGGTGAACAAGATGATATAAATGATATATGGGGTTTGCTTTTTTATTAGCAAAGCGGCCTAACAGAATATACAAGTTATAGTTTTTTTTAGACTAAAAGTATGAGTACCAATCGCGATTCTAATTGCCTCTAATCTCTGATTGCTCATTGCACTGATGGTATAGATAGGCTTCCTATTTAGACTGGATGAAGAAGCGACAGTTGTTTTCCATAGGGCGTCATGTAACCGAGAGGTGTCTTCTCGCTAAATGGTGTTTTCTCATCAAAGGGTGTATTTTTTAGAGATAACTTGCAGGTAGTTACACGTACCTGCTAGGTATCCCCGACCAGTTCACTGATCGGGATGACTATTTCACTGATTGGGGATGACTAATGTGAAGCAAAGTTATTGACCACCTTGACCAAAACTTAACCGTTTGGATAAAGGTGTGCTCCGTTCTATATATTATAGGCTTTATGTATTGTAGCCCATTAATAAAGCATAGCCACGAAAAATTAAGGCGCAAATAAACGACAGACTTTTAATCTTCATCACGTACCAAAATGAAATACGTCTTATAAACTTAGACAGATAGAGTATATATAGATTTATTTGATACACTACATGCATGTATAATCTAGTTTTTTAATATCTCCTTAATCCATATGTTAAAAGAAAATATGTCCAACAAACTTCAGTGAAACAAGTCCATTCCTGCATACCATCCATGCAACCACGCACATGCATGCATCCTCCTCCTGGAAAGATGTGAAAAGCACTTTTCGACAGAACTCTCCTCACCAAGTCGGTCAGTTGTCCTATCATTTTCCTTATTTTCATCTTATTGTCTATTGTCGTTAGTCTCGTATTATATGGCAGGCACCTTAGTTTACATGACCTCCGCTCTACAACGTGGTTTACACATAACCTGTACTATAGTATATATAAGGTGAAGAGAGCAAAATATTGTAATAGTACGACTTCAGTGAAGGGTTTGTGAAATTAACTTGAGAGAATGTCATTCGGATTCTTAAGAACATTTGTGCGAGAAGGCCTTACCATAAAAAGTACCCCTCGTCTCACTTTGTAGATACTCAAGAAAGAAAGCAAAAGGGCAAGGAAATATGCGAGCTGGTTTGGATTGGGTTAGCGAGAACGGATGATCTAGAAAGGAGAGGGCTAGCTACTGAGTTTAACAAACTATGATCTAATTTTTAAAAAAATTGATATAACTTAATATAAAATTATTTTATTTATTGTTTAAGTGATTATTTCAATTTCAAACTATAAGTAACTATCGAACTGAGTTCCATTATATCTGTTTTTTTTTAAATAGACTCATTTTAATTTTAAACCAGCTAACTAACATAATTAAAAAAATCTGATTAGAACATTTTTTTTTTGCAAGCCCGAGGTGCTGTCGGAGCCTGGCGAGGCAGGCAGGCGCGCGTGGCTCATCGATGTCCGGGCTCGGCGGGCCCCCGCAGGCGAAGGTGCGAATGCGATGCCGATCGAGTCCGACGTGGCGGGAGGCAGGAGGCACGCATGCCCCCTCCACGTGACCCCGCCCCGGTTTCCCTCCTCCTTTCCCGCCCCGCCCCACGTGAAGCCAGGCCCCACCCCACGCCGCCTGCCTAGCCCCACTGCCCACCCACCTCGTCGCTCTTCTCTTCTCGCCAACCTCGAATCTCTCTCGGCTACTTTCTGTACTACTTCGGCCGCCTGGCTTGAGCCATCGATCCAGCACTCGGCTCGGCTACGCATCGTCTGTGCATATGCAAGGATGGCAGAAATCACGGAATGGTCAGCTGCGAGCTGAAGCTGGAGCGTCATGCGTTAATCTCCCCCTCGCCTTTCTGTCAATAAGATAAGAGCAGTCTCAATTCATAGTTTTTATAAGCAATGTTTAAATAAGAGAGAGCAATAAATCAATGCATATTTTCTCAACCCATGCTTTTCATAAGGCTATTCGCAGTGCATGGTAACATACCCATTTAATGCATGCTACATAAGCATTTTTGATGATGTAGATAAGAAAGTTGTATCTTGAGGAAGATACCACTTGGACACGAAATCATAGACATTGAAACTTGAATCATCTAAGTGGCCCACAATTCATACTCTCATACACATCAAACATTTAATTATCTTGTGGGGACTAAGAAAAAATCCATGATACTATGCATTGAGATAGTTGTATCTTCTATAATATTATATGACATGGCAGCTTTGGATATTGTGACAAGATACAATGCACTGTGAATAGCCTAAGCAGTGTCTAGAGAAGAGAGAGAGCAATAAACCAATATATGCACCACAAACATACATTGATCAGCGCGCAGAAATATCTAACCCCGATTTTGCTCGTTTCTTGCGTCTTGATACCCACGCCCACCCAGTTTCTTCCATGAGACATGGTTTCTTTGTTTTTCCTTCTCTCTCTTTCTTAATTCCTATCTTGCCACATCGATTTTTCTTGGTTAGCGGTATAATTAATTCTGATATCAACGAGATTGAGATGGAGGGTTGAGACTGCCCTAAAAGACGCTGTGCTCCTATAGAAAAGAACGGGTGGCTTGCATGAGGAGCAAGCAACCGTAGACCTCAGCCGTACGCGCCGAGGCCCAATCATGCCATGATTGAGGTGACCAATGATAGCAGCGGCAGCATGTACGGCGGCCAAAAGGAAAGAATTCCTCGAGAGAAAAATAAAAGAAGGAAAGAGCGTGGCCACAGTTAAGCCGTGCGTTCTTCACCGAGCAGGGGGGGTGTTATGTTGGGCGTTGGTTGGGCGTGAGGGGACAGCGTGATGGGGGTGAGAGCGGTCTGTGCCGCGTCGGCACATGTACACTCGTACTAATAATTGCCCAACTCACCGTCCCAATCATATTCACTCATGCCATCTCCGCGCCGTGTCTGCCTCGCCTCACATCACCTGACCTGGGAGCCGGTGCCACCGAGCAGCCCCACCCCGGTACTACGAGTCTACCACTACCGTCTACTGCAGATGGGATTATTGTCACATGCCACGCCTGGCCCGGTCAGTGTACTCCCTAGATGATCCAAACGCACGCCGATCGATCGATCGATCGATCCCGACTGTACCTACCAACCAAGGCTGCGTATTCTGCTCACCCTTTTCCAAAAATAAAACAAAATCGTTTTCCACACAGTACGCCATATGTTGATCACAAAAGAATGTCACTGTCGAATGTCGCTTCGGCTCTGGACAGGTAACTTTAATCACTAATTTTTATTACAATAGATTTATAAAATTTAATAAAATTATACTGTTTTGAAGTTTTTCGACAAATCTAAATATATTGTTTTTTGTGGACAACCTAAATATTGAAAAAAAATTGATAGCCAAGTTTAGAGATTTACTGAGCGCATTGTTAGATTTCACTATCGCACCTCGTCGTGGCGCATGATTGTCATGTGATAGTGCAATATAAAATAGACTAAATTTATTGTCAAATGCATTCAATTTACTGGACGCGTTATTATATTTTACTGTCTTACCTCTCTGTAGCGCATGATGATTATGTGATAGCGGCAACACAAAATGGACCAAATTTACTACCAAATGCATTCCATTTTACTACACGTGTTGTTAGATTTTACTGTCGCGCCTCACCGTGGCGCGTGATGGTCGTGTGATAGCGCTAACACAAAATGGTAAAAATTTACTATCAAATTTATTCTAATTTACTGGACGTGTTGTTAGATTTTTACTGTCGCACCTAGCTGTGGCGCATGATGGTCGTGTGATAGTATCGACACAAAATAAACCAAATTTACTATCAAATGTATTCCAATTTACTGGACACATTATTAGGTTTTAATGTCACATCTTGCCGTGGCACATGATGACCATGTGATAATGACAATACAAAATATACCAAATTTTCTGTCAAATGCATTCTAATTTACTGAACGCAATGTTAGATTTTACCACCGCACCTACACTATTGCAGAAAGCCTTATATTAAATGCCTCAACACAGACGGTTAAGAACTTGAGGTCTATCATGAGGAACATCACTGACGGTTCTATAGTGAAGCTGTCAGTAACATAACTCACAAATAGTACTCTTCATAAACCGTCAGTAATACATATCAATATCACATACGGTTTTAGTTTTAAACCATTTGTGAAGACTCATGTATGTATTATAGATGGTTCTAACTACGAACCGTCTGTGATATCTATCCATCACAGACGATTCTAACTACGAACTGTCTATGACATTAATTGAGACTACTATATCATATTTACGTCTAAATGCATTCCAATTTATTGTCACGATGAGCACAGAGGGACAAGTGAAGAAAGAAACCTAGATAGCATGATCTAAAATGAGTATTTCACATATGTATCATACGCAGAAAAAAAGTTTAAATTTTTTTGGACATTGAATTTAACTAGTTTACTAACTAGTTCGAACAAGTTTGAACTAAATTTCAAACAAGAGTTGCCTTTGTTTAATGGTAGTTTGATTGTAGGTATGTGTTGATTATATTATCAGCAATGCATGTGATATAAATTCATTCAAAATCTTTGAATTTGAGTATTTTTTAAAAGATATGTGGTTCATTTGAATTGTTATATATAGGCATATACCCTAAAACTAATGTTTTTTAAAAAATATACCCGAATTTGGCTTGAATTCACGCATTTGAAATAATGGTGCCTAGCCACCATAGCGTCCCCCTCCCCGATGCACACAGTACTCACTACAAAACAACGCAGCATTTGCATGCACGTCCACACATGAGTGCTTCTTGAAAAATACTCCTACATTTGCTATCTTTTACAGTTGCTAAAAAAGACAAATATGCTTGAAATTGTCACATAAAAAGATAAATATTTGGTCCTTAAATTGGTGGACTCTAATTTTATAGGTTTAGATTTGATAGTTGTCTTAGAGATATATTAATTTGAAAAAGATCTTAAAAAATTAAACCATTAATTTGGTGGACTCTAATTTTAAAGTGTTAGATTGAATAGCTAGTTTATAAATATATATTAATTTGAAAAAGGTGACACTACATTTAAATCAAAGGTTAAGAGTGTAAATTGCTTGATGGACCCACCTCCTAATCCTCTCTTTCACATATAAGGGAAGAGATCTCTAGATAAATTTGCTAATTAAATATGAAACAAAATATCTCACAATCATTAAAATTATATCATTTATTTGGGCCCTCAATTGTCGTGACTATACTCCATTAATGGGGCTACAATACATAAAGCCCATAATATATAGAACGAAGCTCATCTTTATCCGAACGTTTAAGTCTCCGATTAGTTCAGTCAAGGTGTTCAATAATTTTGCTTCACATATATTGGTCGTTCCTGACCAATTCACTGGCCGGAGAAAAGCAGTTATCCCTGCACATGTCTACATATAGATAGTTATCTGATAGGTACGTATAACTACCCGGAAGTTATCTCAATCAGGATAGATAATTGTAATCATTCTGTAATCCATGTACTTTGTGAAGCTGCTTGGCTAATAAAGAAGTAATCCCCATATGTTGTTTTTCTCATCTTGTTTACTAGGAGCACACAATCATATTTTAGTAAGCTTGATTAAGGACCCTAGGTCTTAGACATTAACAATATCCCAAATTCAAATTTAGACTGCAAAATATACATGAATTACGTAAAGTGGCGAGGATTATTGACCAAGTCAATCTTTTATGATCAAAATCACTCTAAAGAGTATGCCCACATATTCGAGGTCAACTTAAAATAACTATTATATCTACAATCATGATTTTCCTTTAGTAACAAACTAGTCGGAAGATAATGACGACTAGTTAAGACCAAGGACTACCAGTCCTAGGCAATGGTGGCCAGTCATATGGTTTTATAAACATCGATAAGGTAAATTGGTCAAAAGAGATAGCAGTTTCCCACATGATTAATGTGAGAGTAGTTATTAGTTCATCTAGCAACGTACAATGGTTGGTCAGGGGACACAACAATTCAAGACTTAATGAAGACATGTGCATGAAAACAAGAAATGTCTGTAATAGTATTAATTGTCACTCCTTAAAAAGGTATAAATAGGGTGGTCTATATGCTCCAAAAGAACAATCTAATCTTGATCATATTGCATTCTTATCCGAATTCGTTCTTGTAACAGTCTTTCTGCCTATTGTAATAAAGTCTCATCATGTTTTCATATTTTATTTCACTGCAAGTTTGATATAGGACGCTAAGTCTCGATCATCAACATAAAGTTATACTATAATACACCAAACCATATAATTGTGCCAGCCAATTGGCTTGTTTCTAGAAAAAATATGTCTAATTTGCATTTGCAAATGTCAGTCGTTTTCTCCCTTGACGGATAGGGCTTAGCTCAAGAGCTTGACATCTCGATCTCCCTTAACCAAAGTTACTTCTAACTTGAAACCACAGTCAAGACTCAAAAAATGCATGCATGGGCAGAATTAGAAGTGGGGTCGGCCCGGCATGGGCCCATCGAGCTTCATGCTTAATCCGTGTCGTACCATGATGACCCATCGTGCCCGTCGTGCGTGCCATGTCATGCTAGCCCGACGCCTTTGGCGAACCCAGGCATAGCCCATTTGCACTTTGTGCCTGCTTTGTGATGTGTCGGCCCAAGCTTGACCCATTTGCACTATTACGATGAGAGAAAAGGAGCCAGAGATCATGATACTCCTTTGTACAAAAACTTGTACATTGCAGAAGCCGCTCTCTCTCGCCCATATTTCTCAATCTCTCTCCCCTGTCTCATCCATTGCTCTCTCTGGCTCATCTCTCTCAATTTCTCTTAGATCTCTCTCAATCTCTCAGCTCTCTTCCTCTCTCTCGCTCATCTCTCAATCTCTCTCAATGTCTCTCTCACTCTTTCTTGCCCCGATTAGTCTCTCTCCCTTCTATCGCCCATCTATCTTAGCTTTCTCTTGCCCATCTCTTTCAATTTCTCCCAGCTCTTATTCTCTCCTATTGCTCCCTCCAGCTCTCCATCTCTCTCATCCATCTTTCTCAATCTCTCGCCTCTCTCTTATACTCTCTCACCCCGATCAGTCCCTCTCCCCTCTCTTGATCGTCTTTCTCAGCTCTCTCTCGCTTGTCTATCTCAATCTCACCTATTGCTCCTCCTCAGCTCTCCATCTCTCTCGTCTATCTCTCCCACCTGTTTCTCACTCGGCTGTTGCCTCTCCCTCTCTTTCCCTTTCCTAGTGTGCCTCTGTGCCCGGGCGTGCCGTTGGCGTGTTGTGCCGACACGGATCCGGCCCAAACAGCCGTGCCGGGCCGTGTCACCCACCGTGTCCGATTCTCGCACCCGGCACGGCTCGAACAACGGTATCATACTGGCACGGCACAACTCACTTCGTGTCAGATCAGGCTTTAGACCGAGCTAGGGTTGGCAAAAAAAACAAAAACAAAAACCGGCCTGGTGCTCTGGCGTATCAGCATCCTCCCCGGCACAGGGGACAAGCCAAAAGGAGGGGGAGCTGGACCGGTGGACCCCTACCCAGCTATTACTTCATATAAGCTGATGATCGGATTGGATGCGAGGGCGACTCCCAAGTCGCAATTCACGACTCAGCAATAATACTCGTACTCCTACCAGCAGTATTACTCCATATATTAACCGAAGCATTACTCACTCTGTTCCCTTGGTATAAGTACATTCTTAAAGAAACGACTTCTCACGATATAAATTCATCGAGAGAATAAAAAATTACTTAGTATTACAAAATTTTTACTCTATGTTCTTGCTTTAATACAGGAAAGGCAGTTGAGTAGTTATAATATACCATTTAGTAAAGTTATATATAGTACAATGACATTAAATTCTTATTAGATTTAGTGTTTTGTCAGTGCGTGTGTATACTGGGCTTATATTACAAAACGGATAAAGTATTTCCATATTATTTATTAATGGTGTTTTGACCTTTCCCCCGCCCAAAAATATCCATACTTATCCCTCCGTGACTCCCTCCCTCCCTCACTCTCTCTCTCTCTCTCTCTCTTTAAAAGCTTTCCTTCTCCACCGTTCCTCCTCATTGCTAGCTACCACACCAAAATCGATCCATCCATCCACCCACCATCTCCGTCTCTCCCGGAGAAAGAAACGAGCACGGACATAGGAGTAAGCTAAGGTCGAAATGGAGATGATGGTTAATGGGAGAGACGAGCAGTATCCCCACAACCATCTCGGGCTAGGGCTTAGCCTCAGCCTCAGCATCGCCGGTGCCGCCGAGGCGCCGCAGCGCGCCATCAGCGTCGCGCCCATCTCCACCCTGCCCGCTGCGCCGCAGCCGCAGTGCTGGAACGGCGCCGGTCACTTCTTCTCTCCTCCTCCTCCTCTTCCGGTGATCAGCAACGTACAGGTGCATGCATGAATGCGGATCAGAGGGCGGCGGCGTGCCACGAGATGCCGTTCCTGCGGGGGATAGACGTGAACCGGGCGCCCGCTGGGGAGAGGCCTGGGAGCTGCAGCGAGGAGGACGAGGAGCCCGGCGCTTCCTCTCCCAACAGCACGCTGTCCAGCCACAGCGGCAAGCGGGGCGCGCCGGCGAGGAGCGGCGGCGAGCAGGAGATGAGGGCAGGCAGCGACGACGAGGACTCCGCTGCCGGCGGAGGTTCGCGCAAGAAGCTCCGCCTGTCCAAGGACCAGTCCGCCGTCCTCGAGGAGAGCTTCAAGGAGCACAACACACTCAATCCCGTAAGTATCACCTATTTTTTAAGCCCAATATGCATGTCAAAAGTAGGAGTTAAAAAATAATCTAATTTTTGTTGCTCGATCATCAGAAGCAGAAGGCGGCGCTGGCGAAGAAGCTGAACCTGAAGCCGCGGCAGGTGGAGGTGTGGTTCCAGAATCGGAGGGCGAGGACGAAGCTGAAGCAGACGGAGGTGGACTGCGAATTCCTCAAGCGCTGCTGCGAGAAGCTCACGGAGGAGAACCGCCGCTTGCACAAGGAGGTGCAGGAGCTCCGTGCCCTCAAGCTCGTCCCGCCGCAGCTCTACATGCGCATGCCGCCTCCCACCACCCTCACCATGTGCCCCTCCTGCGAGCACCTCGTCTCCAGCAACGCCGGCAAGCCGGAACCCGCCGATGAGGTCCGGCCGGCCCTGGCCCGGCCCTTGCCCAGAGGGCCGTGGGGCCCTGTCCCGGTGCGGCCCATGTTCGTGGACAGGCGGGCCCAGAGGTCATAGTTACGTTGCTAAGAATCGGTTTAGTTGGGTACTTGGGTGTGGTTTGGTTAGTGACTAGTACTACCATACTAGTATGGCATGAGATGTGCTTGCTAACTAGGGCTAAACTTTTGTTGTTTTTCTGTGTAATTACACTTTTAGTTTTGTTCTACAATATATTTTTTTTGGTTCTGTCTGTTTACTCAGCAAAGATCAGTCTTGTACGAGTGATGCAATGCATCCTAGTTCTTTGTGTACGTTTTCATTTTTATGTGGACCGTGACGCCATGGCCTGGCTAGCCTTGTGTATTGTATCGAGCCAAATCCAGATCATTTGCATTATTACGTGGAGAGAGAGAAAGAAAAGAGAAAAGAGAAAAAAGAGTCTATTTGTATTGTTGTGAGGAGAGGAAACGAGATAGAAATATATGGCTTCCAGACAGTGGATACAAATATTAGAGGACAAAAATTAAATTTTATTCATTCTCTACAAAAGACGTGTAATATAGCGGTTGATCTCTACCCAGATTATATTGCGACGTGCTCAATGTTTTGAAAGACAAATTAGATGCCTTGCTTGTTACTTTCTTTCACACACTTGAAGCGCTCAAACTGTCTTATGCTTGTTGCATTGTTCATGCAGTTCTTCTTACTTTATTTTGTTGTCAAACTTTTCGTAATATTTGTCAAAAACTAAGGCTGCGCTTGGCGTGTTGGTTAACGCATGGAAGGCGCGATCAGCCGGCCTGGGTTCGAGCACTGCTCGACCTGGGCTCTCACATAGCCGTGTACAACACGCATGTGTGTGGGGGGGGTGTGTGTGCAGGAGTTGTGCGTTTGTATCTCAGTTGTTCTTTCTTTTTCTTAAATGAATGCAAGTGTTTCTAGCCAATTTTTTTTAAAAAATTTGTTAAACCCGTAAAAAAACTCGTGCCGCTTAAATGAATGCAAGTGTTTCTAGCCAATTTTTTTTAAAAAAATTGTTAAACTCGTAAAAAAACTCGTGCCGTACCTGCATCATGGCTATCAGCCTTATAGCGTGTTGTGCCAACTTAAACATAGCCCTTTAAGATATGTTGTGTCGTCTATTATGCCCGACCATCGGACCCAACTGGATCCTGATGACAATCATACTGTGAAGAGAAAGGATGATACCGCTGCTATATTGATGCATATAATCCCTCTTGAGGTTTTGATTTTTGTTTTGTTCGAGCCCTATTTTTCTAAGCACATTACGTTTTGGGGGCATTGCCAATTGTAGAATGAATGATTATCTCCAAATGCAGAGAGATATGATTGAATCACCCTAATTAATTAGTAAGAGTATGGAACACACGTGTCTCTATATAGGAAGTAAGTACATACTCCTATTTTTAATATACTATTTAAACAAAAGTGTTATACTTCTTTACCATTTTCGATATACTCCAATAATAATTCTAAGATACTACAATACAATATGGTTGAAAAAAAATCATAAGAGCCCTTTACTACAATACAATATGGTTGAAAAAAATCATTACAGCCCTTTATTTTTTGCCTTATACCCTTTACATATGTGAAAGGAATATATATATATATATATATATATATATATATATATATATATATATATATATATATATATATATATATATATATATAATGGTTCCATACTCCTATGAGTACGTACTCCCACCTCCAATATACTACTTAAATAATATTATTATACCTCTTTATCCTCTTGAATATGCTCTAATACTGATTATAAGATAATTCAAATTGAGTTTCACGAAAAATTTCATTGAAATCCACTCTTTATAGCATAATTTATTTATATATTCTTTTCACATATGTAAAAGGGTATATGGCAAAAAAATAAAGGGCTCCGATAATTTTTTTCAACCATGTCGCATTGGAGTATCTTAGAATTATTATTGGAGTATACCAAAAGTGATAAAGAAGTATAACACTTTCGTTTAAATGATATATTGGATATAAATACACATACACATGCACACACATATATATGTATTCCATACTCATGGGAGTACATACTCCTACCCCTATATTGCTTAAATAAATAAGTTATACCTCTTTATCTTTTTTAGCATACTCTAATGATTATAAGATACTCTAAAGTAAATTTCATGGAACATTTTATCAAAATTCACTTTTTATAGCATAATTTATGTATATAGCCTTTATGCATATGAAAAAAGGTATATAGTAAAAATAAAAGGCTTCGGTGAATTGTTTTCAACTATGACTCATTAGAGTATCTTAGAATTAGTACTGAAGCAATCGAAAGTGATAAAGAAGTATAACACATTCGTTTAAATGGTATGTTGGAAATGGTAGTATGCACTCCTAGAAGTACGAAGAAGGTTTCTTATGTATGTGTGAGTAAATTTCACAAAACTACAAGTTTATTGTACAAACTAATAAAAAACTACATATTTTAGGAGGATTTATGTCACAAAACTATATATTTTAGAATTGATTGTTCTTTGTAATCGATAGTGTGGGCTCACATGATAGCCTCGCGTGCCTCTCTATTTTTTGTTTCACTTGTGCGTGATGCTACTATATGCACCCACACTGTTAAACCCGTTATAAAAAATGATTAATTCTAAGACCAGTAGTTTTGTGATACAAGTTCTCCTAAAATATGTAGTTTTGTGAAACAGATGTTAAAACATGTATTTTTATGATAGTTTATATAAGAAACTTGTAGTTTTATGAAATTTACTATATATAGTATAATTACCTAAGATACCATGGTGCCTGTGTAGCATGCAAAAACGAGTATTTCTCCTATGTATCATGTGCAAAAAAGATTGAAATTTTTGGACATCAAGTTTAACTAGTTTACTGACTAAATAAGTTTGAAATAAAATTCAAACTATAGTTGCCTTGTTTACGGTAGTTTGATTATAGATATGTGATGATTATATATATATATAGGAAGCCTTTTTTAGTGCTCACAGGAGTACATACTCCTACCTTTGATATACCATTTAAATGAGCGCTTTATACCCTTTATCACTTTTGGTATACTCCAATAATAATTCTAAGATGCTCCAATGCAACATGATTGAAAAAATTTCATCGAACCATTTATTTTTTACTACATACCATTTTTCATATGTAAAAGGAATATATAAACAAATATTGCTATAAAGGGTGGACTTTAATGAAATTTTTCGTGGAACTCACTTTAGAGTATCTTATAATTAGTATTAGAGTATACTCAAATGGATAAAGAGGTATAACAACATCATTTAAATGGTATTTGAATGTGGTACATACACCAGAGTATGGAATCATTTTCCTATATATATATATATATATATATATATGGGTATATACCCTAAATCTAATATTTTCAAAAATTATACCTAAATTTGGCTTGAATTTGTGCATTTTAAGTCATGGTGCCTTATCACCATGGTATATATATGGATTAATCCGTTATATGCCACTGGAATTTAGAAAAATCCCTAAAAGTGTCATGACATGTGAGCTATGAGCGGCATATAAGGAATGAGATTACCATACGTAGGATAGATTAACTTCTAGAACTCTCTAAAATTTAAAGATCAAATTTAATCGCATTTGAAAAAAAACTTGAAATTGACAAGTAGCGAGCTGAATAGCGATGATCAGTGAAAATCACTATTTAGGCTAAATTTTGCTTTTTCATATTCTTCAAATACAATTGAGTTTGGTTTTAAAATTTTAGAGGGTTGTAGAAGCTAACCTTCCCTACGTATGATAGTTTTTTTTAGACCTTTTGAAAAAAATTTACATAAGATTTTCACAGAACATACACGATAAGAATGGTTTGCACATAATATGTCCCATCTATATTATATCAAAATCAGACATTGACGCGTTGAACTTGAATCCAGAGAGGACATCTTCCTCGTCCTTTTTCTTTGCTGTGATCTTATCTTAGAAGCATTCTTTACAAGGAACCTCTTAAAAAGAAAAGTTAGAAATGAGGGGATAAAAGAAAGGGAACCCAACAAAATTGGAGGTAAAAGGTTGATGTCATCCACAGGAAAGGATGAAACAGGCTGAACCAAAAGTCTCTCTTCAAATTCACTATCACGTTAATTACTTGACAAATCTCCATATGTGTCTTCCATTATCGAACGGGCAGTCAATCAGACGGTGCCGTCTGAAGGTAAACGAGACTGACCGTTTCCAATTTCCAGTAACTTTTGGTCAATTCCAGTATATTCTCGCACGATCTCCGTATCGACGTGTAGTACGGTGAACGCGAGAGAAATCTCTTATCAAATATGGGTGAAAAGAACATAAGGTGAGATCATTGGATGCTTTACTTTCAAGAGGAAAATGCATGCATGGAACTTACTGTGCTTTCTGCGACTCAGGCGTCAGGTCAGGCCAATTATTCAGATCTGCATAGCCTGAATTAGTAGCAGCAGCAGTTACTAATAATACTAGGACCTTGTTTATAGGTGCAGGTGTGCATCAGTGCATGTATGATTTGGTTAGGCGTGCGTGCGATGCGATGCAATGCAATCTTGCTTAGATTTGGGCGTGCGCTTTGGTAGGCCCCGGCCTAATCTAGCCGAAATGAATACTCTAATCAGTTAATCACCCCAACATGCCATGTGCCCAAGGTCACTAAACTAAGCAAGCTGTACTGTACACCTCCCTTCCCTGTCAAGCCCTAATCATTCGTTCATTTGCCGTCACACAACTGTGAGACATATTAATCAAGTGAGCAAACCATGCTGCAATCATTTGGGATTACAGTGTCATCTGAGTCATTTGACTGGACTGAGGAGGGAGCCCACGCGGAGCTCCGGGAGCAGAAGCCGCATGCAATGCTGGTGGCGTGGCCCATCTCTCTGATTAGAAAACGCTAACCCTGGGACGCCTTGCTCCCTCCCTCCCTGCTTTTGCATCCTTTCTACTGAAGCTCGCTTCCCTTGCTGAAGTTTTCTAAGCTAATGATAGTACTAGTTTTATAATACTGTGATTGTACTGTGCAAACTGCAAAGTCCTTGGTGATCATTGTGTCATGTATTGCCTGCAAAAAGCCCGTGATTAGAATGCTGCAATGCGGTGGTTACAAGTAGTACTCATTACTGGGACCAATTCTGTCCTCCTAATTTCTTCTACTTCTAATATATATATAAAAACTCTTCTAGTTCTCTCTCACAGGCTTTTCTGGAGTACAGTGTAGTCGTATAGGCAATTAGGCATGGCTTCTTGCGCCTCTGATTCTTCAGTCCAGTCCACACCATTGTTCACTGCAACTGTTTTGCTACCCGTACATGACGAAGTTTGGTGGTGATTCTGATCCTGATTCCCGGGCCAGGAAGTCGTCTGATTCGAGGGTTTGTATGCAGCGTCTGACCTGATCTGGTGCGGAGGCTGAAGAAAATCCGCGACAACGGTTGCGGTCACAGGCGCCGTGCGTGCTCTGCTGCGGCATGGCCTCATGGTCAGGTCGAGACGTTGGACTTCCACCGTTCCACGCGCGCCGCACGCAGACGCCGACCATACATATGAATGGTACACACGGGCGGGCTTGAACGGCCGGAGATGCAGACGTGCAGATGCAGCATGGTCAGCCATTCACCCGGACGAGGTATGCGGTGGTTTGGTTTCTGTGTAGAACTGACCCGACAGTCAGCACGCCGTGATGGCTACGGCACTGCCTCGGATTGGATTCAGATCAGGAGAGTTCTGGCTCAGGAGTTCAGAGCGCCTGCCTGCCCTGCCTTCCACGGCAAGAATGGGCTGACTGCGAAACGCTCGCACGTACGAAGCTGCACCGCAAAGTGTGTAGCTGTGGCCTTACGCTCGTACGTAGGTACCACGGAATCCCATATGCCTACTCTCTTCTGAGATGAAGCCTATACATAGTTTAGGGTGTGTTTGGCAGAGATTCAGTTTCTTCAAATTTATGAATCTGGTGAAAATCCGAGAAACATGCGGAGCCATTAAGGACATGGCGAACATGCTCAAAATAATTTCAGTGTTTACAAATCAACGGACACGGGCTCATCTTAAGATCATCCTTCACGGCCTAACGTGATGGCTTAGGATCAAGTTTGTTTTTTTGTAACTTCTAGCACAAGACGAATTTGATCATGAAATTTTATATGTAGATCTGAGATGTACATCCATGATCATCCTTGTTAGTTGGGTTAACGTCAAATTGACCAAACATTTATGGCTTACCTGGATATTTTTCCGGAATGTAAAGCTCTCTCCTTCTTCCTTCCTTCATCTTCCTTCCTTGTATATGCTCCTCTCTTCGGTGCGGCCTTAGCACCGTACTTGAAACTCTTCGCTCTCCTAATATATTTCACGGCTTTTTACTGTCTTCAAAAAAAAAAACAAATCAACGGACAGAGAGGGCGCAAAACTCGTGCTTGGACAAAGAAATTCAGAAAACCGTTAAGCGTTATTTCAAACATGTGAAGCAACATGAAACTTCCAGCTTAACTCGACGTGAATAAAACAAAGGATGAACTGGCAACTTGGACTAGACTAAGAATATCCTAAGATATCATGATGAAACATGACACGCTTACTGTAGTAACTAGGTCTGCTATCAAGGTTAACCAAAAAGTAGTTTGTAGGTGGGTCTACATAATTCCTTTTTTTTTAGACCGGGTGTACATAGTTCATGTAGCTGCTCAAGTATTCATAGTGAGAATGTATCGTTAAAATTTCAGTCATCATTTCTACAACGCGGCATGTTCTGCGAAGAGAAATTTTACAGTGGATAACACAGGTAGTAAGTAGTGGTAGTAGAAATCAAATCTAACAATCTATTCCTCAAGGGTATTTTAGACTTTTTCTACCTATTAATTAGGGGTATTTTAGACTTTTTCTAATTCGTTCACAATTTTGGATTCACCGAATACCTGGTGATCTTCAGAGGCTTCTTATCCATTCATCCACCATTCATCGAGGATCACAGGACGTGTTTTACCGTAGAGGACAAATAGTATGATGAAATTTTTACCTTTTACCCTCTTTAAATTTTACTACTAATACTACAGGTGGTAGTATAACTATATCTAAATCGATTTCAGCCATTAGATTCAAAGGAATAGATGGTTTATATTGATTTTAATCTAATGTAAAAGAGCTCTCTGCAAAAGAATGTTGCAACTTTCTGAAAATACTATAGATAAAGTTCTGCTGAATGTTTAGTCAGTTTAGATCTCACAATTCATGAGGAGTAAATTGGTTTGAGGTTTCACCAACGCAAAGGTATTCCTCAACGTCTACTTGATTAAAAAATTATGCCTAGAAAAAAAATTGCGTCTCCTTATTTTGGCCAAAGACTTTGATTAGGCTCACAACACATCTATCCACGAGGCTCTTTGTTTTGGTTCCTTATGAGACATGTTTTGGGGTGAGACCAGATTGTGATAACCCAAGCAAAACAATGCCAATGCCTCAGTTCTCACGAGACACAATAAAATAGCTGGTTTCGTTGTGTTGATTCTAATCGAACTGATTTTCTACCCTTGCCACCTATATTAATTTTTACTGCAATTCTGTCTTTTCTGTTTCTGCCTTCCTATGTGTGGTTAGGGAGAGGTTTAGTATCTGATCAGTGAGTTCGGGTTTGCTTTGCTCTGCTGGCTGGTGCTGTCCTTTCTGTACAACTATCACTTGTCAGTTTGAATAAAATTGGAGCCACTTGTCTCTTCTCTAAAAACTCCATGCACCACCTAAACCTAAAATGAAATGCAAACTCAACGAAGTTAAACTGTGCAATGTAGACCGTGAAAATAACAAATTTGCAAGAATAACCGAAGCTACCAATGCTATGCGCATAAATCTGGATGGGAAGCAGAGTGGAGAGGTGATTCGGCCTTCTTTTTTTTTTCATTTCTGTCCATAGGCATTTCAGCCACTGAGTTTCAAGTCATGAGGCCTAATCGCTGTCTGAACTTGTCGGATTATTCAAATCAATAATGGGAGCCTTGTCCATGTTCCCGTCTCCCTTTGAGGGGTTCCCATTATCATACAACCTCAGGCTAGATGGTCTGCCGAGCAGTGGGCTGGCAGGCTGAACCGCCACCTTATCCGCAATTATATAACTATTTTCACTGTTTTCCTGCTGTCTGCTCCTTGCCTGTGACGCCGCAGGAGCTGGTTCCACATCTCCATCAGCATTGTCTGATGTTCTTTGTGCAAGATCTACATGTTCGTCGGTGCACTCATTCCTTCTATCTTGATCACCCTCCAGAATATCTGAATCATGTCCTGGACCTTTGCCTGTCCCTTCTCCAGATTTGGTTGTTCCATCTCCAGGCCCGTTATTGTCACTGTTCTGTATGATGCTATTTTTTTTAGATCAACGGGACATCCAACAAGCAGATGTCCCAGTTCTATTACTAGAAACTGGAATACACTTCAGTTTAAGCACAAAAACCCTCACAGCAAAAGACACTCCAAACATCACAGTACAGGGACCAAAAACTACCCACCCTTAAACTGACAAAAACTGCCGTGATGCAAGAGCAAAGCTAAACTCAAAAACCACCAACCTTTACCTGATGAAACTATAAACCTCATATCACAAACATCTCAAGACCTGATACTATTTCACCTCTCCAGAAAAAGGAAAACCAATCTCAAATATAACGACCTAATCAAAAACTCTCTGAACCAGCTTCACAGACCCCCATTACATTTTATCATCAACCAAACTGCTAATAAAATCAGCACGCGACTTCAGCACAGGAAAAGATCCATCATCTGGAGCTCCATTTTTGAGCTGTTCTTCATTTGAACTGATGACTTGAAACCCAAAGGGAGCGGTGCTTATTGGATTCATCTTCCCAGTCAGGATCATCTTCAGAGTCCGTGTTGCTCCAATCACCTGCCTCTCCTTACCCAGAACTTTCATCTTCATACTCTTCAACTGATGTGCCTTCCATGTCCTTAGTTTTGGATAAAGGAAGCTTTTATTAATATCAAGAACATTACATCGAGAAGATACAAGTCACTAACTCCCAACCTCTGCTTAATAAGAAGCACACAGCCCAAAAACAAAAACTAACACGAACACTCTAGATACTAGCAATCCGCCAACTAGACTGCCACCTATGAGCTGGACAAAGAAAGCCTTGGCCACCTGTACCAACTGTTGTGTAGCCTTCACCATAAAAGTTTGCAATTCCGGCTTCTACAGCACGGAACGATCTTCTGGGGGCATGTCTTCATTCCTGTGGTCACCATTGTTCACGATATCGTAATCTTCCTCTCAGGGCAGCTCCACTATCTTTGCCGGCTTCTCCACTGCAGCCTTCAAGTCGAGAGACCACGCATGAATTTTGAGTGTGCGTCTGTGATACTTGAACAAAGATTGCCTACGGCGTTGCATAAGACCTCCTTCTTCTACAGGTATAAACACGTGGCAAACACAAAATCAGTAGAGGGGAAAACGTCGATGCCAAGAAAGGTAGCTACAAAAGACACTTTTTTATATATAAAAAAAATGCTGGATTACCTGTGGACTGTACCCAGGTAGGACATTTGAAGTGCCCCTAGAGATGATGTTACCAGTAGCTCCCTTTTTCAACTGCTCGTAACATTTGAAGGGTTTACAACAAAAGATAGAATTTTAAGGAAAAAAGATAAGAGGAAAACTACTTACCTGTGGACTGAACCCAGGTGGAAAATCTAACGACACAAAATTTGCTATTCCTGGGATGCTTCCGAAGAGGGCAGATGCGCTTAAAGCACCCTTAGAGTTAGGGTTACCAGCAGCTTTCTTTTTCTTTTTCAACTGCATTACAGAGGAGGATCATAGCAGATAAAAAAGACATTGCCATTTCAGGGAAAAGCAATGAGAGAAGAACTTACAAACCATCTTCCAAAGGAGCCATTCTTCTTCATGTCCACCTCAGTGACCTTGTCTATAAGCTTCCTGTTCCATGCACATATCTGTTGTGTCCCATCGGGTATTTGTGTGTATCAAGTGAGTCTAGATATGTAATCTGTAGCAAAAAGGTCAAACTAAGATTACTACGCGAAAAAGGACAAACGGCAAATCATTTTTTTTTTTTTTTGCATTCTTCTTTTCTCAAAAAAAAAAGAAGAAGAAGAAATATTGCACAGAATGCTCACCAGGAGATAGAAAAGGCACCCCCCTACGGTGTTCTTTCTGCCATACGTACCAACACACTTTATGAGCTGCTCCATAACAAACTGGCACCAATTCAATTCCCTGATAGACCCAATGCCCACTAATGATGGGAAGCACCGGGGGGCTGATATTTAGACTAGAATTCGGGCAAAGGAACGTTGAAACCACAAGCAGCATATAAGTCCGGAGGAAATGCTCGTCTGCAGATTTCATCTAAGGGACTTCTCTATGCTTCTGATGCATGGTAGGCGAGCACCCATTTTGCGGCACCTACTTCTCGAATACAAACATGAAAGACCACGTGGAGGTATACTCATGTGATGCTCAAACTTGAGTTTGTTTTAAATTATTTTTGAATCTAAAGCAATTTGAGGCGTTTGTCAAGATGGACGATGCTACTGGTCCCTGGGCAGCGGTACTACCGGAGAGCGGTACTACCAGCCCCAAGATGGCGGTATTGCCGACTCCGTAGTACTACCGGCCTATTGGCGGTAGGTATTTTACAAAGAGATGTTTCTCTAGATTGAGTCGAGCGATACACCGACTCTAAGACAGTTCTACCGGCCTGTAGTTGGCAATAGTTATTTTCTAAAGTGTGGAAAATGGGTTTGTGCTAGGCAGTACTACCAGTCTCGGGTTGGAGGTAGTATTGGGCGTTACTACTGGCCCTACGGGGTGGTAGTGCCGCCTTTGGTGGAGGAGACCAGGACTAGATTAAGAGAGCTGAGGTCTAGAATGGTAAGGGGTGCCAAAAGATGATCGAGGCTGGGAAGTGGTTGCGAGTCGGGAAGACAAGAAGCCAGAGCGTGAAGCACTAGTGATGGATATAGCGGGCAACGACATCAACCGGGACTAGACTCAGGGAGGAATTGAGATCCAAAATGGTCAAGAAAACCGAAGTTGTTATGGTGAAACGGTCAAGAACATGTAACACACTAAGTGATTTGGGCCCGTCTGCAAGCAAGGATGGTTCGAGGAGTCTAAACATGTGAGGGGCTTGGTGAAAAGTCATTGGAGTCGCATGGTGAATGACAAAGCATGGATGATGCTTCGAGTAAAAAGAAAAGACTGGTCATATGGTAAATTGGTAATTTATCTATTATTAGAGATCGAGACAGTTTGTAAAACCGTGGCGATAACCTAAGTGGTTTAGGTCAAGCTAAAGTGGATATGGACATAAATTCGGGCTCGTAGAGTGAATTGGACATTATGAAGAATGTGGCTTTGAGAAGCGTGCTTTGAGTGAGTGTAAAACCCATTATGTGTGTTGGATTATCGGGTTAGCCCATGTACATGTGGATGGTATCCAATTGTATGTCCATATTTTAGGGTTAGGGTTACCTCCTCTATATAAGAAGATGTAGAGAGGTGATGTCTTAAGCTACTAAGCCTTAAGGATCTAGGTTTAGGGTTTCTATAATATTTTGGTTTTCTTGTGTGGGTATGTGAGTGTTCCTTAGAAGTTTTGCCTTCATGTGAGACTTTGTAATCATCCATCTTGCTTTAAAATAAAATCAAAATTCATGCTCAAATTTTGCTTCTTGTATTGATCTTCACTCTTCTTAAGTTTTTTTAATCTTTCTTGGTGGTTTTTCTTCTCTTGATCTTGTGTTACCAAAAATGAATAATTGTTGAATGAATTCTCTGTGGATCACATCCCAATCATCTAGACAAGCTCTTATATGATCACTAAGAGATTTCTTAATAAACCAATTTTTGGCTTGAGAATGAAGGATTTGAGATAGATTTTGATCTTGCTCATTTGAGGGTTTTCTCTTTGGTGTTCTAGTTTGTTGTGACATGTAGGAAACCATCTAAGTTCATCTTGATCATCAAATCCCCTCGAGTAAGATCAGGGTGAAGTTTTTGTATTTGACCCCATTTTGATGTAACCTTCGCTAAATTTGAAAAATATTAAAACTTTGACGTCAATCTTCATGATTAAAGGTTGGAATATGTTCCTAATCCTCATAAGAAGGTGCATATAAAGTTTCATAGGGTTTTGATCAGCAGATCAAAAAATACACCTATTTTGGTTTTAAAATCGTGTTGATTTTACTGTTTATTAACCTGATTTTACTATTTATTCTGGTAGTATCGTCTCCTACATGGCGGTTGTGTCGATTCTAAGCTAAGTTCTCTAAAAATTGATTTTTCCACATCTATTTGATGTCTTAGAGCTTTAGTATAATTTTTTGAAAGAAGTTTTTCATTTAATCAATTTTATTTGTCTACTATTCACTCCCATAATAGCCTTTTCAGTCCTTGAACGTAATGCTTTCTGCGCCAAAGCCGTATTCGGCATCGGCCCGCTTGTTCGGGATGCCTAGCTAGTATTTGATGCACGATGTCAATGGTAACGGGGATCCTCCCCGGCCCTTGATTACCAACTCGCAAGACTCGGTGTCAAATCACTAAAGGAGCCAATTGCACAACCCTGAGGGCAGCGTGGGGCAGCGGATTTTTAGAAGGCCACCGAAGCCGGCATCCTCTATCAGTTCACGCTGCTCGACGGTCAGATACGAGTACAGCTTCATGATTTTCATGGGCAACGCAATGGTACCTTGCCTCCTGAAATCAAAAGCACAACATCACAATGGATTTTCATTTCAGTGTGTGACAAGAAGAAATCATGCAGCTAACCGAAACAGGGCTTTGTGTATCATCAGTCACCTTGTCATCCCATACATGGCGGCTCCCCCCCTTTCTTTTGCTTGCGTCTCCTACTGAAACTACCTCTAGCCATATCCAATTCCTATTCAGTTCAAATCGGCAGCTACCCGGGGCTTGTACTGCACTTACCGATCTAGCCTAGAACTAGAACCCCAAGAAAAAAAAACTATGATTGAACCATCTATCCATACAGGTGTGTGTGTGATTTGAAGAGAAAAAAAGAAGAGTCAGCTTGGCTTGATGGTGTGATTCCTGGACCTTGTCATGTCAGTTGCTTCCAATCGAATAAAACCAAATCACCCTGGATCTGGATGTAAACACATAGAAAAATAAAGATTGTCCCTATACTTAAGCACATTATGTCAAGGAGAAAAATATCGCAAAATAGGGTCATTTTTTTACTTCTACCTAGAATATAACAGACTAGTTGGAGCAAGCATACCTGAAATCCAATAGGAAGTATATCAAGAGATCGAAAATTCAGGATAGGACGGCAGAAGAGAAGATCAGAGAGATCGACTGATGACGATGAAACCCCAAGACCCAGAATGCAGCTGGTGCGCGCTTGTGATGAACTAACGAAGTGATGGGTGATGACAGAGGGGAAAGGGAGCTTAGGGATGATGGCCACATAGCAACATGAGCTGTGCAGCAGCCTAGATTTTCGCACCATCCTTGCAGTTGATTAGTCTCTAGCTCTCTCTCTCTCTCTGCCTGGACCCCGACCCACAACTCAGTCGGTGAGGTGGTGCTGGAGGAGGACAGGACACAGCCTATTTGTTTTGGGCCCGTCCTCTTTTGCTTTGTCGGCCCACTTTGGTCGTAAGTGTCTAGCCCATTTATTTAGGACCCACGCATGAAGCAGGAAAGACTTTGGTACCGTCCGATCTATAATCGACGGACGGATAAGTCTCAGCTAGTTGTACCCTAGACAGTAGCTATACCACAGCATAACTTAAGCACGTGGCACTTTGTAGTGTCTTTGGCTCGTAATCAAAGGTTGATTAAAAAAACTCTGTAACATGATCATCTGAAAGCGATTAGAATTAACAAATAAATATAAATCAAAGCAAAACAAATTACAAGTGTACTACTAGTAGAACAACTACATTACCTTGAGAATATCCTCGTGTCTCTATTGGCCAGCTGGAGATTTTGGGTGGGTTGAAAAAATAAAACTGCTATGTTACGAATAGAAGAATTATCATTTGATCAGGGGCTCCAATGTCGGGATCTTGACTAGCAATCCGGAAACCTTTGTGTACATTGAAAAAATTGATGATTTACTCTCATTTACTTATGCCATTGATGATTTGCTCTGTGATATCTTGTTGATATGCAATCCTTAAGACCACATGTCAGTGAGATATACGGGACAAATCATCGATTACACCAACTAAAACAAGGCAAATCATCAAATCTTCTGTATACATTAGCACTAATCTCTGGATCAGTAGCTAGTGCACCTAATAACATCATTGAATTTCAAACACATATCTCATAATGAGCAAAAATATTACATATATTAAATGAGGCATAAATAGGTCTTACAACTTTTGACTTACAAAATGGCCAATCAAACCAAAACCACTAAAGATCTACAGCGGAAGCGGAAATAAAATCTAGGTGGGACCCTCAAGATATGCCTACAGGCAACCGACTAGGGCTCGTGAGTCAATCGTGAACTAGTTATCAGCCTCTTCGACTTCCAGTCTTGTCGGCGATTAAGCGTATGCAAGTTCTTCTTCTCCACTTACTGAATGATAGTAATTGAGCAATAGTGACTACAAAGTTATGCAGCAAGCCATTGCATGGAATGCAATTGTAATAGATGTAAGACATAATAAGGGAATGCTTGAGGTTCTTTTATTTGCAGAAAGCCACATATGAACTAGATTAAGTAGTTCACAAGGCCTAAGACCTATCATTTTAACTAAACCAAGTCATAATGAAATTAATTGTTATATAACACTAGCCATGTTTCCATCCCCGGCTAGCAGTGAAATAACGACGTTAAAGCAACCACAACAAGAGAGAAATATTTGGCGAAGTCGATCGCAAATTCTTTAAGTACAACCTTAAAAGAAGGGATTGTTGCTCTCTCACAACTTCTCGAATCTTTTAGAACCCTTAGAAACCTTGCCTATACAAGAATATAGTGTTAAAGAATAACCTAGCATTTAATTCTCTAATGCACCTTTTGCTTTGGATGAATTGACTTGTGGCTTCTTGGTTATTTGGGTTTTGCATAACCACCCCGTAGGTTTATATAGCCTCTCTAGTTCTCCTCAAAAGTAAATAGGAATCATACTCCTATTAGGATTAGGAATCTCTCTCATATTAGAATTAGGAACCCAAATTATATTAGAATTTATCTGATACACCTTTCTAAATCCTAAAATATTAAATATGAGTCACCATATTTAACATTATCATTGGCATGCAGTGAAAAGAATTATCCCAAGCTCTTTCCAATGCCTCTCCTAATATTTACCCACCAGAGGGTCGTACCCCTCACTTAAGTGTGTATTTTGTTAATTATTTTCTTCAAATTCACAACCCAACAAAGTTTCAAATAAAATCTAGGGAAATCGAAATGCATCAATTTTTTTTAAAAAAAAAATCATATTTTTGAGTATTTCAAATACATCAAACCTTTTTTCCCTCTTACAAATCGTTCGCGTTGGTTAGACGCCATTGATCGCCAAGAGTCCTGCAGAATCACAAGGGAAAATCTTTCTATTGTCTACCCTACTCAATTAGAATCGCACTGAACTAGACTAACCTTTACTACTTTTCAAGAAGATAAATCAGTCTACCTGTAGGTAGGCATTTCAGACGTGGACTTATCCTTATTTCTTACCGCTCTACATGTTAAGTAATCACTAACCCGAGCTTTGTTTATATACTCCTACTATATGCAGTTAGGATCGGATAAACTCTTGCTGCTTTATTTAATTTTGCCCATCGATCTTGTTTACTAGCTTTCTGCTCACTTTGTAAGAGTGGTATACCATGTACTGCGTACGTGTGCATGCTTACACTTTAGACAAGGATTCGCTGACCAACTTACGACGTGGCACATCTGATTCCCATGCGATAACAAACTTTAAAGCTCACGCTGAGAAAAACATTGCTACTAGAAACTTTTTCGGTCGTATACATATATATGCATGTCTTGTCTTGGGCTCTTCTTGGCTAGTAGAATATATATATGTTTTTCAGCAGTGTGACTCCGCAGACAAAAGCCAAGCCCATCTTGTTACTAGGAGCTAGCTAGAGTGGTGGTTGTCAGTGACAAGTGTAGCACTTGGCAAAGTGAAACAAGTGATGATAGTGCAACTTTGATTCTCTTGTGGCAATATTCACGTAGAATTGGACTAATGGAGCGATCAAAGTTGGCGTGCAACGTGCTAGCATTATTGAATTCAAACCATTAGAAAGGCAGAGAAGATGCTGTAGCCAAAGTTGCCTAATAACAAAAAGAAAAAAGAGTATCTAATTCTCAGTCACTCTCGCCTCAACGAGATCAAGGTGGATTTTTTTTCTCTCTCTCTCTGGATGGCGGGAGCATTCTCGCGATCCCACGTGCATGCATGACACACGAAAAAGCAAGCTTAGCTATAGCGTACGCCACCCAAAAGCGGAGGAATCTTTCGGTTTAAACCGCGCACATTCCCTTCTCTCCCATCCCACTCTAGACCTTACTGTCCTCTCTCCAACTGTAAATCCAGCGCTAAAATTTAGAAGGTGTTTTAGGTGTTGTTTAGAAGCAATGTATTTTCATAGTTTCTAGATAATATTATGGTTTCTAAGAATACTATAGTATTTTATACCATAAAGTGTTTGGTTATCATGCCAAAAACTCTGTATTAAAAACTATGATTTGGTAGATACTATGGTATTTTAGGAGTATTTGAAGCTCCAATTGTTAGTGATATGCCCTAGAGGCGATCATGTGAGATGATTGTATCATACGTCTATGTTCATGTACTTATCAGTTCCATGAATAAATGTCACTCCTTTGTTTATTAAGTATGACTTAATTGTGAAACACATTGGTTATATCATATTATTCTAAACGATCCCTGGTCACATATCATTATGTGGGACAATAGTGATCTGACCAGCACATGTATCGATTGATGGTAATGTTTCACATACCATAGATATGGAGATATCAAATCAATAATGTGGGCACATGTTAGAGAACATGGGGTTGGATAGACCCGCTCCAAGACACTGATGAGATTGTTATCTTAGAAGTGCCATCAGGGTATAGTCTTGAGTGGTATACCTATACGATCCTTTGACCTGAGATTCTTATTGATTCTCAAAGCATGTGTAATTGTATACTTTGGGGTCACAAACACTTCTCCGTGGGAGTTATAAAGATAGCTTACGGGTATACCATGAAACATGACGTGAGATATAAGATATCAAGATGGAATTTGCCCCTCCTTGATAATGGGAGAGATATCTCTGGGCCCCTCGGTGTGAATGGATAAGGAAAAGTGCATGGCCATGCCAAAGTGATTAAAGTGTTAATCACGAATTATATCCATTACATTGACGAGTGAATGGGTCGAGCTATCACAAGGATGGCACGCATCTTGCCTTGAGCTTGACTGATATCGCATGGCAAAAAGATCGGTATATGAGTATATCAAGGTTCAGCCAATACGATCTCTCTGTGCATTCGGGGGACAACATGTCCTGCTAGGAACCACTGTTGTCTAATGGTTTGGAAAAGAGGTTTCCAGGGCCATGGCCGTTTGCGCATGAACCTAATGGGTCGCACACTTAACGGGTTGGAACATGCCAAAATGGATAAGGATCCATTAGTGGGTTTCGCGGATATGATCTGCGGGGACGAGGTTCCTAATGGGCTTTTATCAGAGAAGGCCCATTAGCGTACGCTCTATATAAAGGGGCGTGGGGTGGTGCTGCGGGATGATGCTTTTCACCACAAAGCCCTAGCCGTCGACTCCCTGTCGAAACCCTAGCCGTCGCGCACGTGGTGCTAGCACACCGGCGCACGGCGTTCCACCCCTGGACGTGTGGATACCGTAGAGGCGTCGTTGCATCTGCCTCGGCGCTGATTGGTGAGAACCTCTTCTTCCGCTGCTAACGTGCTCCAAGGCGTTGCGTGCGCGATCGCGAGGAGGAGACGATCAACTCCGGCATCTACTACTGTACTTTGGAGTATGCGGGGACGCTTCACCCACTCTTCTTCCGCTGCTAACGTGCTCCAAGGGTAATGATCCATGATCCACTACTCGCATGTATCCTGGTTGAATGCGTAGAAAATTTTATTTTCGGCTAGCGTAGCCTACGCGTTCCCTTCACCATTCCAACTCAAAGTTTTCATGATTTTGACTAGTTTCTTGCCTATTTCTACTCAAATACGTACCATGATTTGTGATGTTGCATTTAAACAGTTGATAGTTTCTAGAAATACCATGGTTTCAAAGGGATTTAGTAAAACCATGGTATTTATAATAAAACAATTACAAACCATAGTTTTTAAAAATTATGCCCTTCAAACAGGGTCTTAGTCTAGTTCTTTTACCTTCAATCTTCATGCCTTACATCTGTGACGTCTCGTAGAGGACTGAGATGTTAAGAGTGATCGTATCCACGGTACCGCTGATAGTAACGTAGTCGTTAGCCGCACTTAACCTCTCGTGTATCCACTGTTCCAAATTTTCAATGCCTAAAATTAATCGAACTGATCTGATCACCAATGTTTGTGCCACGCTAGTTGGACTTTGCTTTTGTGTTGTTGTGTAGTACTATAATACGCATGCTTGCATGGCGAGGCGGTGATCATATCGAAAATGTATCGCTCGATTGTACGAACCTATCTTGTCACATTGCTAGCTGTCTCAAAATGCTTGTGTTCCATTGTTTGGATATGTATAAGATCAAAATATACACGCAAACTCTGTCCAACTAATGGATAGGCCACAGAGACTGACTTCTACTGCTTTGTTAACGGTTTCAGTAGCTACCACCTACCAAGAGGTTAATAAAACCGTTAAAAACTACTCAAAAATCATAGTTTTAAACCGTATCGAGCCGGTTCGACATCTAAAATTGGTCAATAAACCAGTCTAACTTAAAAATAAAAATTAGGGAAAAAATTATGCAACATAAAACCAGTCGATTTTTGTCAAAACCGACCAGTTTTCGGTTAAAATCGATCGGTTTTAGGTCAAAATCATATGACAATACCGCAGTGGTCAGCACTCATCAGTTGGCCGGTCAATTTTGAGTCAAAATCGACCATTTTTTGGTGAAAATTGGTTGATTTTCGATTTTTTGAATTTGTTTTCAAAAATTTTGAATTATTAACCATTCTATTTCAATGATTTTCAAGCAATTATTTACTCCATATTTTTTATTTTCGAACGTTTTTTTAAATCAGTATTGTTAACTCTGACCCAGATGTGTTATGTGTTGTATATTTGTGCTCTGCCAAACCAGCCAGGACTTGTACGTCTTTCTGTACAATTTAACCCGAATTTTTCAGAAAGAACTTCATTTAACTTTGCTATATACTCGATCTCTCATCCTGTCAGGCCTAAGCTATCTTCTGATAGCTTAGTAACCACGCCGTCAGCGACGCGTCGGTAGGAAGACAGCGCTGAGATCGCTCGCTAGTCCGCTAGGCGCCCATTTAAGCAAGCTAAGCTAAGCACATTCGCGTGAAAACTACGAACAGACAGGGAAGATAGGCAGTGCCGGCGCTGACATGCTGTATTACGACAACAGCAACAACGTAAACATCTCGTTGTCAACACTGTATCTGTATCATATGCATGCATGCACTTGTCCATCTCGTCCTACTCATATATTATCCTGCTTTTCTCACTCCAAATTCCTCCCTTCCTCGCTAAGTAATACCAATCTCTCACCGTCTGAAACTGCCAAGTAAAAGAAGAAGAAGATACCATTTTGATCGATATATCGATCTCCAAGCTAGTCTTGGCTAGGCCAGTGGCGATAAAGCGAGCGAAAGGAATTGATCCATCCACCACGAGCTCAACTTTATTTGGCGCGAGAGAGGCGGAGAGAAAAAGCTTAAAAAGAGCATCATCGTAACTGCCTCCCTCCCCTTCCTTTTTCTTGGTCTCCAATGGCAGTGGTGCAGGCCTCGGTGCTGCAGAGCTTCACGTTCAGGGCGGCCGTGTTCGCTCTCTGCGTCCTGCTGCTCCCGCTCTTCCCCTCGCCGCAGGCGACGGAGGGGCTCGCCGGGTGGCAGGCGCTCCTCGCCAAGGTGTGGGAGCTGCTCCACCTGCTCTTCGTCGGGATCGCCGTCTCGTACGGCCTCTTCAGCCGCAGGAACGACGGTAGCCGCCGGGCCGACGACAAGGATGCAGCGCCGGCGGCCAAGCCCGACGCGAGGTACGTCTCGCAGATGCTCCAGGACTCGCTTGTGTTCGACGTTGGCGGCGACGACGGGATGCCGGACAGCCCCGGCCTCGGCCCCGAGGACGGCAAGGTGCGGTCTTGGAGCGCGCTGCACCACCCCGACGAGCCTGTGGTCGTGGTGACCACCGAAGGAGGCGGCCGGACCCACGGCGCGGACGCCCAGCAGGTGCCGCTGTCGCTGCCCGTCCGGACCCTGAAGCCGCAGCCCACGCAGGTCGACTCCAACAACGCGGGATACACCAATGGCACCGAACTGCGCGCGCGGCCACGTAGAAGCTCTCAGGACTCGGCCGGTGCCCACAACACCGTGCTCCCTTCGCCGATCCCGTGGCGGTCACGATCCGGCAGGTTCGACAAGTGCCAGCCTGCACCGTCGAGCCCCTCGCCGTCTCCGAGGAGGCTCTCCCCGGCGTCGTCCTTGTCCAAGGAGACACTGGCCAAGGCCAGTGAGGAGTACGCCAAGCGGAGGAGTCCGTACAAGTCCTCCATTTCCTCCCCACCGCCGGAGCCGCCTCCGCCGCCGCCTCCGTTCCTCGTCCACTGTTACCACCCGGCGGCTGAGCGCCGGACGGCGGCGAAGAGCTTCAAGGAGGAGCTGCAGGGTCACAGCATGAGAGGCCGAGATGACCACTTCTTGCAGAGCTCCCACAGCTTCAACAACTCTACCTACAGCAGCATCACGCCGAGAAGCTCCTTTGATGGCTCCTCCTCCTCCTCTTCAATTGCCAAGTCAGTGAGAACAATCAGGAACAGGGAACCAGTCCAAATCCAAAGCCAAGAACAACCCGATGATGCAGGTGATGCACTGGGTTTGCACGGATCACAGGAGCCGTATGGTTACGGTTACGGATCAGCTTACCAGTCCATTTCCAGGTTCCAGTACGAGAAAGAGAGCATTGATCTTATCCTGGGCAAAGTGATAGTCTCCTCAGACGAGACCGAGAGCAGCGACGACGACGACGTCGGCGGGTACTCGACGAGGACAAACTCGCCAAGGGAGTCGACGCCTGAGGTGGACGAGAACGAGGTCGACAAGAAGGCGGAGGAGTTCATCGCCAGGTTCAGGGAGCAGATCAGGCGGCAGAGAATCGAGTCGATAAAGAAATCCGCGGGGCCGCGCGGCGTCAAGCACGGCAAGTAGCCCGCTCGCTCGCTTCGCCGTCGTCGGTGATCTCCGGCGTTGATCCGTCCTCCTTTTGAGTAAGTAGTTGATGATCAGAGATAGATACGATATATTTGTGATACTAGTTATCAAGATCGAACCACCTGTAAACATTCATGTAGGTGATGAATGGGAGTGTATGTTCATGTGACCATGTCATGTCATGCTGGTATTTTTGGGCCAAGAGATCGATCGATCCGTCGTTCCAATCCATCTCTAGAAAGGCTGTTGATTAGGCATTTGGTTTGCCTCAAGTGACTGCTACTAATCTAGCTACTGTAATCTTCTTCTGCAACTGAATTGCTGCTGCATTGTATTCAGTCTGCATGAAGTTCAGTCCCCTTTAGAGCAGCATTCAGCCTCAGTTCAGCTAGTGTGGAATCTGATCCTGGCACTGCTCTTTTTTTATCTTGCCGAATGACTCGAATCCTTGGTTTGGATGAGTGGTCCAAATAACCCAGTTCGGTTAATCGCGAACTGTAATTAACTTGATCTTCTTCTTTTTTTTGTTGTTGTGATCAAGGTGTTTTTGTGTGTGTGTGTGTGGTGGGGGGGGCTGGATGCTCTGTCATCTTGTGTGTACTTTAGAATTGGTTGGATTTGGTTGTTGGAAGCACGCTAAGCTCAGTGCGTTGTTGACGCATCATTATCTTAAGTCTGTTTTGGTCTCCTATGCTTTGTCATCCTGGCATCATGCAGAAACTGCTTGTGGATAAGGCTTTGCTCTGAAGAGAAATAGCAACTGATTACCGAACGCGTACCATGAGTTCCGAACCTTCTATCAGTGTTCTTCGCAAGCATAATCTTGCATTCTCAAGTACTAGTGCTAAACTGTTGTTAGTAACGGTGATAGAGCTACTAATAAAAGGCACTTAAAGAATGTCATAGGTTATTGTACTTCTAAAGATGTAGCGGCGGGTGATGTGCTGGCCTCTTAACAATTTGTTGCCAAAAAGTTATGTGAATGTCATCCTCATACGCTTGCCATTTCTAAATTAAAAGTGTCACTTTTTAACTGCTGAATTGCCAATCAACAACTAGTAGACTGAAGTCTCATTGAGAGAGGGAGGGATTACTTCGAGGTACTACTTCCTCCAAGTATCAAAGGCTTTACGTGAGTGAGGGACTTAAAACCTCATTAATTTAAGGAATCAAGAAGTACTTATGCAATTATGGGTAAGTAAAGCATAGTTCTCATGAGGTGCACCGTCCACCAACCTTTTCCAACGGTCCGACTCCACAGAAAGGGAATTTATCGAAGTTTTGGACACATTTTGTAAGCATTGCACTTACCACTAAGTACTCCGTGAAGAGGGAATGCAACAACTATAACAATTGCTATCCACACCAAAAACGAAAGAATATAAAGTTTGAGTCACATACCAACTTACCAATCAAGCAAGCAACAGAGATTTGGATGGCAGTTTTTAGAGGGGTTTGGATGACATGACAGAGAAAAAACTCTCTGTTCAAAAAAATAACTCTTGAAAAACGAAGGCAAAGACATTGCGAAATCTTCAAATTACACACATCAAACGATTTTTTTTAACTAATATTGTCGAGAATTAAAAGCCTTTTTTTCCTTTCTAGGCCCTCAACGATTAGAAACCATACTCTATTAATGAGCTTATAATACATAAAGTTCGCAATGTAGAATGAAGGTTATTCTTAACCGGATGGTTGTGTCCTATACTAGTTTGGTTAAGATGATCTATAGCTTCACACTGTTCATCCCTGACCAGTAAAATAATCATCTCGACCATTGACACTGATTGAGACAAATGGTTATCTCCACACATATCCCCGTATGGATAGGTATTTGACAAGTATGTATAGTTATCCGGAAGTTATCACTAGAAAAGACATCTTTTGACGAGAAGATGGTATTTGTCAGGAAGACACCTCTCGATTACACGACGCCTATATTAAAGAACAACTGTTACCTATTTATCTCTACTATATAAAGCAAGAGTTTATTCCCCCGTCGCTTCATCAAAATTACCCACTTTTGCCACCACTCTTTAATTACCTAGCTTTGCCGCTGTTCTTTAATTACCTACCTTTGCCACTGTTAGTGCTCTTTGCAAATAAACTTTTTATCATAAATTGAGTTTCCGTTGCAACGTACGGGCACATGGCTAGTCTAATATAAATAAGGGACTCATTCGTATTATCAAGACATGAGCAATCGAATCTGCATTTGGATCTAGATATTCTCTAGATAGAAACTCTTCCTGTACTCTTGTTAAGATCTTCATATTCGTTTTCATTATCTTATCATTTTTTATAAGCACAGTTAAAAAACCTTAGATCTTAAAACATTCACAAATATAACAGAGAACAAGATGCTACGACGAAGCAATTGATTGACGTTTATGCAAGCATCGAACCAACTGCTTTACAGGTTCAGCCACCCCACCTCGACGATCCCCGATCACCAATCTCTACGGTCCACGTGGCATCCCACGTGCCTTGGCCCGAGCCACTCCACAAATGGACGGCCGCCACGTCATCCACCCGGAGCTCGCGCCCGTCCCGTTCCTCAACCCAATGCCGGTGCGAACTCCGTTAGCTCCACGAAAAACGATACGCCCACCCGCCGCTGCACCCACGACTGCAGACACCCCACATGTCAGTACGCCACCGGGTAGTAAGTGGCCATACCTGTCAGTGGGCGTATCCTGGAGGTAGTAATAACTAATAAGAGGATGCGCGGGTTGCTGCTCGGACTATGGGCAGTTTCGACCTTTGGAGAGGTGGGAGGGGAGGAGGCGTGAGCGCGAGGAAAGGGAGGGGGGAGAGAGAGAGAGGCTTGAGCGATTCCCGATTTCTTCCGGTTGCGGAGTCACGAACCCAATTCGATTCCAAGCCCACCAACACTCCTGCGATTCGTGTTGCTGGCTTCCCTTGATCGATTCCTTTTGGGGGTTTTTGTTGATTTTTTCGGGGTGGTTCCGTTTGGATCGGATCGAGTTGGGAGGAGATGCGAATCGAGGAGCTGCCGGGCGATTCGTGGGGAGGAGGGGGAGGAGACGGTGGGGAGCTGCAGCTGCATCGCGGGGATGGCGGCGCTTCGGAGGAGCAGGCGGCGGTGGTGGTGGGTGGGGGTGGGGTGGTGACGCGGTTAGCTTTCGACGCGAAGCTAGCGGCGGTGGGCGTCGGCGCCCGGATGCTCTTCTACCCGACGCTGGTGTACAACGTCATGAGGAACCGCTTGGAGGCGCACTTCCACTGGTGGGATCAGGTCGACGAGGTCGGGAATTTTCTCCCCCTTTTCGAATTCGATTCTTTTGTTAGCTTTTCCCCCTTCTAGCTGGTGATTGCTGTGGCTTTTGCGTTCATCTTGTGTTGACTACGGGGTTTGATCTGTAATGTAGCTTCTAGTGGTTGCTAGGCACGGCAGTTTGCGCTCCTACTGTTCTAGGGTTTTTGGTCTCTCTGGTGCCTAGTTGTTCGTAGCTATTGCTGCGTGGTTTTTGTCTCGATTTTGATCTGTTTAGTGTATTGGTGGTTTTGGTGCCATGTCTTAATTTGGGCTACTTTTCCTGCGGAGTTGGTGTTGCAAAAGAAAAAAGCACCTCTCCGATGGCTTCTTGGCTTTTAAATTGGTGCCTAAACAAATAGCTCCTTAGAATTTTAGATTGTTATGTTCTAATTGTTTGCAGTTTTTGTTTGTTTGTTTGTTTGGATCAGCATGTTCTGCTGGGCGCTGTTCCGTTCCCCAGCGATGTTCTGCGGCTGAAGGAGCTCGGAGTTTGCGGTGTGGTGACACTGAACGAATCATACGAGAGGCTTGTTCCCAAGTCACTGTATGAGGTAATCGCATGGGCAAACTATTTGACTGCTCAGCTACTCAATTGCACCGAATTATATGTTGTTCTTGCAACTTTTGTTTGTGAATCCCTTCTTGCATGTACGACACCAGCATACTAGTTGTTGGGTAGCCTGATGCCTGATGGTAGGTTCTAGGTGCAAATCAAATTGTGTACATGCTGAAACCAAACATAAGCTGTTAATCTGGTTCTTATTAGAACGATCAGAGGTGTTTGGGACAACAGTGCAATTTCTGCAGAACAACTATTGAGTGCATCATTGTTTGCCATCTTGCTGTGTCCACCAATCAGATCCAGCGTTTAAGCAACGCTTCAGGTGTCCTTTTTATTTGGCTGATGAATCGGTGAATGGGGTTTGTTAGGTAGATTGGTATTGTGCTACGCTGGTAGTTGTGGTAGATTGGAAGAGCTGATATCAGTGGTGTGGTCATTATACATGGTCAAACAAGTGCCGTGGCTATGGCAACAAAAGTGTTAGTGCAGCAAATTTGCTAATTTGGTATTGCAGAGCTGATGTGCTGTTCTCCTTTCCACAATTCTGACTTATTTTACATGTAGCTGTGTGTTTGGTGCATGCTTTATATGATATAAACATACTGTTCTTACTTAATTTACAAATGCTGCGCCACTCTTAACTTCCATTCTAAGCTGGATTCATGTTGCTTCTCTGTGTTTCTTGTCATGTTAGAATGTTCAATTAATTAGCCATGATCCTCGTCGCGATCGTTACCTTTTCTATGGTATGAAGCATCCAGTGCTGTGTAATTGAATGTTCTATTTGATTTTAGGCTCATGGGATTGAAAACATGGTGCTCCCAACTAGGGATTACCTTTATGCGCCGTCTTTTGAGAACCTTTGCAAGGCTGCTGACTTCATCCACAGTAAGCACCTACTTAAAACATATCCTGTAAAATGAAGGAATCATTATGAAGGTTCCATTTTATTATCGATTGGGATTGTTGTTCTGTGAGCTGAGTCCATAATTGTGATGCGATGCCTTGCTCTTGATTGTCATTTTATTGTTTAAAATAATCTCAATATTATATTAGTGTTGACACTTATACTATGTTGTTTATGTGCTATGTTTCACTCATAACATAGCTATTGTTGCATCAATGTGCTTACTGCTGAAGCATGCTAGTGCTATTTCTTCTCGAAGCTGGCTAAATATGATGCCACTTAGTAGTTGCTGCACTTTGCTTGCAACATTTCACTGACTTTTGTTTTAGTGCCAATCTCCTTATCCTCCTGCAATTTGCCAATTGAATTTATTGTGTTTGGCAGTTTTGTGTAGTTGGAAAAAAGAACATGAATATAAGTTCATTCCTTTTATACAATATCCTGTCTTTTTTTGGGGGGTTACCTTTCCTTTAATAATGGTGAATTGGTGCATGAATTTATTTATGTTGTTTCAATTCTTGAAGGAAATGCTTCGTGTGGGAAATTGACTTATGTTCACTGCAAAGCTGGACGTGGACGTAGCACCACAGTTGTTCTTTGCTACTTGGTTTGTCGGACTATTTGGTCATACTTACTATCACTTACATAATCTGTATAAGCCAATAAGGTAATGACTATTGATTGTTTTTTAGGTGCAATACAAACAAATGACACCTGCCGAAGCTTATGAACATGTCCGGTCGCGCAGGCCAAGGGTGTTATTAGCTTCTGCGCAGCGGCAAGTAAGCTGTTGCAAGACTTTCTCATGGTTTTTATCTTTATTCTTTTTTTGAGGTTCAATATAAGATCTGAAAATACACGGTAAAAATATTTTTCAATGGACTATGAAGTGATATAGTTTGACCAACAGAAATCTACTCTAGTTGCAATATGAATTCATGAACCTAAGAATACTTTGGAGATCTACTTTTGCCATGCACAATGGATTTTTGAATGGAAAATGGCAGGAAAGGTCCCACTGTATATTATAAGATATAAGAAAAAAGTTATTTACAACGGGAAATGTACATGCCCTACACAGGCAATATCAAATAGGTGTCTTATTTTTATCTTTTGCCTGGTGGATACCAGGGTAAAGTCGTCTGTGGAAAGTCCTTTACAAGCAGATGTTGCAGCGATCCTAATAAATATCTTCCCCCGTTTCACACTTACAGATGTCCTATCGTGCACCATGAATTGATCCTGGAGTTCTTGGTTCAATTTAATTAACCAAATAAATAAGTTACTAGAGGGTGAAGTTGAAGATGTGGTTAGTTTGTGTTTTGCTAGTGACATATTACCATCAACCATACTTAATGTTGTATCTCATATCATGTTTTGCAGGCTGTCCAGGACTTCTACCAGCTTAGAGTGAAGAAAACTGGGGGCTCCAGTTGCCTGGATAATCCAATCATTAAGCCACCGGTGTTCCTTGCTGCTTGCAACCTCATTACTTTCAATGACAAGACATACGTGATGGTCTCAGAATCAGACCTCGAAGGGTATAACGCGGACACCTTGTCAGTTAACGTGGGCAGTGGATTGTGGGAAATAAGCTTAGTATATCGTGTGCAGTTTGTCAGCCAAGCAGCTTTTGCCGGGTTTTCTTACCTGTGGTTTCGGTGTCGCGCCCGCAAGAACAAGGAGGTGCTCCCTAAAAATGTGGGAGGCGAGAGCTGCTCCCTTGAGGCAGAGCAGTTTGCGAACGGTCACTCGTGTTTACTTCAAGGTGTTGTGGTTAACCGATAACCGTTTGTATTCTCTCCTGTCCTTTTTTTGTCTTGTATCTGTATATATTAAAGAGAAGAATATGCAATCTGAAGCCTCAATACCATTCTGCAGCAAGCAAAGAGCGCAGTTGCTCGGGTCTGTGTATATTCCGTGTAATAAGTTGACTGCAGCATGCATGTACAGAGGTAAATGAAAGTTGTCTCAAGCTGCTAACAAATGTGTTCTCACTGCTATAGACTTATTTCCTTAACCTGTTGAAGTATGTAGGGTGTGTTTGGCAGGAATTCAGCTTTGAAGCTAAAAATTCTAGTTTCACTATATTTGTGAAGTTTCACTTCACCAGATTCATAACTGAGAAGTTGAAATCTGTAAGTACATTAAGAGTGTTTAGATAGATCATCTTATTTACATTTTAGACTAAAAATATAAACTTAATTCACTTTATTAAGCCTACAAGTTTCAAATTTCAGGTGAAGTTGGAATCTAGAGCTCTACTAAACAGGCCCGTAGTAGCAATATGTCTTCCAATGACGCTTTCGCTTCCTTTGTGCGTTTCTTAGTTCTCACTAAAAAGGTTAGGTGGTTAACTTGCTAGCGAACTCAACATGGTCAATGTTATTTGAACCCAAGTTCAGCTATAGTTTCATCCACCGCATGCTTGTTGTAGTAGCTGATGGTTAATGTGTGCTAATGCAAGCGCTCTTTGCGGATATATGCATGCATATTTCAATATCATCATACTTCAATATGTCGAAAGATCATAGAATAGTGTGAGCAGACGTAACAGGAGTGTTTATCCACACAAAAAAACCGCAACAAAAGGCATTAACACTACACTTGTCAATTTCATATCGGAGGCTGTACTGGTCTAACTCTTGAAATGGGTACATTCTAGTATTGATCTATAATGGCGTACCATTTCGAGCTCAATATAATAATAATAATACATATTTATAAGTAGACACATGTTTAATTATATATACACCAATTTTCACTTATAATATTACTCCAAATACATTGTAGTACTATCAAATATAACGTATAATTCAATGGAATATAATCTTGTTTGTTTGGGTTTTTCACGCTTTGTCCCATTAAAGACATCTACCATCATCCATCGGGGAGCCAAGTCTTGGGCTAGATCAACTGTGTTTTGGATTGAATCTGTGTTTTTAGTGATTTTTGAAGAGAATTTTTATAGGCTTTCCATCCTAATCCTTGTAAGCTATAGCTCAAGTAACCTAGGGCCTCGCTCTGCCCCTGACCGCAAGTCCCATCTCTACAAGAAAGGAAGGAGAAGCAAACAAGGAACATAAAGCAAGGACGTCCCAAAGTAGACCATACCACGCAATTGCAAGCAGAGGTGCGCAATAGATAGGGTTCATCTTAGGAACAGAGTACTGCTACCAGTACAGTTCATAGCATTTGAAGTGACCCTGGCTTTGCCATTGTAAAACTTGGTTCATGAAGACCTGAAGACGTTGTAATTCCGAGTCGATCAACGTGGATTTTAGTTTCTCTCACATCAATTTGGCTAGGTCCTCACTTATTCCGAACGCATGGCGAGGAGGTCTACTTACTCAACACACACTAGCAATTAGCATGCTTCACGTGTTAACCCAAATAGGACCCCCATAATGCTTAGACCCCATTTGGAATACATAAATTCCACACAAAATTTACAAGAATTTCACAATAGAAACTTTAATTCTCCATGAATAAAAAAATTCCCGTCTTAAAAAAACACACAACACACTAGTAAGTAATTAGCGATTAGCACTCTCCACACGTTAACCCAGATAGGACACCATACTGCTAATACTAGACAGGATTTCTAAACTGATGTGCTCGTGCTCTAACGATAGTATAAGAAATCACAAATACAACAGCAAAATCTAAGCAGAAGTAGAGGAGCGAGGGACCTGTTCTACCACTCTCTTTCTCTGCCATCTGCAGCAATGCATCCCCCTCCCCTGCCAATTCTATTCGAAATCATCTTTTTTTTTCTAGTCCTCGCTACGTCTTTCCTATAAATCTAATATCTCTATGAAATCATTTATAAATTTAAACCATTCTTCTCACCGCAGAAGACACTCCCACACTTACAAAACACAACAATCAACACTAACACATATCTATGATTCCACGGGCTAACCAGACAAAGCTTGGCCAACACAGCACTGTATATCTTAGATATGGCAGGAGACAAGTTAGATCGATTCGGCATGACACGTTGACCAGGTAGCCTAGCCGTGCGCCGCGTGCGGACCCAACTCCCAGATCTAAACTACGGTAGGTGAGGCGTGATACCCCTGCCGGCGGGCGGGTGCGCGGGCAAAATGGCAGAACGGGAGAAGCCGCACGTCACATTTCGCGGCCTAGTGTTCATGGAGCGCTTGCCTTGTTGTGACACGTATTGTTGCCGACTTGCAGACGTCGTAGTCTCGAGAGAAGTTCGATGTGACTCTATACGTACGTCGTACGTATGCAACTGATGTCGCTTTTCTCAGCAAGTGATGTTACAGGTCAAAAGTCCTTTGTCAGGCTGGCTACTGTTCCGTGAATTATACTATTTTTTTTGGCTTTAAAATCCACAAAGCATTCTGCGAACTACTGTACTCAGTAGAAGCAAAAGTAGGAAGAGAAGACAATGACGCATCGCGTTGTGTGACGAGACGATCCTGCAAAAGCTCCCCCATCGATCCCTACAAAGCAGAGTTGGAGTAATAGCATCCCATTAAACTAAACGAGCTCACCGACAAAGCGAAATCGGCGCATGAAAGAACGAGACACGGCTGAACAACCACCCCTCTTTGACCGATCAGTTGGGGTAGTAGCACAAAATTAGCAGTATTCATCGTCAATCTCGGATCAAATCAAACCATCAAAAGGCATACTCGCTTCTTTCAAGAAAGAAAGGGGAAGGAATCTGGTCCTCCTTACCCTTTTTCTCTCGAACCCTGCGCTATTCCATCCTCACTATTTTGTTTCTAATTCTACAAAAATCGCTAAGCTAGACAGGGTGGTAAGAACTTGTCGTGCTTAGACACCATGAAATCATCTGAGCTACCCCTGCCGCAGCACCGCTGCTGCTGTGCCCGCGGCGCTTGACACCTAGTTGGTCACGGCTTCGTACCTAAACCACGGTACACGAGCACAGCAAGCGAGATATGTCACTAGTCGACGCTTCTACGGTGGGAGATGAAGCTATTTTTATAATTATATTTGCACGGATGCTAGATTTGTGAAGAAAAAATTGTGCGAGGAGGCTAGAAAAATATCGGCTTCTTTTCTCCCTTCTTTGCGATAAAATGAAAGGGAATGTTGGCTGGTTTTGAACGAGAAGATCCCTAGGACAGCGCGGGAGGAAACGAATGTGCTCTGCCGTTCACAATCACTCCTACACTGGCATCGACCAAAATACTCTACTCTGAAGAACAGACAGGGAGCATAAAGCTAGGACGTCCTGAATTGGACCACCATACTACGCGATTGCAAGCAGAGAAATGAGCAATGGATAGGGTTTCTACCCCATCTTAGGAAATGTGTACCAGCAGTAGCAATTCATAGTGACCCTGGCTTTGCTCTTGTAAAACCCGGCCCATAGAGACCTGAAACCGGTGCAATTCGGACTCATCGACGCAATTTGGCTAGGACGGCGCTCGTTCCCACCACATACAGAGGAGGCGAGTTAGCGTCTATCTAATGTCGTGACAATTTTTAGCGCCTACATAGATAGGGTAGGTAGGTTAGTTTATAAAAAAAAATTACAGGTTTTTGTTCGTATTTCATAAAACTATAGATCTCAGGAGAACTCGTGTCTCAAAACTATAGGTCTTAGAATTAACTTTTTCTATAACAACGTAAGTCCTCATGACAACCTCACACGCTCCTATTTCCCGTTTCATTCAATCGTGAGGCTGCCATGTGAATCTACACTGTCAAACATGTTATAACAAATAGTTGATTCTAAAACCTGTAACTTTGTAACACAATTTCTTTTAAAACATATAGCTTTGTGAAATACTCCCTTCGTCGTAAACTCACAAATAGTTGTTGTTTTGGACATTGATACGGTCTCTGTAACATAGCTTTGATGGATAATTTATTTAAAAATCAATAAAATGATAATATTACAAAAGTACTTTTTAAGACAAATATACGTATATAATTTTCTTGTATCTAATTTAAATATTTAAAAAGATATTGATAATCAAATTTTCGAAAGTTTGACTACATCTATATTCAAAACGACAAAAATAACCAAATAGAATAAAAGCTGCTAAAACATATAATTTTTTAATAATTTGCACAAGAAAACATTAGCTTCGTGAAATTTACTCATACATCCTAAGTGGGCCCAACGCACACTAATTAGCATGCCTCTGTCGTGTTAGGATATTTAAACCGTGTGCTCGTACTCTATCTATAACGGTAATATAAGAATCGCAAGTAAAGCAGGAAAATCTAAGCGGGAGCAGGAGCAGAAGCAGAGGAGCGAGAGACCTGCTCTGCCGCCTGCCGCTCTCTTCCTCTGCCATCTGCAGCGACTGCCTCTCTCTCTCTCTCTCCTCTGCAACGCCCTCCTCTCTCTCTCTACCTCTGCCGGTTCTGTCCCTTCCCCAACCTCTTTTGTCCGTTGCATCTCCATTAATCCAAGCAGAGATGCAGTCGTCACGCTCAAAGAGCGCCAAGCAGCCAAGAAACCACGCGCACTTGCGCACCCAGGTGCAGGTAAGCCCAAATCCGAGCTGCATTTCCCCGCACCAAGATTTCCAGTTCCGGCTCCTCCCCAAGGTGTTCCAGTTCCACATGGACGGCGGAGGAGGAGGAGGAGGAGGAGGAGGAGGAGTCACCGGCCTTCCCGACGCCAAGTCGTCGGAGAAGGTTCTTCTCGGGTTCGACAAGGTCAGGATCAGCATTGCGTCCAGCGAAGACGACGACGAGGAGGAGGCGCCGCCCAGGTGCTCCTTCTCGGGCGCGAGCCACCCGCCGGAGCCTGTCGACGAGATGGACACCGTCTTCGTTGCCGTGGACGGCCGGGAAAAGCCGGTGATCGTGTGGGACGCGTCCCCGCCGCCCAGCGGCGCCGCGAGCCCGTACAGCAGCATCGACAGCTCCGGCGCGGCTGCCACGGTCACCAGCATCGCGCCCAGCTGCACCGTCACCAGCCGCAGCGCCAAGACCAGCGTCAGCAGCAGCGCGGCCAGCGACGGCAGCGGCTGGAGCAACAGCACGGCCGGCTGCGCCGGCGGGAGCGGGGGGAAGCCGCACAAGGGGGGCGACCCGAGGTGGAAGGCGATCCTTGAGGCGCGCGCGCGGGACGGCCCGCTCGGGATGGGGAACTTCCGGCTGCTGCGGCGGCTCGGGTGCGGCGACATCGGGACGGTGTACCTGTCCGACCTGAGCAACGGGGGCAGCGCGGCGAGGGCGTGGTTCGCAATGAAGGTGATGGACAAGGCGTCGCTGGAGAGCCGGCGGAAGCTGAGCCGGGCGCAGACGGAGCGGGAGATCCTGCAGCTGCTGGACCACCCCTTCCTGCCCACCCTGTACGCGCACTTCGAGACGGACAGGTTCGCCTGCCTCATCATGGAGTTCTGCCCCGGCGGCGACCTCCACGCGCTCCGGCAGCGGCAGCCCGGCAAGCACTTCCCGGAGCACGCGGCAAGGTACCTACTCCTTTTCATGTCCCATTTCAATTGATTCCTTGCTCTAGGCAGGTGAATTCGATCGGAATTGCAAACAGCTAGCTCATTTTTAGGGCTTTAATCATCATGATCTATCCAGTCCAATTCAGAGTTCGGCCCTGCAGGGATTTTTCAGCATTGCCCTGAAAACCAGCAACAGCAAGGTTGGAACAGTCAGGTCTCAGATCTAAATGTTACTAAGATTTGGGCCTTGCAAGTGCTTAGGAGATTAGAGACCTGAGTACAAGATTATCGAAATAGTTAGTGCTGATTGCGATATGCTGGCATGAAATTCATGGATTTTGTCGTAAATGGTTCGCTTGACTTCCGAGTTACCGTGTCCATAAACGAAATGGCTTGCCATTGTTCAGCATTACTTTGGTATGACAATTATGTTCCGCGGGTTCTCCACCATTACAATCAGCCAATTTGTACTCTTTGTTAAACGTGCCGCTACCATTTCGCCACTGTCTAATTGATGTTGTCAAACTTGATTAGTATCTAAATTAACAACGTAGACAGCATGTCCAATTGGCAGTTTTGTTGTGCTAGTTAAAGTTGATATCCTTTTCCCAGTGGCCCATTCATGCAACAGAACTTGATATCTAAATTAACAAACATAGACAGCTTGTCCGATTTGCCTCCAAATTACTGTTTGTTACTCTCAAGGAAACTCTTTTGATATGTACACCCTTTTACCACACACACTTGCTGTTAATGTATAGAAGATAGAACAATTTGCAAGTATCACATGATTGTCCTACTGGGTTTACTAAGCTATGGGGTGCCTATACATTCTGCTTAATGACATTTGATGGATCCACCAAAGCTTTATTGGTGTGTTCTTCTCTGCAGCTTGAAGTATAATTCTTTTGGCGTTTGCAGGTTTTACGCTGCGGAAGTGCTTCTTGCGCTAGAATACCTTCACATGCTTGGAGTGGTGTACAGAGACCTGAAGCCAGAGAACGTCCTAGTCCGGGACGATGGCCACATAATGCTCTCGGACTTCGATCTCTCCCTCCGTTGCGCAGTCTCGCCGACGCTGGTGAAATCTTCCCCGTACTCTGATCCCAAAAGGGCTAATGCGCAGTCCTGCGCCCAGCCTGCTTGCATCCAGCCGACATGCTTCATGCCCAAGCTCTTCAATCAGAAGAGCAAGAAGAGCGCCAGCAACAAATCAAGGAACAGCGAGCCTAGACAGAAACAGCAACAAGCCTCTGCCCTACCTGAGCTGGTGGTCGAGCCCACCGGAGCACGCTCAATGTCGTTCGTCGGGACGCATGAATATCTCGCCCCGGAGATCATCAAGGGTGAAGGCCATGGCAGCGCGGTGGACTGGTGGACGTTTGGCATATTCCTGCATGAGCTGATGTACGGCAGGACGCCGTTCAAGGGGCAGACGAACCGTGCGACACTGTTCAACGTCGTTGGTCAGCAGCTCAAGTTCCCGGATTATCCGCCGACGAGCAACGCAAGCCAGGACCTGATCAAAGGTTTGCTAGCCAAGGAGCCCCAGAGCCGGCTCGGTGTGAAGAGGGGAGCAGCGGAGATCAAGCAGCACCCGTTCTTTGAGGGCGTGAACTGGGCGCTCATACGGTGCAGCACTCCCCCCGGCGTGCCGAGGGCTGTTGCCACGATGCCGGCGAAGCCGGCACCGGTCGACAGGGTGGAGATGAGCAGCGTGAGCAAGAGGATGGCAGGGGCAGATGTGGAGTCTGGAGGGAAGTACCTGGACTTTGAGTTCTTTTAGGAAGTTTGTAGCTTGCTTAATTTGCAGCAGCTACTTGTGCTTTAACCATAGTTGTTGTGATTTGAGCTGTAGCTGTGCTCCCATTCCCACACTGTCAGCATTTGGGCAATGGCATATCTGACCGGTTTCGATCCCGTTCTACTGCATTTTCATTTTTCTCACTCTGTTGTTTGGGATTCAGTCACTTAACTATACAATTTCCTGCTAATCTGAAGCATAGCTGTGCAATACCAATTTCCATCTACAACATGTTAACATGCATCACACGTTACCTTTTGCAATGATCTTTTACAAAGTTGTATATATTACATTACATAAGCATCGTTAAGTAGGGCAAAGCTAGCATTCTCTACCGAAATGTGAATGCCCAGAGCAGAAAGGCACACAGATCCAAGAAGGTCAAAAACATGAGAAGAAAGAGAGGCGAAAACTAAAACAAAGACACCACCTCGCATTAGTACATTGTCACGTTAGGACATTACAAGACCAGATTTTCTGATGCGCCGGCGATCCCCATGCCGGCGGCCGGATTCCGGTGCCTCATGAGGATGCGCAGCTGCGCTCGCTGGCACTCGAGGTTGGACACCTGATCCACCCTCTCCTCTCGGGGCCGCACCCGGACGGCCCTCGGGAACTCCACGAACCCCTTGATCCCCCTCCTGATGTGAGGGTTCTCGCTGCCCGCGGCCTCTCGCCGGTGCAACTGACCGTGCTGGCCACTCGTCGGACTTTGTTGCCCGTGTTGACTCGTCGGGCTCGACTTGCCGATCGGACTACCGCTGCTGCTGCCCTTGTTGCCGTCGGCAATGGCAGCATTGAGCTCGTCGTCGGCAATCTCCTGCAGCCTCTCCTCGACCGCGGCCTTGGCATCGGCGAGCTTCATCTGCACCCGCTCCTCCCGCCAGAGCTCGGCGACGTGCAGCATCCGCCGCTCCTCGTCGATCTCCTCCAGCGCGTGCTCCATGTCCGTGCGCATGGCGTCGACCTCCTCCCTCATCCTCTGGCACTCCGCCTCCGCTGCCCCTCTCCGCCGCCTCTCCTCGGCGAGCTCCACGGCGAGCACCTCGTTCAGCGACTCCGCCTTGCGCCGCATGCGCCTCTCGATCTCGAGCTCCGCCCTGAGCTCCATGATGCGCGCCACGCAAAGCTCGAGCTCGGACGACACCGATATGGCAGCACTACCATACCCTTCTTCCAGTTCCATGTCGCCGTCGCCGCCGCCGTCGATTGCAACGATCATAGGAGATCGGTTCTTGCCTCGAGATCGAGAAGAGCGCGAGGAGGAACTAGAGGAGGTGTTGCAAGAATGGTCGCCGTGCAAGGAGGAAGAGGAGGTGTTGCAAGAATGGTCGCCGTGCAAGGAGTAGCGAGGGTTGTGATAAAGCTTCCAAGGAGGAAAGGCCGCGCCATGATTGGGGCCGAGCCGAAGATTCCTGAGGCTTGTTTCCGCGAGCGCCATGGCCTCCACCTGCGCCCACCTACGCCATCTTTCCGAGCTCGAGATCCAATATTTTACTACTCATGGAGGAGGAAATGGAGGGAAAAGCGCATGGCCCCAAGGGGCTCCAGCCTCCTACTCTTGTCTTTGTGAGCTGTAAAAGGGATCGAGGAGAGACGAGGAGGAGATGGTCACGCCTCTCACGTTCTCACATGCATGAATCCCGACCTCGATGCCGCCATCATGGCGGTTCGTGCTTCCTTCCCCATTGCTGCTTTTCCTCGTGTTATCTTTATCAATCCTTCTCCTCCTCGATCGGCATGCTGATGCTGCCATTGCTGATGGAGTATCTAGGGATCATGTGCATGCGCTAGCTTTACATCGTTCTAGCTCACTCCATGGTCGGTCTACTGAACAAAAGGAAATACAATGCATCTACCTTGCAAAACCAGATCTCAGCTCACCACTGCACATGCCCAGCGGCATACATTAGCATCCGGTTCTGTGCTACAGTCAGACATATGTACTCCCTCCGTTCATGAACACATTATTTCACCCTTTCAAATTTTATTCTTAAATACATATTATTCTACAATTTCGAGATAACTTTTACTATTTTTTTGTCTGTACCCTTCCTTTTTAACTATTTTCAATGTTATTTACTATTATAAACTAGGGTAAAACATATCATTCAAAGATATAATTTTGCAATGATCTTTTACAAAGTTGTCTATATTACATTACATAAGCATCGTTAAGTAGGGCAAAGCTAGCATTCTCTACCGAAATGTGAATGCACACAGATCCAAGAAGGTCAAAAACATGAGAAGAAAGAGAGGCGAAAACTAAAACAAAGACACCACCTCGCATTAGTACATTGTCACGTTAGGACATTACAAGACCAGATTTTCTGATGCGCCGGCGATCCCCATGCCGGCGGCCGGATTCCGGTGCCTCATGAGGACGCGCAGCTGCGCTCGCTGGCACTCGAGGTTGGACACCTGATCCACCCTCTCCTCTCGGGGCCGCACCCGGACGGCCCTCGGGAACTCCACGAACCCCTTGATCCCCCTCCTGATGTGAGGGTTCTCGCTGCCCGCGGCCTCTCGCCGGTGCAACTGACTGTGCTGGCCACTCGTCGGACTTTGTTGCCCGTGTTGACTCGTCGGGCTCGACTTGCCGATCGGACTACCGCTGCTGCTGCCCTTGTTGCCGTCGGCAATGGCAGCATTGAGCTCGTCGTCGGCAATCTCCTGCAGCCTCTCCTCGACCGCGGCCTTGGCATCGGCGAGCTTCATCTGCACCCGCTCCTCCCGCCAGAGCTCGGCGACGTGCAGCATCCGCCGCTCCTCGTCGATCTCCTCCAGCGCGTGCTCCATGTCCGTGCGCATGGCGTCGACCTCCTCCCTCATCCTCTGGCACTCCGCCTCCGCTGCCCCTCTCCGCCGCCTCTCCTCGGCGAGCTCCACGGCGAGCACCTCGTTCAGCGACTCCGCCTTGCGCCGCATGCGCCTCTCGATCTCGAGCTCCGCCCTGAGCTCCATGATGCGCGCCACGCAAAGCTCGAGCTCGGACGACACCGATATGGCAGCACTACCATACCCTTCTTCCAGTTCCATGTCGCCGTCGCCGCCGCCGTCGATTGCAACGATCATAGGAGATCGGTTCTTGCCTCGAGATCGAGAAGAGCGCGAGGAGGAACTAGAGGAGGTGTTGCAAGAATGGTCGCCGTGCAAGGAGGAAGAGGAGGTGTTGCAAGAATGGTCGCCGTGCAAGGAGTAGCGAGGGTTGTGATAAAGCTTCCAAGGAGGAAAGGCCGCGCCATGATTGGGGCCGAGCCGAAGATTCCTGAGGCTTGTTTCCGCGAGCGCCATGGCCTCCACCTGCGCCCACCTACGCCATCTTTCCGAGCTCGAGATCCAATATTTTACTACTCATGGAGGAGGAAATGGAGGGAAAAGCGCATGGCCCCAAGGGGCTCCAGCCTCCTACTCTTGTCTTTGTGAGCTGTAAAAGGGATCGAGGAGACGAGGAGGAGATGGTCACGCCTCTCACGTTCTCACATGCATGAATCCCGACCTCGATGCCGCCATCATGGCGGTTCGTGCTTCCTTCCCCATTGCTGCTTTTCCTCGTGTTATCTTTATCAATCCTTCTCCTCCTCGATCGGCATGCTGATGCTGCCATTGCTGATGGAGTATCTAGGGATCATGTGCATGCGCTAGCTTTACATCGTTCTAGCTCACTCCATGGTCGGTCTACTGAACAAAAGGAAATACAATGCATCTACCTTGCAAAACCAGATCTCAACTCACCACTGCACATGCCCAGCGGCATACATTAGCATCCGGTTCTGTGCTACAGTCAGACATATGTACTCCCTCCGTTCATGAACACATTATTTCACCCTTTCAAATTTTATTCTTAAATACATATTATTCTACAATTTCGAGATAACTTTTTACTATTTTTTCTGTCTGTACCCTTCCTTTTTTAACTATTTTCAATGTTATTTACTATTATAAACTAGGGTAAAACATATCATTCAAAGATATAATGAAGAATGATAATATAGTCTTTTGTAGATGCACTTTGATGAAAATGCAGGAAACTAGAATGCCATATGTTCAGGAACGGAAGGGGTGCCATGTTATGGAGCTTTGCACTGTCCAGTAACATTTGAACACAAAGGATACGCTGTTTCTGAAGCTTACACAGCTTCATGCGTGCCCCTGCCCCTGATCCCTTTTTCTCTTGGCTTCTTCATCCATCACCGTGAATCCTTTTTAAGGCCGGGCAAAGGCATGCATTCACATACACACACAAGTGAAGTGCTGCACTACATCAAAAGCACTGTCTGGAATTGATTTCTACTGCTAATTAAGACTGCGTCGCACATGTTTGCAACCAGACCTGCCTTGCCATTCATTAACGAGTAGTAGTCCGGATACAAGAGCTTCACATGACGGCGACGGCGTGGTATAACTTCACTGACACCGAAACGGGCACCAGATCGCGCGCCATGAATCAGAGACCGTGATACTAATCAATGATGCTGTACGCTTTCCTTTCTTTTTTTTCTTTTTAGTTTCAACGCAACTTTGCGAGCCTTACTGCATTTTGGCAGCCTCAGATAAACACACCAATCGTGTTCTTGAAAAAGATAAAAGGGCGTGCTTTTATGTATCACTATTTTAAAGTTGTATGAATATTAAATCATGAATGAAAGGTATGTAATGATTACTTACTCCTTATTTTGCTTCAAAATTTATATAAATTATATTGCGAGGGAATGCACGGAAACAATAGGCACTGCTTAAAAGATAAATAAGCATACGAAGGAATAGGCCGTATCGAAATTAGAGATGGGCCGGTCTTGCATTTCACAGGCTGAACCTGGCCGGAAATGCCTGTGGCATTTGGGATAGCCTCGACGTATGGGAGTAGAGTGCCAAGTGTAGGTGAAGCTAGCTCGAGTTCAGTCTGGTCTGGGGATCTTTGGGCCTACCTACAAATAGTTAGAGGGGTTTTTTTTTAATACCGTGTATGGCTTCAGCGGGAGATTGGCGCCACTGACACTCTTTAAAATTTATGATTCACTTTATGACGTCCTGACCCACTGTCATAGGCTCAGATGGACCCATATGTCATAGACACATCATAAAAAGCCAACGAATTAAGTGTCACTGGACTAATTTTTCCTGGCTTCAGTTGGTGTCTTACCAAGAAAATTGGTGTACCATATGTTGTGCATGACCTCGTAACATAAAAAGTTAGAGAAGTGAAAAAAGGAAATTGGTGTCTTACCAAGAAAATTGCTTCAGTTGCATTCAGTTGGTGTCTTACCAAGAAAATTGGTGAAATTGCTTCAGTTGGTGGTGTACCATAATCTGCCCATACTGTTCAGTTGTATTCAGAAAAGAAATCCTAGCATTTACTATGATTATTAAGACTGTTCATCCAACCAAGAGGTATCTGAAGAAAGTTTTCTTCGCATTCGGAACTTGCATTAAGGCGTTCTATCACAGTCGTCCATTGTTGTGCATGGACGGCACATTCTTGGTCGGGAACAAATGGCAAATATTGACAGTTGTGGGTGTTGATGGAAACAATCAGATTCTACCTGTTGCTTTCGCCTTTGTGAAAAGCGAGAACTTTGAGAGTTAGCTATGATTCCTACGGAACTTGAAGATCGAAGTGGTGAAAACTCGTCAAGATGTGTGCATGCTGCATGACAGGCATGCTGGCCTGCTTAGTGCTATCAAACAGTTGCAAACAGGGCAAGAGGAGCTATTTCCATGGCCTGATTTGCAGAGCCGATGGTGCATGAAGCATTTAGGTGCGAACTTCTTCAAGCAATTTAGAAATAAGAAACTAATGAATATGTTTAAGAGACTATGTAAGAAGAACCAAGAGAGCAAGTTACGTTCTCTATGGAAGAATCTTAATGAGTTAACAAGAAAACACAGGGAGGAACGGACGAACAAGACTAGTAGCAGTGAAACACGGGAGCAGACGGAGCCTCTATTCCCTCTACCAACGGAAGATGGGGCGACTAATCATCGTCGAAGGCAAATGCCAATTAAATGTTTCTCAAACTGGATCAAGCACGAGCCGAAAGAGAAGTGGTCACTGTTACATGACACACATGGTGCCAGATACGGTGCCATAACGACTAACTTTGCAAAGGTTCACAACTGGGTAATGAGAGGGATGAGGTGTCTCCCGTTGATCGGAATTATTGAAGGAGTGCTGCGGGGCACAACCAAATACTTTGTGGATAGACATCAAGCTGCTGAAGTAGTAATGAGAGATGAGAAACTATTGTACTCTAGCATGATCACTACAAATATGGATGAGAAAAGTACGAAGGCAGCCAAGCATAGAGCTATTAAAGTAGGCGCACGAACACTATGCTTCGAGGTGATATGCAGAGATAAAGGACGGCGTAGAACCAACCAGAAGGTTGTCACTCAAGAATGCACCTTGCAGGCTGACTGCAAATGCTCATGTAACAAACCCCACCTTTTGCATAGGCCATATTCTCATGTGATAGCCGTATGTGCGTTATTTGAAATGCAACCCGGTACATATCTATCTAAATATTTTATGAAGGAAAAGGTAATGGCAATTTGGAGCAAGGAGCTTTATGGTTATGGTGTTGTCGGTTCTTTCACCACAACTCCTAGTGTTGATGAAAGATTTTGGGTTTCTGATTTTGATGCAAGAACATGGAAAGCAGGGCGTCGAAAAACAAGGCGTATCGGAAATAACATGGATGAGTCAGAAGTTGGTAAACGCGTAAAGAAATGTTCATTGTGCAACCAAACAAGACATACGTTCAAGAACTGCTAGGCACAAAACGAAAAAGATGGAGGAGATGGCAATTCAACGGTGAGGGAGGGATCATCGTCGTCTGTAAGGAGTGGTGGACGACGTCATCATACTAGATGAGAATCTATTTGAATTATCATATGCTATATGTCAAATTTATATTTTATTGATGTAATGTGTATTGTATAAACTCTGTTTTTTACCTAATTGTAAGCAAGTTACATGTAGTTGTGAGTGTTGTGGCTTGATAAATTATTGAAATTTGTTTCAATATATTGTTTTGATGCTTGTATAGTTTTTTGTACACATTTGTTTCTACATATTGTTATGATGCTCGTATAGTTTTTTATGCGTATTTGTTTCTATATGCATTTTAATTATAACTTTCTATTTTGTAATTTGCAGGTATAGCTCACCAGGATGGAGATAACGACTGGCCATTTGAGTTGCTAAATCCGATCGTTGATCGTCATCACCGTGCTCACTTCGCCACTGCTTTTCCAAAGGAGGGACAGGATCTTCTGGAGCTCTGCATACTACGACCGAGGACACCGCAGTACTCCTGGACACTCGATCCTCATTGAATCCCCAGGTAACATCTTATTATTTACATTTCTAAATATGTTTGTTGTAGTATCATGATTTATATTAATTAATTAGTGTGGTGCTGATATTAACCACAAATTTTTGTTTAGTGGGTTTTTAGCATCAGGATTGCTCCCACTCGCCCGAATGGTGGAGGCGGTGCAGGGAAGGGACGTGGGTCACCGGTTCCTATTCGACAGGTCCTTGCTCACCGCGCTGGTGGATTGGTGGAGGCCAGAGACACACACCTTCCATCTACCTGTTGGGGAGATGACGATTACTTTGGAGGACGTCTCGTACCTCCTCGGACTCCCGATTGTCAGTGACCCTGTGGTGCCCCAGGACGTTGACCCGACATGGCACCAGGAGATACTTGACTGGTTCTAGGGTGTGCTTCCAGCTACTGTGTACTGGCCCTTCATCAGCACACATGGTTCGACACTGAGATGGCTCGACAGTTTGTGGTATGCAATTAACCTTTAAAACTTACTTGTGCATACACTGCTTAAAATAACAAGTAAGCTTAAATTTACAGGCGGAGCACATTGTCGAACTGGACAGGTGAGTGGTGAGCCGCCACACAGGCGTACTCGCTGTGGTCATTTGGGTACGGGCATGTTCACGAGCTCTCATGGGGATAACATGAATAGACACCTCGTCCAGTTTGCGAGGGCGATCACGGACGCACCCCTTGACGCCGTGCCGCAATACTTCTAGGGATCGACTGTGCTATAAGCCACATACCATGCACTTTGTGATGGTTATAGACGGATCGCCGACGGCTTGACCTTCACCGGATGTCCACTGCTGGTATAGCTTTGGGCATAGAGAGGTTCAAGATCGGGCAACCCAACATCGACCTGCAGCCTGTTGTACATGCAGGTGATAACGACGTTGACGCTCTGACCATGGGCACCATCTGGTGCCACCGACGGGTAAGAAATTGCAATCACAACTTTGATACTTTCGCTTTAATATTTGTGAGTATTAACGGTAACGTTCTGCATTGATTTTTCTGTTGTCACTGCAGCCTAGGTGGGCACACAAGGCTGTGCGGCTGGGCTACCCGCAATTCGTCGCTGCGTTCGACCACTTCACCGATGACCACGTATCGCTGGATGCCGTACACGGAGACAGAGGTGCAGCTACGTGGCCACCCTATGCACACAAGACGTGGCGTACTAGCACACACGTCGGTTCCTCCTGTTCGACGTCCAAGTCGAGGGCTATGCTGTCCATCGAGTGATGAGTCAGTTCGGTCTATGACAGGAGTTCCCAGTCCAGGTCGGGCGTCTGGTCCCACATGGTGCCCACACGTAAGTTTCCTGTATCGATGTTCTATAATTATTATCATGTAATGCCATCTAATAATACTATATTTATTTCTTATCCACAACCAGACTAGGAAGGGAGTGCATGGGGCCACCCCCTGGCATATACGTATGATGCCATAGGTTGAGGAGTGGGGAGGAGCCCTGGACGACATTTATACTGAGGATGCGGCGTACGACCCACAGGCATACCACGCCTACCGATAGTGGTATACTTCCTGTACCCATCTATGTTTGGAACGTGTCGGGCCTAATCCTCCTAGACACATTCCCAAGGTGAGGGACACATATCCCACCCATACGGACTCGGCTTTGCACGGTGCGGTACGGTGCGTCCTATTTACGATCTCATGTACACTCAGTTTGTAATCATGCTACTATTTCATAATGTATTTTCCAGACTGATATGCTAGGCGGGATCTACGAGAAGTCAGGGAGCTTCCTTTCACGTCTGACCAGTGGATTTAACGTGACCAGAGAGGAGGTGACCTCTTTGCTCGTGAGGTTTCAGGACGGCTCGAGACACGCCCTCGAGTTGGCGGGATGCCGCCAACCTCCCGATGTGGCTCACGGTGTGCCGCTTAGAGGAGGCAGGGGTGTGCACGTACATCTTCACATGCTCTGACCTCCGTGCCACTCATCACACCGCCATTACCGTGAGAGGCGAGTGCTGGACATGTTTGGTCTAGCCAGCCACGCCGGAGGTGAGCACTTAAATGCACTTTTCATATTTTGCAATCATTTTTTTGAATGCTCTCAACAATTCTTTATTTGCTACAAGTTCAAAGATTCGGTGGTTTTCGCCTACAGTTTCACCTGCACCTGACGATTACGAGGGGTAGGCTGATGATCTAGATCACGAGGACTACGACCATAATGATATTGATGTGTCGAGGTATTTCGTCGATGCAGATGAGCCTGGACCATCACAGTTGTAGGGAGCACCACCACCAACGCAGCCTTCTCAGTCGGAGTATGCTACACCTCCAGCTAGACCATAGAGGGCCCACCACGAGCTGACACAGTTGACATACTCGCAGGGGCAGGTTTGGAGGAAGCCTGCCTAGCCGCGAGGAGCCGCCTTGAAACGGGGACGGTAGTAATTTCTTATGTTTTAGATTGTTGGTACTTTTTATCTTACGTACTTAGTTAATCCTTTCAAATATATTGTACGAACTATTATATTTGGTTATGGAATACTATTCATTTCGCCCCCTTGCAGTAGTTTTTTCAGGACGATTAGACACTACCATTAGCTTTCTCATGTTGATTGGACAATACACACAACAACTTTATCAGTGCGATATAACAACACATTGCTAGCAGCTTTCTTAGACTGATTCGACAATACTCTCCACACCACCAAGCGACCAAACACTGCCCATCTCAGATAGATGGACAACACACTAGCGAACTCAGAGCGAAGTGACAACACCCTACCACCCACTACTTTTTCAGACTGAAACGACAACATGCTGCAACCCACTTTTTTAGACCAGAGTGGCATATAAAACCACTCCCCACCCAAACAACCCTTCTTCTCTATCCCAACCTCCACTCCAAACCGCAAACACACATACACATCTCCCACTCACACTTCACCATGGCTGGATCCTCTAGCAGAGCAATCTCATGGACACCAGATATGAGCAGCGTAGCCCTTCATTACACGATGAGGGTTACGCATAACGAGGAGGATGATCCGTTCAAGGAGGAGAACCTAAGTAAAATGGTGTCCAAATTACAAGTGTTGCGTCCGACATCATCAAGGCGTGACGAGACAATCTCTGGCCTGAGCCTTGTGACCTCTGACGACCTCAAGGCGTACTTGCAATGGTGGCGTCAAAGGTATTTAAGGGTGTGCGAACTAGCTAACCACCCTCCTGCTACAGGTTTCTTGTCAATATCTCGTAGGGTACTGATGTTACCCGATCAGTATGCAGAGCATATTAAGGTTAGTTATTTCATATTTGTTTCTCGTACTAATCTTTTTAGCATTATCCATAACTTCACTACTTCATATGCTCGTCTTGTGTGTTAGTCATTTCCCGATGAAGAAGAGTTGATTAACAAAGATATCCTAGAATTCGTAGCGATATTTGTGCTCTTCAGCGGTGGTGTCATGCCTGGTTCGCGTAGAAGCTGCACAAGAGGATCTAACTACAGGGGTAGAGATCCACCGATCACTATTGCACCAGAAAGTTCAAGAAGACGTTCAATTACCACGGAAGGAGGGCTTGCTCCTAACTATGGCGATAACGATTTTGTGTCACCTCCACCTCGACGTTCAAGCACTACGATAACTGGTCGTTCAAGAACTATCAGAACTGGCCGTTCAAGCACTACTACAACAGGCCATTCCAGGAACTATGGCGATAACGATGATGATGACGATTTCGTGTCACCTCCACCTCGACGTTCAAGCACTACCACAACTGGCTGTTCAAGCACTACTACAACTGGCTGTTTCAGAAACAATGCACGAAGACGTTCAACCAACACTAAAGGACGGGTACCTCCTAACCGTACAAATGATGATGACGATGATTTCATGCCACCTAGACCATAAACCAATATACCCCTACCATCCAATTGACCCTTCGAATCCCCTATTCCGAGATCCATGGCCATAGAATGTATAGTTCTGTGACATGTACCAGTGTTGTATCCCAGTTTTATGAATTCCTTTTGTATCTTTGGTGTTGTACAATCTGTGACAGAGGTAATTGCGACAAACTTTCTGTCGCAATTTGGAATTGCGACTGCCTCTTTGGTTTCGCTCGTTTCCTTCGCGTCGCGCGTGTGATGTCGCCTTTGCACCTAAGATCGGGTCATTATCATACCATGACGCCACCTACCTTTTCTTTTGCTTGCACTTCGCGTTGCTTCTTTTTCTTGAGCATCTCGTCCTCATAAATGAGCCTCTTCTTCGCCGCCACGTCTCCCAAAGCGAGCACCTTTTTTCTCGGTGTCAGCGGAGATGCTCGAGACGCAAGTCGCATATGTATTATTAAAAAAATTCTGAAAAAAGAAAAGAAGAAATGGGATCTCTATCGCCCAATCATTTGTCGACATTGGTCTGTCGCCGTTTGGTTGGGCAACGTGGTCTCTGTCGCCATTTGGTTGGGCGATGTGGCTCTGTCGCCGTTTGGTTAGGCGACTGAGAGCCGGCGTGGTGACGTGGCGCTTTGTCGCCCATTGGTTTGGCAAAATTTAGCTGTCGCTGAACGAACAGCCAACAAAGGTGTATTTCTGCAATTTTTTTATTGGACATATATTTTTCAATTTGTAAAAAAAATGTATTATTAAAAAAAATTCATATACCAGAGCTCTTTACTCTCAGATTCTCTATCCAGCATGAAGGGTTTTGGACCTTGCTTAGCCAACAGATCATCATCTCTAACTTGGAAGGGCAGCACATGTCGATGCCATGTATTGTAGCAAACCAGCACTGTAGCACGTGAATCTAGACCGTTGGCTCTAGAAAAAGAGGGCGTAGATATGCGCAGTTGCTTATTGTGCAGCAACTGCAACATGATCTCTGTCCTGCCCCGAAAATGATCGCCAACTACTTTATCATGCCCTTTCAAAAGGCTGGTTGGCTTTGGAAACAGCGTTGTCATGTTGTGCCCAACAACCAGCAGGATAGGTCCAAATGCCAGCCTTGATGCTATTCACCCCACGGAAAACGCAAGTGACCGGTGACCATGATGATAAAGAGGGCAACTAGCGATCAGAAAAGCCATGTTATGGCAGAAAAGAGCGGCATGGCATCAAGAGGCAGGAAGTGACACAGCATTTGACTAGTCCCTTAGGCGGTTAAGCCATTAACTAGCAAGCTGTATCAGAGCTAGACACTCAAAAGGCTTGTACTTACAAATGCTGCAAATAGGAACCGAGTTACAGAGTAGAACAGACGAACCTTAGAACTGCAGTAATAGCTGTAAATATCCTTGTATTGAGTTACAGAGTAGAACAGACGAAGGACCTTTATAGAACACTCAACACGCACTAAAAAGAAGAGCAGAAATCATATTAAGTTGTGAGGTTCAGAAAACTTTGCGTGAGATTAGCTTAGTGATGAGGAAGGATGGTAGTGCTTTATATTTCCAACACCTTGTACAAAGCATTACGGAAAACATGTTTTAGTGAGTTTGGTTTTGCAGAATGCAGCACAACAATGACTACTACAATGGACCAAAACGGGGCAAGGCAGGCAGGCAGACAGCAGAAGATGCATGCAGGGGCAGCGCCCACCACTGGAAAACAGCGGTCCTTCAGGTCAGAGTTGGGACTTGAGAATTTTTCCCTAGAAGAACCCTGACTCGCTTTAAACAGTAAGACTACAGAGCACAGGCTTCAGCTGCCAGTAGAGAAGCAGTGGGATGAAAACGGATACTAATTCGGATATCAATTTTTTTTGTCTTTGTTCTTCAATAGGAAACAAATAGGATATAGAATTTTCTATCGAATTCATATTCTTGTTTGTGGTGTTGAGCTTATTCAAATTCATAAAAATGAACCTCAAATTCATTATATATTTATTTAAATGATAGAAACAAAATTCGGATATCAATGGGATACAGTTCGGATATTTTTCACCTTTTATTTATGGGAAGCAAATAATGCGTAATTTTTTATCTAATTTTATAATCTTATTTTTTATAATGAGCTTGCTAAAGTGTTAAAAATGAAAACCAAAATCGTTATATATCTATTTAAAATGTCGAATTTGTTCAGAAATTCGGATATCCGTTTTCATCCCTGCAGCACTAGCATGTTTGGTCAAATAGACTATTTGAGTGCAAGGTGACCACAATGTCTGTACATATCTCTCTCCTTCCACTTGCTATAAAGGGCAAAAAATAAACATTAACAATCCTGGGCAAAATCATTATCTACAATCAAAACGATCAATTCCCAACAAGACAAAACATCAAGGGAGGCCTTCTCCCCATATTTCATCACTAATTTTAACTATATATATATATATTGCGTTTTTCCTATATAAATTACTGAACCTCACTAATTTTAACAAGTGACTTCTTGGTAGTTCTGATTGGGTGAGCTTCTACCGCACTGATCCAGCCCGCCGGCAGACAACGTCGAGAGCGTCAACAACTGTTCCTGAGAAAGCAGCAATGGCTTGGAACATTCCTGGCAGGCCTGTCTGGATGTTGTTCAATGTCATTGATCTAGTTACCTCGACAGCCTTAGCATGCCTTGTCATCTCATCCACAACCTTCCGACGGCATAGTGCAATCTCGGATTTCTTCTCTGCAAGAGGATCACGGGCATCATACGAATGGCTTTCAATTCCATCACGCCCGCTGCCAGGAAGGCCAAGGCCAACCATTGAGTACGATTGGTAGTACTTTTTCTCAATGGACCTGAGCGAGTTAGTTTTCTTTTCCAGCTCCTTAGAATATGTCTCTGCCCGTTTCTTGATCTTCATTTCCTCTGCCTGCTTAGTGTAGATGACATGGACGACATTAACGAAGCTCTTGATTGCCTCTGAAGCCACGGCATCTGGAAGCCGGTCCAGTGCTTGCTTCCACTCGTCACAGAAAGTGGTGAGTTCACGCGAGATCAGCGAGGTGTGAGCCTCTTGTGGGGCATTGCTGTCCACTTGAAAGAGTGTGAGCTTCAGCCAGCCATAGAGAGCACGGATGTAGTCGCGTTGATACTTGATGAGGCGGTTGAAGTTTGAGTGCCATGCTGAGACAGCAGCCTCAAGATCACGGGTCGCAAGCCGGTGAAGATCAGATGTTGACTCAGCCATGGAATTGTCCACCAGACCACGGACCTGCTGAACAACTTCATTCTGGGTCTCATGGAAATGGTTCATGGCTCTCCACATGCTCAACAGCCTGCATGTCAATATTCAGAAATAATTAAGTACCCTCATGCAGCATCACAAGATATGAAATTGGAGATGTGGGAACAGGGAGCAAAACTTACGCAAAACAAAGCTCGACAAGCTGTGGTGCAAGCTCATTGTCGCGGACTCTGACAATGGCTGAAGATGTGGTAGTAGCAGCCTGTGAAGTAACGATGATCAATGACTGCAGCTTGTTTATGGAGGCCTTGGTCTTGTCCAGCTTGGCACTATCCCTGCCTCTGTATTCCAGGCTTTGAAGGGTAGAAAGCTTCTTCCCATGCTCAATCTTCACACTCTCTCTAGCCTGCACCATTTAAAAATTAATCCATATGTTAGAAGTTCCGAATAGTAGGATAAAAAAAACTGCTTAGTGAACAAAAAGAATTTCAACTACAGTGCCACAACTTGACGACAAGAATCCATTCCATCCCGAATTAAAGAAGCCAAATGAACACTGGTTTGCTTCACTCAAATTATCTAACTTGAATGCTATAAGTTTTATACTTGCAAAGCAAAGGGTAACGCCCCTAAAAATTTCTGATGCTCAAGACATAGATGTGCTAAATCTAGCTTTGGCATTATGACACCAAAGACACAGATGCACGCAAGACACTAAGACAATTTCTTGAGGATCCAAACCTTTATACAGTAAAGAATCTCAAAGGACAAGCGTAGTTTTAAGTTTAGACAAAAAATAGAGCATAAAGGAGGCGAGAAGAATATGAATGTGTGGTTAAGAGGTCAATTGCCATGTATCGTGCTTGCTGCCTTCCCTGAAAGCAGTGAAAATTATCGATCAAATGCTCCAGCTGATCCAAAGTAGGAAAGTGCAGGACCTCCCTAAAGATGCTTTATGGAACAGAATCAGATTCTTCTTCCATGCTAGCTGAACAAAAGGGTAACTTCTCAACATTAAAATTGTGTCAAGATACCAAATATATTTAGATCATAGCAAGTGGACATCCGCTACTATCCTCTAGGTAATATATTTGGATCAAAAGCAGGTGGAGCCAAGACGAAAAGTTTCAAGATGCTTCACCAACAACTAATGATTTAGACACCAAACAAATTTTCATAGCAAACAAAAATCTCAATTCGAGTGCTGTACTCAACTGTTAACTATAACTAACAATCACCAATGGCCATGTAATCATGAACAGAAGACCGAAATTACCTTGACCTCCTCATAGAGCTTCTTCTCCCAAGCCAAAAGCCGCTCCAGTGTCGACCCATGGCTCTTCCCTTCCATTGACTCCATCTCTAGCGCATTCGTGTCCAGCTTGTAGCGTACAGCCAATGGTGGCTTGGATGTCCAGGTCGACGACAGTGCTGATAGCACGCTATTGGAGTGATACACCGTCTCTGCGAAAGAAGAAATCAAATTAAGTAAAACAGATAAGGCATTGTGACCATTTGAATCGCAAAGCATTGCATTTTCGTTCCAATGTCGAATCGCATTTTGATTTTTGAGGCACAATTTGTGTACTGCGATTACTTTTGAGCTGCCGGAAGTTGCGGTCGAGCTGGGCACGGCTGGCCTCCAGGAGCTCCGACACGTCGTTGCCGGCTTCGGCTGCCTTGACAAAGTACTCCTCGATGGCCGCCACGATTTCCGCGAGCGTGCGGTGGCGCACCACCATCCGCATCTCGGCCGCCGCCGTGAGCGTGGACGAGGAGTCCCCGGCCTCCGACCTCTCGTCCCTCCTCAGAGGCAACGGCACGGCAGCATACTCCGACGGCGCCGTCCCGCCGTACACCGATCTGGCCGCGAAGCCGTACTCCGATCTATTCCCCATCTCCCCCTCCTCCGATCTGGTCTCCGACGTCGTCGTGGACGCGTAGTGGTTCTCCTCATCCTCCCATCCGCCGCAATGCACCTCCTCCCTTTCCTCCTCCTCGTCGCCGTCAACCTCGTTCTCCTCTTTGAGGTGGTGGCGGCGGCGGTGGAGGTTGCTCCGGGCCTTCTCCTCGTCCTCGAGCACGCGGAGGCGGTTGGCCTCCTCGAGGTCGGCCTTGCGCCGATCGAAGAACTCGGAGTCCGGCGGCGACGGCGGGTAGAAGTTCTCCCATTCCCACGCGGACGACGAGGACGGCGTCCCCACCACCGGCTTCCGGAACGACGACTGCGCCGGGCTCGCCACGCTGGATTCGGACAGGATGTGCGGCACCTTGAGGCGCGACACCCGTGGAGCCCTCACCGAAGCAAGCTGCTGCGGCGGCGGTTGCTGGTGCTGAGCGAGCGGCGTCGGGGGCGGGAGCGAGGAGGACGCGGTGGTGGAGGGCACGGGCGGCGTGGGCGCGAGCGCGGGCGGCGCGGCGGTGGTGAGGAGGACGGGCGCGGTGTGGTGGGAGACGGCGAGGGAGGGGTGGCCCTGGGCGAAGCGGGAGAGCGCGGCGGCGATGACGCGGAGGGAGCGGAGGTAGTCGGCGTGGGAGGAGGCGAGCAGCTGCCGCGCCGCGACGGCGTCCTTCATGTGGCGGCGCCGCTCCTTGCAGCGCCGCACCGTGTCCTCCTGCTCCACCTTGGACGCCGCGCAACCCATCACAGCAGATCGGCTCTCCTCTGCTACGCTCCTCCGATTCGACTCGATCTGAGGAAGGGTTGAGTGTCTTGTCTCTTCTTCGGAATGAGATCCAACGCGGTCGTAGCAGTGCTCGAGTGGTGGGAGTGAGCTGCCTTCTCCTTGCTTCTACTGTGCTCAGTTTAATTTGGCTCGTCTTTATTTTTTAACGCCTTCCTGTTGCTTTCGTGTTTCCTGGCCGGGCTGGCCGTGTTCAGTGGGCCATAACCAAGGGATTTTAAGCTAGGGGTGAGAAATGGATTGGTACCGATAAATATTGCTCTTTTTTATTTTATTTTATATATATTTTTAATTTAGAACTGAATACGGGCTATCTGGATACGAATACGAATATGGGTTATCCAGACACGGACAAGGAATGGGTGTATGGGTTTCAGATCGAAAACGGATAAAGATGTATGGATAATACACGCATGTATAAAATAATATACGTTGAACCAAACCATATGAGTACATGACTATAATGGTAAGTTATATATCAACCAAATCCAATAGATATCATAAAAAGAATATGCTACTTGAGAATCAATAGAACTAACTAATTGTCGAGATAAATGGGTTGCCATGAAAAATATGTAATGAATGGACCAGGTATTGCCAGATATCCAAATAGAAAAAATTCAGATATACAGATCCCGTTTGGTATTTGCCTGATATTGATTGCACCGAATCCAATCTCGAAACTAGATTCAAATATCTGGATCCCATCCGACTCCAACCGAATAGTCATATCCCTTCCCGAATCCAGTCCCGATCGGATCTAGCTTCGAATCAGGCGAGAAATATCCAATCTGTTTTCACCCCTAATTTTAGTGCTTGTGAGCTGATTTTACCTGCTTGAGTTTTTTATTACTTCATCCGGCCGTAAATAGTTGTCATTTTAAACATCAATACGGTCTCCAAAGTACATATTTGACCACTAATTTTTCTTATAATATATTTATAAATTTCAATAAAATTATAATTTTTTATAGTACTTTTTGAGATAAATCTATCAGCCAGATTTTCTTGTATCTAGTTTAAATATTTAAAAGGATATTTACAGTTAAATAACTATACGTGACCGGAGGGGGTGTGTTTTTTTTTGGAAACATAGCTGCTTGAGTTAAGTTACTAGTATCAAACTCATCGACAAACATGCCGCGTAAAACTCGAAATATGCATCGAATTAAATGATTTCTTCTACCATGCCTTGAGTAACCTCGCTCACCCCATTAGTGTTCTTATTTTTCCGACTAGCCTTACTAGTTCCTGGCCTCAAAGCATCGAGGAATTGTATCATCTGCTTTGGGGGTTGAAGGTTCCCGATCTTTTCCCGATTCATCAATCCGATCTCGAACGAACAGTACTGTTTGCATCGCTACAGTGGAAACCGGTGTTTGCGGCGTTATTTGTCTACGAATTAATACGCAACAATGATATGCCTTCAACTGTGGGCAAAGGCGGAGGATGCGGTTCCGAAAATCAAATATCGTGAACTCAAAATCAAACGCAACAACACCCTTTTCATAGCGCGTGAAAATTTTACACTCTTTTCATAACGGTTGAGAGAGCCAATGGCATCGTGCATCAAGGCTGTTTTAGATCAATCGTTCGTCAAGATTTAGGTGCAGTCAAGTCAAGCGGGTAATAACGAATAACTACATGCCTGCGTTTCCATTGTCAGAAATATTAGTAGAAAACTTCAGTTTGGAGGGGCATGAGACGACCAAAAGCCGGCCTTTGTGTTAACCACATTAGAAGGTGCCTTCGCTAGTTCCTAGTTTAAAAGGATTAACGAGAGAGAGAGAGAGAGACCCTCCCCTGCCTCTTTCTCCCTTGGATTAGTATTTTATTTAAAATCGTTGCTTATCTAACTTCTGTAGCGTCTTGTACCTCGTTTTTTTTACTGATCTAGCCGAGCAGTGGTTTCTTCTCGGAAGGCTGCACGCGCGAGTCTGAACTCCGAACAGGGCAGTGACCACGCTTCTAAGCACCATCTTGGTCGGTCCCCCTTTTCAATCCGTGTGTCGGCGCCTTTTGCTGTTCATTCATCTCGATGTAAAACGTGATCGCTTTTTAAGGTCTCTTACTTTGTTTTACGTAAATCTAGGCCCTGTTTAAACGGAATCGTAGATTTAGTTCTCCCCATCAGTGAAGACGAGACAAGTGAAGCGTAGAGCAGTGTGGGAGCCAGCGAAGCATGGAGCAGCGCACTGTCATGACCAACGAGCGTGGGAGGCCTGTTCCGCCATCGGAAAAGAACTATATTTATAATTTCATTCAGAAGGAACTGTATTTGCGGAAAAAAAATGAGATAAAAAGCTAAACAATGATCTAGTTACGAACACAGCGCATGTCATCCAGCACATGTCATCCGTGCATTTCAAGTCATCTATCAAGTCCCCGTGTATTTCGCCCATGGGCCACAGGGGGTCGTCGTCCTTGCCAAGTACATCATCGTCCATCGGAGGGCAGGACAGCCTCGATATGATTTGCCCTAATTTGTCAAGGACAAAACACAAAAGCAACTTTGAAAAGGAGCAGAGAATGCAATAAGGGCGGTTGGGTGAGCTGTAGCTTTTTTTAACTATTTTTTATTATCTAAATTGAAAAATATCTGTAGTTTTTTATAAGAGATCGTTCGATAAATAACTAATTTTTCTTAGTAATAAACTGCAAAAGAAAGTACAGTCAAGCTTTCAGTCCATATATCAAAATTCATTTTATCATTGCCATCCTTCATTTCCACATGTCCAAGGTGAGGATGAGGATGCTAAGGAAGAAGAAGAAACGATTAGAACGAGGGCACCTATAATCAGTAATCCTAGCATAAATATTTCTGAAGATACTTCTAGCGGTGGCAGCTATACACTTACTGCCGCTTATGCTTTTGTTCTATTTGAAACCAGAGTTGGTCTCTGTTTCGAGTAAGTTCATAACTTGGCTCTTTATTTATTTGAATTTTTTATTGTTTACTTGAATAAATTCATGTCTTTTATCTGTATCAGACCCCGACCTCTTCTCCTTGTCTGATCATCAAAGCTCAAGAAGAAGTGCCAACTACAGAGGAACCATTGACTGATCCCACGGCTGAGTTGACCCTGGCCATCTTGGAGAAAAGGTTAGCGCCTATGGCTTGGTGGAATAAGGGAAAAATTAGTCTAGTGACACTCAATTGTTGGTTTTTAGTGATGTGTCTATGACATGTGGGTCCATTTGAGTGTATGACAGTGAATCAGAGTGTCATAAAGTGAATCATAAATTTTAAAGAGTGTTGCTGACGCCAATCTCCCGTGGAATAAGTGGTCGGAGATGCTCCAACCAGTGTAGAGAGGAAATGGCTACAACTGCAACCGTCGTAAAGGAAGTGATTAGGAATGCTCCGACCTCTATAAGGGATGGAGTTAAGAAAACTACAATCACTGCAAATGAAAGCATCTCCAAATCCTCCCCTAATTAAAGTTCGCAAGGTTCCGGCTCAGGGAGCCTGTCCACGTGCCCACCTTGGAAACTTTGCGAAAAACCCTCTATGCTTCTTGGAATTACTGATAGGTCCTCAGAATTACTAATAGGTCCTTCGCGATTTTTATGAGAGGAAGATTTTCTTTTCTAAATCGCATTTGGGTCCTCGCATACCGCTTTTACGGAAAAAACCTTCGTTAAATTCAAATCGCGAATAAGCCCTTTTCTAATTTTTTCAGATAGCAGATAGGTCCAAAACCAACATCTGTGTCCTTACTTTACGCTAGGTCCTTTCTCCGCTTTTCTCAGAAAAATGTTTTCGCCACCGTAAAAATATGTTCAAATTCTATCTCTAGACTTTTTCCTCCATTCTTTCCAAAAATATTTTGCTTCGCTTTTTCCAAAAAAATGTTTTGTGGTCCGCTTTCCCAAAAAAAAATTGTGGTCCGTTTTTTCTCCGAGAAAAACACAAATTTGTTTTTTTCGTTTCACGTACGCGACGCATACCGCTTAGTCCTTTCTCCATTTTTATAAAAAGATATTTTCGCGGTTCGCTTTTCCTCGCTTCCAAAAAAAATCCGTGGTCCGCTTTTTTTTTCCGAGAAAAACACAAATTTGTTTTTTCGCTCACGCACGCGATAAAATTTGTTTTGATCCGCTTTTCTCCAAAAACATAAATTTGTTTTCCTGTTACTAAAGGCGCGCGTCAGCCGCTTCCTTTTCTAGTATGTGATATGACGCTTGCCGTTAATGAGCCACTCCAAGCCGTCCCAGACCAGAAAGTACGTCAATATTCAACCTTCGAATAAGCTGCTGTTAGAAATTTTGTCTTGGTTTTTGAGTAGGAAAACACATGTTGAGACTGGTGTGCCTGGCTCTACTAGTAAGACTGGTGCGCTTAGGGTGTGGAGACCACCTTTTGAGACGAGCAATATTGTGACCAGGGTTAACAAAATAAAAAAATCGATTTTGAATGATTTTTTATTTTCAAAAATCAGTAAAAATCAAGCGAAAATCGGTAGAAAATCCAAAACAGCAATTAATGAAATGGAACAAAGACGCTGTTAGATTTTTTTTATAAATTTACAAGAGTGATTATATTATGAAATTTTAATGAAACCATATATAGTGCCAAAGTATCATGTACTAAAATTTTTAGAAATATTAGACTTCGTTTAGTGCTCATATAAAATCAAAAACAGAAGAGTATATACAATTATAGTAGCACTTTCAGAATTTTTAAAAAATACACATATCTGATCATCATCTAAAAATTTTAAAAAAAATCATTATAATTATGTCAGAACAACACACAAAAATTTTAAGAAATATTAGACTTCATTTTGTACCCCTATAAAATGAAAAACTGAAGAGCATATATTTTGACAATACCACTGTCATAATTTTTTTAAAATATATATATCTGATAATTATCTAAAATTTTTATATAATCATTATCACTGCCTCATGACCTCACACAGAAATTTCCAAAAAAATTAACACTTTTGCTAACTTTTTTAATTTTTTAGATTTGCATCTGAACTCGATGGTTTATCGAGCGGTTTTTATCACCGAGCCACCTCGATACAAGCAAAAATCGTCCATTTTGTCAATCCTGGCTGCGATTTGTTAAGGGCCCCAAATACGTAGGCTTGCTTTTTTACGGATGAAACATGCCTGGTTAAGAGTCCTCGTCAATGTATTTCTTCTTCTTTTTTTCCTTTGGTCGGTAGCCTTCACTTAAAACCATTTTTTTTCCCCTGTGTTCACTGTCGAAGTGTACAAATTGAAAATTCATTTCCTTTCATCGGTCAAGTGTAGACGTACGAGGTTGCAGTTGTCGCAATTGCAAGACTCTTCGTACGCCATGCCAAGGCTTCTCGACCATTCTGTTTTCTTCTTCTACGCATGTTCTTTGTCGTGCGAGGTCAGAGTATCATGTCGTACGTTACGTATATGTGGCACATGATTCCACACCACTATTTCTAGCTCAAAAAGTTTCTGGATAAAAACGAAATAAGAAACAAACAAGCCGCAACACGAGCAAACAATTCCACGTGATAACATGACGTACAGGACTCTTCTCGTTAAGCACGTCTTGGACACGGGGCTTGTGCACGAGGACGTTTGAAAGGAAGCTTCCTGTCGTATGAGTCGGTGCGACATCGGTGTATTACTTATGTAATAATTGTATTCGTCATATGTAATAAAATGCATTATACCATTAGGTAAAAAAAACAAGATAAATTAGAAAAAGAAGATATCATCTTCTCACAAAATGCATAATGACCATGAATATATGGCTTTGCAAAGTGCTAAAATGCATAATGACCATGAGAGTGTAGTGGATTCAATGTGGGAATGAAGTGGACTTGCAGGAGTATTGTAAGCAACATGAAGTAGAGGGAAGGAGTAGGTGTTGACAATGGCTGCCTTCGATATGTCTCTTCCTCTCTACTACTTCACATAACGCTAGGGCATCCCATCAGAATGAGGTAGATATGGGTGTAGAGGTGGGCACACTGCCGAGCCTTATATTTTTGGGATTCAATGTGGGAATGAAGTGGACGAGGCAACATGAAGTAGAGGGAAGGAGTAGGTGTTGACAATGGCCGCCTTGAGCAGACGAGATAGTAGTAAGATCGCGCTCTTTTGGCCCGAGAACCAGCACGATGCGGCGGTATGGCCGTCGCAAGACCGACACTATAACACGTAACCGCGGTCGGACCTGATAACTCAGGGTATGAGGAAGCTCAGTATGAAGATCACCGACCCACAGAGCGTGAGCATTATAGATGTATCCAACAGCACAAACGCCACTTCGCCGCCGACACCTGAGAGAGACGGGTCAGCTCTCTCTCTCACCTGGCTCTCTCAATTTCTCCCTTGCTTATCCGTCTCTCTCAATTTCCATTGCTTCTCTTCCTCACTCCCTCGTTGTCATCTCTCTCGCTCGTGTTCAGCACATCCCTCTCGTTCTAAAAATAAATAAATTTTAGTTCTTTTTTCTATAATATTTGTATCAACTGTCTTAACTCTATGTGTCTCTGATTCCTTTCTTCTCGTCACAATAGTGAAAATGGACTGGGCCTGGGTCGGCATGGCACGAGTACAAATAGACTGTGTTTGGGCTCGCCGAAGGTGAGTCGGGCCAACCCGACACGACACGGTGGACACGACGAGTCGTCGCGACTCAGCACGATTTAGACACGAAACATAATAGATCCGTGCCGGGTCAGCCCGACCCAGACGACGCACACCTGTATACGGGTGGAGAAGTTTGGCTCAATGCGGGAGCTCGCGCTTGCTCTCGCTGGTTACATCAATGAAGGAGAGAGAAAGCTTCAAGCAAGTGTTGTGTATTCTGAAATCTGAATAACAAGGAGAAAATAATGGAGAAAAAACAAGTGGCATGGCCTTCTCATGGCCTATAGGCTATGAGTAAACGGTTACTGGTAGCGTCCGATACCATGTGTAACATTCCGTTTTCAATTTCTTGGTGTTCGAATTTCAAAATCTGAACTCGTTGCATTTTATTTGAAATTAATCCAGCTTAAATTGAATTTTTAAAGTTAAAAAGGATTTAATTAGATTAATCCATACTTCAAATTAATTATTTCTTATTTTTATTGGATTCCTTGTGCTTCATTTGATTTTTTCTGTATTTTTGGGGATTTTTCTGGATTTATTTGCTATTTATTTGATTTATTTGAAGTTTATTCGGATTTTCTGAATTTTTCTTAATTCCTAAATCCCTTTTTCCTTCTTATGGGCCAATTTCACTGTTCCTCCTCATCGCCTACATCGTTTTCTCGGCCTCGCTTCAATCATACCGCCCATTTCTCGCCTGACCCACCACTACTAAACCTCATCTTCATCAACCGCTGATCGCCGATCCAAGGGCTAACGTCATACGCCACCGGCCAACCCAAACCCTAAACCGCACTCGCGCCTTGCCGTTGATTTCAATCCGACGGCCCTCAAGCGCCCACGCCGCCAAAGCAGCCATTGCCAGTGCTAACCCTAGCCCGACCAACCTCACTTTCCGTGCCATTTCCCGCAACCCTAGGCTATTTAAGCCCATTCCGAGTTCCGTGCCATGTTCGCCACCTCGCGCCGCACGTTTCCCCTCTTCTCTCGCCGGCGGAGACGCCGTCTGGTGACCGCTAGCCCTCGCCGGAGTTCCAACTCATGCCCGAGTCCCTCCGCCGCCTCTATCTTTCACTCCGATGAGTCTCCGGTGACACCGGTGGTACCTTTGAGTTCCCCATGTCATTCTCTACCTGTTTCGCTTTGTCTCGTGGCTGATCCGTCATTCCTCCGCCACTTCGCATGACGTCGTCTCCATCTCCGGTGTCTTGCGCCGCCGCCTCGCCGTGCATCTTCCTCGCCAGCTGGAGTCGTCCGATCCTCTTCCGACGGTTCGGATCGCGCCACGCCGTCCCCGTTCACGCCTCGCCTCGTCAGCAGTCTTGCCAGTCACACGGTAAGCCGCCACGCCAGCCCTCTCCGCGCCGTGTCTGCCACGTGTTGCCATGTGTGCGTCACCTCATCGCTGTAGATCTGAGTGTTCACCATGTGGTTGCCCTGTAGCGCCACATCATCATCGCGTGTCCGCGCCACGTCACGCCATCGTGTGCCCTAGTACCATGTGTCCGCCACGTCATCGCCACCGAGTCGAGAACTGTGTCACTGACTCATGGTCCCCACATGTTCTGAGTTTTCCGTGATTTTCCGAAAATCCGAGCCCAACCAATACGAACCCGACACGTGGCCATTCTTGTGTTTTTCCTGATTTTCTTTTCCATTTAAACTTCGGAAGCCCCGTTCTCCTCCGTTCGAACTCCGATTCGAATGATTCAAATTTCTAAATTCATCTAAAATCATGATCTATCTGTTGGTGCATTTATTTTTAATTTTTGGATTTTATTTATTTTTGTTTTATTTATTTTTGTCTCATTTCGCGTGTTTCGTGTGTAGACGACGCATGGCTGAGCGAATGAGCATCCGACGTGAGGTAGCAGTAGGGGAGAGGTTGAAGGCAAGTCTTCCTTGACCATATTGAACCCAATTTTTATGAAATATTACTTTGTTTTAAATTATTGCATGCGCATTTATTTTGTGATCTTGTACTTTAATGCCATTTTAAATGATTAGATAAATGCCAACTGGTTATGCCCACATTGACATTCATCTTGACAACCATTGACCCCTAGGAAAATTAATTACTATTAATATTAACCATTTTGGTATTATGGGATCAGAGAAAATGCTTAGCCATGCTTAATCACGTCGGTACATTTTCCATTATGGAAATACTTTCATATTTGATTCAAAATGAATTGTGGAAATTATGGCAATTGGTGTTGCCGGTATTAATTTGAAAATAAAAGTAAAAAATGGTTTAGACCGGGGCGGATTGGTTGTATGGCGGGTGCGGGATGCACAAAATTGAATGTGATTATCCGCCTACCAATTAAGGACCTGTCGTGTGTTACCATGGGCCATGCTATACAGTACAACCACATGTCTATAATGGGTACGACCTGGCTAAGTAATTTGTATGTATCGTTATTTGACTTCGCCATTGGGATGTGCGGTTTGCCGGGAGGGTACTTGCAAGGCGCAAGAGGGGCTTCAGATCGGCGGATGTAGCCCTAACAACTGTGAAACCTTAGCGCGGAGTCGAGAGCGGTATTATGCATTGTAAAGGCCTTGTCATGATCTCTCGCGCAAGACACCAAAGGAAGTGTGTCAATAGCTTGGCGAAAGGGGTTGATCATGTCGTGTGGGTAAAGTGTACCAACTCTGCAGAGTCAAAACTACTTGAGTAGCCGTGCCCACGGATAAGGGCAAGCGTGGAACGCTTTCACATAGTAGATTTTTCTGGTTTTTGGTTTTAAATGGAAAATGATGGATTTGGTTTAAAATGAAAATGTGGTTGGGAATCCGTGAGTGGCTGGAACTCCGGATATTAGTTTGGCAGTTGGAGCCAACCAGGTAGTTAGAACCTGGAAAATTGTTATACTTCAAAATTTAATTAATTATGCTATTTACATTTTGTTAAATGCTGCTTTATGAAATTATTACTTTATTTAAATTTCAATTTTGCTTTATGCAAATAAACCCTATATGCTTCCTTTGTTCAAGCCTTGCATGTAATTATTTGCATTAAGTTTCCAAGACTTGCTGAGTATGTTGTATACTCACCCTCGCTTTTCATTGCGGGGCTGCTTATTCTATAAAGCAGATGAGGAGATCAGAGCATGCAATCCTCCGTTCGACATCTGTGGTGAAGACTTTGAGGAGGAGGAGGACTACCCGGACACTACAGGAAAACGTGGTTGATTCGTCGGCCAACACTATTTTCATCGACCTAAAATAAGCTGTCGAAAATAAGTTTGTAAATTCGTCGGCCAAGCGAAGCCGTCAAAAATATCTATATAATTTCGTCGGCCCGAAACAGCCGTCGAAAATATCAAAATAATTTCGTCGGCCGAAAAATAGCCGTCGAAAAAATGGAATAATTTAAATTACCGAAAAATAGCCGTTAAAGTAATACTTACATTCGCCGGCTTGGCCGAAATAATCGAGCCCTAAAATCGGTTCATTCCCCTCAACTCCCGCTTCATCCCCCACACCCTTCCAGAGTTGCCTACCATTGTCAACTGGACTTACATTCGTCCTTTTTCGTATTTTCGTCGGCTTTTGGCCGACGAAAATAATGCGGATTCCTGTAGTGGGACTACTAGGGAGCGTACCCCAGTCGATTGCCTGTGGGCACATTGACTGACTCTTTTTGTTGCTACATTTTCCGCTGCTACTTACTCACTTAAGCCGTAAGGCTCGATACTTGTAATAATATGATGATGATGTTTACTCTTTTTTGTTTATTTACTGTTAATTACTTTATGATATGTCTGTCTTATCATCACTGTATGACTGTGTGTGCTAACTGTTCCTGGACTAGTACGGTTGAAATATAGAGAGTTCGGATTTGATAAATCCGGGTCCCTACACCAAGACGTGAGAGCTGTAGCAATTTCGTACTTTGAAACGTCAGCGCTCACCAGGCACGAGCTTCCATGACGCACCTGATCGATCGATCACATCACACATGCCAACCCTTTCGTTTGCCATGGGCATGCAGGTTCGGTCAAGACGGCAATGCGCGCGTGATTAGACCCAAAGAAAAAAAAAAGGTTGCACTTACCGTTTGACTAGAATAATCAATCGGAAATAATTTGGCCGGTGTGCCCCCTTATCTATACCTAATGATTTATATCCGAACGTCCGAAATTTTCGGATACATTGTAACATTTTTTTATACATGTGCAACATTTTTCGTCAACACGTGCAACATTTTCCTTCGACAAACAGTGAAATTCGCTACAGTAACGAATGTTGCAAGCGTTCAAACAAAATGTTGCACGCGTAGAAAAAAAATGTTGTATACGTAGAAAAAAATATTGTAAGAGATATCCGATGAGATAAACAGTAATCGGATATCCGAACATTAGTATCTCCCCTATCTATAACATCAAAGCCGACGTAAAGATTCCTGCTGACGGTGAATGTTAAAACGAGTTCGGGTCAGGTGCAGGGTGCCCAGTACATGGATACATATGTGCAAAGCCAATCACCTTCTGCCATGCATCCAATTAATCGAATCGATTAACTCATGATTAATTAGCAGAAATAATTAATTAAGGGATCCATTAACACTATAGTTAATTGGAAATGTGGCAGGTGATGATTGGCCCTGCACATAGCTATGTGCAGGGCACCCTGCACCTGAGACGAACTCATGTTAAACATGCATCAATTTAATATCTTCATTAAAGATTGGAGAGAGAAATGGAAGATTCGGACAGTACTCTGATATTAAAGATTTGGATGAAGTCATGCGGTTTAACATTCATGTACGCCCGGTTTCAAAATCTCCCCGATATTTTGAAAATCTCGGCTAAAATTTCGGTTTTCGATCGGACCGAGATTCCAAATCTTAGTGGGATACAGAAAAATTAAAAAATTTCAAGTTGGTATGGTGATTTCGGGATTTTTTTGGTGAGATTTCATTTTTTTGACCAAGATGATTACAAATTTGGCTAGTTTTCATGTTTGTAAGACCGGATTTAGCACCAAATTTTTATGTGACGGATTGTAATGCCTTTTCTAAAAAATACATATGAAAATTTTGCAAAAAAAAATACATATACAAATTATGTAACCCTAAATCCTAACTTAAACCTAACCATAAACCTGAACCCTAAACCCTAACTTAAATTATGCAAACATATTAACTACAATTCATGTTAATTACAATTTTTAGGATGGATTGGATATGTCAAATTTTTTGGGGTTTCGGGATTTTTCGGCAAGATTTCGGGTTTTTTGACCGAGATGATTACAAATTCAATCGGTTTTCATATTTATAGAACCGTATTTAGCACTAAATTATTTGTGGCAAATTGTAATGCTTTTTCTGAGGAATACATATGAAGATTTTGCAAAAAAAATACATAGACAAATTATGTAACCATCACTCATTAATAAGAAAGCCATTATCTTCTTAGAAAGAAAGCAAGCCATTAAGCAGTGTGACGGAGCACACCGCCTAAATACTACTAGACACACAGATACACACAATCACTGGTCCACATGCACCAACCAAAACCTCCTCCTTTCTCACCACCACCACGGCTTCCTTCACCGACTTCCGCTATCTCCTATGCTTCCTTCTAGGAGCGGTATCGCCGGCTTCCACGCTCCCTGGCACTAGAGCGCCTTTCGCGATAAGAATGGAATTAAATCTGTAAATACCTTCACGGAGGTGTTAGATTTGAAAAAAGAAAAACAAAAAAAACAAGATGAGCGGACTAGACCTCAAGTTTCCAGTTTGGCTTCCACCTTCCAAGATCAAAGAACCACTGCTTAAAGTACTACCTAAATGCAATAACCATAATAGTAGATTTATTCAGGAAGCAGTGGTCGGGCAGACGAGCGAGAGCCGCGGCTTAATTTGTTTATTTGACCACTCTCTCGGCAGTACTTGATGCGCGCACATCCATCGCGTGGTCTTTGGGATTTTGCCATTTTCCAGCCAACCTCCCTCGCCTTCTGCAGTCTTGACCTCTCCGACTTATCCAAAGTCGGCAAAAGAACATCGCCATCTAGTCTATAATACTAATCGTCGGCGACGGTGCTGAAACTTGGACCTACGTACTCCAACTGTTGACTCCATCGTCTGTCGTTAGTTGACCGGTAACGAAGCGCCCAGCTACTGGTGTCTTCTTTTCTGAATAGGTGTCCTTCTATCTTTTAAATTTTATTCTAAATATTTATTACTAGATACGTGGATACGGCGCACGCCACGCCGCAAAGCGTCAGTCATAATATGAAATCCGTGACTTTTTCGCGAAGAAAGTGATTCAGATGTAATTTCTAAAAATCTCGGGACGGATCATATAATTTCCGCTACACGCGCTTTAATTTTGAGAAGCTTCTGGGCCTCTGCGATAAATTTCATGTAATCCTAAAAAGTTTTCGAAACTCCGGAATAATTTTTTTAGGACGTGATTTTCGGGAAAACAGGGTCTTACTGAGAAGAAAGGGACCTAGAAGTAATTCGTAAAAATCTCCGAGGCAAAAAAAAATGGCTAACATGCAAGTTTAGAAAGGTTCGCGCGAATTTCCGCATAGGAAACATGCTAAAAACAAATTCTAGAAGTTTCAGAGGTCCCTGGCTCCCTGCAAACAAAATATCAACATATCCTTGCGCACCCGAGGAAAAAAGCAGTAATCTATTAAAAAAATAGATGAAACCGTAATTTTAGAAAGTCTCGACCGCCTATCTCGCGAAAACTGAAATGTCAAGGGTCTTTTCGCAAAAAAAGACCTAAAATAGATAAAAAAAAGACTAATATGTAATTTCCTAAAAGTCTGAATTTTCGGGAAAACAGGGCCTTACTGCGAAGAAAGGACTTAGAAAAATTCTTAAAAATCTCCAAGGCAAAAAATGACTAACATGCAATTTTATAAAGGCTCATGCGACTTCTTGCCTAAGAAAACGTGTTAAAAGCAAATTCTGAAAGTTTCGAAGGTCTCCTGCAAACAAATGACTAACATGTCCTTGTGCACCGGGAAAAAAGCACTAATTTGAAAAAAATAGATAAAACCATAATTTTAGAAAGCCTCGGCCGCCTATCTCATGGAAACCGAAAATTCAGGGGTCTTTTCATAAAAAAAGCCTAAAACAGATTAAAATAGATGAATATGTAATTTCCTAAAAGTCCGGGCACAATTTCGGCTTAATCCAGAAGTTTAAAGGTCCTTCTCGTAAAAAAAGGAGGGTCTTTTCGTAAAATCTAGGGCCTTCTATAAAAAGGACTTTTATATAATTTCGAAATTTGCTAGGATCTTTTAGCAAAAAAAAACCACACGTCGCGCACTCAGCAAGCGTGGGCTCCGCCGAACGCCAGCACCACGTGTCACTTGGGAAAAATCGAGCACAAGCTCGTGCGCGCGGGATCGAAAGCACAACCTCTCGCTCGCTACGCAGCGTGCTACCGCTGATCTACGATGCCGTTTAAGTCTGATCGCCACGATTAATTACTTAAGCCTGACAATTACGTTAACTAAGCAGGCAACGTGGCTCAACGATTTGCGTGACGTCTGAAAGCAATGCCGGTTCCATCGCTACCCCTACGCCCACGCCACGCAAGAAACCGATGTGGCCAACACCACAGCCCGGGAAACCTCCAAACTTTATATACAATAATATTTTACAATTTTGATGTTACTTTTTACTAATTTTTCTTCCATACCTCTCTCATTAGTTATTTCTAATATCATTTATTATTATAGGCTAAAGTAAGACATTATAATAAAAATAAGAAATAGTCTTTATAGACGTATCTTAGTAGGAATGCACAGGTTTTAAAATGAAATCTATTCAGAACAGTAAAAGTAATGTATATGACTCGACCCGAGCTTGCCTGGACTATATTGTGAAGAAAAGAACAAGAGAAAGAAAGAACCATCCGACCCTGGACTAGAGTTGATTGAACGGCAGCGTGGACAGCATGTACTATTGTATACATCGATGTCGTACGCAGGGTGCGTCGAAATTTCCTATTACTGTAGCTAGTCGCAGTTAAGAGAAAACTGCGAACGGTGATTGAAGACGATATATTGTCATTAGCCCTAGCAAACACAGCTCGATCGGTCGTGCCCCTCTACGTACGGTTTTAATTCCTGCACAAACTAGACTAGAAGCCCGCTGCCGCTGTTGATTTTCATTCCTCCCTCGCCGTCGGTCACGTACATCGCTGCCCGCTTAGGGTGTGTTTGGTTGGTATCCGTTTAGAGTGTGTTTGGTTGGTGGTATAAGATTGAATGAAATAGGATAGTCCTATATCATTTGGTTTCATTATTTTAGATAAATAAAATTGTCGACGATTCGGGAACCGGTCCTCCGCCGAGCTTACTTGTTGAATGAGAGATCAACTTAAGGCCCTTTTTTCGCGGGGGGTATAGCTTCCGAGGATTTACCGAGCTATGAAACGAGGTGGCCAAGACAATCACAACGAACAGGGGGTCTCTTTTTATCTGATTCGGACCTCTCGCAGGGGAGATAACAACCCTACGTCCAGTGGTTGCACTACTGTGTGAAGGTGAGTTACAACGCGCTCGCTCGGGGAGTCCTGGGTGGTTCTAAGGATGTCCCTCCAGGTCGACCGTAACAAGCGCTGTGTACAAATGAAAATAGTAGGTGAAGTCGAACCCTCAACCCTTCGCACGAGAGGGTATTTATAGGGATTACAAAGCATATAGCATTCATTACAGGGGCGCCATCGTTCGGGACGTGGGCGGAGTAGCCTCCGTGCCTCCGCAGTAGGCGCGGCGACGTAAGGCATGGGCATGAGACTGTGGCGGCCTTGATGCAAGCGCAGCGATCCTTCGAGCCGCCAAGTCATTAATGCATGTCGTCTTCGTGGACTCCGCCCGGCTTTTGGGTGAAGCCCGAGGTCCCTTCGGCGACCAGGTCGTCTGGTCGCGAGCCCCCGAGCAGGCCCGCTCGGGGACGAGCTTGATAGAGGACGGGGTAGACCCGGAGGTCGAGCCACCTGAAGGCCCTACCCGGGGGCGACGCCCGAGCAAGGGCATGGTCGGTGACCGCCGAGTTACGATGGTCATCCATGGAGAACATCCAATCCCCGACAGCTAGCCCCCGAGGCTTAGGGGGGAAATGCCTCGCCGAGGTCTCCGCCTTAAGCCTCCAGACTTTTAGGAAGGGATTGGAGTCCGGCGGCGAAAAGCTACCGCGGCCTCCAAGCAGCCGTTGCTCGGGGAGAGGAAATTTCGCAGCGAAGAGCTGCTGCGGCATCCGAGCAAGCCTACTCGGGGGCGAGAATTTTGCGGCGAAGAGCTACCGCAGCATCCGAGCTACCTTTGCTCAGGGAGAGGAAGTCTCGTAGCAAAGAGCTACTGCGGCACCCGAGCAAGCCTGCTCGAGGACGAGAATCTTGCGGTGAAGAGTTACCGCAGCATCCGAACAACCTTTGCTCGGGGAGAGGAAGTCTCATAGCGAAGAGCTGCTGCGGCATCCGAGCAAGCCTGCTCAGGGACGAGCGCGCTTTGGCGAGGCCGAGCGTGTTCGGTCAAGTTCCGGCCAAGACAGCGCTCGGGTATGGAGACAAAAAGCCACGACGGTTCCTTCTCCGCGAAGCCTTGCGGGTACAGCCCTGATAGTTTTTTGGGAACCGCGCCATTACAGGACAGTTTTGAAAACTGAACCGCCACGCGTTAGCTTGCGAACAGGCGGAGCGGTTTTCCTGACCATTCGACTTCTCCGCCCATAAATACTCGGCGGGAACGATTCTGCAGACTTTTCCTTCTCCCATGACTCGCGACTTGTCGGCGTTTCGTAAAACCGGCAGACGTATTTGTAGGTCAAGGGGCCGCGCGCCCCCTCTCCTTGATGGTTGACTCATGGAATCTCGAACACACATTTGATCGGGCAGTGGAGTCTCAGATGTATACTGGTTCGGGCTGAATGTCCCTACTTCCAGTTTGCGGTGGAGGATCTCGTTGATCGGGGTATGGCGGATTACATGCGAGGACTAAGGATGTGCCCTTAGCACTGCTTGTCTTGGGAGCTCGGGAGCCTCGGCCGATCGCTTGGATCGGAGGAGCGAGCAAGACGCTAGGTAGGCGGAGGGAGTTCTTGTTTGTGAAAAAGTGAGCGCGCGCCCCTCCCTAAAGGTCCCGCCTCTCCTTATATAGTCGGAGAGAGCAGGTCACACGAGACTCGGGAGAGAGGAGCGACTAGGGCACGCTATCCCTTGGTGATCTGGTTCACGATCTTCAGAGTTGACAGGTCCCTGCGTATGTCATGATAGGTTAGCAAGTTCAGCCAGCTATGCCCTGTCGGTAGGGTTAGCTGGCGACGCTTCATTGGGAAGGCACGTTCCTGTCCTCTGTGCGCTTGTCAAAAGTAGGCGTTGCGTGGGTGGCGTCTCTGGCGTTGCTTTGGGAAGGAACGCCTATCCCCGCTCGGTTGTCTCGTTCAGACGGGGGTTGTCCAACTTCGAGGTCGATCGATGACGTGGCCGGAGTTGCCGAGATGGGATTTTGCCAGGGCCCCGACTAGCGACTGGGTCGGAGGCTGCGTGCACTCCCATTCTGCGGCCCGGTTGGAGCTCTCGGAAGTCCCGACCCGAAGTCTGGCTGTAGGCCACAAAGAGTCTGACCTGCGGCCTGGTCGGCGTGCTCTTGCAGACCACGGCGCAGGCGAAGGGTCCCTCATGACCCGATCGAGACCTTGCTGTGGGGTACCTCTGGTATAAGTGTTCGTCACGACTAGATTCCAAAAAGCTTCCCAACTCCAAACTTCCTTCTTCTGCTCCGGCGCTCCTTCCTCCAACTCTCCCCATGGCGAAGTTCGGCGCAAGCAAGATCACCATAGAGAGGCTCCGGTTGCTTCGAGACTTCGGGTACCTGGACGCGGGCTCCTGGCGGATTCCGAAGGGTGAAGGAGCACCGGCGTCGCACGACGACGAGATCGTCACGTGCGAACTCTACACCATCAACAAAGCTTCAGATGCCCGAGAGCGAAGTTCTCGAGTCCGTGATTCGCGCAATGCGAAAAGCGAGATCACCCATCTGAACCCCAACTCCATCCTCATCTTGACCATCTTCACCCACCTTTGCGAGGGCTTCATGGGCGTCCTGCCTACACCGAGCCTCTTCTTCCATTTCTACTCCTTGTTCCGCACCGGCAGCGCTTCCACCACCGATGCTCTGTACTTCCGCCAGAGGGCCAGCCGTCCTTATGAGTATCCGCTCTTCTCCCTCAAGGACTCCGTAGCGGGCTGGGCCGACTCTTGGTTCTATCTGCGAAAGGTGCGGGGGAGCTCTCTGCGCTACACCGGAGTGGCTGCGCCCAGCATCGACACTCCGCGCGCGCCCATCGTGCCCGAGGAGGAGCGGTCCCTGATGCTGATCAGTGAGCTCACGAACATGGGACTCACCGGTCGAGACATCGTCCGCGACTTCCTCAAGAACAGGGTGTCACCTCTGAGGAAGAGGGAGCACCCCTTCTTCGAGATCACCGGGTGGATCGACATGACCCGAGAAGGTGATTCCGGTAAGTTTCATGGTCTTGAGCGATTTTTGCTTTACATGCGCTGCTTGGGTACGTGCTTATTCCTTCTGTTGATCGACAATAGCCCCGGGCTTTGACTGGGTGGAGAAGAGGGTTGGCGAGATGTTCGGCACCCCCAAGAGCAAGGAGCTCGAGCGCGGACGGCAAGTCCCGAAGAATGTGCTTGAGCAGAGCGAAGTGGTAAGCCCTTCTACAATCTATGCTCGGGGAAAGCCTTCCGAGCTCTTCTGACGCCGTTTTTGCCCCTGGCAGGAGACAATTGCTCTGGAGGCGGCTGTGGGCAAGCTTAGGCCTTTGGCGGGCAGCGCAGGAGTGCTCGTCCCAGCAGCCAAGGCCAAAAAGGGGAAGGGCAAGAGACAAGCCCTGCCGCCGACCACCACCTGGCTGACGAAGAGGCGGGCGGGCGCGTTTAAGGATTCGGCGGTGCAGCACTTGGAGTACGCCGACCGAAAGGAGGTAAGCCGCTTAAAGCTCTGGATGGAGAACTACGGTCGGGCGGAACTGGAACATCTCGGAGCGGAGGCGAGACTGACCGAAGAAATGGTGCAGGCCCATCAGAAGGCCCTGGAGGAAGAGCTTGCGGAGGTAAAAGCCAAGCTCGACCAAGTTACCAAAGCCCGGGCCCTTGCGGCTGTTGACGAGGACACGCAGCCGCTTGCCGCAAGGCGCGGTCGCTTGAGGAAGACGCTGGAGGAGGTCGACATGGAGAAGGTCGACCCCGACCTGGCGAGGATCAGCCACGCCGCGGAGAAGAAGGCCGAACTTGTGGTTGCGGCGGCCAATCTATCCGTGGGTGACAACGAGGACCTGGGTGAGGGTGAGCCCTGAATTTCACTTTTTCTTCTTTTCCTCGCCCCTTGCTTCGCGCATTCGAGCTAACCCCACTCTTCTGACGTGAGTGAAATAGCTCGTAGGACTTTTCCGGACTGTCGCAAAATAATTGACGAGCTCCTTGATCACGTCTTAGCGGGGGAGCTCGCCTATGCCACCGACATCGTGATGGCAGAGGGTGTGGAGGCGGTGGAGAAATTCGTCATCGACGACCAAGTCGAGGTGGACCCCTCTGCCCCGGAGGGAACGCTTCCCCTGGGCGAGCTTCCTGCCCCCCAGCACGGAGAGCGTAGAAGGAGGGGAGAAGATCGACCTCGCAGCCTTGGGCGAAAAAGCTACCCAAGAAGGTTCGGGGTCTCCGGGCGCAGCATCTGCCCGAGACGAAGGCACGAAGCCCCCGACCGAACAACATGCTCGGGATGAGACGGCTCTCGCCCCGAGCGAATCGCATGCTCGGGGGGACGCCCCACCGCCCTCGAGCGAACAACATGCTCAAGTGACAATGAGAAGACCTTGAGCGAGCCACCGCCGGGAGGAGGCGTGGTAACCAGTATAACCTCATGCCCTCGGGATGATTCATCGCCTTCAATCACCCGCCTCTTGAAGGACTTTGGGAAATCCTCAGTCTCCGCGAAGCTTGAAGATCTTCGGGGGCGCGAAGTTACTAAGCACTTCCGGGATAATCTCAGCAGGGCCTTGCTCGGGTGAGGATGCTTCTTTTGTTATCGTCGTAGTTCTCAATTCTTTGGGCCTTAGGGGCGGCGTCTGAAATTTTCCCGCCTGCAGCTCCTTCAGACGACCTTGGAGGATTTCGATGCGGCGATGGTCATCCCCGAGGCCGTGGCCCGGCTGCATGCTGAGCATGAGGCTCGGATAGCCAAGCTTGAGCAGCGTGTAGGCGACTTCAAGACTCGGGACAACCTGCTTGTGCAAAGATGCCACCAGACGGAGAAGGATGTCACCGAGGCTAAGGAGAAGAACCTTGGGCTCGAGCAAGAGCTCGAGCGAGAAAAACTGTGCTCCCGCCAGGCCAAGGATGACGTCTCCGCTGGCAAGGAGAAGTTCCTCGCGCTTGAGCAGGAGCTCGCCGAAGGCCGGACGAAGATTCTTGGGCTCAAGCAAGAGCTTGAAGAAGGAAGATGACAGGCTCGCACCCTCGAATCAAAGGTGGCGGATCTGGAACGGGCAGCGCGAGCGGCCGCCGACCTTGCAAAACAAGGCAATGAAGAGGTCGAGCAGCTCCGTCATGAAGCCCGCGAAGGTCGCAAAGCTCGGCAGAAGGTGATTGATCTTGAGGCCAAGATCGACGATCTGAGGCAGAAATTTTCTGCCGCCCTCAGGGGAGCGAAGCCCAGTGCGTAGAGAATTTCTTCTTTTTCTTTTTTTTTGATGATTTTTGGATGACTTTTGATAATGCCAGTGGAGCGTACATTTTTCTTTCGCCCATGGCCTGTGTCTACTGCAATGCTCCTTTTATGCGCTCCTGAGCTATTTCCTACAAACAACGAGCACAAGGTAGATAGCAAGATGTAGACGGGTAGAAGCGCAGGTTAGAACAAAGCATGGGCAACGCATCCCGAAATAAGCGAAGAAAAGACTTCACATAGGTAACAAGTTCTTAAGAAAGAAGCAACGTTACAATGTTAAACTGGAATGGGGCACTTGACGACGATTTTTTTGTGTGGAAAAAACGCTTATCGTGACAACTCGCTCCCACTAAGCCCCCGCTGCGAATGAAGGTCGTGCACCCAAGTTGCGAGCACGAGGTCGTTCGCAGGAGAGTTGGGAAAGCACGTGCTATTCCTCTGATCAAGGCACCAATTTCTCCGAGCGGCGATCCTGGTTTAGTTCGGGAAGGGAACGTGCAAGGCCTAAGATTCCTTAACACTTAGGACACATACCCCTGAGTTGCGAGTATGGTCGTAGGCGAGGAAAAACGCGCGGTTGCCCGACAGGGTGCGCGACAACCAAACACATGCGAGCCAGACTAAATCTCCGGACCAACCGAGAGGGTGTCTGTATGCGACTTGTGTCACGCAGCGAAGAGCTACTGCGGACCAAGGTCGGCTTATCGAGACTGGAGCCTCTGGTGGTGAGTTTTAGTGACAAGGTGTTGGTCGTGGCACCTTGTGCGGTCGCGCGCGCCGGCCCGATTTTAGAGCGAAAAAAGTTTGGAGCGATTGATCTTGCCTGACGCGCTCGTCTCATCACCAAGATCGTGAGAAAAGTATGCCCTTGTGCGAGCTGGTCGGCTTAATGACGGGCAATGAACTTGAACAAATTCACAAATCTTGGAGGTAACAGATTTTACGTGGGCGAGGGAACCGAACTTGCTTTTTTCCGGAAGAGGAAACATAGATCTACACAAGACATGAGTTTAGACAAAGAATTTGCGCAGCTGTTCGATGTTCCACGAGCTCATGAAAGACGCGACCATCCTCCCCGTCAGTGAGGCGGCCAAGGCGTGCATCGAGACCACCGTGAAAGGACCTTCCCACCTTGGGGAGAGCTTGTTGGCCTTCGACGTATCCTGAATTCGTCGTAGGACGAGGTCGCCGACCGCAGGCTCGGGCCGAATTGACTTGGCTGCGCTCGCTAAAAGCTTGTTGGTAGACGGCGGATCGGAGCAGCGCCCTTTCACGTGCTTCTTCGTCGAGGTCGAGGTCGAGGCGACGCTCGCGTCCTTGGTGGATGCTATCGGCCAGGTGTACTCTCGGGGACCCGAGCACGATCTCGGCGGGTAGGACGGCCTCGGCGCCATATACGAGCTGGAAGGGTGTCTCGCCAGAGTCTGGCCAGCAGGTGTGCATGCACTGTGAGGGCGGAAGGAAGCTCGTCCACCCACGACCCGCCGTGCCGGATGAGGTCTTTGAAGACCCTCTTCTTGATCCCTTGAAGGATTTGGCCGTTTGCTCGCTCGGCTGCTCCGTTACTCTGCGGATGAGCTACTGAGACGAAGCAGATCTTTGTTCCGATATCTTCACAATAGGCCTGGAACAGCTCGCTAGTGAACTGAGTGCTGTTGTCCGTAATGAGGTGATTGGGGACCCCAAAGCGCGTCACCATGTTGCTGCGGAAGAATCTCCTGGCTGCTTGAGCCGAAATGGTTGATACAGGCTCGGCTTCGATCCACTTAGAGAAAGTGTCGATGGCCACGAGCAAGTACTTGCAACCGTTTCAACCATGGGGGAAAGGCCCGAGAATGACAGCCCCCTAGGTCGAGAACGGCCATGAGAGTGGGATGGTCTGCAGAGCGTACGCTGGCTAGTGGGCCTAGCAGGTCGCCACGATCGCTCGAGAGTCTTCTAAAGCTATTGGCCAATAGTATGGTCGGTGGCCGAGCAAGGGTATGGTCGGTGGCCGTTGAGTTACGATGGTCGTCCATGAAGAACATCCAATCTCCAACAGAAATGATTCAGCATTTCTAGGGAATATTTCTTAAATTTGTATCACACCATCCCGGACAAAATAATTCTATTCATACAGTCAAATATATAGATTTTTTTTCTTAAATTATCTTATACATATACTATTTCGTACTAGCAATCAAACACACCCTTAAGCACGTGAAAGTACGGCGACGACGAGCGGAAGAGGCGAGGAAGGCTGGCCGGCGCTCCTGTCACTTGTGCCCAAGTTGCAAGATCCTGCGTTCACCCGGCCTCTGCACATGCGCCAAGTTGGTTCGGGAGTTGAGACGTGGCATCCATGCATCCGTGTACTTATCGCGACTACTTTTTGACCTTTCGCAGTGGCGTCACTCTTTTGCATTGACGCTGAACGTCAGCCATCAGTTTTAATTTTTCAGGCTTCGTTTGCTTAGATTTAGCCCCTTTTTTCTTATAATTTAAATGGTTTTTTTTGCTTAAATAACTTAAAAACAGTTTTCTTTTCTACGTGATAACGGTAGATGATTTTACATTAGTAACGCACGGACATTGAACTAGTTAATCTAAAATAGCACCTCTTGGTAGTTTTCTAGCTTTTTGCTATATAGAGTATTATGATATCTGAAAAGACCAGTTAAAAAGTTAACCATTTATTTATACTTTTAACATGTTGACTTTTAACTGAAGAAAAAATCCGAAGAAAGACGACCTAAGTAATATATATACTCAATGTAGCCAAATTCGATAATTTTGATGAAAAGAAAATCGATAGGCAGAAAAAAAAAGTTATAAATCCAGTTTGTAAAAAAAAAAAAGATCTGCCTCGGAAGTCGGACAACGACGTCGCGTCGCCGGGGAAACACCAATTTATGACACCAGCCAGTCAGAGAAGGAAAGACTAGCAGTGGTGGCACACTAGCAACCCATCCTCCCCTGCTTCGCGCGGCTCCCCTGGAAACCTCGCCGAACCACCCTCCCGGCCTTACCTTATCCCACCCCTTTTTATAGGCCGTGCGGTCACCATGGCCACACTCGACCTCCGCATCAGCACACGGACGCCGGTCTCGAGTCTCAACTGGACCCGCGGCGACCGAACCTCGCCGAGTCGTACGCGTCGCCATGGCTTTCCTGCACCAGCACCTCGACCTCATCCGCGCCCACCTCCTCGACGACCATTACCACGGCGACGCCTCCGGCTCCGACTCGAGCGCGTCGACGCCCTCGCAGCCGGAGTGGAGGCCGGCGCCCGCGCTCTCCGTCTCGCTGCCCCCGAAGCAGCAGTGGGCGCCGCCGCAGGAGTACTGCTACTCGGAGGAGGACTTCCGGCGGTACCGCGGCGTGCGGCAGCGGCCGTGGGGCAAGTTCGCTGCGGAGATCCGGGACCCGGCGCGGAAGGGCGCGCGCGTGTGGCTCGGCACGTACGACACCGCTGTCGAGGCCGCCCGCGCCTACGACCGCGCCGCCTTCCGCCTCCGCGGCTCCAAGGCAATCCTCAACTTCCCCAACGAGGTCGGCAGCACCGCCGGCCAGTGGGAGCCGCCTGTTCCCCTCGCCGCCGCCGCCATGGCCACCAGAGGTAAGAGGGCGAGGCCGGATGAGCGAGCACCAGGGGAGGAGTTTAGCATGGGGGTGGTGAAGAAGGAGAGGGTACTGGAAGAAGCGGAACCCGCCAACAGGACTGGCCTCGCGGCCGCGAGATGGGACGGTATGGCGTCGCCGGCGGTCGGAGTAGGGATGGACTTCTGGGGGGAGATGGAGGAGCTGACGGGGATCTACAGCCTGCTGCCCCCCTCGCCGCTGTCGCCTCACGCGCACTTCTCCTTCTCGCGGGTCTCCGTCAGCTGATCCATTGCAGCAAACCTGCACGCGTGGTGGTGCATGATCAGCACTAGTATCGTTCTTTCGTTTATTCAGATGACGCCTATATATCGCTTCATCTCAGCATGGAGTGGTTGTACTACATATGCTCTCGATTGAGTCGCAATTTGTTAATGAATTTAAATTACGAATCAGTTCGTCACTTAGTATATTAATTACAGAATTGCTAGAAATTTGTCGAATGATATTGATCGGATTTCAAAACCTTAGATTTGTGTCATGATTCGTGCACCCATTTACCTTCTTCACCATCCAGGCTTTGGTGAGTTTTTTAAAGGTATTATTTGAGATTCACTGGAGTCTGAATTTAGAGTGAGGCCGGGACTACAGGGGCGTCACTGGCCATGGGCTTGGAGGAGGGCAGTGGTGGTCGACGGGGATGATAAGATCAAGAGAATATTAGGAGATGAAAGGAGAAGCTGGTGGATCCTGTGACGTTTGTCATCAAAGACGGAAAAGAAAGGAAGGCGGGGGAGATGGTGGCCGGTGTGGCAATGGTGGGAAAGGAGGTGGCGAGTGCCAATGACGTCAGGGCATGAAAAAACGGGCGGTAGCACTGGCAGGGGAGGAGGAGACACGAAAGGGCCTCACCAGTGTTGGTGACGGTAGGGGTTGGGAAGAGACAGCAGCGGAGTGGAGTCAGATAGGATTTGACCAGTTGGTTTAATATAAAAGGTGAGAGGGGTGTTGTCCGTTGGATCTAGATCCAAGGGTAAATACATTATTTCGCGGAATAAAATCACTCGATTGTTTTTGAATAATACATAGATTGTTTTTAAACGATACATAGACAGGCCTATTAATTAATGGAAACTGGACTTTGAGAAAAACTCCTCGATTGATCTTATATACCAGATCTTGCGTGAGCGATTTATTGTATTCCAATTTTAGGTACTATATGCGCCCGCATGAGTACCCCTTTTTGCCGCATACCGTCCATCCCACTCGAAACATCATGAAAACCCGTCGTAAAAAGTTTGCAAAATATATGGAGTATTTCACTAGAGGACCGGGTTAATTATGAGTCGCTGTTGCCTGTAGTTGAAAAATTCAGGTGCAGCCAGCGAATTGAAGCTTAATTTGTTTAGGCAACAGGTGAGCAAAAGCCCACCCCAACTCGGTGTATTATGTACGAAGCTAACAAATTGATGTACCAGTACGAACCACTTTAGCTCATCATCAAGCAGAAGCCTTGCCTCTCCTTACTAGTTTCCTCCGCCTCTCCGGTCCTGCGTTCTGGCCCACGTCTCCTAGCTCCGGTCGCCGGCTTCTTGCCGGTGGCGAGCGAAGACGGGGTTCCACTCTACTAAACAACGATATACTAGCAATAAGTTCTATATAGGTTCTACAAGTTTTAGGAAAACATTTAAAAAGTTTTATGTTCTAATGAGTTTCAAGCATTTTTAGAAGTTTTTAGAAGATTCTAAGCTAGAGTTTCAACGAGCTTTAGGTTTCGGAACTCAAGTTTCACAAAGTTTCGACCGATGAATTTCAACAAATTTCAACCAAAGTTTCAATAGGTTTTGAATAAAGTTTTCAAGAATATTCTGTGAACTCACCTAGCTACGATGTTTCTATCACGCCACCCGACACCGTCCGCTAATGATACACCCTCTTTTGCAATTTTGGCACAACCACCGCCATCATAGAGCCAACTGACACAGCCTAACCGCTAAATCCCCAAATCCATGCTTGAGTTTTGCTTTGACCCTTCATCTCTCTCTTCCCCGGTTTGGCACGAGCTCCACGTCATGTCACTGAACCGCCAAGTTGCACCACCACATCTGAGGTTGTCATCGCCATATCTGCTAAATCACCGCCACATCCATCAACAAACTTAGATGCAGGGCCTCCTAATCGGTCAACATGGCTAGATGTGAGCTCGTCAGAATCGCAGCCTCCCAATGCAAGTTGTCGCATCGAATCTGACTATCCCAACGTTGCCCAGCCTCATCGCGTTGAGATCAGTTTGCCTCCCAACCAGGGTTTCAAAAACCGCTCGAAAATTGTGGTTTTCGACCTTATCGCTGCGGTTCGAGATCCAAAACCGCTTGGTAAATCGGTCTAATTAAAAAATTGAAAACATTTATGCGTTGAAAACCGTTTTTAAGAAATATTCGATTGGTCGGTTGGTTTTCGGTGAAAACCGAGCGGTTTTTTGCGAAAAACCGTGGTTTCTCGCAAAAAACCAAATGATTTTCTATTTTTATTTTTTTCAAAATTTTTATTTCCTTGCCCTTCGGTTTCTGACGGTTTTCGAGTGGTTTTTTCGGTTTCCGATTTTCAAACATTTTTTTAAATGGTTTTTAAAACTCTGCTCCCAACCATGCTTCGCACGGATCAGACTATCCTGGAGCCGGAGATAGGGCCGCCCCTAATATCGCCTAGCAAAGCCATATTGGATCTACAAGGTGTAACGATATACAGTTGCGACGGTGTAGGAATAAGTTTTATATGGTTTCTACAAGTTTTAGGAAAACATTTAAAAACTTTTATGTTCCAATGAGTTTCAAGCATTTCTAGAAGTTTCTAGAAGATTCTAAACTAGAGTTTCAACGAGTTCTAGGTTTTGGAACTCAAGTTTCACAAAGTTTTCAACCGATGAATTTTAACCAAAGTTTCAATAGGTTTTGAATAAAGTTTTCAAGAATTTTTTGTAAGCTCACGTGGCTACGATGTTTCTATCACGCCGCCCGACACCGTCCGCTAACGATGTACCCTCTTTTGCAACTTTGGCGCAACTAACGCCACCACCATGGAGCCAACTAACGCAGCCTAACCGCCGAATCCCCAAATCCATGCTTGAGTTTCGCTTTGAGCCTTCATCTCTCTCTTCCCCAGTTTTGGCCCGAGCTCCACGCCATGTCGCTGAACCGCCGAGTTGCACCACCACAACTGAGGTTGTCGTCGCCAAATCTGCTGGATCACCGCCACATCCCTCAACAGACTTAGATGCAGGGCCTCCTAGTCGGTCAACGCGGCTGGATGCAAGCTTGTCGGAATCGCAGCCTCCCAATGCAAGTTGTCGCATCGGATCTGACTATCCCAACGTCGCCTAGCCTCATCGTGCTGAGATCACTTTACCTCCCAACCAGGGTTTCAAAAACCACGGTTTTCGACCTTACCACTGCAGTTCGAGATCCAAAACCACTCGGTAAACCGGTCTAATTAAAAAAATTGAAAAAATCTATGCGTTGAAAACCGCTTAAAAACCGTTTTTAAGAAAAATTCAATTGGTCGGTTCGTTTTTGGTGGAAATCGAGTGGTTTCTCACGAAAAATCGAACGATTTTTGATGTTTTAATTTTTTTTTCAAAATTTTAAATTTCCTTACCTTTCGGTTTCTGATGGTTTTCGAGCGTTTTTTTTTATTTTCGAATTTTGAACGGTTTTTTTCAAAAATGGTTTTCAAAACACTGCTCCCAACCATGCTTCGCACGGATCAGACTGTCCTGGAGCCGTTGATAGGGTCGCCCCCAATATCGCCTAGCAAAGCCATATTGGATCTGACCATCCCGACGTCAGTGGAGTTGTTCATAATACGCATAGTATTCCACTTTGGAACAGATACACCGCTTTGCTTGCAAGAAAGAAACGGAGGTTTTTTGCTTTGTCTGCTCTCTTATCTTAATCCACAACGCTGCTGTACTTCAGGTTATGCTGGATTTGTTGACGCTAACACGAAGTTGTTACCAACAAGCATCATTTATCCGGGTGGAGCCGAGGCCACGACCGCGTGGCAGCGGTCGGTGCTTGCGGCAGTAATTTATGCTAAAGGATCCGGAGGGGGATCTGACGGCGCCGGCGTGGGCAGCCGCGACGGAGCGCACATGGGAGAGGATGATAAGAGGCTAGATTCTTATCGGATGAGGAACGATGCTGGGAGGAGGCCACGGCGAGGAGCAGCTCACGCCAAAGGTGGGGGTTAAAAAGGCTATTACAGAGGGCCGAGCTCAGCTCGTTTGGTGAGGGCACGAGCGGGTGTCTGCTTGTGTTCGAGCTTTGATTGACATGCGTGCTCGTGGAGCCAAGTTCAAGCGCGCAGGTGCATTCGTGCGCGTATGGAGTTGTATGTGCATGTGTGGAATTTGAGTGTTAAGGGGTATACGTTTATAGCTCGGCTGTTATTTTTTTTAGTGAATGTTAAAGCTCATGCCAAAGGTGGGGGTTAAAAAGGCTATTACAGAGGATCGAGCTCAGCTCGGTTGGTGAGGGCATGAGCGGGCATCTACTCGTGTTCGAGCTTTGCTCGACATGCGTGCTCGTGGAGCCAAGTTCAAGCACGTAGGTGCATTCGTGCGCGTGTGGGGTTATGTGTGCATGTGTGGGATGTGAGTGTTAGAGGGTGTACGTTTATAGTTCGACTGTTGTTTTTTTTAAGTAAATGTTAAATCTATTGACTTTTCTTTTTTAAAAAAATGGCTATTATAGTAATGGGAGTTGGTGGAGGAAGATGGTGATGGTGGGGCGTGTTTGGTCTGGCGGAATGGAATGGACCAAGAGGAAAGAAATAAATTGGCCTGGGCAGCGTGGATTGACCCGAGTGTTTTTTTTTTCTATTGACCCAAGTTGATTCCGAGTGCAACCCGAACGGAGGCTGGAATCAGGAAAATTTTGAGCGCACATGTTTAATCCAATGACCAAGATTAATTGAGGTGACATGGCACATTGTGGGATGAGAGAGAGTTTTTGTTGCTGTTAGTGAGGATCAATTGTATAGCGTTATAGAATGCCATGCATATTTGCTTTTTACAAGGTTGCTTGATGGTATTGCTCAGTGACCAATACCAGTATACCACTGATCTAGCTAGTAATTAGCTAGCCGCCTAGTTTACCTTGGCAGTGGCATACAAAAGTTGCAGTGGATACAGATCGTTAAACTACGTTTGGAAGTGGAAAACTCGTGAAGAAACTTCCCCCTTTTATTTGTTGCGTTTTACAATACTACAAACTTCAAAATATATTACTTTTTTTTTGTGAAAACAAAAGCTCGCTCATCATTAAACATCAACAGGGCTACAATCGTGAAGTATATAATTACAAAGAAAATATGGTGTTTGGTTGAGCTAACTACACCATTTTCTACTCACAAAAGCTTGTTTAGCACACAAATGAGCCGCCGTATTAGCAGTATGACGAGTAAAACAAAGATAAAGCTCTAAAAAGCTCCTACTGAGCTCCTCTATTTCTCCTAAGATTGGAGAAATCTCCGCTCAATGCCAACCTCGAGTATTCCATAAATTCACCGAGTTTTAGGTATCAATCTCAATAATTACCTTAGTATAAGCCCAATCCACGGCCAATTTTGCACCATCCAGGCATACTAAAGCTTATGTTGTTAGGGCATCAGACGCGTGGAAAATCATGTTCCTTTAAAATATGTGAATAGTTAAATATTAGAAAAAGCCACAAACAAAAATAGCATTAAAAATTAGTTTAGAATTGAATAACGTATAAGTTTAAATGGTTCATAAGATGTGTTTGATATTAAAAATTATTTAGTATATATATATATGAAGGTTCTAACACGCTGACAACTACTTGGAACATATGTAACTTCCTAATAGACACAAACCTCATGCATCATCGGGACGTCATGTATACACCAACAAAAAAAAATTGAAATCAAAATTTCATGTTTGGTTTTGAATTAGAGACATTAAAAAGAATCAATCAAAGTCGACTATAACCCCTAGCCTTCTAAGCTAACAATGTGGGTTCGATTCCCGCTACTCGCTTCATTATGTATAAAAAAAAAGACTATTCTATTTGTCTAGATATGATAGAGGCATGTATTCAATCTTTATTATCTGCATGTGGCCTTTTTTCCCCTAGGTGCTTATTTTGTCTCGGCCTTCGGTAAGATGCAAATTACACCAACATGATAGAAACATCTCATGCAAACACGATTTGAAAAAAAAAAGGTGCCCTAAATGTTGGGAGTAAGTAAAAGGCAATGATAGTGCAATTAGGGTTCGAAAGAAAGAACAGGGAGGAGGATGAGATAGGGTGCAAACCTTGATAAGGCCTCAAATGGCAGGATGACTCGTGGTAGGGAAGCCTCGCCATGGAAGCAAAAGAGGCGGCACCCTTGTAGGTCTTCACCAGTGGTTCCACGTCGTGTTATCATCACTCCTACATTTATGTATCCGAGAACTTCTGTGTGCATAAGATATGTTGCCCTTTTGGCCAATCAAACTTAGGCACATAATTGCATCTTACTCTTTTTGCTCACCAGTTACCACACAAGAATGATGGTTGCCAGCTGAAATTTCTAAAGTTTCTCATGAAATCTAGAAACTTCAATAGGCACCTACATGCAAAAGAAAAGAACTGATTTACCATACACATAGAAAAACCATGGTATTTGGAATAATGACTACAAGAAAGAAATGATCAGACTCATAGAGCCCATAATTCATCAGGAAAAAGACTCAAAATCATATCAAGGTAGATAAAGGAAAACTAATACCAACTGTAACATACATAAATTGTATGCACTAAATGTTGTAAAATCACGAATTAGATATTATATTTACTTTATTTCTTAAGCCGGAGGTCCTAAATTCAAAATTGATCTTGAATGAATTCCCCTGATTGATTCTGTGAAAACTGTACAATATATATAGAGTACAAAAGGAATGATTGGCCGACTATTAATTACCAGCACTAATTAGGTATTTTGCTATAATAATCAGTCATATTTGGAGAGATATGCCTGGCTGTAAATCAGGAAAGAATAATTAGCTATAATGACGGGCCATTATTGGAGATTGAGGGATGGGAAAGAACGGACCGCTGCCACCAAGTGGTAATTAGAATAGTAGAGATATTTTTTTTCCCGTATTATGCCGGAAAGTTTCCACTTTCCCGTATTGTAATCCAAATAGTTTTCTACAACAAGGAAGATGAAGAAAAATTATAGAAAAGATTTTTGGTCTTCGAAAAATAGATAAAAGGCACTAAAAAATTATAGGAGAAAACACAAAGATATTTTAGAATATTTGGAATCTAAATAAAATACTCCCTCCATCCAAGTTTATAAAGCTTATTTGTTAAATGGTCCTGTCCATAAATATAGAGCGTGTTCATATTCTAATACAAAATTACTGTGATATTTCCTCTGTACCCTTAATAAATATCCATTTTTACTATATATTCTCAATATACATTCATTGAGTAGTGCTTAGTGATAATAATTAGGTACAATCTAGTTATTTTCAACGTCTTCTTAGTCTACACTAAAAAAAAATACACCTTATAAACTTAAACGAATAGAGTATATTTAGACTTTTAAAAGATTTTATCAATTATGTTACAGCCTCGTGGAATATAGGAAAAGCTTCTATAAATTCAAGAAATCTGAAGAAATAGCTCAAAAAATTAATAATAGATAAAATAATTATTTTACGCTAAAATTTAAAATTTGATATTGTTACACGATATGCCTTCTGTGATTGTCAAATTTACATATGAACATATGTTGAGACGTACTATACCTTACGTGAATGTGATTGTGATCATGTATTCGTGTAAGAATGTACTCATGTTGAAACGTTGAAGATACATATGGCATGGATCAACATTTCAAAATATATTCCTTCCTGTGTGCACAAGTATGCACTATCCAACTATTTCATTCTCAATCCGAACCTGTCATGCATCCACCCCATGTTCGTATTCCAAACACTCCGAATTCCTATTCGTATCCAGCTTGTCCGTATCTGACTCCGAATACAGGAAAAAATAAAGTTAGGGTACAAGATAAGCAAATATCTGTCTGTATCCAACCCGGTTTCACGCCTAATAACAATCAGGACATTTACATAGTAGCATATGTATGTTGCAACAGGGGTGCCAACCCAAGTCATGCCTGGCGCTGTCACGCACCTCATTAATCAACAAATAATAAAGATAAATAACTTAAGGTGTATATACCAGACAAGTTCTTAGTTCTTATCGAGGCTAACATTTTTAAAGTTACTTTTACAAACCAAATGAAAACTGCACACTCAACCTAATTATCGACTGCCCCCTCGTGGAGAGGCAAAAAAGGCCACCCCATATTTGTTTCATTCATGTCAACTCACAGCTCTCCTTAATTAGGTGTTGGTTCGTTCGGTCGGTCATCTCTTGCACAGGCCTAACTGTAAAGGAAAATAGCTTCGAAAGCCAGCACTATACCTGAACCGCTACTTCAAGTCATTTTGAATAAAGCGATGCTTTGTTGGAGGATTAGTGCATTCCACTGCGCTTGCGCTTTCATGTTGAAGTCGCTGTCTGATGGTGTTCCAGATTCCTAAGAACAATTCTTGCAAAGATTTTGGCTTCGATAGAAGCTGTTGTTGCTGCCGCTGCGCAGCGCAAGACTCGACCTGCTCCTGCTTTCTGCAAGAGACCTGTATGGTGCATCGCATGGCGACCTCCCGGGATTGTGAACTGCATTGTTTTGGAAAATATTTCTCATTAGACCTTAAGGATACTGTTGGATGGTAAAATTGTTTTGCACGAGACAAAACAAAAGGAAGACAGACAGTCATAGACTAAAGTCTTATGCATGAGGGGGGATGAACTAACGACCCCGTATTTCCTTGTGTGTGCACACTTACGAGAAGTAACGACCAAGCCGAGCATAGACTTGCGGCAACCCATCTTAGGTATCATACAAACGAACCTAGATACGGTTTTGCACTATATATGCCCATAACTTTTTGCAATCACAAACTTTGTAGTTGGAACTTGAACTGATAAAAGCCAATTTAAATCATGGCAAAAAAAAAATGCTGAGATTACTCATCATACTGTTCCCTCTCTTTTCTGAGAACACATGACGTTGTTGCTACTACCATACGAAAATTGCAAGTCTTATCATGCATGCAGCAGTATAACCCAGGTATATCATTATCATGCTCACCGAATAAGGCTCAGATAAATAACATTAGACAAAGAGAAGCGACAAACGGAAACTAACCTGAAGAAGGGCAAAGGCAGCACAAACACGAAGAACCGATGAGGGAATCCGAAGCATGGCAACAAATCTACCAATCTCAGCACCACTGGAGGAAGTAAATGACTATGTTAGTACTCTGTTCTTCCAACTACATTTATATGATGTCAAAACATTCAAATAACATACACGAGACCAACATGAATACTCTTAAAAATCTTTCCTGTATTCTGACTAAAGAATACTCATCTAAACTTCATGAAGTGTCAAAACCGACGTGTAAAGCCAAACCTGCATCTCAGGTGTCCAGCTTCTTGTATAAACAATGCTTCAGCAACCTGCGAGAGTGCCCCAGGGGATGACGAGGCAGCAGCCATAGAGAGCACTTGTGGATTTGAGAACGTCAACAAAAAGGTTTCTATATGCTTCAAAGCCATTCTCCTAGCTCCCTCCACATTAACACTCTTGGAACTGCCCTCAGAGGATGTCCCAACCAATGCAACTCATCCATTCTGTCATTTCACAAATTTCAGATTTAGACCATGCAAATAATCTTGTACATCAGCATTCGGCAATGGCACTACCATATTTCTACCAAGCAGCCTACAGTGGAACTATGTAAGGAATACCAGCATTCTATTGGCCATACTACAAAAGATAAGCCAGCTATTGGATAATATGTATTGGCAGCTATGGTCAACTGCTCTTCAAGTAAATATTATGAAGGAATCGCCTCCTACAACATCATTGAAAAAGAAGATTGCAGCTTCTATTGCAATTGCAAGTGAAAAAAATGGTCACATAGGATCTGACAAGTCATCTAGACTAATTCTGACAACTAACTGCAGTATGCCAATGCCAAGTAGGCAGCCTGACTCAGGAAAATAGACTGCCATTCATGCTAACCACAGTACCATACAATCACAGAACCAATCAGATCATTTCCCAAATGAATCCTGATTTTTTGCAGGACATGCAGAGTCTCTTTGGTATAGCATTTATAGACCAAATTCGGTAATTCCTAAGATACTCAATAAGAACTGATAAAATTGGACACCGTTAAGAATACAGGTAGCAGCAGCGATATATTTACTCCTTTAAAAGAACCTAGTGGTGGTTAATGATGCATTCTTCACCTTTCCAACCTCCACCCACCTCTCCTCAAATCCCTCTTCCAACCCTAAAAAATATCTTAACAAGAAAACAAAAAATGCCCCATAACAAACAAATTAAAAACTAAAAAATGTAACACTTATCCCAACAACCTCCCTTCATGGTGCGCGGCAGAGGTGCATGCAAACAACGATGCCGAAGCCAAGCTCGACAGTAGAGGCATGATGTGGGTCAAGACGGAGCTTGACCAGGCAAAGCATGACGCAAGCTAAGCTCAGCAATGACAGCTTGACATGCTGGATAATATTATTTTTATCCGTAGCAAAGCACAGGCATTAGAATATATATACAAAACAAACTTAGAAATAGAACCTATAGCTACAGACTAGACTGATGAACGAGAACATGCTAAACCATGCAGCTTTCTTGATGTCAACATAGAAGCCTTGAATATTGCAATCTAACTTGTTGCTGGCTAATATTCAACTGAGCAATGTAATTTGAAGTCATCCAACTATGAAGCATCCAATAAAATTTTGTATAAAAGAAATTCCCAGCTACATGCAGCCTAAGTTCTCAGAAGAATTGGTTTTCATCATCAGGGCAATTCCTTATTTGCCATCAAAAGTTTGCATCATCCTTTTATATGCCGCTCAAATGTGTCACTGACATGTGGGCCCCACATGTCAGGCCCGCATGTCAGTGTGACAACCAGGGATTTTGGAAGCTTCTAGTGGCATATAAGGAATTAACCCTTCGTCTTAAGCCTCGAAGAAGGGTATATAACTGTATATTTAACTCGACCAGAGGACATCACAAATCAATAACAAATTTTTAAGCTAACACCAAAGGATAAATCAATACTCTTAACACGATGTCATGCTGTTAACCTGCTGGTAGTCATTGTCTAACTCAGAACTGATGGCAGATATTAAGAAATGAAAAGCAATTATGTAAATCAATCAGCTACATAAACAGCATACCTTCCATCAAACATATAAGCAAGGGCTAGCGCAGACATGAAGCGAGCCATTTTTGACCCTGATGATGAGCAAAGGTGTACAAGAATAGGCACCCCGCCTTCTTCAACTATGCGGAGAGCATTACCGGAATAGAAAGCAAGATTCCACAGTGCCCCTGCAGCTGTCTCATGAACATCCTGCAGGAAAAAGGTAGGTTATTCTATAGTTTATATTGATTGTTCCCATACATTGTTTTATCTTTCCTTGGATAACTTAGCACCACAAAATAGGAGCAAACCTTAACAAGAAACTACAGAACCTAATAAAATAACAAAGTAAAAAAAATCTAATCGACTTGAGATCAAACTGTTATGGACAAATAAGCTACACATGTGCAGCAAGGCAACGTTAGTAATTTTGTCATAGCATTTGAGAAATGGAACAAATGATGTGCTCATACAACAAAGCTAGGTCACCTAACAATACGCACTCAAGCAAGCAAATTTAAAATAACATGATATAAACTAGACCAAAAAAATTCAACACGTATAGTGAATACAGTTAACTCTTTTGCATATATTCATATCTACAGGAATGTCAACTAACACTACCAAGTGGTAATTTCAGGAAACCAGGACATTGAAAGCCCGAACTGCAGTGCTGCACTACAAATGAAAATAGCACCTTAGTTCCTAGTGAATTGATCGTGAACAAATGAATTATCCCCTACTCCCCAAAAAACAACAAATGTATTTAATTCAGTAGCAACTTTGAGAGTAAACGGGTCATGGACAACACACTACTTGTTAGCTCACAGAAGCAGAACAGTTCCAGCATTTTTTGAAAAGGGTGGTCAACACTCAACATCAATCATCAAAATATAAAAACTGATCAAGCACAAGTCGGGACATTACTCACACTTATTACCTAACAGAAATAGAACAATTTCGGAATTTTTGAGTGAACTTGTTGCGGACAAAACACTACTTATTACCTAACAGAAGTAGACCAATTCTCCCACTTTTGAAAAGAGTGGTAAACATCAATAATCAAAATGTAAAAACTAATCAAGAATATGTATGGGCATCACTCAGACTAATGCATAAGTCCATGAGCAACTTATATGTCTCCTGGCTGTGTTACCTAACGCCAAACATAAGGCCTTTCATAAAATAAAAATCACTCAGAGTTTTGTCAGTAACAGAATGTATCCACACATGAACAAAACATTTATCAAACATACTGAGTATCTTAAGTGTGTTATAAACTTACTTCAACCTCTGAACGTGCCAAGGTGAGCAAAGGTGCAACACCACCCTCCTGTCCAATTGCAATGCTGACAAGTGCAAAGAAAAGTTAACACCAACAAGTTTTAGATAGTTAAGCAGCCAAAACCCCTCCAATATGGCACAACAAACTTCAAAGATTCACACGAACAACTCTTTGCTTGTATAGAGCTGTAAAATTAGACCAACAAGGATGAAACAAGCCCGTGGTACTATTACAAGTAACAACCTTATAAATGATAGCACCTCACCCCTTTACTGCATCGCACCAATTATCACATACCCGTCCCATGCTGAGTCTACACTATCCTCCTTACAAAGCTTCTTCCAACATTTGTACATAATGACTAGAAGTTCACCAGCACTAATTTGCCATTTTAACTCTCATGTCTCATGTCCAGTAATCTTAACCCAAAAAAGACAACCGCCCTGCTAGTTAAACCAGGGACACCAAAGGGGATTCTTGTGGGGGTTGCTTTGTGTAATTTCTATGGAGATTGGAGACGTGTAATAATAATGGGTTGATGCAGGTGGTATGCTAAAATGAAGCAATTCACCACAAGCATGCAGTGCAAGCCATACACCATATCTATCTGCATCAAGTGCTTCAAAGAGAAGGGCAACATTGAGATGTTCAAGTGTAACCAACCACTCTGCATTTGCTAACAGCAAGGTTGGTCCCCACTTGCACTCACTTTAATGATAGTATACAGTATACTCTTAGCATGTGAGAAGCTATCTAATATACATGTTAGAGGATATAGAAACTTGAGACCAACTGCCCAAATCTAAATGCATAATGCCTACACTGGATATTTTTTAACCTTCCCTTGCAAGCCTTCTTTTTAATTTTGACTAAACCCCCTTTACTCGATTGACAATAAGCTACGTTTCAACACTTCATCAGCACAAATGCATAATTGACTTTGAAATTTCCATGAATGTTTACAACTGGTCCATCTCATCAGCAAAAAGGCATAACAAAAGGAATATCTTGAAATAGGGCAATTCGGTAGGATGTTTTGCAAGTTCCGTGCATCATCTAGGCAGCCTCTTTGACAATAAAGGAGACAAACTCCTGCAAGAATCATTATGTCCTACATAGCATATACCAGGGAGTAACTGGCAGTTAGAGATACGACCTTTAATTTCAGAAGTTATGGCAAATGCTAAGAAATCTAAGCAGAAAAGTACATAAGAAATCAAGATTGAAAAAACTTATGGTTACACTAGTGAGAATAATAGAATATCATAACAACTGGATTACTACAATAACATTTGAAGTTACCTGTTAGCTTCTGAAAAAGATAATCCCCATAATGCGCCAGCAGCTCTCTCTTGAAGGCCTTCCGAAGCATTCAAACACTCTTGCGCAAGTGATACCTATAATTTGAAGTTATATATATGAAAAGGAAAACTATTTACTATTTAAGTAGGCTTAAGAAAAGATGCAACAATGGCACAGAAATTTTCCTAGAAACATTTTAGTGTCCTAGCAGTAGCATCAATTATTTCCCAAGTGAACATAGAAGCTGGATCATTTGTTAGTTGAATGATTTGCCACTGTACTTAATCAAGAAGTTCAAGACAATATGTTCTACTCAAATTGCTCCCCAGGAGCCTGAGTCTTCTTTGTATCGAAATATTGAATTACAACTGCTGTATTCTGCGTCAATCCATTGTATACAAGCCGCTTCAGAGGGATCACATCTATTTAGATGTACCACTTAACAGGTAACATTGGCCAAAAAATGAAAGGTTGCAGTAGATGTGACAGAAAAAGGGGCATACCAAAGCTTCGACACCACCAGTAGCAGCAATAGCTTCACGATTTCTATCATCAAATGAAAGGTTCCACAAAGCACCAGCAGCTTCTTGTCTAATTGTATACATAAAAGGATTCGCCACATTAACTTAAATTAATATTTATAATTTAAGGCAGAAGGCACACAATACAACTTAATAGCCATGTAAATTGGAGCATGTCAACCAGAAGTATACCTTACACCCTCATTTTGAGAACATGTTAGTTGCACTAATGCCTCAAGGGCCCCTGCTTCCTGACCTACAGCAGCATTGTTGCTGTTGTTGTCTCCATGTGCAGCTAAGTTAGCTAAAGCTCTTGCAGCCTACATGTATAACAACAATAGCATTAGGAAGTAGAAACTGACAACACAGCAGAAATATAGAGATGGTGAACATGAAAAAGACAAAGCATTAGGCCAGTACTGTCAACTGTGGATGAAACATTCACTTGTAGGGCTTAAAATGCAGTGGAGAACTGCTACTGTAAGAAATCAGTAATTTTGAGTAATCTGACAGCAAATCCAAATGGTTTAAAGCAAACATAAAAGATTCAAATTGTTCGATTGAACTGTGTTTTAAACTTACTTCTACATGCTAAGAATCCAGTCAGCATCTAAGCAGATTATTCAAGGTAGATGATAAGAGTGTTCTCTGGTATAAGCCCTAGTGCCCGGCCGTTGGCCGCAGCTAGCAGAAGGTTGCGCCGTGAGGGAAGTGGGGTGGATAATGCGGGAAGGTTTGGCTGTACGGAGCCACCGACCGGTTATCGACGGCGCGCCTGAGATAGGTTTTGGTGACACTAAAAACGTGCCTTTTCTCTTCTCATTCTTCTCCTTTTATTAAGCGCCTCCTGGCTTACAGCCTTATCAATTCGGCTACAAATCAGGAAGGAGATACTCTTATCTAATTAAGCAACTAATTCCCCTAGAGAATAGGAAAGGAAATAACTGCAGGCTGTAAAACAGGGAAGGAGATATTAACCCGTGCCTTAATCCTGGCCCGGATCCTCCCTAAGCCTGCGCCTGTAATACACTCTATCCGAACCCCTAACAATACTCCCCCCCTCCGCATGCAGCTTGTCCTCAAGCTGAAAGGCAGGAAAGGATTGACGGAACTGAATGGCGTCGTGCCAAGTCGCCGCTTCTGGTGGTTCATTCGTCCACTGGACCAGGAATTGCCGACACCCCCTGCTGAACCGTTGAGACAGGACCTTGAGAGGTGTCCGGACTGCGGCTTCTGACGATGATGAGGATGCATCTTTAGGTAGTGGCGGAATGCTATCCGGAGGAGCACCATGAAAAGACTTCAGCATTGAGACGTGAAAGACGTCATGGATTCTGGCTGTCTCGGGCAAGGCCAAACGGTAGGCTACCTCGCCGATTCGTGCGACCACCTGATAAGGACCGAAGTACCTGGGGGAGAGCTTGTGCTGTGGGGATGGCCGCATGGACAGCTGTCGGTGTTTTTGCAATTTGAGCCATACCCAGGCCCCCACCGCAAAGGAGACCTCCCGACGATGCTGATCGTGTTGCTGCTTCATGCGGTTCTGGGCAGCCAAGAGGTGTTGGCGTGCGCGACTGAGGAGCTCATCCCGGTCCACCAATGCACAATCCACCGCGTCGACCGGGGTAGCACCCTGACAATAGGGAATGAGCGGTGGAGGTGGTCTGCCATAAACCAACTCAAAAGGCGACATACGGAGGGCAGAATGGTAGGAGGAGTTGTAGCAGAATTCGGCCCACGGCAGCCACCGGACCCATGTCGACGGCGTGTCCGCTGCAAGGCATCTGAGGTACATCTCGATCGTGCGGTTGACCACCTCCGTTTGTCCGTCCGTCTGCGGATGATAGGCGGAGGACATGAGAAGCTTGGTGCCACAACGCTGGAAGAGGTCCTGCCAAAATGTGCTGAGGAAGACCGGGTCGCGATCCGAGACGATTGTCTCGGGCATGCCATGGAGTCTCACAATGTGATCAAAAAACAAGTCGGCGACCGCCGGAGCTGTGTACTGCCGCTTCAGCACCAAGAAGTGGGCGTATTTGGAGAGGCGATCCACCACGACCAACAAGGCCGTTTTGCCTTGTGACTTGGGAAGTCCGACCACGAAGTCCATGGAAACATCGGCCCAGATGTGGAGCGGAATGGGCAAGGGTTGTAGAAGGCCGCCGGGCGACTGGGTGCTGGCCTTGTGTTGTTGACAGATGGTGCAAGTCCTGACGTAGTCCTCCACGCTCTGGCGCATATGAGCCCAGTAGAAGTGTTGCTTTACCCGATGTAACGTCTTGGTGACGCCCTCGTGGGAGAGATCATGGATCGACGCCACCACCTGTGTGCGAAGCGGTGATGAGGCTGGGATGAAAAGGCGCCCCTCGCGGAAGACGAGGCCGCGGCGCACCATCCATTTGGCAGGCGTGGTTGGAGCCAGAGCTTCACCGGATGCCGGAACCGCCGGCATGGTGTTTCTTTGCGGTGCGTCTTGTATTCGCTGACCTCCGGTCGATCGCGGAGGACCTCTCCCATCGCCGGGCGCAGCCAATTGCTTTCGGCCGAGAGCGCCAGACGGTCGCACGGCCTCCTCGAGACGGAAAGAGCATCCGCCGCTCGGTTGCATCTACCGGGCCGATACTCCACAAGGAAATCGAAGCCCATCAGCTTGCTAAGCCAATGTTGTTGCGGAGGGGTAATCAAGGCTTGCTCCAGGAGGTACTTGAGGCTTGCATGATCCGTGTGGACGATGAAGGAACGTCCCCACAAGTATGGCCTCCAGTGTCGAATCGCCTTGGAGAGACCAATGAGCTCGCGCTCATATGCAGCCAACTTGGCGTGACGCGCCGCCAACCGTCGACTGTAGAAGGCAATCGGGTGGCCCTCCTATTGAAGGACCGCGCCAATCCCGATGCTCAAAGCATCGCACTCGACCACAAAGGTGGAGTTGAAGTCGGGGAGATGAAGGACCGGCGCTGTCATCAATGCATCCTTGAGCTGACTGAAGGCGTCGGCGGCCTCCGAAGACCACGTGAACTCTTGGCGGCGCAGCAAGTTGGTTAAAGGTGCGGCAATAGTCGCGTAGTGCAGTATGAAGCGCCGGTAGTAACTAGGGATGGCAATGGGACCGTTCCGATCCCGTGATGGAATTCCTCTATAGGGGACGGGTATGGAAGAAATCGTCTCATGGGATGGAAACGAAAATTATTCCCGTCGGGATGGCGGGACGGGATAGAATTTTTTTCATGAGGACCCATTGGATTCAAATTTAGTTTAGTCCAGTTTAGGTATTAGATTACAAACATATTTTTAGCCCATCATATTCACATTTTCATAAACGGAACAACATAATCTTCAATGAATGTATGCATTCTTTTTCCTTGTTTGTTGATATGATTTGAGTTAAAATGGCTATAAGAGTTCTTCTCTTGTGTGAAATTTTCACGAGGATGGGTCCTCGACGGACCCCGTGCAACAGGGATGGGGACGGAGGATTTTCTCCGAGGCGGGAACGGGATGGGGACGGAAAATTTTTTATGTCGGGACGGGACGGGAGGCACTCCCGTGAATGAATCCCGTTACCCCTAGTAGTAACCCGCGAGTCCCAGGAAGCTGCGAACTCCGGCTACCGAGGTTGGAGGCGGCCATCTGGCCACGTCTTGCACCTTGTTGGGGTTGGCTGCCACCCCTTCTCCCGAGATAATATGTCCCAAATAACTGACGGCGCTTTGAACAAAGGCACATTTGGAGCGCTTCAAATAGAGTTGATGGTGGTGGAGCTGCGCCAAGACACTGCGCAGGTGGTGGAGATGCTCGGCACGAGAGGGGCTGTACACCAAGATATCGTCAAAGAACACAAGGACAAACTTCCGAAGGAAAGGAGCGAGGACCTCATTCATGAGGGCTTGAAAAGTGGACGGGGCGTTGCATAGACCGAACGCCATTACCATGAACTCATAGTGACCATGATGAGTACGAAAAGCCGTCTTCTCGATATCCTCAGTATGCATCCGGACTTGATGGTAGCCGGAGCGGAGGTCCAACTTGGAGAAGAATTTGGCGCCGTGCAACTCGTCCAGGAGCTCCTCCACCACCGGAATGGGAAACTTGTCCTTGACTGTCCGGGCGTTGAGTTCCCGATAGTCGACACAAAACCTCCACGAGCCGTTTTCCTTTTTGACTAGCAGGACCGGCGACGAAAATGGGGAGCGGCTAGGACGAATGAGGCCCTGAGAGAGCATCTCCTCACATTGTCGCTCAATTTCGTCCTTTTGCCGGTATGGATACCGATAGGGCCGTACCACCACAGGGTTGGTTCCTTCCTTCAAACAGATACGGTGGTCACAAACTCGGGCTGGCGGCAATCCTCTTGGCTCCCGAAATAGCTCGTCGAAGGCGGCCAGAAGGGTGGAAGTGGCTGTCTCCTCTGCTCCCGCATCCAGCATGTGCACCCTTGAGTCGGGTACCCTGCCTATGCCCCGGATGTGCACCTGGTCGCCCTTGTAACCGAAGGACATCTGAAGGGAGTCAAAATTCCAATTGATGTCGCCCAATGTTTGCAACCATTGTACGCCCAGCACCCCATCAAATCCTTCAAGGGGTATGATCAGGAAGGGAGCGCAGAAGGAATGAGCATCAATGCGGAAGGTGCAATTCTGGAGCTTGCCCAGGCATGGGAGGTGGGCACCATTGGCGACCCTTACTTGCTGTCCATTGCCGGAGCTCTGAGGAAGACCCATCCGTGTGGCAGCGTGGGAGCTCAAGAAATTGTGTGTGCTCCCGCTGTCCACTAATCCCAATAGTTCTTCGCCCGCAATTGTCATCTTGATCTGCATGGTGCTGCCTTTAGTGGGGCCTCGGAGAGCCATCACCGAGAGGGCCGGCTCGACGTCTTCCTGCTCCTCGACCGCGACCTCCTCCTCTTCTTCATTCACGATCTCGAGGAGGAAGAGCTTCTTGCAACGATGCCCCCGGACGTAAACCTCATCGCAATTGTAACAGAGGCCCTTGTCGCGACGGTCTGCCATTTCCGCCGGGCTGAGACGACGCCGGAAGGGTGCGGAGGCAGTGGAGGAACCCTGCGAACTTGCCGGGCCGTTCTTTCCTCCTCCTGACCCTGGGGCCGGCAGAACCGGGGAAGACACGCGCACTAGGGCCACCGTCCGTTCCGGTGGTGCGCCCCGTAATGCGGAAGCAGCTGAAAATCCGGAGCCCCCTGCCGACGTGAAGGACGCCGCGCTGGTGCTGAGCGGAGGCCGAGGACGAACGCCCGGCGGAAAGGAGCGAAGGGCTCGGGCGATCCACAACTCCTCCCGGCGCTCTGCCTCCCGCGCCAAGCCGATTGCATCGGCCAGATCACGCGGTCTGTCACGACGGACGTCGGCTGCGAGCGTCAACGACAGGCCAGCGTTGAACATCTCGACTTGGTCTTCTCTCTTCATGCGAGGCGCGCGGGACAGCAATTTTTGGAAGTCTTTTGCATAATCATCCACGCGGGACTCCCCCTGTTTCAGATTAGCTAGGTCCCCTAGGGGCCCTGCTGAGGCATGGCGCGTGAACCGCTGGATGAAGGTGTCGCAGAACTCGGTCCACGTGATGATCCGCTCGTCCTGCTCCCAGTTGTCCAGCACCTCCTGTGCCTCGCCGCGAAGATGGAGGCCGGCCATCTCGACGTATTCCCCCTCCGCCAGGTCATGGGCGCGCGCAAAGCGCTCGCACTGGCGCAGCCACAACCGGGGGTCCTCCGTTCCGTCATATACTGACAGTTCGTATCGTGGCGGTCGTGGCGCCCAACGGCGATCCCCATGATCCCGCCGTCCTCCGTCTTCATTCCGATCATCGGCGCGCACGCGGCCGCGAGGAGATGACGGCCTTCTTCGGCCACGGCCGACGCTGGATTCTGTCCAGTCGTCTCGCGCATCGTCTTCCGGACAGGGTTGCTTGGCCGACACCTTGAGGAGGTCCGCCATCATCTGTTCCAGCCGCGCATTCGAGCCGATGAGGTTACCCACCGTGGCTTCCAGCTTGGTGAGACGCTCTTCAGATCCCTCCATGATCCGAGGATCGGTCCGCTCTGATACCAGTTGATAAGAGTGTTCTCTGGTATAAGCCCTAGTGCCCGGCCGTTGGCCGCAGCTAGCAGAAGGTTGCGCCGTGAGGGAAGTGGGGTGGATAATGCGGGAAGGTTTGGTTGACGAGCCACCGATCGGTTATCGACGGCTACCGAGATAGGTTTTGGTGACACCGAAAACGTGCCTTTTCTCTTCTCATTCTTCTCCTTTTATTAAGCGCCTCTGGCTTACAGCCTTATCAATTCGGCTACAAATCAGGAAGGAGATACTCTTATCTAATTAAGCAACTAATTCCCCTAGAGAATAGGAAAGGAAATAACTGCAGGCTGTAAAACAGGGAAGGAGATATTAACCCGTGCCTTAATCCTGGCCCGGATCCTCCCTAAGCCTGCGCCTGTAATACACTCTATCCGAACCCCTAACAGTAGATACCGCAGGTTACAGACTTTTGTTTCTTGATGGGAACATGGAAGGAATTTAAATAGAAATGCAATGGGAGTGACTCCTTGGACGAACACAAAAGTACGTAGCTATAGATGCAAGAAAAGTTGCACTCGACACCTGGCAAATGCAGTATGCTTGAGCCAAATTATCCTTATATGGCAGGGCAAAAGTTCAATAGGCAAGCAATAAGATGCAGATGGCACGTGTGCAGGCGTACAGCTATGAACCATTCAAGATGAGAATTTGCATGCTTTTCCTCGTGTTTTGTTTTTATCGTACCATGCTTGCCAAGTGGAACTTGTTCTACTAACTGTACTCAGAGAACTAGCATAAAATTAATACTAGCTTATATAGAAGAAAAAATGTACAAGCATGAAAGCTTGATGTGCTGTTTTACCTGTTCTAGGACGCCCTCAAGTTTACATGATCGAGCAAGTGTAACCAAAGCATGGACTCCACCAGCCTTTGCAACTTCCAAGCTACACTTGTTATCAGCAGCCAGGTTTGCAAGTGCACCAGCAGCACGTTCCTAATGTGAAAAATAGCAACAGTGACAAACTGGTAATTGGCCAGCAAAAAACCATAAGGTTAAATAGGACGTTCTGAGAATTGAGAAGTTTAAGAGCTCCCTACAAGAACTCCATCACTCCCAGCAGGCCAATGAAATATGAGATCGACCAAGGCCTTTATACCACCAGCTGCTGCAATAGCTGCCTGAAAAAGAGCAAACAATTAATTATTAGCACAAGTGCCACCCACATCAAAGTAATCAGAGTCAGCATTTAAAGAATCACAACCTTGTGCTCCTCACCCACAGAGAGATTCCAAAGGCCACCAGCAGCCTCTTCAGCAACAAGGCGATTCATCGACCTAGCCAAATTAGTAAGTATTGCAATACCTCCCTCATCTGCAACTGCCTTCGCAACCTTTGCATTCACTGATAAGTTGGCAATAGCCTGAACAATGACATCAAATAATGTAAGCAAATGATAGATACCAGACTACAAACAGCGAGAACCCAGAGGTTCAGCCAAACAATTTATTACCTTAGCTGCTTCAGATTGTGCGCTCTCCCTTGAGCATCTTGCAAGGTCCAGTAGCATCGGGATGCCCCCATCCCGCATCACGGCCTCTGACCTTGCAGCATCTACATTCGTACTCTCATCATCAACCACCACAAATGTTGCAACCGTGGTAGCAGCTCGCTCCTGCACATCCTCCTGCGAGCTCTTCACCATGCTCAGCAGCATTGCTGTGCCCTGCTGTAGCCAGAAGTCATCCATACCATGTGGGTTCGACTCCGCAATTCGTAGAAGTGACTGCGACAGGACCCACTCAAGCCAGTTCATCATATCACCAAGTACCTTGTCTTTCTCCCTCCAGTTACATTCGTTGAACACCCCATGTTCATTCACAACCTTCCAAGGAAACAGTGAGGCGACCAATTTAAAAATGTGACTTGTAATGGTGAGCACAAGCTTGCCCTTGGAGTTGCTAAATGCAGAAGGATTGTGGGCCTGTTCCTCCTCGACAAATTTACAGTTAAGCGTGCATATAAGCTTGAGGGTTTTGGAGTGGGAGATGAGTCGAGAGATGGCGCTTGGGGAAACATCAGTGCGGGAGACGTCAACGGCGACAAGGGAGGGAAGCTGGGCCCATGAGGCAGATGCTGTAGCCCATTTCAGGTTGCGGCATCCTGCAACGGAGAGGAATCGGAGGGAATGGATTTTGGCGAGGGCGGCCTCATCGACGGCGCCGCAGTCGAGGAAGGCAACGTCTTCGAGGAGGGGGCAGTAGCGCGCGAGCGCTCCGATCGCGTCGGCGTCGGCGTCGCGGAGACCCGAGAGGCGGAGGCGGCGGAGGCGCGAGCAGCAGAGCGCAACGTGGCGGAGGGCGTCGCTGGACACGCGCTCGAGGGGGTCGGGCCCGATCTGGAGGCTCTCGAGGGCCTCGTGCCGCGCGGCGAGGACGGCGAGCGTGGCGTCTGTGAGCCCGCGGCAGCCGTCGGCCACCACCTCGCGGAGGTCGCGCGCGCGGAGACCGGAGGCGCCCGCGGCCGCCTCGTGGCCCCGCAACCGCAGCCGCCTCAAGCTCCCGCACCGCGAGGCGAGGGATGACGCCACCTCTGCGTCGCACCGGTGCGCGCGGAGATCGAGCGCGCTCCACAGGCATGGCGACGACCCGAGCGCCCTCCAAGTCCGGCACACCGCCGCCATGCTCGCGCGGTCGCGGTAGTTGAGCCGCGCGAACAGCTGCAGCACCGTGTCATCCAGTAGCGACGTCCAGTCCACGCCCTCACCGCCCGCCGCCGCCGTCTCCACATCACCCTCCGCCGCCACCAAACCCAAACGCAACGAACCTGACAACACCCTCTCCTCCCCCACCGCCTCCTTCCCCTTTGCCTTCTCCCTGCACGTGCGGCGGCGCACGCGGCGCGTCATCTCGCCCGCCCCGACGGAACCCTAGCGCCGCCCACCTCACACCACCATAGTACAGCACGCACCACGCCAAATCCGAGTACCCAAATCAGCAAGCAGCTAACCTCCCGCCGCGAGATCGAGAGGAAGGCGCGCTTATCGGGTTCGGGCGCGGGCAGTCGGACCAATTCTAGGATCCAATTGGAGGGAAGCAAGGAGGGAGGGAGGGAGGCGGCGGCGAATGGAAGCGGAGGACGCCGCTGCTGTCTTCGATTCGCGTCCGGATCGTGGGGGTGGGTGGATCCGACTCCGCGTGTTTCCTTCCCCTTTCCTGCTAGGCTGCTACCTCGTCCCCTGTACCGCCTGCCTCCCGCGATGCGGTGACGGGAAGAAGAGCGCAGGAGGACTTGGACAGGAGGGATCATATATAGCGTATGCGGATACGTCGTGTGCGTAGCTGTGTACGCGTATTTTGGGCTCCAACATACGCCGACCTCGTCGCTGCGTTTTGGACAACTGACGGCGGAAAGTAAAGGCTGCGCTATGGCAGTGGCCAGTGGCACGTAACGTCAGGGCCTCAGGGAGTCAGGGGAAGAGAGCACGCAACAACGCAACTTCTACGTTCTCAGACTGACGGGCAAGCGAACGCCTAATCTAGATGGCTTGTTTTTTGACATTTGATTATTTGTCTCGATTTTTTTTAGTGAATTAATTATTTATCTCGTATATCTTACTGATATGTGACTTTAAAACTCACATATAGTGAAATATCCGAGGGCAAAGATAAAACAGGACAAATCATTTTTCCCTTGTTTTTGGGCTTAGTAAGCTTTGGCTTTCGAAAAGATAGAAAGCTCTTTAAATGGGTTAGTTTTTAAGCTTTTTTGTTTTAGTATAAGACAGAAATCGCATATAACTAACAAAAGTCAAAAGTAAGACGGGATATGTTTTTGCATTTTATAATGGAGAGGAATTAGTTGTATGCCAAACAGGCTCTCATAAAAAATTACAGCTATTTTTTAGCTTAGAAAATAAAAAATAACTTTTGAGAAAAGTTATATTTCCCAATCAGCTCTAAACTTTTAACCAATGCAACTTTGAGACGCACCGCAAATGCGCAATGGCACGTTAGTAACTTAGTATCACCGTTACCACGTAATAGTCGCGCACGGTTGCAGCTAGAATCCTGTATAATTGTACTTTTTGAATTTTGAGAGGGCCTTTCGTAAACTTTGCCCCATTTTTTTCCCCTTTTGCTCTTGTTTGGAGAAGAAATGACCTCATTTGATCAAATTTGTGAGTTGAAAAGGTATAAGTGTAGCAATTAGCAGCACAACGTTACACTGCTGCATGATCAGTCGCCGTGACAATGAATGCACGTTATTAACTTCGTGTTATAGATGTATTTTGCTGTTTACTTACAGACTAGAAGTAACAGGATACAGCTTATCTTTTCACATACTCAAGTTGTCATTTCAGTACAATAAAAAAAGGGATGCGTAATTGCATACGTACGAAGTACAATTCTACATTCACTTCATACTTTCTACACAAATTAACCAGTGACCAGGAATCTAGCAGAGAATGTAGGAAACAGAGCCTACAATGGTAGCAGTGTAGGAAACAATCATCTTTCCTCCTACCAGATCATAACAAGTTCTGCCCCCGAATTCATCCACTGTTACAATACAACGTGGCTCCATCGATTAATGGCTACAATTCCCATCGATACAAGCAAGGCATACAAGATCAGTCATCTTCAGAACTACCATCAGATCGATCAGGTTCTTCCTCTGGCAGAGCAGATACAATTGCAGCACAGCAGAAAGATTCACGATCCTTCAGGAGGAGGCAGCTTCCATCCGAGTTCCATTTCAAGTCGACAATCCTAAAATTTGGCAAGGGAATGTTGACGCAGCATGCACCAGATGGTGTCCATATGTACAGGTGCGAGCTCTCCGTGCACAGAACAAGGCGTGGACATGTAGGATCCCAAGCGGCAGCACGGACTGGATCTTTCTGCACAAGAACAGCTGCAAGCTCAAGGCGGCAGATATCCCATATCCAAAGGGCAGTCGACATGTTGTCGTTCCGAGTGAAGAAATAGTGGCCATCGCTGCTCCATGATAGCATACCTGCCACATGCTGCAAGGTGAGAGGTGTTTCCAAGTATCTGCAGGGAAAGGAGCTATGAATGCAATCTAAACAATGCAGCTTTGTCCAAAACACAACACACTGATGTCCTAAACAACTTTCTGCTAGAAATTCAAGAATCAGCAAGACAACTCATACAAGGGGATGATAGTAAGTGTTGTTCATCACATCTATAGAAATATTGGTAACTGTTACCACAATTCACAAATGAATTTGAGGGCTACTGCACATAAAATCCATCAAATGTAACCACAACTAGAGTAAGAAATTACATAAGCATTTTGTAAGAAACTCAATAGATCACAAGTTCATGACACTAGTCACCAGTGTGTTAGCCGTTAAGGAAACCACTGATACTGCAATTTATATGCATGAATCTGACCTTGCAAGAATCATGAATTGAAGTAGAAAAAGACAAGTAAAGCAACTAACCAATTCCTTGTTTGGGGTTGGGCTTGTCAATAGCTGGTTTCTGTGATGGTAAGGTGATTGGAACATCCATCACAGAGTATTTTACTCTAGAACCTCCTTCTGCGCCATTTTCTGACAACGAAACAAGGAAACATCATTGCAGAATTAAACAATATAAGGAAACAGTTGACAAAATTACAGAGGCATCATACAACATGCAAATTTGGTGATATATGCCGTTGAACTAGTGTAATATGATTGAAGCAACTTTATCTAGTCTCAAAAAACCATGCATAATGATAAGCTACAATGGTTTCTACTGAAGCATGGTGCCTTCTCTCTATCAACACAAACAGAGCTACAAAGCACTTATTTTGTTGCCCTGACAATGTAACAGAACATATCAGTGGTAATCTCATGCTATATGGTACCAATGTTAAAAAACAACCAAGGTAAATAAATAAATATCTTCAGAAGTATCCAAGTGCATACCAAATCAGAAATGTTAAGGTTGCAAGTTTGTTTCAGACAATCTAAACACAAAAGAACCACAGAATGTCCCAGAAAGTGTTTAAATTCAATTTTGTTTGATAGGATGACATTTCGAGGATTGCCTTTACTATTTTTTGTAGACCCCTGCAGGCCTGCTGCCTATGTTAGTTGAGAAGGGGAATTGCCAAGCAATAAATGCTCAAAAATGAGGCATGAGAAGCAGTATAAAACCATCACTCAAAATCTTACCAGCACCGTTGTCTTGCATGTTACGAGAGAAATCTTCACTTAGACATAACTCAGACATATCAAGCTGCCACGGATCATCCACTTCCTATAGTATTTTTTTTCTAGTTACAATCGGTAACATGAATAGAAAAACAGTAAATCTGCTAAGATGACGATTAATGATAGAAATAGACATATTTACCTTAAATATAGCAGCATTACAGGGACTTCGAATAGAGGCTGCATGTGTAAACTCAGCAAAAATTTTCCATGTCAGGTGGTTCAAAGTCCGCACTGCCTGATCATAGCTGCCCACTGCTAAAAACTGCCCACATGGTGACCAAGCAACAGTTTTCACACCTAATCCACTTTCATATGCTAAATACTTGAACAAGCACCTCCCATCTGGTGAATATATCAAAACCTGTAATAGGCATGTTCTTTGAATGATCAGTTTACACCTCAGAACTGGTACCTCCACATTTAACCATCTCATGTTTTGTTTAAAACATAAAAAACAACTCAGTTCTTTATAAAAACAGACTGAAATGAGCACTTAAGAGGTGAACAAGAGATTGATTAAGCTATAACCCAATATTCCAAGTTTCCAACCAATCAATCATCAAAATCCAAAATTAAATATACAAACACATCAACCAGATTAAATAATGTCATCAAGCATCAAAGGAGTCACAAGAATAAACTAAAATAGAGGCAAAAGATGTATTGCCGTTGGAAAAGAGAGAGCTTAGTGCGGTTTGCCAACTGTGCATTACTAAGCGACCTTAGCAGAAATAGAATTAGCGAGCTAGATCATGAGATAATATAAATGAAGATAATTTTCAAGATCAACATATGTCAAAGAGACTAACTAAAAGCTATTGCATACAGACATGCATGTGATGTAACTTGCAAGCAATGCCCATCTCAATTAGAAGTTACAAAGAGACCTTAGCACAAGGAACATTAGCGAACTAGAAAGGTATGACATAAGACTGTGACATAATGTAATTAAAGATGATTCTCAATAGCAACATACATAAAAGACTAACTAAAAGCTGTTGCATAGAGGCATGCATATGAATTGACTACAGTCACAAGCCAAAAAACCACTATGGGAAGCTTTCGAAGAGAAAGCACATGAACCTTGTATTCAAGAAGTGAATCCCAGACCACGATAGCACTATCATCCGGTGACCACTCAACACCTGCTAAGTCTACCGTGTCAACAGCAAAGACACCCATTATCTCCCAGGAATGACATGAGAGCAAATTTACATAATCCTTGCAGTCACGCCTGGTGCAGATCGCAGCAAACTTTCCATCCTTAGTAAAAGAAACACCTCTGGAGGCATGCTTTGGCCACTGGACATGTACACATGCCGTATTTACAAGAGACCACACAGTCAGACGAAGCTGAAACTCTGATGTAGTGAGTATATGACGACTGTCAGGGCTCCAGCGAGCGTATGCAATCCCTGCAGGGCCTTCATCGATCTTGCAGGTCCAGTCAGGCTGGCTCAGCGACCAAACCTGAACCATGGGCCGCTTGTAAAGTCCACATAGAATATACTCTGAATCCGGTGCCCAGTCCACAAAGTTAATTTTGTCCACGCACGAAAACAGTTGCACCACCTACATAAGAAAGTTAAAACATGCATTGTTGTAAATTTTAATGTCAAGATGTGACAAACATTGTTTATAACAACATGAGTTCTGGAAAACTTTAAATTCATATAGCTCGTATGAGTTCATCCGTACAGTAAATTAAAAAGTTGCAAGGAATTATACATAACAAAACCGTTCTTGAAAGTTGAAACGATAGCACATGAATACAAGATGCTAAATTTGCACAAACGGATATGAAACATGAAGTGTTCATGAAATTTCCATGAATCCAAGAGATACCCAAGAGTATTCCAGAAATTACACAGTTTATTAAACCAAAATAACAAAAGAAGCCAAACGCTAAGCTAATGCAGCTGGTAGAATTCATAGGTGCAAACCAAACGCACCCATCTAAACCTCCACGCAAACAACAAAAACAAGTATTATCCACTCTTCCATACCATTTGGTACTAAGAATTCTTCAAACCGCTCTAAGCACAACCTACTCCTGACCCCTAGGCTACGGATCGGACAAAATTAGGCGCAATCCAAGCATCAGAACGCTCAAATTGGAGCCACGCCAGATCACATTACACCCAACCCCAGATTCGGCGACTACTCCAAAAGCCCAAACCCTAAACCCGCATTCCAATTCCCAAGCACTAAGATCATGTGGGAGAAAAGAGGTGGAGAATTGCACAGATACCTTGAGGGATAAGACGTCGCGGACGACGAGGCGGTAGTCGACGGCGACGGCGAGGAAGCGGCCGTCGGGGGAGAAGCAGCACGGGCCCGTCTGCTTGTAAGCCTCTGTGAACTCCATCTCTGCCCCTTCTGACCCGGCGCCTCCTACGGATCGGGGCGGGAGCGAGGTGCGGCCTCTCGCCCGGCGTCGTGCTCCGGCGAGGTGGGATGGGGTTTCAAATCTTTCTGCCGGCGGAGGGATTGCGTTTGGAATTTGAATTTGTGAGGGGGTGGAGATGTAATGTATTGTACTGTTATCTATCTCGAGTGAGCAACGCGCCGGCGCTGTGCTGTGACTCAACGGATGAGCCGAGTTGACCGTTGACCCCTGGTGGGTCCATGTTGGCTTGATGTATTAGTCATTTTTAGAGAAGGCAGATAAGTGTCTATACAGAGTAAAACGTCATCCAGGATTTTGAAGAAAAATCTATGCTTCATCAGGTATTTTTCATGGAGAATGAATGAAAGGCAAGGACCCACCTTGGTCGCCGTGAAGCTCCGCCAGTGTGTATGGCCATCAAATGACGAAAATTTTGATTTTGGACGAGTTTTTCTTATTTGAATTGCAAATGCCAGCCTTTCACATCTTCTATCTTTACTATTATATAAATACTAGTTCAGCGTCCGTGCGTTGCTACGGAAAATAAAATTGGTGACGAAACATAAAGATCCAGCAATAAAAGAAAATTTTGTTACAAGATCAAACATCTATTTCTCCCAATTACAAAAGTTTTTATGATTTCTCCTCCGATATAAATAAAAAACAAATATATTATACATAGTACATAAGACATTCATGACATTAGAATATATTTAGAAATGATATTCTTGGTATATGTTCCGGAATATCTGAAAATAAAGTTACATTACAACACAATTTGGATATCATTATGATCAAACTTTGTCTATGATGTAAGTACTTTTCTGTGGACAATATTTTTTTAGGTTTCCATGAGTTTTCTTAGACTTTTGGCCATTGTCCTTCTCCTTATCTACGACAGCAAGTATCTTGATGTTGTTTCTGGCGATGGCTCTAGATAGCGCAATGTACAATTACCCATAAGAGAAAACCAGTACAGAGAGGTAGACACCGACATTCGGGATAGTCTGCCCTTACGCCTTGTTGATTGTCATTATCCGGTGGCCGGCTTCCTTTCCAAGGACCAACCTCAAAACACGGAGACGGGGTGCGGGGGACGATGACTATTGGAGCTGTGGAATTTTTAAAGTCTATATACATTTTGCCCTCTATAGTTTTCAAGAGTTTTCTTGTCAGCATCGCTAGGGAACGGCAAGCAGAGGAACAAGCAATTGGCGAAGAAGAAGATATGACGCGGGAGACAAAAGGAAATATTTCAAGCGCTATCGACATCGGGTCCGGTCGAGAGGGGAAGGCGAGCCCATCAGCCCAGCAAACGATTCTTTGGCCCGGATTGGGTCCAGTAGTGAGTGCGTGAGGAAAACTCAGAAGGAGGCTTGTAATAGACGACTGTTATAAAAACGACAAGAGACGAAGATTCAGGGGGGGCGGCTGTATTGGCGTGAGGGTGTTCAGGCGGCGAACCCTTGAGGCGGCGGTGATCTTATATCGTGTCCTGTGAGGTTAATCCAAACCAATCTAGTAGATACTTCACATCTGGTATCAGAGCCAGTCTCGATCATCCTGGCTGCAGATCGCCACCCAGAACTGAAGATCCGCTGGCGACTATTCTGGCCAAATTGGAAGAGAGTAGCAAAAAGGAGGACGAGACAAGATCGATGGTTGCTGATGTACAACAGTATATTCGGCGTGTTGACGAGTCCGTGCGGAAACTAACCGATGATCATGAGCAGCTTGAAGCTTGGAAGCCGACGGTGGAGAATCGGGTAACTGATTTGCATACCGCAGTTACCGATTTGAAGCAACAAGTTGGCAGAGTTTTGGAGCAGTTTCCTTTCGAGTCTTCCAATTCCAAGGGAATGTTGGGGACGTCTTCTTTCGCCCAACTGGAAGGATCGCCAGTGCCGGTGACGTCCGGGCCAGTCGGCCACCGCGAGACTCAATTTCACCGGAGTGTGGGCGCTAGGGCGGGCGATGCCCTGGGGCCTCCTCCGGTCACAGGTACCAAATTTCAGACTCCATATTATCAAGCTGCAACCCAGTCCAGTCCCATGTCTGTATCCACTTTTACCTCTATGGCTCAAACATTGGGGGCTAATCTTCCTCACGTTAGTTTACCCAGTTTTGATGGCACAAATCCGAAACGGTGTGAGAATTTTTTCACTTTTTACTCCGTTCCGGAGGACATGTGGGTGAGGTTTGCTACTCTAAATTTTGAAGGGCCAGCCATATTTTGGATGCAGTCGATGGACAACAAAGTTTTTAATATGAATTGGGAAGAATTGGGTTTATCTTTGGCTAATCGGTTTGGTAGAGACCAACATGGGTCCTTAATACGCAAATTTTTTCATATTCATCAAACTAACACTGTCACTGAATACATTGAACAATTCGACGACCTGGTGCATCAACTCTTAGCGTATGACAATTCTATTCATACTGAGTTTCTCACTGCTCGCTTTGTTGACGGTCTCAAAGATGAGATTCGGTCAGTTGTGGTAATTCAGTGCCCAAAAGATCTCGATACTGCTAGTGCTCTTGCGATTTTGCAGGAGGACGTTATGACGATTCAGCCGAGGCGTGATGGTCGTCGTTCGGATAATATCCATCCTGGAAGGTTTTTTGCTCGTCCAATGGCACTGCCACTCCCTCCTCCACCAAATTTGGGCAGACCCTCAGCAACTGTTGCCTCGGAAGAAAAGAGAACAACACTTAACCCACGTACAAGAACAACGGATGATCGGATGTCCGCTCTTATGGCTTACTGAAAAGCTAAGGGTCTCTGTTATAAATGTGGTGAACAGTGGGGACATAATCATCGCTGCGCAGCTACAGTGCCGTTGCATGTTGTGGAAGAGATGTGGGCTTTATCTGGTGACATTGAAGAGGAGAATTTGGGTGGATCGGTTTTTCCTACAGCATCTGACCAGCAGGATCCATCTGAAGAACAATTGTTAGCAGTTTCTTGTGAAGCCATTTATGGTGCTGAAGGGTGTCGGACTATCCGTTTAATTAGCTTAGTGCATTGTCAGGATGTACTCATGTTAGTGGATTCTGGTAGTTCTGGGAGTTATCTTGGCACTCATTTGTTACGCCTCATGCCTGAAATTCACAAATTGTCCACTCCCATTCGTGTTCGAGTGGCTGATGGAGGAATTCTACTTTGTCAGGATGTAATTCCACAGTGTGCTTGGTTTTGTCAGGGACTGACTTTCATGACTGACTTGAAGGTGTTACCCTTAAGTGGATATGATATCATTTTGGGCATGGATTGGTTGGAACGGCATAGCCCAATGGAAATTCATTGGGGCTTCAAAACCTTGAAATTTCGTTATAAGGGTCAACAGGTTCGGTTACAACGGATAACTCCAACAGTAAGTCGTTGTCCTCTTATTCATGGGGTTCAGTTGGGAGCTTTACTGAAACATGAAGCAGTTGAACAAGTGATAGCCCTATCAATCATTCCCGAAGGTTGTCCGAATTCAGTTCATTCCTCGGATATTACCAAACTGTTGGAGGAGTTTGATCATCTGTTCCAGATCCCTACTGGCTTACCTCCTCATAGAGAATTTGACCACACAATTCCTTTACTACCAGGGGTGCAACCATTTCGTCTCCGTCCTTACCGTTACACTCCGCAGCAGAAGGACGAAATAGAAAAGCAAGTTTGCAAAATGCTGTCAACTGGTGTGATTCAATATAGCTCCAGCCCATTTGCGTCTCCAGCTTTATTGGTGAAAAAGAAAGATGGGGAGTGGCGTCTCTGTGTTGACTATAGGAGACTCAATGCTCATACAGTCAAGAACAAGTATCCTATACCCATTTTGGAAGAACTCCTGGATGAGCTTGCTGGTGCCACTATCTTCTCTAAATTGGACCACCGCTCAGGTTATCACCAAATTCGTACTAAAGAAGGTGAAGAATATAAAACAGCCTTCCAAACGCACAATGGTCACTTTGAGTACAAAGTTATGTCATTCGGGCTCACCGGGGCTCCAGCGACATTTCAAGGCTTCATGAATTTTGTTCTAGCTCCTTTGCTACGTAAATGTGTGGTGGTGTTTATTGACGATGTCTTGGTTTACAGTCCAAATGTGGAAGTTCATATTGATCATTTACGTCAAGTATTTCGATTATTGAGTCAACACCAACTACATTTGAAGCTATCCAAATGTCATTTTGCGCAGCAGAAATTGGAGTTTCTGGGGCATGTTGTCAGCGCTGATGGGGTAGCTACTGATCCGGCGAAATTACAGGTAATTCAGCAGTGGCCTATTCCGACGTGTGTAAAAGACATCCGCAGTTTCTTAGGCATGGCTGGTTATTACCGAAGGTTTGTTTGTACAAGGCTTTGGGGTAATTAGCAAACCCTTGACGAATCTGCTTCGAAAAGGACAGCAATTTATTTGGACTACTGAAGCTCAAAATTCTTTTGCAGCCCTCAAACAAGCCTTGATCTCTGCTCCAGTGTTGGCTTTACCAGACTTCTCACAACAGTTTGTCATTGAGTCGGATGCCAGTGAGAAAGGGATCGGCGCAGTGTTACAACAAAACGGCCATCCCATTGCATTTATCAGCAAAGCACTTGGTGTAAGAAATCAGGGTTTATCTACTTATGAAAAAGAATTCCTTGCTATATTGTTTGCTGTTGACTATTGGAGATCATATTTACAGCATGCGCCGTTTGTGATCAAGACCGATCACCAGAGTTTGACTCATCTTCTCGATCAGCGGGTGACTTCTCCTTTGCAACAGAAGGCTATTACTAAATTGTTGGGACATCAATTCTCAATTCAATACAAGAAGGGGCAAGAGAACCGGGTAGCTGATGCTTTATCCCGTCGACCAAATCTTCTGTGCGATCCTCCTGAAACTTGTTTGGTGATGGCTGCTATTTCATCCAGCACACCGGTCTGGCTTGAACAGGTCGCCCAGGGGTATTTGTCTGACCCAGCTGCAACCAAACTGCTAACTCAACTGTCTACAGGCCATGCCATCCCACATTTTTCTCTTCAGTTTGGGATATTGAGGTACAAAGGAAGAGTGTGGATCGGCAATAATTCGGACCTGCAGTTAAAACCGATGAAAGCACTCCACGACAGTGCCATTGGAGGCCACTCTGGTTTTCCTGTTACTTATCGTCGAATCAAGTCATTGTTTGCCTGGCCTTCTATGAAGAAGATGGTGTATAATCTTGTCACTACTTGCAATATTTGTCAACAAAGTAAGCCGGACCGAGCTAAGTATCCCGGGCTTCTTGCACCTCTTCCTATTCCGGACCATGCTTGGCACACTGTTACATTAGATTTCATTGAAAGCTTACCTCGAATCAATTCCTATAACTGTATATTGGTGGTCGTGGATAAATTCTCCAAATTTGCCCATTTCATCCCATTGGCTCATCCTTTTACAGCACCCATGGTGGCTCAAGTATACATGCAGCAGATTTACAGACTCCATGGTATGCCGAGAGCTATAGTGTCTGACCGTGATAAGATTTTCACTAGTTTATTCTGGCAAGAATTGTTTAAGCTGTCTGGCACTTCGCTTCATATGAGCGCAAGATATCATCCTGATCGACGGCAAACCGAAATACAACCAATGTTTAGAAGGGTATCTTCGATATTTCGTGCATGCCTGTCCCAAGCAGTGGATAAAGTGGTTATACCTCGCGGAGTTTTGGTATAACACTAGCTATCATTCTGCCCTCAATACCTCGCCTTTTGAAGCCTTGTACGGTCATGCATCTAATCATTTTGGCATTGATACCTCTCATATGTGTTCCACATCAGATTTGCAGGAATGGGTGACACAACGTCATCAGATGACTCAGTTAGTTAAGCTTCATTTGCATCGGGCTCAACAGAGAATGAAACACCAAGCAGACAAGAGGCGTTGAGAGCGCACATTTTCTGTCGGTGATATGGTCTATGTGAAGTTCCAACCTTATGCCCAGTCCTCCGTGGCGACTAGAGCTAATTACAAGTTAGCTTTTCGCTATTTTGGACCGTATCCGATCATTCGCAAGATTAATGATGTTGCTTATGAGCTTCAATTGCCGGCCACTAGTTCCATACATCCCGTCTTTCATGTCTCACTTCTCAAACCGGCCAAAGGCGTGCCCCGTCAGGTCAGTGCCTCTCTCCCTGACCTTGATCATCAGTTGCAAGTGCCTTTGCATATTTTGGATCACCGGTTTTCTCGTCGCGCTGGAAAAGTAATCTCTCAAGTTCTTGTGCATTGGTCTACTTGGTCGGCGTCCATGGCTACGTGGGAGGATGCACATGCGCTGAAGACTCAATTTCCTGGAGCTCCAGCTTGGGGACAAGCTGGCTTTCAAGGAGGGAAGGATGTCAGCATCGCTAGGGAACGGCAAGCAGAGGAACAAGCAATTGGCGAAGAAGAAGATATGACGCAGGAGACAAAAGGAAATATTTCAAGCGTTGCTGATACTGGTCCAGACAGGAGGGGAAGGCGAGCCCATCAGCCCAGCAAACGATTCTTTGGCCCGGATTGGGTCCAGTAGTGAGTGCGTGAGGAAAACTCAGAAGGAGGCTTGTAATAGACGACTGTTATAAAAACGACAAGAGACGAAGATTCAGGGGGGGCGGCTGTATTGGCGTGAGGGTGTTCAGGCGGCGAACCCTTGAGGTGGCGGTGATCTTATATCGTGTCCTGTGAGGTTAATCCAAACCAATCTAGTAGATACTTCACATTTCTGTACACCTTTTTTAGCAATCTCTTGTTGACAGCTCTCAACTTATGGATGTCAATGTTTTCGTTGCAATCGGGACCATATTTTGCTCCAAGAAAATTCCACAGGTTGAGAATTGAAAATGTTGAAAAGTTTTGAGACAAGGAAACTCAATCCAATGGTGATTGTATTAATTTACCAACTGTGGAGCAACCAACATGATCCTCAAAGATACTCCGTTTTAGCTTGGGATTTGTAAATTTGTCATGTGGGCATCCTTTTGTTCAGGTTCCAAGGCTCCATCACTTCGTAATAGTACATCTTCATCTGAAGAACAACCAAAGGACGGGCATATCGCAAATGTGTGTTTCCCCACCAGAGATATCTGCAAAAAAATTGTCCTTTTGAATTTATTTTCAGATAATCAACAAAACAATATGAATTTGTCTGAGGATGCAGATAAAAAAACAACCTTTTGAGAATAAGCAGTGCATCAACTATAAGCTCCATTTTTCTATCGATCCAAATGCTACACCAAGCTTGAGGAAACAGTCTATGTGTCAATATCTTTGGTACTATTCCATTCCTTCTAGGTTCATCAAATGGAAGTCAATGTAACGTTATAAGTCTCCATATACCAATCCATTTCCCTCCTGCACTGTCACCTTTGACACTGGCATTCTTTTCAATGAAATCGAGGGATACCTCATCTACCACCATAAAAAAGCAGAACAACTTTTGAGACCGAAGGCTAATATTTGATGGCTGATGGGGAATGTCATAACCATCAAAAATACCAGAGGCAACCATGAAATTGCATTTCTGTGTGTACTTGACATCGACATCATCCATTTTCACACCGACGTTTTTCATAATTCCACAGTGCACCTGTGCATATATCAAAACCAAATACATGGGAGAAAGTTCAGTGAAATAAAAATGAACCACCATAACCTTAGATTCGGCAAGTGAATAAGAAGAGGTGTCAATAAACTATTTCTTTAGATTATCAATGTTCATTTTGCTTTAGACACAATGAACAAAGTGCAAGTGATATTTTATACTGTGCCGAAACAGTTGAAAGTAACAATAACTGGCTGCTACCATTTTAGTATATATTCTAGTGACTGTTGTTCTAATATTTACTTGTTGTAAGTCAAAATGGAATAAGAAAGCCATGGAGTACATAATAGGCAAGCAATAAACTTAATCTTTGCATAGATTGTTCGGAATTGGTTTTACGAAAAAATAGTACTACTCAATGGGGTAAATTGTGCATTAAAGTCTTGTATGTGATGTGATACCAGACCCACTAATTTAGAAGTTAACAAATTTTGTACATAGTTCAGTGCCACTGCCAAACCTACTGAATCAAAGATAATGTAACTGATCTGTCCACCTTTATCACTCTCTTTGCTACTTAATCGAAGCACTATACATTAGGTGTTGATAAAATAAGGTAGCTTATGCACACATAATAAAGGCAAATAGGTACTTTCATAGTAGCATTCAGTTTAAAGTTTTCCTCCCTCTATTTCCCACTTTGGTGTCCTCCAAACAGTGGTAAAGGATCCTTGTCTTTCTTTTCAACTGTTATATACGATAACTTCTTTACAATTGTGTTGGGAGTTCTCTTTGGAACGATAACATCATGGGGATTATCTGCGACAGGTATTTGGCAGCCTGTAGAATGAAGAGACCAATGCTAGACTATGAAACACTCATAATTTATCATTATCATCAAAACAAGGCAAGGCATGTCTTACGGTGGAGTGGTTTCGACGAGAATCTCATTGAGTTCAACAGATATAGAACTTTACTGTCTTTTTTATAGAGAGGTGTTTTACACAGAGCTATACGGGAGCAAAACTTGGCAAACTATGTTAGGATAAGACAAATGATTGTAGACGTGGTCTTGATATAAAGAATAAGATATATTTACTTGAGAATGTGGTCCAAAATAAACACACCGAAGCTCTAGCACATTAACATAAATAATGGAGTTTCAAGTATTAGGGAATCAATATACCCGCACATGATTATGTTGTTCATAGGCAAGTAACAGGGTACTGAATGTTGGCTGTAACTTGGAAGCAAGAATTATGGTAAGCCAATGCACATGGGAAGGAGTCAAGGAGGCACACAGGTTGATCAATGGTATCAGTTGATAGCATCACCATTTACTTGTTCTTCTTTTGCGCAAGGTGGGATCATGAGTGTCGGTGTTTCGTATAACCGGCAAGTGAATTTGTAAGTACAGGGGCTGCGTGTCCCCTCTCCTTGAATGGTTAGACTACAGGAGTCCCGGATGTATACTGGTTCGGGCGGAACGTCCGTACTTCCAGTTTGTGGTGGCGGTTTGTATTGCTCAAGATGCAAGGAGCTACGAGGGATTACAAGCGAGGGCTAAGGACAGGCCCTCAGCGCTCGTCCGAGTGGAGGTGCTCGGAAGCGTTCGCTCGGGTCGGGAAACTCGAGCTGAATCACGCGGGGAAAGACCGACGCGTGTGTGGTTTGGTTGTTTTTTTTGTCGCCCTTTTCTGAGGGCCTTGCCCCCCTTATATAGGCGGAAGGGGCAGGTTACACGGGAGTTTAGAGGAAAAAGGTAGGGGCATGCTATGCCCGTGAGTCCCGGTCTTTGGTCTAGATGATAGACAGGTTCCTGTTTGGCCCATGTTGGGTTGGTAGACACAGCGGACGTCGCTCCGTTGGGAAGGCGCGCACCTGCCCTTTGTCGTCTGTCAGATAGCGACGGCGCGAGGGGACGGGCACTTGACTTCTGGTGACCCTCAGGCCGCAATGGGAAGGAGCCACCTGTCCCGGCATGGTCGCCGTGTCCGTGGGGCGGGTGACCAGCTTGTTGCTGACTATCGACGTGGCGGAGGTCGAGGAGCCGAAGCTCATTGGGGCCCCGACTGTGGCTGGTCAGACCTTGGGCGCCGGACCGGGGTCGGGTCGGAGCCGGCGGGATCGCCGGACCTGGGTCCAGGTCGGAGCCTTCGGGGGCGCCGGACCTGGGGTTGGGTCGGAGCCGGCGGGATCGACGGACCCGGGTCCAAGTCGGAGCCTTCGGGGACGCCGGACCCTGGGTTGGGTCGGAGCCCTCTCGGTGGGCTAGGCCGGGGCCGGGAATCCCTTATCCTGGTGAGGCCTTTGACTAGAACATGGCCCAGAACGGTCCGCCCTCTTTGGCACCACGTGCTGCCTCCAGTCTCGCTGCCATGCAAGAACGATCTTAAAATAGATGTATACCTTACTGGGGGTACCCCTGGTATGAGTATCCGTCAATGAGAAACAACCATATCGGACACTTGAAAACAATTACATGCAGGCAAGCACACCGATGCATTATGGAGTGATTAACAATGCACTGGGAGCCAAAGCCCGACGGGTATGATGATATACTGCTACACACACAGAGAGAGTGGCACTGTGAAGGATGGATGGATGCATTAGGACGGAGAAGCGAGGGACCTGGGAGGAATGCGACGGAGGAGCTACAGGACCAGAGGTGGAATGCGAGGGCAAGGAGGACGAGCAGCACCCAGGCGACGGCGGAGACGAGGACAAGCCGCAGCGCCCCCTTGCGTTGGCACACCACTCGCATCGCCACCTCCCGCGAAAAAATCCTCTTGAGTCCCAATCAGATCCAAAAAGGAAAGTAGATTTCGGGAGCATCTGGATGGTCGCTTGATTTACCATTTGCTTCGCCTCGCCACTACTGCTCCTCCTCCTCCTCCTCTACTGTGGCATGTGGGAGTGTTTGGGTGGTGACAGGAGTAGGGATGGCAATTGGACCCATGGGTTCGGGTACCCGTGGGTTTTGTACCTGATCGTATCGGTTTCGGGTTTTAATTTTTATTCGCGAGTTCTTCAGGTCAGGTATCCGAAATGGGTTCAGGGTCGGGTTCGGGTTCTAATTTTCACCCGCGGGTACCCATCGGGTACCTAAAATACCACAATCAATATCTTTTAAAATATTTATATTGAATACATAAAAATCATGTTTAGATTTGTCTCGAAAAGTAATTTCATAATATTATAATTTTATTGGTTTTTATAAATATATTGTAATAGAAATTGATAGTTAAAGTTATGTTCTGGAGACCGTATTGATATCCAAAAGATAATTATTTGCCACCAGAGGGAATAGTTGAATGTTCGTGTTTTACTGCTGACTAAAAAAATAATATTGATACAGCACATCTGTCTATCGTCGCCATGCCTAGCTTTGTCTCGTCATACTTACTGCAGAAAACCATATTACCCTAACAAGCCAAACCGCTACCAACGTACTCACACTGCACCTTGGTCATTGTTCTTGATCCACAGTGTGTTGTGTCAAGCTCTGCCCTAACCCGGACACCAAAATTGATTTTTAGATTAGCAGGAACAGTAAAGAGAAATAGTTATGGAGAAAAAGATTGTAGCAAACAGAAGTATATACATTGTAATTGATCAAAGTAGAGCCTCAATATTTCATTCCCTTCGGACATAAATCATGCATTCCCTATCTTAGTCATGTTCTCTAAACACACAAATCATATTGCTATTACGGTCACACATCGCTTAACAGCACTATCACTGGGCGGAGTCCAACCTGAAGCACATTACATGTTCATTGTTTAAGCTCTGAAACAACAGTAACCAACAATTTGCTGCATCGCAACTGTACACCATGTGTTTCCCCATCTAATAGGCTTCGCAGGGTACATCTCAACAACAGGTCTACCGCAGCCAACTGAGGAGCACCACATGCGACAGCAACTCGCCGGCGGGGAAGTTGTCGAGGCACAATTCCCGGTCGTCGACCGTGGCCACTCTCCCAGCAAGAGAAGCATCTCTATCATCGCGGTGTATTGCTGCTCCTGCATCACGTCCAAGGCACGGAGCGCTGCCTGAACACCGTCACACCACGGGCCCCGTTCCTCAGGCTGTACTCCACTACTCCTCCCGGACTCCATGATGACCTCCGAGAAACCTCGCTGCGAGACCTGCTGTAGAAACTTGTCGGCTTTGGCGAGGTAAACAAATATAATTACATACAGATGCTTCTGATCCAAAATAACAAGAGTAAATTTCATAAAAACTAAAAAGGTTTTATGGTTATTATTGTACAAAATTCTAGATATTGTAGCTTATATCACTTAACCACATATATTATGATCGTAACATTTCACAAAACTTCACCTCATTACAATTACTCCTGCACAATCGCGACCGTACATGATGATGGCGAGTTGTTCTCTTTGCTCGACGTCTCTAGCCGCATGACGGAGGACCTCGCACGCCACTTATATCACTTAACCACATATATTATGGTCGTAACATTTCACAAAACTTCACCTCATTACAATTACTTCTGCACAATCGCAACCGTACATGATGATGGCGAGTTGTTCTCTTTGCTCGACGCCTCTAGCCGCATGACGGAGGACCTCGCACGCCACTATTTTGAGCAGTTCATCTTAACCGTGACCACAATACTTGAGGTTTTGTAAAATATTAACCATAACAATATCTGAAGTTTTGTGCAACAACGACCGTAAAACCAGAGGTTTTTTTTTTAAAAATTTACTCTATTAGCAATGGTAAATATTTCTTAGTAAGAACACATATTCGTTATTCGACTTCACCAATATAAGCAAAAACTAACTTATCCCTCAATGATACAAAACAGCTAGATACAGCCCATTTGTCATGACTGTAAGATGCAGTCATCACAGTGTACTGCTTTCTATCTAACAGATTAGTTACGAAAAATGAAGGCGATTCTCTTCACCTTAATGTTCCACGGTACAATGTATAGAGAAGTACGAGAAAATCAATTAAAGTTGATCCTACGCCCCATAAACTGAAAACAAACACAAATTTGGCATTGAAATATTACCGACAATTGACAAGACCACCTCCCCTTCTAACCCTCCTCCTCCTGTTGTTGCTCCCAACCGGCATCCTTGCGATATGGCGAGATGTGGCTGCCATCGCCCGTCGTTGAGGGGACAGGATCAGGGATACAGGGGTAGAGAATGTTGATGGATAGGAGTAGTTGGGAGAAAGGATAAGGGTAGACCTGGGAATTGGACCGGGTTTTAGTGGGCCAGCACGACCCGGCACGAAAAAAATGGACCGAAGCACGACCCGGCACGAAAAAAATGGGCCGGGCTGGCACGGCCCGAATGGCGTGCCGGGCCGGGCCTAAAAACCTGGCACGATGGGCCACCCGGCACGACCCGACTATATGGGCCGTGCTCGGGCCGGCACGGCCCTAATCACGGTCCGAATCTGTAATTTGTATTTTTCAGGGTCTTCCTTTACTCATATGAATTTATACTCTACATGAAAGTTGTAGAGAATTTCGAGACGCATCTTTTTCATGTAGACAACTTTTCCATTTGAGCAACGTATGAATTTATAAAAAAATATTTAGTGCGCTGTGTAGTTTCGGACCGACGCCACATCTCTCGGTAATCTGCATTTTTTAGTGTATTCCTTTGCTCATATGAATTTATACTCTACATTAAAGTTGTAGAGAATTTCGAGACGCATCTTTTTCATGTAGACAACTTTTCCATTTGAGCAACGTATGAATTTATAAAAAAATATTTAGTGCGCTATGTAGTTTCGGACCGACGCCACATCTCTCGGTAATCTGCATTTTTCAGGGTCTTCCTTTGCTCATATGAATTTATATTCTACATGAAAGTTGTAGAGAATTTTGAGACACATCTTTTTCATGTAGACAACTTTTTCATTTGAACAATGTATGAATTTATAAAAAAATATTTAGTATACTGCGTTCTCTCCAGTGCCGTGTTCGGGCCGGCCCGGCCCAACAACAACCCGGCATGCCTTTAGGCCGTGCCGGGCCTTGATTTTTGCCGTCCGTGCTGGCCCGGCCTGGCACGAAGAAATGATCGGGCCGTGCTGGCCCGTTTCATGCAGCAAAACACACGACTCGGTAGTCTTGCGGCTTTACCAAGTCCCACCTCTAGATAAGGGTAGTCCCATGCTCCATGTCAGCTAGTTTTCATAGTATTAATAGAGCTGCCACATAAATAAATTAGTGGCATGACAATAGAGTTATTGAGGTGAGAGAGGGAAATGATTTCTTATGCAGCAAACTAAGTCCTCCCGTAGACCGATGCGTAAAGAAACTAGACAATTTGCGTTGGGAGCAGAATCGTGGTTTCCATCCCCTTCCTTCTAGATCCGATGCATGTATGAAGTCATTAAATTTTTCTCTACATAGAAACTACTATAGAAACTATGCATTGGAGAGATTTAGGTCTAGAAACCACGAATTGCTAGGGATGGAATATATTATTGAATTCCTCTTCCTCTCTTCCTCAGGATGAAACCACTTATGGAAACTATTGGCCCATCATATTCACATTTTCATAAATGGGACAACATAATCTTCAAAGAATGCATGCATTCTTTTTTCCTTGTCTATTGATATGATTTTAGAGTTAAAATGGCTAAAGAATTGGGAATTTGGTGATATTATGGTGGGGACTGGGGTCTGGGGAGTAGTGGGTCGATTGTGCTTCGGGTATTCAAGTAAAAGTAATCTCCATTTAAAGCACGGCGGGTGGAGGAGCACAGGAGTGGGTCGAGTGTGGCTATTTCTTTTATTTTTGACTAATTTTCCAATTTACTGATTTTCTATTGGTCATATCGAAAAACAGCATGCTCGGTGAAAATTGGAAAAGGTTTGAGGAATTTAAAAAAAAACTGTATAAAATGCTGGATATTCAAGTAAAAGTAATGTTACTAAAACTCTGTTTTGTGGTGACATGATAGAATGTTGGGGTATTTATAGGACAATCAAGGATGTTTAATGAATGATGAGAATTACTAGAAAAGCAATTATTAATGATATAAGATGTAGTCATTCACAACCACAGAATTATGGTCGTTAGTCGTCGCTAAATGCTCCACGGTTAATTGTACTAATGACCACGTACAATTTTTTTTAACAACGGAGTAGTTTGCTATCATTAATTATTTCTAGTATTAATAAGCACTTTTTGGTCACTATTCTACATGGTATTGTTAAGTATTAACGACTAATTTATAGTATTAATAACAATCAATTCTTTTATCACATCTAGTGCCACATTTATATTAAAAAATAGCCAGCTATTTTATCTTCGTTAGTTTCTTAGAAACAAAGACATAATTCTGATTTTGTAAAACATCCCGGATCAATCCCGTGAATCAAACATTATATTATATGTACAATTAGAATATATACATATCCATATAAATGAAAGTTTATCTTTTTCTCCCTTTTCTATTATCTATATTCGGTTTTACTCAAAAACATTTCACAAATTCGTTTTTCAATAAATCTTCATACCAGATATCAAAAAGATATTAACACTAATTTTAGGGAAGTTTTGGATAATTTTTTCTAAATTTTTCAAATTTTCATTTTAATTGGACCGGTTTATGAACCAGTTTCATTTTTCAAGTTGTCTCAATACAGTAAAAAATTGTGATTTTTATCGATATTTCAAACCCTGGCTCTACGTAGTGGAAGGATGGGACGGAACCGCACCAAGAGGAAATGTATATAGATAGGAGAAGGGTGGGACGAGCGGGCTAAACTACTTTTATTATTTAAGATAACTACACCATCATGCGGTATCACTGGTCGATCAATCCATGCACAAGCAGCATTTGTCAGGCTGACAATTATTTTGCTCACTACGTACACAATAGAGCTTCACCCTGGAAGGGTATCGTGCTACTCTCCCATAACCAGTTGCTTTGCATTTTGCATGCTCACAGAAAGTAAGAGCGTCGCAGAAGCTGAAGCTCTGAGCACCACAAGTCCACAACGCCTGTGCACCGCTGCACGCGCGATGACGAACACACGCAACGCAAAGCAATCAAGCATCTTGGGGGAAAAAAATTATGTGGATCCGGTCTCCAAAACCCCACCCTGCATACCGGCTCCTGATTCTCTCCGCGTGGCGCGACTCCTGCGATCAGCTTCCGCGCGGCGCGACTCCTGGACGAGCGAGCCAACGTTTGGGGAAGCGAGCCAAAGGGCAATACGCGAGGACGTGCAAGAGGAAGCGGATTTCCACGCGGAGAGCATCCAAGACGGTACGCACGAGCGATTGTTTGGAGACCGGATCCACAGAATTCGTTTCCGCATCTTGGTCCGCTTTGTTTCAGCAGATTTCTTGTTCGACCCGCAAGGACAGCCCAGCCCAGCTCAGCCCATCCAGAACCGTCCACGGAGCTGGATCGACAGAATGGGCCGTAGTCGAGATAGACCTGCGTTTTCTAGTCAAAACGGCGCTAAAGTCACAGTTAGGATGGGCCGAATTTGGGTCGCAGTTTTTGTCCGACATCCAAATTTGGGTCATCCACCATGGGTCGCGCCATGTGTCGGCAAACCCAAACTTGAGTGGGCCAAACTTGGGCGGGCCGACCACTTTTTATTTACCGTTTACCAATTGTCATCCTTTATCTGGACTGCACAATCGTAATCGAACGGCATGGAGGAGCCCAACGGGAAGTTCGCTAACGGATGGCGCAGCACGGCAACACAGCAAGAGTGCAAGACCGGCCGGCTCATTCCGCTCGTCCTGCCCCACCGCCATCGGTCGCCGGAGCTCCGCCACCTTCCGGCATTAAAACAATTGCACCACCTGTATAAGCAAGTTAAAGCATACATTGTTGTAAATTGTAATGTCTAGATGTTACTAACATTTTTTTTATATCGTATACCTCGTCTGAGTTCAATTTTCATCCATAAGGAACCTGTGCGCACTGTAGCAATCCTGTTTCGCGCTATATCGAATTCCTGTGAATCCTGTTTCATACTGTAGCATCAAACTGCGTCACCTTTACGACTCAGGGTTCACAAAACCGGCGAAAACTGCTTGAAAACCGGTTTTCAAGCATATCGCTGCGGCTCAAAATCAAAAACCGCTCGATAAATCGGTTTAATTAAAAAAAGTTGAAAAAATTTATGCGTTGAAAACCGTTCAAAAACCGCAGTTTTTTCGCTCAAAACCGCTCAAAACCCGTTTTTTAAGAACATTCAATTAGTTTGTTGTTTTTCCCGAAAAACCGCGATTCTCACCAAAAATTGAACGGTTTTCGATTTTTCTGAATTTTTTTCAATTTTTTATTTCTTAACCCTTCAATTTCTGATGGTTTTCCAAATTTGGTTTTCGCTCGGTTTTTCAAAATTCAGTTTTTTAAACCCTGCTGTGACTTCCCTCTTCTTCTTTTATACGGTAAACCAAAATCAGAAGGCACCTCTTTTATTTATACTCAGCAAACCCTAACTTCTTATCTCTATTTAAATACATATATGCATATCTCACTGGCCCAATTATACATGGCTCAATATATACATACAACCTAAAATTCACATATGCACGCATACGCCCCACATGCCGCTCTCGCGTGACTCACTCGCCTCCATGTGCACCGTTCTCTAGTCTGAATGTCTCGCATGACATTCTTAACCACTAGGACCTCGGTTCCTCTCTTAATCTAATCCCAAACCTCAGTTCCCCTATGAATCTAGTTTCGGTCCCATCACCGACCACGTTCGCCCTTAAACAATGCCCGCACAATGAACAAACACGAAACTGTGTACGAGCATAAATCCACGACTTGACTTAAAATCAATCCATATAACCACTCACACAAGCGCATTGCATCAAACAAAATCATTACCATACTATCACAAGCGTATCAAGTAATCATTTGAAACAGCACATGTACAAGCACCATACATACCATGAACACAACCATTTTATAATACTAATTTTATCGCTAAATCAATTTTTCAGCCCACAATTCAGCTACCAGCGCGGAAGTGTCACGAGTACAACCTACTCACGGATTGCATGGCATACAACCAGAGACAACAACCGGAAGCCAGACTGAAAAAGTCATTTCCAACTTTTTACAGTGTCCCTGTTCCAGAATGGCACAAAGATGGACATGAGAGATGAGGCGAATTGATCGCGTCTCTAACCTTCCTTACCTCATATTTTGAAAATATAGCTTTTCTACGAACGTATTTACAGATTTAACTCTCTCCTCTATCGCGAAAGGGGCAACAGACGACACCCATCTCTTGTTGTGTCTGTGGAGCGTGAGAGCCAGCAAACGCGGCAGCAAGCGGACAAGCACGAAAGAAGGCACTGCCTCGTCAAGGGAGTGCGGAAAGTGTCTTCCACTATAGGAACGAGGCTATATTTGCAATTCGAATCAGAAGGAGTTAAATTTGCAAAAAAAACAAGAGAACAGGGGGCCAAAAGAGTGAACAATTCAGATGACGCACGCACTAAAACCTCACCTCAACATTCTCTCTAACCTTCTCGAATTTGCTTGTTCAGACAATGTTACGTAATGGATAATTGGATACTAGAAAATATTCAACGAAGGCCTGCCGAAATAAACTATGCCCCCCATCCTATAGCAATGGTGCCGCAAAATGCACCATCGTCAAGGCACTACACCATGGGAAACGACGAAAAATCAAACGAACAACAGGAGAACGCACCATTACTACAGAATACATCTAGCGATATAAGAAACTGAATACAGGGAGAAGAGAGCGTCACCTTCAGGCGCGGAGCCAGCTAGGCCCTAAGTTTCGGACCCAGGTTAAGCCGAAGCAGGAATAAACTAGTCACTTGTGGCCTATATACACCTAAAAAGAAAAAAGAAAAAACTCTTGCATCATCCTCTAGTTTTTAAGCTGAGTCTTAGGCCCGAGGCCCAGCTCTGCCCTTGGTCACCTTCAGACGTGAAAAAAGACGATTCGCTAATAGATGGCAAAATACAGAGGCGAAAAATACTGAACTGCACCGAAACAAAAAGGAACGGGTAAGCAACAAATACAGACGTCACAGATTAATGGATGCCAAAAACGCTCATCTCAGGCAATACCGAACTGCAATGAAACACAGGGAACGGGCAAGCAACAAGATATGGGTGAGATGGATTAACGAATGGAAAAACTACTCACCTCAGGTGCAAAACGAAAGGGCATAGATATCGATCCATCTGCAAGTAGTTTGTTTGCCATCGGCAACGACAATGAGCCGATCGCTTAATATCCTTTTTTTAAGATTATTTAATTGTCACTGAATTAAGTGAAACAACCAATCTATTCATTAAAGCCTATGCTTTAAAATTAAGCCCTAACTGAAAGAATTAAAGAAGATAAACCGCAGGGTAAACAAATAGAATCTTGGAATTTTTTAGAGCTGTAGAGCATATTATAAGACATGATTATCCCAGACACATTTATGAACTTTCATGTAAGACAAAATAAATTAACTGATAATATAATCGTAACCTGTACCAAACAAACCCTGAAAAAGACATGTAATGCCAATAAAAGCCTTTCCAGTTCAAGAAAAAACCTCAGGCATTCATCATCTTCAGTGAGTGCCCAATCTGTGTGCAGCCCTACCACCAGCAGCGAGTGCAAAGGAAACACAAAACATTTTATCAAGGATGTAGCATGAATAAAGTATACGGCACCTGACTGAACAATTTTCATCATGCAAAAAGCAACAACCACGAAATAATAATAACATATTTTCAAATAAAGCATGGACCGTACCTTTCTGATCAACCATCGACTCTGATTTCCAAAATACAACTTGCCTCCGCATTAAAGCATGGAAAGGAAATCATGTGTCCCTACCATTCTGCATTATCGAAGAAATCACAGACAGACTCTTTTTTTGTGCTAGCCACCTCGGTAGAGACAAGATCCTCAAAGATTAACGAGGCAGACAAAGACAATGCCTTTCGATCTTTTCAACTGAGGAAGTAGCTCAATTAAAATTCAAGGAATATACTGTTGTAGAGTTCACAATCTAGCTGTTAATCCACAACACAAGGAACTCTAAAGTGAAAATTCCAAAATTTGGGTGCAAAAGGCTAACAAACATGGGACATTTAGATCTAGAAATAGAACATGTGGGTAAAGGCAAAGGAAGAACTCAAGAAATTCCCCTCTTTTTTATATACGCAATCAAGCAAAAAATGTTGAAAGGCCAGAAGAGCAGACCGTGACAAAAAGTTGATTCCTTTCTAGCCAGGACAAAAACAGACCTGTGTTTTTTCTTCTTTTCTTTTTGTTCCTCTTGCTAGTAGAATAACTCGAACTCCATATCAGAATGGAAAAAATCCCCAAATTTGAAGCCAACAGCGTCAAAAGGGAGGAAAGTCCAAATGATGCAAGGAAAAGTGAAGCCACAGAAATCCTACATGTGGACCCATTTTTGCAACGATCCAAACAAAAGCAATGGAGGAGGAAGAGGAAATTAACTGGAACCATCGTCGCCTGTCTGAAAGAAACGACGCACCACCCAACAAAGAAGAAGGAAGCTGAAAGGTATTGGCAGCCAGAGCGGACGGACAGATGCGCGTACCTGGGGGACTCGAAGGGAGTGAGGAGACACAATAGTAGCAACAGCGAAAGCAAATCAGGATGATGGCTAGGAACTCCGTGGAAGGGTACACGTAGGAGGCTGCGAGAGAAGACGCCGCTGCTCGTCAGCCACCAGAAGGACACACGGAGCGGAGCGACTGAAGACAAAGAAATGGAGACGGATGGTGTTGAAATGAAGTGTTTGGAGGAACTCCCTCTCGTGCGCGAAACCGCGCAGGAGGGCGCCACCAACTCCATCAGCCTGCCCTCATCGGGCTCGATCAGGCTGCCCCGGCACCGCGGCCCGCGACCTTAGGGCCTCTCACCGACACCACCACCCACATCCTCATCCCCCACGATTTGGCAGCTCGGCTGCGCAAAAGCTGCGGGAACTTCGTGAGGAAGGCGGCCTGCGTCGCAATGGCTCCTCGATTTGGTCTCGCCTCCTCCTACCTATAACTTTAGCTGGCGCAACGTTGGTCGCACGTCTGGAGATGTCGCGAGGAGGCTCCGAAAGCGCATAGCGTGGAGCTCTCTGGTTGGCGCAGTGATGGGCGCTCGTACGGAGGAGGAGGTCGCAGCGGGTGAGGAAGAACGCGTGAGCTATACTCGAGCCGAGGCAGTTGGATGAGGGAACTGACTCACGAAGCTACAAGAAATCAGCGGCTATACTTGAGCCGAGACTCCTCCATGGCAGAGCGACACTTAGCAGAGGCCCTAAGCGATGCAGCCGCCGAGTGGAGCCAGACACAACAAAGCATCAACAAGCATAACGGAGACCCCCGAGCCAAAACGAGAGCCAATCGAGCCGGGACCTGACGCAAATAGAGAAAACAGAAGACCCTTTCTAAAGGGGGCGCGACGTAGCATTGTTCCTCTGCCGAGAAGGCTGCAATCTTTAGGAAAGGTATAATTCTGAACACTCTTCTTTCTTTCTTCATTTTAAAGGCTAGAAATTCTCGCATGGAATGGATAATGTACTTCAGTTGGTGAGTTCAGTCACACTAAATGCTCCTTATGCTTTACTTCATAGTTCTACTCTTGCTGAGTAGTGCTGTCCCTGTTCTTTGTGTTAGATGCGTTTTACTCATTTTCCACCCAATGTGAACCCACAATGATGTGATGTGCCTCTAGTCCTTTTAACAATTAAAATTCTCTTTACATCTCAGCAGGCAATAGTAGGATTGCTAGGGTGCTTATTGCTGTAAATCATATTTCTGTACAGAGCGTTTCACAATCGGTTGCCTTTTTCTATCTATGCTTATGCCTTCACTTCATAGCTGACTGCTAGCTAATACGTTCTGCATTTCTTGCTAGCTAATACTGTCAGCGTTTTTTTTTCGAAAATACCCTCCATAAATTCTAAAATTATGTTTAGCTTCTTTCATCGGTTATTTTGCAAAAAGACTCTATAGTTCCGTAAATACGCCGAAGGGTCCTCCACCTGTTTTAGGCGAAATAACATATTCGCTAATGGGTCCTCCACTGTTTTTCACAAACAAGGACCTATGGTTACGTAAATTCGTTGACAGCTCCTTAGCCATCCTATTTTTTAAAAAATCTTGAGAAAATCGAAGTTACATTCAAGTTCCACTATTTTTTTTTGCAAAAAAGAATATGTGGTTCCGCATATTTGCGAACGGATCCTAAAGATCTATAGTTACGCAAATTCGCCAACGACTCCTAGCTAGCCTATTTTGAAAAAAAACCCTCAAGAAAATCGAAATTATGTCCTTGTTTCACCGGTTTTTTCAAAAAGAACTCGTAATTCTGCATATTTGCGAATGGATTCTAAGAACCTGTGGTTACGCAATTCGGTTATGACTCCTACCAGCATATTTTTTTTATAAAATCTTGAGAAAACTGAAATTACGTCTAGATCCTCCTACCTTTTGTCTTAGAAAAAAACTGAGCCAAATTTTGCACGGCGGTATCGGGCGCCACTCTGCCTACTTGCTTGATCCCGTGTACGCTAGCTGCGTGGGGCGTAGCAATTACAAAGCCCAAGAGGGAAAAACGGGCGGGAAATGGCACGTGCTCGCATCCTTCTCAGATCCACCGCTCCCAAAACCTCCACTCGCCAACAAACTTTCCCGCCTCCCGCCTGTCCCCAGCACACAATAACCAGCAACCCCAGGTACCAAATCAAAAAATTCGAACCCTTCTTGAAGCAAATCGAGCTAGAGAGCGCCGCTCGAATCGAAGCGAAATCCCACCTCTACGGCTCCCGCTTCCCCTCTCGACAAAATTTTCATGCCTTCTGAGCCCTAACCTCGCAGATCCGAGCGCCTCGCCCTCTCCGATGGCTTCCGACGCCGCCGGCTCGGCGGAGATGGAGCTCGCCTGGCACCTCCTCACCGTGCTCCTCCGCCTCGGCCGCCCCTCCGCCGCCTCCGACCTCGCCGCCGTCTCGCCGCACCTCGTCGAGCGGCTGTGCCGCATGCCTGGTTCGCCGCTGCGCCTGTCTGGCGGCGTCGTCACGGCCTCCGAGACGGCCGTTGTGGCGTTTCTGAGGTTCGTGGGATGGGATGTCTCGGTGCCGATGGTGAGCTTGAGGCCTTCCGAGGTGAGGAGGTGGTGGGGGGAGGTGCCGATTAGGTATGACCGCAAGCGGAAGGCGTCGGATGCGTGGAGCTTCGGCTCGAAGAGGCGTCTCCTGGTGGCTCCCAACGCAGGTTGTTTTATTTGTATTTTTGTACTGAATTTTGGGCTCTGAAGGGCTATCAGTGTTGTTGAGCTCCATTTGGGACAATTTTGTGCAGATTTGGTGGTACACAAGCAGCAGCTGATTGCACAAAGCTGCGCTCCGGTTGCCACTGGAGAGGTATGGATTGTCTTTCGGATCGTTTCATGCTTGTTATTTTATTGCCGCACTACCTAAGTTAAGGAATTTTGAAGGAGTAATACCTCAATGAATGTCCAATCGGACCAATCCTGTCCTATTTGCTTGCATTTGTTTGTGGTTTGTATGACTACTGACTGGTCATTTGAAATTCATTTCTATCATTTTTTTTAGTAAAGGCCAATTGAAGAAATTCTCTCGAAATTAGGCTATCTGTAACATGGATAAGCTGTCCCATGGTGCTGGTTACTTTTCAGTCAGTAGCTCACCACAATTTGGGATTCAATATGATCCTTCTGTGGACGTCTTCTTGCTGTAAATAAAAAAGAGAATGCTTCAACCTGACTGTTGACCCCTCAATCTTTCATCATTATGTTGCTTTTTTGGCTGATGTTAGTTCGTGAGTTGACTTCCAAAGTTCCAATACTGCACGTTTGCTGCAATTATATGAAAAAAACTGCGCAGTCCAATGCTTTGATACATAAGCAATGGCATGTCATCCTTTCAAAATGGGGGCCCCATGATAGGAAATTCTCTTGAATTGCCCTAATCAAGTTCTGTAAACGATTTGACTTTCCATGCAGTTAAAATCTTCGTATCCATATAATAGTTTCAGTATCTTGTGTCTTCACTTCTGTCCTTTTCATTATATCTTGTTCAGGTACAACTGGAAGTTATACAAGAGTTGCAAGATAGGCTTCCCACCCTGGGCACACTTAGTGTTGAACCTTCCTGGAAGTTTTCAACTGGGGTTACTCTAGTTCCCAGCGTTGTTAAAATTAGCATGCCTGGTCTCCAACCCCAAATTGACCAGTTTCTTGGAGGCAATCATGGCAGTGTTCTTGGAAACATGACATCAGCACTATTGCCTAAGGAGCTGTCAGATATCCCTTGTTGTATCAATATTTCTTCCGTTGGTGCTGAAAAATCAGAAAACATCCATGCAGCTGACAATGAAATTAGTAGGACCGGTGAACCTGATGGAGCACTTCCATTTAATAACTGTAGAGTAGAGGATGGTGATGATCTAGAAAAAGAGTGCACCCTCCTTCCTATGACAATTGAGGCTGCTTTGGCTGGGGAAAACAAAAATGAGATCGAGAAGGATCTAAATCTTATTTACAAAAGACTTGGCAGTCCGATCAATTGCAGTACGAAGGCAGTGGCTAATATAGAAAGAATTGATGTGATTCCTAACCAAGCAGAAGCTCTACAATACGACAGCCCAAATGCTGGATACTGTGAAAAGATCCCAATTTGTCAGGAAATGAATCCATTGGGTGCTAATGCATGTGCAGAAACTCACAAGAATAAGACAACTGAAATTTTGTTCCAGTCTCCTACAGACACCAAAGCGGAACCTGTAGAACATGAAGCGATTCATGAAATGATAGAAAGTTTGTGCCAATCTTCTTTGGGCATAAAAGTTGAACCTGCAGCATTGACAGTAGAGGTGGCAGGCTACGATTGTACACACAAGATGAACTTGAACATTATTGCTGAAAATAGAGAAAGCACATTTTTAAATCAGGGAGGGCATTCACGGAATGAAGTGGGTGTCAATTTATCAAAGAAGGAGCAAGATAGAAAGATTGTGAAGCAAAAGGAGAAGATCAAGAAAAATGATGCACTTCCGAAAGAAGATAAGGATCAACTTGCAGCAAAGGCTCAAAAGGTTAGTTTTGTCTACATTACAGTGACCTCATGGTTGCTAATTTGAGCTTCTTACTATTTAGGTACGGTTGGATGCATTATTGATGTCTGGTATCTATCCTTAGCTTCTTTTTAAGATTTTTTGGACTAGTTTTTTAAGAGAAGTTTTGTTGATCTGCTGCCATTGTTTGCAGAGTCGTGCAGTGCCAAAACCACTGCCTAGCTTCAAGCCTTTTGTCATAGAAGAGGAAGAAGGGTCAGGTGAGAGTTCGTATATATTTCTTTAGAACTATCTTCATTTTGCTGAATGCTGACTAATGTGTCATGTTCATTATTTACTCAGGAGGTTATGGGACCGTTTATAGGGCTCGGAGAAAATCAGATGGAAAAGTATTTGCCATAAAATGTGTGAACATCAAACCACTCGTCTTGATTGATTTATTTTTCCATATAGGCATTAGTTTTATATGAACTTCCATAAATGTATCCGCTGTTTTTTTTATATTCTGTTCATAATTCTGTAAATTTTCTGTGAAGATCTTTGCGAGAAAGTCAATTAACTTTGTATGTTTCTACAACCAGGCCCTCATGAAAAAGCTCATTCACATCATGTTAACAATGAACTTAAGATGTTGGAACGATTTGGGTACTACTAAATCCAGCTCTCCTAAAATTCTTGTATAATTTGTTCTGTTTTCTACAGTAACTGTGACAGAATTACCATGTTTTTCTGCTGCAGAGGCAAGAATTTTGTGATTAAATATGAATGCTCTTTTAGGAGTGGTGACCTAGAGTGTTTTGTTCTAGAACATGTTGAGCATGACAGACCAGAGGTTGAACATTTCTGCTGACTCTCAAGTTATTTCTCCTTCTGTCAACTATCCATATTTGTTCATCTTTTGTTAAGTATTTCTTTAATCTCTGCAGAATTTGAAAAAAGAAGTAAATGTGTTTGAGTTGCAGTGGTATGGGTATTGTCTGTTCAAAGCTCTTGCAAGCTTACATAAACAGGTCTGGTTAACTTCATGTTACCTTAGTCAACTGTTGAGTTCGGTTTGCCCCCAGCTAATCCTGGGTATATTTTTGCTTCCAGGGTGTCGTGCATAGAGATGTCAAACCTGGAAACTTCCTCTTCTCTCGTAAACTGACAAAGGGATATCTTATTGACTTCAACTTGGCAAATGTTAGTGTGTGCACTTATCTCACAACTTGATGCTTGTCTTTTGTTTTCTTTGATGATTCTTTCCTGTATTGTTACTTATTAGATGCTAACTGACATTTTTTTGCTGTATATATTTTTTCTTCTGAATTCCCATACAGGATCTCCACCAGAAGTTCTTGAGAAACTGTAAGTTCACTTCCTAATTTTGAATTAGTAATTGATGATTCGATGGTGAAGTTCAATTCATTGATTGCGGTCAGTTTCATTTTGGCTTGTCCCAGTTTTAGGTTTCTCCACACTGAATACAGTTCAAAATGTTTTCCACACTGCTATGATTTTCCAGGGAAAAAAAACACTTTCGAGCACTTTATCTTTGTCTTGTCATAAAAAAGGATCTACTAAAATTCAAATATCTCCAATAGTTAGTCCTAGGTTTGGGCCCATTAGATTAGATCACTGTATTTTTGTGCAAAAAACAGTCTCCTGGTAACGCTCCTGAAAAGGCTATGGAATTTATTATTTTGAGCAACTACGTGGCATATGATATGAGTGAAAGGTGTCATGAAAAGTTTCACTCCATGCTACCCTTTGCTAATCCTTAACAGAAATGATTTCGAATCAGAGCTAATGAAATTAGTCACCAATGAATATGCATTGCTGTGTGTAATGGCCAGTCTTTGATTCATTGGAAGTCTCTACTGCTTAGGTTGGAATTACTGTATTTCGATTTTTTTTTGTGCTGTGCATAATTGTTGCAGGCTGAGATTTACTTTAATTGGTTAGGTAAAGCTGAGACAATCTCATGTGCAAAAGATACAATATCTCAAGCTGCATCGAAGTCTGCTCCAGTTGTAAATGCCAAAGAAGCAGTTGCTGATTCAAAGCAGCCTCCTGTATCCAAGAGGAAAAGACCATCCAACAGAAGCCCAGTGGGTGGCGTACCTAAGATTGACAATAAAAGTAGGCATGGTAGCCAAGCTGCCGATGTATCTGGTGTAACCTCCACCAAGGATCCTACAAGCACAAAAACATCATTAGACAGGTTAAAGCAGCCAATGCCATACAAAGGACGGAAGGAATTGATGAACTTCTTGCATGAGGCAATGCAAAGTCCCAACAAAAATGCCTTGACAGCTCCTGTTTCCCAGAGGAAGAGGGTTGCTGCTCCTTTCGGAAATGTGGATCGGAAGCTCTTTGTACTCACTCCAATGCCCCTGCGTTCTGGTGGCAGCACTATTGTTGGTTCTGGCATGTTTAACAGCAAAGGTGTGTTTTTCAGTAACAAGTCACACCTTATGCGTTCTGATTGAAGCGTCCTCAGGTTTTATTAAGGATCTAACTATGGAGCTTGCAGGACATGGAAAACATCGAAGAGAAGGTCCATGTGTTGGAACTAAAGGATTCCGAGCTCCAGAGGTTTGATTCTGTTTCTTATCGTGAGAGTATTTCAGCTTCGAAGTGCCATATATTGAAGCGATGTCCTTCCTGCAGGTTCTTTTTAGGTCTTTCCATCAAGGTTGTAAAGTTGATGTCTGGTCGGCTGGGGTGACGCTCCTGTACTTGATAATTGGCAAAACACCTTTTGGTGGAGATCCTGAACAGTGAGTTAAATAATGCATGTGCACAGTTACGTTTCCTCACTCAAGCTAATATATTTTGCTAAGTTGTTGCATCTGTTCGACAACAGGAACATCAAGGAAATAGCGAAGCTGAGAGGCAGTGAAGAATTATGGGAAGTAGCGAAATTGCACAACTGTGAATCTTCCTACCCTTCGGTAAGATAACTCAAGTGTTGACAACTTGACACCATTTGAACAGCGTGCTGAATCAGTGGTTCTTAAAACTTTCTCTCTTTTTTTCAGGAGCTATTTGACGTCAACTCATTGCACTCGGTGGATCTCAGGGAGTGGTGTGCAGCCAATACACGAAGGCCGGAGTTTCTCAAGTCGTTGCCTGACTCACTGTTCGATCTTGTAGACAAGTGCTTGGCAGTTAACCCCAGATGCAGGATCACATCAGAGGACGCTCTGATGCATGAGTTCTTTGCTCCATGCCGTGAAAGCCTTAGGAAGCATAGGATGCTAAGAAGGTCAGTAGTTTCTGATGCTGCATGTTCGTCCCAAGACACGATGCTTACAGCAAAAGAATCATAGCGCTCGTTCCACCATATTGACTTGCTTTAACCTCTGTAAGCTGATTGTCACCACTAGCTAATAGCAGGCGTGCCAATAGCATAACTGTTTTGTTTTTGTCCCCTGATGTAAATACTATGCTAGAAATGTGATGCCGTAATGCACTGATGTTCTCTTGTGCTGCCAGCATTGTAGAGTAGCAAGGTACCGCTTCATGTACTTGTCAATGTTCTCTCTCTCTCTCTCTGGAAACGATGTACTTGTCTTGTCAGTATTGATAGATTGTTGATGTTCTCGTGTTGCTTCATGTACTTGTTGACGTCGGCACTGGCAGGGCTTAAGTGATGCGTAAGTTTTTCCACCGGTGTTGGTTGCTCCGTTGGACACTTGTGGGCTTGTGGCCAGAGGTGGATCTAGGCAAAAAAAAGGGTCATCAGGTCACCAGATCACTACAAGTTTATAATACTAATCCGTAACTAGAATTAAGAGGGCTATATATTTATATATTAAAGAAATCATATATGTTAACTTGAAGAGCATCGGTGTTACTTGGCTCTTATTCATACATTGTAGATCTTCCCTTGCCTGTGGCGTACGGGTTTGCTTGGTCTGCCTCTTCCGTCTATGTTTACTTCACCGTTAATTCTGACTGATCCAGCTTTGGTCGTTGATAATTTTTAAATATCTAATTATATAATATAAAAATGATATTGTTAGATTTATTATCAAAAGCATTGTACTAATTTTCTATGTTTAGAGCTATTTACTTTTGTGTTATTTAAAAGGTAATAATTAAATTCTGACCTGTCAAAGTTAACAGTGACAAATAAACACAAATACGGAGAGTGCCATTCTATCATAAAATATTTGCTCCAGTTAGATGATCGTGCTTGGCATCCTGCTTTGTAAGTCAACATCATCTACTCGTATATACCCTTCGTTCGGAATACCTCTCACTGTTGACTTTGTCTAATCAAGGTTTGACTGTTACTTTTTAAGCAACACAGAATTACATAGTTCGAAATGTAGAATATTAGTATAGTACTTTTAATTACAAATCTAACAATACCAGTTTTATATTACATAATTAGATATTTTATTTATTTTTTTGTTGATTCAAGCTCGACAAGTCACCATCAGTCCATCAACTTTAGTATGTATTCGTAGGCTATCTAATTGTCCATTTCGCGGCAATTGCACCGTCTATTCCCCACGACGTGTCCAGCAACGCCTTGGCAATCCGCATCACATAATCCTCTCATCGTCTTATCACAGGAATGCTAAACCCAGACAAAACCACTTGTCCACTTCCCCCGGTGGCGGTGCAAGACACGCAAATACAACCAACCTACACCCGTTCAAAGCTTCGCCGGACGCCGGTTCACCCGCACCTTTGGGCAACCTTCAGCCCAGACAAATTCGGCACCTTAAAAATCTGTAACACAAAGGATTTCAGATAAAATTTTGAAGAAATTGCATGTTTCGAAAAAATTCTATAAAATTTGGCAAAATTAATCTAGCGCTGGAGTAATTTGATCCTGTGCAGATGAACCTGTGGGCCCGCTCCTACTATGACTCCAGTCTAAGCTCCAACACTGAGCACACACAAGGCAAGGCAAAACAATGCGACTAAGATATGTACAATGGTACAGATAGTAGTTGTTAGCGGCGGACTGAGCAGAGAGTTGAGAGGGTTAGGGTGCACTCTACCCCGACGAAATCATGGATACCCTCTAGCACCCTCTGCCTACCGTGTGGCGCTATTGCGCCATAGAAGCTTAAAGCGAGCCAAGAAAATTGGAGGTTAATTTCTGCTAAATTTTTATCCTAGCCTGTCACTGGTAGCTAGTTGTCTGTAATATACCTTTTATATCATCTATAGAGAGGCTTAAAGGCGATTCATATAATAAATTATCTATATAGTCATTTGTAATAATCACTTATATAATTAATAGATTGTATATACAATAATAATACAATTAATGACGTCTCACGTGTACCGTTGTACAAGCTCAAGAGAGCTTAGCGAGGGGAGACGGGGGAAGCCAAGTAGTTCACCAACTAACCGGCAAACGGGTGGCGGAAGCTTCTGGGCCACGCCGCGGCCGCGACCGCGACCAAAGGGGTAGGAAAAGCCTCGCCTTGGCTCGCTCGATGCCTCCCCTCCTGACCTCACCTGCTTCCCTCTCCTCCTCCCCTCTCCTCCTCGCCTCTCGCCTTGGTGGCGGCCGCGGCGTCCTGCAGGGAGCCAAGCCTAACCGCCAACGTGGACTCGCTCACTTCCTTGCCCCCACAGCCCCGACGCCGAGCAGCGGCGGTTTCGCGGCGATGAGCTGGCTGGGGAAGCTGGGGCTGGGCGGGCTGGGCGGCAGCCCGCGCGCGTCGGAGGCGTCGGCGGCGCTGGCGCAGGGGCCCGACGAGGACCAGCCGGCGCCGGGGAACGAGTTCGCGCAACTCGGGGCCGGGTGCTTCTGGGGCGTGGAGCTGGCGTTCCAGCGGGTGCCCGGGGTCACGCGCACCGAGGTGGGTTACAGCCAGGGCAACCTCCACGACCCGACCTACGAGGACGTCTGCACCGGCTCCACCAACCACAACGAGGTCGTCCGCGTCCAGTACGACCCCGCCGTCTGCAAGTACGACGACCTCCTCGACGTCTTCTGGGCGCGCCACGACCCCACCACACCCAACCGCCAGGTCAGTGATGCCTCAATTGCAGGGTTCCACTTGCTTTGCTGCCTGTCTGCCCTAGATTTTTGATCTTTTTTGTTGGAAGAACTGGGAGGTCAGAATTAGGGAAATTTTACTGAGAATTTATGGAGAGCTTTTGGGGAATTGCAGAACCTGGCACTGTGCGATTTGATTTGAGTAGCCAGTTTGGTACTAGAACTGAGAGATTCTATTGCAAAATCCAGAGGATAAATGGGAAAAAAAAAAGGAAAAGGGAAGATTCGTACTCTCGCGGGGAAACCCATGTACTTAGCAGACTCGGCACACGCCTTAACCACGACGCCAAATGGACACTTGTGTTTTTCCTGCCTTCCGTTGCGTCCAGGAAGAATTGGGAGTGCGGCATAGGCTCAGCAGTCCTGCAGCATGCAGCCTTTAGCTTAACGCAACACTGTAATTCATCGCTGAGTTCCTTGGCAACCAAAGGAGCCTCTTGGCCTTTTGCAAATTTGGATAACAGTACCGAGTGTACGGTGTACCGTAGCCCTACTCCTGACTTCTGGCCGGCAGTGACACTAGAAAGATTGTCATAATTGGTGGTGGGAGTGGAGTTGTAGGTGGGATGAGCCAGTCCAGGTCAGACTCAGTTATGTTGAATACTTGAATCACAAAATTGCACTGCCCCTCCCAGCTACAGTTTGAGCAAATCCCACCACACCATGAATCTGTGCCAATTTCCAAACTAGTCTTGGGAGCAACTGCCAAGAACTCGAGCTTTAGCACTCGGTATTACAGTTGCGTTAACAGGCACTCCTGTATCTACATTGGCACTGGCACTCCTCTAAAAGGAGTGATAACCAGCCTAGGAGAAATGCTACTGCAGTATACATATTATTTATGTACCTTGCGTCTTGATTGGCTATATTGGTTGTTAACACAAATTTCATCCAACTTAAAATTCACTAGCAAAAGTTGTTTCTGGACAACTGCATAGACTTTCAAGTTATTTGTTTTTGTTTTAAGCAGTTGTTTAACAGCACTGAAGTTTCTGATCACATACATTCTGTACTCCTTTTTTTTTAATGAATAACTTCTGAACTCCTTGCGTGCAGGGCAACGATGTTGGGACCCAGTACAGATCAGGGATCTACTACTACACCCCGGAGCAGGAGAAGGCAGCGAGAGAATCCCTAGAGAAGCAGCAGAAGCTTCTGAACCGGAAGATTGTCACTGAAATCCTGCCTGCAAAGAGGTTCTACAGGGCAGAGGAGTACCACCAGCAGTACCTCGAGAAGGGCGGTCGCTTCGGCTTCACGCAGTCTGCAGCCAAGGGTTGCAACGACCCCATCCGTTGCTACGGATGAAAGGCGAGTTTGGACCGAGTTTGCATGAGAGCAGTGCCTAAATAAGGATGAATCACAGCCAAATTTTACTACTATTTTCCTATCCTTGTTTTGTCTCGATCATACGATTGTAAGAGGAGCTATACCATAACACTTGCCGATAATTGTGTACAAACCACCTTAGCATACCATGACGATGATTGTGTACAAACCACCTTGGCAGGCTTGGATGATGATTGTGGTAAGTAAAAAAAAAAGACTTGTTTCGAGATATTCAGGGTGAATTCATCCAGATGATGGTACCACAACAGGAAATGCAGAGAGCTCTTCAGTTCATGATGGAAGTTATTTTCATGTGACTTTGACCTGAATAATCAGCTCAGGGTACGTTGAGATAATTACACGAATCTTGGTATACTAGCTAATCAAAACATCGGACGTACCCGTTATTTTATCAGTTAATATACCGTGTTCAGAGTGTTGTAATAGAACAATAATTAGAAACTGCAATGGAAACTTTATTACATTCTATTGCCACATAGGCTACATGTTTCGTACATTAATTATATATAGGATCCAAATACAGCACAATATAATACATAAATTCTAACTACCCAAAAGCTGACAAAAGCTAGTGCACAGGCTATCCATTAATCTAATTCTCCTCATAGTCCCCATCCTCATAACCTTGATCTTGCGGGTGTTCCCCACCTCATGCCTGTAAGCACTTGACTACCGGGATAATTATCTAGCAAAGGGGAATTTAGCAAGAGTGAGTACAGATACCCTCAGCAAACATTGGTAGCAATATACAAATAATAAAAAGTAACTCCACTTTTAACCTAACATCACTTCATCCTTCTCAAACCCTTTTTTCTAAAAATAAGTTTTATTAAATTGAAAGTGTTGCAAGTTTTAATTTCAAAAGAAAAACTACTAACACTCGTATAAGAGATAGACTAGCTTTTGTAACATCCAATCCAGGAGACAGACATGAATGCATGATTTGACCCTGCACTGATTTGTACCACTTTACCCATAGCGAACCCAACCTCAGTTAAGAATCCAGAACATTTATCACTATTCAGGTATAAGATCTTCAACTCTGGCAGCCAACGAATAGTGGGGTCCTCGACCATTCCCCACCTTCTCATAGCCTACCAGTTGTATCAGGCTACCACAGCAGCCCTGATACTCATCTCACGGTTTAAAATATAGCGCCCCTGGCCTTAGCACTTTTACCCTACAGGCCTTAACGCTTTTGCCAGTCACCCTAGTTTACTGGTCTTGCCTCAACAAGCCTTACCGGTCTTACTAGTATGCCTCATCAGACCTAGGTTAGTCTTAACAACCTAGTTATCTAATACATACCTAATATGGAGATCATACATCTTCATAGGACAATCTTTTCTAATTGTTTCACACACACTATGGTTAATACGAATTGTAGGCCCATTGCTCAAGTGTTAGTTGTTTGACTTTATATTCTACCATATGTAGATGGCCCCGCTCGCAATTTAAACAATCCTAACGGGCACCCTCTACTCACCATAATAATACATATACAAACCAACTGTTCCTTCAACTGGACTTGCTAATTGTTTCATCATTTCATTAAATCCTCACTTCTCCTTTTTTTTAATTTTTTTAAAATAAGTTTTTGATATGCAAGTAATGATCATAGTAAATTCATCATTTAAATTTTCATACAACTCGTATTCAAAAATATGCTAAAAGGAAACTTGCCTGAAATTGTGTAACAATAATCGTCCTCACTTGGATTCCAAAAAGGGTCCCCTGTGGGATTTGATTCGTTTCCTGTAATTATAAAATATTATAATTCTGATGGATATCAATTCTTTTTGCATGATTATGGTGTCCACCATTATTTGATCGGTTTGAAAATAGCAAAGATATGTTGTTCACTTTAAATTAAGGCTAATGAAATTGTCGTGTTTTAATATGACATATTTTAAATTGAGGTGGTTTCATTGCCTACATTTTAATTTAGTACCATTTTATTTTATGTGGCTTATTAAAATTCTGGGGTGTAATTTAATTTTAGTAAGGGTAATAATTTCTATTTTTAGCTATTATTGTAATTGCAACTTTTATATAATCCTTTATTAAATTAATCGCAGTTTGTGAAGCTTGAAAATATTTTTATATTTTCCCCCTCTTTTCTTTTCTCCTCTTCCCTCATTTTCTTCGCTTTTCTCTTTTCTCTTTCCTTCCTCCTTTTCTTTCCCCAACCCGGCTGAACACTCCTTGCTTTCTCTCTGTTTCTCCTTCTTCCTCTCTACTCCTCCCTCTCACTACGTACACCGCCCAACCATCGCCGCCCTCCGCCTTGCCGACCTCAGGACCTGTGTTGCTCGACTCTGGTGCGCTCTCTGCTGACCTCCCTAGGCTCGGTGTCGTCCTGAGCTAGCCCTACTCCCATCCCGCTGCCGGTCCGGCCCTCCTCTTCTCTTCTTCTCCTCCCGCCGGCCCTCTGCTGCTCCCTCCCCTTCCAGCCCAAGCCATCTGCACATGGATACGGCGCTTGGCTCGGTCCCAACTCCCCGCCACCTCCTGTCGCCAGTGACCCACTGTGGGCTCAATCGGCCTCGAGGCCGATCTTGCCAACCCCAACTCCGACCTCCATCACCGCCCCCCTCAAGTCCTCAACACAACGTTCAGCCCCCACTAAGACTATGATAAACCATAGTACTACTAGCTAGTCTATTTCTTCCTTCATGCAATAATGTTCCTAAATCCAAATAAAAGGCTAGCTTGTGCACCTTTGATGATGATGGATTTGGTGATGATGTGGGAAATGGTGATGTTGAGGGATGGTGATGGGAGTAGTGTCGAAGGTTAGAAATCGCCAATATACTTATACTTCGGATACCTTCGAGATCAACAGAGTCAGGCACGAATTCAGAGGCACACAATGTAGACAGGTTTAGGCCTCCGGGCGGAGTAATACTCTACTCCTATATAGATGTCATATGAAGATGATGAACAAAGTACAAAAGAGGATGCTTAGCTCTAGTTACAATGAAGATTGTAGCTAAGGATTAACGAAGCGCAGTTCGTCAACTCTGGATGCTCTGATCGAAAGGGATCTTCTCGCTTGTCTAACTCTGGATGGCTTGTAATCCGAGAATTGCTTGTCCTCTGATGATGTCTACCCTCATCTTTATATAGTCGAGGCAGTCTTAGGTTGAGTCATAGTTGGTTTGGAGTACCGGATCGCAGTCGATGAGGAGTCCATCGTTGGCATGATCTTCGTATCACATTCAAACTTCCTTAGATGCCAGGCGTATTTGAGTTGGTTTCCTCGTAGCGGGAACATGATCAAATCCTTCCCTGCATGGAGATATCCCCTCAGCGTATATCTTATCCTGTAGAATCTAGGCATGTGATATCCGAAGTTTCCTAATGCTTGCTTGAGCATATGTGATATGATCTTTGAGTTTCTGGTACAGGCTCATATCCCATATTTAGATATTCGATAGTAGCCCTCGAACTCTACTTAGTGGAGGGTCCGATTAAGCGCTTAGTTGGTTACTGCCAAATCTGGTTTGGTCGAGTAACGCCTCGCCTGCTTGCGATCGAATGATTTAAGTAGGTTGGAAATTTATAAGTATCGAGTGGAATGTACCGGGTCGAGCGCCCTGCTGTCAGCCCAACTCCAGTTCTTAGGGTAACCACATGTTACTCGATATCGACTCAACTCTAAGCAGAGTTGGAACAATAGTCAGAAATTCTGAACGTTGGGTAGTTGAGCATTTATTGCTCTCGTCTGCAGCGCCACAACAGGTGCGGCACCATCATCCCGCTTTTCTCGCCGTTCAAGGCACTGTACGGTGGGGAATGATCCGTTTGCGCGAAGGAGTCTTGGCTTATAAATTTCCAGACCCGGAACTGTAGCCATTCCTACATTTCACCTTTAGCCTTATCCTCGAAGCCTCCGCCTCCCCCCTTGAGCCTTAGCGCTGCCGCTTTTGAGAAGTACATCTCGCATTCGTTTGCAATGGCATCCGGCCCTTCTGCCAGCACCAAGGTTGCTTAGCTGCCGAAGAAGGAACCCGGGACGACCGAAGTAGTCTTTGACGATGAGACCGTCCAGAGGGTATGCCAGAAGTTTTTGATGACGGAGAAGCGTCTCACGGAGTATGCCAGAAGTTTTTGATGACGGAGAAGCGTCTCACGGAGTTGGAGGGAGACGGCTTCATACCTTCTCGGGAGTTCTTCCATTGGAGGCTATCACTTGGTGAGTCCTATCTACCCCTAAGGATGAGGACAAAACTTCGGGTACCTGCGAGATCAGCAGAGTCAGGCACGAATTCAGATTCATATAATGTAGACAGGTTCGAGCCTCCGGACAGAGTAATACCTTACTCCTGTATGGATGTCGTATAAAGATGATGAACAGAGTATAAGAGATGATGCCTAGCTCTAGTTATAATGAAGATTGTACCTAGGGGTGGCTAAGCTATGGCTAAGAATTAACGAAGCACAGTTCGTCGGCTCTGGATGCTCTGCTCGAAAGGGATCTTCTCGCTTGTCTAGCTTTGGATGACTTGTAGTCCGAGAATTGCTTGCCTTCTGATGATGTCTACCCTTGTTTTTATATAGTCAGGGCAGTTTTAAGTCGAGTCGTGGTCGGTTTGGAGTTTCGGATCGTAGTCGATGAGAAGTCCATCGCTGGCATGATCTTCATATCACATCCAAACTTCCTTAGATATCAGACGTATTCAAGTTGGTTTCCTCGTAGCGGGAACATGATCAAATCCTTCCCTGCATGGAGATATCCCCTCCGCATATATCTTATCCCGTAAAATCTGGGTCCGTGATATCCGGAATTTCCTAACGCTTGTTTGAGCATAAGTGGTATAATATTTGAGTTTCTGGTACAAGCTCATATTCTATATTTAGATATTCGACAAGTAGTAGTTACTAAAGAGGTGGGTGAGATCCCCATCTCCTTGATTCAGGATGAAAGTGGGATTGATTGCGGGCAATGCGGCACTTGTCCGCATGTGCCGTGAAAGTTTATGCGGGTTTATGCGGAAACCCGCCAAAGTATATGCGGGCTAATGCGGCACCCACAACCCACAACATTCTTCAATTTACTTAGATATCTTGTCCTTTAAAATTAAGACTGTACTTAGATATATTCATCTTACTTCCAAAACCTCAGCTAAAAAAAGAAACAGAGCAGGGCAGTGCAGTGGCCCGAAACTTAACCAAGCATGAAAATGGATAAACCATGAAACAGGACCAAATATCTCATGCATCAACAGTCAAAACACACCACACTAAACTTTCTCAATTAGCATCTATTAAACAGTCAACTGAAGAGCAGCTTGCAAGCTTGCATAGATACTTAAATATCGCTAGACAACAGAATATGTCTAAAATTTAGTTCATAATTCATACAAGAACCTGAGCTGGCTTATAATACAGTACTTATCCAGCAATCTCACTATAAGGAAATTTGGATTATGATGAGCCATGGCAGGTTAATAAACTAACAATTTGGAGAGATCCATCTGTTCAGGGCCCTAAGGCCACCTTAGCAGTGCTGGGAAATAATAGGCGCAATAGTTTCAGTAACTAACCATTTGAGAAACACGCACTGCTTCTGTGAATGCCTGGAAGAAAGAAAGCCAACAGAACAATTAGCAATGTGCAATATTGAAACAAACAGGTCCATAGCAATGTGCAATATTGAAATTGCAGTGATGTGTATTCAGGAAATGAGTTGCAAACTTCTATTTCATCACGCACGGATACATAAGTAGCAACCAAACTTCCAAAGCAAAGCTGAAGTTTCACCTTTTCCCAAGATATGTAACAACCAAAACTGTCAGGAATAATGCAAGTGAAGTTGTTCAGATATAGATCCAGACTGACAAGGTTACTTAGGTTGCCCAGTTCAGGGGGTATTGTCCCACTTATGGTGTTGCTGTACAGCTCCCTATTACCAAAAGAATACAGATCAGTTTGCATATGTAAACAAACAAATTTCAAAATGAGGAAATCTGTGCTATACGACTGACAAACAGAAGCAGGCAAAAAATATAAAGCAAAATATGGCATGGTTGCAGGATATGACATCTTCGAACTGTCATGCACTTCTAAAAAATCAAGTATTTCTTATAGGCACTGCAAATGTGGTGGCATATCCAGAAAATTATAATAAAGATGGGCAGGAGAATACAGAAAAGGATGCAGTAGTAGCAAAAGCTTCTATTGACGAACAGTATGAAACAACTGATGAAATTAGAAATGAAGAGGTCAGTTCAGAATTTCCATTAATTCAGTGTGAGAAATTCAGACATTTTCTTTGTTTTGTTAATCAGTCTATATTGGACAGCATTAGTTCAAACTGCTAACTTTCCAGGATAGAAACGTACAGAAAAATATTGAAATAATTGACAAGCAAGAACCTTTATTTACCCAGTACCTAATGTTACCATGAGTGTAATATAACATTGATTAGCAAGCATTCTTTTTTAGCATTATCATCGTTCTTTTGGTAATAATGCAAAGCACTACCAACTATTATTCCTAGCACACTGAATTATTGCATGGTTCACTATTAAGTAGAATTATATTAATAAAGAAGTTGGAATCACAATAGGCGTAGGGCTAAACCTATGTTCCAATTTGGATTAAAGAGCAGAAGACACAGTAGCGGCGATTTGGTAAAAACCTACCATTGCTTATACTAAAAACACTTCTATGTAGTACTCATCTTGCAGGTTGAACCTGGTTTGTCATCGTCTGTGGAGAAAGATCTTCAAGAAATATCTGACCCAGCTCCTTCAAATGATGAAATGCAAGAGAATGTAAGGCTTCAAGAACTGTAAGAGGGAGGGAGAGGGAATCAAGAACTGTAAGAGGGAGACGCTCACAGTAGGTCCACGGCGTGCCGGCGTCGAGAGCTGAGAGGAGAGGCAGCGTTGAGAGGAGAGGCGGCGGCGAGAGGAGATTCGGGAGAGGCGGCGGCGAGGCGACCCGGGAGAGGCGGCGAGTCGACTCCGGAGAGGCGGCGAGCAAGAGGCGATACGGAAGAGGCGATTCGGGAGAGGAACCCTAGCGTGATTTCATACGCAGCGTGAGGAGACTGCGGTCTGCGGGCAACGCGGGTCTTACGCGGGCGTGAGTGGGCTCGCGAGCTGGGCCGTTTCCTTGCGACCTGGGCTGAGTGGGTTTCCACGCAATAATTTTATGTGGGTCAATTTAAGCGGGTTTGTGGACACCCACGTCCACTTTCACCCCTATCCTTGATCCAGGCCTTCTCCATTTGCTTTGCTTCGGTTTGAGCTCTCCTCCGGAGCTTGCTCTCGCTGGGAGTGTGGAATGGGGGAAATGTACTGGCTGTGCCTCGGCCTAGCTCTCAGGCATGCTCCCTTGCTCTCGGTTAGAATGGGGAAAGGGGAAAAGAACCTGGTGGTGGCTGCTCTCGGTTGAAGTGAGGAAAAGGGGGATGGATGGGGTGTGCTACTCGGCTAGAGGTGTGCTAAGGCGAATAAATGAGCTGCTAGCCTGGCTCTCAGTCTCAGCTGGTTGCCCTTATCTCTTTTACTATGATCACTTTTTACCTTTTTACTCTTGGTCCTTTACTAGTCACCGTGGGGCATATTGGTAATTATGTTTGGCTTATGCATAACATTGATTATTAAGCAAATTATTGATTATCTGCTTGATTAGTTGCTTAATAAGTTTATTAGCTTAGTTTAAATCTCCGGGTCATTACATTTCATCCCTAAAGTACATATTTGGTGCCTATTCACTTATTCATGAACAGCCCATGTCATTGGCAACCGGTTGCATGACAATGTTATGGAGAGAATTCAACTCAAAACCTTTTGCCAGAAATAAAAGCTAAAACTAAATAACCGTGCAATGCAGCTCATAAAAAAGTAATATCATATTAAATATCAAGAGCAACAGGTAATGCATGCGTCGCATGCAAGCTTAGGAAGAATACTTCAGTTCACACATAAGGTTCCGAACTTGAGTACTCAAAAACTATAAATAGCAGCTAATAGCACCGCAGATGCCGTTCTTTCCGAAGGCCTTGAGGTTTATAGTGACAGGCATTTTTAGGCCTCATAGATCCAGGGGTGCTGGTTGCTCCTCCACTCGGCGATGCCCTCAGGGAACCACAGGGCAATCTCCTTCCTAGCATTCTCAAGTGAGTCGCTTCCATGAATGACATTCCTGGATGGTACAATAAAATCTTTCAGAATTTGGCCAGATAGCAAAATTATACAAATACAAAAGAAAGCAAAAGACCAATGCTTCATAAGAGATCTCGGGCCATCACCAAATGCCACTCAAATGCGTAATACAGCATACAGTAGTTAAATGGGAATGCCTCTAAAACGTGGTTTGCTTGCTTTAGTCATAGTAATATCCTTATATAGACAACAGGAATCAGATACAAGTCTCCCTGATTATTTTCATCAGGCTAAGATATGAGGCGTTAAATGGGTCATCGAAACATGGTCCGGGTAGAGTGCACTTATGTTCAAAAAAGAAAGCAAGTATATTTCTAGACTCCGAATCAGATTCAAAATGAGTACAGGGTGCATATCTAGTGACCATGTGCCACATGCGCCGTCCCACAATGGACCCATAAAGTGTGAACAATGAATGGCACAATGCAAACAATAATACACAACTAGTAGCTAGAAGTGCAGCACAGTCGCAATTATGAGATATAAATTGGACATTCATGTACTGCTTAAAAGTGCAGAAAAGCAGAGCATATGCCCCTTTCAGATGCTTTCATTGTGCTAAGCTAGAGAAGGAACTAATGGACTGGAGCCCACCAAGCTCTCAAAACAGGTCAATGCACAGCTCACATGATGAAATATACAACCCTCCAAGATTTAATTCGACTACACAACAAAACAAATAGTTTTTGCTGCACAAGTCTTATCCTTCTGCCCAAATTCATTAGCTGTCATTTCTGTACAAGCATTCTAGCATGCTTCGACTTCGAAAATAAAGCATTTTTGTGCATTAATGTAAAGAATCTCCTTACATGACTTTACATGACAACGATTATTAAGAATGGGATTTCAATTGGATTTCACAGCCACAACAGCATATGCCCCGATAGAGTAAGCATAAGCAATGTACGATGCAACTCAATAACATTGAGCACTGCCAGACCAAAAGGCCAGTTGTAATTTATTGCAGAGTGAAATCTGACCTGCCAATGTCGACGGCAAAGTCACCACGGATGGTGCCGGGCTCAGCAGCCAGGGGGTTGGTGGCGCCGACGAGCTTGCGGCCAGTGGCGACAACGCTCTTGCCCTCCCAGACCATGGCGACCACGGGGCCAGAGACGATGTACTCCACGAGCCCTGCGAAGAAGGGCTTGGACGACAGATCGGCGTAGTGCTTCTCAGCGAACGACTTCTCCACGTTCACAAGCTTCATGGCTACATGTTTAGTTTGTAAATCAGCAAGCAGTCATCACCCACACAGCAGTTTGTGCTGAAATCATCAACTAAGCATAAATATGAATCACATATTACAGAAACTTAGTTGCTGTACACCAAAAATCTAATCTTTACTAACAGATCAGGAAACTTAACACAAGCAATTCCTTTTTTTTTCCATCAGAAGACAGTTACAAAGTATCGATCTTTTATTTCAGAAAGAAGCTTTTTTTTAGACCAAAGAGAAAAAAAGCTATTTCACAGCCTAATCCAAGCACAAACAGAACAGCGGGTTACCTCTGAGGTAGAAGCCCTTCTTCTCGAAGCGGCTGATGACCTCGCCAATCTGAGCAAACAAAAGAGTGAGACAAAGATGTTAACACAAGCTAGTACCAAGCAAAGCGAAACCAAAACAAAGCAGCACAGAACACCGAATCGACGGAAGAAAAGAGAAGAGAAGCGTAGGGGAGAAGAGATGATGGTGCTTACGAGGCCCCTCTGGACACCGTCGGGCTTGATCATGATGAAGGTCTGCTCCGTCGCCATTGCTAGCTTGAGGAGAGGCTGCTCGGCGCTCGCTTCGAGTTATTGGGTCGGCGCAGTTGGGAGGAGGGAGAAACCCTAGGCAAGGGTTCTCTCTCATATATATGGGCCCGGCCCGGCCTGGCCACCCGGCACGTCAGCCACCGCCCACCGGGTCCCCCCGCTCTGTCTCTCGTGTCGTCGTAACGGCTAAATCTATCCGTTAATCTCTTCATCAACAGTTAAATTTATCTTAGCATGTATAATCGTACAGGTCATCTTTCTGTAAACTAACGTCACCTAGAATTTTAGGTGATACAAAAGAAAGAAAAGAAGAAGAGAGAAAAGTGTTATCGGCTATTTAATAGATGATTTTAAACTGTTTGTATAATTATATAGATAATCTATTACTTGTATAAAAAGTCATTATAAATAACTATATAAATAATTTAGTGTATAAATTACTTTTAAACCTGTCTATAGATAATATTAAAGTGTATTACAAACAATGCTATTTATACCACTATACGTAGCACCTCCCCTAACCCATTAGGTAAATTCGTGGGATCCTGTAGGCTGTGAACGGGAGGCCGGTTCAGTTGCTGGCCCTCTTCAGTTTAAAGTGTTAACAGGCTTCATGTGGACTGTATGGACCTCGAAAAATTGGCCTCGGGTTAGGTTTTGGGATTCTGTTCATGGGCCATTGGTTGACTTTGACCTTCGAGAGGCCATGAGCGAGTAGGGTGGGGCCTTCCTTCTTCCCTTTGGTAACAGCTAGCACGCTCACCACCCTTTCCCAACCGTTGGATGTGATGTGATCTCATCTGCTATTCTGCCATTCTATCCCACTGGGCACTGTGATCATGATCAGACGGCTATGAGCCTATGAGGAGAGTCTCCATGCGGGGACTGATTGCATGAAAGTTCTCTCACGCTTGGTGTGAGATTTGTGATCGCTCTGTCCAGTTTGCTAACCAATGAATTTATCACTGACCTGAGATTGACTGAGTGATTTCGTCGCAACTAACTTGCAAGTAGGGGTGAAAACAGGACATGAAATATCCACCCGATCCGATCCCGAATCCATTTAAAATCCGTACCGATGTTATCCGTATCCGTATCCGGAAAATCCGATGTAATATAGGTTAGGATATGAGAAGAGCAATATCCGATCCGTATCCGAAAAATCTCATGTAATATGGGTTAGGATATGGAAAGAGCAATATCCGACCCGATATCCGGTAAATATCCGACCCGATATCCGAATAAAATCAGTTATTCTTCCATTAATTTGGTTCATTATTGGATAGATAGAATAGTTGTTTGATACTGGCACTAAAAAACACTACTTTGTTATTAAGCGTGAACTTCAACAAATCTATCAACAAACAAATAGAGTGATGGCATAATGATTTTACCTAAATTGATTTGTTCAACTTATTTGATAAACTTCTTTTCTATTCAAATTATTGAAATTAATTGAGTCACTAAATTGCACTTCTAACTATACTACTATCCTACGTTGAAATAATTATGACTTGAAGCTAATGTTGTAAGGTTAATGCTTCATTCATTCTTTTACGTACACAATTATGTACTATACTACTATTCGATTATGATATCCGATCCCGATCCGAATCCGTCAGGTATCCGTTCCGTATCCGAATCCCGAATAATCCGAATTCGTATCCGTATCTAGGACATCCGTATCCGACTCTGAATCCAGAAAAAAAATATGGATTAGGATACGGGACAAGCAATATCCGCCCGGATCCGACCTGGTTTCATCCCTACTTGCAGGTTTGCAGAGGGAGAAGGTGGCTCTTCTCTTTTTGTCCCTAAATGTGGTGTGTGTGTGTGCAAGGATAGAAATCCCAATAAAATTTCACGAAATCTTGGAGTTCAGCCTCCTTCAAGATTCATAATTCAAGTGGAATAAAAATTTTTGAAAAAAATTCAAATTGTTACAGTGATTTCAAAAATTTCGGTTATTTAGACCGAAATTGCCACAAAAATGATCTCGGTGAAAAAAACGGATTTGAATTTTGCCTTTTGGATTTCGTTTAAAATAACAAAATTTTATCAAAATTTTAGATTTTAAAGGGTGATGAGGTATAGACCGAAAACAAAATTTGAATTTTGAGGCCTTGGTGATGGCAGCGTCAATTAGAAGAGCACACCTTCCAGCACTTTGTTGGCGAGGTTCGGTGCGCGCGCATATGAGGTGCACTGCACCCCCATTCAACAATAGGAAAAAGAAACTTCTCGGAGCTCTCCATGTTACAGTAGGCTATTTGCGTTGCAGAATTCACGGAGTGAACAGTACATTGCATTCATCGCTCCGACTCCAATCTCCCAAGGGAAGGAAGGAATTTTTTTCACACATGTTTGCAACTCATTTCTGAACTTCACTGCACAGTGCACTCTGTGACTCTGATGGTCATTCCTTCTTAACGTTCTACAGTAGTGTCGGTGTTTCGTATGACCGGCAAGTAAATTTGTAAGTATAGGGGATCGCACGCCCCCTCTCGTCGAATGGTTAGGCTAAAGAAGCCTCGGATGAACACTGGATCGGGCTGAGGAGTCTTAGATTTATACTGGTTCGGGCTGAACGTCCCTACTTCCAGTTCGTGGCGGTGGATCTCGTTGCTCAGAGTATGAGGGGTTACATGCGAGGGCTAAGGACAGACCCTTAGCGCTCGTCCGAACGGCGAAGCTCAGGAGCTTCGAACGGTCGTTCGGGTCGGGAGAGCAAGCGAGATGGGATGTGGAGGAATGAAAGGATTCGCCCCGTTGCCGGGGACCCTGCCTCCCTTTATATAGTCGGAGGGGGCAGGTCACACGAAAATTTAGAGAGAAGCGGTAGGGGTATGCTATGCCCTGGAGTCTTGGTCTTCGGTCCTGGTGACTGACGGGTTGCTGTTTACCCATGTCGGGTTGGTAGACACAAAGGATGATGCTTCATTGGGAAGGCGCGCGCCTGCCCTGTACTTGCTTGTCAGATGCTGACGCCGTCTATGCTGTGCCTTGGCATCGCCTCGGGTTGAAGCGCGCTTCTTCACTGTACCTGGCGGGGCGAGTGGATGGGTGCTTGACTCAGCGGCCTCCTGGCCATCTTGGGGAAGAGCCACCTGTCCTAGCATGGTTGTCGTGTCCATGGGGCAGGCGACCGGCTTGGTGCCGACCGGTGATGTGGCGGGGGCCGTCAAGCCGAGCTCTTCGGCTCGACCGCCCGACGGGCCGACGGGGCACCGACCAATGCCAAGTCGGAAGCACCCCTAGGAGACCTGGTCGGGGCCGAGGGTCCTTCGGGGCCCTTTGGGGCTAAGGCCGGGCCCAAGATGGTTTATTCGGTGATCCAGCCAATATTCAATGATAATCTCATCTTGCTGTGGGAACGGAGACTCAGGTAATACCCTCTCCCGCCTTCGGCAGCATCGCTGATTTGGGTTCCGAGACCAGATGACTGAGAGAAATACGATCATGTATACTTTACTGTGGGGTACCTCGTACCCCTGATATGAGTATTCGTCAGTAGCCCCCGGGGCTGTCCTGAAATGCAGGCGTTCCTGGATAGGCCCTTTGTCTTCGGCTTACATGGCCTTCTCGGCAGTACGACGTGGTACGGCAAGGCCGCGGATATTCTTGGGGACGGCCACTTTGTCTGGATGAGCCCGACCGACTTGGTCGGCCCGGTTTTATGGGGTGCGCGCGAGCGCACCCGGTGGGTGTAGCCCCCGAGCTGCTCGGAGAGCTGGTCGGGGGGTCTGCACCCGATTGGCGAAGGGTCGAAAGAGTGCAGACTTGATCGAGCCTGAGCCCCCGAGTGGATCGAGCTAATACTTCTGGAAGCGGTGTCCGTCCAGCTTGGTCGGCTGTTCGACCGGGCGACGAAGCGCCTTGCCGGTGGTGTCTCCCGAGCCCCGAAAGCGGTCGAAGAACTAGTCAGGGGGTTATCCGGGTCAGACGAGTCCGACCGACTTGGTCGGAGGGCTCCGGCTCGACGCTGAGTCGGTCGGCATAGACGCCCGGTCGCCTTGTGCAGGGTTCCGGTTTTTAAACGCTGGTTTTACGTCGCAGCTGGACGCGGCCGTGGTCGGCTGGGAGGTCCGGATGCCTTCGCGAGAGGTTCCGCTTCAAGTGCTTTTTAACGTCAGAAGCTGGACGCGGCCGTGATCGGCAGGGAGGTCCGGATGCCTTCGCGAGAGGTTCCGGTTCCCGAGTGCTTTTTTAACGTCGTAGCTAGACGCGGTCGTGATCGGCAGGGAGGTCCGGATGCCTTCGCGAGAGGTTCCGGTTCCCGAGTGCTTTTTTAACGTCGTAGCTAGACGCGGCCGTGATCGGCAGGGAGGTCCGGATGCCTTCGCGAGAGGTTCCGGTTCCCGAGTGCTTTTTTAACGTCGTAGCTAGACGCGGCCGTGATCGGTAGGGAGGTCCGGATGCCTTCGCGAGAGGTTTTGGTTCGAGTGCTTTTTAACGTCAGAGCCGGACGCCGCCGTGATCGGCAGGAGGTCCGGATGCCTTCGCGAGAGGTTCCGTTCCCGAGTGCTTTTTAACGTCGAAGCCGGACGCGCGCGTGATCGCAGGGAGGTCCGGATGCCTTCGCGAGAGGTTCCGTTCGAGTGCTTTTTAACGTCGTAGCTAGACGTGTTAGTGCTATTTTTACGCCGTAGCTGGGCGTGTTAGTGCTATTTTTACGCCGTAGCTGGGCGTGTTAGTGCTATTTTAACGCCGTAGCTGGGCGTGTTAGTCGTGCTGGTTTAACGCCAGGTCCGCTCCCAGCAATGGTCGGTGCGTCGAGCGACGACCGCCGATGGCGAATCGGGCCGCCACGGTGGCCCTCCAGAGTTGAGCGCGGAGACTCGGTACTTCGACGGTCGGGACCGGAGGAGACGCGAATGAGCTCTTGCCTTCGCCGCCAGGTTCGCGCACCGTGGCGCAATCCTGGTGCCTGCCACGGCCCTACCGTTGCCGCTCAGGGACCCATCGGAGGGGATGGCCCAGGCGTTGGGAGTTGTTGACGTCGAAGCGCAGATCATGGCGATTTAATATCCTCCCAAGAACCGAGACACGCCACTGTGCTAAATCGTCGGGGCGGCGACCCTCCCGACAGCCGCAGCTCGGCCGAGGCCGAGGCGGAGGTCGAGTTGTGGGGGACCTTCGAGGAGGACGCGCAGCAGGTGGAGGCTTATCTGAGCCAAATTCGTCAGGGGCTGGCGGCTGTCCTGGGCTCGACCGATGAGGCACTGAAGGTCGCTGCTGAGGTTACCCGCCCGGCTTGCCAGGTAATCCCGGCCAGATTCTTGACTTCAGTCTTTGATTTGCTTTAGCGGCCGTCAGGCTAAATGAAGTACCCGGTCTTCCGTAGCAACTGAAAGCTCAGTCGGGGGAGATGTCGGTGGTTCTCCACTCTATGCATGAACGAAGGGTGACCGCCACGACAGAGGGCGATCATCAGCACCCCGAGTTGCGCGAGGCTCAGGAAGCCCTGGCACATGAACGGGCAAAGGCGGAGGAGGTCCGGAGGGAGCTGCTCAAGAGACACCGGATTTCTGAGTCCCAGGAGATGAGGATATTCGAGCTCGAGGCACTTTTGGCGGCGGCCCTTAGCGCCAGGGACGTCGCAGCTGCCACAAAAGTGCGGCTCCAGGGTGAGCGCGATCAGGCTCGGGCTGAGTCGGATTCCGCCAGGAGGGACGCCTTACTCGAGCGAAAGACGCGGACCGAGGCCATGTTGGAGCTTCAGCGCCAGAAGGCCCTTGCGGCTGGTAAGCAGAGTACCCTAATTCAGTCTTCCGTGATTGCAAACCGCCCGCCCTCTCTTTGACATCGCTCCGATCTGCAGCGTTGCAGGAGGAGCTCAGCGATGCCGTGGGGGCGCGAAGACGACGATGGAGGAACGTGACGCAGCGATGGCAAAGACGAAGCGAGGCCTTCTCCATGAAGGAGCCGGGCGGAGCGAGATTTGTCCGAGCGAAGCCGCCGAGCCGACGACCTCCACGAAGTCGCCGAGAGATCCGCGACCGAGTGCTCGGAACCTCCGAAGTCGGGTTCAAGTTCGCCAGCCGCTGGCCCGTCGGCGGAGCATGTCGAAGCGTTCGGTGAGTGAGGGATAGAGGTCTGAGCCGCTTTCGCGCCGGTTTCGCTCTCTCCCATTATCGCGGCATCGACTTCGCCGTTGTCGGCAGAATGAGTTGCGGCGAACCGGTCCGACGAAGAGGTCGAAGGGTTCAGGAGTCAGGCTGCTCCTTACGCCGAGGAGATCACCAGCCGGATTCCGCCAGGGAGCATCCTCCACCGGAAACAAGAAGAAAGTTGATCATTTTGGTTTTTGTGACAGTTTTGTCTTGTAATGAACTGAAATTTTTAGCCGGACGGGGCAGTTCGTAGGCCCTCCCCTTTTTCGTGCCTCCCAGAGATGATAAACATTTCGATGGCCATAGCTTCAGAAACCGCGGAGGTTTATGCGAGCGTAGGTCGTCATGTTAACACCTTTGAGGGAGACTCGAAATAGGAGCTGGGACCTAAGAAGCAAAACATTTGCTTATACTTGTCGCGGGACAGGAGTGTTCCCGACCAGCTATGAGTTGTATGCCTATGGGTAATTCTTTCTTCCGCAAAACATTACTTCGTAACCGTAGCCACTGGGGTGTAGGCCGTAGTGTTTGGGTCGAAAGGGTTACCGCTAGGGGGGAACCCGTGGCTGACCGAGTCATCCGACCCGTATGAGTGTGGGCACTTAGGCGCAAATCGCTCATCTACACTTGCGCAGGAGAGGAGTGTTTCCGACCGACTATGAGTTGCACCTCGTGGGAACTTCCTTCTTCCGTAAGGCACTACTTCACAACCGTAGCCACTGGGGCGTAGGCCGTAGTGCTTCGGGTCGAGAGGGTTACCACTAGGGAGGACCCAATAGCCGACCGGGTCATCTGACCCGAAAAAGTGTGTGAGCTCGAAGCCCCCGAGCGGGGTGTGTGAGCTCAAGCTTGTGATCGCTTCACAACGCTTGGACTCGAGATGGAAAAACGAATGCGGAAGCACTTTTAAGAAAAAGATTGCCTTAACTTTTATTTTGGATGCGGAGGTGCTGCAGCGGTCGGGTCCTTTACTCAGCCTTCGTCGGTGCAGCTTCTTCTACCAGGCCCCCGATCCACTCAGGGCCACCAGGGCCCATCCAGACGTCGCTTCGCATCGACCGTCGACGCAGTCGGCCTAAGCCGGAACGGAAATCGAAGGGTCACATTGCGCTTCGCCGCAAGACAATATTCTTTCGTCTCCAACCGCCCCGTCGCATTTTAATGCGAGGCGAGGATGTGGATGTGGTACGCCCCATCGCGGGACGTGTAGTTACGCGCTGCGGCGACGCGCCGCCAGAACGACGTCCGCCTCGCTTGCTCCGCCCTGCGCATATAAATATGGCGCAGAGGAGCAAACATGCGCAGTTGTTCTTTCTGCTCTCCCATTCTCCTTTCGCCCTTACGCGACACGGGAGAAGGGGAGTTAGCACACTTTAAGCAGCGATGGCGAGCGGGGGCGATGATCGGTGGTCCGGGAAGCGGGAAGCGGTGGCGGACCCTCTGGGGTCGGACCCCAAGAGATCCCGTTCCCTTGCCCGGTCGCCATCACGCGCGAGAAGAGGGGGGCTCGCGCTGCCTTTGTCGACCTTCGTATTAGGGACCCCATTGCAGAGTGAGCCCTTTTGCCTGATGTCGAGGTGGTTTCGGCTCCGATCTTGCTGACGCCGAGCTTTTTCTTTCTTTGCCTCAGAGCTCGTGGCTCGTGGTCTGCCGGCCATTGGTCGCGTTCTCGACGATCGCGCAAGAAGGAGGCGGCGCCGCCAGGCCACTCCCAGGCGGCCGATCGCTGTGGGCGGTCCTCCGGCGCCCGGGCGCGTCTGTGGTGACGCGGTTGAAGCCTCCTCGCAGATCCGCCGTATGGCGCCGCCGAGAAGGCGAAAAATGCAGCAATGGCCCGGATTCGTGCTTTGGAGGGGAAGCTCACCGAGGCGCGCGAGGAGGCGCGGGCACTGCGGTTCCGGGCCGGTGCCGCGGAGAAGGAACTTGCCAGGGTGCACGAAGAACGGTGTACCCTGCGCGACGATCTTATGAACGTGCTTGGTCCGGCCTTCGAGAGCATGGCCAGAAGCTTCAGGCCCCTGGGAGTGGATCTGCAGGAGCCGCCGGAGCGCGACGAGATGCATTACGCCCTCGACCTATCACATGCGGCCAACGTCCTGGCCGACCTACCCCACTTATTACGCGAGCGCTCGGCTCGCGAAGGGCGGAGGTCGCCAGGTCCGTGGCGAGTATGTCGGCTGCAGCGCCCACAACGCCGCTTTTCGACCGACCGTGACCATTGGCGGGTCAACGGAGACGCGACGGGCGGGCTAGAGGCGGCCGCAATGAGATGGTGGCGAGGCCGGTCACAACGAGGTGGGCGCGACAGCCCGAGGATGACGATGACTTCGACGGATGAGCTTCCGGGCGCCTGCATCTTGCTTTTTGCTTCAGGGGGGCGCAATGCATGTAAATATTCCATGCTATGAACTTTAGGGTTTTCTTTGAATGCTTTGCATTTTTTCTCCGCTAGAACACTCGCTGCGACCATAGCTCTCAGGGACCACCGGGGTTGCGAAAGCGTAGGTCGGAGTGTTAGTATCTAGAAGAAAACGCAACAGATGCTTGGGGACTTAGAAGCCCAAAAAATGTGTCCCGAGTCGACCACGGGTCATCTCGGCGGGGGGGGGGGGTGAACAAGAGAAGCATTTGTGTTTTCTTCTTCCTTCCGACTGTCTCTCTCTCTTTCTCTCTCGCTGCTACTTCAATTTCCCTGCTGTTCTACCTTCTAGTCTATGATCTTCCAGTCTAAACTCCAATCCTCCTCTATTGTACTCAATTTGTCCAAAGAATCAGTGAAAGTTTGTGTGGAGAGGATCAAGTTTGTGACATTTGGTATCAGAGCCGGTTCATCTTCATCACCGCCGCTGTGCATCTTCATCTTCCGATCAGTTGCGCCGCTGGTCTTCGTCGCTCGCCGCTCTCATCTTCACCGACATCTGCTCGTGCTCAAAAGGCGATGGCGAATACTTCCAAGGTAACCATGGAGGTGCAAGAGGTGCGGGTGCTGGAGGTAGTAGAATCCCATCCCCAAAGAAGAAGACCTTGAACGGCACGCACAGACAAAGACCAACAGCGACCAGCCAGTACACCACGGCGAACACCCCTGGCGCGTGGGTCGCGCCAGACAAAGGCGCCACCGACAGCGCTACCTCGCCATGACGTCACCGAAAGCGGCGTCTCATACCGGCCGGCCACGGCTCGCAGCTCCTTGTCAGGATGGAAGCCGCCTCAGGAGCAGTAGTGTCCATCCCTATCAGTGCATACCAGGTGTTTGATGAAATGTCAGGCCACTAGGAGGCAAACACCGACCGTATTCTTCATGTCACGGTGAGCCATGTGCTCTATCCGATGACCGAGGAGATGTTTCACCAGGTCTTTGACACATTTGGCGCTGAAAAGGTGTACGTGCTTGGGAGGACAAGTAGCGTGGAAGTGCTCGTCCTATTCCGGTCATGCTATGATGCGACGCGAGCTCGAGAGGCACTCCATGGCCGATGCATCTACGACAATTGCTACTTGCTGGATATCAGGCATATCACCCCGGTGACACCTACCAAGTGTTCGACATCATGCCCATATCCATACCCCAGTGAAAATGTGGATGGTGAGACCAAAGAAAAGAAACACATGAAGAAGGATAACTCAAGACTGGGAATGATGTCAAGGTGAAGCAAATGCAACAAATGAAGAGTGACGATCGTAAGCTTGATGGCAAGAAAAAGAAAAGCAAGAAACATGAAAAGGATGAGGAAGTTGAAGCTAGGCCGAAAAGGTGGAATTAGTAATTAAAAACAAGTTTGAGGTCACGAGACACCTAAGGAGCATGGCAAGAAATTGAGGGAGGAAGAACCTAAGAGTCGAGCAGTGATGATGTTGGCAAGAATGGTTTAGGTGATGGTGCTCATTTGGATAAAGGTAAGAAAAAGAAAAGGGTAAATCGACTTCAGAGGCCTCGGGTAAGGTTGATGCAGAGCCGCACCGCCAAGGTTGAGGGGAAATCTAATGGTGCCAAGGAAAATAGCTATGTCAGAGTAAAAGGAAAGATGACAATAAGAAAAGTAAAAGATGCATAAGAAATCAGATTCGAAGCAAATGTTCGATAGAGGATAAACAAGTTGCGTAAAAAGATTCAGGTTCCCAAATCGGATGATGTAAACAAGAGTGGAATGGACATCGACAAATGTGAAGATGGAAAGCCTTCAACCGATAATGCGCTTGTTTCAGAAGAAGAGGAAAATAGAAGAAGTTGAAGGAAGCAAACCCCTTGCCAAAGAAGATAGCATTGCTAGTCGGAAGGTCATCAATGGCTTTGCTGAGGGTTTCTATAAACTAGCAATGGCCTATGCGCCTGCTCGAGATCTCCACATTATGTGGTTATTGATCTATGTGATGCACATCAGAGATGCAATCATGGGTCAAGCAGTGCAATGTGCTGCTGTCAGAGTCGGTGTGATTATCGAGCACTTGTTGGAAGGAACGACGTTAGTGGAGCAGAAGCATGTTGCTTCCTTGCGTAAGATTTGCCCTATTGTGAGCATCGATGTGAGCGCAGTAGCATCCGCAATGAAGTTGAGGGATATGGTGCATCCAAGCTACAGTGGATTCAATTGCCCAAAGATCTTCAACTTGCAAACAAACTCTTCTTACAAGTGAACTCTACCATTTTTGTGCGAGCATTCAGAACTCATCATTCCTTTGTACAAAAGCGTAAGGGCTTATGGACGGTGGCTAAATGTCATACATCGCCATTTAACATCTATGAGTCAATTCTTGACCAGAGATAACCGCTTGTTGATCCCAGAATGGAGGATGAGGATTTGGGGAGTAAGCGGAAAGGATTTTCTTTATCTATTGGTACTGCTCGCACGCACGTGTTCGATCGCTTCCTTTTGATACACCATTCACAAAGAATGGAAAAACACAAGGTGGCCTAGAAGACCAGTGGAAGAGACACACGTTGCTCCGCATGATGATTCCTTTCCGCCTAGTGAATCACCGCTAGTGACCAAATCAATCTCTAGAATTTTCTCCTGCCGAGAATGCGATTGGAATGATTGAAACAAGGACTGATGCATCAAGAAATGAACTAGCAGCACTACGGAGTTCTGAAGGTGATCAACTACCAAGACCTTAAAGCCGACAAAGGATACTCCAAGGAAGTGTGGCTGTTCAGGTCAACAGTGGTGTATTATGTGTGTGCAAGATTCTCAAGGATTATGTGACAAGGATGAAGGAGGGCCAGAGCTTCAACTACATTATTGACCAATGTGTTGATCAAGTGGGGAGCAGAAGTTTGTATTTGCAGTTGCCATGGGACCCTAGTGGTGACAACATGTACAGTCTACGGTTTGCTATCATCGGCTTGGGGACAAGCCGCGATTCAAGGAGGGAGGAATGTCATAGACATGGGCCGGGCAGCAAGGCCCAATCGGTTGATGGGAAAAGGCAGTACAAAGGCAAGGAGCAGCAGCCAGGCAAAAGGACCGAACAAGAGAAGCATTTGTGTTTTCTTCTTCCTTCCGACTGTCTCTCTCTCTCTCTTTCTCTCTTGCTGCTACTTCAATTTCCCTGCTATTCTACCTTCTAGTCTATGATCTTCCAGTCTAAACTCCAATCCTCCTCTATTGTACTCAATTTGTCCAAAGAATCAGTGAAAGGTTGTGTGGAGAGGATCAAGTTTGTGACACACTTTTAGTCTCCGTAATCTCTCACCGTCTAGAGCTAGTTGTTAAACACCTCTCACACTTTAAACTTCTCCAAAAAATTATATTCCCCGGTCGATCGGATCCACCAACAAGCAGTTAGACAGATTTGGTTGAGAAATGTTTGTACATGGCAAGACAACACGAGCAATTTATAGCCTCTACATCGCATGATCGATTAGCTAGCTCTTAGTATATGTCACTTTGGCGATCTTAGTGTCACCGCCATGGACCACCGTGTGGGGCCTGCCTCGAGGTCAGTGTCCTCCTTCTCGATGACTATTGCCGCCGCCTCCTCTCCATTCTCTGCCACTGTCGGGGAGGGCTGCGGATGCGAAAGGAGGCATAGAGCACGGCAATCGGGACGCCTGAGGCAAGCATGGCCAGGAGATTGGCGATGGCGCCGATGGTGGCAAGGTCAGTGAGCACGAGCACGACGAAGACCGCGGCAATGAGGCGACAGTTGAGCAGACGGCGGAGTACGCGGAGTTGCGGAACACCCCAAGGAGGCCCTTGGAGACGGTCATGAGGAAGAGCACCGACGTGCGGTGCCGCGGGGCGAGCGACGCGAGGAGCACCCACTGCAGGACGGCGTAGTGGAATCGGAATGTGCAGATGTTGCACATAGCGCGCACCGACACAGCCTCCGCGTCCGATGTGGCCGCAAAATGTGTGAGCACGCGCCGGGCGCCCAGTCAACCTCTCGCCGGCCAAATCGCGCCCGCGCCCTCACCACCTGCACCCATCGCCGGCGAGATCTTGTTGGGTATGAATAGCATGCAGTTTTTAACTAGTCGCATGGCGCATTCGCGGAAGTCGAATGGCATGTCGAAGTAAATGGATCTCTCTCTCTCTCTTTCTGTCTCGTCGGTCGGTTGGTTCAATGATTTGTTGCGTCGTGTTGCGCACTTGCGGATGTTGTTCTTGAAAGTGCATCTAGGCCCCTTAATGATTTTGGTGATTAATGACAACAAGATTAAGTGACTAATGAGTGTTTTGAGTATGGTGAACAGATAGATACGCTCATGGAAAAGTCGCTTAAGAAAAGAGGTCCCTCAATTTGAAGAAGAAAAGGCGTCGACCAAACTCAATAATCTGCAGTATGTACGCTTAATTTTATTTGAGTTTAAGGACTACGGCATTTACAAAGAGGATAGGGCAAGAAACAACTTTGGAATGATCTAATGTGCTCAAAGATGAATCCTAGACTATATATGGGTCAATGTGTAAAGTCTTAGGGCAATATGTTCAAAAGGTTCTGAGTATCCGAACAGATTTTTGAATGTCCTAACTGCCCCTCTGCTGCTCAGCAAAATTTGGTTCTAATGTCCGAACATAGGTTCGAGTATCCGAGCTTGCCTTCTCTGTTGGTCCGCTTCTATTTGGTTCGAATGTCCGAACACTTGTTCGAGTATCCGAATGACCCCTCCTGCTAGGGCTAAGTCTAATTGGTTCTGACTATCCAAGTATGGTTCTGACCGTCCAACAAAGGTGTTCTGCTGTCTCTAGTTCAAATTGGTTCTGACTATCCGAAGGGACGTTGACCGTCCGAACCGAGTGTTCCATTGCCTTAGTTCTATTGGTTCTGACTATCCGAGTATGGGTTCGGACTATCCTAACAAAGGTTTCGGGTCAAGTGAAAACGGCTAGTTTTGGGGGCTTTAAATACCTCCCCAACTCCCACCTACCAACTAACAAGTGCATTCATTTCATTTTGAGTCAGGCTCTCTCTCTCTTGAGCTCTAGTGATCTTCCTCTTGATCTCTTGATTAGCAAATCTTTGGGGAATCTAGTTGAGAGTTTGAAGGAGCTAGAGATTGTGATTCATCTTGAGCACTTGGGTCATCTTCAAGCTTAATTTCTTGCCGGATCTTTTACTCTTGAGGTTGAGGACTCCTAGACGGCTAGGAGTTGCGGTGAGCCCCAAGCTTGTGTGGGACGCCACGGAAGTTTGTGAAGGTTGAATCCACCTCCGCAAGGAAAGGATTCAAAGAAAAGTAGGTGAGTGCTTGGTGCAACACCTAGAGGATTAGGGTTGAAAGAGACCCCGCTTTGTGCCACTCAACGGAGACGAGGATCCTCAGGATCCGAACTCGGAGAAAACTCACGATCTCTCTTGTTTGTAAGTTTTACACTTGTCCCTTTGTGCTTAGCTTAATCTTTTGGGGATTCAAGGGTTTAGTAGCCTCTTGCAATAGATGTTGGGTGGATCTCATAACTGAAGTTGTCCTAGCTTAGAAACCTCATTTGGTAGTAATCTAGCCTCTCAAATAACCCAGATCTACTTTTTAGGGTTTCTTTAAAAGCTCGAGTATCCGAATAGACATTCGGACTATTCGAACCACTTGACAATTCAAGGTATTTTCGACTATCCGAATAGTAAATTCCGCTATGCATTTAAATTTGAATTAACGCCTATTCACCCCCTCTAGGCTTATATATCGGTCCTTTCAATTGGTATCGAGCCAAAACTCCTTAGTTTGGCTTAACCGCTTGGAGAATCAATATGTCGCAAACAGGAAAGACTATCGACGACCTTACCCAAACCAAGGGTACGGGCGACGGTATTGGGGTTGCAATTCCTTTTGATTATAATTCCCTCGGCGTCTCAAGCTCTTCATCGTATGTTTCGCGTTTTCCGGCCGAGCGCCTCATTTCGATGGCACTCACTATGCCGCGTGGAAACATAAGATGAAGATGCACCGAGATCACTTCACCCGCCTATTTGGAAGATTGTGCAAACAGGTTTCAAGCCAAATGATCCGTAAAATCTTACACCAAGAAGACAAGGCTCAACACTTTAATGATTTGGCCGTCAATGCCCTATTCAATGCCTTAAGTGATTCCGATTCAACCGAGTCGATGGACTCGAGGAAGCGAAGGCTATTTGGGATAGACTCCTAGTGAGTCATGAAGGATTTCAAGTGTCCGTGAATCAAGATAGAGCTCATTATTGGTGAGCTAAGCCGGTTCACTTTGGAGGAAGGAGAATCCTACAAGAAGATGTTTGATCGCCTAATGGTGCTTGTAAATCAAGCAAAAGGTCTTGGGTGCACTCGACCGTTCGACAAGGCCGTGGTGAAGATTATACTGAGTGATCACTCCTACCAACCGCAACCTTGTTCGGCTTGATACGAGACCGCCCAACTCGACACTTTGACACCTCACGATGTCATTGGCGGCTCATGATGGACGAGATGATGGTGAAGGAAGCTGAAGTTGTGGAAGAACTCAAGTCGGGCAAGAAGAAAGGTATTGCCCTCAAGGCCGTCAAAGTTAAAGCGCTGTCAAGAAAGCACAAGTGAGGATGAAGAGTCTAGTGGTCCATTGACAAATGAGGATATGGCTCTATTTGTGCGAAGATTCAACAAGTTCTTCAAGAAGAAGAACTTCAAACAAGGAGGTCAATCAAGAAGCTATGGAAGAAAATCAAAGGGAGACACTCCACAAGAAGATGCTATGAATGCGCGAAACCGCCATTTCATTGCCGAAAGTGCCCGTGATAAGGAAGGTAAAGATGAGAAGCCGCACAAGAAAGACAAGTATCGGGCAAGGACAAGGAGAAAGAGAAGAGCAAGAAGTACAAAGGCAAGGGTCGGTTTACATTGGAAAGGAGTGGAACTCCGACACCGACTCCAACTCCGACCGACTCGAAGTCAAATTCGACGAGGAAGGAGGAATTGCCTCCGCCGCCATCGCCGCGTTTACCACTCAACAACGCCGAAGAGCTCTTCGACAACTTGAGCGATGACGACGATAACGCTCCAATGTGCCTTATGGCAAAGGGGCATAAGGTATCATCAAAAGATTGCACTCCTCCATTACTAATGAATGTCTAGATGAGCACGATAGCGATAGTGATGATGATGATATTAACACCTTGCTTAAATCTGTGAAAAACATTGATATTCATAAGTTAAATTTGCTCTTAAAAGATATTGAAAAATTGGAGGAAGTTGTAGAACAAAAGGAAGCTATTCTCGAGGCTCAAGAGGATTTACTCATCCTCGAAAAGGAGAAAAACCGTGAGCTAGAGAAGAGCTTATCTTTTGAAAAAGAGAAGAATGAGGAATTGGTTAAGAACTTAAAAGTGACCAAATCCGAGGTGATTAGTCTTGAGATCACCCACGCTTCACTCAAGAGGAACTTGCAAAGTCGAAAGATGCTTGCAAGGCTCTAGAGTTGAAGCTTGTTGATCTCAAGAATAGCCCTCCGATTACCTCATCCACTAGTTCTAATTCTTCTTTACCCTCTACTAGCAATGGTTGTGCTAGATGCTTCAATGTAGATGTTAATGCTTGTGCCACTAACCTTGAGACATTGCAAGTATTAGCATATGAGAATGAGAAGCTCAAGGGATTGCTTGAAGATGGACTTCAAAAGTCCTACAAGGCAAGTAAGGGACTAGAGGAGTTCCTAGGTAAGCGTCAAGGTAATACTATGAAGTATGGGCTTGGATATACTCCTCCCAAAGGGAAAAAGAGTAATATTGTGATTGCTCCGTTGACCAAGCCCATCCAATTTGTTAAGAGTAAGGAAAACTCTAAGTACAAAACTCATTCTACTTTCTTTGCCTCATATGTACTTAAGAGAACTAACCATGGTCGTGTAGTCGCATGTCCCATTGGGGTTAGAACCAAAGATTCATCTTATGTGCGATCTATTTGGGTTCCCAAATCACTTGTTACTAACGTGCGTGGACCTAAACAAGTTTGGGTACCAAAGAGCAAAAACTAAATTTCATTTTGTAGGCCTACATCTCCGGTGGATCAAGTTGATTTTGGATAGCGGATGTACGATCATATGACCGGAGAAAGGGCGATGTTCGCACATTTGGAGGCTAATGGATCGAATAGTGAAAGCATCATTTTTGGCGATAATGGAAAAGGTGAAGTGGTAGGTTTAGGTAAAATCCTAATTACCAATGATTTTCATATAAATAATGTTTTGCTTGTTGACTCACTAAACTACAATTTGTTGTCCGCTATGCAATTATGTGAAGCGGGCTACAATTGTGTATTTAGTGATAAGGGTGTGGATGTCATTAAGAGGATGATGGTTCAATAGCCGTCAAGGGTCGTTTAAAGGGAAATCTCTATCTCATCGACTTTAATACGGATAGAGTGAACCTTGAAACGTGTTTAATGGCTAAATCTAGCATGGGTTGGCTATGGCATCGCCGGCTTGCCCATGTTGGTATGAGGAACCTTCACAAACTCATAAAGGGCAACCACATCCTTGGGCTAACGAATATTGTCTTTGAGAAAGATAGAGTGTGTAGCGCGTGTCAAGCGGGGAAACAAGTTGGAGCTACTCATCCCGTGAAGAATGTGATGACCACCTCGAGACCCTTGGAGATGCTACACATGGACTTGTTCTACCCGACGCCTACATCAAGATTGGTGGAAACAAGTATGGTTTAGTTATTGTTGATGATTTTTCTCGCTTTACTTGGGTGTTTTTCTTGCATGACAAAAGCGAAGCCCAAGGAAGCTTGAAGAAATTCATGAGAAGGGCTCAAAATGAGTTCGAAGTGAAGATCAAGAGAATTGAGGACAACGGCACCGAATTCAAGAATACCGTGTTGAGGAGTATCTCGATGAAGAAGGCATCAACACGAGTTCTCGGCTCCCTATTCTCCTCAACAGAATGGGGTGGCCGAGAGGAAGAATCGAACTCTCATCGAGATGGCGCAAGACGATGCTTGACGAATACAAGGTTTTCGACATATTCAGGCGAGGTCACAACACCGCGTGCCACAGCTCCAACCGCTATACCTCCACAAGTTGTTGAAAAAGAGGCAGATGAGCTACTTACCGAAGAAACCCAATGTATCCTATTTCCGAGTCTTCGGAGCAAATGCTACATCCTCAACAAGAAAGCTAAGTCGCCTAAATTTGCTCCTAAAGTAGATGAAGGATTTTACTTATTATGGATCAAATGCCTATGCATACCGAAGTTTTCAACAACACCACCGGTGTGGTTGAAATTTCGCGCGATGTGACATTTGATGAAACTAACGGTTCTCAAGTAGAACAAGTTGATCGTGTTGTGATTGACAGGGAAGAACCCCCGTGTGACGCAATCAAGAAATTGGCAATTGGAGAAGTTAGGCCACTTGAGGAAGATGTAATGCCAAGCGCTTCAACTCAAGAAGTTCATGACGCGACGATGGACGCTCCGGATGATACTCCTTCGTCTTCAATGCGAGCTCAAGACGGCTCGAATGCCACTCAAGACGATGAGGGTCCAATCCAAAGAATCAACGCAACCGCATTCTCATCCAAGAGTCCATCGAGTGTACAAAGAGATCACCCTACGACAACATACCGAGACATTAACAAGGAGTATCTACTAGATCTCGTGGTCGCTAATTTTTGTGAATTTTACTCCTTTGTATCTTCTCTTGAACCGCTTAAGGTAGATGAAGCGCTCCAAGATCCGGATTGGGTGATGGCCATGCAAGAGGAGTTGAATAACTTCGAACGGAACCAAGTCCGAAGCTTGTCGAAAGGCCCAAGCAAAATGTGATTGGAACCAAGTGGGTTTTTCTAACAAGCAAGATGAGAACGGAATAGTGACGAGAAACAAAGCCCGGTTAGTTGCTCAAGGCTTCACGCAAATCGAAGGTTTGGATTTCGATGAAACATATGCTCCCGTAGCTAGGCTTGAATCTATTAGAATATTACTTGCCTTTGCTACTCACCATGATTTTAAGTTGTATCAAATGGACGTGAAAAGCGCCTTCTTAAATGGACCACTTTCCGAAATGGTCTATGTTGAGCAACCACCCGGCTTCGAAGACCCGAACCATCCGGACCACGTCTACTTCCTACATAAGGCTCTCTACGGACTTAAGCAAGCTCCGAGAGCGTGGTTCGAGTGCCTTCGCGATTTTCTCCTCATTAAGGTTTTATAGTCGGAAAGGCCGACCCCACTCTCTTTACCAAACACATTGATAATGATTTGTTTGTATGTCAAATATATGTTGATGACATTATATTCGGATCTACTAATGACCACCTGTGCAAGGAATTTAGCAGGATTATGACCAAGAGATTTGAGATGTCCATGATGGGCGAGTTGAAGTTCTTCCTCGGTTTTCAAGTCAAGCAACTTAAGGAAGGAACCTTCATATGCCAAACCAAGTACATCAAGGACATGCTCAAGAAGTTCTAGATGGAGAACGCCAAGCCAATCAAGACTCCAATGCAAGCCAACGAGCATCTAGACCTCGACAAAGAAGGTAAACCGGTCGTCTAAAAGGTATATCGCTCGATGATCGGTTCTCTACTTTATCTTTGTGCATCTAGGCCCGATATTATGCTTAGTGTGTGCATGTGTGCACGGTTTCAAGCCGCTCCTAAAGAGTGTCACATGGTGGCAGTAAAGAGAATCTTGAGATATTTAGTGCACACTCCTCATTTTGGGCTTTGGTATCCTAAAGGTTCATCTTTTGAGTTAGTTGGCTATTCCGATGCGGATTATGCCGGATGTAAGGTGGATAGGAAAAGTACTTCGGGGACATGTCAATTCTTAGGTAGATCCCTTGTCTCTTGGTCATCTAAGAAACAAAACTCCGTAGCCTTATCCACAGTAGGTTTAATACATAGTCACGGAGTTGTTGTGCGCAATTGCTTTGGATGAGACAAACTCTAAATGATTATGGCCTGACCTATAACCATGTGCCACTTTTGTGTGACAATGAGAGTGCCATAAAGATTGCCAACAACCCAATCCAACACTCCGCATAAAGCATATCGATATCCGCCATCATTTCCTAAGAGACCATTCCACCAAAGGCGATATTGAAATTCAACATGTGAGCACAATTGACCAATTAGCCGATATATTTACCAAGCCACTTGATGAGAAGAGGTTTTGTGATTTGAGGAGTGGACTAAATATTCTAGACTCTCGCAATTTGGCTTGAAACATGCTCACGTTGATTGGTGATTGAAAAATGTCTTAGAAAACCTTATTCTCTTTATTTCTCTTATCTTATTGTGTTTGATGGTTTTTGATCTTCGGATCGTGTCAATCATCTTGTGATCATAGTTTGAATTATTGTATGGCTTGCTGATCACGTGATGACTTGACTCACTAGGTCCTCTCATCTATTTCTCGCTCCGGAGTCATTTCTGCCATCATTCTCATGCCATCCTGAGAAAACAGTTCGGACTGTCCGAAATTCCATTCGGACTATCCGAACTGGTTCGGACTGTCCGAACTTAAGTTCGGACTGTCCGAAGTGGGGCCTCGGGCTTTTTAAGCCGCCCGACCCTCTCTCTTCCTCCTTTCTTCCCCTCACTTCATATTTTCGGTTTCTCTCTCCTCTACTCCGCCCTAGCACTTGGATCTAGGGTTTTGGCCGGAGATTTTGCGATTTGAGGGCTTCAAGACCTTCTCCAAGGGCAAGGGGCTCACCTCCATCATCCTTGTGCTCCGGATTTGCCTTGGATTCCTGGTTTCTATCCTTCAAAAGGTTGGTTCAAACCTCTCCTAATGCCGGTTGTTTTCATATTTATTTTGAGAACCCTTGGACTCTAGACCATCCTAGACCTTGCTAGGATAGTCATCCTATGATTAGATATTAAATTTGTTGAATTATCACCTAGTTTGAAAATTTAGGGTTTATGAATCGTCACCTCGGAATGTCCGAAGTTTCCATTCTAATGTCCAAGATGTTCGGACTATCCGAATGAAAACTTCGGACTATCCAAGAAATTCTGACTATCCAAAATAACTTCTGACTATCCAAGTTTGTGACTTCATTTCAACTCTTTATTGTTCATCAAGGTTATAATTAGTGTCTAATCTTGCTTCAACCCTTGTATACCTTTAGATGGATCCTCTCAAGGTGGCAATCCCCACTGCCAAGCCGACATCGATGCGGCTCGCTCAAGAAGGCTAGGCATGATCTTCCCACGGTGGCTCTCGGCGCCCCATTGTTCCTCCTCCTCAGAGATTCCTCCGAATCTCCTCTTGCTCACCATTGGAAGACGAAGCCAAGCCATTCGCAAGAGGAAGAAGACGACTCATAAGGGTGCTCCAAGTCGTGGTGGTGGTGAACAAGGAGATGAGGGTCAAGGAGGCATGGTTTGAAAATCCTAGGGATGCCATGCCTAGGTTAAGGGCACAAAGTGTCTTTGACAAACAGCAGGAAGGTGCATCGATTGGACCATTAGAGATTCACCGCCTGTCGTGCTACTCCAATGGGTGTGACTCCAAAGAAGAAGATCGACCATTGTGGTTGGGCAAGGCAGAGGCAAGGAAGTCCGTCAAAGACAGAGTCGATCCTTGTTATATTTGCAAGAAGATTATGTGGACAAGCGATTCGAATCACTTCCAACAGACTTCTATGATTACGTGATTGCCGAGAAGAAGAACCCAGTGGCATTGATGCAAGACATTGATCGGGATTACATGGCACAAACAGAGGACACAGATTTTCAATGAAGTGATTGTTGCCAGAGCGCCACAACTGAGAGAAATCATGTCGTTCAGGTGCAAATGGAATAATGAAGTTGTGGCGCAGTTTTATGCTACTTTGTATGTCGACAAAGATGCCGAGAGTACCATGTGGTTTATGGTTGATGGGTTGTATTACTCAGTGTCCAAGGCTCAATTCATTGACAGATCGGTTTCTCCACAGAAGGCTGGGACAATCTGGACAAGCTGCACATTTCTGACTCCTCCAGTATCAATGATTTGGCACCCCTCTATGATGATTCTCAGAACTTCAAGCTGGGCACCACAAAAGGTTTGAAGCCCTTCTATGCCATCCTGTACAAGTTGCTGAGGAAGACCCTGTGGCCCAAGGAGGGGGACGCCACCAACATCAGTTCCTACTCTAGGAACCTGCTTTTGAGGATTGGTGAGGGTTCCAGGCCTTTTGATGTATTTGACTTTATCTGGCAAGAGATACGTCTCAACTCTCAAACTCGCCAGAGCGCTTGTGGGTTCGCTCCATATGTGATGTGCATGGTTGAGAGTATCTCAGGCTTGTGGTTTGCTAAGGATGTGGAGCATGTGCCGTACCGTGTTCGTGTGATCAAGGCTCCACCTCCTCCAGTTCAGCCAGTTCCTCCTTGGCGCCGACTCGACCGGTCGGTGGCACTTCAATGAGGCTCGCTTCAGTGATCCTTCTTCTCCCAGTGGCTCCATCAAGGATATGCTTCGTGCTATCTTTTGCCTTGGGATCAAGAACCGTCAGCAGATCAAGCAAGTAAATGAGAAGATCTCCGCCACTCACAGTCAGCTAAATGTCATAAAAGGGAAGCTAAATCTGTCTTGCTCCTCAGAGTCCGAGTCAGAGTCTGATTCAGCGACAGTTGATTCGGCGACGCGGCAGCTCTTCGACCTTCCCGCCACTTCGGCGCCTACTGGTGACGATGAGGGCGACTCTCAAGATGTCTTGGCTCAGAGAACGACAAAGAATGCATTTACCATACGATGGCAGCGAGGAGTGACCCTTTTGGTGCCTTGATGCCAAAGGGGGAGTGAGGAGATTAGATTTGCTTGGTTATTTGATTGGTTGTTTGCTTAGTTTGCTTCGTGTTATTAAACTTGTGTTTGGTAGTTGCTTTAGTTGAACTATTGTTGCGTATACTGGTTTGCTTGTTGGATGCTTGATATTAATAGCTTAATTCCATTTCTCCTTGGCAATGCATTTGTGTGATATCATGTCATATTTATTTATGCAAGTTATCTCATCAAATATCCTCGTTATATTCTCTAAAATGAAATTTAGGGGAGCTCTCTAAAATTTCCGTAAATATGTGTGTTTGACATTCCACTCAAATTAGTTCAATGCACACATTTAGGGGAGTCCGTGTATTTGGTTCTCCAAATACTCTCTCATTTCAATTTTATCTAAATCTAATCGTGTTGTCATCAATTCACCAAAAGGGGAGATTGAAAGTGCATCTAGGCCCTTAATGATTTTGGTGATTAATGACAACAAGATTAAGTGACTAATGAGTGTTTTGAGTATGGTGAATGATAGATACGCCATGGAAAAGTCGCTAAGAAAAGAGGTCCTCAATTTGAAGAAGAAAAGGCGTCGACCAAACTCAATAGCTGCGTATGTACGCTTAATTTTATTTGAGTTTAAGGACTACCGTACTACAAAGAGGATAGGGCAAGAAACAACTTTGGAATGATCTAATGTGCTCAAAGATGAATCCTAGACTATATATGGGTCAATGTGTAAAGTCTTAGGGCAATATGTTCAAAAGGTTCTGAGTATCCCAACAGATTTTGAATGTCCGAATCGCCCCTCGGCTGCTCAGCAAAATTTGGTTGAATGTCCAACATAGGTTCGAGTATCCGAACTTGCCTTCTCTGTTGGTCCAGCTTCTATTTGGTTGAATGTCGAACACTTGTTCGAGTATCCGAATGACCCTCTCTGCTAGGGCTAAGTCTAATTGGTTCTGACTATCCAAGTATGGTTCTGACCGTCCAACAAAGGTGTTCTGCTGTTCTAGTTCAAATTGGTTCGGACTATCCAGAAGGACGTTCGGACCGTCCGAACCGAGTGTTCCATTGCCTTAGTTCTATTGGTTCGGACTATCCGAGTATGGGTTCGGACTATCCTAACAAAGGTTGTCGGGTCAAGTGAAAACGGCTAGTTTTGGGGGCTTTAAATACCTCCCCAACTCCCACCTACCAACTAACAAGTGCATTCATTTCATTTTGAGTCAGGCTCCTCTCTCTCTTGAGCTCTAGTGATCTTTCCTCTTGATCTCTTGATTAGCAAATCTTTGGGGAATCTAGTTGAGAGTTTGAAGGAGCTAGAGATTGTGATTCATCTTGAGCACTTGGGTCATCTTCAAGCTTAATTTCTTGCCGGATCTTTTACTCTTGAGGTTGAGGACTCCTAGACGGCTAGGAGTTGCTGGTGAGCCCCAAGCTTGTGTGGGACGCCACGGAAGTTTGTGAAGGTTGAATCCACCTCCGCAAGGAAAGGATTCAAAGAAAAGTAGGTGAGTGCTTGGTGCAACACCTAGAGGATTAGGGTTGAAAGAGACCCGGCTTTGTGCCGCCTCAACTGAGACGAGGACCCCTCAAGGATCCGAACCGGAGAAAACTCATTGATCTCTCTTGTTTGTAAGTTTTACACTTGTCCCTTTGTGCTTAGCTTAATCTTTTGGGGATTCAAGGGTTTAGTAGCCTCTGCAATAGATGTTGGGTGGATCTCATAATCTGAAGTTGTCCTAGCTTAGAAACCTCATTTGGTAGTAATCTAGCCTCTCAAATAACCCAGATCTACTTTTTAGGGTTTCCTTGCGAAAAGCAGTTCGGAGTATCCGAATAGACATTCGGACTATCTCGAACCACTCGACAATCAAGGTATTTTCGGACTATCCGAATAGTAAATTTCGCTATGCATTTAAATTTGAATTAACGCCTATTCACCCCCTCTAGGCGACATATCGGTCCTTTCATTACGTTTAAGTCGTGTCAGCAAGACTTATGATGTCGTCTTATAGTAGCATAAATGTTAAAGTATAAACAATAGATAGATAGTGATTACTTACTCTTCGCTTACTTTAAGATTTGTGCAATTTATATTAACAACAGTATGTGAAATATCATAGATAATTTTAGAAACCGTGCCGACTGTGAAAAGTTTACTCATCAGAGATGACTAAGGAAACAAACCGTCTATAATGCAAAACAGATTGTCGGACAAACATAACTATGTCTGATAAGTTGATTAATCATAGGCGGCGACGAGATATCGGCTATCTATGTTTATCACAGAAGGTTCATAAAAATAAGCTGTCTTTGATTAATTTGTACATCACAGATGGCTTGTTAACTTGAACCATCTGTATTATTTCACAGACGGTTGTTATCTACGAATGGTCTATATAAATTATCTAGGCACATATAGTATGCGATTAACACAAACGACTGTTTTTTTTTAAAGTTTGGATGCGCTATAAATAGGGTTTCGGAATTGATAGCTTTAGTCTATTTGGTGAGTTGACCTTTTCTATTTGGTTGTTTGCATACAGGCGTTTACATGAGATTAGTTGAGTAGGCTTAGATGCATGCTGCATATGACCATAGACTTGTGCATTTCATTCTCTAAAGCGGTAAAGCCTTTTGTGCAAAAGCATTGCACCGAAAATCAAATATTAAGGTGAAATCATGTTACCAGCAACGGGATAAGACTATCACCAGCGATTTCTCTTCCTAGAATCCCTTCCCACCCCCTGACAGGATTCCCTTCCCAGATTCTCATCCCTTCCCAGCATACATCTCCAACAGCATCCCTTCCAGATTCCCTTCCCATCCCTTCATCCATACTTTAAGCATATACTTTAACCGTCAACGTTTATACCGTATTTTATATGAGAGCATATACTTTATACTGCTTATATACACTGAGAATGGCTTAAACTGACTGCTACCACCACATATGATCGGCAGGTCTCGACCTCCTAACTGGGACCATATGGTTGCACAAACCAAATATATACTAGCACAAATATATCCAGATCAACATAAAAGAAAGCGTACGATGCAACGAGAACAAAATATGAGCATGGGTAGTATCATCAGAAAAGAAATGCCTTGTCATTCACAGCGAAGGGAAATAACCAACATTAACATGTATTTGGAGGTTTCATCCCCTGATACTGGTCCTTAACATAAACAGTCAAAGTAGAACAGGTCCTTAATTAATAACACAGGTCCTTAACATAAACAGTCAAAGTAGAACAGGTCCTTAATAACACAGGTCATTAACCCAGTAAGGTAAAAATAAAACAGCTCATGAACCCAGGAAGGTAAAAATAAAAGAGCTCATTAACTAATTGAAACCCTGGAGCATGGAAATGACAAACTCTTATAGGTAAATTTCAAAACTTCACTATTTCTTACATCCTCCTTAATTGTAACAACTGCAGTATTTGCTCTTTCGTATAGCAAATTAAATCTGACAATTTCGTATAGCAAATTAAATGTGACAACTTCTTATAGGTAAAGTAGAGATCATTGCTGTAAACACCAGAAGTCCTCAATTTCTCATAGCAAAATGTGACAACTTCATTATATCTCAAACTTATCGCCAAATCTGAAATGTAGTAAAAACTAATGAGACAAGTTTTTCATGCTAGAAGAAGGTGCTCAATCCATGTAGATGTACCCAAGATTCATTAACATTGAATCTTGCTACATATATGAAACTTCATTCACATCCAAATTTAATTAACATTAATCATGCATGAGCAACTGAGCTAAACTGCAAATCGTGTTAAACTGCTAAACTGAGCTAAACTGCATGGCCAACTTAACTAAGTCAGTGAAATGTTGTAAACTGGATATGATTGTGAGTATGAACCACCTTATTCTTACTTTAACCTTTCGTGAATGTGTGCTGAATAAAGCTACATTAGTATTTTCCTCTCAGGAAAGGGGACAAAAATATTTGACGAGCAATTGCCAACTGAGAATTGCCAACTCGGCAAATCTAAATTTCAGTTTCAGAAGCACATCAAGCTACACGAATGCCATACACAAGAAGAATCATAACAAATTTCTTGTTAAAAAAATGCATACTATATAACAAATTTCTTGCTGCAAGTGCCAATCTCCGTGTAAATGGACATGAAACTGGTCCTTCTACAGATGAAATTTTCTTAAAATAGTTTTTGTAAGATCCATTAAGAACATCTCCAAGAAGAGCCTTAAATAGGTTGCTAATTGTAATTATAGGGCTTTGATGGAAAAAAAGCACTCCAACAGAGGTTGTATTTTGAGAAAAATTATCAAAATAGGTTTAGGACTCGGAGCCCTGTTGCTATATTTGGCAACGCTCCTCTCCAGCCCCATTCTATTCGCGCGTTTAGGGTCTAATTGTTGGAGTCAATAGTTATCTTGGGCTCTAATTCTTTTAGTTTAGACCCTATTTTGAGGTATAGGACTCCATTTTAAAGCTGATTGTTGGAGATGCTCTAACAAGTGGGCCTCCCCAACCCCAAATCCCAAATGTTCTTTTCTAGGTTTCGTGCGTCCCCTTCAGGATTCAATTAGTTTGAGAAGCACATTTGAAATCAGTTTCACAAGCACATCAAGCTACACGAATGCCATAACCAGATTGACGGAACCAGATCGACCGATCGAAGCACTACCGCCGCCCAAAGATTGTTCGGAAAATCTCGTCGCCATCACACATTCGGGAAAAAGCGCGCAAATTTGGGGAAAGTTTTACACGGTGTCGCAGTGGCGAGGTCTCCGCCCACGTCGGTGAAGATGGCTACCGCCTCTTCAAGAATCGCCGAGTAGCTCGCTTCGCTTCCGCCGCCGCTGTTGCCGCCGACTTCGCACCTCGACCCGGTTCCGCCGCTCGAGGACTCTTCACAAGCAGCGTGCAGCGACCTCCAACGGCTCGGCAAAGGACGAGTGAGGAGAGAGCGTCTCACCCGATCGGATTCTCTCTTCACCGATCCTCGCCGGACCGGACGGATGTCACTGAGCGACGCACGCGTTCCCCTCGCGCTCTTTTGCCCATCAGGAAGGGACGGGAACGGGGACCGGTCTTCGCTGGTGATAGTCTAAGCATGTCTTAGGTACCCGAGAGGCCCATACAAGTTTGTGGTTTCAATAGAGCTCCTAATATGCATTGATTCAAGGGGTGTTTGGGATAGCTTCAGCTCTACTAAAATCTGTAGAGTTGGTGGAGTAGGATATTTCTAGCTCCAAAAATTTATGAAACTGGAGCTGTAGGAACATTAAGAGTATTTAGGTAGATCATCTTGTTTACATTTTAGACTAAAAATATAAACTTAATTCACTTATTTTAGCCTATAAGTTTCAGATCTGAGCTGAATCTAGGATCTAGAACTCTTCCAAACAGAACCTTGGAACCTCAATCAGCTTCAAATAGACGACATTGATCACAAATATACAATTACACAGCCATAAGATCGACACAAAGGCAATAAATATAACTTTGCACATTGCAAAATACGAATTTAGATCGATAATTGCAAGAAACTAAATTTGAAAGGTAATCACATACAAAACACCACAATTTTTCTTTTTTCTTTTTGAATTTTAAATCACAAGTAGCATGTGCCTGCCAAAGAAATTAAGCTAGCATCTAGAAGCAGCAAACGATGCAAAACTACGTAGACAAGCGCCATGTATCAAAAGCCTAAAGTTCGCAGGTAAAAACAAAGGGAACACAATTGCGCTTCGTTCCTTTGCCCCTTGAACGACCAAATATAAATATGTCGAACTGCAAAAAATCCTAACCATTATGTACACATATTATCCTGAAAAATCTGTAGCAAAACTAGAAATGAAACCACGTCCCGAACATGCATGATAATGTTAGGAAAACACATGGAATTGGTTTCTTAAAAAAAAAAACCCCCCAAATGAGCCTCGCTCGGATCCATCACGAAGCACACAAAAAAAAAAAAAAAACTAACACCAAAATGACGGCACAGAACATCAAATCAAGTAAGGGCATGTTTGGTTGGGTACATGTATGAGATGGTTTAAAAAAAATATTATATATGCGTTTGGTTGTTTGAATAGAACTATTCCGTTCTAGACGGTGTGATACAAATTTAAGGAATATTTCCTATAGATACTGAACCATTCCATTCGTCCAAAACAATGGAACCAAATAGTACAAGATCACCCTATCCTATTCAATTTTATTCCACCAACCAAATACACCCTAAATTAATTACCTCACGTGCGCTACCGACAAACAATGATGGAGAGGCAAAGACACCTGGGGAGTGCATCGACCACTGAACTCATGAACGAACAACAGCAACGATGAAAGGCTAGAGCGGAAAGGGATGAATACTATTGAGGTCATCAAATATAAAATAAATTTTATTAAATATGTATATATATAATAGAACTTGAACCAATATGCATATATTCAATTTGAGATTTCTTTGAAGTTTATCGTATATTGACATAAGTATACTACAACTACACAAGTATTGTATACTCAATTTGTTTTAAAATAAAGATTCTTAAAATGTGTGGCTAGATGAAAGGGATCAATACTAATGAAACTTCAAGATAAAGTATGAACTCTTCCTAAATGTGTGTATTCATGTATATATGAAATTGAAACCATTATGCACATCTTAAGAATGAGACTAAGATGGAGTTTATCATTTATCTTGAATATAAGAAATGCATCTAGAAATAATAGAGTTGTATTTGATGTATACCTTGGGATTTTTATTTTTAATGAGATGTGACTAATCAAATATATACTTAATAAAATAGTTAGTCTCATATCTGAATTAATTTATCAATATGATCATAAATATTATATCCAAAGAATGCAACACGATATGATAATATGAACTCAAACACATACTTTTGATATTTTCATGCAAAAGAGACAGTTAAGCTCAGCAAAAGAGTTAATCTTATAAAAAGATATCATTAATTAACAATTGAAACTAATCAATATTATGATTATAAAAAAAGCTAGTCTCAATATTAGATTTGTCATTAACATCAAAAACAAATAATAGAGCTTCAATTTTCAACCATCTCCTCTCCTCTCCCTCCTGGGCTTCGCTGCCTCCTTGCCAGCTCCATGGCCTATATACCTCCTCCCACGCCGGCACCTTCTACATCTAGCCTGTGCGACGGGCGACCATGGGCATGGGCATAGCGGTGCAGCCACAACACGATGGAGACTCGCCTGGTACAATGGCCAATAAGTCGAGCACAACTGATCCGTGTAGCACAACGAAGGACCACAAAACATGTATTATGGTTACAACCTTCGCCCTGGTGCGGTTTCAAGTTGTGTCTACCTGCTTATTTAGTCCTCTTAAATGGGTTGGGTTGTGTCTTCATGAGACATAGCTCTCATCAGCAAGGTTTCGAATTTTATTTTTAGACCACATCTCGGAGTCGGTCAAACTCTTGGATTTCGGTGATATTTCATAATTTCGATCAAAATCTGGACAAAATTCAAAAAGTAAAATTGAAATCCGGATTGAGACCGGGAAAATCAAAATTTCAGCTGACATGACAGAAATTTCGATGAAATTCACCAAAATTTTGGTCAATTTGAACCACGTGTGAAATGGTCTCCAAAGGCTAGAAAAATATGAAAAAATTATGCAAGCGTTTATCTACATTTTCTACCTGTTTGAATATAGAATACTAAGTATTTACATATAAAATACCCTAAATTTAGAAATTTAGGCATCATTTCGCCTAATTTTTGGATCCTAACACTTCAATTGGCACATTTTAATTGCATGAAAACACAAGGTATGCAATAGTTATCCACTTACCTCCTAATCAACTTGCATTAATTGAGCACATACAATGACTATGATCATTGGACCTACCTGGCCATATATTCGGTTACCAGGTAATAGGATCACAAAATTAATAATCTAGCTTGGAGCTAATACTAATCTGTCGACGATCGGGATCGTCGGACCACAAAAGTGAATAGGGGTTGATCGTGTATACGGGATCCGAAATCGTCTTCACTCACCGAAGGGTTGGACCTGCTGTTCTGATGGTCGGAGAGAAAAGACAGAGAGCGAGACACCAAGAATTATACTGATTCGAGCCCCTGCGACAGGTAATAACTCTACTCCAGTCTTGCCCAGAGGCGGAGAATTTCACTATGCTTGAGTACAGGGGGGTACGCTCTAGCTCGAGCTTCTATAGCCTGAGTGTCTATGTGTGTGTTCTGTGTTGTCGTGTTCTCCGTGTATGCTCGTCCCAGGGGGTTATATGCCCTTCTCAGTTGTTACTGGAAACGTCCCGGAGAGATTCCCGGGAGAGTGGCTTCATGCGTAATGAAGGTGGGTTGTAACTGTCCCGAATTTGTTGTCTACGTCTGGCTTAACTCCACTACTTAAGGGCCTTCGTAACCGCCAGTTGAATGCACGACTTGTATCCCGAGCTTGACCCCTCCGAGCGGAAGCTGATTCCTTGTCCCCCTAGCTCAAGGTTGTAAGAGAGCCACGCAAGTACATAAGTAAAGAAGCGATGAGGATTAGCACTATAGTCATTTAGCATATGTCTATATTTGAGCCCTGGTCTCTTACCGAGCACTGAATGCCAAACCAGTTGGGCTAGTTATGGTCTAGTTTGGAATAGTTTTTATTATGCAATTTTAAATTCTCTAAGAATCAGGTGGGTGACAGTTTCTGATTCTCCAATAATCCTAAGAAGTTTGTTGAGAAGTTTTTCCCATAATCAAAAGCAGATTTGTACACAAAATCAGAAATTGTTACCACCTAATTCTTAGAGAATTCAGGCAAAAACTGTCCTAAACTAGACTTCTCATTGGCCCTATTAACAATTTTTTCCTTTTTAGATTTCAAAGATGGACTCACACATGACAACCACACGCATACACTCACACAAATTCCATTTTTTACGTAGACAGTAGGAACTAGGAAGTAGGAACAAATAAAGACAGCACAGCGAGGACAACAACCAAGTACTCCTCGCTGGTTGCGTGCCTCTGTGATCATATCATATGCGGGCCCGCCACACATACATAATCATGTTCCTATCTCCCTCTATCCACTTCTTACTCTTCATTCTTCAACACTGGGCAACTTTACAAGCAAGCAGAGCTAACCGTAGGCATAATTCTGTACGTACAAGATGCTCTCCTTATGATGTCTAGGGTAAGATCATAAGATGGGCTAGTGCATACATACATACCGCATAAGTGCATATATATTATATAGTATAGATGGAATCATGGGCTCAAAATGTCATGCATATATATATATGCAAGCCGGTCTCTAGTTCACTGATTTCTAACTTCCTCGCCACCTTTAGAAAAGGAGAAATTTAATTCCTTTTCTTAGACTTGATGATTGGCATCTGAGGGTGCAATGCAGCATGGATGATGGGGCTTTGTGCAGTAAGATCACTACTTTATTCTCAGGGAACGAACAAGCTAGCTACCCCTCCGTTCCTAAATAAATCATCTTTTTTTAGCCTCATGGCAACTTTTTGTTGACAAATCTGGCCTTTTACGAACATAATTTCAAAAATGGTTTCATCCACGATCGCAACGCAGAAGCGCTAGCACGGTAGCTTTGGTGACTTACTATGCACCCAAGCACTGAAGGCGTTTCTGTAGTACGGGAGCATAGTCGTGGTAGCACGATAGCTTTGGTGACTTGCTATGCTCCCAAGCACTGAAGGCGTTTCTACACAGTACGGGAGTATAGAAGGTGATACGTGCCATCTTTTGTCACTTCTGTGGTCGGGGATGAGGCTATTTTTGTAATCATGTTCAAAAGAGGGGCCATGTTTGCAAAAAAAAAAAAATCACACACGGAGCTAGAAAAGTGATGATTTCGTTCCTAAATAGATGAGGTCTTAGGATTTTACGTTTCAATCAAGTCACATGTAGAAATAACCAAATTCCTTTGCTTCATTAGCACTCTTATTGCTCTTGAATGGTGTGTGTTACTCTAATCTATAATAATAAATAACATTAGGAATAACGAATGGTAGATATATGAAAGAAAAAAAGGGTTAAAGGTTGTCTAGAAATTGTAGAATAACACCTATTTATGAACAAAATTTGAACGTAGAACGATGTGTATTCAACTGATGAAGTACTTTTTTTTAAGCTTAATTAAGTAGAACTATTAAATTAAGCCCCTCTCACCACATGGACGAGGCACTAGGCAGCCGGACCAAGGATCCCATAAAATCGGCTATTAAATCCGAAAAGGGGCAAGTAATTACGAGGAAGACCTGACACTGGACGAGGCCCCGGAGAGGAAGACGAGACACATGCATGAACACTGTAACGTGCCAAGGTTGTCTGTCGCTCATGTGCCTTGTTGTGGGCATATTCCTTCCTTTGCAACCAGCAGTTGTTTTTTTTTAAATTTTTTGGAGGAGCCAGTAGTTAACTCATCCATCCATATGCTTTCCTTCTTCTGATTGACGAATAAAAATAAAATAAAAATAGCACGTAGTTTGGTCTGTCTCTCTCTTTAATTTTTTTTGAATTTTTGGCCAGTAACTCCGGCATTCAGTATAGAAAGAGAAACAACAGCCGACGACAGACGCAAACACACGCACGCATACACCACGCGCTGCCCTGACCCTACGCGCACCTAGGCGAGACCAAGTCTCGAACCCAGGCGGGCTATGAGCGACCACGCACTACTAGCCACTCGAGCATAAACTCGATCGCCTCTCTCTTTAATTTTCTTGTGGCAAAAATGAAATTAAGAAGAGAAAGAAAAAAACAACAACTCCGATGGGTGCTGGGATCACATGCCTGCATGCTCGTCGACGTGATGAGCAACATGTGCTGTAGCACCGTGCAGCATCACCAGCCTAGCTGTCTCTCCGTGACCTTATCAGACGTATATGTTCCACACAAACATGTCATATTCTGCTGCTTCCATCTGATGCCCCCGTTTTTACCCTCCATCTCCGTGCATGAATTACTCTAGACTTGCCTGACACACGTACTCGATCATGTCCTTGCTGCATTGCCTGTATGATATGTACATGTACTCCCCAGTAAGTATATGGCCAGTTATTAGCTAGTGCTATGTATGCTGAAGTTGACCTGACAAATTGACCGATCGAGTGACTGACTGATCAACACCGAATACATGAGAGAGAGAGAGAGAGAGAGAAGCAGGAAACGTACCTGAATTAATAACCGTTTCAAACACTTCGCCATTAGCGAGCCGAATACGGCATTTGCCTAAATTCGCATGAAATCTGCGTGTGAAGCGCCCAAACTCGATCGTAGTAGCCTGCTGAAACTGCGGAACAGCTAATTTTAGTTGAATTGGATTGGGGTACACCGGCTGGCCCACTGCCTAACAGCCGGAAATCGATGAGAATTTCTGCCCCGTCAGGTAATTAGCTCTGAAAGTGCTCTCTGCTCTTCTCTTCTCTTCTCTTCTCTTCCGCGGTTAATCTTTCATTTCAACCGGTGCCAATGCACGCGCATAGGAATTGTAGTACCCCCCACACACACGAGAGATAAGGACGGCTTGTAGTACATAGCTCGTGCTTGGCACATATGTGTCATCCCTGAATTATGCTGCAAGATTCAGACTGTTGAGTCTCAGATGAGCCGGATCGTCGACGGCACGAGACCTGTCAATCTGTCATCATCTATCAGGCGCTGAGACGCGATCGAGACTTACCTGCAGACCAGTGCAAATTCACCGCAAGATAGCTAGCTAGCGTTGCAGCCGGCAAATCCATCTGTGCAGATGAGAAAATTAAAGTGATGTTCCATTGGTGTTCATTCAACTTTAAAGGGTGAAAAGGAAAGTTAAAAAAAAAAAGAAAGAAGGGAAGGAAAGAGACGGACTAATCATGCCAAGTAGCAACACCCAATCTTTACTTCTTCTTTTTTAACGACCTCCTCCTTTACTTGTGTTTTCCCTCCCTTTATAACCACCACCACCTCGTCTCCTCCATGAGCTCCCTCTTTAGTTAGTCTTCTTCTCCGTAGCACGTCCTAGAAGTCAAGAAGGCTAAGCAAAGCAAGGAGTGATCGCCCGATCGATGGAAGCGGCGATGACGACGGGGGAGGAGGCGGCAGCGGCGGTGCCCCGCGTGGTGTCGATCCTGTCGTCGCTGCTGCAGCGCGTGGCGGAGCGGAACGACGCGGCGGCGGCCGTGGACGGAGGGGGAGGGAGGAGGCAGGCGGTGTCGGCGTTCCAGGGGCTGACCAAGCCGGCGATATCCATCGGCGGGTACCTGGAGCGCATCTTCCGCTTCGCCAACTGCAGCCCGTCCTGCTACGTCGTCGCCTACACCTACCTTGACCGCTTCCTGCGCCGCCGCCCCGCTCTTGCCGTCGACTCCTTCAACGTCCACCGCCTCCTCATCACCTCCGTCCTCACCGCCGTCAAGTTCGTCGACGACATGTACGTACATATGCATTCATTCATTACACACATCAGACACCACCACCGACAGACGCTAATCGAATCGCTAATGATCGATCGTCGCCAATGACTGAATAATTTGTCCATCCATATATATGGATTAATTAGCAAATTCTCGACTCAAGGGAAAACAAGTCATAGTGGTTTAGTTCATCAAGTTGAATTCTGCTTAGGACAACAACGAAGGAAAGTGTTTGGAAAGAAACACTTACATTACGTACATTCTGGTTGCAGTCAGGTGAATTAAATCGATCTGCTAAGATAAAGCAGTGATAATAGTGCAGCATGATCACAAAATTGAGGTGGTTTGCAGTAGCCTTTGATCTGACTTTGTGGTCGATCCCCTTTGGCGTGATTGGCACACGAGTACACTACACCACTGTGTGCTAGGCATATGGGCCCCGGATCGTTATCCTTTTTTTTCCGTACCATTATTTCCAAGTTCCAACTGGCATGGCATCAAAGCCAAGCCAAGCCAAGCCATTTAGTTGGTCACAAGGACAGTTGTCCAGCACGAGGTTCGTGCGGCCACAGTAGTGTCAATTCAACATTCTTACCAAAGCCACCTAGTTTGTTCAATCTATTTACCTCTCACATTGCCAAATTTGTCAAATTTGTTGTATCGCCATTGACAACACCTGTAGCTTCAGATTTAGTAGTCTGAATTTGCTTCTTACCAATCGGTGCAGATGCTACAACAACGCCTACTTTGCGAGGGTGGGAGGTATCAGCTTGATGGAGATGAACTACCTGGAGGTGGACTTCCTCTTCGGCATCGCCTTCGACCTCAACGTCACGCCGGCCACCTTCGCCTCCTACTGCGCCGTCCTGCAGAGCGAGATGGCCTACCTGGAGCAGCCGGCGCCCATGGACGCCACTAGGCTGCACTGCTGCGGCGGCCCGTCCGATCAGGAGGACGCCGCCGCCGGCTGCCACCACAAGCAGCAGCAGCTCACCGTCTGACCAGTAGTAGCTCATCACTGCATCAATGTCTGATCAGAATTCATGATCGAGCTCTCTCTTTTTTGTCCTTGTGGTGGTGTCAATTATTTTGGCTTGTTTTCTTTTCTTTCTTTTTACTGTTCTTGGTACATAGGTGTTAATTGTTCGTATTGAAACAATGAGCATTAGTTTGGTGGGATCATGCATGGATGGGTCAGCATATTCTTGGGATTTTGCCATTGTTCGATGGATCGTGGATAGATGAATCGGCTTTGGGATTTTACCAATGTTTAAGCGAAGCTAACTTGTGCGCATGTGAGTCACATCACACTGCATGCATGTCTCTTGTTTATTTCTTTCTCTCCTTTTTTTCTTTCCCCCCTTTCTGGACATTATCCGCCTCAATAGGAAGAGGGTAGTAACTTGGATTGTACATCGTGGGATGCCATGGTGGAGACAATTGGGTTATTGGTCAGAACATGGCATGTTTCTTTATTGTCCGTCTGAAACTTTGCAAGCATAATTGCATGGTTGGAACAAAACTGACCTCAACAGCTGTTACGGAAAATGTCAGCTAATCGGTGGATAGGGTCCCTGAAAGCTCTGAATCAACGCACACAGCAGTTGAAATGCAGTCCTTCAGCCTGAAATTGCCAGTGATAGTTTCAGTCAGAAATGTCAGTAGAGTAAAAGGCCATTATGGAAAGATTGGTAGAACAAGCAACAGCATCATGGTTTGTACTCCCAAAATAAAAGCATCAATTTTTTTTCAGACTTCAATACTCCCAGTACTTATGATCAGAACAAGGTAGTGGTAGTTATATACAATTACTGCAAATAACAAGAAGCAGTTTACTGAAGTCACTCCAGAAACAGAAGTAAATGCAATGCTAAATTTCACCTTTATGTCTACAAAAGAGAAGTAAAATCTGGTTGCCAAACCATGATATTCAGATTCTACAAAGTGGTGGCACATGTTGAGTGGTAAAGAGGTAAGGAGATGTGATCAGGAACAGTCCATGTATGCATACTACTACAATATATGCAAATGCAAATATTATATGCGACGTATATTTGCAGTGAATTATAAAGAGTATGAGAACGTGGTGTGCATGTAGTCATGTAGATGTAGGACTAGTGGTTGTGGAGGGCAAACACCGCGCGCCACCTTTTGCTTTGCGCTGGTGTATATATAATGCCTCTGACCTTAATGCGGTGAGCTGGACATGAACATGGATGGTCACAGGAAATTCGGCACTTGCGAATGGTGAACGGCGAGGCAGGACAAGATGAGAGCAAGAGAAGGAATATGACTTGCAACCAAGTCAGATGAGAACTAGTAAATAAGCCCCTCCCTGCACATTTGACATCAACTTCCAGATGAAAATTACTTGTATGCATTCTAATTGAGCCGGTTGTGCTAATTACTATGTTTATGCATTCTAACTAGCATGCATATTGTATGAATCACACAATTGCAGGTCATGTAATTTTGAACTAGGTGGTTAATTTGACCTACCTCCCTGGAAGAAAATTGCATCTGGGGGGTATGATACTGTAGATTTGGTCCAGATGTGTCGGTGGGTACATTTTTAGGCTGATGAAGGGTTTGTTTGTAGAAAACTATCAGCAAGTTTTCAATGCCTAGAAGTAATTCTTTTTTCTGCATATGCGTTGAGAATTGGCATGTGGATGTGGGTACTCAACCATGTGATGCCCAGTGGCATTTGAACCCTGTGAATCCTACCCTATGCAGGGGAATCTGTGGCCTAAAGAATCACAGGAAGTAAACCATTTGGGGCCAGTAATGATTCTTTGGGCATTGCTTTCTTTCTTTTCATAAAGGCTTCCATTTGCTTTGGTTGTTTCCTTGTGAAATGGAGATGGATTTTGGTTGGGAGCTACCTTTTTCCATGTACTTTGATCCTCATGCATGTGTGTGCCTTTAATCATTCTTGTTGAGTTGCAGGTACATGTCTTCAGAATTCCCTGGCTTTTATCCTCCTCATCTGCTAGAACAGCGAATAGTTGTAATCAATTAAATCAGCAGGTGCAGTAAGTTGGCTCCATGTAGTGGAAGTAAACACATGGAAACAACAAAACTAGACGAGTAGCAGAGCTCATGAGGACCACAGGGAATTTACTGAGTGCTGATTGACGAAGGACGACAAGTTTGTCTTAACATCTGAATCCATTGTATGAATTAGTTGGTGTATAAAACTTAACATCTAATTTTAATATTTTATCTTAGTATGACTATAGTAAATTTTGTGGCAAACTAAAAATCCTGTAAGTTTTGTAAGGAGAGGTAGGTGGGTAACATCATGGCCAAAATAAATGAAGGCCGTAAATTTGCTGCCAATCAAACACTTCAACGTTGTTTTGTGCAAAGATAAATTGACCATCAAACAGTAACATCATTAAATACTTGGTCTAGAAACAGTGATCACTGAGGTAGTACAGGATATTACTATTCCTATTCAGAAATATAAGATGTATTTTGACCTTGCGCAGGGATTAAGATTACGCAGAATTGAGAAATGTACGAGAGAAAATGACCTAGATACCTCAATTGTCTTGAGATAAATTAATGAATAGATGCGTATGGTTGAAATAGAATAAACAAAAGTATAATAGAAAAAATCTCATTAAATCTATATGCAAACTTTATATTTCTAAATAATACTATTCAAACTATATGCAGTACATTTATAAGTAGAGGCTGTACTATCTAGAAACACTCGCACATGAGTGTACCCAGCTCATGCGGATGCGGGGTGACCAGCTCAGTACTACAAGGCGACAAAAAAGCTCAATCTTTTATGCTTCGGGGTGGCATGTTCCCTTAATCTGCCAGCATTTAGCAGTAACATCAGTGTCCTAATTAATGGAAGGAAATGCCAAATGTGACAACTAACTGAACCCTAAATCAACTGGGAATTCAGTTTAGTTTATCCTAACACGGATGCTTTCTTTAGCTAGGTGAACCCCAATCAATGCTGCTTGCATCAGAATATAACCTTTTCGATTATCCCAAATGCAAGTACGATGCATGCAGCCAAACAATTTTTAAGTTTTTAAAAAGTCTAGATTAGACATATGAAATTAGTATCACTGGACTCGTACAAAATATAATTTCATAGTATATACTTTTTGTGATTAGTAACTACGAATTACGGTATGTATCTATTTTAACGATATATTTGGTAAGTTCAATACTATATGATAGCATAAAATATTTTAAATATACACAAGTTACCTGAAATTCGAATGGAAGCCACAATCAAAAGGCACAGTTTTTTTCCTTTTTTTTTTCTGAGGGAGGAAACGCACAACTGAGACCCAAGTTTGCCACCCAGATTTACTGAACAAAAATAAGTTACTGGGCCCAATCTATAGCACACTGGCCCAAAAAAAGTGAGGCCCATACTATTGCTTGCTAAACTTTAGGCCCATTTATTGTGCAGGGACACCGGACACGCTATAGCCCGTGAGAAATCAAATCGTAAACACACCTAGATCTCGTGCTCCTCTCGTCGTCCACTCGTCCCCGTCCTCTCGGCTCCATAGGTCTCGAGGCTCTCCACGCCCAAACCCTAGCCGTCGGCAGCCACCGCCATGGCCGACCCAGCCACCGCCAACGAGGTCGGGGCGCTCGCATCCCCGCCTCCGCCGGCCGCCGAGGAGACGGAGGCCGTTCCGGAGGGGGAGGCTGCGGCGACGAAGAAGTGGCCGGGTTGGCCGGGGGACAGCGTGTTCCGGCTGGTGGTGCCGGTGCTGAAGGTCGGGAGCATCATTGGGCGGAAGGGCGAGCTCATCAAACGCCTCGTCGAGGAGACCAAAGCCAGGGTCCGCATCCTCGAGGGCCCCGTCGGTGCCACCGAGCGCGTTGTGAGTGCTCACGAATTTAGCGTAGCGAACGTTTGAATAGCTTAGGTTTTTTCTGATACGTGTCCGGTGTTGACTAGTTGGAATGCCTGGTAGGATCGTATGATAGGTTGTTTAGAGCTGCGAATTAGGAAGTTTATGGTTTACGAGTTGCATCTGAGCGACGATTGCAGAAATCGTGATAAATAGGTCGGCTGCTTGTTGTTCTTTGAGCATTTGACATGAGTTTGCTATCGGATTTTTTCCTCTGCAGCAGTGGAAGGGTCTTGGTCTATTATATTGCAGGTTTTACTTGATTTGGTTGTGACCCTAAATAGATATAGGACAGAGGTGGAAGCCATTTTTGTAAGATGATTTTAAGCTCAGATCATTTTTAGAATTGATGTGCTTTCGTGTAATATCTGATGTGGGATGCGATTTGTGGTAAATTGTACATGCTAGGGAGGTGTATGTCTTAAGGTGTCACAACCATAGTTACAAGAAATGTTGTTTGTCCGAGTCGTGGTACAAGATTCGGGTTCGCGCTTCACCACATTTTCTTCCAACTTCCACTGTAAACACTAACACTGTACCCAAAACCAGCTCGGGTTCGACGAATCCGGTTCGTTTACAGCCAATCCAGTAACTATGTTCACAATGTTCTCTCTTAGGATAGGAGGCAGTTTTGAACAAGGCGATGGATTTGTGATCAGCTGGCATTCAAGATGTTTCCTTGCATATGTAGTTTGGTTTATTTAGTGTGGTTCACATAGAATAGTTTTATTCATATGGCTAATTTGGTTGATAACTAATCAGCTGGCATTCAAGATGTTTCCTTGCATATGTAGTATGGTTTATTTAGTGTGGTTCACATAGAATAGTTTTATTCATATGGCTAATTTGGTTGATAACTAATCAGCTGGCATTCAAGATGTTTCCTTGCATGTGTAGTTTGGTTTATTTAGTGTGGTTCACAGGGAATAGTTTTATTCATATGGCTAATTTGGTTGATAACGGTGACAGGCGGTTGTCTTTTCTTTCGGTAGGATTAGGCAGGGCAACAATCTCTGTATCCTATTGGTTCGCTGAATGATTTCAAATTCGATATTGGGACACGCAGTTTATTCTTATTCTTATTCTTATTTAGCCGATAGCCACCTTGTTGATAAAATTGCATGTGTGGTTTTCTCCTTTGGATTCACTGACTGAATCACAGCTCTTGGATATTCTAGGTTTTGGTGTCTGGAAAAGAAGACCCAGCCTTGGAGCTGCCTCCAGCTATGGACGCTCTGATGAGAGTTTTTAAACGTGTCAATGGAATAACAGATGGAGCTGCTGAGGGCAGCCAGGCAGCTGGTGCAGCAGGCATATGTGCCACCCGATTGTTGGTTCCTGGAGCTCAAGCAATCAACCTTATTGGGAAACAAGGTGCTTCCATTAAGGCAATCCAAGAGGGCACAGGTGCTACAATACGGGTTATATCAGTGGGTAATATACTCTTGCCTGATGTCTAGTATGTTAATACACCATTGCTTTGGTACAGCGGTTGATCATTTTTCTGTTGGATTTCAAAATCTTATGTTTATCTTCCATGTTCCAACTTGATGGTTGTAGTTTCTGGCAAGATTTAGTTTTTATTCTAGTTCCAAGTTGCACATTCTTAGCACAGAAGTGTGCCATCCTTTTGATATTATTTATCTGGCTTTAAGAGAGCAATCATTCTTTTGAAGTCTTGCATTGGCTTGAAGAGAGCAATCATTCTTTTGAAGTCTTGCATTGATAGCACACATTTTGGTACACTTTTCTCATTCAAAGAAAGTGTAAAAAATGTTTAAGAGCTCCACTCTGGTTTATATTACATGTCTCTTCTTGCTGAAAGAATGAACTATATTCTACTCTTGGTCACAGAGAAAAATTCAAAAATAGCTTTGAACAAAATTTAAAATTAGCACTGAATATTTTGGCATAGAAAATTTAATGTTACATCTTTCTAGATGCACAAAGTTATTAAAGGATCAACAAGGATTTGCTGGTGCAAATCTTCATAAAAAACAAATAATTCTTATTCGTGCTATTATTTGATAGCTTAATACTCTTTAAATTTTCAATTGCTTTGAAAAAGTGACAGCAGTGTATGTATAAAGTTACAATCGTTATAAACTTCTGTAGATGAGCGAGAGCGGCCTTTCTATGTAACCGAAGATGAAAGAATAGTTGAGATACAGGGTGAAACAGAGAAAGTTCTAAAAGCACTTCAAGCGGTTTCTAATCATCTCCGGAAGTTTTTGGTTGACCATAGTGTGCTTCCATTGTTTGAAAAGACTGTAAGCACATATCTTATCTCGTGCTAAGCTTTTCCCCTCAGATCATTTCTAATGCACGCTCTTTCCTATCCTTTTTTCAGAATGCTACAGTAAGTCAAGATCGCAGTGCTGATGCTTGGAGTGATATGTCACATCCTTCTATTATTTCTACACAAGTAAATCAACCACCTGCAGTGGGTGATGATTATATTCTTCCAGTGAAAAGGGACCCTTTGTTTCTCGAACGAGAACCTTTGGTAGATCACAGCATTCACCGCTCAGGTGTATCACTTTATGGGCGGGATCCTGCCTTGTCAACATTAAGACCCTCTGGAATACATGGTGGTGGCCCTCTACTTACACAGGTCTAGCTTATCCTGAGTTTTGCATGTGTCTTTATTTCTATCCATAAGATGTTTTGGTGGAATAAGCACAATTCATAGGGTTCTTTTCCAAATCTTTTGTAATATAAATATCTTTCGTGCCTATTGATTATGCGTTACATCCATTAATCTATTGAGAAATAACGTAACAGTTCTTATTTGAAAGCATACCATAATTTTTTTACATCGAACAGTTACTGAGTGCTGACAATAAGATATGATATGCAGATAACTCAAACCATGCAAATCCCACTTACCTATGCAGAAGATATCATAGGAGTCAAAGGAGCAAACATTGCGTATATTCGGGCTAATAGTGGCGCTGTTGTCACAATTCAAGAGAGTTTGGGGAGCCCTGATGATATAACTGTTGAAATAAAGGGGACATCCTCGCAGGTACAAGCTGCCCAACAGCTCATCCAGGTAAATACCACATCATATATTCCTTATTGTTTTGGACTTTCGACTATAAATACTCTGATATCCTGCCCCTTTTTCTTCAGGACTCCTTGGCTGCACACAGAGAACCTGTCAGGAGCAGCTATGCAGGGTTAGATCCAGTATATAGGTCGAGCTACTCACAGTATGGCAGCTCCACCTATCCGTCGTCGTCATTGCCATCTTATTCTAGCATGGATGGGAGTGGATATTCGTCTTCAGGTCTTGGCGGGTATGGGTCAACTTACCGATACTAGTAGCAGTTTATTGTTAGCCTTGATGTGACCCTGTATCCTTTCCTGGGTGATAGTTGTACAAGTCCGCAAGAGTTCTTATGCTGGCTTCGTGTGCTTCTGGGCAGGACTTATATAGGATCATATTGTATCCCTGTACGTGTTTTGGTATCTACTTGTGTTGTTAGCATGGCAAATGAATGGTTTATATATTTTCTTCTTTCAAGGAAATCCGTCAGTTTTTCCGTGGTTTGGCAGCCATTTTGTGATAACTGTGATTTGATGACGATCCATTTATGTTGAAAGTGATCCGATTCAATGTGTTCAATATGACCATGCTGCAAAGTAATTGAATGAGGAACATACCGTGAAGCATAACGGCCTCCTAAGATCGTGACATTGTTGCTCCATCTCATGATCTGATTAGGCCCGCTGGTGCAACCAGAGGTTGGGAAGCAAGGTGCTTCAATTACTACACCATTGCTTCGGTATAGCAGTTGATATTCTTGCTGTTGGATTTGAGAGTCATATCGTTATCAGCTAAGTTCCAATTCAGTGGTTGTAATTTCTGGAAGCAAGGTGCTTCAATTACTACACCATTGCTTCGGTATAGCAGTTGATCATCTTGCTTTTGGACTTGAGAGTCATATGTTATCTGCTTAGTTCCAATTCAGTGGCTGTAATTTCTGGCAAGCTTTAAGCTTCTATACTGGATCCAAGTAGAGCATTATTAGCACTAGAGTGCCATCCTTCTGATGCTATGACTGGCCTTAAGGTGGCAACCATTCTTTTCAAGTCTTGCATTGTTAGCACACATCTTGGTATGCTAGTCCCATCCAAAAAAAAAAGGTGTAAAAATGTGTAACCTCTTATCTGATTTTCTATAACATGTTTCTTCTTGCATGATAGAATGTAGTCATGTACTGATGAAAAGAAAACTGACAAAAATTAAAATTAGCACAGAACACTATAGCATAGAAAAATTGACGGTTCATCTCTATAGATGTATAAAGCATATTGAGATGCTCTTTACGGATCAACAAGAGCATGTTAATTCAACCTTCAAATTGTATCCCTGTACATGTTTTGTATCTACTTGGGTTGTAACGAGTAAAGTACCGCCAAGCATAACCTCTTGATCATACAGTGATATTGCGGCTCCGTCTGATAACATGCGCTTAATCTCGAGGATGAGCATAATGAGATGCGCTTAATGTGGATTTTCCAGGTGCCGTTGTTTTCCAAAAGTTTCATCAAACAAAGATTAACTACAACAAAGTCAAGATAAATGATTCAGTCACTAAGGGGCCAAGTGTACAGGAGATATTGACATCTAAATTACATCTGAACTACTGCAAAGCAGTATTAGCTCCTAAGCTGTCAGCAGCTTCAAGGCCTACGAAAAGAGAAGAAATGCAAGGCTCCAAAAACAGACTGTGCCCTTGCGCAGAATGTTGTCCGCTGCTAAGTTGACCAACATGTTCCACTAGCCCACCCTGCAGTCAATAAGTGAACAGTATAATCAGTCATCATAAGATAGTTTTATTGGATATACATAATTACACATCAACACTCCTGAGCTTAAACCATATAGCACAAGAGCAAACAGAAATAAGCTGTCGTAGCTCAAAATGAAATTGCACATGCCACATTTCCCGCTTAGACATTTCGATTGATTACCGAATTTTCAGTCATACCCTACTGTAAACCTTGTATGCATTATTGACAAATTCTCAGCAGAATTTACGAAATGAGAAAAAAAAATCCTCCGCTCATATTTCAATGAAGGACAATTCCTACCATAGAAGAGGAACAATTCAGCTGTCCTGTGAAGCATGTTGAGAGCCTCAACCGTCTTTCCTGAATAGAAAAGAGGATCTTCACAGCCTAGATTGGCAGAGTTTCCATAATTCCATTTGAGTTGGATCACATTCAAATAAAATAACGGTTTACTAATCTTTTCACAGCACAGACAAACTTGCTAGAGAAAGAATCACTGCACAACTAGTAACTTCATAAGAGATATTATCGAATGATTTGCAAGGAAGGGAGGTGCGTACTTTCTCTTTCTACCACCCATAACATTTCTCATGTCATTTTTCGAGATATTGGTGCCAGGAGTTCCTACAAACTGCATGGGAGGCATTGCAGATGCACCACCAGCTGTCATATGTTGCAAAGATGATGGTGGTGCAGAAACAGGTGGAACTGCAGGTGCTGGCACTGGTGCTGGTGGGGGCGCTGTTGCTGCTGCTGGTGCAGGTGCAAGCACAGGAGTTGGTTCAGGAGGTGGACGGGGTAGGATATGCTTCAGTCTATTGTTCCTATAGTTTTTCCAGAAAAAATATTGCTGCCTGTGAGCAACTTCCTGTCAAACAACTTGTAGGTAAGAGTTTGTTTCAACCCTAAGTAAACAGAATATCGTGCAAATAAATTTATAAACATGTGATCAAGAGCGCACGAAGCTTAATACGCTTCAAGAAAATTAGCTGTGCTTAACCAATTCCTAAACAAATAAATATATCTATTCATATATCTGCAAAAACATTCATAGGCTCATAGCACAACTTAAATCACTTCCCTGCTCCTAACTATTCACTAACAATCTACAGTCGAAGTAATATACCTCAAAGAGACTATCCCAAAAAGGCTTGAAAAGGAGAACTGAGCTTATAAAAGAGTACTACAAAAGGGTGAAATGGTGTTTGAGTGCAACTCTAGGCAAATGGGATCAAAGGATCACCTTGCTTGCAGGATGTGCCATTACATTCCGGAAATTTGCATTTTGCAGTAGCTCAAGAAAGAAAAGGCAGTGCGGATACCTGTGCCATCAGCAATCACTATGATCTCGTTATTTTGTAAGTGAGGGTACCTATTTGCATTCAAATCTAAAGTATAGGGTCACTTGCATTATGTATTTGATGAACTCGGGACGCTGCCAATACTTGAGGTACTTGAGATACCCGATAAATGCCTCGTCCTCAAAGTATCGATTCTGCGCTAGATCTGTTTGAAAAAAAAAACCGAAATATTTGATAATGCCATCTTCAATGATGTAGACATGTAGTAACTAATTTGATACTCATCTAACAAATTGACTGCATTGAAAATATCAGAAGCATACAGAGCCATGGGGCATAAGCGAGACATAATTCAAGCATCCTTGCCTTCCCACTGGGATGTCGCTTAAGCAGTCATGACAGTCACTGACCAAGACACACCCAAATTACGCATTCTCTCTACACTAGTAACGAATTAGTTACTCTAGAGGCCATCACACTCACTGATTAGCACAATCAAATCGCACATTCTCTCTGCATTACCAACGAATTATTCATTAGCAGCAGCAGCCCCACCCCACCCCACCCCACCCCAAATTGGTCATGAACAAATAAGGCAGCTCTGGGCTTCCGCTCAAATTTTGGTTCCGCAAAGCATGCAAGACCCAAGAAGCTAACCCTAACCAGGTGAAACGAGAGCGGGGAAGAGAGAGTACAGTACAGTGGATGTAGGTAGGGTTGGCGAGGCACTGGACGAACTCCAGCTCCAGGAGGAACCTCTGCCTCCCGTCGTCCGGGTCCTTGTAAGGCGGCCGCTTCGCGCCCCTGCAGCCCACACGGCTGCCCGATCAGGGAGAGATTTGTTTTGAGCTTGCAGTCGCGCAAGCTGGAGACGGGGTATTGCAAAAGGAGGGCAAGGCAGGGGAGACGCACCCCGAAGGCGGCAGTAGAGGCGTCTGTTCCACCGTTGATGCCATCCTCCTCGACGCACCGCAACGCCGGCGGTGAGGTGGATGGTAGGTCAAGACTCTAGAGCGGCGTCGGCGAGGACGACCCAGCCGGGGACGAGACTTTCCTATTGCTGTGCTGCGCTGTGTTGAAAAAGGGCGGGCTTCTGGGCCTATTGTCACTTGTATATGGGCTTTTCTGGGGCCTTTGGTGGTTGTCCGTTTGTCGTCACATGGAGGTCTTTTGCTTTTAAAAAGTCGGTAAACCTTTTAACCGTCTTTTGCATAAACTAAAAGTCAGAAATAACTAGTAATAGCTGAAAGATAGGTTAAATTTATTTTTATAGTTTATTATTAAGAAAAATTAGTCGTTTATCAAACAATATTTTATAAAATGCTACAGACGCTTTTGAACCCAAATATATATAAAAAACAGCTTTTTAAAAAAGCTACGGTTCTCCAAACAGGTGTTAATTGGTCTAACTTTTGTGACGTTGATTTTGCAAGTGTCTCACGGTTCTTTCGACACTTAAACGGCACCTTAACGTCTTTTGTTTTGGATGGGCCCAATTCTTGATCTATCGGATATAGATAGATCTGAAATTTAAACTTATAGTTTATATTTTTTTCGGTCTATTCAAATAAGGTCCGAGTGCCTTTATTTTTTCAGAATAACTGGAAATCGGATATTCAATCTGAGATTTTTTTTATCAGACGTATGCAATATTTTTTATCTATACGTGCAACAATTATAATCATCGTGTGAAAAAACGTGTAATAACAGTAGAAATGTCGATCCGGATCGCCACAACATTTTTTACCCATGCATATAACAATTGTAATCACCGTGTACAACAAAAACACACGATAACAATAGAAATGTCCATACAAAAAATGTTGCACACTGCACGCGTTATCTAAAAATGTTGCACCGATGCGTACGAGAAAAAGTCTCGCGTCGGACTACTGATTCCTAGAAACTCCCTTATTTTTATCTCAAAAAAGTGTTCTATAATTTTTCAAAAAGTATGTTTAAAAAAATACAGAGCAAATTATGCTCGAATTTCCTGTATGAAAATATTGTTCATATTTTTTTTTCTTTCTTCCATGCCCTTTACCTTAACAAGTTGCATATCTAATCTAATATATAATGTTGCCAAGGATTCCCGGCCAACGGCTGCGCCACCTGTCATTGGTAGTTTTTGCAAAAAAGTCCCTCCGCTTCTTCGAAATTGTGGATAGGTCCCTGTGTAATTTCCTGAGAGACAAAGAAATTTTTCTCCTTCGTTTAGGTCCTCGCCCACGGCATTTTACGGAGAAGTCTCCGTTAGTTTCAAATCGCGAACAAGCCCTTTTCTAATTTTTCAGATAGCTTAACAGGTCCAAAAAATAACAAACAGTCCTCGCTTTACGTTCGAGTCCTTTCTCCGTTTTCCGGAAAAAATGTTTTCGCCACCGAAAAAACCCGGGAAAAATGTTTTCGCCGCCCAAAAAAACCGGAAAAAATGTTTTCGCCACCCAAAAGACCCGGAAAAAATGTTTTCGCCACCCAAAAAACCCGGAAAAAATATTTTCGATGCAAAAAAAACGTTTTTCCCGGAAATTTTTTTTCGGCACCAGAGAAATGTGTGCAGCTCTATGTCTAGACTTTTTCCCCAGCTCGATTTTCTACCTCGATCTCAAATATTTTTTTAAACGTGTATTATTACTCGGTGAACGCGTGTAGTGTTAGGCTCGATAAAAGAAGATTGTCGTCTCTAATAATTTTTCGCCTTTTTTCCTCTAGACTATTTTTTCCCAGTGGGTGGTTTTGCGAACATAAAAAAATGCATCCGGTCCCTTCTCCGACGGTTATTTTGAAAAAAGACTGTAGTTTCTTTAAATTCGATTTGCAAAAACTTATACCGAACTCGTTAGCCGCAAATTTGATTTGCAAAAAACTCATATCGATTTTCCCTCATGGTAGCATTCACGCGCGATTCAACCTAGTATATCAAACTGCTCATGCCCTCTGCCTTCCGTATGGGGGAGTAATACTACAAGAAACTATAAAATTATAACAACAATCTTATTGGAAAGTACAAATCAGCGTTGATGGTTGTACACCAAAGGTACATGCTAATCACTAATACTGATCACATAGCGTTTTGTACCACAATTTTTTTAACAATGAAATTTCCCACCCCTGCCTGGGGCAAGGGCTGAACTTGGGAAGATCCTGTGGACGGTTTTCTTAAGATACAGTGAGACACCTTTGTTGTAAAAATGGAAAAGTTGCAGGAAGGACACGTACAGTGGTATATATCGATTATCTATAAGTCTATTTATATAGAATTTTAGATTATATGGAGGAAAAAAATGATATTTACTATTTAACAGACGGTCTTGTAGACAGTTTTATATTGTGTATATCATTTAATAGTCAATCTATTAATTATATGAGAGACTATTACAAACTGAATTGTATAAATTGTCTCTAATCATGTCTATAAATGACATGGAGATGTATTACAGATAACTGCCAATCTATATCAATGTATATGCCCTAAGAGCAAGTACAATAACAAAGCTCACTACATACTCCACCTCTCATCTATGTCCCTTACCTTAACAAATTGCCTGGATGAGTTTGGATGGGATATGGTTATCCAGTCTAGATGGGATGGAGCTATCTAGGTGGCAGTTTGATTGTGTGGATATAGATAAGCCAATTTTTTGTTTGGTTAGATGGATGGGAATAAATAGGATGTGTCAATTTTTTTGTTGGTTAGATGGATGATGATGAATAGGCTAGTTATAATTAAGATTTTGAATTTTGGTTTGAAATTTTTGGATAAAATTTGATTTTTTGGATTTTTAGACAAAATTTCACTGCAATTTAAATTTTTGGACAAAATTTGACCGAGTATACTTTGGCGAAATTTGAATTTGACCGAGTACATCTCTTTATGCAACAAACTGGATGAGCTTGTACGGCCTTTTTTTGGATGGCTCTATCCAGTATCTTGAAAAAATATTCCAAAAAACTGGATGACTATATCCCATCCATCCGCTCTTCCAAACAATTAGGGTAGCGTTTTGTTGAGTGGACAAGAGTGGATGGGATATGGCAATCCCTGGATTTGAAGTCATCATTTTGTTTGGTTGGGTGGATGGATGGGATATGGATATTCAGTTTTTTGAAATATTCCCTCAATATGCTGGATAGAGCCATCCTCAAAAAATGTTGAACGAGCTCATCCAGTTTGCTGTATTAAGAGGTGAACTCGTTCAAATTTAAATTTCGCCAAAGTGTACTCAGTCAAATTCAATTTTCGGTCAAAATGTGGTCAAATTTTATTCAAAAATTCAAATTTTGTCAAAAAAATTTTAATGATATTTTGTTCGAAATTCAAATTTTGTTCAAAGATTCAAATTTTGTCAAAAAATTAATTTTGGTCAAATTTTATTCGAACATTTCAAAAAGTTCAAATTTTGTCCAAAAATTCAAATTTTGGTTAAATTTTGTCAAAAAATGTCAAACCGAAATTCAAAACCTAGATTACATCTATCCAACCAAACAAAAAATTAGCTCATCCCTATCTACCCAACCAAACAGTCAACTGGATGACTCCATCCCATCCAGACTGGATGGCCATATCACATCCAATCTCATCCAGACAACCAAACGCACCCTAGATGACTCTAAATCTATGGATAGCCATATCCCATTCACCTTCATCCACCCAACCAAATGCCACCTAATAAAGCTAACTTATACAATAATTATATCTAAATGTTATCTCTAGAGAAACACTAAAACATTTAATTTGGACATTCAACACTAACTTTATCTTTGTGGCTATTAGTAAAACACTAACCTCAACACTATCAGTCGTTTGTGCTGGCTCCAATACCGGCTTTTAGCTGATAATAGCACCTATTTTCTTGTGCGATGTTGGCTATTAAATAAGTCTAGTTTTCTTCTCTCTCCTTTTTTTCACTCTTTTCATATAGGATAAACCTGATATGTATATGCTAATAGTAAGCTAAGTGTTTTTATTGTATATGCCCTAACAGCTTTATGGTTTGTAATGGAAAGCAACAGCGCACAATGTCTCTAGCGATCTCATGATGTTTGGGATGTTTCCATGTACGGATCGCATATCATCCATTATAGTGCATTGACATATTTGGTTACTCACACGTCATACTCCAAAGAAAGAAAAGATAACATCACAGTAAAATTTGGTTACTCACATGTATCAAGATAAAACTGGTCCGTATAAACATTTGCACGCAATATATGCCCTCAGCCATCGAAAAAGCGTTACTGTAACCGGTTCACACACCGGACACTCTATTCCTACAGTGATACCTGACCATACTGAAAAATTTTACTGTTCCAACAAAAAAAAACCATACGAAAGTGTGTTGACGTGCAACCTAGCTGCTCCCGTGCATTCTATGTACATCCTCCAGGACCTCGACTTACCCCAACTAGCGGCTGAAATTTATGTACAACCTTTATGCCATTCATGCTCTCCCGTAGTACTCGCGTAAATTTGATGTACTCCATGTTTGAGAAGTGTGGGGGATATACACCCCGGAGGCCCACAAGGCAGACCTACAGGGCCCAACCAGGTGGAGCTAGGCCGGGCCAATTGCGTGGGACCAGAGGCAACCTGGGCTGGGCGAGGCATGAGGGATTAGGATAGGTCCTGATTCAAGGAAACCGAGTCGTATTAGGCAAGGGATGATTGTAATCCTAACTAATATAGATTCGAGATAGGTATAAAGATGCAATCTCCACTTCGTATCCGAGTGGGATTCCATATTGTAACCGCCCTTCTCTGCTATATAAAGGGAGGGGACGGGGCACCATAACAGAACATCATTAGAAAATAAGTTAGCTACTCATAATTCCAGAGCACAGGACTAGGGTATTATCTCCATCGTAGGAGCCCGAACCTGTATAATTCCCCGTGTCTTGTGCTACCATCGAGTTTCCGATCCAGCGCTTAGCCCCTTTTTAATTATTGCTCAGAACAAACCTCGGCGGTTAGTGCGCGGTAGGGCTGCGCTAGATCAATCTAGGCAAGCTTGATGGCGATCTTCACCAAAAGCATGGCCATCTTCGCTACGCCCAGCGCTTGTTTGGAAGCCTGGATTTCGTCGCCAATGATTCCGGTCATCTCTTCCTTTCGGATTCGGATCAGTTCCAATCTGAAGGCAATCTTGAAGTTTCCTTAGTCAGGCAACCACTCGGATCGAAGCAGGCATGGCCATCTGTCCTTGGACGGTAAGCCAGAGATCTGAACCCCGTCCTGAGCTGGAACCGACTGACGAACGCCGAGTGGTCAAAAATGCTGGAATACCACTCGGATTTGAAGGCTATTTCTCTTCGTCTTCCTGTTCCTCTTACTCAGAAGATTTCCAGAGCTTTCGTGGCATTTTTGTAATCGAAGAGCAGCAGGGGGAATCCCAGCAGCAGAGAGACGCGGCGAAGGCAGCGGAGGTTGAAGGCCACGCAAAGCTCCTTCCCCTCCAGAACAGAGCCCGCGAAGTCAATGAAGAAATTTTGCAAACGAAGGTGGGAAACCAGCGTTTTTCATACCCCTCAACAGAATCTCGTCGCTTCCAAGACGCTCCTGGATACGTTAGGACCGCTGATCGGTCCTGACAGTCCTGCCGCCACGATCGTGGCCCAAGTTCAAGCTATGGTGACGGCGGCAGCGGTACAGCAACACCAGGAAGGACCCATTCGCACTCGCCTCGTCAACTCACAGGCCGCTAGCAGTCATACGGCTCGCAGTCGTCACAGGCGGGAGCTTCGGCCGGGAGAAGACGCACGGCACAACATTGACCGGGACCTCCGCACAGATTTAAACGCCAAGCGGCGTGACCGAGAAGATGAGGAGCGCCGTAGACGCAGAGATAACCTCGAGCGTTTTGGCATTGTCCACGACGATCGTGACGATCACCGCAACAATCCCCGCTATTATGGAGGGGAAAACGAAGACCGCCGAGCTAAGTCACCCTATCGGCATTCTCCACGAAGGCGCAACGACGGTCCCATTGAAGGCATCCGGGCTTTCACCCCTCGCCTCCGCCGAGTGGTCTGGCCTGAAGGATTCAATCCAAAGAGCATCGCCAAGTTTGACGGAGAAAGGGATCCAGAAGCTTGGCTCCAAGTTTACTCCCTGGCAATCATGGCTGCCGGGGGCGACCGCAATGTGATGGCTAATTATCTCCCAGTCATGCTCACCTCCTCAACCCAAGCATGGCTTACGGGACTTCCGGCGAATTCCATAGATTCCTGGGAGGACCTCTGTGAGCAGTTCATCACCAACTTCCAGGGCACTTATGAGCGACCAGGAACACAATGGGACCTGTACCAACTCCGCCAGAAGAAGAATGAGACGCTTCGGGAATTCATCCGGCGCTTCATGCAAAAGAAGAATACGATCAGGGACATATCGGAGGCAGCGGTCATCGCAACATTCCAGAAGGGCGTCAACAACCCCGATCTGATCAAAAAGATGTCTCGAAAACCGCCGTCCACCGTGAGGGAGATGTTCGAGCTGGCGGACCGTTACGCGATGGCTTCAGATGCACTAGCCGAGCGGCAGGATGATCGCCCACGACAAAAAGACAAAAAGGATTACGCCGAGCCATCAAGGCAACGCGACGTAAAGCGAAACTCAAGAAAGCGATCGCAAGAATCGAAAGCAAGACCGACATCGCGCGCCACGCACCGACGACTACAACACGATAATGGAAGGTATTTGCCCTTTTCATCCAAAAGGCAAACATGCTGCAAAAGATTGTTTCACTTTGAGAAGGTTTGCCAAGGAATCCAGAAAACGGCCAGCCAGAGGCGAAGCAAAAGAAGAAGATAAGAAAAAAGAAGATGATGAGGGCGAATATCAAAAGATGGAACGAGAGCTCAATTACATCTATGGAGGCTCAATGGCTTACGAGTCAAAGCGGAAGCAAAAACTCACCGCCAGAGACGTCAACACTGTCATGCCAGCAGCTCCCCAGTATCTCCGATGGTCCGAGGCTCCCATTACCTTCGACCGTTCAGATCATCTGGATCACATCCCCTATCCCGGAAGATTTCCGCTGGTATTAGACCCAGTGGTGCGCAGTGTTAAACTCAAGAGGGTGCTGGTCGACAGAGGCAGTGGACTCAATGTTCTCTTCTCCAAAACTTTTGACGACATGAAGATTCCCCGCTCCGAGTTAAAACGGGGCTCCTCACCGTTCCATGGGGTAATCCCCGGGACTTCTTTGGTCCCACTCGGGCAAATCACCTTGCCAGTGACGTTCGGAACCAAGGAGAATTTCGGACCGAGTACCTCAACTTTGAGGTGGTCGATTTTCAGACAGCATACCACGCCATCTTGGGAAGGCCTGGTCTGGCCAGATTCATGGCTGTACCACATTATACTTATCTCGTCTTGAAAATGCCAGGGCCAAAGGGCATCATCTCCGTACGTGGTGATGTCAAGCAGTTGTTCGTATGCGACCGAGAAAACTGTGAGATGGCCGAGGCCCAAGAGGCGGCAGAAGACCGAGAGAGGATCCGGCAGGCGGCCGCACACCAAGAAGACGAAGGAGATGTACCGGCCAAGAAGCAGACCAGGGCAAGCCTAAAACCTGATGAAGGGGCCAAGAAGATAATCCTCGACCCATCCAACTCTGCCCAGACAGCTCTGATCGGGACATGCCTCACTCACAAATAGGAAGACGCGCTCGTCACCTTCCTTCGGGCCAACGGGGACATCTTCGCGTGGAAACCATCCGATATGCCCGGCGTTCCCAGAGAGGTGATCGAGCACTCTTTGAACGTTGACGAGAGGGCCAAGCCCATCAAGCAACGACTCCGAAGATTTGCTCAGGACAGAAAAGAAGCCATTAGGGAAGAGATCACAAAGCTTTTAGCAGCAAGATTCATAAAAGAAGTGTACCATCCCGACTGGCTGGCGAACCCAGTGCTTGTTCGCAAAAAGAATAAAAGCTGGCGCATGTGCGTTGATTATACCGATCTCAACAAGGCTTGTCCGAAAGATCCTTTCGGGTTGCCTCGCATAGACCAAGTGGTAGATTCAACGGCGGGCTGCGAACTCCTGAGCTTCTTGGATGCCTATTCGGGATATCACCAGATCAGGCTAAAAGAAGAAGATTGCATAAAGACTTCGTTCATCACTCCATTTGGCGCGTTCTGCTACGTTACAATGCCGTTTGGGTTGAAAAACACTGGCGCAACTTATCAACGCGCGATACAGCGATATTTTCATTCCCAGATCGGGCGCAACGTGGAAGCATATGTCGACGACGTCGTTGTCAAGACTCGGGCGAATGAGGATCTCATACCTGACTTGGCGGAAACTTTTGAAAGCCTAAGAGCTTACAAAATGAAGCTGAATCCAGAAAAATGTGTTTTTGGAGTCCCATCAGGAAAGCTACTCGGGTTTATTGTGTCACAACGTGGCATCAAGGCAAATCCAGAGAAGATCAATGCAATCCTGAAAATGAAACCTCCAGCCAGTCAGAACTCAGAAGGACGTCCAGAAGCTCACCGGGTGCATGGTGGCACTCGGCAGATTCATCTCTCGGCTAGGATCTCGAGGAATGCCTTTTTTCAAACTTCTAAAGAAGCAGGGTAACTTTCAATGGACCCCTGAGGTACAAGAAGCTTTTGAAGAACTGAAGACATTCTTATCATCCCCACCAGTGCTGGTCCCACAAATGCCCGAAGAACCCCTCTTGCTCTACATTGCAGCCACTACTCATGTAGTCAGCGCTGCAATCGTTGCAGAGCGGAAGGAGGAGGGACACCTTCAGAAAATCCAGCGGCCGGTTTATTTCGTCAGCGAGGTGTTGGGAGAATCCAAGGTACGCTACCCACAGGTGCAAAAACTATTGTACGCTGTGTTACTCGCCTCACGCAAGCTCAAGCATTATTTCCAAGAACATTCAATTACGGTGGTCACCACTTTCCCGCTTGGGGACATACTCCACAACCGGGAGGCCACCGGGAGGATCGCAAAATGGGCAGTCGAGCTCGGGGCCTTCGAAATCTCTTTCAGGCCGCGAACGGCAATAAAATCTCAAATACTTGCCGACTTCACCGCCGAGTGGACAGAGTTGCAAACTCCGACGACTACCGAAGAACTGGAATACTGGACAATGTATTTTGACGGCTCCCTCATGCTCAATGGAGCAGGAGCCGGCGTGGTCCTCATCTCTCCAACAGGAGAGCGCCTGAAGTACGTCCTTCAGATCCACTTCCCGGCATCAAACAATGCCGCCGAATGTGAGGCACTCATCCATGGGCTTCACATCGCGATATCCCTCGGTGTCCGGCGGCTAACTATTCGAGGCGACTCCATGCTGGTAATTAATTAGGTACAAAAGGAGTGGTCGTGCGTTGAAGATAACATAGCAGCTTATTGCCAGGAAGTGCGAAATTTAGAAGGCAAGTTTGACGGGCTGGAACTCATCCACGTGCTCCGACGTGACAATGAAGCAGCAGACGAATTGGCAAGGCTAGGATCCACTCGGGCAACAGTGCCAGCTGGTGTGTTTGTCGAAGAACTCCACAAACCCTCAATAAGCCCGAAGCGGGAACAGGTCAAGCCAGAAGAAACACCTGCCGAAGAGGAGGTCCTGGTCATCAGCACAGATTGGACAGTTCCTTTCCTCAATTACCTATTGAAGGACGAACTTCCAGAAGACCGGAAGGAGGCAGAACGCATCTCGCGGCGCAGCAAGAGCTACGTGATAGTAGGCGAAGAATTGTTCCGAAAAAGCGCCTCGGGAGTCCTAAGACAATGCATATCAGAACAAGAAGGAAGAAGCCTACTCAGAGAAATCCACTCAGGAATCTGTGGGCACCACGCAGCGTCAAGCACTCTAGTGGGCAAGGCGTATCGACAAGGTTTTTTCTGGCCGACTGCCGTGACTGACGCAGAGGACATCGTCCGAACCTGTGAAGGGTGCCAATTTTTTGCCCGCCAAATACACGTGCCCGCCCAGAAGCTGCAGACAATCCCGATCTCTTGGCCATTTGCAGTCTGGGGGCTCGACATGGTTGGCCCATTGAAGAAAGCTCAAGGTGGCTTCACTCATCTCTTTGTTGCCGTGGACAAATTCACCAAGTGGATAGAGGCAAAACCAGTGGCCACAATCACAGCGGCCAAGGCCAAGGAATTCTTCCAAGAAATCGTCGTACGATTCGGCGTGCCGAACAGGATCATCACAGACAATGGAACCCAATTCCGAGGAGAAGAGTTTCAAGATTGGTGTGACGAGCTTGGCATCAAAATTTGCTTCGCCTCCGTGGCTCATCCAAAAAGCAACGGTCAGGTAGAAAGGGCAAACGGCATGGTATTGCAGGGCCTAAAGGCACGCATCTTCGATCGGCTCAAACCGTACGCCACCCGATGGGTAAAAGAATTGCCTTCGGTACTCTGGGAGCTGAGAACTACCCCCAGCAGGGCAACCGGGCAGTCACCTTTTTTCTTGGTCTACGGCTCAGAAGCGGTTTTACCGACCGAGTTGACCTTTGGGTCCCCTCGGGTCCGGAACTTCAAGGAGGCAGAGTCAGAGGAAAGCAGAATGGAAGACATCGATCGATTGGAGGAAGCAAGAGAGGTCGCTGCGATCAAGTCGGCCAAATACCTCCAGGCCCTGCGCCGATATCATGACCGAAACGTCCGAAATCGAGCATTCTCCAAAGGCGATCTGGTTCTAATAAAGAGTCAGAAGCACGAGCACAAGCTATCTCCGAATTGGGAAGGACCCTACATCGTTGATTTAAGTAACGCGCCAGGGCTTCTGTGCTTAAGCGAGAAGACGGCGTCATCATCAGTAACTCATGGAACATAGAGCAGCTACGTCGTTTCTATTCTTAGAGCACTTTATGAATGTTTGCTTTTTCCTAGACTTGCTACTCAATTGTTATACACTTAAGCAGTAAGTCGGGGGCTACACCTAACAGTGTTGCGCATGTGTAATTCTGCTGGAAAAATTATTTGTTTCAAAGGATATCATGCGTCGGAATTTTATTCTAATTGACTTGCTACTCAATTGCTGCTCAATTAAGCAGTAAGTCGGGGGCTACACCTAATAGTGTTGCACATGTGCAACCCCGCGTACAAGACAATGTCTACCTCTTTCTTATGATCGCAACTAAGATCCGAATGCTCTAAACTTCTGATGGAGAAAACCCAAACGAAAAAAGTCTAGTTACCAACCGAAGAGGCACGATCGAGGGAAAAGGCCAAGCGCCAACTCGCGATGCTCGGGGGCTAGACTTATCGGATGGGGTGCTCAAACATAAGGAAGGATGAAAGCAACTCGGGGAAGTCAAAAAGATCTAAACAAGAAAAGTAGCAACGGAAGCAACATCACCAAAAGTCCAGCATTGTCCAGAGACCATAGAAGATATACACAACAAAAGTACTATCTAAACGTCTCTCGCAGAAAACGAAAGTACTATTTTCTTTACAAAGATAAAAACTACTCCCGGCGCGCATGGCCGACGGCCGCAATGAGGGCGTCCCTAGCTCTGACGAGCCTAGGAAAAACCTCGATCAGGACGTCGACGGCAGCGGCGTCTCGGGCAACGGCCTCCTGCTCCGCAGCCTCCGCCAGGGCAAGGTCGGCGGCAGCCCAGAATTCAGCTAGATCGTCTTTAGGCGTCACAGGGGCGTCATCGCCAAAACTGAAGAGCAGGTTCTCGATCCATGGCTCGACTGACGGACTTGGAGACTCCGGAGGGAGAGGCAACGGAGAAAGATCCTCAGATGAAGAAGGAGAATCCATAAAAAAGAAGAAAGGAACCTGCAAAAAGACGAACGGTCAATCGCAAGCACGAAAAGCGAAGAGATCAAGTAGCAAAGAAAAGCTAACAGATGAAGCGTTCCAGAGAAACAAGAAGAAGTTCCTGAAGAGACGAAGAAGAATGAACCGGCGGAGAATGGTAGTGCGCTGCAAATTGCCAAGTCCGAGGCCAAGTACGCTCTTATAATGAGACAGCGCCTGGAGAAAGGCTCCCGCCGGCTCAAGGCGACGCCTGGCATGGAGGCGGGAACGGTTCGCCTTCCGGGTGCGCAGAGCCTAACATTGCACATCTTCCGAGGAATGCCAGACGTCATGATGACCAAAGACTCCAGATACGAGCCAAAACGCCAGATTTGCCCCCTAAACGGGCCGAGAATTGGCAAAGTACACTAAAGCAGCAGTTGAACACCCCGCAAAATAAAATCAGGCCTAAAGGAGATCTTTGTCAACATTAAAGCAATTATCCCGAAGGAACGGCAAAAACACGGGACAAGTTCAGTACAAGCGAAGACTACACAGGGCCCAGGTCCAGGTTTTTAACCAAAATAGAAGCAGTGTCCTTGACTTCATTCATAAGGGCAATCGCACGATCATCATCAACGGTGCGGGCAAATCCCTCCTTGATAGCCTCGAGTTCCACCCGCGGATACAGGGACTTGGTGATCGCCAGTGCCTGGCAGACGCTCGTGGTTGCGATGTCCCCCAAGTACGCGGTCAGCTTCTTGGGAGCTTCTTCCAGCTTCTGAATTGTGATATCAGCATCATAGGGTACACCACTGGTGCCAGCTTCGTCAGGACCCAGGATTCGCAGCATCCTTTTAGAGCCCAGTTGAAGACGGTCGACCCTTGCCTCGGTACTTTTGATCTTATCATCAAGAGCCCGGTACTGAGCCTGTGAGTTGATTCGATGTACTGCGGGACACCAGTCGGATAATTACGAAACTACAAAAAGGAAGGATAACAGGACAGGAGACAAGGCTGAGAGTGCACCTTCTAGTTCTCTTGTTAACTTGGCTACCTGTTCCTTAGCGTCCGCCTCAGCCTTCTTCAGTTTCTCATTCTGGGAAGAAGAGGCTTCGAGCTTCTCCCGGAAATCTGGCGAAAAGAGGAAGACCAGGGCATCAGAAGACAAGGGACAAAGCTGGGGCTCAAAGCACTCGGGCAAAGGAGTTACCGTCAGAAAGACTGGTCAAGTTTAGCTTTTCTGCCTCAAGGGACTGGATACGACTTCGAAGTCCCTCCAGTTCCTCTCGATTCTCTACGCGGGTGCGAGTGAGCTCCGCCTCAAACTCATTACGAATTTGCTCGAGTTCTTCAGCATAGTCCTTCCTCATTTTCATCCTCGGGAATAATCTTTGAAGAAGATAGTTCCGGTCCTTGGCGAAAGACGACAAACGCTGGAGATGGCAGGGCAATGTCAAGCTTCACGAAGAAAAGAAGACCTTTGAAGAAAAATACGGCGCAAACAATTCACCTTGCCAAGGCGTGTACACTCGCGAGCAGCATCGAAGAATGACGCCCAATTCTGTCTCTCGATCTCGCCATCCAAAAGGACTAAGTCACCTTCGTCATCAGTAAACGCAGCCCGCACCGGAGATCTCGGGCGGGGAGGCGGAGGGATTTCGACACGTGGTGGTGATTGGTGAGGAGAAGTGGAAGGAGCTTCCGGCGGCAAAGGAGCAGTGGCATCAACAGAAGGCACAGCATGGGCAGTCGGCCCGAGAAGAAAAGGCGGTAGGGCGTCACTCGGCTCAGGGTGACACTCAGCCTCGAGGGCTGCCGGGGGCATGGCACCAGTCGGTGCCTCAGCCTCTGTCACGTTAGCCGTACCTCCGCCAGCAACCGCAGAAGGCTCCAAGGGTGGTTCCTCATGAAGAACTTCTTCAATGGGATCCCTACAAGAAACAGCGATCAGGACATGATTCAGAGGGGCAAGAAAAGATTAAGCAAGGAAATCCAACCTGTTAGATCTTGTTATCTTGTACTTCAAACCCTCCGAAAGCAAAGCGGACTAATGGTGGTGGTTCTCGGTAGCGCTGTGCGGCAAGCGAGCAAGGAGCACCGGTCGGCGCCAGTAATGGCGATTTTCCTCGGGTTCCATTGCTTGACTCGAAGAAGAAGAAGAAGAAGTCGAGGGAGGAGGTCGCGCGACTGCGGGCTCCCGAATCTTCGGGCCTCCAGTCGGGGGTACACCCTTATCCGATTGCTTCCGCTTGGCTTTGCGAGCAATCGGAGCCTTCCCCTTCTTGGATGGATCATCACCGGGCGCACTCATCTTGCTTCGTTTCGCGCTTGGGGCTGCAGAAGGAGTGTTGGCGGGGAAGTTCCGCTTATCACTCTTATGAACGGGAAATTCAGGTAGCGGCGCATCGGAAAAGAAGGCCTCACGCTCCTAAAAGTGCGAAAACACATCTGCATCAAGATTCAGACTAAAAGTTAGGAGAATCAGAGTCAGAAGGCAGTGAAGATTCTTTACCGGAGGCGCGGGGTTTAGCTTCGTAAAAGGCCTTGGCTTCCGGGGGACAGCGATCTTTTCATTTGGAGCAAAGAAATCAGAAATACGACAGGAAAACACTGCCGAGGTAAGAGCTTTGGAAACCTCCCGTGTGGGATCATCGGAGCCCTCATATTCGTACCCCAGATGAACTCGGTCCTTGAGGGGTTGAATCCGGCGGATGCAGAAGTTAGCAATAATAGATATACCGGTGAGCCCATTTTCCTTCAACTCAGCAATCAGCCCCATGAGCTCGGTCACTTGGTCCATCCCATCATCTTTGGGGAGCGATGTCCAGTTAGGAGAGGGCTTGGGTGGCTTCCCAGAAAAAGGGGGCAATGAAGGCTCGGGATTGGCACAGTAGAACCACTCTTGGTGCCAGCCCTTATTCGAGGTCTTGAAAGGAATATTAAAGTAAGGCTTTTTCATGCCGTCCCTCAGCTGGAATCCGGCGCCTCCAACCACTTTGGGGGAATTCTTGTTGGGAAAAGACTTAAGGAGGAAGAGATGGCGAAAAAGATTGAAGTGAGGACGGATGCCAAGGAAGGCCTCACAGAGATTAACGAAGGCAGCGATTTGAAGAATGGAGTTGGGGTTGAGATTAGTTAGTTCGATCCCATAAAATTCAAGAATGCCGCGAAAAAAGGGAGATGTTGGGAGACCTAGCCCACGCATGAAGAAGGATTCGAAGACAACCACCTCTTCAGCACGAGGAGTGGGGCAGAATTCACCTGCGGCGGGGCGGGCGGCGAGCATCACCAATGGCGGAAAAACACCGGTGCCCACTAAATCCTCCAACCGCCCTTCCGTCGTGACCGAGGTAGCCCAATCCTTGGCCGAGGCGGACGGGTGAGCAGTTGCGGGAGAAGGGGACGACATCCTCGAACAGAGAAACCTTGCGATCGCGTGCGATTAGGGGATAACCCTAGCGGCGGAGGTCACGAGGGAAAAGACTGGAAGACCACAGGGGTGAAAAAGAACAATGCAGAGACACTTCGTTTCACTCTATGTTGATAAAGGGAGCAATGCTAACTTTCGCCTCGAGCGGGAAATTGCGTTCCTCTTCTCGTGCCCTGAGGCCGCCCTAGGGAGCACTTCAGGGTGGGCCGGCGAGCACGCATGACGTGCACAATCGCTGATGGCCCAAATCAAATAAATTGGGAAACGGTATGCCCCAGGATGGGCTAAAAAGCCAAAAATCCGTGATACGCGAGATTATGGGTACCGCCCAAGGAAAAACATCCTCTTACGGTATACCCCATGCTGGGTCGCAGGCTGATTACGTTCAGAAAACGAATTCAGATACCGTAAAGATGACTTAACAAAAACAAAATTCCCACAGGCTCGTGTGACCTTTACAAAAAAAAGGGCAACGGCAGATACCTGATGGGCAGAATGAAACGCGCTCTGTAAAGAAGCCAAGGGTTATGCGCTCGGATGCGTCTATACCACTCGGCTGAGTACAGATGTGTACAGGAAGCATGCTAATAACGAGTCGGCCTGATAAACTAGGCCAGAAACAGCTCGAAATAATCATACAAAGAATTTTTATCGAGTTCTTCGTGACCTCTTCGACAAGCGACAAGTACTCGGCTAGAAGCACTCGGGAAAACTTGACCGCAGGAAGGCATTCGATCGCGAAGCACTCGGGGGCTACTGTGGGGGACATACACCCCAGGGGCCCACAAGGCAGACCTACAGGGCCCAACCAGGTGGAGCTAGGCCGGGCCGATTGCGTGGGACCAGAGGCAACCTGGGCTGGGCGAGGCATGAGGGATTAGGATAGGTCCTGATTCAAGGAAACCGAGTCGTATTAGGCAAAGGATGATTGTAATCCTAACTAATATAGATTCGAGATAGATATAAAGATGCAATCTCCACTTCGTATCCGAGTGGGATTCCATATTGTAACCGCCCTTCTCTGCTATATAAAGGGAGGGGACGGGGCACCATAACAGAACATCATTAGAAAATAAGTTAGCTACTCATAATTTCAGAGCACAGGACTAGGGTATTATCTCCATCGTGGGAGCCCGAACCTGTATAATTCCCCGTGTCTTATGCTACCATCGAGTTTCCGATCCAGCGCTTAGCCCCTTTTTAATTATTGTCGATAACAAACCTCGATAAGAAGGATCCTGTACAGTAGGATAGGAACAGCGACTTAAGCCATTTTGATACTAATGGAGCGAATGAACAGTTCGGATTGTTTAATGGTATATTGATATAGCATTTTGCTACAAATACGTGCTATCATGAAAAAACGGTACAATGATTTCGAATAGAATTCCTAGAAGATCTGTATTATCGTTTTTTAATTTAATGGTCCAAATACAACGGCTTAAGTTTCGGTCCTCAGCGCCCTCCCAATGGGACTGCATTGGATCCAAATTCTTCTATTTTTATCAAGTGTCTACATGTTTCTAGATTTTTGAGTTTGTAGACTTTGACCAATAATTAATTAAATAATATATAGATTATACGACATAAAAGTAAAACCGTTAGATTCGTATTTTTTTTTTAGATAATGGAATACAAAATTCTGGCTTCATCCCTCCAGAAGAGAATCAGACCACACTTATTACAATCTCAAAATCGAAACACTTTCCAATGGTTATGATTTTATAGCTAAGAACAAACTATTATAAAAAAATAATGCCCAACGTTTAATTTTAAAGACAGTAACAAATTAAATTGGGCCATAATAAAAATAAATGGAGGAGTACAATCATCGTATCGCCGCAGTTGACGCCACAAGCAACCGGTTTGCAAAGCGACGGAAAAACAACAAGCGGCAAGGAAAAGAAAAAAAGGTGCGCAACTCTCACCATCCCCGCGGCGCGGCGCGGGGCGGGCCAACTACCGAAACCAATCGCCATTACTCCACCCTCCACCCATAAAGCCAACCACGCCGGCACGCGCGTGGGCGCGGTCGCCGCCGCGCGAATAAAATTAGCAGATGAGATGAGATGGGCACCACCATGGCACGGATCGAATCGAACGGCGCGGCTGGAATTCGAAAAAAAGTAAACGGGCGCAGCGCTAGCTAGCCGAGGGGTCAAGGGAGGGGAAAGGGAGGGGAGCGGGAGACCCCGACCCGACACGGCACACCGCCACGCCGTGCCGCGCGGCTGCGAAAGCGCTCGCGGTGCTGGCCCCCAACGCCAAGCGCAGCGCGACCGACGCCCACCGCGGCACGGTCCGCACGATGCGGCGCCGTGCGGGTGCGGTGCCCGTGCCGTGGCATTACCCACCACCGTCCCACCCCACGCCGCGACGCGACAAACCCCGCTAAAACCACCGCACCGCACCACCCGTCCGCGGCTGCCGCGGTGCCCTCCCTAGCCGGTCTTTTCACCGCGCGGCCCACCCGCGCCAGCGACGCGGCCCACCTCCTCCGCACCGCGCCTCCCTCCTTATATGACCGATTCCCCACCTCCTCCGTTCCCCATCTCCTCCTCCACCACCACCAAACCCTAGCCGCCGCCGACGCGACGACCCATCGGCCATGTCGTCCTCGTCCTCGCCTCCGCCCAAGCCCGAGGCCGTCTCCTCCCCCGACCTCCCCCCGCTCGCCGCGCCCGTCGCAGCCGCGGCCGCGGCGGCTGCGGCGGCCGCGTCCTCCGGCGGTGGTGGGGGAGGGGGCTCCGGGAGGAGGCTGCCCCCGCCGTGCTGGACGCACGAGGAGACGCTGGCCCTCATCGAGGCGTACCGCGACAAGTGGGAGGCGCTGCGCAAGGGCAACCTCAGAGCGGCGGACTGGGACGAGGTCGCCGGTGCCGTGACCGCCCGCTGCGGGAGGTTTCCCACGGCCACCCACAAGTCCGGCGTGCAGTGCCGCCACAAGGTCGAGAAGCTCCGGAAGAGGTACCGCGCCGAGCGGGCGCGCTCCGTCGGCCACTCCAAGGGTCCCAAATGGCCCTTCTTCCCGCTCCTCCACGAACTCGCCGGCGGCGGGGCCCCCGACCCCAGCCCCAACCCCATCGTCAAGATCAAGCCCAAGGGCCCCGCCGCCGCAGCCGCCCCCGCGTCTCCTTCCCCCGTGTCCTCCCCCTCGTCTGAGGAGGCGGTGCGGAGCAGGAGCCTGCACGGCCTCATCTCCAATGGCGAGGGCGGGAGCGGGCTGCGCTTCACCATCCCCAAGGCGTCGCGCACGAAGCCGGTGGCGCGGGAGGCGAGGACGGAGAGGAGCGAGGAGGACGCGGAGGCGGAGGCCATGGCGGAGGTGGCGTCGGCGCTGCGGGCCGTCGGGGAGGGGTTCCTGAGGATGGAGGAGCGCAGGCTGGAGATGGCGCTCCAGATGGAGAAGGAGCGGATGGAGTCCGAGATGAAGCGCACCCAGACGCTACTCGACGCGCAGCAGCATTTCGTCGAGGCCTTCCTCGGCAAGCAGCAGCACAAGAAGGCCAGGGTGGTCTCTTCGGCTGCCGCCGCCGCGGATGAGGATTGATGCATGGAGCAAAGGTGCTCAGCTCGACTCTGTGTCGCTGTGGCCGATGTGTTGATATTTGCTGCTCTTTGTTAACTGCTGCTCCTGTTAGCACATGACTCGTGATGTTTTTACTCTTGTGTCTGGGGCAAAGAATGTAGGTGTAGGATATGGATATGGAAGGAGGATTAGAAGTTGTCAGTTGTAAACTTGTAATCAGTGATCTTATTGTGTTTTGAGTTGCTGTTATGGTGGAAACAATGCAGCTAGCTTGTGCAAATGTCATCTTGATCGTGATGTTGCTTCATCTTGCTGATGCTCCTTGCTTGCTTGCTGTTGTTGTTTCACTTCCCAGGTGCTAGCTAGATATACTGCATTCTTGAAATTTAGTGAGTAGTTCAGAGACTCGAGAGTAAATTTCTATTTCGGGTGCCGTGGTTAATTTGCTGGGACTGACAAGTTCACCGTGTTCAAGTCTGTTAATCACTACAACAGGGTACATAGTGTTAGTTGTTTCACAAGCTGAGTCACATGTTTCTATCAGTCAGTGATCATGGCTTTATTCTGCTACATGCTTCTTGCTTAACCATGCTTGTGTGAATGAAGCATTCAAGCTGCCCTTTGCAAGGGAGGGAACAATGCCTAATGCCCGTTTGGAACGTATGAATTGCATACAAATTTCGCAGGGAACAGCTGTGCTATCCTGAATCCTGATGTTACGAGACAGATGTCATGGGCACCAAAACGGACGGAGCAGATATGATCATATGATAGATACACTTCAGGCACAAAATTGTATAAACGAGGGATGGCTGAATAACAAAAGATTCTGTGATATCTCGGGATATAATGGCTATCGTTCCAAGCGTTTCTCCGTGAATACAGAACCGCCGCACCATGACGAGAAGATCAGCTTCATGAGAAGGAACCAACCTCTCCACGATGAAACTGTACAAGGCCTTCGCCGGCTTGGCCATCCTGGCTGCTCTGTCCACCTCGAATGTGCCGTCACCGGTTGCTGTATTTGGGAGTCCGGTGAGGACACCGCCGGCGCCGCGTAAGATCCCTGCGGAGCCGTTCCGTCCCGCACCACCGCCTCCCCCATCGTCACAACGGCATGGAACACAGCCGTTGCGTTCACCACCGACAGCACCGTCGCCTCCACCACCATCGCATCAGCCGCGTTCACCGTCGCATCATAATCATCGGCGCAGAGCACAGCCACTGCGTTCACAGCCGCCGCCACTGCTTCCACCATCACATCCCCAGCACAGCGACACGGCGTGCAGCCATTACGTACTACACCACCGTCTCCTCCAACACCACCACCGTGCCATTAGTGCCATTGTTTTTTTTTTTTTTTGAGATTGAGCCATTAGACTTTCATCTTATCTTCAGTCAGCGGATGATCTTTTAAGCAAAATGCCGTTGATATATCGAAAAATCAATACCACTTATACATGCGGTTGTATAAGCGGTCGCATCTACTATGTTCACCGCAAATTTTGCTTCAAAATTGGTGCACATAGGAGGGGAAAGTGTGCCAAGGCTTTGTATAAGCGGTCGCATCTACTATGTTTTTTGATACATGTGGTGTGTTCTAAACAGAAACCGGAAATGTGCCAAGACTTTGTATCCTCTTGATGTACTGTTCTTGGTATTAATATTATTGCTTCCTTTATCAAAAAACATAGGAGGGGGAATGCGGTAAAGAAATTCACTCTCACATCTCTCTCCTCTCAGATCGACACATTTTTGGATTCAAAAAATTTCACGAACCGACAAGACAGCAAACATTACAACCGTGTTCATCATCCAAATCAAGAAAAGCCATGTTCATCATCCAAATCAAGAAATATTTTTTGGTACAAGAAATTGCAAGAGAAGAAATGGGGAAAAATCACAAGAGAACGGGATGGCTCCGGCTGGGGGGATGGCAACGGCGGGGACAACAAGAGAGTAAGAAGACTGCGGCGGCTGGATCCGGCGTTGGGTTGGCTCGATGCAGAGAGGGAGGGAGAGAGAGAGGGAGGGAGTCGGCGTAAAAAGACAGACCGATACGTGGAGTGAACGAGATAGACCAATACGTATTCAGAAAAGAGAACTACAAGCTGTATTTAATTAGTCTTGGCCTTTCTTAGCTTCCATTAGAGATAACTAGTCATGTGTTCATGTGTTACAATGAAAACTTAATTTGTGACAAAAACTTTATTTGCAAAGAGCATTGACAGTGGCAAATGTAGATAATTAAAGAGCAATGGCAAATGTGGGTAATTAAGAGTACTAACAGTGGTAAAGATGTGTAATTAAAGAGTAGTGGTAAAGATGGATAATTTTGATAAAGTGAAGTGAAAAAAACTCTCACTTTATATAGTAATAAAGGTCGGGTAAAAATAAGGGAAAAAAAAGAGAAGACGCTGTGATCTTAAAACACATTTTCAGGCTAGACTTTTAACTTACAAGGCGTGGTACACAGCAGCCTACCACCATTTGTAATGATATTGTTACTATTGTTGTTTTCTCTCTTTTTTTTCTCTCTCATGAATGAATGGCAGGCAGAGCTCCCGTCAATCTTAAAAAATAAAAATAAAAAATAAAAAACTGGGTGTGGTACACTCTTGCTGGGACACATTGGTGTTTTTGCTCGAATTCGTAGACTCCTATTCCTGAGGTAGGGCTGCATTTTTTGTAACAATACATCATATGGGGAGATCCATCTTGGGCATCGATATAAGACCTGCTGAGCGCTTATCTTGTGAAGATTTTACGAATAGCTGCACTAGCTGTGAACACAGATTTTTTCAAATAATACATTTTTAAATAATTTTACAAAAAAAATACTCTGAAAAAACTACAAAAATACACCTTTGTCTTTAAATGAATTGGTGACAGAATTCTCAGTTTGTTAATCAAATGAATCCACGACAAAACAATTTGTCGACCAATTCAATCAACGACAAAACAGGCGTATGTGTTTTTTTTTAAAAAAATTAGGGTATTATTTTTGTAGATTTTAAAAAATGTATTATTTTTTAAAAAAAATTATGTGAACGCATTTGGCAGATAAGATGTTTAGACTTCATTGTTAGTACAGGCAATCGGTCATGTGAAATCTAAACAAGTGAAATTGTTAACAGAATATTTGAGAATGGCGATACAAACCAGTGGGTCAATTAAATCGACCATTAGGTCACCATATGCCATGAAGAAGTCAGCACAGGTCATCAGTGCTGTTTTACAGACAACACTCCTTGGGTTCTTGACAGATTTCACAATAAGAGGAACTAGAGGTTCCCTGTATTTCAAATTATTTATACCAAACAATTAATAGAAGAAATGTGATATAATTGTGTAGCATATCAAAATGCTTGTCCAAAAACACAAGGCGCTTTGGATGGAATATACAGGGGAAAAACTTACAACAGCTCCTGCAATCTTTCCTTGTGATATATTGCCAACTGACAAACGTTATTAGGACTGATGGTATATCTGAGGGCTTTAAGAATATAAAAAAATGCCAAACATCCAACAAAAAAATCAGGAATATGAACAGCTAGTGGCATACACTAAGGCTTGCGTCAACGTCTGGGAGACCTGTTAAGACTATCTCTGAATCAATATATTCAACATCTGTGTTTCGAGCCTCACATCCAATAGTCACGGCATAGGACGTGCAGGTAGAGCAGTTTCATCCTTGTCGGCACTTCTGTTGCCGTCCAACACAAGCTTAGTGATGCAGGATTTCATAGAATATCTTTGGTTTCCTCCAGTTCCGTAGGTTGAACTACATTGATATCTTTCAATGCGTTTGCTGACATATCCACCCCCTGCATAGATGATTGGTAGAAAAGGTGATAAGAACAACGTGAAGGAACTATAGGCTGTAGTCCACCCTAGCAATGTGAAGAAACAAGGTAGAAGAAGAAAGAATACAATAGAACAGCGCAACAAAACAATGTGATGGATGCTTCGTATATATATGCATGCTGCTTGTTAGTTTGTTATGGATGGTTGCATATTACAACAAGATTAGTTTGGCTATACACAGTGGCGTATCCAGGATTTTAGGTATGGGTGGTCTAACTTGACATAAATTTTTTAAATACCTTAAATCTAATATGCCAATATACAATACAAGTATAGAATTTATCAAAAGTGCATCATGATATATTAATAAGGTGTTTTACAAACATCTTAAAATCAACAACTAAGTATGAAATTTGACTTAAAGAAACTTACACGACTACAATAATTTGAAGAAGATTACAGTACTACTTCTTGTTGGGTCTACGCTTTCTAATAGCCATGAAAGTGTCCATTATATCTTCTTTATTCACTTTAAAGAAAATATCTCGCTCAATGAATGTGACTAGACAATCGTCCAAAAGACTATCACCCATCCCTCTTCATGTTTCAACAATTCTGCAATACAATATGTAGGATCGATATATATTAAACTAGCAATCAGAGGGGAGTGAATGATTGCGTGGAAGCTAAAATCAAATTTTTGATTATTTTTGAAACACCCCAATTAACTGATTCGGATTCGATAAAAACAGATTAATCTACGTTCACTAAAACAGTAATTTCTGATGATCCCACCGTTAGATCGATGTGAAATTTTAACTACTGAAACTAGACTCAATTTTCAAGCTAACACAATAAAAATCAGCTCAATCGGATCTACGGATCTAAAGTTATTTTCTTCGCAATTTTACTGAATTAAACACCAGACCAAATAAAAACAGATTGACTCACGTTCACCAAAATAATAATTCCCAAAGATCCTACCGTTGGATTGTTGTGAAATTTTAACTGTAGAAACTAGATACAATTTAGAAATTAACACAACAATAATCAATCCGATCGGATCAACGGATCTAAAGATATTACCTTCGCAATATGACTGTCTCAGTAATGACGGGAATGGTCTTACCGCTTTGGAATTTTTGGGTGGGCCGGGGCCCACCCTCTGGATCCGCCAGTGGCTATACAGCCAACTAGCGCAAGACAAGGAGATAAGCATTATCTCTAACACCCGCCCTCGATCTTAACCGTGTACAACGATGTTAAGATTGAACCGAAGGTTATCAAACGAATGATGCAGGACAAGCTTTGTGAAAAGATCAGCCACCTGATCCTGTGAACCAATGAATTGAATGTCCAATGATCTTAGCACTACCCGTTCACACACAAAATGAAAATCTATTTCAATGTGCTTTGTGCAGCCGTGGAACACCGGATTGACAGAGAGATATGTGGCTCCTAGATTATCACACCATAACACTAGTGGCCTAGGCTGAAACACTCCAAGTTCAGAGAGAAGAGACTGCACCCATATAAGCTCTGCAGTAACATTTGCCATCACTTTGTACTCAGCCTCTGTACTAGACTGGGAAAATGCAGTTTGTTTCCGAGAGCTCTAAGAAATGAGATTCGAACCAAAGTATACAACAAAACGTTTATCCTAATCCGATATTAGTTTTCTACCCTCCACAAAAAATGACATACAAAAAATAATTGATAGGCTCGAAGATATCCAGATAATTAGAGAAATACCTTTAAAACATTAGGAGAAAAATGAGATAGTATGTAATATAGATATCATAAACCCAGAATATATATATATTCTCCATCTAATGGATCGACGTTGTCGGTGTTTCGTACAACCGGCAAGTAAATTTGTAAGTATAGGGGCCGCGCGTTCCCTCTCCTTGAATGGTTAGACTACAGGAGTCCAAGATGTATACTGGTTCGGGCTGAATGTCCCTACGTCCAGTTTGTGGTGGTGGTTTTGTATTGCTTGGGGGTGCAGTAGAGTACACAGGATTACAAGCAGGGTCTAAGGACAGGCTCTTAGCGCTCGTCCGAGTGGAGGAGCCCGGGAATGTTCGTTGTATGTTTGACTTGCTCTAGATCGGATGTGCTCGCTTAAGTCGGATGCGAATGCGAATGCCCTTCCCTGAGGGCCCTGCCTCCCTTTATATAGGCGGAGGGGGCAGGTTACACAGGAGTTTGGAGAAAAAGAGGTAGGGGTACGCTACACCCGGGAGTCCCTGTCTTCGGTCTTGATGACTGGTGACTGACAGGTTCCTACTCATCCCATGCCTGGGTTGGTAGACACAGCAAGCGACGTTCCGTTGGGAAGGAGCGCACCTGCCCTCTGCGCGGTTGTCAGATACTGATGCCGTTTACGCTGTGCTCTGGCGTTGCCTCAGGAGGGAGCGTGTCTCTCCACTGTGCATGACGGGGCGAAAGGACGGGTGCTTGACTTAGGCGGCCTCCCTTGGGAAGAAGCCACCTGCTCTAGCATGGCCGTCGTGTCCACGGGGCAGGTGACCTGCTTGAAGTCAACTGGTGGCGTGGCGGAGGTCGCTGAGTCGGAGCTCGTTAGGGATCCGACCTGAGGCCAGGTCGGAGCCTACGGAAGCATCCGACCTGTGGCCAGGCCGGACCGCCCCTGGTGGGCCTGAACGAGGCCGAGGGTCCTTCGTGGTTCCGCGAGGCCTAGAGCTGGGCCCAAGACGGATCATCTGGTGTTCCAGCCAATATTCAGTGATAATCCCATCTGTGATGGACGGAGACTTTGGTAATACCCTCTCCAGCATTCAGCATGGCTGCCGATCTTGCCGCCTTGTCCGTACGACTGAAAGAGAGACGATCTTGAAATAGATGTATACTTTGTTGTGGGGTACCCCTGGTATGAGTATTCGTCAGACGTCTTTCATTAAATATTATTTATATGTTGGCTTCTTTTTTACTTTCTCATCTTTATTTAGGTCTATTATTGGTGCCGAGTGAATTGCTTTCTTATTCTTAGCTCTTCTATAAGTTATCATATATTCTCTGATTATTGGTTCCACGTAATAATTAGACCTAATACGTATTCTCTGACTGCACGATTCATTCACCTTCTTAGCTCTTATTTTACTGAATTACTGAGTTACCAACTTACCAAGCTCCATTTCAATGCTTCCAGGAATGCACATATGTCTTGCTTATGCAATGGACTAACAAATGTTTATGCTTAATGATTCCTAATACATGATTAATCCTAATGTTGATGGTAATGATATGGTTATGCCAAATGATACATGGATGGATGGGATTAGGGGAGGGTCCTCACACACAGTTCCAATCTATTCCCGTGGACGAGTCAGAATTTTAGCTTAAATTTCCGGCCCAACCCTGGTGGATCACAACCGGAAATAGCCTTCTAAATAAGGCCTTATTCTTGCATGCTTATTCCGTGGAATGTACAGCGATATACAAAGCGCCAATACAACAGGATGCCATATCATACACTTCGTTTTCCTTATTGTTCTATTGAAGATTATATTATTCAGAGAATTCAGCACCATCAATCAGTCAGCAGCTACAGTGCTGGCTGCATGCAGGGTTCATCGATCAGTAGGTATCGTCGGCTTCCAGCTCGTCCTCGTCGCTCTCCAGCTCAGCCAGCTCGGCGAGCAGCGCCGGGTCGGCCGCCTTGGACGCGTCTCCGGCTACCTTGGCCATCTGGATGATCCGCATGATCTCCTCCACGGCCTGCGCCGCCGCGCCCGTCTCCGTGTCCTTGTAGTTGGCCTTGTCCCTCTCCGCTATCTCCCTCGGCAGGTTCTTCAGGAACCAGGGGTGCTTCTTTATCTCAGGGATCGTGATCCTCTTCGTCAGAGTTCAGACAGAGTTTCACAGGAATCATTTTTGTTAGTCTCAGCTTTGAGCATTACAGTGTAAGATTACAGATGCAAAAAGCAGGTAAAATCTTCCTGAATATCAAAGGTTTGCCTTTTGGAGCAATCTAATGTTTAGGCTAGCTAGGTAGGCTGCTTGCAATTTACTAAACAGAAAGAGGAGAGAGAATAAGTACCTTTGAAGGATCGGCAACGAATATTTGAGACAGAAGGCGTCTGCAGTCGGAAGACACTCTCACATAGTCCGGGATGGAGTGTTGCACGCTAAGAATTCTCTGTCAGTGGCACAAGACGTGCATTTTTTGCATCGCATTCAGAGTTTCAGGCTCACCAAACAAGCAAGGTGTAGAACAAGGGAAGGATGGTAAGTGGAAGATGGAAGAATACTCACGCTGATTGTTTTGCGGAAGTTCCTCGGGTCCTCAGGGTCCTCGAATGGGTATGACCCGACGAGCATCACGTACAGGGTCACGCCGCAGGACCAAACGTCTGCTACCTGGACAAGGAGAACCATTTTGTCACAGCATGCAGAGTTGGAAGCCGACGATGTAAGGTCTCACGAACTTCAATAGGATCACCGCACATGGCTGAAGATGTACAGTTGCGTGTGGATGTTTTTGTGTGCTCAGTGTAAGCATTTTCAATGGCAATGGATCATTGGTAGCTAATGCCTAAATGCTCAATTACTGTGGTTCCACGACGTTAGAAACGAAAGACTGATAGCAATCTTGGATGCAGCATGAATGCCAAAAATCAACCTCTCAGTAGTCAGTAATTTCACTTCTGGATAGTTGTATGTCCTTCAAGGACTCATGCAACAACAAAATCTCTAAAATAGCCTACGATGAAAAAAAAACTACATATGAATTGAAAGCGGGTAAACTACCAACCTCCTTTAGCTCAGTTGTCATCACAAATTTTAGTTGGTTTTTATCTATGCAGTTAAGGCCTAAGGGTGGAAAAAGAAGGCTCAAAGCTCACAAGACAGACTCGGCTCGAACTCATGCCATAAGCGATCCGAGCTGAGCAGGCATTTCTGCTCGTTAAGTTAACGAGCTGAGCCAGGTAAGCTCGCGAGTTGATTGTTAGGCTCGTTGAGCTCAATAAAATAAAAACTCAACCTAGCAACAAATTCAGCCTAATAGGCCTGGAACCCAGCAGCACTCTCAAGTCTCAATCACCCATGAACCCTAAGTCTCTAAACAAATAGGTCCATGCACATGCACAACACGCATGCCGCAGAGCGGAACATGCCTACGTCGCATGCGGCGACTGGGGACACCGATGCTGCCTTCCGTCTCTGCCTGCCCCTTTAGCCTCCAGCATCCTCCCGTCTCTGACTGAAGAATGCCAAATGTACTAAGCAGAAAAAACTTACCTTGCCGTCATATTCTTTTCTCGAAAGAACTTCTGGTGCTATGTATGCTGGAGTGCCAACTGTTGATTTTGGTTTGGAATGGAGCAAAGCAGACTGAAAACCACAAGTTGATCGGTGATTTTATCACGAAAGAAAATAAGGCTCAATTGCTAGTAAAGTTGGAACAGCAGAACCAGTATCCATATTTGCACCTTAGAGTAACCAAAGTCGCAAATTTTCAGGCGAGGTGTTGGACTCCCATCCAGGAGGGTGTTTTCCAGTTTAAGATCGCGGTGACAAATTTCCTGCATTTGCAATAGCAGTTCACGAACACTTTAGTTCCGCTATTTGTTAACTTTGAAGATTTTCGACAAGAAAAGCATACCATGGAATGGCAGTAGCTGACCCCCGATATTAGCTGCTGAAAGAAGTACCTTGCCTATTGACATGAATTGTAAAGGGGTTCCATACATTATTAAGCGGATATGGTCCGGACTTGAGAATAAGGAAGATTAGCGTGATAAGACGAGAACAAAAGCTAAGTTTGGTCGAAAGGCGAAAGCAACCTCATCTTCACTGAATCGCCCTGCTGTGCAGATTTTTTCGAAGAGTTCTCCACCAGCGGCATACTCCATGACAATAGCGAGGTGTGTGGGCGTTAAACAAACCTGTTCTCGGTCGATGCACAAAACAACACCATGCTATAGTAAGTGAATCCAATTTGATCTTAAGATGATAAATTGCTCTATAGTAGCTGGAAATCAGCCAGAGGCATAGTCTAGGATAAACTGGTATGCTTCTGAAACTACCCAGTCAACTGTCAATCCATAATGACCCTCGAATGTGGTGAAGTCAGTGCTGCCCAAACTGGCAGATGCAGCCATGATGAAAACAGTGAAAAGGCTCATGATTTATTTCCGAAATGGAAGTACTCACATTTGTGCTTTCTAGACACATAAGTAGTTCAGACTTGAAAACCATCAAATTTCATCAGTCTAATTTAGTTGACAATCAGTAAACTTATATCAAACGACTGATGAGTCAAAATTTCTTAATTACCTCCTTAAACCGTATGATGTTAGGATGACGGAGTGACCGGTGGTTGATGATCTCCCTCTGCACATTCTCATCAATCTGCACGTACACAAACCTTGAAATTATCCATCCAACAAACAAAGACCTTGCTTCTAGAGCGGAACCATTTCATCATCAACAGTAACTCCAACACTAGCAAAGTAGCAATTAATCTGAATTCTAGAAGCACCAAACCCCAAAATTAAGCACAAAGGGGAGGAAAAAGAAAGCCACAAAACCTTCTCGCCCCTCTCGATGTACTTGACGGCGACGAGCTCCTTGCTGGTCTTGTCCCTGACCAGCCTGGCCACCCCGAAGTTGCCGGCCCCCAGCTCCTTCAACGCCTCGTACCTCTCCTCCATTAACCCAAAGACCTTCTAAGAAGAGAAGCTCCAACCCGAAATAATCTCCTAGCGAAGCACCCACCGCTCACCGAGCTCCAACCACAGCCAGACCACACCAAACCGAGGCGGAGAAAATAAAATTCTCTTGGTCGCCGTCACTGGAAAGCGAGGTCGGGCTTGAATTGAAGCCCAAGCGACGACACGCTGAGATGGCGCCGACGCTTGGCGCGATGTAGCAGGCGGGCGGGCGGATGGGCGACACGTGGAGTGGTGTGGGCCCGGAGTGGAGTCGCTGTTAGGTGGGGCCGCACGAGGCTCACCTAATCGGGGGGCGCCATGTGGGGATGGTGGGCGTAGATTAGATGGCACGTCTGATGAATACGACGTGGCCTTTGCCCCGAGCCCCCATAACGTCTCGGACCTCGGACTATGCCACGTGGGCCTATGCCCCATGGAGCCGAGTAGAAAGGCCGACGTTTACGTTGGGCCGAATTTTCTGATTTTTTGGAGGTGGCTCTCCCTCCTATTTCTTTAGGCGGTTTTATACTGTCCCAAACTTAAAGCTTTCACTATACAGTCCGTACAGAAAGCTTGTTCTGATTATTTAGAGCATGTATAATAGTCTATATCAGCAGTCTCTAAGTTATACCATGTAGGATAAAAAATGATGTGGATGAGAGAGGGTGCATCTAGAGAGTTGAGCCGTCTCTTAGGGCATCCGTAATGGTGCTAGTCAGCTATCTATAAGAAGTTCATATCAGCATCTATTCTGTGTGGCAAGCAATTAAATGAAGAGAGAGAATAGCGCTATCTATAGACACAGAGATTGTCTATTAATTAAATGAAGAAAAGAGAGAGCACTCTATTAATTAAAAATAGCTATAGACATCTATATAGATTCACCATTGCAAGGGTTTACTATAGCATGTTATATAGATGACGTGGATCTTACTATAGAGAGCAATTATCTTTAACCATTGCGGATACCCTTAATCTAGAGTCGACTCTAGCACGAGAACCATGACAGGTTGTGTCTGGGAAGAAGCTGTCTACTCATAAATGAGATGTCTATACCATTGCATGGGTTGTTTCTAACGCTGTCTATAAATGACGTGTTAGCTTGTTATAGACAGCAGTTGTCTATACCATTGTACATGTTCTTAGGGTGTGTCTGTTTAGTGGGATGAGGTTGAATGCGATGGGATGGTCCTGTACCAATTGGTTCCATTGTTTGGAATGAATAGAATGATTCAGCGTTTATAGGGAATATTTCTCAAATTTGTATCACACCGTTTAGGATAAAATAGTTCCATTCAAACAACCAAACACATGGATGATATTTTTTTAAACCATCTAATATATGTACCATTTGGTACAAGTAACCAAACACACCTTTAATCGTGTCAACAGGAACTATACCGTGAAAACTTTACAATTCGGAGCGGAAGGTACGAACAATGCATCAAATTAGATTAAATATTGGAATTGTTTTAGGAGTGACAAAAGGTAATAATCCTTACGGGGTTCCATAATTTGATCCGAACTAGTCCTGAGTCTCGATGACACACGGGTGCGCATTTTTCATCTTGTTCCTGATCACATGTATCTTTACTATTTAAAAAGAAGGTAGAGATAGTTGATATGTCATTCTCTCTCCTTTTCTTTCCACAAGGTCCAACGCTGACATATGGATCTTGCTCGTCACACACATGTTGCACCTCTAAAAAAACGTACCAAACAAACTACCTAACAAACTCAATCTTATCAAAAACTCAATCCATGCATCTTCCTTTCTAACAAACTCATCCCATGATATAAAAAGAAATATTTTTTCTTTAAACAACCACATCGAAAACACCATTTCTTTAACTTTTCTTTAAATAACTCCGTCGTGCCACTATCGGTGGAGAAGAGCGAGAGGAAGATCTGCATCCACTGGATTTGGCGGATCGGCAAGGGGCACTAGCCACTAGGGGTGTGTTGGTGATAGTGCTTGCAGGCAGTGGTGGCACAGGAGAGTGAGGGGATCTACAAGGGAGGGGTGCCATCGGTCGCCATTGGTAGAGAAGAGCGAGATGGAGAGAAGGCCCTATTCCGATTGCCATGTTACATCTAGCTTCCTCCCCGTCGTCAGGTGCGGTCTCCCCCATTGAGACATCACGCCATCACCCGCTATCCACTGCCATTGGTAGAGAAGAGTGAGGGGGGAGATCTGCCTCCCGCTGGGTAAAGGAGGCTGTCGGATTTGGCGGATCGCTCGATGATGCTAGGGTGTGTTGGTAATGCGCTTGCGAGCAGCGATGGCGTAGAGAGTAAGGGGAATCAGTAGAGGAGGATGAAGGGAAGCTGAGGAGGCGGACGGAGGTAGTTCCTATGACACAGAGTGAGAAAGATAAGAGATGGAGGCAGCGCCGAGGGAATGAAATGAGGAGAGAAAGTGAGGGGGCGGTTAGATAAGGTTGGATTTAAGGTTAATGGCCAGTCGGTTTTGTTAGTGCTATTAAAAAAAGGCTCTTAAACTTTTTGAAATTGCCAACACGTGCTTGGTATATTATTAAAAATAAGTACTCTTGGATGCAAAAATTGCAGACAAAATCATGGAACATCTAAAGTTTCAATTGTATCATGATATCTTACTTATATTCTGTTGCAACACATGGACACTCTACTAATAGAAGCAAAAAAATACAATCTTTCACAAACTTGGTCGACACAAACATAAATCGGATCATTAAGAGAATGCAGAAAATCTCGAGCAATACATCAAAACACAAACCATTCGATGAATTAACTAGTTTCCAGACATATTTCAGCAAAATATAGGACTTCGGCAACCTCAAAAGTCATGTCTCCAAATCTGAGTAAAATATTTGTTGACAACCAAGGCGCAGATCCATAAATTTCCCTGTTTCTTCATTCGCTCAAAACTGAAAGGTGCACAAACATGAAAAGGTAGAATAAGCAATGAGAAGGCCAGGCTGACAGAAATGGATAAATGGAAACTCCAAACTTTCAATTGCCTGATAATGACAACTAATGTTGGACCATCACCATAGTTCAAAATCCCGACAAAATTTCAGAAATTTCATCCAGGATTTTGGATTTCAATCGAAGATGAGATTCAAAATCCCAACCGGATAAAACAAATTTGGGTAAACAAAATCAAATTGCTATAGTATTCCTAAAAAATTTGGCAAATTTCATCAAAATCTCGGACATTTTGACCAAATTTTGGTCAATAACCCTTAAGAATGTCATCTTCCATGAAAGTTTGTTGAAAAACAAAATTTTTGATATGTTTTATAAAAATAGAAAAACATTGTCATATCTTTATAAAATTGTAAAAGCTTGATCGTGCTTTCAAAAATTATGATACTATATTTTGAAGTATAGGATCATACATAAAAATTTCTAAAGTAATTAAAATTCATTTGTTATATTTAAAAATTCAAAAACAAAATGAACATAACTAAGATAGTAACCATGTCAGAATTTTATAAACTGTCTCGAGTGTGATCATGATCCAAAATTTTAGAAGAACTTAAGCATTGCCTCATCACCATTCTATAAAAGTTTCAAAAATTGTAAACTTGTTTTGGTCGCTCAATCAAATCTATCAAAGTAATACATTTAGCATTGTAATGTTTTTATTAGGACAGTAGCACTGTCATAATTTTTAAATTTTTTTTAAGTTTGATCATCATATTAAAATTTGATGGTAATATTAGTGATGCATTAGGAAATTTCAAAAAAAAATACAAAATTTTGTAACGTGGTTTGAATAATTTTTCATTTGATTGAAATTTACTGGTCAGCCTTCAGTAGCACTCTCCGAATTTTTATAAATTTCTCAGGCTTGATAATCATACGAAAATTTTATGAGAATATTACTGATGTGTTGGGACCATTTAAACATTTTTTTAAAAAAATTTCTAACATGGTTTTCATAATTTTTATTTGGTTTAAATTTTTTGGTCAGCCTTTTATCTAGACAGTAGCACTTTAAGAATTTTTAAAAATACCCGGCCTTGACCTAAAATATTTATGAGAATATTAGTTATGTATCAGGACTATCCACAAAAAATTTTAATATTATTTCGACTATTTTTCACTCGATTGAATTTTACCGAGATTTCGGCAATTTCATCCAAAATTTCAGAAATTTCTTTTCAAAAATTATGGATTCCATTTTTTTTTGAATTTTGACCGAATTTCATCTGAAACTTCGAGATTTTGCCCATCTCCAAGATATGAACCGAAAATGAAATTTCAAACCTTAACCATCACCCGCTCTCGAAAGGTGTAGGCCAAGTGGTTACAGGCCTCCATCTCTATAAAAGAATTTTATGTTAGTCACATAACACACCTCTCAAGTGTGGGATTTAATCTGCTCCTCTCCGTGATATTTTGTTAAATTTTCTCACGCTTGTGTTGTGTGCGCATCATTTTGATACGATTCGGCTGTGGCCGTGTGTTTTGTTGAGCTGTGGACAACCACGATGTGATTAACCCCCTTGAGTGAACAATTAAAGCCAACTTGCGCAAGTCTTTCAGCAGTAGCATGCAATAATTGTAGTATTCTAATTCACCCTTGGGTCATAAATAGTTGTCATTTTATATATCAACATGGTCTCTAAAACATAATTTTAATTACTAATTTATATTATAATATATTTATAAAAACCTAATAAAATTATAATATCAGAAAATAATTTTTGAGACAAATCTATACATATGATTTTCATGTATCTAATTTAAATATTTTAAAAGATATTGATAGTCAAAGTTTTGAAAGTTTAATTGCATCTATATCCAAAATGATAACTATTTATGATTGAAATGAGTACAATGGATCGCTATCTTTGTGAAATCAAACTCAGTCGGATAGCTCTACACCGGATATCATCAAAACAAAATGATCATGGCATTATTATTGCAGTTAAATCGAACAATGCATATCAATACACACACAAGCCATACTAACACCACGACAAAGTAGACACCAAGGTTCCAAAAACCGGCAAGATTTTGGAAATCTCAGCCGTGATCTCAGACTTCGGCCGGGGATGGAATCTAAAATCTCGAGCAGGTAAAAAAAATTAAATTGCAACAGTATCTCAACAATTTTGGCAAGATTTGGCCAAATCTCGAGTCTTTTTGACTGGTTTTTGAGTTTTTTTAACTCGATTTGGTTCTATAACTCTTAAGAAAGTCATCATTCATAAAAATTTGATGAAAACTGAATTTTTATGACGTTTTATAATTTTGACAGAAATACTATTAGATTTTTATAAAAATATACAAGCTTGATCATGATTTGAAAAATTGATGGTACTATATTTAGTAGTTTAGGATCATACATAAAATTTTTCAAAAGAATTAAACTTTATTTGTTATCTTTACAAAATAAAAAATAGAATGAACATAAGTGAGACAATAACATTGTTATAATTTTATAAATTTGTTCGAGTGTGATCATGATCTAAAATTTTTATGAGATCTTAAGCATTGACTTGGTGCAATTATATAAAATTTTAAAACATTTTGTTTGCTCAATCAAATAAATCTATGTAAATATTGAACTTCATTTGTTATATTTCAAAATTAAAAACAAAAAGGACATAAATGGTACAGTGTCCTTGTAATAATTACCTAAATTAATTGGAGTGTGATAATGATCCAAAATTTTTATGAGAGATTAAGTATTTCCTTAGCACCCTTATGTAAAAGTTTCAAAAATTCTAAACCTTTTTGTTTGCTCAAGCAAATCTATATATTGATCATCAGGTTTTTATTAGGACGTAGCACTGTCAATTTTTTTTAAAAATTCTTGAACCTTGATAATCATCAAAAAATTTATGAAAATATTTATGATACATCAGAACCATACAATTTTTTTAAAATTTTTTTATAACTTTGATTTAAACCATTTTTCATTCAGTTGAAGTTTGCTGGTAAGATTTTTATCAGGACAGTAGCACTATCCGAATTTTTAAAAATTTCTCAAGCTTGATCATCATCTAAAAATCTTATGAAAATATTACAGATATGTCAAGACCATCCACAAAAATTTTCAAAAGTTTCTAACGTGGTTTGCACCATTTTCCATTCAGTTGAAATTTGCCAGTTAGCCTTTGATTATGACAGTAGCATTCTTAGAATTTTTAAAAATTCCTAAAACTTGATCATTATCTGAAATTTTTACGGAAATATTATTAATATATCAGGATAATACACAAAAAATTTCAAAAATTTTGGCACATTTTGGACCAATTTTCATTTGGTTAAAAATCACCAAGATCCCAGCAAATCTCGTTAAAAAAAATCAGATCTGAATTTTGTTTTTTAGATTTTATCTGAAATAACGAGAATTCGTCAAAATTTCGGATTTCGAAAGATGACGAGATGAATTTAGAACCTTGGTAGACACCGAGCGGCTACCACGAAAATTCCCCCGCGCAGGTTTGGTGTTGCTTTCAGGCTGACCAAATGATAGAGATGCCGGGCATTGAGAGTTGAGACACGACCTCCTCTCCTCTGGCCGCTGCTGCTGTGGCGCGACCGGGCGACGACCTGAAAGTTTCAGAAGGATAGTAGTAGTACACTAGCCGGGCCGCGCTACCCCTACACCGTGCCATTTCTTCTAGAACCGTGTCGTGTTCTTCGTTCCTCAAAGAAGAATGAGAGAAAAGGTTGAGAGAGACGTGCACGCGCACGGCGCACAGACCAAACTGCACCTGAAGAAAAAGCAGACTCCCGGCTCAGCTTAGCGCAACGCGTGCTGAACTAGTGACGTGACTGAAAACACACGCTTCCCCCGCGTAACGTCCTCTGTAAGGCTTTAGTGACATCATAAATCTAATCTACATATTCAAAACTTATTAAACATACAATATAAATAGTTTTAAGATCTTATAAATCTTATACAATATAAATAGTTTTAATATCTTACAAATTTTAAATTATTAATATCAGAATAAATTTGATACAAGGTTTGGATACGCCATAAAATTTGTCCCTATGAGGGGTAGATATCGAGCCAAGCTATTATCTTATCGGTTTTTAAAAAAAAATTAATATAGCTTGATTTAATATTATTTTATTTATAGTTTGCAAGTACTTTTAGAATCAAACTAATAAGTCGAGTTGAATCAGAGCAAAATCTAATTTTATTTAAAATTAACTCATTTCAGTTTTATCCCATAACTGAAAGTAACTAAAACAATTTCGAACCGTGCCCACGATCCACCGGCCTTTTTTTTTTAAATACACCCCAGCCAAGCCAAACCAAACGCATTCCGCGATTCCACCGTCCGACCAGGCCACCTGCCGCCTGGGCGCCTCCATTTCGTGACCGCACCGCAACGTGCCCGCCGGCCGCGCCTCGCCCTGTCGCCCTCCAAACGCCAGCCGATCTAGCGGTCGGCACCACCACCCGACCCCACCTGAGCCCATCCGCCTCCGCCTCCGCCTCGGAGGTGGGTGGCGATGGTCGGTTGATTTGGTTGGTTGGGGCATTGGAGGAGTTGCTGGGCGCGGCGGCGATGGGGTGCTTCCAGTCCACGGCGAAGCGGCAGCACCCTGGCTACGAGGACCCCGTCCACCTCGCCTCCCACACCGCCTGTGAGCTCAATCTCATCCCCTTTCCCGTTCTATCTAATCTAACTTCTGCTTTACTATGCGTGTTATCATGAGCTAGCTAGCTTTCTCTTATTCAGGATTGGAAATGTATAATGTTTCGTGCGTGCAGGGTACTAGGATCCTCCTGTAGATAGTCCAGGAAAATCGATATCCCAGAATCCAATTTATTTTACTTTATGCTTTAGTACTAGATAAGTTATTTGCTGTGGGATCCATCTACTTTGCGCAATTGATTCACCGCCCGACTACTGAATTCTGATTGGATGTTGCTTAACTTCGTCCACTTGTTTTGTTTGTGTAGTCAGTGTTAGTGAGGTCGAGGCTTTGTTTGAGCTGTTCAAGAGCATTAGTGGTTCGGTGATCGATGATGGGCTGATCAATAAGGTAAGCTTCTAACTATCCTCAGGACATCTCTTTGTTTCCTTGTATATTGTCACGTATGAGCATCAAATAAGCACATGAGATTTGTTCGTGATTAGCTGTTGTTGATTTATTGTGGAACCAAACCTTGCTGTGCTGAAATTGTATTTCTACTACATACTGGCCCCCTTCAGCTGCACAACTTATGCGACAATGCCCTTTTTTCATGGAGTACTTTTATCCACCAATAGTTCTATTACTTCGCCTTGCAAACGAACATGGATCTTTGTTTTACATGTGGTTCCTCATCAAACCTTTATTCTTACAGCACAACTCAAAGATTCTGTTTGATAAATTGTTAGAACTGTTTGTATATTAAACTGTAACAGGCTTATTGTTAGAGCAAATTTACGGTGCATTATACTAGTAGTATATGGTGTGTAGTAGAAATTAGATATAGCCATTGATTTGTTAAGAGTATTCATACTATTCTACTACCAGAGGAAGTATAAATAAATACTAGCCAGTATGATCTATTGGATAAAAAAAAATGAACGGTCCATATTGAATTTAGTGTATCGTAAAAGAGCTCTTTTGTTATCATTTTATGCCAACCAAATATAATAGGCAAAGTGTGTTCTTATGATTGGGGCCTAGTCGCCTAGAGCAGATATTTTCGCAAGTTATATCAAGCTATCAACATTATGGTAGATCAAAGCTGTAGCCATTCTCTCGCATCTTGCCTTGACATATTTCGGCTGAGTTGCAAGACCTGTTTCTTGGCTCACTATTTAGATAAGCCAACTGTTGTATTGGCAAGTCTGTAATACAAAATTTGATTTGAAAAGTAGTGCTGGACAGCTAGAGAGAATGTCTCTCTCATCCAGCTTTATTTATATTTTGCATCCTGTGGCCATATATCTAAGAAGTGTATTGACTGTCATGTTGCGTGGACATACATGTTTATGTATACTACAGTTATCATGAATGTTGATGTCATCAGGAACTACATTCTTTGGCAAATTAAACTGTGAGTAATTAATTTTTGCCATAATTTTACCATGCAGGAAGAGTTCCAGCTTGCATTATTTAAAAACAGAAGGAAGGAAAATCTTTTCGCTAATCGGGTATCCATCCCCTTGGCAACCATTCTCATTTAGGTTTTGATATGTTACATGGTGATATTGCATATCATGTATTATCACATGCAGTTGTATTTACATGAAATGGACCTTGCAGATATTTGACCTTTTTGATGTCAAGAAAAGGGGTGTCATCGATTTTGGTGACTTTACTCGAGCTTTAAATGTATTTCATCCAAACATCCCGATGGAAGAGAAAATTGATTGTAAGTTGTTGCCCTTCTGTTTCATCCTGTCTGTGTACATACCATACCTCCACTTCCTAAAAGTTTGAACTGCTTGACAGTTTCCTTCAGGCTATATGATATGAACGGTACAGGGTTTATCGAACGGAAGGAGGTAATGTCTGGACTCACTTGGGTCTATGCTTTTGCACATGTTCTCTAAATTTTGAGATCTTGTTGAAATTTACTGAAATCATCCTACAGAAGAAATATGTGTGGCTGATAATCCAGTAGCGTGTACGCTTATGTACTATTGAAATAATATAAGTTAATACATGCAATAATATACCTCCTATGATCCTATCCTTCATTTTTCAGCTAAAACTTCTATTGTAATCCTCCTGTACAGGTAAAGCAGATGTTGATTGCTCTTCTAGGTGAATCAGAAATGAGATTGTCTGATGAAATTATTGAGACAATCTTGGACAAGGTTTTGGATGTTTCATAACAAAATGAGATACTTTTTTTGGCTTATAACAGAAACAGTGACTTATGTGGTTAATGATGACAGACATTTTCAGATGCTGATACAAATCAGGATGGGAAAATAGATAGAACAGAGTGGGAGAATTTTGTCTCTAGGAATCCTTCCTTGTTGAAGATAATGACTCTTCCATACCTCAAGTGAGTATGATAGAAAATAGAAATTCAGAAACATTTTGCCGCAACTATATTTATTTTTCCACGCTCAAAGTGATTAGTGACGTATCATTCCAAAAATTAGTTGAGGCCTGTGCTTTGAAAATTTAAGGTAATTGAAGCAATGATCTTTGGTAATGTAAGCATGAATGAAATTAGAGGGGTAAATGGGGGCAAGATATGCACAATTCATTGACTTCTAAGTGTGTGTGGGGCTAACTAGTGCTATATAGCTGTGACAACCACATTTTATTAACTGCTAGGAGTAAATGTTTATATGACCTATAGTTTTATGTGTCATCTGAAACATGTGAAAAGTGGTTTACTGTATAAAGGCTGCAGCTTCTGGAACCCTCTCTGTAGATGTTTGATGCCATTGTGGTACATTTAACTGAAAGTTGTTGTGGAGTAGACCACTGGACGGCTTAAAAACATTCTTGCATTCTTTGCATGAACATTTGATTTGAGGCAACTAAAACCCGTGCTAATCATTTTGCTTGACATTTCAGGGACATAACAACCACATTTCCCAGCTTTGTATTTAATTCCGAGGTTGATGATCTCGTCACATGACCTCGGTTCTCTTACAAATGTACAGTTAACGGAAAGAAAGAGCTTTCTTTTTGAGGTAAAAAAAAAGCAGAAGATTGCAGGCGGTACTACTAGCAAGAATATCAAATTTGCTGAAATAGTACATATCACGCGTGATGCTGTAGTTATGCAAGACATTAGCCTTGTTTTTTTTTCGTGTTCTTCATTGGGTTGAGAGTATGCAGAGATGTAACGATTTTCAAGTTTACCAGCGTTCGGTATTTATGTATGTTTGTGAACTGCAATTCGTAAGTGTTTGACACAACTTATTCCTGTCACAAGTAGAGCTGCTGCAATGTTTTTGTTTCTTCCAAAATTTATCCTGCTGTTGCCCCCAAAAAAGAGGGGGGTTATTGATCTCTATTTTGGACCACTTCCCTGAGGTGCAGTATGTGATGGATTTCAATCAATTGTAGAAAAGCAGCTGCTGAAAGTAGTTTCTTGTGGTGAACACATGCTTTGATGTGGAACAAAGTGGCCTAAGACTCTAGCACAATAGAATGCTGTAATGTATTACACAAGGCAGAGGATATGTACCGATCCATGTGTCTCCCTGTTTCTTGAGCTATCTGAAATCTGAATGTCTGGAGTGCATGATCTCACAGCTCTTTGTTTGGCTTCGTTATGCACACGCGCCTTGCAGACCGAGCAATATTCTGTTCCTGGGTCCAAATTTACAGAGAAAATACAGCAAAACAAGGGCAAAAAAGGATCAAGAATGCCACATTTGCAAATTAGGAAGTTAACAAAGACCTATTCTGATTTTTAAAAAATCCTAGTAAGTCCGGATCAATGTCCAATAGAAGAAGGTATCTTGATGGGCTTGGCCCATGCAGTAGAGAAGTATTTGGGCTACTTCTGAGCCCAACAGCCGACACTGGGGACCAGAACGAAATCCCCTAAACACCCCCGGCCTCCGCGACAGAAAGAAGCGGAGTAAAATATCTTGCAGAGTTGGGGCGTCCTTTTTGCGGGCAACCCCCGGGCAAGTGCTGCAATTACATCAGCCGCCCACCCACTTCACACTCACGCCCACGGGCTCTCTCTTCTGTCCGCTTCGTCTTCTCTTCGATCCCTCTCTCTCTCTCTCCCCCCTCTCGTCTCCTCGTTCCCCCCACCCGCGCAGCCAGCGCCGACCTGCCTCGGAACCCGCGAGCCCCGAGGCTTCACCGGCAGCGGAGGCTCCAGCCGCCGTGGGGACGAGCGGCGCGTACAGGGATCGGGGATTCGGCGGCGCCGCGGAGATGGACCGGAAGCGCATCAAGGAGGTGCTCGAGAAGCACATGGTGGAGAGGCCGTCCCCGTCCACCTCCAGGGGCGCGGCCAAAGAGAGGGAGCGGCTCGCCGCCGGGAAGCTGCCGGCGTCGCTCGCCAAGGCCGGGAAGGTCTCCGATGGTGGTGAGAATCTAGTCGTTCGCCAAGCTTTGTTGTTCGTTTTGGGTGGTGATTTGGATCGTTGGGCATGTAGTGCTGCATTGCCTGCTTTGGTTAGACGATGCGGCTTCTGTTATTCTACGGGTAGAAATCATATGGTGAAATTTGGTGCCCTGTGATACCCGCCGCATATTTCAATGAATCCGTTTCCCCATTGGAGCGAGTTGCGAGAGAATGGAAGTTCACTGCATTGCCTGGAGAAGAAGTAGCTGAAAATTTGTTTTTTTTTTCCTTATTACTTTTCGTCTGACGTCTGTGCTTCGTGTAAATACCATGCTGTGTTGGTGATATTAGGATTTAAGTTTGTTTAAGCAAGAGCAATTGGCAAACGAGTGAGAAAATAAGTAAAGGGTTTTACGGAAAGTTGGCCTCAGTGGTATCCGGATTCATACCAGAACATATACTGCCACAAGGAAGGAAATCGAAGATAGTAGGTACAAAAATCTTGGATTGCCGAAGATAGAGGGGCAGATGGCCCAAAGGCTATTGAAAAATACAAGCCCTGATTTTTTTGCCTACCTAACTTGCATTTTCTGTTTTTGTATTACTTGCTTGTCTGCTAGAGAATGTTTTGATTTCTTTCTGGTATTTGATTTGCTATCAGTCATTTCAATCATATTTACTTGTTTGTTTGTCTGTTGGGCCAGTGGTGCTCTCAAGCTTCAGTCTTTTATCTGTGAGACTGTGGCATGATTTTGAAGACAAGTGAATAACTTGCTGGAGTATGATTTTATGTATAGTAGCCTGATAGGATTTACGCCATCTTTGTTAGGCTTCTTTTGGCATGAACAAAATGCCCCATGGAGAGTAAAGTAATTTCTCAGTGTAATGCCAGTGCGTTTGCTACATCATCTTATTGTTTTTGTTCTACAGGTACATGTTTTCTGTCATCTGTATGTTTTAGGATTGTTTTTGGTTACCCATACTGTAGGTTTATTCTATGTTTACATATTTTTGCCTATTTTAATATTTTATAGATGTCTCTTGGAACTTTTGTATGTATGCGGGCTGTAATGTACGATTCTTATAGTTATTTCAATCTATACGAGTAACAGTGCTAACTTCTTTACATCTCATGTATTACGGCTGAAGTGAAAAAGGGCATACTTGTAATCTTAAAGTTACAGTTAATTCCAACAGTTTGTTTGATAAAATTGCAAACAAGGAAATCAAGAAAACTATAGAAAGAATTGGTGTTCCGATCTTTGCATGCTTTCTGAAAAACAGAGGCAATCTATTTCACCTAAGCTTAAGCATTATGTCAAGTGTCAGTTGCCTGAGGCCACAAGGCACGAGCAAACACACAGGTATACCACTGATGAATAAGCAGAGAGGAAAAGAAAATGGGAAGAGTGTGCTGGGAGCAGGAAAAGCGTGGCTTTTCTATCAAAATTTTTCGGTTAGAAGGTAAGCATGTAGAACAACGCCAAAAAGAATAGGATGGGAACCTGGAGGAGCAAATGTGAGGGCAGCGTGTGGAATGCTATTCTGTTTGGGCGCTTTTGTGTGTAGAAGGCATTGGTTGATCTCACCTTTTGATTCCATCCAAAGACATTGGTGATTTCAGTTGTATCGGTGTTTGCTTGAGTGGGGCTGACATAAACTGATTACAGAATTGTGTAATTTTTTTCTATTGAATCAAAGAAATGACTGACTGTACTGACCAAACAAGGAGATATCAGCCGGTTCAATTCAGCTCTTGGTATTTTCAACATTTTCCTCACCCCTATATGTAGCTAGGGGCGGAACCTTAAACTATGGCATGGGGGTGGTATTAACAGAAAATGATACATATTATATTAGTATCGAAAGAAGAGGTTTAGATTTCCACCAAAAAAAAAATTGTTGGGGTAGCAGAGGATCAAATGCAGGACCACACGCTGTAGACTAGCATCTTAGCCATTTCAACAACATAGCTTTGTAAGATATACAAAACAATCAGTCTGCATTTATTGTTCCTGAAGGAACGGGGATGGCTGGATTGGGCAGCCGCAGGTGTTGTTCTGCCCTGGATGTAGCCATATGCAGCCTACAGGATTTTACCTCTGATTTTCTACTGAGCTGATCAGCTCTGAGCTCTGCCCATGGTTGTCGTCATGCCTTAGTTCAGGATTGAACACCTTTGACTCGGAAGCTATATAAACTCTAGGGAGTGTTATATCTTATATCAACTACTCTGTTAAATTCAGTTTTATGTGGAAAAACATGATGTATTTTTCTTTCTTTTATTCATGCAGCGATATACTTTATTTTGTTGTTTCTTGAATCTATATTAAACATGCTTTAAACTCTTGTCAGCCACTTGAAATTTCGTAATATTGTTTCTCAGTGTGTTACTTATGTAAACTGTTGCTTTACTGCATTAGCTGCAATTATGAATAAAATCTTTACTTTTTTAATTACTGGGCGCCTCTTAACTTTTTTTCTTCTTCTTTTGGCATCGCAGAGGAATTTGAAACTGACAGTGAAGATTCTGATGTCAGTGGTTCTGAGGGGGACACATCTTGGATTTCATGGTTCTGTAGCTTGCGAGGCAATGAATTTTTCTGTGAGATCGATGATGATTATATACAGGATGATTTCAACCTCTGTGGTCTGAGCAATCAGGTGCCATATTATGATTATGCACTTGATCTCATCTTAGACATTGAGTCTTCTAATGGTGAGATTGGTTTTTCTTAAGAAAGCTATGAATTTAGTAATATATACTAAATACACCATTGACATACCATTTGTTATTCTTACCATCTGTAACTTACATTTTTCGTACCGCCTACTTATTTGGTAACATTCTTTGCTTATTTACATCAATCTCATTTCCTATAGAAGCAAAATTCCAACAACGTGTGTGTATAACTCCTGTATTTAAAAATCTACAAATAGGTACTATTTAGGTGTGCTATGGAACTCGTCTAAGTGTGGCCATTTATGTGCAGGTGATGTGTTCACTGAGGAGCAAAATGAATTAATCGAGTCATCTGCAGAGATGCTGTATGGATTAATTCATGCACGATACATCTTAACCAGCAAGGGTCTGGCTGCAATGGTAAGCTGCCTTTTGATTGGCATTGAGAGATGCTTGCTTTCTTATCTCACCGAGTTACTAAATTACCCTGCTTTCTTTTGCTGCAGTTGGAAAAGTTCAAGAACTATGACTTCGGAAGATGCCCTCGAGTATACTGCTGTGGCCAGCCCTGTCTTCCAGCAGGGCAATCAGATATTCCTAGGTCGAGCACAGTGAAGATATATTGTCCAAAATGTGAAGATTTACATTATCCAAGATCCAAGTACCAAGGCAGTATCCTTTTGAACTTTTGTTTTATTGATGTTTTTAGCTAAGATATTTCCATCTCCCTCTGGTAAATCATAAGAGTTACAGGGTCCATTACATGCCTCTTTTTTTTTTTTCAAATTGTGATTTCCTTGATAACTGTCCTCTCAAACTACTGAAATATATCCCTTGTAATGAGTGTCATTATACTTTCTCTTAAGCCAATAGGCTGGTGTTACCTTGTTAGCCTGACAGAACAAAAAAGGCTGCTGATAGGGGATTAGTGATTCACATTTAACTTTTTTGTTGATTCATTTTTCGCCATGAGTCCTGCAATGGTAGATTCTTTTGGTAAATAGCCATGAATAGACATTTGTTTTGTAGTTACAATTATACTAGCATGAATCTTGTGTTGCTGTTCCGTTGCCCTTGTATATCCTTTACTTTGCCAAGACATTGACGGAGCATACTTCGGGACTACATTTCCACATCTCTTCTTGATGACGTACCCACACTTGAAGCCGCAGAAGCCATCGCAGCAATATGTTCCAAGAGTTTTTGGCTTCAAACTTCATAAGCAATCATGAAAAACTTATACGAGCAGATGCTGCTTGTTTTTACCTAGTTTTTAGGGAGGGGGACATTGTGGCCCGAAAATGTTGCGGCCTGTTGATGCGAGAATTCGTGAGCTCGAATCTTGCTGTAACTGCTGAGCAATTGTATCTGCTTTCTGGTGTTATTATTCTGTAATCCTAGATTTCCTCCCTTGATCAAGTTATTCCCATCTGCTTGTCTGCAGGTTATATATTATACGGATATTTCAGATGCCTCTGTTTCTGTGCCCTATTCTGATACATTTTGGTCACTCCCTGGCTAGTAAAATTTTCCTACCTTTCGGCTCGTTGCTTCGCAGTTGAATGCCTACAGGGTTTGTGGTTTGTCGAGCACCTTTTGTCTCAACATTTGTATGGTGGGCTCTCGTTCGTCTATTTCTGTTCAAGTGTGTACAGGGTTCACAATATCGAATTTCGACCTATTTTTCACCGGTCAAGACTCGGCAAAAACCGGTGGAAAATAGGAAGAAACTGAACTGTTTCGAAGTTAAATATCTTGAAATTGGCTGTTAAAAAGCGGTTAAAAAAATCAAAATTTGATTAATTTTCACCGTTTTTCAACCAGTTTTTGTCGAAAATCGGCAAATTAAGCGATGTCACTTTCCTCACTAATTTTTGACTGTTTTTATCGTTTTTTAACCGGTTTTATTTGATTTTCAACCAGTTTTAATCAATTTTCGGCACAATCAAGGAAAATTTGTAAAAATTCAAGAAAAATCAGAAAAAATGGAAAAAAAGTTTCATAAAATCTGAATAAATTCCATTTAATCTATAAAACACCTAAAAAAAATTACAATAATTTTTAAATTCATTTAGTACTTCTGAAAAATAAAAACAACAATTAATGAAAATGAGCTAAGATCCTGTCAGATTTTTATAAAAATTGACAAGCTTGATCATGCTCTGAAATTTTAATTGTATCATAAAGAGTGCCCAAGAATCATGTAGTAACATTTTCAAAAATATTAGACTTCATTTATTGCCCTAGAAAATCAAAAACAGAAGAGTATATACAAAGACAGTAGCACTATCAAAATTTTAGAAAAATATACAGGTCTGATCATTATCTGAAATTTTTACATAATTATTATCATTTCCTCAGGACCTTAGAAATTTTTTTCATAAATATGAGACTTCATTTAGCTTCCCTAGAAAATCAAAAAATAAAAGAACAAATACGAAGACAGCAACACTATCATAATTTTTTAAAAATACAAAGGTATGATAATCATCTGAAAATTTTATATCATCATTGATATTTCCTTATGACCTCACACATTTTTTTAAAAAAAATTATCACTTTTTAATAAACTTTACCAAATTTCCTGAATTTTTTTAATTTTAATTGGACTAGTTTACCAACCGATTTTAAATCTCGAGTCAGTTTGATACGGTCGAAAATCACAATTTTTAAGTGATTTTTGGAACCCTGAGTGTGCAACCATGGTATTTGTGCGAAGATTTCGCATTTGTGGTATGTGCTGATTTACTCACTGCGTGACTCTCTGAAGCTCCCAACTTGAGTCTGGCCTGAAAACACTTGTACATCTTGATAAATAACGAGGATTCGTCATTCATGAGCGTGTTTAGTCAACGTGTTCCTCAATTTTCTACGTGGTTAGCTCATCATCATACACAGTACCAGCGAGCATACGGTGCCTGTACCTTGTTTCCTAGACTGTAATATTGGAGTACAATCCTATTCTGATTTCTGATACTTGGATAGCTTAAATAATCATTAAACACACGTAGGCTCATATCATACCATGTCGTTCCTGTGGTCCTGTGGATAAGCATGCCGATGGAGTCGACTTGTCAGCATCACAATAATACGACGATTTCTTTTTCTCCGCAGAAGACCAACATTATTTATTTTTTCGTGCGAGGACCAATATTATTACATATACGGCGCTTCAAATTAATTTCAACAAAATTATTGCTAACAGTTTGATTTTTTTTTTTTGGCTAGAACAGAATTATTTGAAGGAATATTCTCTATCCGATTTTGCAGGGTCTCCATTGCTAACTCCGGCCAGGCCGGGGGGAGACGACGACCCGATCTCCTCTTAATTGCTTTCCTGCGTTTGAGACACAGATGGCAGGCACAGATCCGAGGCAAAGGCAAGCGAAGCACACGGAAATAGGGGAGGAGATAACGCCGGCGACTGGTTGCTATCTGCCTGTCTCCTTCCGATCCCTGTGCTGGTCATCTCCGGCCAGCACTTTTCATGTGCCTGCGACCCCATGCGAAAACTAATACTCCCTCCATTCCAAAATATAAGGCGTGGTTTAACTTGACATGGTCTCCTAAATTATACTTTGACATTTGATTTCTCTTATCCAATATCATTCATACAAACAAAATCACTATCATTACAAAGTACTTTTAAATATGAATTCAATGGTATCACTTTTATATAACAAAATTTTTATATAGTTAGACAAATCATTGGTCAAAGATTTTAAAGTTTGAATCTTGAAATGCGTACGTGCCTTATATTTTGGAATGGAGGGAGTATTCTCTTTGTCTTTATTTATAAATCTCGCTCTATTTGATAGAGCTCTAAATCCCAACTTTACTCGAAATCCGAAACTTATAAGCTAAAATAAAGTGAATTAACTTTATATTTTTGTCTAAAATGTAAACAAGATGACTCATCTAAATATTCTTAGGGGGTGTTTGGGACAGCTCTAACTTCACAAAAATCTGTGGAGTTGGTGGAGCAAGATATATCTAGCTTCAGAAAATTGTGGAGCTGGAGCTATGGGTACATTAAAAGTGTTTAGGTAGATCATCTTGTTTATATTTTAGATTAAAAATATAAACTTAATTTACTTTATTTTAGCATATAAATTTCAGCTCTGAGCTGGAGCTGGAATCTAGAGCTCTACCAAACAGGCCTTTAATATACTAACAATTCTAGCTCTACGGATCTAGTAGAGTTAGAAATACCCGGAGCTGGAGCTGTACCAACAACACCCTTATTCTCTTTGTTCAAATTTATAAGTCTTATTTTTTTAAATAATCTTGTTTATAAAAATAAATCTTCCATGTAGATTTAATAGGATCTTTCATTATATACCCCTATTTATTCTCTTTCAATCATATGCATTTATTCATTACCACCCACACAAAGTATACCTCTCATCTTTCAAAGCAATTAAGTGGGAGCAGATAAATTATTTTCTCTCATATCTTTCTTAATTTCAGCATAACTTTAATCTTAATCTTAGTGTAAAGTTAAAATATATCTTATATTTTTAGGTGGAGGAAGCATAACACTGCTGTTAGGTGTCTAGGAGTAATGGTGGAACAGTGTGCGCATGGCATGCTGAGTTGCTAGTCAATTTGTAATCCGTGGGTTTGATCATTTCTTTAGCATCTTTTCTCCCCTCTAAGTCGGGCAAAATAAACTACAAAAAGTAAATACATTTCTTTCCTGAGAGACGTCAGCTTGTATTAAGTTTTCTCTCAGCGGACCGCATAGCATAGCATGGTCCAAGTGCGTGACATATGCATTGTTGTTATCTTCTGAAGTACGTTAACTCCAAAGTACTCTAATTTAGCAATCAGACGTTCAATACACTGTTTATTCTGTCCGATGTTTCTTGTGATATTTTTTTAATATGTGTTACATTTTTGTTTAATGTGTGCAATATTTTTTAGAACGTCTGCAGCATCTGTTTACTATACAGATATTTCTACCGTTTATATTGTTATTAAAGGAAAATGTTGCACGCGTAGAAAAAAATGTTGTATGTGTAGAAAAAAAATGTTGAAAGCGTATCGAATGTTAGAACACAAGTCATTCTGTTTATCTAAGCATTCTCAATCATTTGCTTCTCAATTGGATTATAAACTAACGCGGCCTATGATGATAAGGAACACGTCAAAAGAGCACAAAAAAAAGCTTTTACAAAAAAAAAAGTATTAGCTAATGTTAGTTGTTGGCTATTTGATCCTGGTTCAATGCTGATAATGTAAACTTTATCTGTTTGGGTAACTTTTAATTAAAGTTCTACAAACTCTCCGAACCGATGGATTGAACATTTGCTCAGTGTAGATTGTGCTACAGGACACAACGGGAAAATTGTGCACGTCTATCAGCAAGATTAGCAGGCACCGATAATTAGGGCTAGGGCTACAATTGAAACAAATCTTCGATATTTAAACAAGCAAACCTTTTCCTAATCACCCTTAAATAAGTACTCCTATACTTGCGCTAAAAACAGAGAGCATAATCTATAGTCAGGGCCGGCCCAAAGGGGGGGGGGGGCAACCGGTGCGACCGCCAGGGGCCCCCAATTTAAGGGGCCCCTCAATTTAGGAGGGCTTCAGTCCATATAGTTTGTAGGTGTTAGCAGGCCAAACAGCCCATTATCATCTGATCAAATTAAGTTAGCAGTAATTACAAATCCTTAATTAGCGTTGCATGCAATGCAAAGGAAAATGCGATGGAGCATGCGGGGCCTGGGAGCATGGAGGGAGTAGCTAGTCTGCTAGTGAGTAGTGACGTTTTGTTTTTGGCCGGCCCATTAAATTACCGAGGCGACGACCAAGTCCAAGTGACCGACGTTTCATTTTCTATGGCTGCCGATCAGCCAAGCCCTGCTGTGCGAGTGCGACTTGCGAGACGCTCCGCGCCGCGCAGACACGCCTGTCCGCCGTTTCGACGTCTCATCACCGCTGCGGCCGGCCGAGGCGCTGACCCGGCGGCCGTCACGGTGTTCAGTGTTCTTCGGCGCCAACGGCCAACGACGCCTGCCTGCCCGACGCTCGAGCTCGAGGAGTACCAGAGTCCAGAGTAACCTCCGCGCCAGGTGTCTGCTTCGGTTTGTCAAAGCGCTCATTCATATGCCTGCTTCAGTTTGTTTTCGTGCATTCCATGCTACACTACGGATAAGTTAGGCCTTTCATTTTTTCAGCTCTGAATGAATGGTACTTCTTCAAATCAAAGAGATTAGCTTTGTCACTCTGAAATTTCCAATTTAAACACAATATTGGCGCCTCTCAAACGAAGTAATGTTCTCTATATTTAAGTAGTTCTCTCAGAGGAAAAGCCTTACAAGAAAGCCCCCACTTTAGGAGAGACATAACTTGTCCATTTAAATTTGTAGGAGTTGGTGAGATTGATTTTTATCGCAGCATTATGGTAGTGATGGCAATGTAGCGCGGGTGGGCTTGAAGGTGCATCTTGGAGGTTAGAGCTCAATTTAGTTGAATAGTGCATGAGTTTGATTATGTTTAATCTATCTTTTGGTTGTGACTTGTTCTCTACCAAGTTTATTATATATGAAAGATTCGATATTTTATCTACAATAATTATAGTATAATAAAAGGCCACTTGATTTAGCTTCTTACTTGCCCCAAAATCTTTGGAACGGTCCTGTCTATAGTGCTATTGACTGGTTCAGTTAAAACAATCAGCTTTTTATACGATGCAGTTTAAATAATCACTTTTTAAAATAGCTTTAAAGGTAATTCGATATAAACCAATGATTTGGTACATTAACTAAACGAGAGGTGATTCTATGTTTTTCTTTTTGACCGTTACACAAATATTAAAGCACGAATGAAGAGTAGATGGCAATTATTTACCTTTTCGTTTATTTTAAAATTTGTAACATTACTGTAACTAAATTCCATTACACAATGACACAGGAAAGGGAGACAGAAGGAAGGGGAAAAAAAATACCAGCGAGAAGACAGGGAGGAAGAGGAAGACCCGGAAAAATCGGTGCAGAACAGAACAGGAAGAAAAGCGTAAGGCGGCAGCCTCCACGCCCGCCCATGTCTCGACCTCCTCCTCCTCCCCGGCGGACACCACCACTCCCTCCTCCCTTCCTCTTCCCACACACATAATTCCCCACCCCGATCCCAATTAGATGCAACACCACCACCTCCCCGCCGCCTCACCGGGCGCGGCCGCCGACCCCCCGCCCTCCTCCGATCCCAACCACCCGCCTCCCCCTTCCTCCCTCCGCATCCACATCCCGTCCAGCCCCCACCATGCGCTCCCCTCCACCCCGCACAAGCGCCCCGTCATGACCTCCTCATCCTCCTCCTCCACCCCGACCAGGCCGTCGCCGTCGCCCTTCACCCCGCCGCGCCGCCGCAAACTCGCGCCCTCCGAGCCGGCGCCGGCAGCCGCGGCCGCGGCCGCAAGGCACCTCCTCCGCTGCCTCCACCTCCGGCTCCGCCTCCTCCTCCTCCTCTCCCTCCCCACCCTTTACTTCCTCTCACCCTCGCCCGCCATCCTCCCGCGCTCCCTCCTCGCCGACTTCCTCTCCGCCGCCGCCTTCTCATGCGCCCTCCTCCTCCTCCTCTGCCTCTCCCTCCCACGCCTCCCCTTCCCGCTCCCCTTCCCACTCCCGCTCCGCCGACCGCGCCGATCCCCCATCCTCTGGTCTATCGGCTCCTCGCCATCCGCCTCCACCTCCGCCCCCACCACCGGCCATTTCGTCCAGGTCTACAGCAACGGTGATGTCTACGAGGGCCAGTTCCACCGCGGACGGTGCACGGGCAGCGGCGTCTACTACTACTACATGAGCGGCAGGTACGAGGGGGACTGGGTCGATGGCAGGTACGACGGCTATGGGGTCGAGACTTGGGCCAGGGGGAGCAGGTACAGGGGACAGTACCGGCAGGGGCTCAGGCACGGGTACGGCGTCTACAGGTTCTACACCGGGGATGTGTACTCCGGGGAATGGTCCAATGGGCAGAGCCATGGGTATGGCGTGCACACCTGCGAGGATGGTAGCCGGTACATCGGGGAGTTCAAGAGAGGCGTCAAGCACGGGCTCGGCCACTACCATTTCAGGTTTGATATTGAACTTGTATTTTCTACGCTTCTAGAGATTTTTATGGTTGTTGTGAAATTGAGTTAAAATGTGCAACTACCTATCTGGCTAGTTACGATCCAGTTGTCATATAGATATAGCTGGTGCAAAATGTTTGTTTGCTAGTGTGGAATTGGGTTAAATGTGCGATTGTGTTAGCTATGGCATATGATGACTAAGTATATTGTAGATGTCTCATGGCTGTTTTCGGTGTTTTGCCCCAGTGATGATGATATAACCTATGAATTGCAGTTATATAGATGTTGCTTCAACATCAAAATGAAATCGATGAGAACATCAGATATACTATTAGGTTTGTATACTATGCAGTTATGTTATGTCAACTCAACTGTAGAAGTTCTTTTCACTTGAGTAGGTGATGCGTTAGTTGTGATAATATTGTTTCTGTTTATTCCTTTCTGTTGCATAGAATGCTTCTTTTGATTAAAGCAAAGGGCTTTGGTTAGATTGTTGTTTACAAGAGAGAGATGAGATGGTCAGCTGGTTCCCTTTATAAAAGATCCGATGTAGATTTTGCTACTTGAGGTGGAATCTGAAAAGGGTGTAATTTTAGTACGAGGCTAGTGCCCAGCAATTCCCCTGTCTTTTTACCCCTGTCCTTCTCATGAATCGGAATCCAAGGTAATCCTTTACGCTCGTTCGCCCCATATCGTTAGGTAGCAGCAAAGCTATTGATCAGACAGAGCAGATAATTAACTGGAGAAATGAAATGCAGTAGTCTGTAGAGAAGAGAGATACCGCTATCACCTCAATCTTTTAATATTTGCCAGTTTTTTATCAGAAGGCAGAAGCAGTGCCTGTTTGAGCATTTTAGACATATATACTGTGTGCCTTTTTTCTTCAGTGAGATCCTAAATCAAGTTAAAACTAGTGATAATTTTCCTGATTATGGTGGTGGCCCTTTTGATGAATGGGTAGGCAACTAATATATGGATATCCCAACAAGGTTTTGAATCTAATTCTTGGAATGATCTGCCAGCATGTTCACCTGTTTCAGTTGTGTGAACTCCATTTCTGCTTGACTAATTCAAATCTTGTTAGGAACTTATCTTGTGCAAATTTGTACTGCTCAAGCTGTTATTTTTGTTCTTGATTTACTTATTTGGCTGCAGTTAGTTATACTTTCTACTTTGGTGTCCTTAAAATCATAGAGATGTTTTTGTTGTGAGCTCTCTCTGTCTTGATCGTTTGGCTTGTTAAGTTGTATCCATAATTCCATATTTGCCTATCCAAGTGGTGATGTTCTGACATGGAAAACAGGGTTTGCTGTTGGTTTTGCTTCTGTTAAATAGTTCTTATAAAGCTAAATATATATTTTTCCATTGTTGAAGACCCATTTTATCTATGTTGGTACACTTGCATAGTGCATGGGTATAGAGTAGTTGTTGGTACCTGTAGTTGTCAGCTCATCTTTAATGCAAGCAGTCTTTGGTAGCAGTAATACACATTGATAGTCTTTCTTGTTGGTTATGTTGCATCTGTGTTCATCTGAACTTTATTGTCTGCAATGCAGTTTATTTTAATTATCCATTCTCTTTTATTAGAGTTGGTTTCTTGGAGTAAGGGCATAGCCACATCATTGAGCTCATTTGTTACAAGTTTTGTCCATATTATTTGCTCAATTTATATATGCATGTGCATTCCAAAAATATATTAATTCGCTGTTGTATTATCTTGTTGTCTGATTTGTTATGGGCTATATGAGTCATCATTGCTTGCATCGTGGTCTGTTTGTATTTGGAGGCCCTATTTTGTTGTCATCTATGTACTGGCTACATTTAAAATACCATCTCTATAGCTATTGTCTTTCCACTTTCATTTACCAGATTGCTAATTTGATAGTATGTTCAGTTTTGCAAATTTCATGACATAGCGTATAAAATTGTATGTGATGCTTGCTAGTTATACTGTGATGTTAGATAGTATTTCTGTTTATATCTCCCTTGATCTTCCTTTTCCTTTTTTTTTGTCTTTTTCCTTTCATGCTTTGTTCTTCGTTATGGAGTCACTTTGAACTGATGCATGTTTAGGTTGCAATATGTTATCATGATGCCTTTGTGCTAGTCTATCCTGGTCCAGAAGTGTTTGTTTGTTTGTTTTTTATTTTTTGAAAAATTACGATTCAGCATGCTGTAAAATTGATATTGACTTGAGCTTTGAACTAACATTTTGTGAACTGCTGTTAAGGAATGGCGACACCTATGCTGGAGAGTACTTTGCTGATAGAATGCACGGTTTCGGAGTCTACAGTTTTGCCAATGGACATAAATACGAGGGAGCATGGCATGAGGGCAGAAGGCAGGGTTTAGGCATGTATACTTTCAGGAATGGAGAGACACAAGCAGGGCACTGGCAAAATGGAGTTCTTGACACATTAAGCACCCAAAATATTATCCCTGGGTCGCCCATTGCTGTGAACCATTCCAAGGTCCTCAATGCAGTGCAGGTAACGTGCCTGGAGACCACCGTTAATTTTCAGAAAGAGTCTTTCCTCCCATGATGTTCGATACAGCTGTAGTTGCTGATTTCTGATTATGTTGCACTCCCAGGAGGCGAGAAGAGCTGCAGGGAGGGCCTACGATGTCCCAAGAGTAGATGATAAAGTGAACAGGGCCGTTGCCGCAGCTAATAAAGCAGCCAATGCAGCCAGGGTGGCCGCCGTGAAGGCTGCACAAAAACGCATCCCCAATAATGGCGATGATCTACCATTTTCAGTAGTGTGAGAATGAGGCCAACATAAGGTTGGCATGAAGCTGCTTCGTGATGTCATCGCAACACCAATTGCCCGACAGAACCTTCCATATCCCGATAGGGAAAGTTGCTCCACCACCGGGCGTGGCGACACCTGAGTGACTGCCGTTGCAGCAAAGCTTCGGAAGCAGAGTTTTCCGCCATTCCTTCCATATATCCTTGTTGTGTCTTTTGTGACGCGGCAGAACTCCTGCGCTGACAGCTTTCCATTGTCGAAGGCAACTGATTGAGGCCAGTAGGTTTCCCCTGCTTTTTCTTTAGTGTAATACTCATCCTATGTTAGAGATATGATGATGTACACCCAACACCAGGAGACCAAAACATGTTTCGTTTGTCTCTCTCTCACTTTAAGAATGTATAGAACCTACATGTTTCTTGGTTTCGGCCGTTCTGGTTGGAGAAATCGGATGCCGCCCGCCATTGTCTGTACCCTTGTACCAGAACGCATAAAGATATCATCATGATCACGAGTGCCTCCTGCTGTTTTGGTGGTTGATGTGTTACTGTAAATTGGAGTATCACTACTACCACCAGGAGTTATTTATTATGTTGCGAGTCAATACCATTTGCCAAAACGAGAATCTGGGCTCACGGAATAATTGTTCATTAAGAAGCATTACATCAACATCTTCAAAGAAGGAAATCATTTGCATCCAAAGCTTGACGTAGCATGCGCGGCGGCTTATTCCGGATACCTGTGAGCAACTTCACCAAAACTTTAACACGAACAAGAATGCTTTTGGATAAACTCTCAATCAGTGTATACACATTTCGCCGCCGCCTGAACATTCATCGCCAAGAAGCCAATACAACCCATATCTCGCCGCCTGCCTTCTATCTGTGTTCCCTTGTCTTTATATACCCCAACGCCACATCCTATTGTTACTTGCTAAGCCAGTCTGGGCCGAATATGCGAGCATTGGGCTTGTGGACTCGCTTCTTCAGCCTAGTTGGGCTTTCCAGCTTTGAGCTTGACGTCGACGCTTCATGCTTCTGTCTTGGCGCCATATCATCTGAAGTTGGTCCCTGATCCTGATGCCCAGGCAGTATGTTGACATCCGCTCCTCCTTGACCGCCGGCTTGACCCCAAGCTGGCGCTTCTGGAAAGCTGTCTTTGATCGCTTGTTCATCCTCCCAGGTTGCCATGGATGCCGGTCAGCAAGACCAATGCACAAGCAATTGTGGAATCACTTTTCCCGCACGACGAGAAAGCCGATGATCCAAAACATGTAAAGGAAATTGTAGTGGATGATCCAAGTCAGGAATCTGGTCGCTGACCTAGCGTTGAAGTCCTTTGGCCGGTTTGAGAAGGGACACATGAAACACCGGGTGGATGGAGCTTGTCATTCGGCAATGAAGTTCATACTGTGACGGCGTTGATCTTATGGGACGATAGGATAGGGCCCGAATTAGCGAAATGCCAATTTGTAATTTGCTCTAGGCGCCACAGATGTTTGAGCATAAGGTTGAATCTTGACGTAGACCATGTCGCCAACCTCAAAAGTACGCTCTGATCGATGCTTGTCGGCTTGGTGCTTCATGCGCTGCTGGGCACGTTGAAGATGGAGTTTGACCAGCGCATTCATGTGGTGACGCTGATCAATCCATTCCTGCAGATCTGGACTAGTGCAAACTTCATTAGAAGCAATGCCGAAATGGTTAGGAGCATGGCCATACAAAACTTCAAATGGAGACATTTTCGCCGAATGATAGCATGTATTGTACCAAAATTCTGCTAAATAAAGCCATTTCAGCCATTGCTTAGGGCAAGCATGCACAAAACAGCGGAGATACCCTTCCAAACATTGATTGACCCTCTCAGTTTGTCCGTCCGATTGCGGATGATAAGCAGTGCTCATATTTAACGCAGTGCCAGATAAGCGAAATAACTCTTGCCACAAAAGACTAGTAAACACCTTATCACAATCGGACACGATCGCTCGGGGCATGCCATGTAATCGATAAACATGAGTCATATAGGCTTGCGCTACTGACATTGTTGTAAATGGATGAGCTAAAGGGATGAAATGAGCAAATTTAGAAAACTTGTCGACCACCACCAAGATACAATTGTATGAGTTAACGCGAGGCAGTCCTTCGATAAAATCTAATGTCACGGTTTGCCAAGAATGTGTAGGTATAGCAAGAGGTAGAAGGAGACCAGGATACTTAGCTCGATCTGGCTTAGATTGTTGACAGATAGGGATGGCAACGGGTCCGGGTACCTCCGGGTCCAGTCTCCGTGGACCCGGACCCGAGACCCGAAGTTTGGACCCGGACCGAAGTCGACCACGGTCCAAACTCGACCTGCACCGGACCCGTGGTGCGGACGAACGGTACCAGACCGTTTGAATCTGCATGCTATCGCGTGCACGCGAATGGACCTGCCTCCGTGTATACTTAGACTGACGTGTGGGGCTTCTCGGTATGGGGTGAATGAGTGTGGGGTGTCTCGATCTTAGCAGCACTTCGCTTCCTGAGCTTCTCGGTACGGGGTGAATGACTATTGACTGGCAGGTTTCACTTTGGGTTGGTGGAAGGACAACTGGTCCTTTGACTAGAACGAGCTGGAAGCCTGGAAATAAAAATTGAAACGAAGGACACTGGTCCTTTGACTAGACAGGTCCTTTTTCTCTTCACGCTACATGGTCGAGCCTCTGACTTGCTCTGGCAGTAAACAAACGAGACTTGCCTCAACTCGGTCCGGGTTCAGGTACCCAGGTCCAAAATGAGACCGGACCGGACCAATTCGGACCGAAATAATATACCCATGAGTCCAAATTTGGACCAGACCGGACCATCGGGTTGGTACCATGAATACCCGGACCCATGGGTATTTTTGCCATCCCTATTGACAGATAGCACAAGTGGTAACAAAATGATGAATCATTTTCTTCATAGCTGGCCAAGCAAAAAGGTTCTTGAGACAACAATAGCTGAATGTCCCCCAAGGGCACTGCCATGAAGGGTTTGCATTAGTTTCTGTTGGAGAGTGGAATTATTGCCAATCCAGACCCGGTTCTTGAACCTGATAATGCCATCGTGAAGGCTGAAATGAGGCAGTTCCTGTCCAGTCGCCAGCGCAGCTAGAATATTCATTGTAGGATCTTGGTTATAACCTTGCAACACTTTCTCCATCCAAATGGGTTTACTGATGGACACCGCAGAGGTCGCCAGACACGTTTGATCAGCATCACAAGCGAAATCTGGACGCCGGGAAAGAGCATCGGCCACCCGATTCTCGTGTCCTTTCTTATATTGAATGTTGAATTGAAGTCCCAACAGTTTGGTAAGAGCTTTCTGTTGGAGAGGGGAGGTGACGCGTTGATCCATGAGATGTGTCAGACTTTGATGGTCTGTTTTAATCACAAAAGGTGCATGCTGTAAATATGGTCTCCACTAATCAACAGCGAACAAAATGGCCAAAAATTCTTTTTCGTAAGTCGACAATCCTTGGTTCTTAGGACCTAGAGTTTTACTGATAAAAGCGATGGGATGATTGCCTTGTTGTAATACCGCTCCAATGCCTTTGTCACTGGCGTCGGCTTCAACCACAAAGGGTAAAGAAAAATTAGGCAAATACCAAAACCGGAGCGTAAACAAGAGCCTGCTTGAGAGCGACAAAAGATTGTTGAGTCTTTGTCGTCCATATAAATTGTTGTCCCTTTTTAAGTAAATTGGTCAAGGGTTTGCTGATGAGACCAAATCCCTGCACAAAACGCCTATAGTATCCGGCCATTCCCAAAAAGCTTCTGACATCTTTCACACATTGAGGCACTGGCCATCGGTTGATGTCTTGAACCTTGGAAGGATCAGTGGCGACACCACCAGCACTGATCAGGTGTCCCAGGAATTCTAATTGCGGTTGAGCAAAACAACACTTGGAGAGCTTTAAATGCAAGTGATGCTGACTGAGGAGACTGAACACTTGCCTCAAATGGTTGATATGTATTTCCAACGTGGGACTATAGACCAGCACATCATCAATGAAGACTACAACACATTTACGCAATAATGGAGCCAAGACAAAATTTATGAAGCCTTGAAAAGTGGCCGGTGCTCCAGTCAATCCGAAAGACATGACCTTGTACTCAAAATGTCCATTATGAGTCTGGAATGTTGTTTTATATTCATCGCCTTCTTTGATCCTGATCTGATGATAACCGGATCTGTGGTCTAGTTTAGAGAAAACGGTTGCACCGGATAACTCGTCCAACAATTCATCCATAATGGGCATGGGATATTTGTTCTTCATCGTGTGTGCATTTAATCTTCTGTAATCAACGCATAATCGCCATTCCCCATCTTTTTTCTTGACCAAAAGAACTGGTGAAGCAAAAGGGCTGGAGTTATATTGAATGATACCATTGTCGAGCATCTCCTTAACTTGCTTCTCGATTTCATTCTTTTGTTGAGGAGTGTAACGGTAAGGTCTCAGGCGAAAAGGTTGAACTCCCGGCAATAAAGGAATGGTATGATCACAGGCTCTCCGTGGAGGTAAACCCTTTGGTGCTTGAAAAAGATGCTCAAATTCTTTGACTAGTTGGTCTATACCGGGTGATGTCCATGGCCGAAGGATTGTCCAAAGCGCAAATCTCCAACAAATGTTCCACTGCATCTTGTTTAAGTAGTGCATATAACTGGGTACCACCGATGACAGGGCATCTATCAACAACCGGAGTCACACCTTGTAACTTGACTTTCGGATCTTTATAGGAAAAGGAAAGCGTCTTGTGAACCCAATGAATTTCCATAGGGCTGAACTCTTCAAGCCAATCCATACCAAGAATAATATCATAACCACTGAGAGGCAATACTCTGAGATCAGAAACGAAGTCATATCCTTGACAAAGCCAACCACAATGAGGAATAACAAAATTGCAAGTTAAAACTCCACCATCTGCCACTTTGACACTAACCGGGCTCTCCATCCTCTGAACTCCTGGCATAAGAGGTAACAGGTGACTACCGATGTAACTGCCAGAACTACCTGAGTCCACCAACATGAGTACCTCTTGGCAATGCACCGAACCCTTGAGACGGATGGTCTTACCACCCTCAGAACCTGACACGGCTTCGCAAGAAATGGCCAGCAGCGGATGTTCTGCTATTTCGGATCTCTTCACTGATCTAGGAGACTGCGGGTTTTCTGTCAGTACATCTTCTTCAGCTTCTTGTGCTAATGCCCACATCTCTTCCACCACGTGCAACGGTACTGTTGTGGCACAGCGATGAGTGTGTCCCCATCTTTCCCCGCATTTATAGCATAAGCCCTTTGCCTTGCGATATGCCATTAGCGCTGCCATACGATTGTCGGAAGGTCTTGGCCGAGCAGTAACGGGTGGTTTCTTGTCTTCTGTGGTCATATGCAAAGTTGATTTGGACACTGGCGAAGGAGGAATAGGCATTGGCATTGGCCGATTGAAAGACCTCCCAGATACGGCAACGTCAATACGCCGACCATCACGCCGTGGTTGGACCATCAAAACGTCCTCCTGCAATAAAGCGAGAGAGCTAGCAGTATCTAGATCTTTTGGACGTTGGATAAGAACAACAGATCGAATTTCATCTTTCAAACCATCCACAAATCGGGCAGTCAGAAAATCATTGTGCAAAGTATTGTCATAAGCTAGTAGTTGATGCACCAATGTGTCAAATTGTTCAATATATTCAGACACACTACTAGTTTGGTAAATATGGAAAAATCGACGAACCAGAGACCCGTGCTGATCCCGACCAAATCTGTTAGATAAAGACAGACCTAGCTCTTCCCAACTCATATTTAACACCTTATTGTCCATCGATTGTAACCAGAAAATTGCCGGACCCTCAAAATTCATGGTAGCCAACCGAACCCACATGTCCTCCGGAACAGAGTAGAATTCAAAGAAATTCTCACAGCGTTTTTTCCATAATTTTGGATTTAAACCATCAAAAGTAAACCGATTTGGGGCAAATTTGCTCCCAGGCTTTGAGCCATAGATGGAATAGTAAATGCTGGAGAAGGACTCGATTGAAATTGACGCTAGTTACGGGAGTATGAAAATGGATACTGGTGGGAGGAGGCACTGTATGCGTCTCGACCTAGCGCCGCGCGACGGTGGAAATGAAGATCGCGATGGCCATTTGGCCCGGACGTCACTGTAAGAGGCGATCCTTCCAGGTGAGCGGAAGGAGACGTCCCCGGTTCTCCCTTGGATTGAGTCGAAACGAAGGGCAATTGCTCCAGGACTTGCCCGACTTGTTGCCTCAAATCGGTAACGGAATTATGTAAATCCGCCACTCGGGTCTCCACTCTTGGCTTCCAATTTTCCAACTGCTCATGATCTTCCGTCAATTTCTTCAAAGAATCATCAACCCGACGGATATATTGCTGCACATCGGCAACCATTGCCCGAGTTTCTTCCTCCTCCTTGCTATTTTCCTCCAGTTTGGCGAGGATAGTCGCGAGTGGATCATCGACTCGAGGCGGCGCCATGGTTCCTGATCGCACCTTCAGGTGGGTGAAGTGATCGTGCTCCGCCGCCAGGACGAGGATCTTCCGAGGAACCGGCTCTGATACTAAATGTGAGCAACTTCACCAAAACTTTAACACGAATAAGAATGCTTTTGGATAAACTCTCAATCAGTGTATACACATTTCGCCGCCGCCTGAACATTCATCGCCAAGAAGCCAATACAACCCATATCTCACCGCTTGCCTTCTATCTGTGTTCCCTTGTCTTTATATACCCCAACGCCACATCCTATTGTTACTTGCTAAGCCAGTCTGGGCCGAATATGCGAGCATTGGGCTTGTGGACTCGCTTCTTCAGCCTAGTTGGGCTTTCCAGCTTTGAGCTTGACGTCGACGCTTCATGCTTCTGTCTTGGCGCCATATCATCTGAAGTTGGTCCCTGATCCTGATGCCCAGGCAGTATGTTGACAATACCTTTGCGAAAAAGAAAAAAAAAGAAAATTCTTCCGGTACCACTTCCTGTACTACTGAGTAGCAACACAAATTGTCACCGCAAAGTTAAGTCAAACTGCCTCAGCTGAACTCCAACCAAATCATCACTTTGCTAGTTTCATAGCGAATTTGGCCATTGCAAAAATAGTTCTATCCTCGACTGTAGAAATGCTTTCTACTGGAAAGTGATATACAAAAATAGCTCCATTTCCAACTGCGAAAGCGTCGGAAGGCTTTTCTGCGATCGTGGATGCGGCTATTTTTCTAATTATGGTCGTAAGAGGTTCATGGGGCTGGAAAAGGGAACATTTCGACTCCATGCTCATTTCAATTCCATCATGTTCTAGTTTCATTCCAATTTTTGTCAGGATTTGCGAACGGCGATGCTGCCGGAGGAACAAGATTTTGCAAGAGCGTAGGACAGGTGGTCAAATGCGGTCCTCGAAATTAACGTATGCGACTACACGTGTGGTGATGTGTGTACCTGTGCCGTGCGTCCACCTTGCCATAAAGAGAAATGCACTGCTTAAAATCTACGTATGCATCTACCTCAGCGCAACGCCTACATATTACTTAGTCAGAGCCATTGATCACGCGATCAACGGCAGGAGTTGAAAATTGGAGCACCGTGCAGCGCACAATGCATTCCTTCGAAAAGAAGCAAAAACGAAACGCGGAAACGAACGAGACTACGAGAGGCGACCGAGAGGCTACAGGCGCCGTACGCAGGCAGGCGCAGGACAACCATCATAACGACTCCGCGCGCGGGCAAACCGAATAGACCATACACCAACCAATCCACTCGGATATCCCCTCCTCGTCGCCCTCGCCGCCGGCGACTCCGTCCGTCTGGTCGCCCTCCGCCGCCTGCGCCCAGGCGAGATGATGACGCTGATCGACTGCTCCGGTTGCCGCACGCCGCTGCAGCTGCCGCTGGGGGCGCCCTGCATCCGCTGCGCCATCTGCGGCGCCGTCACCCACGTCGCCACGCCCCCGCCGCTCGGTCCCGGCCACGCCGACCCCAGCCGCGGCGCGGGGGCCTAGCCGGCGTGGGGCCCGCCTCCCCCGCCGGCGCACGGCCGGAAGCGCGCCGTGGTCTGCGGGATCTCGTACCGGTCCTCGCGGCACGAGCTCAAGGGGTGCATCAACGACGCTAAGTGCATGCGCCACCTCCTCATGACGCGATTCAACTTCCCCGACGACTCCATCATCATGCTCACTGGTAACTCCGCACTACACCTCCGCGTCGATTGAATTTTGAATTTGTTATCCGCAATTTCGGGTTAGATCCCCGTCCGTCTGTAGGGATCTGCATGTTGACGCGATTGTTTTTGGATCGAGGACTAGGGTTAGGATACGTTGGAATAAGGGAATTGGCGAAGGCTTTGCATTTAAATCCGTTTTCTGCATCCTAGTTTTTTTGTCTTGAGATGAATAGGCAGGGAGGGGGGGAATGGTATTTTGTGTGGTTCATATCGAAAGTGTATATAAGAATTAGAGGCTACTGAAAATAAACTACTTGGGGTCACATGAATGAGTATTTCGTTCGATTTCGTTGGAGAGAAATTTAGTTTAGCTCATCAGAAAACTGACGTTTTGAAAAAAAGAAGCAGCCGAATGTGGGTTGGTTTGACGGACCATCTAGAATGATCAGTTGTTTAGGTCAAGTTATGTGAAGCAAGATAAGATCGGAAAATTGGTTTGGTTTCCACTAATATTGTCGTCAGTCATGAGCTTCTGTTTGTACATTTTGATTTTTAGTCACTAACTGGAAATAATCTAGTGAAATGCAAATGCCAGAGGTGATTATATGGATCATGGGAGCTTGCCAACTTCTCTTAAAAAATTTGGTGTTTTTACAGTTCGTTTTTTTCTCTCCAAAAGTCGAAATCATTTGAAGAAAAGGAAATGCAATTCCACAATTGGGAACTTTCCAAATTGGTTCTACAAGTTTTGGATGGTATTTATGTTAAACATATTCTATTCTTCTGCGACCTTTACATAATTCTCGCTGGGCAATGCTTCATGATGACTCCATCTTGTTTTACTATTGAACTCTTGATCTCTAGCATATTCTTTTGTCTAAATGTAAAGGCTGCATGCTTCTAGCTTTGCTTGTTGTCAAGCTGCTCCTGTGGAGTTAGATTGTCCACTCAATGTATCATTTCCAATATAAGAAATTTGATAATCAAACTTAAGTAGCATGGTCTTCAACCTTTAGTATGTCACACTTGTTCCCCAGTCTCACTTGTGTTTCTTCCAAAAATTGGCTACTGTACTGTTGAGATCAAATATAAACAGCATTTCAGAAAGATATGCATTGCTTAATTATATAGAATATGCTCATAATATGACATGCTGTTACAATGTTACATTAGATACAGTTTAGCTAATCTGGTGAGTGTAAAATTTTGATTGATTAGAAACTTTCTGGTATATAACGTTGGTTTTCTGATGATCTCTACTGCATTTCAACTCTGGAACCAGCCATAACCCTGTACATTTGATTACTTTCTTGCTTTGCAGAAGAACAAACCGACCCTTACAAAATTCCAACGAAGCATAACATAAGGATGGCCATGTATTGGCTTGTACAAGGTTGTCAACCTGGAGACTCGTTGGTGTTTCATTATTCTGGCCATGGAGCACAACAAAGAAACTACAGTGGAGACGAAATTGATGGGTTGGATGAAACCCTTTGCCCATTGGATTTTGAGACACAGGGAATGCTTGTGGATGATGAGATAAATACCGCGCTTGTTAGACCACTTCCGCATGGAGTTAAACTTCATGCACTCATAGATGCTTGTCACAGTGGGACTGCACTTGATTTACCTTTCCTCTGCAGAATGAACAGGTTCATTTATCTTGTAAATGCTCTATTTTCTCTCTTGGCATGAGAAGTGAGAACTTACCTGTTTCTGAACATAATGTGAATCTTATCATTCTGTGAATCTCATTTCCTGAAACTAACCTTGCAAGATACATATTACATGTGTGAATGTCATGTGGCCTAATTATATTTAAGCACAGGATGGTATGATTTTGGCATCCTGCTCAAATATTCCACTGGATGTCAATATTAGGACAGCACCAGTGAGCTAAAATTTTCTTTGCCAACTATGTGACTGCCAGTAGCTGACCTCTTATTTCTTACCTAAAATATCCAAATGAAATTGAGAATTAAGTGTTATGTGATTGTCATTTTTTGGCAAAAGTTTTGGTGTCATATTATTTACTGCCCCATAACCTTTTTCACACCTTATTCCAGCCTTAGCAATTTATGCTCAGTTAAATTGTTCTTGTGCATCAGTTAAAATTTGATCTAGCCTAGGATAGTGGTGTACTTATTGGAGGCTAAATTTAACCTTGTGTTTTGTTTCATTAGGTTTTGTTTTGACTAGCATAGCTCTACACAACATTCTGTTTTTGATGGAAATATCTTCAGCTAATGTTTCTTATCTATTTTGATACAGGAGTGGGCAATATGCATGGGAAGATCACCGGCCGCGATCTGGTGTCTGGAAAGGCACTAGTGGTGGGGAAGCTATTTCATTTAGTGGTTGTGATGATAATCAGACATCTGCAGATACTTCAGTAAGTTGAAACTGATTTCTTCTCTGTAAAGTGAGCTGTGATTATAATGTATATGTGCTATTCTTCTACAATTATCAGGTGAATTTGTTTAAAAGATAGTTTTAGCAAGAATTCCATTGGCAGACCGTGCTTTCATACAATTTTTTCACTATTCTTTTGAATAGGTTTTGTTTTCCTCTGCTTTAACATGTGATTCATTTGGAATTTCTCCAATCAGGCTTTGTCAAAGATCACTTCGACTGGTGCAATGACATTTTGCTTTATCCAAGCTATTGAACGTGGGCAGGGCACCACCTATGGGAGTATCCTGAACTCCATGCGTGCGACAATACGGAACACAGGTGACTCAATGGGTGGAGGTGATGCTGTTACATCGCTTATTACAATGCTTATTACAGGGGGGAGCGCTACTACTGGTGGATTGAAACAGGTAAATTCTTGGGCTTGGCACATGCTTGGTATATCTTAAGGCGTAATAATGTGCACAATGACTTTGGAACATAACATTTGGTTGTATAAGCAGTTCTTATCTTTTCAGATTGGCAACTATGCTGATTGTTCTGTCTACTCTGCAGGAGCCACAGCTAACTTCATGCGAGCCATTTGATGTGTACGCAAAGCCCTTCTCGCTATGATGCATCCATGGTGTTCTCCACTGCGTCCTATGATTCTATCACTACTCCCGGTTTAAGGGTGCGTTTGGTTGGGTGTACGGGGTGAATTGAACTGTCTTGTACAGGATTTAATTTTGTCTTTGTGTTTGGTTGGTTGAACAGAACCATTTGGTACAGGATGAGATAGTACAGGTTCTTAGAATATTCAAAAAGATGCTGCACTATCTTGTACGGAAAATTTAGCCGAACCAATCGGTCTAGGACATGATCGTTCACTCGTACCATCTCTCAAACCAACCTCATCCCCAATTAATTTGCAGGTCATTCTTGTTTTTGTACCCTTTTCCTTCTATAGAATGGTTGCAATTTTTATTGCTGAAGTGTCTGTACGCAGAGAGCATAATTTTTCCGTTTTGCGCCCTATCGTCATTTGACTCCGTAAAGTGGTCAAACATAAAGCACGCGTCGGTGCTGGAAAAACCTGTACGTTTGACTTGGTACGTGTCGGCCGGCCCAATGAATTCAACTTGGATAAATCCACTAAAAGCATAATGAAGATAGAATCACGGCCCAAAGAAGGCCATATGGCCTAGAAAGTTCAAGCCAGCAAGATCCAAATGCTATTCTTTGAGCCTCAAGGATGATCAACACATGATCATACACACGTGCAAAACACATTTGCACCAAATTAGCTCACGCTCAAAGAATTCAACCGAATTGCGAAAACACATTTCGCAAACAAACACCGAACTTACGCGTTCAACCCTCTAGCCATGTAAGGATCAACACATGATCCCGACACTTTGCAAAACACATTTGCAAATGCCAACACATGCTCTAGGATCGAAACACATAACTCCAAGGTCCATTTGCAAAACACATTTGCACAATAACTCAAGATCTATTTGCAAAACGTATTAAGCAAATCAAACTCGAGTTTATGAGATTAATCCCTCTAGCCATGTGAAGGTCAACACAAGACCCGGTCAACTTGCCAACTCCCGTTGCAAGCCCCACTCACATGCCCTCGGGATTAGGACTCATAAACCTCAGTTTATTCGTACAACGAACTTGCAAATAACATAATAAACACATTTCATGCTTGAGCACTACTCTTTGCAACACATGCAAAAGTCTAGCTCCAAGCAACATCAAATCAAGATGCATGAACTTCCTAATTGCAACACATGCAATTCTTTAGTTCCATGCAACACCAAAACAAACTTCAACTAAAACCAAATAACATGTATGAGCTCTCTACTTGCAACACATGCAAGCCTCTAGCTCCATACAAACACTTAAACACCAAATCAAACATATCGCTCTCCACTCACAACACATGCGAGTTTCTAGCACATACACAACTACAAACACTTAAACACGCTTGAGCTCTCTCCTTTTGCAACACATGCAAAACTTAGCTCAAGCAACCACACGGTTTTATAAAGATTTGTTTTATGAACCAAAGCGTGAAGCTTCAACTAATGCAACACATGCAAAAGTGAACTCCACGCAAAAGCCAACGCATTAGCTTATCCTATTTGCAACACATGCAAATCAAAGCATAATGCGAAAACCAAATCATATACTCTTTCATCTTTGCAACACATGCAAATCGAGCATAATGCAAAACAACCAAGCATAGGCTTAACACATTTACAACACATACCAAATGGTTAACCCATATGCAAAAACCAAATCAAATAAGATTTGAGCTTGAGTGAAGCGCGATTGAGATCACCAACACATGATGAAGCTCAAACTAGGAACGACCCTCTTAATAGTACGGCGATAAAACCTTAGACTCAAAGACTACAAAAGTCCTTAGCCTATCTAGTTATACCTTCGCCATGCAAGCAATCCTTTGGGGTCTTTATGATTATCACTTTGATATTCCCGGGATATCCACTCGACTCCTCTTCTTTATCATCTCATTCATCTTTGGACCTAACTCAATCACAACTCATAAAATCGTTAGTCCAAGATGCATGGTTGTCTCAATGATCTCTTGCACTCCATTAACACATAATGGATGCCTTTAGATCAATTGAGCACAACCTAAATCAATTGAAATGATTGTAAATGTGTCTTAAGTATAATAATGCAACACCCATTAGTACTTAATTCTGTCGACCAATTCAACTGGGAAACGCGCGGTAAGCCGGTAACCAATCTCAGAGCCACAAAGAAGCCCAGAACAAACCACAAGTGCCCCATCTCACAAGATGCAATCGGAATGAACAATGAAACTCAAGTTGCTGCTGAACTATTGGCGTCTGCGCCAGTGCCAACAAGTTGGAGTTGTCCTACAGTTCAGTATTGGGTGACCTTGCATTGCATGTTCTTTCAGCTAGTGCTACAGTTCAGTACACTATGAACAGTTACAACTTGCAAAGCTGCTCATTTTGGAGTACAATTTCAAAAGGAATAAAAACTTTAGGTAGCCAAAGTATGAATTGGCCATAGAGTTTGCTTTGCCCGCTCGATTTATACGCGTCTTATAATTTTATGGCGTTATAAATGGGGCAGTTACTAGCGAGAATATTGTGCTAAGCCGATTATGCAAGAAGCTGACGAAGAAGATTTTTGAAAGATAACATTTTATCTTCCAAAAATGGGGTGCATATATTTGCGCCAAAATTTGGCAAGGCATGGTCAAATTGTCAGGCTAAGGATAAATGGATATTTTAACTGATATCAAATAAAGAAAGGAAAAGTTAAAGATGGAATTGTGATCGATATTGATTTAAACTTGAAGATTTCTGTTCGAATAAATACCGATACGGATCATGGTGGACAACGTATTGAAGAAGAATACGATCAGCCAATGTGCTATAAAAGGTGGTCGAGGGCAAACGAGAACAACAACACAACCAAATCAAACAACTCACATTACTTTTCTTTACTTTTCTGTTAACTAGGAGTAGCTTTATAACTTAGATTCTCCTTTGTAATCCGATCTTGATCAATAAAGTTTGCATATCACCGATTATTGATCTTCATTGATTACGCCAATCAGATTTGATTTTCTTTGATTTTGTTTCGCATTGCCTTCTTGGGGAAAGTCTACCTTTATCTACCATCTATTCAGTCCTAGTCGGTTGTTTAGACTTATCGTTAACCTAGATTTGATCGTTTTTTAGCTATTTAGATCTTTGCCAATTGTTACACTAGATTGGCTTTTAGCATAACCGATTGCAGGATCAAATCAGTTGACATGCCTTGAACCATATGAACCCGGCATTCGTCGTGTATTTGGGCCATCTGATCCTTCTTCACATATTTTAGCGCCAACAGCGTTGAAGGCCAATATTTGGTCCCCATGGCGGTTAAGGCAACAGAGTTGTACCATATCCAAAAGTGTCAAGCCGATGGGACCTATTCTAAATATAAAAGCATTCAAACAGTCCGACCAAAAATAACAGGCTATGCCTACCAAGGACTCATTGTGGTCTGAATCGGCTAGTGAAAGAGGGAGACATTCTGCAATACCCATCTGCTCCCATTGAGGCATTTTTTGGATGGCTATCCGATTGAACCAATCTCTCTTGTCTTTCAATGCCATCAGCCATGCTCTAAAACTTTTACTCCATCCATGGATATTATATTCACGGGCGTGCAAGGGTCGTGTGCGGTTAATGGTGAAAATATGCGTCTTAAGATTTTACAACATCATAAATGGAGCGGTTATCAACAATGATATTGCGCTTAACCAATGATATAGAAGCTGACAAGAAGATTTTTGGAAGATTATATTATCTCTAAAAAATGATAGGCGATGTTTGCAACAAAATTTGGCAAGACATCTCTAATTTGTCAGGCTAAGGATAAATATGATATTTTTGGCCAATATCAGTTAAGTAAAGAAAATTTAAGTTAAAGATATAATTATGAACGATATTGATTCAAAGATAGAGTTGCATCTGTACAAAGACCGATACGGGTCATGGTTAGCAACGCATTGGAAAAGGATGCGATCGGCTAATACACTACAAAAAGGGATCAAGGGCGAGCAAACAAACAACTCGAATCTATTTTTTATTTATTTTCCGTCAACTAGGCGTAGCTAATCCGATTTTGATCAATAAAGTTGCGCATCACCGATCGTTGATCTTCCTCGATTAAGCCAGGTTTGGTTTCTTCGATCTTGTTATGCATCGTCTTCTTCATAAAAATCTACCTTTTACCATCTAACCAATCCTAATCAGTTGTTTAGACTTATTGCTATCTTTACTTTAACTGGCTTCGAGTAGTTGTTTAGATCTTTATCGATTATCGCATTAGATCGGTTTTGAGCGTATATTTTTCTATCTATCTTGTCGATTACAGGATCAAATTAGATGGTACGTCACGAACCAATATGAATTTGACTTTCTCATATGTTTTGAGTCAATTAATCTTTCATCACATTTTTCAACACAACAGAATTGTTGCCACTTTTATAATTGAAGTGTCTGCAAGCACTGAGCATAAACATATCCGTTTCAGTTTTGCCTCTTATTGCTGGAAAAATCTGTACGTTTTCACTTGGTATGCATACGTGAAAGGACCGATATGTCGCCTAGAGGGGGGGTGAATAGGCGTTATTTCAAATTTAATTGCGCAACGGAAAATTACTATTCGGATAGTCCGAAAATACCTTCGGACAGTCCGAGTGGTTCGGATAGTCCGAATGTCTTTTCGGATACTCCAATCGCTCTTCATAAGAAAACCCTAAAAAGTAGATCTGAGTTATTTGAGAGGCTAGATTACTACCAAATAAAGTTTCTAAGCTAGGCAACTTCCAGATTATGAGATCCACCCACTATCTATTGCAAGAGGCTACTAAATCCTTGAATCCCCAAAAGATTAAGCTAAGCACAAAGGGACAAGAGTAAAACTTACAAACAAGAGAGATGCGTTGATTTTTCTCTCAAGTTCGGATCCTGAGGATCCTCGTCTCCGCTGAGGCGGCACAAAGCCGGGTCTCTTTCAACCCTAATCCTCTAGGTGTTGCACCAAGCACTCACCTACTTTTCTTTGAATACTTCCCTTGGAGGTGGATTCAACCTTCACAAACTTCCGTGGCGTCCCACACAAGCTTGAGGGCTCACCTGGCAACTCCTAGCCGTCTAGGAGTCCTCAACCTCCAAGAGTAAAAGATCCGCAAGAAATTCGCTGAAGATGACCCAAGTGCTCAAGATGAATCACAATCTCTAGCTCCTTCAAACTCTCAACTAGATTCCCCAAAGATTTGCTAATCAAGAGATCAAGAGGAAGATCACTAGAGCTCAAGAGAGAGAGGAGCCTGACTCAAAATGAAATGAATGCACTTGTTAAATGGTAGGTGGGAGTTGGGGAGGTATTTAAAGCCCCCAAAACTAGTCGTTTTCACTTGATTAATCTTTTCGGATAGTCCGAACCAATGTTGGATAGTCCGAACCAATTTGAACTAGGGCAACAGAACACTCGGTTGGACAATTCAACGCCCTTCGGATAGTCCGAACTAATTTGAACTAGCAACAGAGCGCCTTTGTTGGACGGTCCGAACGAAACTTTGGATAGTCCGAACCAATAAGACTTAGCCCTAAGCGAGAGGGTCGTTCGGATACTCGAACCGGTGTTCGGACATTCGAACCAAATAGAAGCTGGACCAGAGAGGGTCACGGATACTCGAATCGAGGTTCGGACATTCGAATCGAATTTTGCCAGAGCGGTAGGGGTCAGCTCGGACATTCGAACAAATTTTCGGATACTCCGAACAAATTTGAACACTTTGCCCCTAGGACTTCACACAATGACCCATACTAAGACTAGGATTCATCTTTGAGCACATTGGATCATTTTAAAACGATTTCTTGCCACATCCCTCTTAATAGTACGGCCGTCCTTAAACTCAAATAAAATTTAAAAGCATATACATCCGTTGAGTTTAACCGACGCCTTTTCTTCTCGAATTTGAGGGACCTCTTTCCTTAAGCGACTTCCCATGAGCGTATTCATCTGTACATAATACTCACAAAGCTCATTAGTCACTTAATCTTGTTGTCATTAATCACCAAAATCATTAAGGGGCCTAGATGCACTTTCAATCTCCCCCTTTTTGGTGAGTTGATGACAACACGATTAGATTTAGATAAAATTGAAATGAGAGAGTATTTGGAGAACCAAATACACGGAGAAGCTCCCCCTAAATGTGTGCATTGAACTAATTTGAGTGGAATGTCAAACGCACATATTTATTGGAAATTTTGCGAGAGCTCCCCCTAAATTTCTGTTTTCGAGAGAATATAACAAGATATATGAATACGACAAGATATATGACAGATAATTTGCATAAATATGACATGATATCACACAAATGCGTTGCCAAAGAGAAATGGAATTAAGCTATTAATATCAGGCATCCAACACAAGCAAACCAGTATACGCAACAATAGTTCAAGTAAAGCAACAGCCAAAAGCACAAGTTTAAAAACACAAAGCAAACTAAGCAACCAATCAAGTAACAACTGAATCTAATCTCCTCACTCCCCCTTTGGCATCAAGGCACCAAAAGGGTCACTCCTCGTCATTGTCGTCGGCCTCCTCGCTATCATCATTGTCCTCTGGAACTGGCGCATAAGCAGAATCACCCTCATCATCGCCAGTGGGAGCAGAGACGGCGGGAAGATCAAAAAGCTGCCGGGTTGTCGAATCAACTGTCGCTGAATCTGACTCTGACTCGGACTCAGATGAACAAGACAGGTTGAGCTTCCCTTTGATGATATTTAGCTGACGGCGAGTGTCGGTGATCTTCTCATTTACTTGCTTGATCTTCTGACGGTTCTTGATCCCAAGGCAAAAGATAGCACGAAGCATGCTCTTGATGGAGCCACTGGGAGAAGGAGGATCACCTGAAGCGAGCCTCGTTGAAGTGGCACGGACACAGTAGTGGGCGCCAAGAAGGAGGGATCGGCTGAGCTGGAGGAGGTGGAGCCTTGATCACTGCAGACGCTGATGCAGTACATGCTCCACATCCTTGGCAAACCACAAGCCTGAGATACTCTCAACCATACACATCACATATGGAGCGAATCCACAACTGCTGCGCGGGCTGAGGGAATTGAGGCGGATCTCTTGCCAAATAAAATCAAATACATCAAATGGCCTAGAACCCTCACCAATCCTCAAAAGCAGGTTCCTAGAGTAGGAACTGATGTTGGTGGCGTCTCCCTCCTTGGGCCACAAAGTCTTCCTTAGCAGCTTGTACAGGATGGCATAGAATGGCTTCAAACCTTTTGTGGTGCCCAGCTTGAAGTTCTGAGAATCATCATAGAGGGGTGCCAAATCATTGATCTTCGAGGAGTCGAATGTGCAATTTTGTCCAGATTGTCCCAAATATTCGTGGAGAAACCGATGCAATCAATGAATTGAGCCTTGGACTTCGAGTAATACTGACCCATCAACCATAAACCACATGGTACTCTCGGCATCTTTGTCGACATACAAAGTAGCATAAAACTGCGCCACAACTTCATTATTCCATTTGCACCTGAACGACATGATTTCTCTCAGATTGTGGCGCTCACAAGCAGCAATCACTTCATTGAAAACTGTGTCCTCCTGCTGTGCCATGTAATCCCAGTCAATGTACTGCATCAATGCCACTGGGTTCTTCTTCTCAGCAATCACAGAATCATAGAAGTCCTGTTGGAAGTGATTCCAGAATCGCTTGTCCACATAATCTTCTTGCAAATATAACAAGGGATCCTGACTCCTGTGCTGACGGACTTCCTTGCCTCTGCCTTGCCCAACACAGTAGTCGATCTTCTTCTTTGGAGTCACACCCATTGGAGTAGCACGACGGGCAGGGTGAATCTCCAATGGTCCAATCAGTGCACCTTCCCTGCGCTGTGCAGCACACTTTGCTGCCCTTAACCTAGGCATGGCATCCCTAGGATTTTCAGCACCACTGCCTCCTTGACCCTCATCTCCTTGTTCACCACCACCCTGACTTGGAGCACCCTTATGAGTCGTCTTCTTCCTCTTGCGAATGGCTTGACGCTTCTGTCTTCCAGCTGACTGAGCAAGAGGAGATTCCGGAGGGGAATCTACAGGAGGAACAGCGGGGGCCGCCGAGGAGCCACCGGCGGGAAGATCATGCCTAGCCTTCTTCGAGCGAGCCGCATCGATGTCAGCTTGGCCAGAGTGGGGATTGCCACCTTGAGAGGGATCCATCTAAAGGTATACAAGGGTTGAAGCAAGATTAGACACTAATTATAACCTTGATGAACAATAAAGAGTTGAAATGAAGTCACAAACTTCGGATAGTCCGAAGTTATTTTCGGATAGTCCGAGAATTTCTTCGGATAGTCCGAAGTTTTCATTCGGATAGTCAGAACATCTTGGACATTCGAATGGAAACTCGGACATTCCGAGGTGACATTCATAAACCCTAAATTTTCAAACTAGGTGATAATTCAACAAATTTAATATCTAATCATAGGATGACTATCCTAGCAAGGTCTAGGATGGTCTAGAGTCCAAGGGTTCTCAAAATAAATATGAAAACAACCGGCATTAGGAGAGGTTTGAACCAACCTTTTGAAGGATAGAAACCGAATCCAAGGCAAATCCGAGCACAAGGATGATGGAGGTGAACCCTCGCCTTGGAGAAGGTCTTGAAGCCCTCAAATCATAAAATCTCGGCCAAAACCCTAGATCCAAGTGCTAGGGCGGAGTAGAGGAGAGAGAAACCGAAAATATGAAGTGAGGGGAAGAAAGGAGGAAGAGAGAGGGTCGGGCGGCTTAAAAAGCCCGAGGCCCCAGTTCGGATAGTCCGAACTTAAGTTCGACAAACCGAATCGCTTTTCTCGAGATGGCATGAGAATGATGGCAGAAATGACTCCGGAGCGAGAAATAGATGAGAGGATCTAGTGAGTCAAGTCATCACGTGATCAGCAAGCCATACAATAATTCAAACTATGATCACAAGATGATTGACACGATCCAAAGATCAAAAACCATCAAACACAATAAGATAAGAGAAATAAAGAGAATAAGGTTTTCTAAGACATTTTTCAATCACCAATCAACGTGAGCATGTTTCAAGCCAAATTGCGAGAGTCTAGAATATTTAGTCCACTCCTCAAATCACAAAACCTCTTCTCATCAAGTGGCTTGGTAAATATATCGGCTAATTGGTCAATTGTGCTCACATGTTGAATTTCAATATCGCCTTTGGTGGAATGGTCTCTTAGGAAATGATGGCGGATATCGATATGCTTTGTGCGGAGTGTTGGATGGGTTGTTGGCAATCTTTATGGCACTCTCATTGTCACACAAAAGTGGCACATGGTTATAGGTCGAGCCATAATCATTTAGAGTTTGTCTCATCCAAAGCAATTCGCACAACAACTCCGTGACTATGTATTGGCCGGTGTGGATAAGGCTACGGAGTTTTGTTTCTTAGATGACCAAGAGACAAGGGATCTACCTAAGAATTGACATGTCCTCAAGTACTTTTCCTATCCACCTTACATCGGCATAATCCGCATCGGAATAGCCAACTAACTCAAAAGATGAACCTTTAGGATACCAAAGCCCAAAATGAGGAGTGTGCACTAAATATCTCAAGATTCTCTTATCGCCACCATGTGACACTCTTTAGGAGCGGCTTGAAACCGTGCACACATGCACACACTAAGCATAATATCGGGCCTAGATGCACAAAGATAAAGTAGAGAACCGATCATCGAGCGATATACCTTTTGGACGACCGGTTTACCTTCTTTGTTGAGGTCTAGATGCCGTTGGCTTGCATTGGAGTCTTGATTGGCTTGGCGTTCTCCATACCGAACTTCTTGAGCATGTCCTTGATGTACTTGGTTTGGCATATGAAGGTTCCTTCCTTAAGTTGCTTGACTTGAAAACCGAGGAAGAACTTCAACTCGCCCATCATGGACATCTCAAATCTCTTGGTCATAATCCTGCTAAATTCCTTGCACAGGTGGTCATTAGTAGATCCGAATATAATGTCATCAACATATATTTGACATACAAACAAATCATTATCAATGTGTTTGGTAAAGAGAGTGGGGTCGGCCTTTCCGACTATAAAACCTTGACCGAGGAGAAAATCGCGAAGGCACTCAAATCACGCTCTCGGAGCTTGCTTAAGTCCGTAGAGAGCCTTATGTAGGAAGTAGGCGTGGTCCGGATGGTTCGGTCTTCGGCGGATGGTTGCTCAACATAGACCATTTTCGAAAGTGGTCCATTTAAGAAGGCGCTTTTCACGTCCATTTGATACAACTTAAAATCATGGTGAGTAGCAAAGGCAAGTAATATTCTAATAGATTCAAGCCTAGCTACGGAGCATATGTTTCATCGAAATCCAAACCTTCGATTTGCGTGAAGCCTTGAGCAACTAACGGGCTTTGTTTCTCGTCACTATTCCGTTCTCATCTTGCTTGTTCGAAAAACCCACTTGGTTCCAATCACATTTTGCTTGGGCCTTCGACAAGCTTCGGACTTGATTCCGTTCGAAGTTATTCAACTCCTCTTGCATGGCCATCACCCAATCCGGATCTTGGGCGCTTCATCTACCTTAAGCGGTTCAAGAGAAGATACAAAGGAGTAAAATTCACAAAAATTAGCGACCACGAGATCTAGTAGATACTCCTTGTTAATGTCTCGGTATGTTGTCGACGGGTGATCTCTTTGTACACTCGATGGAATCTTGGATGAGAATGCAGTTGCGTTGATTCTTTGGATTGGACCCTCATCGTCTTGAGTGGCATTCGAGCCGTCTTGAGCTCGCATTGAAGGCGAAGGAGTATCATCCGGGCGTCCATCGTCGCGTCATGAACTCCTTGAGTTGAAGCGCTTGGCATTACATCTTCCTCAAGTGGCCTAACTTCTCCAATTGCCAATTTCTTGATTGCGTCACACGGGGGTTCTTCCCTGTCAATCACAACACGATCAACTTGTTCTACTTGAGAACCGTTAGTTTCATCAAATGTCACATCGCGCGAAATTTCAACCACACCGGTGGTGTTGTTGAAAACTCGGTATGCATAGGCATTTGATCCATAGCCAAGTAAAAATCCTTCATCTACTTTAGGAGCAAATTTAGACGACTTAGCTTTCTTGTTGAGGATGTAGCATTTGCTCCCGAAGACTCGGAAATAGGATACATTGGGTTTCTTCCCGGTAAGTAGCTCATACGCCGTCTTTTTCAACAACTTGTGGAGGTATAGCCGGTTGGAGCTGTGGCACGCGGTGTTGACGGCCTCCGCCCAGAATATGTCGGAAACCTTGTATTCGTCAAGCATCGTGCGCGCCATCTCGATGAGAGTTCGATTCTTCCTCTCGGCCACCCCATTCTGTTGAGGAGAATAGGGAGCCGAGAACTCGTGTTTGATGCCTTCTTCATCGAGATACTCCTCAACACCGGTATTCTTGAATTCGGTGCCGTTGTCACTCCGAATTCTCTTGATCTTCACTTCGAACTCATTTTGAGCCCTTCTCATGAATTTCTTCAAGCTTCCTTGGGCTTCGCTTTTGTCATGCAAGAAAAACACCCAAGTAAAGCGAGAAAAATCATCAACAATAACTAAACCGTACTTGTTTCCACCAATGCTGATGTAGGCGATCGGGCCGAACAAGTCCATGTGTAGCATCTCCAAGGGTCTCGAGGTGGTCATCACATTCTTCGCGGGATGAGTAGCTCCAACTTGTTTCCCCGCTTGACACGCGCTACACACTCTATCTTTCTCAAAGACAATATTCGTTAGCCCAAGGATGTGGTTGCCCTTTATGAGTTTGTGAAGGTTCCTCATACCAACATGGGCAAGCCGGCGATGCCATAGCCAACCCATGCTAGATTTAGCCATTAAACATGTTTCAAGGTTCACTCTATCCGTATTAAAGTCGATGAGATAGAGATTTCCCTTTAAACGACCCTTAACGGCTATTGAACCATCATCCCTCTTAATGACATCCACACCCTTATCACTAAATACACAATTGTAGCCCGCTTCACATAATTGCGCAACGGACAACAAATTGTAGTTTAGTGAGTCAACAAGCAAAACATTATTTATATGAAAATCATTGGTAATTAGGATTTTACCTAAACCTACCACTTCACCTTTTCCATTATCGCCAAAAATGATGCTTTCACTATTCGATCCATTAGCCTCCAAATGTGCGAACATCGCCTTTCTCCGGTCATATGATCGTACATCCGCTATCCAAAATCCAACTTGATCCACAGGAGATGTAGGCCTACAAAATGAAATTTAGTTTTTGCTCTTTGGTACCCAAACTTGTTTAGGTCCACGGACGTTAGTAACAAGTGATTTGGGAACCCAAATAGATCGCACATAAGATGAATCTTTGGGTCTAACCCCAATGGGACATGCGACTACATGACCATGGTTAGTTCTCTTAAGTACATATGAGGCAAAGAAAGTAGAATGAGTTTTGTACTTAGAGTTTTCCTTGCTCTTAACAAATTGGATGGGCTTAGTCAGCTGAGCAATCACAATATTACTCTTTTTCCTTTGGGAGGAGTATATCAAGCCCATACTTCATAGTATTACCTTGGCGCTTACCTAAGAACTCCTCTAGTCCCTTACTTGCCTTGTAGGACTTTTGAAGTCCATCTTCAAGCAATCCTTGAGCTTCTCATTCTCATATGCTAATACTTGCAATGTCTCAAGGTTAGTGGCACAAGTATTAACATCTATATTGAAGCATCTAGCACAACCATTGCTAGTAGAGGGTGAAAAGAATTAGAACTAATGGATGAGGTAATCGGAGGGCTATTCTTGAGATCAACAAGCTTCAACTCAAGAGCCTTGCAAGCATCTTTCGACCGCAAGTTCCTCTTGAGTGAAGCGAGGTGATCTCAAGACTAATCACCTCGGATTTTGTTAGATTTAAGTTCTTAACCAATTCTTCATTCTTCTCTTTTTCAAAAGATAAGCTCTTCTCTAGCTCACGATTTTTCTCCTTTTCGAGGATAAGCAAATCCTCTTGAGCCTCGAGTAGCTTCCTTTTGCTCTACTACTTCCTCCAATTTTTCAATATTTTTAAGAGCAAATTTAATTTATGAATGTCAAAGTTTTTCATAGATTTAAGCACTATGTTAATGTCATCATCATCACTATCACTATCGTGCTCATCTAGACAATCATTTGCAATAGAGGAGTGGAGGTAATTGATGATACCTTGTGCCCTTTGCCATAAGGCACATTGGAGTGTTGTCATCGTCATCGCTCAAGTTGTCGAAGAGGCTCTTCGGCGTTGTTGAGTGGTAAACACGGCGATGGCGGCGGAGGCAATTCCTCCTTCCTCATCGAATTTGACTTCGGGTCGAGTCGGAGTTGAGTCGGTGTCGGAGTTCCACTCCTTTCCAATGTAAACGACCCTTGCCTTTATACTTCTTGCTCTTCTCCTTCTCCTTGTCCTTGCCCGATACTTGTCTTTCTTGTGTGGCTTCTCATCTTTGCCTTCCTTATGCGGACACTCGGCAATGAAATGGCGGTTTCGCGCATTCATAACATCTTCTTGTGGAATGTCTCCTTTGATTTTCTTCCATAATTCTTTGAATGACCTCCTTGTTTGAAATTCTTCTTCTTGAAGAACTTGTTGAACCTTCGCACAAATAGGGCCATATCCTCATTCGTCAATGGACCACAGGATTCTTCACTTGAACTCTCTTCTGCTTGTCGCACTACCTTGACGGCCTTGAGGGCAATGCCTTTCTTTTCCCGGACTTGAGTTCTTCAACAACCTCAGCTTCCTTCACCATCATCTCATCCATCATGAGCCGGCCAATGACATCGTGAGGTGTCAAAGTGTCAAAGTTGGGCCGGTCTCGGATCAATTGTACAAGGTTGCGGTTGGTTGGAGTGATCACACGAAGTATAATCTTCACCACGGCCTTGTCAGAAAGATCAGTGCACCCAAGACCTTTGGCTTGATTTACGAGCACCATTAGGCGGTCAAACATCTTGTTGTAGGACTCTCCTTCTTCCAAAGTGAACCGCTTAGCTCACCAATAATGAGCTCTATCTTGATTCACGGACACTTGAAATCCTTCATGACTCACTAGGAGTCTATCCCAAATGGCCTTCGCTTCCTCGAGTCCATCGACTCGGTTGAATCGGAATCACTTAAGGCATTGAATAGTGCATTGACGGCCAAATCATTGAAGTGTTGAGCCTTGTCTTCTTGGTGTAAGATTTTACGGATCATTTGGCTTGAAACCTGTTTGCACAATCTTCCAAATAGGCGGGTGAAGTGATCTCAAGTGCATCTTCATCTTATGTTTCCACGCGGCATAGTGAGTGCCATCGAAATGAGGCGCTGAAGCCAGGAAGGCACGAAACATACGATGAAGAGCTTGAGACGCCGAGGAATTATAATCAAAAGGAATTGTACCTTTAATATAAATCGCCTGTACCCTTGGTTTGGGTAAGGTCGTCGGTAGTCTTTCTGTTTGCGACATATTGATTCTCCAGCGGTTAAGCCAAACTAAGGAGATTTGGCTCGATACCAATTGAAAGGACCGATATATCGCCTAGAGGTGAATAGGCGTTATTTCAAATTTAAATGCATAGCGAAAAATTACTATTCGGATAGTCGAAAATACCTTCTGACAATCCGAGTGGTTGAGATAGTCCGAATGTCTTTTGGATACTCGAATCGCTCTTCGCAAGAAAACCCTAAAAAGTAGATCTGAGTTATTTGAGAGGCTAGATTACTACCAAATAAAGTTTCTAAGCTAGGGCAACTTCCAGATTATGAGATCCACCCACTATCTATTGCAAGAGGCTACTAAATCCTTGAATCCCCAAAAGATTAAGCTAAGCACAAAAGGGACAAGAGTAAAACTTACAAACAAGAGAGATCATTGATTTTTCTCCAAGTTCGGATCCTTGAGGATCCTCGTCTCGCTGAGGGCACAAAGCCGGGTCTCTTTCAACCCTAATCCTCTAGGTGTTGCACCAAGCACTCACCTACTTTTCTTTGAATCCTTCCCTTGAGGTGGATTCAACCTTCACAAATTCCGTGGCGTCCCACACAAGCTTGGGGGCTCACCGGCAACTCCTAGCCGTCTAGGAGTCCTCAACCTCAAGAGTAAAAGATCAGGCAAGAAATTGGCTTGAAGATGACCCAAGTGCTCAAGATGAATCACAATCTCTAGCTCCTTCAAACTCTCAACTAGATTCCCCAAAGATTTGCTAATCAAGAGATCAAGAGGAAGATCACTAGAGCTCAAGAGAGAGAGGAGCCTGACTCAAAATGAAATGAATGCACTTGTTAAATGGTAGGTGGGAGTTGGGAGGTATTTAAAGCCCTCCAAAACTAGCCGTTTTTCACTTGACCGAAACCTTTGTTGGATAGTCCGAACCAATGTTAGGATAGTCGAACCAATTTGAACTAGAACAGCAGAACACTCGATTGGACGGTCAACGTCCCTTGGATAGTCCGAACTAATTTGAACTAGAACAACGAGCGCCTTTGTCGGACAATCGAACGAAACTTGGATAGTCCAGAACCAATAAGACTTAGCCCTAGCAAGAGAGGGTCGTTGGATACTCGAACCGGTGTTGGACATTCGAACCAAATAGAAGCTGGACCAACAGAGAGGTCACGGATACTCGGCGAGGTTCGGACATTCCGAATCGAATTTTGCCAGAAGCGGTAGGGGTCGGCTCGGACATTCGAACAAATTTTCGGATACTCGAACAAATTTGAACACTTTGCCCCTAGGACTTCACACAATGACCCATACTAAGACTAGGATTCATCTTTGAGCACATTGGATCATTTTAAAAGCGATTTCTTGCCACATCCTCTTAATAGTACTACCGTCCTTAAACTCAAATAAAATTTAAAAGCATATACATCCGTTGAGTTTAACCGACGCCTTTTCTTCTCAATTTGAGGGACCTCTTTCATAGCGACTTCCCATGAGCGTATTAAATGCATACATAATACTCACAAAGCTCATTAGTCACTTAATCTTGTTGTCATTAATCACCAAAATCATTAAGGGGCCTAGATGCACTTTCAATACGCAGGACCAATGAGTTAAACATAGATAAAAGGGCCAGCCATGACCAAGAACTGAAATCTCGGTTTCGTTCTAAATATCATATGTGACCGGAGAACGAAATCTCAGTAAGATCTTGCTATTTCAAACAAATTCTGAATGAATTGTAAAAACAAAATTTGCATTCCGGATTTTAAAACCGAAATCTTGGTAGGTTTTGCCAAAATCTCAGCAAAATTGCACCGAGCGAAAAATGGCTCAAACGATGTCAAAAAATTTAAATTTTTTTTGAGGTGCATGACACATCAATTATGTTCCTAGAAAAATTTTAGATGATTATGAAATCTAAGAAATTTTTAAAAATTCAAACATTACTATTGTCCTGATAAAATGCTCACCGACAAGTTTGAACCAAATGAAAAATGAGACAAACCACATTATAAAATTTTGAATTTTTTTGTGCATGGTTATGAAGCATCACTAATATTTTCATAAAATTTTCAGATAATGATCAAGCTTCTTAAATTTTTAAAAATTCGGAAAGTGCTACTGTCCTAATAAAAGCATTACTGGCTAACTTCAACCAAATGAAAAATGGGACAAACCAAGTTAGAAAATTTTAAAATTTTTTGTGGATAGTCCTGATGTATCATCAATGTTTCTATAAAATTTTCATATGATGATCAAGCTCCAAGAAGTTCCAAAAATTCTGACAATGCTACATCCTCACAAAAGCACGATGATCAATACATAGATTTGCTTTAACAATAAAAATGTTTAAAATTTTTAAAAATTTTGCAGACGGGTTATAAGGAAATGCTTAATATCTCATAAAAATTTTGAATTATGATCATACTCCATTGAATTTATAAAATTCTGAAAAGCTGCAGTGTACCATTTATGTTCTTTTTGTTTTTTATTTTTGAAATATAACAAATGAAGTTCAATGCATACATAGATTTGATTGCGCAAACAAAAAAGTTAAAAATTTATGAAAATTTTAATACTAAGTCAATTATTAATCTTTCATAAAAATTTTAGATCCTTATCAAATTCAAGAAAATTTATAAAATGCTGACATGGTTATCGTCCTAATTATGTTTATTCTATTTTTGAAGTTTTAAAGATAACAAATGAAGTTAAATTATTTTGAAAAATTTTCAGTATGATCCTACACTTCCTAGGATGATACCATAAATTTTTCATGTTATGATAAAGCATATACAATTTTATAAAAATCCAAAAGTATTTCTGCAGTTTTAAAAAATGTCTCAAAAATTTGGCTTTTCATCAAATTTTCATAGGAGATGACTTTCTTAAGGGTTATTGGACCAAATCTGGTCAAAAAAAGTCAAATTCTGATAAAAAAAATAGCAATATCTCACCGAGATTTTGATATTATTGTAGCAATTTAAATTTTTGAATTTTTTACTCCAGTCGTCATTTCAAAATTCGTCCACGTTCAAAAACCGAGATCTCGTGAAATTTCGGCGAGATTTGGATCCTTGGCCAAGACCATGCCCGTTGACAGCCCAATGAGCCCATAAAGATTAGCAATTCAAGTGGAAAATGCGTGGTGCAAGTGCCTTCTGAATAGAGATCGCAATCGTGTGGGTACCTCTAGGTATAATTGCCGTCTATCTAAACTCAAAATTCGAAACCATACCATTCACCTAAACCCACTAGACTTATCGGGTATGGATCCGTGCTCATACCCAAACCCAATGGGTACCTGATACCCAATAGGTACCCATGGGTAGCACCGTAGTAGGCTGTGCGTTGAAAACAAACAATTAACATGGGTTATATGTGACTAATGATACTTCAATTTATTTTATTTAATCAGTACATCATGATGGTTTATAGGTAACCAATGATACTATAAGTTCAAATGAGTACATATAAGATATTTGATGGCAAATACTACTTTCCATAATGTTTTATAGAAACAAATGTGTTCATAGATATTATATTTGATTTCGATGAACAAGATGATAAGCGTTAGAGTAAAATATGGAACAATGATATGTAAGCTCATTCAATGACTAAGATAAAATAGAAAACTCAATTGACTTGCATTTAACTCAATCACATAGCACACACTCAACACTTATGATTATGGTGATAGCAGAGATGCCAACACATAACAGAGCATCGTCTAAAAGAAGAGCATGATATATGCTTAACAAGTTTCTGAACATAGTATTGCCTTTTAAAGCCTTATATGTTTCTCATTCTCTCATTTAGGTAGTCACATTTTCAATTTTCTAATATATATCTTATAAAAAGTAGATCCACATATCATAAGATACTTATCAGGTACCCATAGGTATAAATTAATACTCACGCTCATTCTGTGTCTTTATCGGATACTCAAACCAAAAATCTATGAATATGAAGTACTACCCATGTCCACTCTTAACGGATCGAATACCTACGGATACTCAAACCCATAAGTAAATCTGAACAAGCAGTGGAACTGCTACAAATTCTTTCAGCTGGTACTACAGTTAAGTGCACGGTGAACAATTGCAAAGCTGCTCATTTTGGAGTACAATTCCAAGAGAACATGCCTGCCCGATGCAAGGCTCTGACCTGATGATCATCTATCTATACGCTTCCCTTCCTGATGCACGTAGCACCTTACGTATAAAACAAGGGTACGTGACATGAACGTATACATACAACACCATGGTGTATATATACGCAGAGAACAGGAGCGAGGCGTCCCTACAATGCCGCGGCAGCGGCGCCCTCCGCCTCCGGCGCCCTCCGCTCTTTGGCGGCGTCCAATAACCCAACGTACAGGTCGGAGTGTCCCGTGTCGCACCTCGGCAGCGCCGTCCTCGCGCCGCCGTCGGCCATGGCCTTCACAAACGACACGAACTGCCGCCAATTGTCGGCGTCGAACAGCTGCTTGTTCATGCGCAGGTACGTGAACGCGCTCAGCCCCGCGCCGGCGGCGGTCGCCACCACCTGCGAGAACGCCGACTCGTCGTACCGCTCCAGCGCGTTCTCGCCGGCGAGCTCCACGCGCGCCTCCGCGCCGCGGCCCTGACCTGCTGCACTAGGAGCTCCGGCGAGCAGCTGGCGTGCGCCGGCTGCTGCTCGTCCCTCATCTCCATGCACGTGAAGTTGAGCACCGCGCCCCGCCTCGCCAGCATCCGGGCGATGGGCACGTACCCGTCGCGGTGCCGAGTGTTGTAGTACCCCGCCGTGAGCTCGGCGGCGTGGGAGCGCGTCCTGTAGTGCCAGTGGATGCCGGCTACCTTGGCGGACAGCGTGGCGCCCGTGCCGCCGAAGACGGCCTCGGCGGCTGCCAGGACGCGGTCGCCGTGCTCCAGGAGCATCCCCGAGTACCACTCGAGGAAGAAATGGCCGTACTCGGTGCCCCACGTGCCGTCCCGCCGGAAGAAGCCCGTCTCCTCCGGGAGCTGCTTGTACTCACCGGCGTCGTGCGGCCCGTTCCTCCCCCACTCCTCGTGACCTGCCGCCACTGCCGCCGCCTGCAGCGACGCCCGCATGTACTGCAGCAACCAAACGCACCAAACCAATTCACTCACGATTCCAATGAAATGCTCTACTAGTAAATACTAGAATAGCGTGTGTTGTTGTTGCCAACCTTATCATAGCTTTGGAACTCGCCGATGCCTGGGAAACGCCAAGTGCCATTGGCCTCCGGGTAGGAAGGATACCTCAGCTCTCCGCAAGGCCCCATGCCGACTTGGATCTCCTGCAAGAATTGGAGCGAAACACACTAGCTCACATCATCAGACCGCGACATGTACATGCTCAATTGTAATTGCAATGTTTGGAGACAGGGGTGGATTGCTTACCACGATGACGTTGCCGAGGTAGTCGCGGAACCTGTCACGGAAGCTGCGCATGTAGTCGGAGTAGGCCTGGATGGGGGTCCTGCCCTTGAGCACCGGCAGCGAGTCGCAGCCGAGGGAGATGTACTCGGGGTTTCGCCGGCCGGACCTGTCCGTGTACACAATGTCCGGGTTGACGCTCATCTCCTCCAGCACCCATGCCGGCAACGGGATGCTGCAATATCATTCACACGACAATTAATTTCGGAGTCAGATACTATTCATTAGCCACGCACAGTGTTATCTGCACATGTAACTTAGAAGTTTATCATTCTTTAATTGCTTAAGCTACAGATAACAGTCAGCTAGCTCAATGGAAAATGGGGTGCTAAGTTGTCGGAAAAGCAGATATTCGTTGGTTAGCATTAGGCACTAGCAGGAAGCCCTCTCTACACACGCCAAAGAAGTAATTTCCGTGAAACGCGTGCACCCATTTTTATTACTACACACGCTAAGGAAGCAGGAAGCCATTTGTTCACTTGTGATTGGGGAACCTTTTGATTCTTTCCTTCATTCTGTGTTAATATCTTTGCTCTTTTTTCATCGCTTTTATGCTTTCCCCTAGCCACTTGGATTGCTTACTGACCCCGTAGGGGAGTACATATCCTTGCGTGCAAGGAACCAACAAAAAAAATGAGAGGTCAAAATCTTGTGATTAATCGCCATGTAACAATAACTTGTGCCCCTATTAAGTTTTTGCAACCCGTTGAAGCTAAACAGAACAATCAGTTCCGGAAGAACAGAACACTTGGCCGACAACTATCTGAACATAGTTGTACTGTCACACAGTGTGTCTGACTCTGAACCATCACCAACTCCAAATCTCAGGAGGAAATGAATCGAATTGAACCAATTTAACCGTGACTTTTCGTGATACAAGTAGAACATGAAGCGCAAGCTAATTAAACAAAAGGAAAATGGTGGGAGTATTGCTTACTGGCAGGAGTCGCCGACGTTGCCGCCGCACTGGTGGAAGGACATGACCATCTGCAGGCGGAGGCCGGCGCGCTCCACCATGCGCACGAGCTCGTCGTAGGCCTCCCAGTCGTAGCGCCCTGGCCCCTCCCGCTCCACGACGCCCCACCACACGTCCACCATCACCCCCTCCACCCCCGCGCTCCGCAGCGCCATCAGGCTCGCCGCCAGCGCGCGCGCCCGCGACAGCTTCCCGCCGGGGCCCACCGTGTCCAGCGGCAGCATCACGTACACCGGCACCCCCCGTGGCCGCGCGTCACCGGCGTGGCCCTGGCTGTGCAGCAGCTCAGGAACCGGCGCGTGGTCCAGCGGCGCCTGTGCCGCTCCCGCTCGGACGAGGCGCAGCCTGCGGGCGGTGGCCGGCGCGGGCGAGAGGGAGACGCAGCACGGCGGCGCGTCGTCGGCGGCGGCAGGCTTGTGGAGCTTGGAGGAGGGGTCGACCGGGGACAGGAACGACGTCGAGGACCGCAGCGTGAGCGCCATGGCTTGGCTCGGATTATCTGAAGGCTAATCAACAAAGGCTTTCGAGTTTGTTGGGAAGGAGGAGGAGGGGGAAGAGGAAGAAGAGATGCTCGATGCTCTGATCTGTTCGTGCGTGAAGGCTTAGACAAGAGAAAAGTAGCAACCAGCAAATCGGAGGGTGGACTCGGTGCGTATATATAGACGAATTTTCAGTGGGCACGGGTGCTTATCACTAATTAATTAGGGTATTAGGCGTTCTGCTTTTGGCGTGTGAATTCTCTAGAGGCGTCCTAGCTGGACAGGATTAGATCAGCTGGCCACGGTGGACTGCGCGCGTTCGTCTTATCCATCTATTAAAAATGTCTATTTTCGTAGTTTCAGGCGTCTAATCGAATGCTATTTTGTCTCTCGGCTGAGGCTGGGAGTTCAGACACCTGTTTAATTCGGATAATTAATGGCATGCGTAATGGGATCGATTGGGTTCATTAGGGCATTTACAATGCTGCTTCTTAGATGGTTTCTTAGAGCATCCAACCTCCAACTTAGTTATGTAATATAGAATTAATTACTACGCTAACCAAAAAATCGATGTGACATAGGAATTAAAGAAGAGAAAGAAAAAGAAAAGAAAAGTGTCTCATGCAAGCGGGTTGGTAGCGGATACCAAGACGCAAGAAACTAGCAAAATATGCATTTGACATTTCTACGCTACGACAAAGCGTGTTTGTAGTCGTCGTTGGTTTATTCTTTCTCTCTCCTCTAGACACTACTCATAAAACCATGGGTTGTGAAACTATGCATTGGTTTCTTGCTTTCTCTCTCCTCTAAACACTCCTCATGGAAACCATGGGTTGGGATTGCCCTTAGTATGCCATGTAGGATAAAAAATTTAGGTGGCAATGAATTAATGCAGAGAGAGAAGGTTAGAGTTTCTTAAATTAGAAATGGTTTTTTCATTAAATGCTTTGGCTAAGAAACTATAAAAAACTGCATTATGGGTATGGTGGTTTCTTATGCATATCTAGGGTGATAAAAAAGTAATAGTTAAATATTAAATGATAAAACCATGTTAAGAAAGAATGTATTGTAACTTTTGTATAAATTAGTGTTTCTGAGTGACATAGATGTCTTTGAAACAAATAGAGAAACTCTCCATTGAAAATGCCCTTAAAGGAGCTACGTTATTCCAGATCGATCAACGTCATCGTATTCTACTCGCGAAAGAAGAGAAAAATTCTCGTTTTCTTTTACCCAGCGAAAGCTGAACTAAGGAGCTAATGTGTGTGATAGCATGACATGAGTTACGACCTCTCAGAAGAAAATAAAACGATTTACACGACCAGCTTGACACGACAACGTAGCGGTCAATCGTGACGGTGCAAACAAGTAGCAGTAGAAGCGGTGGTAGTAAGAAACCGGCAAACCACGTAAAACATGCACGCACACTTAGTTTGGCTAAGTCATGTGCCATGATATAATGTCAAGTGTGTATAAAGATTACCACAAAAGACTTTTGTTGGCACGAAGAAGAGCGAGTATAGCTGTCTCTTCATAAGAGACAGCTATATAAGCAATCATAAATACTAATATTTGAATTACTGTTTATAACAATTACTTTTTATATTATAATTAAAAGACTATGAGATTTTGTAGAGACAACTTTAAAATATTATCTATTATAGAAATTATCTTTTATTTTATCTTTAGATAATATGAAAAATATACAGACGACATTCGTCTCTATTATTGTGCATACTCTTAGCGGTGAGCTAAAGAAAGAGGAAAGTTTCAAACGGACGAGAGCGGCACCCTTTTTTCAACGACAAGCAAGTAAAACGGAACGGATAGATTTTATTGTTGAGATATAATCGTATTCTTAGTTTTGTTAGATGAATTTCGAAACTACGTTGAGAGGTTTTGGTTCTAAATATAGCACCTTATTATATAACAAAATCAATCTATAATCAATAAAAAGGTAAAAGAGTTAAGATCTTCTGTATCTAGGATTCTTGTATTACCATTGTTATTCAAGTATTCTGGATGATGTATTGAGATTGATCTACGGTTCTCCTGCAAATGGGAACGGGGGTTGACGTGGCTTGACATGACAGGTTCAGGTTGTGCTGTTACTTGTTAGGCTGCTAGTGGGACCAGCCGACCAGGGCACGTATGCAGAGATGCAGTCCAAGTGAGACCGGGACGCGATCTGGAGCTGCTTGTGAACCCTCTTTTGTCACGGTGACAGCTGCATGAGACGAGAAAAATATTCATGGCTAGAATCGTTCTACTATCTGTATTCCGCCGATGACAAATGGGAACATCACATGTGGAGCCTCCTCGCGGTGCCTAGTCACAGTCAGATATTTGACGGACGCCAGGCTACTTTACCTATATCTTTACTACTTTTAAAAAGCCTTTTATCCTTTTGTCTCTTCTCGTATAAGGATTACACGTTGATTTATTGATTTCTTAAAAAACGTATAACAAAAAATAGGAAAAGCATTCTATCTCCCTTCTTCTCAGCTCTCCTCACATAAGATGGGGGTTTTTTTCTAAAAAATCTCCAATAAAAAATAGACCAAAAATAATATATCAACAAACAAACGTGATATCCCTAAAAAATCCTATATCAATAAGTGCCAATCGGTCAAAGATGAAGTTTTAACCTGGTCGTTCGCAGGGGCGAAACACCTTACAAAAGTATTAAGCCGTTTAAATTAGCAGTCGCTCCTTTGTTTTTTTCTTCTTTTAATTGACTCTCGCATGTAATCTCTCCGTTTTCTTTTGTTTGGTGCAGCATCCTGCACCGTGTATCCGTTAAAACTTTGTGAACTGCTCTCTTCCTTCTCAATAGTAAACAGCTCGACTGTTTTCTTTCAAAAAAAATAAGTGCCTTCCGGTGGAGCCCAGATATCTATCTATTCATAACTAATTTGTAACGTCGTTACAATATAGCTTATTTATGTTTTGTTACGACACGGATATTTAACTAGTTTTATCGAGGTGTTTATTCATTCCACTAAAATCTGTGGAGTTGGTGGAAGCAGTATTTCTAGCTCGAAATTTACAATTTGGAATTGTAGGTACATTAAGAGTATTTAGGTAGATCATCTTGTTTATATTTTGACTAAAAATATAAACTTAATTCACTTTATTTTAGGCTTATAAGTTTAAATTTCTGAAATTTGAAATTTGGGATCTGGGCTCTCCCAAACAGGACCTATATATGCTGATAATACTAATTTCGTGCCTATTGGCTGGATTCTACCGAGCAGGTTACAAACCCGTATCGTATGGAGAAACAGTTGTTGCTGGACGCGAGCTCACCGAGAGCCTCGGACCGTTGAAATTTGGGTGCGAAAGCAAAAAAAAAAAAAAAAATGGACAAGCGGTCACGTGCGGGGCCCTCTCCCGGCGAAATTTGATTGGGATCGTGTCGTGCGTGATTTCTAGGCCGTCAGTGTCTGGTACACGGTCGGTTTGGAAGCTTTCGATAGGTTTAAACGTGCGTCAGTGCTGAGTCAGGATCGGATCTGGTCCGTCCTTTGTCTCGAGGTTCATTTGGATATCTTGTCCGTCCTGTTAACCGCATGGTAGATCTTGCTCTTTTCTCCTTCTCGATTCTTCTTCCGAATTGGGTCAACTTGAAGATGATTCGCCTTTGCCTGCGTGACCACTAACAGGATATAGTACTGTATAAATTGCTGACAAAGCCTACACGGAGTAGAGTCATGCGGTAAGATGCACGTACGAAGTAGTAACAAAAGGCGCCAAGCACAAGAAGAGCAAGGAGAATGGTGCGGTGCAGTGCAGTGCAGTGCAGGGTGTGCGCGCCGTACTAGGCTGCTGCTGCGCGGGCGATGAGCTGGGGGTGACGCGGCCGCGTGTGGGCACCAAGAGAAACGCGTAGACGGCGTAGCGGCCTTATCCGCGCGCGGCGTCGCCCCGCGCGATCTCCATCCCAGGTTGCGCTAGGGCCTAGGCGGGGCCCAAAGCGCTCTCCGGGTCCGGGGCTCGAATTGCCGAATTTCTTTTTATTTAATATTTATTTTAAATCTTTTTTTCAAAACTAATCAACGGAAATATTTTTTGCAAAAATAGGCACCCGTCACTCGGATATAGAGCGATAGGTACATAAATGTAAAATTTTTTACTCATATTTGGGGTTAGGGATCTGAATGTAAAAAATACTGTAAAATTCTGGTACCTATCGTCCCATACTCGGATGATAGATACCTGAATGTAAATTTTTTTACGATGTTTTTTACATTTAGGTCTTTAACCCCGAATATAGGTAAAAAATTTTACATTTAAGTCTCTATCGCCCGAATATGGGGTGAACGTCCCATATTTGAGCGACGGGTGCCTATTTTGTAAAAAAAAAATTCCGTTGATTAGTTTTGAAAAAAATAAAATAAATATTAAATAAAAAATAATTCTCGAATAGCCTCTAGTAGTCTAGCTGAACTAAGTTCTTGTAGCTCAAGCAGTGGCACGCTGCACGCACATGTGCTTTTCTACCTTACCATCTTATCTACCGAGCTCAGTACCGTGGCATATACTTCTCGAAATATGACACTGCGATACCTGTGTTGCGGAGCTTGGATACCATGATATCTTATTCTATTGAGCTTGATAGATAATATGTCACATGTTGATGTTACCTGTTGAGAAAACAACTAGATTTATAATTTGATTTGAGAGAGCGAAAGGTAAAAAAAAGTGTGCAATAAGACTATATAGGGCAAAACAAACTTGTTTCCTTATGTGCTTTTTTTTGCGTTGTCTCTTGCTTGGGCCCTACCATCAGCGACCTTTTGGACCATTCCTCTGTGTGTTTGTGGCTCTCCTTTCGTACGCTGATTAGCGATTTCTCTTTTTTTAAAAAAATAAAAATATATTTGTCGTGGTCAGGGGTGGTTGCCTAAGAAGACTGAGCAGCTTAGTTTCATGTTCCCTGCCAGGATTTCAAAAAACGATGAAAATCATTTTTAAATTGTGATTTTCAATCGTATCAAACCATTTTGACATTAGAAACCAGCCAATACACTGATCTAATTCAAAAATTCTGAAAAAATTTATACGATGTAAACAGGTCAAAAATCAGTAAAAATCAACATTTCAATTTTCGATGAAAATGATCGTTTTTATTTTTTCATAAATTTTGATATCTAAACTCTTTGATTTTTAACTTTTTTACTGATTTTTGAGCGGTTTTTATGTCGATTTTTGAAACCCTTATCCCTACAGCTTCCATATGGCAGTTGACGACGACAAGTGCGATTACAGTTTGTGCAATTCATCAATTAAGCACAACAGCTCCAGGCTCCTCTTTCTAAACTAAAACGGTTTTCTTTGCCCAGTTTTATAATGAAAAGGCCCTTCCCTTGCACTTTACAGAAGTATCTCTCCCTATACCTGATATTTCCTTGTAAGAGATGCATACATACATACACACAGATAAGAGGCACTAGTCTGCTTCCACAGTATTACATAGCGATGGCGAATGAGAAATTTCTAAGGAGAGGCGCAGAATCAAGTGAACATGTCTTAGTGATTGATATTCGAAGTTTAATATATAGTAAGTACAATATGTAAGACTTATAATTTACCGAAATTTCAAATATATATATATAAAGCCTCTTTTCTACTCTAGGAGTAATTACTTCCTATCTTAGTATCTCACAATGTATAGAGTATCTCGATGCTGACGGAGATGCGTATGCTTAGTATCTGAGTATATAATATCATCTAGGTGGTATGTATATTTTTTCAGAGGTGGTATGCATATTTTTGGACATACTCCTTTTTATATGTGTATATAAAGGTATTTACAAAATACGTTAAAAATCATGGACTCTCTTGCAATTATTTCATATGGCTTATATTGGAGTATCTTATAATTAGTGTATGAGTGTACCCAAAATGATAAATGAGTATTTTAAGTTTGTTTAGGTGGTATTTCAGAAGTGAGATTTTAGAGGTGAGAATAACTACTTCCAAAAGTAAAAGTATATATATATAATGTGCCCTTTGATGAGCCGCCGGGGGGCCAGGCCCCACCACGCCGCCGCTGGCTGTAGGGGCTGTCTGTGCGTCACCATCTTCACCCTCCCTCCCTCCTCTCTCTCTCTCTCTCTCTCTGCGTGTGTCCGTCTCGTGGACCACCGGCCATCCCCTTCGCTTCCCACGGAGGCATTGCGTGCCGGAGCTGCGCGGTTACGCGTCGACGCTATCACATTGCGGAGGTGCGTGTGCTTCTGCTTCGTCAAATGGGGAAGGCACGCCATGTGTGGCTCCGGCTAGGCGCTACTGGTCTGAGAGGTGCGTGCATGTGCATCCAAAACGAAGGGATCATCTCATCATCTGATTCTGATCCAAACCCACAAGTGAACGGCTGGCTAACGTGATAAATACAGGTGACCTGCCTATAGCCAAATTCTTGTTTTTTTTTTTTAACAAACTTGGTCAGCCAGAACAAGCACGCTCTGCATCAGAATCAGGCGGTGCGCTTTGAGCCAGGTACCAGTGAGCGTGCACGCAACGCAGATGGTTCGCAGCCAGGGGCTCTTCAAGAAAATAACCATCCTTATAAACGGTGATTACAGTTTGATGCTACCAGATTGCATGCGGTGCGCAACTGGGGGACGGTAGGAGCGGCCAAGTCAAGTGAGTTTAGAGGACTAAGCTATTTAAAGGACTATAGGAGCGGTGAAGTCAGAACAGAAATAGAGGATGAGTTTAAAGGAGTAAGCTATTTAAAGGATCTTCCGTTTGTTTGAGCTTTTTTACCGGTGAGTGGCGGACGAAGTCGACTGACAGAAAGTCTAAACAAACGAGTAGCTTTTTATCTGGGTTTTTCAAAAACCATAAGCCTCTATATAACTAAAAACCAAAATCCACTAGAGAGGTTTTTTTTGTTTATTGATGGTTAATTTTAGACTAATAACACTAAAGGTAGATAAAATTACCACCTCTATCACGTATAAAAGCCATTAGCTTTTAAGTTGTTTAAGCCAAAAAGCTTACTTTAAGTTATAAGCAAAAAAACCTAAACCTAAACAAATAGGGCCTAAGTTATTTTTTGTAGGGTACAAGGACACACACAACACCGACACACACCCATCACACGCACACGCGCGACCTACACACGCGTGGAAAATTTGTAAAGGCTTCCCGGGCCTCTAACTCTAACTTACTGAAGCACATGCGTGTATGTACCCTGAAGAGGTGAGAAACTCTAGGTTTCTTTTACGCTTATACAATCCGACTTCATACGTGAGTAGAAAAAAGACAAACAAAAAGAAAGAAATACCAATCTCGGTCCCTCGTCTCCTCCTCGGCGTTGGCAGATCCTCGACCCCTTGCTTGGCCTCGCCCTCAATCTCGGTCTCCTCGTCTCCTCCTCGGCAAGTCAGTCTCCTAGCCGCAGCGTAGTGGCGCAACCCACAGCCGCCCAATAAGTGGCAGATGAAGATCCCCTCCATGGCTCCGTCCTTCTGCGGCCTCCTCTTCCCAGCTCTCCTCCGGCTCGTCGCGCATCCACCAACTCAAATTGTTGGGGGAGTAATACTTGAACTACTTGTCAAATAATTACGCAAAGTTTGTTTCTCTTATTGCAATTTGCAAATCTACATACAAATACAGGTATATGACTATTACCAGTGGCGTTGAGGTAGGCTCAAGCTTGATAAAACCACCCCCTACTGGATTCACCCTTGGATGGAAGCAATGTGAAAAACTGAGGAACCCGACAACCGTGTATGTTTTCAAGTATCGGAAGCAGCAGCTCTGTGATTCGTTCCTCGCTTGATTAGCTGATAATGAGAAGCATCATAATAGAAGAAACGCAATTCTCACCAGTAACAGAAAAGCAGAGCCAGGCAAAAAATGTCACGCTCAATTATCTAATGCTGGGGGAAATAACTGCATCAAAAGCTTATAGAATTTGCATTTACAGTCATCTTTTTCTCACTACTTTACACTCGAAACACCCAAATTGTTCGTACAAGGCTCGATCTACAAGCTTTGTTCCAAGCCTGAAAATGTGGCTGCAGAGAAATGGAGTGATCGATATGAAGGGAGCGAGGTAAACCCGAAACTGGCTCTCAGTTCCTAGCAGAGCTTTCTTGTACGAGAATGATGGATCTCTCTTTTGCCTAGCCGAGTTTTCTTGCACGCATGTATTTCCCTATATTATGTGCAGCATTCTTTATGTGCCTGCACCAATGCACGGCATGCTTTATTTTCTTCTCAGAGTCTCGGATGCTCCCTGGAGAAAAATAGTCTGATATCTTCTTAGGCTTCAGCTCAGACTGTTCTTTTCGCAGACGAAGCGCCATGAATTGCAGTGAACTGCTCTAAACTTGACGGGCGAGCAGAGGTGGCGCGAGGTCGCAGAGTCGAAAAAGAGGGCCCAGGCGGCCGGCCGGAGGAGTGGAGCGACATCAACTTCGGCGTAGAGCGGAGCAGAGCAGAGGCGGCCCGCGGGTCGGTTGCCTCAATGGAGCAGCCAGCATAGAGGAGCCCCTGGTGAGCGGCGGACGAAGTCGACCGACAGAAAGAACCGGCCAACAGGAGAAGAGACGGCCGATGGAAAGAGTCGACCAAGCAAGGATGTGTTCGACGAACCAAGTGCAACGTCAGTAAAATCTTGATCCTAATTTTTGCTCTGATACCATGTTATAAATAGCACTTGTATTTAATACAAAACCAATAGACTAAAATATATACATGTACAAAAGGACACATAAGAAAAACCTATATAAGACGATATCTACACAAAGCTAATAATATCTATACAAAGCAACTAACAATCCCTATATAAGACAACTAGGATATTGTATAACACTACCATTGGCCACGCCATGTTCTTTCCAAGCTTTTATTCCTTCCATCACACTATCTGCCGGTTAGTAGTCTAGGGTTGAAAATGGAAATGGAGTTTCCGACATTCCAGAGAAAAATAAAAATAGAAGCCTTTTTTTCTAAACAGAAATGGAAAATATCGATGCAAAAGCGGAAACAGAAATTTTTTGCCAGAACCGAAAACGGGAGAGCCAGTTCCGATGGAAACGGAAATTCCGTATAAATGAAACTAGAAATTATGTTTTCTAATTTAAATAATACAAAAATATATATTGATTTATAGAAAATATCACAAAGAGTTAAAAATTCTCAAAAATATTTTATAACATTTTAAACTTAGGAAAATTATTTTCAGCAAGATTTTGGTTTTTTCTCTCAAATAAATTATATTTTTAAATATGAAAATAGCAAAAATCATTAATTAAATGCTAAAAATTAAAAAAAATCATAAAATCTGAATTAAATGCTCAATTAAAGAGTTTACAATTTTTTAGGGTGTTACAACTGGGAACCTATCTAAATAGAATTTTTCGCTTTCGCTTTCGTATATGCTCTGTTCCGTATCTGTTTCTAGAATTTCCGATTTCGCTTCCGTTACCTGCAAAAAAAAATATAAAAACAAAAACGGAATAACCATTTACCAACAGTTTCTATTCCATTTCCATCCCAAGTAGTACATCCAAGATGTGTTACGATTAGGAAGAATTATCGTGAAATAACGGCCACAGCAATTTGTTTCGTTTGTTACGTGGGGTTAAGAAGTGTTCCCTGGACCGCGCGGGCCAAAGAGAAGCCCATTGGCCCAGTTGTAGTTCCACTTTAGGTTTGGACCAATTAAGAAGCGTCCAGCCAGTCCACATAGAGGATGGAGCAGTATATGTAACACTAATTTCATAATAGATCATACAGCGGTAGCAGTATTGCTTCTTTCCAGTAAATCAGTTGATATTGATTTGTTCTCCTCGCCCTTAAGGTAAGCCATAGAGAAAATCAATGGTGAATTAGTACTAAAGAAAGTTAGGATACTTAGGCTAGGCTGATATTCAGAATTTTTGTTCCCAAAATGTATATCACTAATAGTTTGTGTATTAGAAAGTAATCTGTTCTCTATCGACAAGCAATTCAAATGGATAACACTATGAACAAAAAGACCAGAGAGAGAATCAATAGTGAATTACTACTCTAGGAAACATCTACATGTGGCCAAAAGCGTGTTGGACGTCGTCGCCGCATCAAGTAAGCACCAAAAAAAAAAAAAACCCTCCAGCTCCTGCCGCCGGTTTAAGTTGAAAAGGTTCCAAAAAATGCTATCACGATTTTAAGGACTTGCCAAATCTAGGATTATTAATTCAGTGATACCTCAAAAAATGCTACCCAACCACTTGTTACTATTTCACTTTTGGAGAAGTTTTTGAAAACAAAATTTTCAATTCCTTTTACGACGACGCTGGAAAGCAGTTTTACAGTGGAGAAAAAGGGGCATTAGTTCTAGCGTGCTCATCACTAGTCCTTGCTCCCCTCACTGGGGGAGAGTGGCGAAGTGCAATTACTGGCTGAACCTTTCTGAACGTAGATATCATAGATACGAGGAATAATACAAATACATCTTCCAGAGTTTTCTTAGTAGAGGATTGCTATGATAGTGGATAGTCTTGAAGTCAATATTGCGTGATGTAGTTTGCCGAGACGGTTCTTTTGTCTTTTCTTGTGTGTGTGTTTGGCTGTGTAGAGGCCAAAAGTTTTCTTAGTATAATTGTATCACCTTAATGTAATTTACTAAGATTAATAAAAGCTTCCTTTATCGAAAAAAAAACATCTTCCAGAGTACATTTTGATTTTGTTTTTTTTTAAAAAAATCCAGCATCACAACGAATAGGGTGCCCCAAAAGAAAACAACATGTTAGCATATTAGCTACAAAAAAGCACCACTAATACATTATAAAAAACTGAACAATCTGACAAAAGCTAATATGGACATTAATGAACAAGCATTTCCATTGCTTCATTGATTTGATGAGCGGACCAGCAAAACACCAAGATACTCACAGGTAAAACAAATCCACATAATCCATATGCAGGTGATGATATCAGTGACAGATCTTATTCAACGCAAGGTGTTTTATCCCCCCCCCCCCCCCAAAAAAAAGGCAGCAGAAGCAAACATGTTGCAAAATCCGACCAGCTGAACAAATCAAAACCTACATTGACCCAAATCCACTGCTTGCCTCCGTGCACAATCACCGTTCGTTACCACACCCGATACCCAATGCTGACCTTCCCCCAACTCTCTACAACTCTGCTTCCATTCCCAAAACGTTCAAGTCGTTCGCGCGAGCAAAACCCCCACGCCAGCACCTTCGCCCCACTCTCTGCCTCCCTGCTTCAATTACCAAAACATCCAAGCCGTTCGCCCGAGCAAGGCCCCCCAAAGCCGCGAAAATCGCGCCAAATAATCAACGAAAACCATCCCAAAAACCCACTGCTCCCCCTGTCTCTACCTCTCAGCTTGAATCCCCCAAAAGGCCCAACCCCGTTCGCACAATCAAAACTGCCAAGTTCCGCGAAATCCCCAACAAAATTACACAGGTTACCTGCGTGAATCCGTCACCGCTAGCCGCAACGCACCGATCTCCGACGCTCTCTACCTCCCTCTGCTACCCTCACCACCAAAGTGCGTCCCCGACCTGGGAAGCCCTACATTATGAACATTGACCACCAAAAGCAACAGAAGAGAAATGCTTCGCGAGAGAGAGAGAGAGAGAGAGAGAGAGAAACTTACCAGGAAGCTTCCAGTTGTTTTCTGCAACGGCGCGACTCCCTAAATTCGAAAAGGCAACGGGTGCTTCTGGGCAGAGAGAGAGAGGGGGGCATCGTGCGTTTCGCCACCTATTTGAAGCTGACACTGGGGTCCAGCTTACCCGTTGGGTCCATCCGTCAGTGAGACGCGGTGGTTTCAACTACGTAACGTCGTCCTCTCCCGCGAACGTTCGGATAGAACAAAAAACATTGCCGCGCGCCCTCTTGTCCGGGCTGGCTGCCTGGTAATATAAAATTATTTTATTTATCATTTAAATAATTATTTTACATTTCAGCTGACGAATCTGTATTCTCTAAATAGATTTATTTTAATATTGAACCATTAACTAGTGTAATTTGTTACGGGATTCATCTTAATCCTAAAAATTTTGATTCAAGTTCTAAAGACCAATTTTTGACAGGCCTGACCTCACGTGGCAGTGGCTTCCCTCTCCGATCGGACGGCTCTCGAGGGTGTGCGGCCTGACCTGACGTGGCATCTCTCTGGAATCGGACGGCTCTCGATAGTGTGCGGGAGAACACACCACGCGCGCACGCGCGGAAATAGGATTAGGTAAGGATCGTGAAATAACGCCAATCTCTTTTTTTCATTTTCGTCCTTTTCTTAGATGGGCTATTCTGGCCAATTTCGTAAGTGCGTGTGGCCCAGACGATCAGTGCAGTGACATGATCCATTCACGATCCCTCTGCTTCCAACAACGACATACGTGGATAGGAACTATTGGAATGGAATCATTTCTTCACTAGTTTCCACTGCAAAAATAGGCCTACGGCCATTAAGAGGAGCTTCGATGCGAGTTTACATGGAGCAGTGTTCGGGCCACATAGACCACTAGACTATTAGAAGATCGGTCCAGATTCTGGAATGCAATGCCTGGCCCAGGCTGCAGGCTATAGCAAATTGGCAAAATCGCACCCTCTTCTCTCTGCCTATACTACCGCTTCACTGCGAAAAGTACGGAGTCACTCATGTTACCACTTAGGGTGAAAACAAGACAGAAAATATCCGCCTGATCCGATCCCAATTTCGTTTAAAATCTGTACCGATGTTATCCGTATTCGTATCCGGAAAATCTGATGTAATATGGGTTAGGATATGGGAAGAGCAATATCCGATCCGTATCCGGAAAAATCTCATGTAATATGGGTTAGGATATGGGAAGAGCAATATTCGACCCGATATCCGGTAAATATCCGACCCGATATCCGAATAAAATCAGTTATTCTTCCATTAATTTGGTTCATTATTGGATAGATAGAATAGTTGTTTGATACTGGCACTAAAAAACACTACTTTGTTATTAAACGTGAACTTCAACAAATCTATCAACAAACAAATAGAGTGATGACATAATGGTTTGACCTAAATTGATTTGTTCAACTTATTTGATAAACTTCTTTTCTATTCAAATTACTGGAATTAGTTGAGTCACTAAATTGCACCTCTAACTATACTACTATCCTACGTTGAAATAATTATGACTTGAAGCTAATGTTGTAATGATATCCGATCCCAATCCGAATCCGTCGGTGTATTAGATTCGATATCCGACCAGATCCAGATCAGGACATCGATCCGACTCGAATCCGAAAAAATATGGGTTAGGATACAGGACGAGCAATATCCACCCGTATCCGACCCGGTTTCACCCCTACTTACCACAAGCTCGATACTAACTGAACAAGCGCATGGAAGTTGGAGGAAGAGATCAGGGTTATGTTTGGTAGGGCTCCAGCTCCATTAGATCTGTGAATCTGGTGAAACTGGGTATTCCTAACTTTACCAGATCTGTGGAGCTGGAGTTGGAGCTGTAAGTACATTAAGGGTGTGTTTGGTAGGGCTCCAGCTCCACCAGATCCGTGGATCTGGTGAAACTGGGTATTCCTAGCTTTACCAGATTTGTGGAGCTGGAGTTGGAGCTGTAAGTACATTATTGGTAGGGCTCCAGCTCCACCAGATCCGTGGATCTAGCCACCAGATCTGGTGGAGCTGGGTATTCCTACCTCCATCAGATCCCGTGGAGCTGGAGCTGTGAGTACATTAAGAGTGTTTAGATGGATAATCTCGTTTAGTTTTTAGACTAAAAATATAAACTTAATTAACTCTATTTTAGCCTATAAGTTTCAGATCTCAGGTTAAGTTGGGATCTAGAACTTTACCAAATAGGCCCTAAGAGTGTTTAGATAGATCATTTTGTTTATATTTTAGACCAAAAATATAAACTTAATTCACTTTATTTTAGCCTATAAATTTCAGATATTAGGTGAAGCTGGAATTTGGAGCTCTACCAAACAGACCCTAAGTAGTGAATCCAGCCGTTCCAGCAGTCGATAACGTAGCTAGCTGCTTGACGATGGCATCCACCACAGTTTTGATTCACAGCAGATGTATGTAAGAAAGCACAGGTGAAGCTAACAGCAATCAATCTTCTCCTGTGGCCTGTGCTAAGGGCCTGTTTAGAGAGAGCCCTAGCTTTTCTAAAAAGCTGTTTTTTTGCTTTCTAAACTAAAAAGCGGCTATAATTTTTTATAAGAGACCGTTAAATAAATAACTAATCTTCCTCAACAATAAGCTGCAAAAGAAGATCCAACCCAGCTTTTAGCTTTTGTCCTTTATTAGTTTTTTTAAGAAACAACAAAGGCTATTATTAGATTAGATTAGAAGAAAGAGGTCAAAGTACATAGTTGGAAGAATATTGAAGGCAAGTTACATCCGAAAGAGGGCCGCAGAGGACGCGTACCCAACAGGACAGACAATCGAGAGAAAAACCTAAAGAAAGACACCTAGGCTAAGGTTGGCGATGAAGCAAGCTCCTGAGGTTCGAAGCTTCGGCTAAGGTCCAGGTGGCAGCCTCATCTTTAATCAACTGAAAGATTTGGTCGTGAGACGTCTAGCTTCTTTGGAAAACTCTATTATTTGCTATTTCCACCATTCTCAGCAAGTTAGGATTTTCAGTGTTTTAACCCCTTTCCGGAGTGTAGGTTGGCAGTTAATGCGATATAGGTTCCATTGGTCGAGGTACGTCGCCGGTCCCCATTGGTCCGGATGGAGCACAGGAATGCAGACTCATTGTGCGATTGACGGCCAGAAGTCGAACTTGGGGCATTCAACAAACAGGTGGAAGGCTGTTTCTAGGTTCTAATTGCACATTTGGCAGAAATATTGGTTTGACTATCCTCTAAGTTTGTCTTTTATTAGTTATATATAACTTTTGAGTTATGTTAAAAATCGCTTAAAAGCTTAGCTATTTTGAGAGGAGACTTAGGGTGTGTTTGGTAAAGTTTCACCTCCATCAGATCTGATCTGTAGATCTGGTAGAGCTGGGTATTCCTAACTCTACTAGATCCGTGAAACTGGAGCTGTGAGTACGTTAAAAGCGTTTAAATGGATCATCTTATTTACATTTTAGACTAAAAATATAAACTTAATTCACTTTATTTTAATCTACAAGTTTCAGATCTTAAGTAAAGCTAAGATCTAAAACTCTATCAAATGAGCTCTTACTATCTTTTCAGAACCTGAAGCTAACTTTAAACCCCAAACAGGCCTAAGTCTAAACAAGCCTTGGTACAAATTCTCAACCACACCGCACGGTGATTTGGAGACCATCGACCATGCGTTCGGTTCCAACCAATGCTAATTACTCCGTTAAAAAAATGTTAAATTGTGCGAATGCCACCGTCTTCCAGATTGAAGAGAGCCAGTGCCTGCATTCAAATCTAACGGTGTCTATACAGACACAGCAAGCTAATCATTGCAAAAAGAAATAATTAATCTGTATCACTTGAGTTGAAATGCTTTCGCCAGCGAGAGCATCCTGACCTAACAGTACATGTTTGCTGACCTAAAAATTATTCCTAGTTTTCTTTTTCGAGATCAAATCGCACGTATGGCGTATCCAATTTCCTCTAGGCTCTAGATTCATGCACTTCTCGTGGTCAAGAGGCATCATCTCTTTGCCTAAGCCACCATGATTTTGCTCCCCAGGAAAAAAAAAAGGAAGAAAAGAGGAGAAGAACATCTCTCCATGCATGATGAGGGTATTTATTTACCTCTGCATTTTTTGACAAGTTTAATAATGAGATCAGTGTTCAATTTTAGGACCAAAGGGGAACTAGGCATCGTCCTGTATTGCACCTTAGCTAGAATATTCCTTGACAATTCAGATCCATAAGCAATTTGTGTTTGATCGCTCATTACATAGCATAAGATGAACGGATATGTTGTAGCTATTGACTCAGGAATTAAGGGCCTGTTTGGTAGAGCTTCAGATTCCAATTTTACTTGAAATCTAAAACTTGTAGGCTAAAATAAAATGGATTAAATTTATATTTTTGGCCTAAAATATAAACAAGATGATCGATCTGATGAAGCTAAATCTCTGCCAAATACACCCTAATTCCCTTGCAACATCTTGCTGGAAGGATGCTGATCCAGTCCGAGGAAGGCACCCTTGTGGCCTAGTTGAACTGTCATTTTGCTCTTAATTTGTTGTGTTCCGGTGCACAGAAAAGTGGATAGCTTCTAGAGTGTTCTTACCCTTGTGCGTGCACGCACTTGATTCTCTTTTAAGCTGAGACACAATCCATCCAGCCACCCACAAGTACAGCTTTCAAATTGAAGTTTGATACGTGTAATTTTCAGATTCCATCATCCCTTCAGGGGGGTGTAGTCCTCATCAACTTGCACAGTTTCACTGAAAAAAGAGGCATGGTTTCGTTTCTTGTTATGGCTTAGTGTAGCACAGTATCTTCCCTTCACTGGTTTGCTTGCTGATTATTGACATCAGTTGTTTGGTCATTGGATTGTCACTGTCAATTCCCAGTCAAGAGAGAGGTCACTGAACCAAGCCAAGAAGATCACTTCTCCTCCTAAAGTCCTAATGCGTACACACTTCGCCCTGTGGAATCCACCGGTTAATTAATTGATCGAGACATCGTTTCTAAAATGAATGTAAAAAACTAGCTTTCTTACTTCTTCCTTTCTTATTTTTTCCCTCTTCCTTTTCTTTCGTCCGTGTAGACGTGTGTAAGGTTTATCTGAGTGGGACGCATCCTTATAACTGTCTCGTTCTCCATGGAGATCAGACACCGATATTGATGTCCTGCAAATTTCTGTCCGTACAAAAAAATGTTATTGGTAATTCAGAAATGGCAAGTGGCAACAAAACAAAAGAAATCAATATCGGAATAGCGCACTGATGGTAGGATCCAACTCAAAGGATTACTTCTGACGAATTGTGAGGTATCTGCAAATCACCATCGGACAGAATGGTAACACCATCCATGCATGCTAGATGCTTCTAAGAAAATCAGAAGTACCAAAAGTTTTACAAGGAGCTGAACATAATTTCCAACCATCAATCAACAGCACGATGAATGGAACTGATAAATCTATTCTACACCTTCAAATTCAGAAACGCCCAATTGCCTGTATCTTGTTGAACGCATTATTGATCTAACCCAATCAATTAGGGGTTGCCTTGTGTTTATTTGATGTACGGGCTCAATTAAGGTGACAGAGATCTAGATCGCGGTATAGTAGTGATGGGTTAGGTATGTACTCATCAGTTGTGATGGTTGGAAGAGTACTTACTTCGCTATGCACACAAGTGCCGTGCGTATGTGTGCGGCCTGACCTGTCGCATGATAAGCCATTATGCATCCTGCTGAGTACTCATTAAGAGGAGCATGAGCAAAGAATGAGATGAGGAGATTAAATTAGGTAAAGCACATGATCCATGCCTGCCTAAGAACCGAAAGTGAGATGCTGAAAGATGGGAAGTAGATTAGCTTCTTTCTCATGGTCTCCCACTGACCTGACCTCTCTTCATGATGCCTCCAAATAGTAAACTTTTTGAGAAAGCCAAGAAAGGCAATTAATCAGTTGGTGATCGACAATCTTGCTTTGCCTTGCCTTGGCTTAAAAATCAAACAGTAATTAAATTCGAGCTGGACGCAACTAGATACCAGATCAGTATGTTGCAGCCAATTATGCATGCAATGCTCAGATCTTCTCTGAGGTTCCTGGCTGGTGGATGAACACCTGACCCAACCCTCTTATGACTAGCTTAGCTCTGTCCAGACTCCAGAGTCCAAACTCCAGAATGGATAATCACTAGCTAGATTTATTCTCTTTCTTTGTAAAGAGCAGCGTGCTGTGGCCATTATGAAAGTTGCCTTGTACCACTGACACGAACAACGAGAAGCGATAATGGTGGGGTGTTCTTGGCACGTACGTAGTACTGCTTGATCGATCGGCTTTGATGAAGTGTCGGTCGAACAATTTACTAATGTGTGTTGTAGGCTTGTAGGTGAGTGTTGGATTGCGGACAACCTGCTGGTTGGGTGAGAGAGAAATGATCACTTTTTCTACCCCTCCCTGTAATTTTTTTGTTTGTAAATCTAATTTTCTTGCTAACATAATTATAGAATAATCCTATCTCCGATGATGAAAACATGTCACTTTCCAATTTCTACATCAAGGAAGCAGTTGCCACACTCTGGATAGCTTCGGTGACTTCACCCTCCTCAAACATGGTGGCTGCTATTGTGTCGTATAAGTGTGAGAGATGATATATGTTAAATTTTGATATTGTGGTTTAAGAATGTAGTTATTCTTGTAATTATATTCGTGGATAGACTATGTTTAAAAAAAATTACGAGAAAAGCAATCACTTTGGAGAGGGATCAATTAAAAAATACTACTGCTAGTAGCAGTTGTTGTCATGTCACATGATTTGGCCGGCCGATCGATCGACTATCTAGGGATGTCACGCTCATTGGTTGGCACCTTGAGCCTAGCGGCAGATCAGAGACGACGTGTACTAGTAGTGTATCTACATGACAGATATTTAGCTGTTAGTTCTTTTTTTTTAAGCCTAGCTGGGATCTCGTCATCTTGTATCTATCTTCAGTCCATGACCCAGAAGCGAGTGGAGCATGGGTCATCTCATGCATCACGAGCGAGTACGGTACGATAGGCATGATCCGCCTCAAGAAGCGTGCACTGTTGTATGTTCAGAAATAAGACGGACGTCCATCGTCTTACGGACCACCGACCACAGTTCAAGAGAGAGAGTAGGTACAAGAAATTACATAGGTTCAAGCGCTAATCAAACATCTTACTTTTACCGGTGTGTTCCTCGGGGAGTAGAGAGGGGTCACTTGATCCGGACTCTCTGAGGACACATCAGTTCTGTCGTTTGTATTCAATGAGAGTTCAGGTCCTAGGTATGAGTTATAATGGGATTTTATAGGCACTTAGCCTGTTACATAAAATCCCATCCTATCCCTACTGGCGCAGCTCAAGTGATGGTATCTTGGTTTTTCTCGCGAAGAGGTAGTGGATCACAAGTCATCGTCCTGTAGAAGTAGACTTTTGACTCCAAGGCCTCATAGGGGACTTGGGGACCTAACATGGCGGTTGGTTCCAAGTGGCTTGAGGGTATCCGTCCATCTCGACGGGCGTTTGGGGGTGCCCTTTTGGACCGAGTGCCTTGTTAAGTGCCCTGCGGTCAAACGGTGAGGTGAGATCCTTGAAGGACTAGAGACCCCTGAGTAATTCCTCTAGAGAGCTCGTGAGGGTATGAGAAAGCCTCAAGCAGCACGCCCACGGAGGTAGGAGGATGCCTCTGTGGCATACCAGCGGAGGCATGAGGATGCCTCCCGTATGAAGCACCTGCGGAGTATGCCTACGGGGGTAGGAAGGAGCCTCCCGTAGACGTCCGCGGAGTTAGAAGGGTGCCTCCCGTGGCATGAAGAACCCATAGCACGCCCACAGGAGTCAGATGGAGCCTCCCGCAGTAAACTCATAGAGGTATGAGGGAGCCGTCTGTAAAAAGCGCTCACGGGGTATGCCCACGGGGGCATGAAAAGGCCTTCCATTCCATCGGCATTCCCGTAGTGTACGCCCGCAAGGGTCTGAGCAAACCTCCCGCAGGATAAGGAGACCTCCCTTCAGTGCCCTCCTTCAGTGCCCTCCGGAGAGTTTACGGGACGTAAGGTAACTCTCGTGACGCTTCCGGAAAAGATGGCGTCTTATTTCAGACACACCGTCCCTTTGTTTTCTCTTTCCTGTACGCATGCTAGGGCGAATGAATGACCTCTAGAAACCTACACGCGTGAGGTCAGGAGGATCGGATCATTGCAGGAATCAACAAAGCTTTAGCAAAGGTGATACGGCACGGGCCTTCCCGGGCTCCTCGTGCACTCTGCCTTACATGCCAAGTGCAAATATTCGACACGAAACGGATGGAAAGCGTCAATCCGATCAAAACAGCTAGCGTACGCGAACAAAGAAAGAAAGAAAGCTGCTTAAGATGGGGGAGTTCAATCACTTCTTCTTGTTCCGTTTGTTACTTTTCTTTTTCAAATTTAATCTTCTTATAAATATAATCATAAAAAAAGCTCGATTTCTAATCGTAAAAGCACCGAAAGGTTTACATACTTTTTTTTTATCACGGAAGACACTACCGTGCTCTCTTTTAGTTAATGATAGAGCTATTTTTGTAATTACAGTTGAAAGTAAAAATCGGAGAATAGACGTTGGATTCATGTTGCAAGGCAAAACGCAAAGCAAGACGCCGACCGACCTGAATCAAATTGGGCATATGCATGTAGAAATCAGGACCAACCCTGCTTCTTACCTGACAGTCATCAGTCACCAATTACGAAAGGATCTTGAAGACGGACGGACGGGATGGGTCGGATGAAATGACCCTCAAGGCATGACGTCATCATCTAAAAAGCTATGTTGTCGGTTTAGATTAGTAGTCTTAGTATAGTCCCTCAGCCGTAGTTTACAGTATTTACTTTTTAATTGTATTGTTAGTAAATACAAGGTGTAAGTGATGTTTCAATGTAAATTAGTGTGATATTCTCTTCATACCTCTAATAAATATTTAAATTTACTTGATATTCTCTAAAACATAGATTAAATATAATGCTTACAGATAATAATTATGGTTAGTTTAGGCATTTTTAATATTTAATTGGTCTATGTGCTAAAAGAAAATACGTACTGGAAACTTGAATAGAGGGAGTAATACTTACCACTTTATTAAAAAAGGAATTCAACAATTTAGTTTACATATCAATTACAAATGCAAATGAAAAAAAATAAGTTACAAATAACAAAAATATAATACGATAAGAAGGGAAATCGCATGTAAATTATTGATGTTAGTGCGATGTAGTATTTGTACTATGTAGATAGACTGCCACGATCAGTCGACACCCCTCGCCTTAGTTGGATTTCATCACCTAGCTTGCTGACTGGAGCGACAAAATGCCAGGTCAAACCAATCTTAGAATCAAATTGACCTCTAACAAAAATTTATCGAAAGAGCTAACGATGTAGAAAACAGTGATCACATTGCACTTCTGAGATATATTGGTGCCTATAGCCAATTGTAACAGCTGGCATGAACAAAGAGTTAAGAAGTGAAGAATCGAAAAAACGATCAGTGGGGTGTAAATGATGACAATTAAAATTTTCATTACTCAGTGGATCAAACCAAAACCTCACTTAAAACACTCAAACGCAAAAGAGCAAATCAGGGAAAATTCATTCTGGTTGGTACTACCGCAGTACAGGGGCGGTAGTGCCGAAGGAGAGGTACTACCGCTATGTATGGGTGGTAGTACCAGCTTTAAGAACAGAATAAAAATACAGCATGATCTCAGAACGAAATTCCATGCAACTTGAGATTGGCTGGTCCAACGCCTATAAAGCTTTATATGCACCTTCTTATAGAAGTTAGGAACCTATTCCAACCTTTAATTCAAAAAATTGATGTCAAAATTTTGACCTTTCCTAAATCAAAGGAAGAGTGCACAAAAATCAGTTAAAAATCAAAATCATGGTTTTGGACTTACTTGTGGGGTTTTGATGATCAAAGTAATCTTGGATATCCTCCCACTTGTCACAGCAAGTAAAAACATAAGAAACAAAAACCTTGAACGCGATCTACAAAGATTGAGCAAGCAGATTGAGTTCTTGCAAAATATTGCCTAGATGATGAGGATATGATCTGAAGAAGATTTATCCATCAGTCATTCATTCTTAGTATAAAATCCACATATATTTAGAAGAAAAGGAGGCAAATCTAAATGTGCGGAAAATAAATTGCAAGAATTTAAATCATGGAAGGAACATCAAAACTTTCAAGGGAGAGACCCCTCTCTCCTTCTATTTATAGCAACCTCGAAACAATCTACACCCTTTGATGACCTTCTTGGCCCTAAAAAAACTCCATTAAAAGTTGAGATTTACTCCCTCACTCATACATAGGTTAACTTGCAACCCAATAAAATAACAGATTTTGCACGCTTATCAAAACAAGCTAACTTGATCGCTACCCTATCCTCTAAACCGCAATCCAATAGTTCTCCTTAATCTGAGCAGCTCCAAGCCTAGTCCCGGTCATCCTCCTCCTTACCATGATCTAGCACCGTCGTCCTACATCTATCAAAAATAAGAAAATGCATCATATAACAATGTTCAAATTGATATGCAATAAACCTCATACAAATTCAAAATTCAATTCTCAACCATGAGCAAAGTTGACACTCATCTACTAGAGACCCGGCAAGACAGTGGTCAAGACTCTGTTCCCCGATGAGTCGGTAATGCTGCTCGCTCTTAAATCCACACGAAGACTTTCTTTGCAAAATAGCTACCGCCATCTATAGGTCGGTAATATCGCTACCCCGGTATTACCGCTCCAAAGTCTGGTAGTGTCACTCAGTTTAACTCAGAGGAAAACTCAAGATGAGAGCAAGTGGAATTCTTGCCGTTTGGATCGAGAGTGTCATGAGAGTTGGTACTATCGCCTCTAGGGCCGATAGTGCCGTCTGAGACAGACACAACTTAAATTGCTTTATTTTGAAAATCAATTCAAATCAAACTCAAACCTAAACACACCTTGCTCAACGTACGTAATCAGATACTCATCACAAATATAGATAGACTTTCACATGATCTTTCAAGAAGGATAGGAAGAAAGAAGAGACTTTCTCCATTCTCAAATTTCCTTCTGTCTCCTCTCGCAGCACAGCCGAGCGAGAGCCAAAATCCAAAGGAACCAAACTTAGGAACGCACTTTGTACCGTGCATGTGCGCTAGGGACCACATATAAAACCATTTGCAATTGGCAGGTGCGACCTAACTACAACGGCAAAGCGACGGTTAGACTGGTGAAGGTGGTATGTGCGGACTCAAGGGGAAAGCTTTGTATTTTGACCTAGCGCCGTGTTAAATGAACATGGAAATCCGACGACCGGGATGGTTAGGGTAACCGTGGGTAAACACAATACATCTCTGCAAAAGAAAGCGTGAATTTCATGGCAGCCTTCGAATTTTAGGTACAAGAGCATTTCGGTGGCTTGAACCCACAAAACGGATGATCAGTAGAATTTTATTAAATAAAACAGACATTTTGTCACTAAAATTTTATTTTCTGTAGAAGGTTGGTTCTCAATAGGACTCATTTATGGATGGCGTTAACATGTATGATTTACATTTTTTATAGATCGCTAGCTTGCTGAGTATAATAGTACTTACTCTTGCTATTTAATTCCTTAATTAGAGCGAGCTACACTGAGCATCCACTGAAGGTAATAAGGAGTACGAGTACTGCTACGACGACCGGGACAGCCTAGCGTAGAAGCGATCGAATTTTATGATATGGGTGGAGGATGGGACGAATAGATATGCCTACTGAAATATCCTCAAAAATTTCAAAAAATTTATTTGGATTTTATCCGAATTTTCTGGATTTTATTTTGATTTATTTTGGCTTTTAATTGTAACTTTACATTTTTTAAAAGTCCCCCGAATTTCCCGCTTTCTTCTTTCGGCAGTCCTCTTTTCCCCGTGGCCCGGTCCATTTTCCCATCTCCCCAGCCCGTTCCGGTTTTCCCGCCGCAGCCCACTTCCTTTCTCTCCTCTCTCCCCTCCCGCACGTGGGCCACCTCTCGGCCTCGGCCCATCCTCCCCGCACGGCTCGCTCTGGCCTAGCCGCTCCCCCGCGCTTCCCGCGCCCGCAACCCAGCTCCACGCGTGCCCCGCCTCGGCCTACTCCCTCCCTGCGCCCCTTGGCCTAGCCCATCCCTGTCGCTTCGCCCGCATCCTCTCCACCTCCGATCGCTGTGCCACCCATCCTGTCGCCGCGACATTGTCCCATCGCTGCACCGCCTGCCCTACCCCGTCGTGTCGCTGCCTGCGACATACTATTTTTTAATTATATTCGTATAGGACTAAATTTGTAAAAAAAAAAACTTCCTGCGACATACTACGTTTCGGACCCAAAGGCATGCGGGACCGTTCATCAGTCTTCATAATACCACATAGCTACCTGGCTAGATGTTTCGACAAACTCTAGCTCCCCATGAAAAATAATAACGCCCTGTTTGGCAGGACTCTAGATTCCAGCTCCATCTCAGGTCCAGAGCTTGTAGACTAAAATAAATTGAATTAAGTTTATATTTTTAGTCTAAAATGTAAACAAGATAACCCATCTAAACACTCTTAATATATCCATAGGACTAGCTTTATAAATTTTTGAAGTTAAAGATATTTTGCTTTACCAACTCTACTGATTTTAATAGAGTTTGAACTGTACCAAACACCCCTATTAATCTCTAGTAAGATTCGAGTAGATGAGAACCGGTTTAATTCGATCGTGCTTAGTTCTTCGATCGTTGCGTGTCGTATATATTGCAAACTACTACTTCAGCTAGCTTGCACGGTGCCGTACGCAAGTTGTGTGGTTTACACTCTTGAGTTGGGAACTTGGGATACACATGCTCCTATCGGACTCACATCACAAGCACAGTTTCATTCACGGGTATCAGGTATGTACGCAGGAGCATTTGGGAATCGTAATCTTTCTCTCTCTCTCTCTCTCTCTCTCTCTCGCACACTCTTTCAGAGTGTGACTGTGTGAGTCTGTGAGAGAGAAAATAAAAGAAAACACATGTGCGTATTTTACATTGGTTCTGCAGCTGATTAGATGTCCCGTAACTGCACGTAAATTGTAGCAAGCGGTACGGGTCCCGTGCTGGATCAGCTCGTCCAAGATTTTGACGAAAACTTATTGGTGCACCCAAGACCAAAATATTTACGATGCTGCTAAGCTATGCGTGTGGTCTGGTCTCCTCTCCCGTCTCGGCTCTCAAGACAAGACAAGACAAGAGGGCCAGTAGTGGAGTGTCTCTGAATATATACTGCATATCCATCGACCAGTACAATATAACAGTTCTAGCATGAAAACGCATGCAATAAACGATGCGATCCTTCCCTACGCAATCAATCAATACTTGCAAAAACAAACAAGAGCTAGCTAGCCTTGAACAGCAGAGACAATGTACGCTAGCTGCGCTCACGGATCGAGCTCGCATCAAATCCATGACACACATCGATAAGTCGTATTGGCACATGGCACACATATATCGCGAGCGAACAGACAAACAGCAAGGACGACACCGCTGGAGCTAGTAGATATGTAGTGCGGTATAGCCAATCTGACTCCCTTGTCATGCATCCGTCCATCTCGAAGCGGCAGCGACAGATCTCTTTCTAGTGCTCTATCTGCTCTCCCCCGCACTGCCATCTCAGAAACCATATCCTTTTTGGAGATACTTTGTGGTTTCCATTTCAACCCTAGCTATTTTCTTCCGGTGAAAAGCCACTATTAAACCCCAACCTGTTTTTGCCTTCCCACAAATCAAGTCGTGCATAGATCTGTGCCCGTAAATACCCATTAGATATCAGGTACCCATTGGGTTTAGGTATTTAGTTTAGATATCGGGTACCCACATAGCACAGATTTGTATCCGTAAAGCTTAGTGGATTTGGATAGATAGGATTTTATTCGGATACAGACTTAGGTTTAAGACAGTGATACCCAGATGTATGTATCCGATTTTCATCCCTACTCGGCCATATGGCTATCGACACTGTGGGCCTGTGGAAGCATCATTCACAAGACACAGCCACAAGGCACTCCATCAGTGCTGTTATTGGGCCCACGGCCGAACAAAAAGTCCGCTCCACGACGCGGACGTGGGCGGTTGCGGGTCGCGAACTAAAGGCTCGCCGGACGCAGCGCCCTCTGACGTGCGGGGGCGAACAACCGACAACACCGCAGCGACCCACTCCCCTACGTCCGATCGGGATCGCACGGTCGTGGCGACGCCCATGTACGCGCTCACGTGATCGCCGCGTCTCCCGCCACTTCCGTCCCTCGCCTCGCGTACTGCCTTTAACATCATAACCACGTCGCCCAGACTGCTTATGTATGTATGTATGTATAGATTGCACCGCAATGTAGCACTAATCCTAACTAATAGAAGGAGTTTATCCCACGTAACGGGACGATCCTCCGATTCTCATCAGCACAGCTCCTCCTGAGGAAATGATGACTGATATGTGCGCCACGTTTTCTTCGTCACTCCCCTCCTTTCCCGTGTCTTTCATCTCCATCCACACATCTGTATTTTTCTCGCTTCTAAGATCCTATTTGGTAGAGCTCTAGATCTTAGTTTTATCTGAGATCTGAAACTTGTAGGTTAAAATAAAGTGAATTAATTTTATATTTTTAGTCTAAAAAGTAAACAAGATGATCTATCTAAACATTCTTAATGTACTCACAATTTCAGCTCTATAGATCTGATAGAGTTAAAAATACCTAACTCCATCAATCCACGAATCTGATAAAACTAGAGCCTTACTAAACACACCCTAAACAGCACCAAGTGAAGCTACCTAGGGGCCAGGGCTCCACCTCACTACCTCCCCCAACTCCTCTTGCAGTCCCTCCCCCCCCTGAGTGTGACATCCCAAAAAAAATTGCCTATCTATTTAATTTAATTTATTTAGGTTTTTCTTGCAATTTGCAGATTTTTATGGATTTTATAAAACCTTTTTGCCATTTTCAGTTTTACAAAAAGAATTTCGACAGAAACTTTAAAAACTTAAAAATTCCGAAAATAATTTTATTAGGTTCCAAATATTCCAAAGTATTTTTGAGAATTTTTACAAGATTTTTAGAGCTCCTTTACTGTTTTTAACAAACCTGCTTTTCTCTTAGCTCAAATAAATTCGAAAATAGGGGTTCCACCTGTCAGACTTTTCTTCAACCTCCAACCATGTCCAGTGCAGACTCCTCTCTCTTCCCTCCATTAAAACCAACTCTTGAGCTTCCAAATTCTTGTGATTTTCGTACTGAAACTCCTCAAATAATTGTGCAATCAAACCCCATTGCATTCCCTACATTCTAAAAGCCGTTACCAAATTAAAACCCCGTGATTTGCCCTAAATCTCCATTAATCCTCTTTGCGGCCACCGCCATTCCCGCTTAAATTGCGCCATCTCTGATCCTCTTCTCAGGCTATAAAAGTGATCATTGGGTGCACAACTCAACTTTTTATCCATTTTGCCACTTCTCACAAACTATTTCGCCTTCGATTCGCCGGTTTTCACAAAAAAAAAAGTGAGCTCACGCCACCGCCCATTTTTCTGGCCACCGCCGCCACACCAGAGCTCCTCCCTCGTTGTCAGCCACGTCACAAGGTGCGCAAGAACGCGATGAGAATTTTTCCAAATCAATTTGCACCATGGAACGCTCAATCACCGGGATTCGATGGATTTTTCCAGTAGGCACGGCTGAGAAAAGCATTTTGGTCTTCGCGTGAACAGTACCGTGACGCTAAAGTAAACAGCTAGTGACATTTCTCTCTTTCTTTGATTACAAATCTTTCGGAGCCTCTTTTTGCCCATTCGAACTACGTTTGACTTCATTTCTCTTTCTAAATTCATAAAAAATTCTAAATTTCACTTTTATATTGGTTTAATATTTTATTTGAATTTTATTTAAATTAAGATGTTTTCGCATATAGATTTCGGAGAGTTGGAGTTCGGTAGTTCGATCACTACCGTTCGACCAGGTAAGTTACACATCGGTTGTACTCTGCACCGGTACCCTCTCCGTTCTTGAACAATGGGCCCGAGCAACTACCCTTCAAAGGGTGATCACCTAAGATGGGCAATCACGTTGCCGTCGGGTGAGGAGCCCGTGTGGTCTCTGGCGGCGAGATGGGCGATCACGCCGCCTTTCGCCATGGCGGCGAGCGTGGTGCCTGGCGAGCGGTGGCGATCATGCCACGCGAGGCGTCGGCTTAAAGCGGCTTCGGCAAGCGGGCGGCGTCTAGGCCCCCCTTGTCAAGCTACGGAGACAACCAAAGGAATAAGGAGAAGGCTTCGCCTCGAAATCTCCTTCCCCTGACATGTCGCGTCAGGGCCATTAATTGTGAAGAATTTTGCTATCGACACGACGACAGCCCATCCCTCTGACGCCTCTCACCAAACCCGTCGCAGGAGTGTCATATCCCGAGCGGACTGGGCGAAGCCACGCAGCGGCATTAAATAGGGCTTGAAGGACAAGGCTACGGGCGTCATAAATGAGTCATGGGTCTGTAAGATAAGGCTTGAATGATGGGTGTAATTAATGTATCATAGATCAGTCTATCGTCATCTTCTCACGCGCCCAGGCTGGCTCGTCTATATAAGGGCGCCTCGGTGCATGGAGAAGGGGGCGGACGAGAAACATAGGGAACGACACACACGCAGGAGCACAAAACTAGCAGAACCACTGTAATCGCCTACACTTTTCCTCAACAAAGATCTAGCAGGACGTAGAGCTATTACCTACGTTGGGGGCCTGAACCTGGGTACATCGCCGTGTTCATTGATCTGCCAATCCCCGGGATCCATCGTAGAGAGCCATTAGGGTTTCCAGCCACGAAGACGCCTTCTACCGAATCATACCTTCCATCCTAGGAGTAGTCAACCCTGTTCGTTGACGGGGTTCTGTCAGGCGGAATACGCCGACAACATCCTTGGCCATGTTGTTCCCAAAATTTTAAATTATATTTTGATTTAAATTACTGCATGCATATGTTTTATCAGTGTAATTTAAATCCTATATTTAAATACTTAGTTACTCCTAACTGTTATGACCATATTTGACTTTGATGATCCGTATACTTTATCACTTTAAGAAAAATCTCACTAGTTGGTGCATTAATATAGTATTGACTAGTGCTATATAGCAATTGGCTTAGACAAACTTAGATCTGAATTAACACCTTTTGGGGGAATTTGTGCCAATCAAAAATGCTTTTGTGACAAATGCTATTCCTTGTTATTGGTGTGTCATGAAATGATATGAAAATTGATATTTGCCCTAAATCTCCATTAATCCTCTTTGCGGCCACCGCCATTCCCTTAAATTGCGCCATCTCTGATCCTCTTCTCAGGCTATAAAAGTGATCATTGGGTGCACAACTTAACCTTTTATCCATTTTGCCACTTCTCCCAAACTATTTCGCCTTCGATTCGCCGGTTTTCACAAAATAAAAAAGTGAGCTCACGCCACCGCCCATTTTTCTGGCCACCGCCGCCACACAAAAGCTCCTCCCTCGTTGTCAGCCACGTCACAAGGTGCGCAAGAACGCGATGAGAATTTTTCCAAATCAATTTGCACCATGGAACGCTCAATCACCGGGATTTGATGGATTCCAGTAGGCACGGCAGAGAAAAGCATTCTGGTCTTCGCGTGAACAGTACCGTGACGCTAAAGTAAACAGCCAGTGACATTTCTCTCTTTCTTTGATTACAAATCTTCCAGGAGCCTCTTTTTGTGCATTCGAACTCCATTTGACTTCGTTTCTCTTTCTAAATTCATAAAAAATTCTAAATTTCACTTTTATACTGGTTTAATATTTTATTTGAATTTTATTTAAATTAAGATGTTTTCGCATATAGATTCTGGAGAGCTGTTGGAGTTCGCAGCCGACGATCCCGAGCAGCTACCGTTCGACCAAGGTAAGTTACACATCTGTCGGTGTACTCTCTGCCAGGTACCCTCTCCGTTCTTGAACAATGGGCCCAAGCGGCTGCCCAATGACGGCTTTGGCGGCGGTGGGCGATCACGCCACCACGTAGGCGAAGCCTGTGGCCCCTAGCGATCGGTGGGTGATCACGCCCTACTCGCCGGCGGCGGCCAGCGTGGTGCCTGGCGGCGGTGGGCAATCACGCCTTGCCGTCGGGTGAGGCCGTGTGGTCTCTGGCGGCAGATGGCGATCACGCCACTTTCGCCGGCGAGCGGACAGCGTGGTGCTGGCGAGCGGTGGCGATCATGCCCTGCCGGCGTCGGCAAGAGGCGGCAGCAAGCGGCGGCGTCTGGGCCCCCTTGTCAAGCTACGGAGACAACCAAAGGAATAAGGAGAACCGCCTCGAAATCTCCTTCCCGACATGTCGCGTCGGGGCCATTAATTGTGAAGAATTTTGCTATCGACACGGCAGCGACCCATCCTCTGGCGCCTCTCACCAAACCCGTCGCAGAGTGTCATATCCGGCGAATTTGGCGAAACGCAATGTTGGCATTAAATAGGGCTTGAAGGACAAGGCTACGGGCGTCATAAATGAGTCATGGGTCGTAAGATAAGGCTTGAATGATGGGTGTAATTAATGTATCATAGATCGATCTATCGTCATCTTCCATGCTCGTCTATATAAGGGCGCCTCGGTGCATGGAGAAAGGCGGACGAAAACATAGGGAGCGACACACGCGAGGAGCACAAAACTAGCAGAACCAATCGCCTACACTTTTCCTCAACAAAGATCTAGAGCTATTACCTCGTTGGGGCACGAACACAGGTACATTGTTCATTTCGCCAATCCGGGATCCATAGCCATTAGGGTTTCGCATGAATCATACCTTCCATCCTAGGAGTAGTTTTTATCGGCGAATCGCCGACAACATCCTTGGCCATGTTGTTCCCAAAATTTTAAATTATATTTTGATTTAAATTCCATGCATATGTTTTATCTTAATTTAAACTATATTTAAATCCTAGTTATCTGTTATGACCATATTTGACTTTGATGATCCATATACTTTATCACTTTAAAAAAAATCTCACTAGTTGGTGCATTAATATAGTATTGACTAGTGCTATATAGCAATTGGCTTAGACAAACTTAGATCTGAATTAACACCTTTTGGGGAATTTGTGCCAATCAAAAATGCTTTTGTGACAAATGCTATTCCTTGTTATTGGTGTGTCATGAAATGATATGAAAATTGATATGATTTAAATCAAAAATAAAAATGTAATTTAAACTGTGTGAGAATGGTTGATTTATGATCTTTGGGTTTGTTGAAAAGCTCACCTAGTCAATTAAGGACCGGTCTGTGAGCTGCTAAATGTAAAGCGCAACCGTGCTTCCACAAGTCATGTATGAGACAGGCCTAATTGTCCATTTTAGCGACATCTCATGTTAATTGTGCCATTGGAGGAATGTGAGGATGGTTAGTCTACCACATGGCGCAAGAGTGGGCTTCTGGACTGGATAGTTTTAACTCACCAGCGATGAAATCTTAGCAGGTATAACTACATGAGATGGAGCTTTATAAAAACTTTGTTGTGATTTTTCCCTATTAACACATTAAAGGAAGTGTGTATTTGGGCAAAAATAGTTTCAAAAAAGTGGTTTATAAGTGGAGAGAGTCCACATGGAAAAATTTAGGATAAAACTTCGGGTTGGAGCCCGTACTAAAAATTAGATTAAAACTCAGTTTTTACTATATGAATTACACATTAAAAATTACTTATTATATTTGAATTATTACTTTATGCTCAAATTAATCATATTATGCCTTCCTTTATAACTCATCATTAATACTATATTTACTGTGTGACTTGCGGATTACTTTTGTACTTACTCTTACTTACTCTATCTTTTTAGAGGTATATATCTCTACGATAATGAGGACCAAGATAACTATGCCGCAGTTGCAATTGATTGACTGTGGCGAATCTATTGGGTTCTACTACTGGTTTTATTCTAGTTCCGTTGTAATCTTTTATTTGGGTTGCATGTCATATTTATTATAAACTTTGATTATTAATAAAGTGCAATGAATATATTATATTATTATCTTTGTTATGTGTATTAGTTTTTTTTGGGCTAGTATAGAATACATAGGATTTCAGAAGTTTTTTTTCGAGATTCAACACTGAGCTAAAATTGAGCTTGGAGGCTTGCTGCTGGACGCTGATTGCCAACGACACTAGTGCATGATGCTACCCCGATGAGTTTCTTCACCATCCTCTCACATTAAACACATGTTCCCAACCATCTTCTCTGTTTTCCCTCAATCAATTTGGGGTTTCCTCTTCTACAGCTTGTTGGTGATCTCATCTTTCTCGCATAAGGCCAATAACCGCCATCAAACTCATCTCCCTCATCGCCTCCCCTACGTAGGCTAGCGAGGGAGGGGAGGTCAAAGTCGCTAGATTGAAGACATTAGCCACAAGTTTGGATAGATAACGCTCGCTCACCTCCATATCTAGATGGAGGATGCTCGTTGGTCGCCAATCTAGACGAGAATGGATACAACTGCAAGGATGGCGGAAGGATGCGGCCTCGAGGACAACAAAGCGAACACCGGGGGAGACAGCAGATGGAGGTAGTTGCATAGATGGTAAGGCGGTGTCGGAGACCAGAGAAGGCACCGAAGGGAAAGGAGGAGAGGAGGCAGCATTACCTTGGAGAAGAAGTGGCGCCGAGGTAGGGAGGGGAGGCAGCAACGACGCATAAGGAAGAGTTATAGATGATGATGTCCTTCCTCGTCGCACTATCATCTTGAGTTCCCTGCACTGTATCCTCTTTATCCTGACCAATCTCTACTCCATCACCTCATGCTTCACGTCAGCCACACAAATATCACCTATTCCTCTTCACTTACTGCCGCTACATGGTACTATGCTGCCATCCTCGCTTTGGCACTTTGCATTGTCGTTGTGGCCATAATAAGTTTCAATTTCAGTCTCTAATTATTGTTTTGCTTCAACACTATGAACACGGTATATTATCTAATGAAGTGTCGGATGCTTCGATATTTTATTAGCTAATATACCGAGATCAATGTAATTATCTCAGAATAAATACGGTGTTAATGTCGTTACCTGAGTTAACTCAACATAAATCATTTGCTTATGATTTGATTTATTTAGTAGCTTTCACATATGTTTCACCTTATACACGTGCAAAAAAATTAATATTTATTATACGGTTAAGATCTCATCGTAGGATATATATCATCTTTTATGATACCGTAGTAATAGTAGCAAATCTAAAGTATAAACACAGTAAAATTTGCATCTTGTATGTATCAGCACTAAACCCGCCTTGTCTTACAAAATTTACCGAGCACAAAGCTTCACAGAATCAGAAGCAGCAAAAGATACCATCATACTAGTACTAGCACAGCAAAAAAGAGCAACTAGTAATGGAATTCCACTAGTAATAGAGGGATTACTGGATTATAATTAACAACTGAAAAGGAAGGAAAGAAACAATGCACTCTACAGTTCCATCGTTCGGATTTTCCACATTTTGAACGGCCATTTTAGGTAAGCCTTTTGTACCACTTTCCTATTTTTTTCCCTTTTTTTTTCTAGAGGCGTCAGGAGAAGACTTGCACGGTGCCAGTGACCGCGCTGCGGCACATGGGGCAGGCTGCCGTGGCGGTACCGGCGACGGGGGTGGAGACGGTGGGCTCGCACGCATCGCACACGCAGAGGTGGCGGCACGGGAGCAGCACGATGGACGACGCCCGGTGCCGGCACATCCGGCACGGCCTGGCCGGCGGCGGTGCGACCACCTCCACCCTGTCCGGGTCGACGAAGCCCGACTCGGCGTCGTCCGCCGCGTTGTCCTCCTCGGCCTTCCCCCTCGCCTTCTCCGCCGCGGCCACCTGCTGCAGCTGCGAGTGGAGCGCCGCGGCCGTGGATTGGTCGGCCAGCGCCTTCGCCTGCCACGCCGCCGCCTCCGCCCGCAGCCGCGCCAGCCGCTCCTCCAGCTCGGCGCCACGCCGCGCTGCCTTCGAGACCTCCGCCTCCTTCTCCCTTACCCGTCGTGCCGCCGCCACCTCTGCCACGCCAAGCACCGAGCGGTAGTGCCGCCGCCTCACCTCAGCCAACGCTCGCCGGAGCCTCTCTGCCTACAACCAAGAAGGAACTCATCATCATCAGAACACAACCCCAAATAAAACGAAACAATCATTATGTCGATCGATGGCAACAACGGATCAAAGCGAGTCCATACATGTTCTTGGAGTAGCCGGTCCACGTCGTTTTTGTACTGGTCGCACTGCGCGGCGAGCTCGTTGGGGAGGAGAGACGACGCCGAAGACGTGGACGACACGTGCTCCAAGCCCTCGTCGAAATCGAGCCGGAGGCCCGTCGCCGGCCGTTTTTGCAGCTGCGCCAGGCTTGCCACCTTGTGCCCCTGAGAAGTCTGCGGCTGCGGCTCCACGGCCGCCTCCGCCTCGCGCGGCCGCTTCCTTCCCCTGCCGCCATCTGCGTGGTCGCATCATCCGAAGGAATTAATCGCCTCAATCTCGGCATCCACAGGAGCTAGAGCAGGGGAATCCCAAGCAAGAAGAGGAAACCTGGCAGAGCCAAGGCAAGTAGGCGATGCTTTGATTACCTCCATCTCCATGGGAGAAGTCCAAGAACAGGGGAGGATGCTGCGGCGTAGTCATATCCTTGTGCGTCTGAGGCAGCTCCATCGCCGCCCTGCTGCTGCTCTCCGGTGCGCCGACTCTGCTCACAACCCAGCGCCCAAATCAGCCATCCGATCGACCACCGATGATCACGTCGGAAACGACTAAAGCAACAGCAACGGCGAGTACCTGGCGAGGAACAGCGGCTGTTGGTAGCTGTAATGCGCCTGCACTGCCATTGCTCTGGCGCCAATCAACCAATCGAGGCGCGCGCCAAGTGTATGAGAAGAGGAGGAGTTGGACGGCAGTAGGAGGAAGAGGAGAGAGTTGCGGGCAACGCGAATGAACTGATCCACCGTCTCTTCCTCTTATGAGGATGGCCTGACACACCCGCTCGCGCGTGCATCAGGCCACGGCATGAGGCGGTGACTTGGTGCATGCTATTTATTTCCTTCATCTTACTAATTACTACTATTAGGGGATTCATACGTTGGAATTTTAAGACTTTTCCTACGTTAGGTTAAGGCATTAATTTGTTGAATCAGACAAGTAGAATTCCTTTTCCTTTCCAATGCATTTGTTTTCCCATGGTGGTAAGCACGATAATAACCTACTAATTATTGGATGATTTTTTTTGGGTGGTGGGCCGTGGGCAGGGTTGCTGGTGACCTATCTGATTATGTCATAGGACTATTTGATGATTTCCTTCTGTAAGCAAATCTTTTTATGTATATGGTGATGAGTATTGAGTGGGTGAAATATCCAAAGTTCCCTCCTGAATTATCCAGAAGATATGCAAAACCTACCTAACACAGGTGACTGTAACCTCCAACATATACAAGTGAAATATCAGAAGACGTATAATTAATATACAAAACCTACATGTGTGAATCATTTCTGAATATTCTCAGATTTTTTAACCCATGATATCTTTATCGTTCTGACATATATGTCGACATGTTGCCCAATGCCTTTTGTACCCTTCGTCGAAAAAAAAGAAGCCTTTTATACTCAAAAGGTCGTTAATTACGAGCTATTGCTGATTCATGTTGCGCACCCCAGCTGCCTTGGTTCATCCAAAATCAGCGGCAATAGCTATGGGTTTCGATTAATGACGCTTGCAGTCACGATTGGACTTCACTTCATACGCAAGAATGATATTGCAAACCGGTACCATATACTGATGTACATATAATTTTGCTTCGCGGTTCTTTTTTCCCCTAGCCCTGCCAATTTCATGCACCGACTCACGTACGCGACGATCTTTAATTTCAGTTGGGGAATCAAAATGCGTTAGACTGACCAGCCTAGACTAGGATGCCAACTAACACACTCACATTGTTGTCAATGATATTATCTGCACATCTTTCATATGCTATGCCATGCAATAGCCGCGTTTCAGTTGTTTCTCTTCCTTCCTACTCACTTGCGTCAAGTATATTTGGGAGAGGGAATGAATGAGCGTTGAAGAGTTCAATTCACACGCAGGTCGCCGTCGAGTTCTAGACGGACAGAATTCCTAACCGGGTCGTTCTCACGTCGTATTGGTCTCTGTCCTGGATGGAATACAGGCCGGCAAAAAGCCTGAAACACATGCAACTTCGCTCAAGTAAGGATACGCTTCCATCGTCGAGATCGACCGGTCCTGAACGATTTAATGCGCGCAATAGTTGTTCCTTTGCATCTCACAATACTTATTCCGCCCTTTCTTTTCCAATAACGCCGAGGGTATATATTGTTATGATCGCTTGCAACCTATGACATAACAGTGCTCTACTCTTTTCTCAGTGCTTCAGGGTATTGGAAAATCCGGCAGATGGATACACGGCAGCATCTATCACAAAGGAGACATGCAGCAGGGGTTAGACTCTTGTGGCTTCATTTCCGTCATTTCTCTGGTGAGGTTGTAGGTATCCACTACTACATTACCGAGGACTAGAGGCAGAGGGACGGACGCAGAGAAAGAGACGCTGCACGACGGGCGTGGCAGAAGAATTCAGAAACGTCGGAGCCGGGGTTGGACTGCAAGCCCGTGGGGAAAAAACAAAGACAGAGAGCATTTGTTCCAGGCAACGCGACGCGATGCGATGCGATGCGGTGCGGCTTGTAGTATTGGATTCCCGTGAGAAGAGGAGCAAGGCACAGGGACCTCGAAAGAGTTGCGTTTGGGTTGATGCCGTCTATCGCATTCCGTTCGCCTCCTCTTCCCCGTAGCCTCGACGCAAGGGACAAGGCAAGAGGGACAGCCCCGGCCGGATGCCGATGGCATAGCCGCGTTTCGTGGATTGCGGGGCACTCTTCGTCTCCTCTGCCGGGCATCTCTACCCTGTTTGCTTGAGTTTTTTTTTTTCCTTTAAATTAAAAGCTAAAAATTTAAAGTCTATTTAAAATAGATGATTTTTTACCGTATCTTTTTCAAAAGCTACAAGCCTTCGTCCTGTTTTTTTTTGGAGGGGCGTTTAAAGCCAACTTTAATTTCTAAAAAACTAGTAAACTCTTAAACAGCTCAACTTTTAAGCGGTTTTTACCATACGCTAAAAGCTATATGTAACTAACAAAAACCAAAAGCTGAAAGCCAGGCTGAACCTGCTTTTACAACTTATTGCTGAGAAAAAGTAATTTTTATTAAATGATCTCTTATAAAAAGTTACAATCGTTTTTCAGCTCAGAAAATTAAAAATCAGCTTTTTAGAAAAGCTACAGATCTTCCGAACAAGCCCTTTATATAATTGAAAGTCAAAAACCATCGGAGATATATTTTTTCCTTATTAAGGGTTGGTCTTAAACTACTATTGCTAAAGTTACAGTAAAATTACCCACTTTCACTATATATAAAATCCGATTACTTTTAAATTATTTAAATCTAAACACAGGCCTAAATCTATAGTTAAAAAAAGTCTAACCTAAACAAAACATGGCCTTAACGTGTCTTCGTCTCGATTTCTGCAAAGAAACAAAGAAATTACCACGTTCAAATAGCTTAGCTAGCAGCTACTCACTTATTTGGTCAACATACTGTCACTAGTAGTAGTACATTATTTTCCAACCGTTGCGCGGTCTCCTCATGACATGTCATCGAATTGGTGGCCATTGGTGTGGGGCTCCTCTGCTATATATAGTTTTAGCAGGAGTCCCGACACATCTCATGATAATCTGCGTACTTGACCCATTCTCGCAACACAGAATTCTTACCGTAAGATATTTCGCAATTGATCTCATCAGACGGTTCAATCTCCTTCGTAGCTTCATACGCACAGGACCTCTGGATCTACGGCGTTGCCGCTGCGTGCGTGTATTTACCGATAGTAAAAGGACATGGCAAGCATATGCTTTTCCCAAAAGCGAGATAGTAGTCAAACCGAACGTCCTAGATGCACGGCAAGCAATCTTTTTCATGCCGGTCTCTCTCCTTTTTTCTTTATCGACCCAGTGCGGTTCAGTCTCCCAACTCGAAACCAGTGGCAGGGCCGCCTACTGACAATACCCAACGACAACAGCAATCGGGTTTATGAACAGATAGCTAGCTTACCCGGCCGGTTGTTAGCGCATCGACCCAAACGTTCAGCCTAACAAATTGACGTACTACCACTACAGTCCATCCATCGTCGAAGAAATGAAAAGAGAAACCAATTATAGGTAACTTCAATCGTGCCACAGCTATCTTTTAACCTTGCTACGCTAGTAAAATCCTGTACGGAGGAGAGAGGATGTGAGGGAGGAAAATGTATTTTCTCTTATGCAAGAGACAATTTGATCACGTAAACCAACACAAATAGTGATTGGGTATGAGAGTAAAATGTTATGAAAATAATGTAAAATAGTTAGGACATGTTTGGATGGATTAGAGCTAATTGTTAGCTGGCTAATAGTTAGAGCTAATTGTTAGTCAGGTAATAATTAGTCCATTTAAAATTAGCCCAAGCCTGTTTGGATACATGGCTAATGGTTGTGCTAATTTCTTTGAAAAGTCATGTCTGCCCCTCATAATGGCGAGAGTATTTCAGACTTTTCCTAGCGTGTTACATGCTTTTAGTCCAAATTAACTCCTACCCATTAACTAATGGACTAATCGTTAGTTGAGAGGTTGGCTAAAAATTAGCCTACCTATTAGTCTTTCTATTTAGATAGACTAGGACTAATTTTTAGCTAGCCAGCTAACAATTAGTCCAGGGATCTAAACATGACCTTAGATGAATGATTTTAGAGACGAACTACTAGAGATGCTATCTTTAGCGCTGTCTTTAGGTGAGTTGGAATCCTTAGAGATAACCTTAACAGACAAATTATTGTGCATACCCTAAGAGACAAGGTGCAGACATCAAGAATGCTTTGTTGCTGTGTTGCTGCCTAACTCCTCCGTCTAGCAAAATTAGTGTGACACAGGTACCTAAAAGGTATATTATTTAAGCAGTATTTATTAGAATTAGATTATATTTATCTCTAATAGAAGAAGCAGTATTATGTTTATCTAATAAAAGTAATTACAGTATAATTTCATTAAATATTATTTAAATAATATGCTTCTTAGTATGCACACTGGACTTAAGTTACGGGACTGAGTGAGTATATTATTGCCCGGTACCGAGTGAGTCTAGCTTCTCTTCCTTTCTCAATCGCAAGTTCGCGACAATGGGGGTGATAGTAGTGAAGTAGTAGCGAAAAGGCAAGCCACTGCTCCCTGGCTGTCTGGTTCCTCTCCATGAAAGCATGATCGGTCCATTAAATAATATGCTTATTAGACGTTTTATTATAGATAATTTTAAAAAATGATAGTGCCGGTGTACTTTACGCCAGAGTACCCTCTCCACCACAGATAAGTAAGACCACGCGGTCAACCTGGCGAGCAAGCAGGCGATCAGGCTCCACTCGTCGGGCGAGCAGACTACGTGGCAACCTGGCGAGCAGGCTAGCGATCAGGCCCTGCTCGCCGGGCGTCGGCCTTAGTGGCGGCTTGGCGAGCAGGCGGGCGATCAGGCTCTACTCGCCTGGCGTCGGCCTACGTGGCGTCCTGGCTAAGGCTGTAAACAAGCTGAGCTCGAGCGAGCCTGGCCCTCCAGGCTCGAACACGGTAAGGCTCGAACCGAGCTCGAGAGCTCGAGTAGGCTCGAAAATTCTGATAAGCTCGGTAGGCTCGGTAACAAGCTCAAGTAAGCACGGTTCGAGAAAGCTCGGTACAGGCTCGAGGAAGCTCGACTTAAAGAAACTCAGTTCAGACTCGAGGAAGCTCGGTAACAAGCTCGGTCTAGGCTCGAGGAGGCTCGGTAACAAGCTCGATCCAGGCTCGCGAACTATTCGAGCTTAGCTCGGTTAAGCTCGCGAGCCTCGAGCTTTTTTTACAGCCCTAGTCCTGACGGGCAGGCGGACAATCAGGCCCTGCTCGCCGGGCGTCGGCCTACGTGGCGTCCTGGCGGGCAATCAGGCCCTGCCTACCAGGCGTCGGCCTTTGTAGCAGCCTAGCGAACAGGCGGGCGAGCAGGCCTTGCTTGCCGAGCGTCGGCCTCCGTGGCGGCCTAGCGAGCGGTGAGCGATCGAGCCACTTTCGCCGGGCGTCGACCTACGTGGTGTCCTAGCGGGCAGGCGGGGGATCAGGCCCTGCTCGCCGAGCGTCGGCCTCCGTGGCGGCCAGGCCACGCGGGCGACCAAAAGAATGAAAAGGAGGCTTCGCCTCGAAGTCTTCTTCCCCTAGCACGCTGTGTCAGAGCCATTGATTGCGAGGAGTTTTACTGGCGGCACGACAACGGCCCATCCTTTGACGCCTCACACCTAACCCGTCGCAGAAATGTCACATCCCAGACGGACCGGGCGAAGCTATACAGCGACATTAAATAAGGCTTAAATGACGAGACTACAGTAATGGGTGTAATTAATGAGTCGTAGATCAGTATGATGTCACCCTCTTACCTGTTCGAGCCAGTCCGATCTATATAAGCGAGCTCTGATACATGGGAAAGAGGAGGGAACCGGAGAAAAAAGAGTCCTAGTCGAAAAACAACAAAAAAGAGCATTGTAACCAGCTCGATACATATCAATAAAAGATCTAGCAGGACGTAAGGTTGTTACCCGGATAGGGGGCCTGAACCTGGGTATACTGGTGTGTTCTTTGATCTGTTGATCTCTGGATCCCCCGTGCGAGAGTCATTAGGATTTCCAACCGCGAAGACGCCTTCTACCGAACCCTAACCTCCGTCCTTGGAGAACTCCCCATCCGTTGACAGGGTCCTGTCCGACGAAATATGCCGACAGATAGTATCTAGCAAGGTTACAAATCCCAGTGAAATTTCATGAAATCTCGTCGAGATCTTGGATTTCGGCCGAAAACAAGATTTAAAATCCAACCAAATAAAAAAATTGAAAAAAAAATAAAATTACTATAATAATTTTGAAAATTTCGGTGAGATCTTGGCAAATCTCCCTGAAATCTCAGGTTTTGTTTGGCCAAAATTTGAATTTTTTATCGGATTGGCCTAATAACCCTTAAGAAAGTCATCTTTCACGAAAATTTATTGAAAACCTGAATTTTTGAGATGTTTTAAAATTTTCGCAAAAATACTATCAGTTTTTTATAAAATTGTACAAGCTTAATTATGCTCTCAAAAACTTATGGTACTATTTTTAGTAGTGTAAGATCATATAAAAAAATTAAAAATATTTGAGCTTCATTTGTTATGTTTAAAAAGTAAAAAACATAATAAACATAACTAAGACAATAACATTGTCAGAATTTTATAAATTTGCTTAAGTGTGATCATGATACAAATTTTTTTTGAGAGCTTAATAATTACCTCATAACCTTTCTCTAAAATTTTAAAAAAAATTTAAACTTTTTATTTGCTCAACCAAATCTATGGATGTATTGAACTTCATTTGTTATCTTTCAAAAATAAAAACACAAGGAACACAAATGGTACAATACATTTGTAAGAATTTTATAAATTTTGAAAGAATTTTATAAATTCATTGGAATGTGATCATGATTCAAAATTTTTATTAGAGCTTAATCATTTCCTTAGAACCCTTCTCTAAAAGTTTCTAAATTATAACACTTTTTGGTTGCCTAATTTTTAAAAAATCCTCAAGCTTGGTCATCATCTGAAAATTTTATGGGAATATTATTTATATGTAGGGACCATCCAAAAAAGTTTTAAAAATGTTATAACATGGTTTGCACTATTTTTCATTCGGTTAAAATTTTATCGGTCAACCTTTTATTAGGATAGTAGCACTATCAGTATTTTAAAACATTCATTAGACTTGTTAATCGTTTGAAATTTTTATAAAAACATTAGTGATGTGTGAGAACCATCGACAAAATTTTTTAACATCATTTCAACCTTTTTTTCTCAGTTGAATTTCGCTAAGATTTCGGCATTTCTCAGCGAAATTTCAGTTCAAAAATTTTAGGTTTCATTTTTTTTTTAATTTTGATCAGATTTCATCCAAAGTTCTGAAATTTCGCCTACCTCTGAGATGTAAACCAAAAACGAAATTTGAAACCCTGGTATTTAGCTTGTTTTATGTAACATCTGACCCAAAATCTGCTTAAAACCTAGTCTACCATAGGACAAGTCTACATATGCATAACACCCCATTTACACTTTCATTTCATGTAAAAGTGTTAATTTAGAAGTACTAAGTTTAAACCTAACAATCATTATATACTACTACGACTTAATTTAGATAAGCAATATACGATTAATCCTACTATCACTCCACATAGATCATAGTATTAACGGTCCATATTATTACATCTTAAGCCACACAACTCCATTAGCGAGGGAGACAACAGATACTTATTGGAACATAAATTAAGCCGACGATAGACAACATTCCATTGCTTCATGTTGCTTGCCACTGATATTACGAGTGCCAGTGCCAATATGCTGCCGGCCCAAAGGAGTTGCAATGGATTTGTACTACTAGATGAGTGACCGTGGCATGCCACATCGCGATCGTCGCTCCCTACATGAGCAAATAGAGAAAACGTGCGAAACGGTTGAAAGAATATAAACATAATTATGCTCTTTTTTGTATTTAACTGTGGCCCTTTCACGAAGGATCCGTGATTTTGCTGAACCGAAAGTTTTTTTTCGTTAAAAATGGTTGAAAAGATCTAAACGTAATTACACGTTTTTTTATATTTATTTAGGGTTCTTTTATGAAAGATTCGCGATTTCGCTGAACCGAAAGATCGTTTTCATAAAAAAAGATTGAAAAGATCTAAACATAATTACGCTTTTTTTGAAGACCTGTTAGGAAAGAAGGACACATGGCTTAGCTCTTTGGTCAGAAAACTCGCAAGGTTTAGGATATAGTATAATAAAAAAAGATTGAAAAAACCTAAACATAATTATATTTTTTTTAAAGACCTTTTAGGAAAGAAGGACACATGGCTTAGCTCTTTGGTCAGAAAACTCGCAAGGTTTAGTATATAGTATAATAAAAAAAGATTGAAAGAACCTAAACATAATTAGGCTTTTTCTAAAGACTTTTAGGAAATGAGGACACGTGGCCTAGCTCTTTTGTCAAAAAAAACTGGCAAGGTTTAGGATATAGTACAATTTAGTAGCTAGTCACTTACAGCAAAGACTGTGTGCCACGAAAGGTGCATATGCACATAGTACAATGGAGCCAGTAATATATGCTCGTGCTCCGGCCGGCAAATCAAAGCCGTGCCGACGATGGAGACGGATGGATCAACGTCGTGCACGCCTCGCACCCACGATGCCAGTGGAAGATTTGTCTGCTTTGCACTGCACTGCACTGCAGGTTACTAGCTAATTGCTGGGGCGTTAAGCGCTTGTGATTTGTGAATTTTCAATGCATACATGTCATGTCATGGTATCGATCCATCCATCTCACATTAATCCACAACGCTTACAATTAAAGTCGCGTCAAGGGAGGAGATCTCCGTGCTGCTGTACACGCAAGATCTGCGGAGGAGTACGTGCAGGCAGGTTCAATGCCGGCCTGGTCCCGTCTCCATCTCCATCTCATCCATGCATGGATCGGCACGGCAGAGTTTGACAGTGCCAAATGCATATAAATCGGCAGATTGGCAAGCAGGGCCTCTCTGCCTCTCTGCCTCTCTGTTCCGCCGCTGCATCTGCAAAGCAAGGCGAGGAAAAGCTGCGTCGATTTCGATCTGGACTCGGATGCATCGATTCCATCCAGTTCGTCAGAGACAGGGACGTGTACTGCCGCCCCGGTCACGTACAAGTACACTGTCATTCGATTGTTGCACATTCGCGCGTGCCGTCTCCTCCTCCCATCTCTGCGTGGGCAACGTGACTCGCCGCAATGGGAGGGAGTACGTGGATCGATTCGGCCATGTCTAGTCATCGAGATACGTGAAAAGAAAGCAGGGACAAGTGACAGGCAAAGCCAGGCAAGGCAAAGGCAAAGCAGTGCATGACAGTATTAAGGACTGAGGAGCAGCAGCAAAGCAAAGCGATTCCAGGATTCGAGCCCTCTGCCTACACTGGTTAAAAACACGAACTTTATACCGTCCTCTGGTACCATAGAGAGAAGGAAAGGCATGGCAAATTTTACCCTAGCTTATTTTAGTGCCGGGCGATGGAAATATATTAGCAGCGTGTAGGTGGTACTACTAGCGTTGTGGCAACAGATCGGGGCGGGCAGATTCCTAGAGGTGGCATGGATTGGTTGCAGACAGGGTTCACAGCGTCGACGAAAACAGTTTGAAAATTGTGAAAAATCAGTGTATCGAATCGGTTTGGTAGTAGAAACCGATGTTAAAATGATCCAATTAAAAATTTTAGAAAAATCGGTGCATCATAGCATAGCCCGATCGATAATTGAAGAAAATCTAAAAAAAATCGGTTCTAAGAAATATTTAATTGGCCGGTTGATTTTCCATTTTTAATTTTTTTCCAAAAAATTTGATTTCTTAACCTTCGGTTTCTAATAATTTTTGACTGGTTTTCCCGATAATTGAAAATTGCAATTTCGATATTGTGAACCTCGTTGCAGAGTCAATGGCGTTAACTCACTGATCACTAGTCCGGTTTGGTTGCTAATTTGGTACTGCTCCTAAAAAGATTGACTTTTCATGGTTGTCGGTAGAGGCTGCATTGGTGGACTGAATAAATGTTTCTTGGCGAGGATTGTGGAGTATTTCATCAGTGGATTTATGTACGACTTTTGCTGCCGGCACATTAAATTAAACTTTTCCATATGTTTCGACCGGCTTCATTCCAAATGCCAGTACTAATTAGCTGTAGTAGTCCATCAACGAAGTCCAAAATTTTCCGTTGTTGGGAGAGAGAAAGGAACCACTAGCTTGTGCCCAACTGAAGTGATGTATATAGCATTTTGACGTCGCAGAAGGGAGAAAGGAAAGGGAAATGTGGCTAGTTCAATCCAACCTACACCAACATGACCGAGAACGAATGGCTTTTTAATCAATGGATCAGATGCGTCTCCACTACGTACTCCCAGGTCCACGTGGTACAGCATTGCTACAGTACCTTTTCCGCTGAGAGCATGAGAGTCTGTTTGGTTTGAGGTTAACTTTGCCACGTCTAACTTTATATATACTATAGATTTTTAGACATGTGCTTGATTTGTTGCCATAACTACGGTTTGCTATATTCTCTTAATCTTATATCCCACGCATCATAGACTCAGTATTTTTGCCAAACTTTACTATACTTTTAGCGCTAAATTCTATTACTATAAAACGTATGATAAACCATATTTGTCTAAAGCCAGTTATAGTAAAATTGGCTTCAAACCAAAGCCCTGATAATGCATGAGGTAGGCATGACCGACCAGATTCGTGCGACATATGTTGCTCGCTAATTATTGTTATTGGTGGTGCAGTGCATGTATCATCAATCACAGTATAATCAGTATGTGATCTCCATCCACCTACACAGTGAGCCTGGAAGTTCGGAACGGTTCCCTTACCTTTGCGACCACGCTCTGTGCCTCGGCCACTCCCTTGTTTTACTTGCAACCGAACCGGCCTTTTCCTTCCTTATAATTCGACCGACCACTTTTGTTTGGTCCAAATCACTCACTAGAGATGAGTAATGAGCTTAGCATGTCAGATTGTGAGGAACTGGTCCTAGCTCCATTCCAATAAAAGAAAACACAGACCAGGCCATGCATCCGTATGGCCGATGCATCAGCAGCAGCCAGCAGCGTCGCTCCTAATTTCACGTCACATGCATGTCCTGCCCTGCCTACGCAGGACCCCAATATAGACTATATAATGCCCCCAATATAGACTATATAATGCTATCTGAGATTGCTGCACGACTAGCTGTGCCGCATCATTTTTTTCCGTAAAAAAACCCTCTAGAAAAAACGAAATTGCAGACAGATCCTTTCATCGGTTTAGCCACGCCTCTCCCTGTCCGATGGCTCTTTACGTCTCATCGATTTCGTCGTTCCAGAGCCCTCCACGGCGAGACAGATCCCAGCCTTTGTGGTTCCCCGTTTCCGACTCCGCTCCACACACACTCTCCCTCGAACCCTTGCGAGCTTCGCCCGCCTCCCTGCAGCGCCCTTCCGCCTCTTTCCTGTCGTGCTCTTCCTAGCTGTGAACCTGATTCTACAATATACCAGTAGACTAGCTGGGCGTGGAGGAGAGGCCTGAGTTCCTCGTTGCGTTACTATGCTTTAATTCATTCATCAGGGCAAGAGTCTTTAATCGTGTCACCACCTATAGGTGTGTTTGATAGAGCTTCAACTTTACTAGATTCATAGATCTGGTGGAGCTGAAGTTGTGAGTACATTAATAATATTTAGATGGATCATCTTGTTTATATTTTAGATAAAAAATATAAACTTAATTTACTTTATTTTAATCTATACGTTTTAGATCTCAGGTGAAGCTGAGATCTGAAACTCTACCAAACATGCCTTATATAGCAGTACTACGTAATATTGTTCACGAAAGCACAGGCAGAAACAGCGTGTGTGCGCGCGCGTGCACTCTTTCAGAAAAGAAAGAAGGAAACAGTAGTGTGTCCAGCATGCAATGGTTCAAGTGTGCATAGCTAGCTACCAGTGTGCGTCGGTTCATCAACAGCAAGAGGCGAAGAGCCGGTGGGCCCTCGTCGTCAGCGGCTTGGTTGGTTGACCGGTGATAGTACAAGTAGCTAGTACTCCCATTCTGTTGCTGTAGAACAGTGATGTCTCGGTTTACTTACGCGAAACAAAGATGTCGAGGAGGCCGTGAGATGCGAAGCCCCACGTTGAGCGGTGGATCCGCGCGAGCAGAGGCAGAAGCGCGATGCTCGCTGGCAAGCACTGGAATCCGACGAAACGCAACGACGCGACCCTTCGCTTTGGTCTGCGCATGGAACTAATCCGAGTAGTCAAACGCCTCGTGGCTCCCTGCGAGATCCAGTGCCCTCTCTCGAAACTCCAGCACCTTCGTTAATCGTGTATGGGTCAAACATGAACACGATGGATGGATGGATCGATCTATGCAGGAGGCGGCCACTTTCCCGGCCCGGCCGGAGCGGGGATGCAGCATCGATCGATCGATCTGCTACCCAGTGGCATGCAGTGCCTCTCGACTCGATCGACCATAATTTCAGACTTTCGAGTCGAGGCCGTCGTGGTCACTCTTGTCTGATCTGATCTGATCTGCTTGCTGATCGCATCGTACCAAGGCGGTAGGCAGCTCAAGAATCCCGCCAGAATGTACACCACTCCACTCCTCATGCCAGGCTCACCCATCAACCACTAACACTGCCACGATGTCATCGTCCTTCTCTCCTCAGAAGAAACACTGTACAACTTTAGTAGTATCTCTCAATCTATCTGTGGATGCTCCCCAGTCTCCGTCACCACCACCACTGGCCTCTGTCCCTCCTCGACCTCCACCTATAACTCCCCCCCCCCCTCGTCGTGTTGCTTTCCTTTCTGACTGCAACCCCTCGCAAGTCATCTCTGTCTGCTAGAAATATGAACAACCACCTACATGTGATGCTGCTATGCAGCGAAGCACTAAGCAGAACAACTGAGTGAGGGCAAGTGCAACAAAGCATCAACGAGTGCAGCGATGCAGACTAGTTTGTATTGTACCGCTTGGTTTCTTGACACTCTGGTCTGCCCAACCCAATGACCCATCCCTCGAGTCATCATCGTTCATCTCGCTCCCGGTACCACTTTGCCAGCATCAAACGCAACGGAACGAAAGAAGTTACGAGCCCTAGAGGCGAGCGACTCTTTCACCACGGCCTGCCACAGTGTCACAGTCGTCGCATTTCCTTTTCAGAGGATGCCCGCATCTCAATTCTCAAAGCACCACCGCCACGCCCTCTTGTTATCTTCTTTCCTTTCCCACCTCCCAAAACTCGACCAGACAATCCATTCCCATTCGGAAGCATGGATGAATGAATGAAACAACAAGCCGGATGATCCGCGGATTTGATACCCTGTGGCTCGATAAACTCACCTCATCAATCATATTCCCTTTTTTTTTCCTCCTCAGTAAAGTCACTGCCAAGGACTAGCCAGCCAACCAACCACACATCCTACCTCAGTCCTCAGCTCACAAATCTGATGCACTATCAGATGGTAAGCTGGCTTGCACTATCTCAGCTCAGGCTCAGAAAAAAACTAATTGCATGTGATGAATCTAGTTAGAGAGCACTCGATTCGGATCCATTCAACAAGTGGCATTAGCTCTTAATTTCCAGCTTCCATTTTGCAAGGGCAGGAAATGTTGACTAACTTACCTCAGTATTATCACCATGTTGTAGATATCAAGCTAGAGCTGACCGCTGACATTTGTTAGCAGTGTACAATTTCATTGTTAGCTCACGTGATTTTTACCTTATGGGTTTGCGGGGAAACCTAGCATGTCTAGAACATTTTTATACGTTCAGTTCATTTGATGGGACCAACCTAGAATTTTACCATCAGCGTCCAGGACGACACTGCTGCGTTGCGTCTTTCCTGTTAGGTTTTTGCATGAAATGCGCTGACATTGTAGTGAGTGACATAGAGTGGACCTGACAAAGAAGATAATGCTAGTACCATTCTTAATTGACTACTTTTATTCCATCTAGGAGTTTATTGGTCATAGCCGACGAGACCCAACTGCCACGGCCAGTTGATAGTTGCATAATGTGCTATCGTGATCCATTTACAGAAATCCAGTAGCAACTATAGCCTTGACCGTCAAATATGTTTTCATTAGGCCCGTATGTCATCGAGATATTATGGACTAAATCATCAATGACATAAATAAATAATGACAAATCATCAATTTTTTCGATTGCCTGCTAAGAGTAGTGCTATTCCATAAGCATGACAGGGAGGCCACTAATTAGATTCAGTTGCGTGAAAGATTGCTCCAGACCTCCCAACCACAGGGATGACGGCAACTGGTTACGCTGAGGTCCAAGCATCTTTGGCAACATCAAACATACTAGGTGGAAAAGCGCGCTACGCTGCGCCGGTTGAATTTCGATAGCATGCGCTCGGGAAAATAAACTTTTTTTATTTTCGCAAAACCACTAACCGGTAAAAAATAGTCCAGAGGAAAAGGGGGAAAAATTATCAGAGATGACAACATTCTTTTGTCGGGCGAATACTCTACGTGTTCAGCGAGTAATAATACATATTCGCAAAACCACCCACCGGTGAAAAATAGCCTAGAGGAAAAAGGGCGAAAAATCTTCGATGAATCTGTTTTTTTTTTGTGACCAAAACATGTTTTCCGGGTTTTTTTGGCGACTAAAACAATTTTTTCGAGTTTTTTTTTTGTTGCGTTTGTTAAAAAAATGGTCGTTAGGAAAAAGGGGGAAAAATTATCAGAGATGACAACATTCTTTTGTCGAGCCGAATACTCTATGTGTTCACTGAGTAATAATACATATTCGCAAAACCACCCACCGGTGAAAAATAGCCTAGAGGAAAAAGGGCGAAAAATCTTCGATGAATCTGTTTTTTTTTTTTTTACCAAAACATGTTTTCCGGGTTTTTTTGGCGACTAAAACAATTTTTCGAGTTTTTTGTTGCGTTTATTAAAAAATGGTCGTTAGGACGCCGGCGAATCCTCGGTCGCTATAAATCTTGGACGAATCTACATTTTTTAAAAAGACTCATGATTATGACCGTTGGCAAATCCATAAGTTGATACAAACCTTCGATGAATCCGTGTTTTTTGTGACGAAAACATTGTTTTCGTTTTTTTAGTCTTTGAAAACATTTTTTCGGATTTTTTGTTGCGTTTGTTAAAAAATGGGTCGTTAGGACCCACCGCGAATCTGCGGACGAAAACATTGTTTCCGTTTTTGGGTGTTGAAAATATTTTTAGGGTTTTTTGTTGCGTTTGCTTAAAAAATGGGTCCACGGTCGCTATAAATCTTGGACGAATCTACATTTTTAAAAAAAACCATGATTCTGACCGTTGGCAAATACATAAGTTGCTATAAACCTTGACGAATCAGTATTTTTTGGTGACGAAAACATTTTTTAGGGTTTTTGGTGGCGAAAACATTTTTTCCGGGTTTTTCCGGTGGCGAAAACATTTTTCCTGAGAAAAATAGAGAAAGGATCTGAACGTAAGAAGCAGGGACCTGGTTGTTATTTTTTTGGACCTGTTCGCTATCCTGAAAAATTAGAAAAGGGCTTGTTCGCGATTTGGAATTAACGGGAGGCTTTTCTGTAAAATAACGCGTCAGGGACCTAAACGCGAAGAAAAAAAATATTTTTGTCTCACAAAAAATTGCGAAGGACCTATCCGTAATTTCGAAGAAATGGAGGGGCTTTTTCGCAAAAAATCAAAAGTGACAGCTGGCTCCACGGTTGCTCTTGAATTCTTGCGCATATAGGTAATGTAATGACTAGGCAGAGCCATGAACTATATTGCACTGGGTGAATTTTTATAGTGTTCAGATAGCAAAACTAACATCCATAGTGGATGTCAATTTTCCTTTGATGAAACCTAAAAAAAATCTAAGAAAAATTAAAATAATCACAATTTCAGAATTCGCAATAGGCTTTTTCGCAGAAATGGCGAATGAGAACTAGATTTTGGAAAATTTATGGATTTTTTCACCAAAACATGGATTCAAGACCTGAGAGAAGTTTCCAAAACCATGAGGGTTTTTCTGCATAAGAACTCGGTCCGAGTCTAAATACAATTTTTTGGTATCACGGTTTTTTTTTTTCAAAACAGCCAACGAGAGGCTTGTTGAAATTCGTGGAGAACCTTTTTGCTATCCACACAGACTAGTCAACAGCATTCGATTCCACTAAGTGGAGGTTAGTCTATGACTTTGATCCTTTGAACTAATTATCTTTATTGATTTTGCAGACCTTTTTGAACAACATTAGTGCGGAAGTGAAAGGCACACCAGCAGATGATATTCTTCCAACAAGAATATACGGGCCTACAGTATCATCTAACTGGCTCCAAAGTGGTGCCACCCATGCACTTGAGCATTTCCATAAGGGAACGACTAGTTTGATGAGGACATTCTCCTTGTATGCAATGTGTCATCAACTCTATCTACTTTCACCTTTTTCCTCTTCCCTGCTCATTTCCTCTACCTCCCTTCCCTCCACTCTATTAAAAAAAGTTCAAATTATAACATTTTAACTTTGAAAGTTTTAAACAGAAAGTTTCAACTCAAAAAAAAAATCAACTAAAAAAAATTTAAATCAGAAAGTTTGAACTTGGAAATTTTCAAATTAAAAAGTTTCAACTCAAAAAAATTTAAATAAAAAATTCTCAAATTAGAAAGTTTCAACACAACAAATTTCAAATCAAAAGGTTTTAAATTAGAAAGTTTCAACTCAAAAAATTTTTAATTGAAAATTTTCAAATTAGAATGTTTCAACACAAAAATTTTACTTTGAAATCTTTTAATTCAAAAACTTTTGACATAAACTTCAACTTGATTCAAATAAAAAAGTTTGAACTCAAAAAAAATTTGAAAGTAAATTTCAAATTAGAAAGTTTCAACTTGAAAAAAAAATTAAAATCGAGAAGTTTCAACTCTCAAAACTTTTAATTTAAACTTTCAGTTCGAAACGTTTACATTCAACAATTAAACTTTAGGTTTAAAAAGTTTTGATTAAAAAACTTTCGAAAGTAGTTAAGAATATTTGTTTTCAAAAACTTAGAGAAATTTGAAATACAAAAACTATTTTGAGTTTGAAGGGAAGGGAATAAGAGAGTAAAATGAATGAAGGGGTTGATGCCATGGTGAGAGAACCTTTGAGGGGGAAGAGGAGTGAGGGGGAAGAAATGAGGTGCTTCCACTTATCATAAGGAGAAGGCTTTTGATAGGGAAGGAATGAGGTATTGTCATTTGTCACAAAAAAAGGTCCTTGAGGGGGAAAGGGAAGTGGGGAATGAATAAGGTGTTGCCACCTCTCACAAGGAACAAATATCCTCACAAAAGATTTGGCGAGGATACCCTCATTAGCAATTTTATCTGTGTAAAGTCTTGATACTTAATTATAAAATACATGTTAGTAGTATATTTGATTCTACAAACTTCAAGTTTTGGATCACTCTACCGTTACTTGCTTGGTTTTTGGATCAGTCTCCTGATAATCTTTATGGTACTTTAGCTTGCTTGGTTCATAGAGAATTGCATAGTGCAAGACACGTTTGCACTTCACACATTCAAGTGCTAGAAAGCTCAAAAAATAGGCAGTGGGTGGCAGATGTCCGCCCTGCGTGCACACCACGTGGGGCCTGCCTCCCCTCTCGCACCACTCAGGAGAAAGGAATCATCATTTTTCTAGCTGTACGTATTTTTTTTGTTAATTTTGGTCCTCTTTTCAACATAATTGTAAAAATAGTTCGATCTCTGACCACAGAAACGCTTGAAGGTGACAAGTGTCCGATGACGGAAATGGGCATAAACCCGCCTCCATATTATTAGAGATAAGTTGGTTAAATTTAATTGAAAATTAGACTAAGAAAGATCAGGTATTATAGGTATATTACTTCCAGAATTCATACATTTACATAAAAATTCTATTAATTAATTTTTTGCTAGTGGGGCATGGTATTCATTTTTAGAAAATCTGTACACATAACATAATAGGAGTTCAATCTATTTTATCATTTATTTTTTAATTTTTGCTCCATCTTGTATTACCGCTAGCATTGCATGGTACTAGTAGAGATTGAGTGCTTGCGTGTAGCGTAACCGCAATGAATGTTGTTTTCAATATCTGCATTTATTACTAGTGTAGCATAAATTTTATGCACGTAGTGTAACCGAGATATGTAATTTATTTATTCTATTATGACATACATTTTTCATTTGTTTATTTCATTTTATCCAAACTTTTACTCGTAACATGGTACTCATTTCAGTATGGCTCCCTTGTGCAAAATATAATCAGGTAAAAAACTTATTATTTGTTTATTTTATTTATGTCATATTACTACTTATGACATGGTATTCGCGAATACAAAACCCATGTTCCTAGCACAACAAAGACCAAAATTATTTATTCCTATATTTTATCTTTATCCGGACTACTAAATCATGACATTGGTACTCATTAGTATAGAACCTATATTCAGAATGTAGTCAATATCAAAACTGTTTATTTCTTTATTTTATCTTCACCCATACTACTAAATCATGACATGGTACTCATTGTTATGTAGCCCACATGCAGAATATATTCCAGTAAAATTGATTGTTTGTTCAGTCCGTGTTACTACTTATGCCATAGTATTCATGGATAAAGAATCCATGTGCAAGTGTAACCGCGACAAATATTAATTAATTATTTTATTTCCACCTGGGTTACTAAATCATGACATGGACATGGTACTCATTAGTGTAGAGCGCATGTTTAGAATGTGAATTTTTGTTTAAAATAATATATGTTTAATAAAAAATTACAGAAATAATATGCCGAAAATAAAAATAACAGATCTGCACACCTATCGCAATTTCAAATTGCGACAGAGAGCCTGTCGCAATTTCAAATTGCGACAGGTGTGTAGAACTGTCATTTTTATTTTCGGCATATTATTTCTGTAATTTTTTATTAAATATATATTATTTTAAATAAAAATTCTTTAGAATGTAGTCAAGGAAAAAATTGTTCATTTCTTTATTTTATTAATCCGTATTACTACTCATGATATGGTATTCACAAATAAAGAACCCATAATTTGAGCGTAAGTGTGGTAAAGTTTGGTTATTTAGCGATTTTCTCGGTGCATTATTTTTTTGCAGCATATACTTACTCATGATTCGTATCTGTTTTAAGTGACCAAACCTAAAAAACAGGGTCTGAGTCCTCAATTTGTATCCATTTGTAGGGACCGAAATTAAGAAACGAGGTTCGCACACACGTTCTTGATTTGTATCCACTAATGGGACCAAATGAGGGAATGAGGCCTTCATGCTTCTCATCCTTGATCTGTAGTAAAAACATAAAAGAGGGAGGAATAAAGGGAGAATGCCCCTTAATTCGTATTGCAATGACCGAACCTAAGGGCTGGGGGGGATAGAAGAAGAAAAGCTCCTTGATTCGTACAACGATGGCCGAACCTAACGGCTAAAGAATAATATGATTCTCACCTTCTTTTACCTTTTTATTTTCTCCAATGCTAGCTTGCTCTCTGTCTCTATAGCTTCCCCTTTTGAGCGTTTGCCAAAACTCCTATTCTGTCTTAACCCTTTACCTTCTATTTACAGAGTAAGGGTGAAAGGGTTGCTGGTTTGAGAGAGGTTACAAGTTTACAACAACTTCTACATCTGAATCTCTTCCAGATGGCTTGCTAGCTGCTCAAGGCATATACAATAGTATAAATAGTAACAGTTTATAAGAGCATCTCCAATGGTGCCACTTCAGCTAGCTATAAACGTGCCATCTCAGCATTTTGCTTAGGTGGAAGAGAAAAAATGAGGAGAGAGATATAGACTGGCTACTAATGTATAGTCAGGCTATAACTGATTCCAAAGCACTTATTATCTATTACATGTGTGCTAATATTTAATTTTATAGACAATGCTATAGCTAATCTATTGGGGAGGTTGTCTATATGCTATCTATAGATGACATGGACATTTCTTATAGCTAGTACCATTGGAGATGCCCTAATACACCTCTATGCTATTTATAGAGAGGCTTAAAAACAACTCATACAGTGAATTATCTATATAATCATCTGTAATGATCTCTCATACAATTAATAGACTATCTATACAATGATACAGCCAGTCTAAAACCGTCTATTAAATAACAAATAACGTGTTTCTCTCTCCTCCTCCGCTTTTCCATGTCATTTAAAATGCTACGTGGCGGAACTGTTGAAGTGTAGACACCAACCACAATGAGCAGTGTATCAACTTGTGTTTGTGCAACCCAACTTTAACTCCCCCCTGCACGCATGCGCATGCATTTTGGAAGGGGTTGCTGCGCATGTAGTTGAAGTGTGGGCCTTGTCAATTATTATTAATTAGTTAATGGAGAAATCAATTAATACATGCAAGCCTTTGAATCCGGTATTTAACCATGCATGCATCACTCCAATGTGACGTGGGATGGTGGTTTCTTTTCTTTTTATTTTCTCTTGTGCTTTTTTTGTTTGATGTGTTTTTTAATTTGCTAATTAGCCTTTCAAATGCTGCAGTGTGCACGGCGGGCACTACTTTGATCGGATACCCATTGTTAATTAAAGAAAATAATAATAATTAGCACATATGTTAGCCTTCATACCTGAGGAAGTGCAGGATGTGGCAAGGTAGTTTTTATCTATGCTTCTTTTGCTGAAATATAGATGTACTTCGAGTCCTAATTATCCAAATATGATTGGACTTTATCTCGGTATAGGCGAATTCGAATCTATCTCTTGTTAGTTACTGCAATATATTTGACATCATATTGTACAAAAGAATCAATATAATAAAGAGAGAACAATTTTGCCTTTCTACATCGTATGTGCTTTCTGTTCATGCTTACTATTCTTTTGGTATGTCGTTTGATCAAACATGGATGGCATCGTTTTACAAATTTGATCCCTGAAGTGCCAAACCTCATACTGTTTTTGTGTTTCTCTGCAATGGTATAGCTATTTCTTGACGCTCTTTTAAGCAAACCTTGGTAGCTAATTCTAACAACCATTAAGATATTATAGCTTTATATGAAGCTTCATGTGAGTGTGTTTGGCTGAAATCTGTGATTAACCATGACTACCATCGATACCCCCACAATTATCTATGAAGATAATGTTGCTTATATTGTACAAATACAAATGGGTTATGATAAAAGCAATATTACGAAGTATATTGCCCCTAAGCTTTTATATCCTCATGAACTCCAGAAGAATAGTGACTTAAAGATTCTACAAACTAAGTTATTTGAAAATCTAGTAGATTTATTCACCAAGTCTTTGCCAAAATCTAGTTTTCAAAAATGTGTTAGTGGCATTGGAATGAGATGACTTAGAGATATGCAGAGTTAAGAGGGAGTAAATCGTTGAACCATGACCCATAGTATAATCCTAAAGATCCTACTTTAAATCCAGAAGATTATAAATTGCACACTTTTTTCCCTTAGTTCCTGAAGTTTTCTCACATAAAGAATTTTAATGAGACAACTAGTGTAACACAGTGTGTGAGTGTAATATACTCTTTTCTCTATCTCTTTTTTCATTGGTTTTTTTAGGGGAGTTTTTTTTATGAGACTTGTTCATTACTTGATATTTGTCAAGGGGGAGTGTTGAGATATGGATGGACTCTTTGTCTACTTGTATAAATATGATTGTACTCTATCTCAATGTGGATGAATCCGAATCCATCTCTTGTTGGTTACAACTATATATATTTGATATTCCATTGTACAAGAGAATTAATCTAATAAAGAGAGAACAATTTTACTTCCCTACATATTGTGTGTGCTCCTTGTTCATGTTTACTATTCTTTTAGTGCATCGTGATTGATCAAGGACAGGCAACATCATTTTACAACACCCTTTTCTTTTTTTAGTTGCTGGGTCTTTATAGTCTAACTAGTCATGCGCCCGTGCGTTGCAATGAAAACTCAATTTGTGGCAAAAAATTATTTGCAAAGAATACTAACAGTGGCAAAAGTGGGTAATTAAAGAGCAGTGGCAAAGGTGGGTAATTAAGAGCACTAACAGTGGCAAATATGAGTAATTTAAGAGCAGTGGCAAAGGTGGGTAATTAAGAGCACTAACAGTGGCAAAGATGGATAATTAAAGAGCAGTGGCAAAGATGGGTAATTAAAGGGCAGTGGCAAAGGTGGGTAATTTTAATGAAGTGACATGGGAAGAAACTCTCATTTTATATAGTAGAGATTACATAATTCAATTTTTTCGCAATGCCACTTCCTATTTCGTTGCATGCATGCATGTATTTGGGATGCAGCTGTAGTGGACGTGGGTTAGTGACCATTATCGGTTTTTTGGTTAATTTGAGTAATTGAAATGGTAATTGTCAAGGACTGAAGAACCCCTGCCTGGTCAACGGATCAGTTAATGAACCCCTAGCTCGGGCTTGAGCTGTGAGACCTCTGACCGTGTCGTTGACCACGCGGCTCCCGCTCGACCTCGAGCTAGGGGGTAATTAAGGAGCCAGCTCCGTCGGGGTCGAGCTCGGGAATCCAGGTCGAACATTCACGCTGACGGTTACCAAGATCCTTAAATGATTGAGTCAAGCCAGACGTGGGCGACAAATCCAGGGCGGTTACGATCCAGCTTTAATGCGCATGAAGCCACTCTTCCGGGAATCTCTCCCGGCCGTTTCTAGTAACGGCCGGGAGAGGCATAAAACCCCCCTGAGACGAACACAGGAGAACACACACTCAAACGCTCGAGCTAGAGAGTATCCCTTGTACTCAAATATAGTGAATTTCTCCGCCTTTGGGCAAGACTGGAGTAGAGTTATTACCTATTCTAGGGACTTGAACCAGTATAATTCTCGATGTCTCCCTCTTTTCCTCTTTTCTCCGACCATCGGAGTGGTGAGTCCGCTTCCTCGGTGAACGAAGCCAGTTCCGGGTTCTGCATTCACATCAACCCCTATACACTTCTGCGGTCAGGCGATCCCGATCGTCGACAGTAATTATCTCCTTATGCATGCATGCAGCCACTTTCTTTTCGTGAGAGGGGGTGCTGTAGAAAGCTTTAACTGCCGTGTGGGACATACCCATTTCTTTGTGGTTGAAATATAATTAAAGTAGAGAAGAGTTTAATTAGTATAAGCATGCACGACATGGGCTTAAGTATGGTCCTTTTCCTTTGTTTTCTTTGTTTCATTAATCCTTCTTCGTCTTAGGATGAAACACATATTAATTTGGCCATGTTCCGTCTCTAAAATAATTACTTATCGATCAAGAAAATACGTCTACGCATGCATGCATGCAGCCTGGACGTGGGCTCAAGTGTGGACTTTGCCCAGGAGCTTAGTTGACAATTACTATCCCCTTTTTTATGGTGTTGGTTTAACCTACGGGTTATACGACGCATATAATTTATGTGTGTATATTAATTCATGTATATGCTATCTGTCTCATATATGACCAATGTATCATCACATTAGTTCAATCCATGTAGAACTTCAAGCATTATTAATTATTTAGGTCAGTATTCTAAATAGCTTTTCTGGACCAAACGCGAAGTTAATGTTCCATTATTTAGCTACAAGCGGTATAATTAGCGATAGCTCCACTTTTAACGTTGCTTGTAGCTAGCGCTAGCCCCGCTATCCTACATAGATACATATAGGTCAAAATATTGAACCCATTTTGAAATCCAACATTACTAAAAAAACCCAAATGCATCTCTTATATGTCTGAACTATAAGAAAATATAGTAAAAGACCTCGTGTTTTCCTTTTCTAATAATTCAATATTCATATTTCTCAGTAATTAAGTATTTATTGTTAAAAATATTATGATATAATTACCATTTATGGTCTTTTGGATATCTATTAGTATGTTTATTGATTTCAGACTTGCTCGATATTTTTATTATAAAAATATTAGAACCTTGTTTATATGAATTGTTTGAAGGTGACTTATATTATATACATATTTAATTTTTCTAAATCTTTTAATTCTCGAAACGCGACAAAGGATAACTTCCATGATAGCTAGCAATAGTTACTGTAGCTTGGGACTTTGCCACAAATATGCAAAAATCGCAATTTAAAACCTTGATTTAGGTACACCGATATTTTATTGTTGGTGGAATAATGATTGTCCAACTATTTACTAATCCTGTAGTCCGCGAGTGTTGTAGAGATTGTTATTAAATATAATTCACAATCTTTGGTTATTTTTTATGTTCTAACGGATTTTAGCCATAAGTATATTTTATTTACCTCATATTATAATTTTTAACATTATTATTTATTTGTACTTTAATATTGTGACAAAATCCTTGTCAATAGTATTACCTTCTGCATTCCTCTACCGCAGAAGGCGCTACCGCTCTAGCTTCTAGTATGCGGCAAGCCACCGAAGCTACCACGGTAGTGCCTTCTGCAGAAGGTGACACATGTCACGTTTTAGCGCTTCCGCAATTGGATTTGGAAAGGAACCAAATTTGCAAAAAAAAAAATTACACACAAGGCTAGAAAAGTAATGAACTCCAGGAGCAAAGGGGCTAAAAATATGCAAAATGACTAATGGGTAAGAAAGGCAAACGTACGATCTTTGTTTTTATACGCAGAGTTACGTTGATTAATCTTATTGAGAAGTCCATACAAACATGAAACACCGTATATGATGGGGCTGCAGAACTACTACACATTGCAACGGCAGAGCACAACATGGAATAATTAATAGGAACAACCCTCGACAAGACCCAGGTAGAAGGTTGACGGAAGTTGGCACTGATCATGGATAGATCCTGCAGCCTGCATGCATTCGGCACATGCGGACATACTAACGAGTCATCGCCGGATGCATCTGGGGCGCCACGGTCGCAGCTCCCCTCCCCATCCTCTCCATGTTTGCGTGCCATCCTTCAAGAACGGACAAGAAAAGCTGATCAATACACCGGCGAGCGCGGCCAAACTATAAACGGCTCTAAGCGAAGAAATTAAACCGCAAAAAGAGTGAGCCGAGACGAAGGGTTGCCTGGTTGGTGACCAAGCACGGCTTGACTGACGTGGACGTACGCAACCGAGGTTCATGTGGAGTTGATGATGGTGATCTCACTATAATCTATAAGTCGCTACTGCCCAGATACTACCAGCAACACATAGGCTGGGATCATACCGATGGCCATGTCGAAGCCGCGGCTCTTGAGCTCGCGGTACTCCTGGCAGAGGGCGCAGGACTCGCAGCACCAGTGGACGCAGCAGTCGGCGCAGGGCTCCTCCTTGAGCCCGTAATGCGCCCGCAGCCTGGAACGGTAGCAGCAGGAGTAGAGGCAGCCCAGCCCAGTCGCCATGACCAGCGCCAGGTACAGCGTCCCGCTCGCACAGCACGCTGAATTCATGCATCCAGCAGACCAAATTCAATTAGCGAAGACACACCGAAATAGATCAATTAACCGGAGCGGAGGATCGATCGATAAGCTCGTTGCTTAGACTAGCTTAGCTAGCTTAATTACATGTGGCTCCCTGGTCGACGATCTCGGCGATCCTCCCGAAGGTGACGCACGGGCAGAAGAACGTCAGGCAGCCTGCAGCGCGCGCGGCGTTAGGCCGGTCGTCAAAACGAGGCATGCATACTCGCTCGCAAATTAACCAAAGTAATGTTACTTCCCTAGTTGAACGGAATGGAAATGGCTTACTGCTGCCGACGTCGTCGCAGCAGCCGCAGAGGCCGGAGGACCACGAGGCGACCGGCGGGTTGCCGCTGGCCATTGGGACGATGCCGGGGGCTGGCTGGCTGCCGCTCTGCGAGATCCCTTCCATTCGGTTGCAGTTGTTTGATTCAACCGCTCGCGGGCTGTGCGTGAGTGGCCGCACGGGTGGTGGGGTGCGTATTTAACGACGGACGCACCCCACCACCAGTGCGGCGGAGACGGCGTTTCGGAGAAACTCGGATGAAAAACTAAACTGCTATAACTAATGCCAAACACTACACGTGTTGAGATATAACAAAAGTACAGTATAAATACATAATTAAAAATAAATTTAAAATCCATACATAATATTTCAACAAAATAGCTCAAATCCGTCAAAATAATATAGCGTGGTGGAGAGGTACAAAAGTTAAATGCCTAATTAATGAAGGTTTGGTGTATCTAAAGCTATCATATTTTTATCAACAATAGTTCAAAAACTTGAGCCTTTAAAAGATTGAATTGCACATGCAAATTTGGCATGTAAAACTTCATCATCCGGATATTTTCTTTACTAAAATCATCCAAATTTGGGAGTCTCTTGCAACATTTTTGTTCAACTCTTGCAACATTTTTTTCCGACGTGTGCAACATTTTTTTCCGACGCTTGCAACATCTGTTTACTGTGCCGCATTTCTACTGTTGTCGAAGGAAAATGTTGCACGCGTTGGAAAAAAATGTTGTATCCGTAAAGGAAAAATGTTGCAACGCGTCGGAAAAAAATGTTGCAAGCGTTGAACAAAAATGTTGCAAGAGGCTCCCAAATTTCATACGCGTTGTAACATTTTTTTCCTACGTGTGCAACATTTTTTTTTCAATGCGTGTAACATCAAAAAATTTGGCTGATTTTTTTAGAGAAAACATCCGAGTGATTTCTAGACACACCCAACTAACTATTGAAGCAAATTGCAAAGCAAGAATATAATATACCACTAGCATGAAGACCATGAGGTAGTTGATTGGTAGTGCATACTGTATAGCTTTCCTATTGGATTTTGAGGTTCCTAAATTCATGTTTTAGATTATTTGATGATTCTTTGGAAGCTTTTGGTAATTATCAGCTAATTTAGAAAAGCATGTAACCTCCAATCGAGAGTCCGGTTAATTTCAAAACTCTGTATATACATGTTAGATCTTCCGAATTGACTTCTTGAAAATGATCTTCCGCTTTGAATTTACCATTGTGCTAAATATGGTATGGACTAAGCAGTTTGTTTTCATGCAAATGTCATAATGAAATGGTGCAATTTTGGTACACTTATGTGATGCATCGAGTACCATTCATTTAGCATGCTGTTATCAATTGCATTAGACTAACTTAACTTTCATGGTTCCACCATTGTTTCAAATGTGAGGCTAATTCAGAAATTAAGGAAAGAAACCTGGTTTCCTTCAATTGCTGGGTACACAGACAGTCAGTGCTATCTGGCATGTAAGTTGTATTTTTCCTCCACCTATATATCTTTAGCTCGTGGTTATTGTATTTTGGACTTCTTGTCATACAGCAGAGCATCCTGAAGTTAGCTGGTACTTTAGTACCAGGGTTCACAATTAATCCCATTGGGATTTTGAAAATCTTGGCCAAAATTTCGAATTTTAGCCGGGACCAAGATTCCAAATCTTAGAGGGGATAAAAAAATTGAAAATTAAGGTTTACTATAGTGATTTCGGTTAATTTCGCTGAGACTTCAGCTTTTTAGACTGGTTTTCATGTTTTTTGACCGGATTTTGCACTAATTTTTTTTGTAATGAATTATAATGACTTTTATGAGGAATATATGTAAAAAGTTTGCAAAAAAATACATATATAAATTATATAACCCTAACCGTAAACTCTAACTTAGATTTCAAAATTAAATTATATATTTCGGCCTAAACCATAAACCCTAACCTGGATTTCAGCTTTAAATTGTATTTTGGCCCAAATCCTAAGTTAGATTTTAGCCTTGAATAGTGTATGTCAGCCTCAAATCGTATTCCAGCCTAAAACCTAAACCCTAACTTGGATTTTGGCTTTAAATGATGTATTCCAGTTTAAACCCTAACTTGGGAATTTTATATACAAATACTTAGTATTTTGCATTCAAATAGATAGGAAATGTAGATAAATGCTTGCATAATTTTTTTTCATATTTTTCCTAATTTTTTCTAGCCTCGGGAGACCATTTCACATGACGTTGAAAATCACCAAAATTTCGGTTTACAGTTCCTCAAAATTCTGAATTTGGAATTTGGTTTTTGAATTTCAGCTGGATTCGATCACCCAAAGATACGATCAAAAACAAAATTTAAAACCTTGCTTAGTACCCACGTTTCGAAGTTGAGTAGTATATATATGTTGTATGCACTACCAATGCACATGGCACTGGGTGGTGACGGCACAGGTATAGGCTCCCATCAGTGCAGGCGTTGAGCCCCCTCAACGCCTCTAAGCCACGCGGGGTGTTCGGTGGCAAGCCAGCGCTGGCAGCCTGGCACAGGGCTCAGGGCCGCTGAACGCCAACAGTGTAGAGCGCCCCCTCAGTGCAGGCATCGGGACCCCTCAACGCCGCCAAACCGTGCATGGCGCAGACTAGCGAACCTGTGACAGCATAGGGTGCAGGGCAGCGACGACAGCCCCCTCGGCACCGATGGCGTACGGTGCCCCCTTGGCACCCCCAAGCCGCACAAGGCGGCGAGCCGGCGAAGTCTATAACGACCTCTATTTTTTTACGTGCAAGCAAAAATAAGAATATGTGTGTTCAATATTAGTCCCATACTCAGTGACTAACACACACATTTACAACAATTGATATCACATCCATACTCTTTATTACAAATAATAATGGAAATTTGGATAATAAAATCTTACAATACAGAATAAAGCAGCGGAAAAGATCAAAAGTCTTGTAGTGTGTCTATCCAACACTCAGACAACTGACAAAGCATAATCCCTAAAAAAACTCGTTATCAATATTCCCATATCCTGCATCAAAATATATGTCGTCTCGAAGTACGCTAACTTCATCTAAAAACAACAAAATAAGTAAGGGTGAGTACTTTTGTACTTCGCAAAACTTTTGCAAAACCTATAATATATGCAAACCATTTCAAAGAAAAGACTTCTACGGTTAATTTGCATAAAACCAATTTGAACTGTAAATACAGAATAGTAGATTGCAAACGGAATTTTAAGTAAAAGCAATTTAATACTAAAAGTAACAGAATGTAAGTACGAATAGGTAAATTTCATGAACCTTGGTATCATGACCATATCCACGAACCAGTTTCTATCAACACCCGGTAGAATCTAAAGTTTTACAAAAATAAAAAAATCTAACTATGTGATGACTTTACGAAGTGCCCATAACCACGGGTGTACTCTTCAGAGGTGTACAGATTTACCCACAAAATATGACTGACTTTTTGTGCAAGTTATTAGCACACTTTCTTTGGTATGTCGTAGAGAGTCATGACATAACCATTACATTACTTAACCATAACTTTGCACCAGCCTAGGACAAAAACCCATACTATGGCAGAATAACTCAGAGTATAAATATGATGGAACTCTCTATAGTATGGCATACACCGTTATATTGGTAAATGTTTGCTTCATGATCACCTCGGTGCGGACGTTCTGAAGGATCGATAAAGTCGCCTAGAGGGGGGGTGAATAGGCATTTATAAAAATAAAACCTAATTTGCAGCGGAAACACCGGAATATCCGACCTTGATATCGGACTGTCCGATGTATATCGGACTATCCGATATGAGAAGTCGGACTATCCGATCAGAGCGCAAGAAAACCCTAAAAAGTAGATCTGAGCAAATTTGAGGGCTAGATTTCTACCAACTGAAACTTCTGAGATAATGCAACTTCCAGAATATTAGATCACACAAACATCTACTGCAAGAGGTTACTAAATACTTGAATCCCCCAAAGGTTAGGTTAAGCACAAAGGGAAACAAGTAGAAAACTCACAAAGCAAAGGGATGCAGTGATTTTTCCCGGAGTTCGGATCTTTGAGGAGATCCTACGTCTCCGTTGAGGAGGCACAAAGCCCGGGTCCCTTTTGACCACTTTCCTCCCGGTGTTGCACCAAGCACTCGCCGGTTTCACTTCTTGATTCCTTCCCTTGCGGAGGTGAAATCGAACCTTCACAAACTCCGGCGGCTTCCCACACGAAGATCGGGAGTTCACCGGCGACTCCTAGCCGTCTAGGAGACCTCAATCTCCAAGAGTAATAAATGGAGTGTAGACCCGCTCTTGAAAATCACCCTAGTGCTCAAATGGATTTTCTCGGTTTGCAAACAAAGCACTAAGAGAACACTTGTTTCAAACTCTCAACTAATTTCTCAAGGAAGAGCACAAGAGAGAGCAAGTGAAAGCAAAGGAGAAATAAATGCTCAACACACTGGTTAGGTAGGAGTAAATGAGGGAGAGAGTGGGGTATTTATAGCCAAGACACAAAATATAGCCGTTCTGCCCTGTGTCAGATCCCACATCGGACTATCCGATACCAGATATCGGACTATCCGATATGTAGAAACCCCCAGATCAACTCCGCTCGAAAATTCAAATTCTTTGAGAGAAAACACACATCGGACTATCCGATGACAGACATCGGATGTTCCGATGATTCCCGAGAGTTTCCAATAAACTTCAATGACTTTGAAAATTTTCAAGTATATATCGGATTGTCGATATGGAACATCGGACATTCCGATAATTCGAGAGAGTTTCAGAGCGACGAGGGTGGCGTCCTTGACCGGTCGAACACGGTCAGCGGACCCCGAGCTTCGGGCGGCCGACCACGACTGGTGCGGCCGGGCGCCGACCTAGCGCGTTGGCCTCGAGCACACCCCTTCGACCTCGGGCGGCGGGCTCTGTCTAGGTGCCGTTGTCCGCCCTTGGATTTGGATCAGCGTTTGACCGAGCGGTTGCTCAATTAGCGGTCGTGAGGCAGCGCAGTACGTCGGCAGAAGTCCGGAGGCGATTCTCGCCGCCCTCAACGTGCATGAAGGCCACTTCAGGAATCTCTCCGTCCGTTGCGTCTTGAGGGAGGTGTGAAGGCCATGGAAGCCACAGTCTTTAAAGAGACACGAAGTCCACGAACTCACTACACACTCAAGAGCTTGAGCATTAGCCATAGCCATTGTTGAGCTTTGCATAAACACCCCAATGTACTCAATCAATAGAAAAGAACACGCCGCAAGGCGGATCGGAGAAACTATTACCCTCGCGGGGCTCGAACCAATATAAATCCTGTCTCGTGCTCGTTATCGCCTAGCCGACCTTCGACGATTCGACTTGTCCCTCGTTTGAGCCAAGCCCGATCCGGGTCCCTAATCACTTAAACCCCGTTTCATTTCTGCGATTGGCGATCCGTTAAATCGACGGTGGCGCCACCGTGGGGCCGATTGGCTTTGCTCTTTTGCAGGGAAAACACTAGGTCTTGGGAGCATGGCGCGCTTCATCAACACACGTTCAACGGGCACGGACACGGACGCGGACTCTGACTCCACGTCCCTGTTCTCACCCTCGCCGCCGCCTCTCGAACCGCACGTTTTGGCGGCGGACGGCCAGGGCGCGGGTGCTGCTGCGGATGACCGTGATCCGCAGACCCCGGAAGACGCTCGCCAAAAGGTGGAGGTTGCCATCAACCAGGCAATAACTGCTCTCCGGCGAGAGCACCAGGAGAAGGCCGGCGCATCGTCAAAACCGGGCTCCCCTCCTTGGAGGCGCCGCGCTATCGCCCGAGTCATGGCTGACCCCGATAGGGTGAAGTCGGAACTCTTTGGTCGGGCGTTGGCCGAAGAGCTCGATCAGGCCGCATCCGAGGCCGTGCCATCGCAACACGAGGGGCGGCCTCGGGAGCCACGCCGAGAAGTGATGGCGGCTCGTCGCACCGCCACCGAAGCAGCGCTCGAAGACGCCGCCTCCGCAAGCCGCGCCTCGTCGGCGGCAATCCGGGGCGAGCCTTGACCTGTCTCGCCGCCCGACCAGGGCTCCGGCCGCAAGGGCAGCCGACGGATCGAGCTCCACGGGCTCGCGTCGGCGATGATGGATCGCGGTCCCTCCGGATGTTGCGCCCGAGCGCCGCAGGTCCAGATCGCTGCGTTACTGCCGGGCGACTCTCGAGCACGCGCTCCGAGTCGTGGCGGGGACGGATCGCCGGAGGAGCCTCGACTCGAATCTGGCAAAGCAGCGAGGACTTGGTCGGCGGCGACCACGACCGTGCACGCCCGTCCGACCTCACGGCTGCGCGGCCTATTTCGGCGTCTTCGCGTCGCGGCTGGCGGCTCGGTTCAAAAAATCAGCGATAGAACGCCGGCGGGACCAAGAACACGGACGAGTTCTGTCCATTTACTCGACCGCCATCTGGCGGCGAAGGTGACGAAGCTTCGTCATGGCCAACTATCTCCCGGCCGTCTTTGGGCGGGCCGCGCTAACTGGCTCTTCAATCAAAAGCCCGGTTCTTCGGTCGTGGCGCCAGTCGAGCGCCCTCGCTCAACTTTGAGTTACTCTGGCGGCGAAAGAAAGACACGGATCGCGTCATCGAGGCGAGAACGAAGCCGCTCCGCGACCGTCGCGGCGATTTATTCGCACGAGGAATCTGATCCCTAGCATCTCCGACGAGGCCGTCATAAAGGCCTTCAAATTCGGCGTCCGCGACCGGCGACTCACCGAGGATCTGGAGATCGTCTCGCGGCTCTCCGTCAACAAACTTTTCCGTATGGCGGAACGATATCTGAACGCGACGACGCCGTCCGTGGAAGCATGACTACGACCAAGGTAAGCTTGGTCCTAACCCGCAGAGGCCGCCCATCGCTCGAAGGGCGTCGGCCGTGGCGCCGCTCCCCAAAGCGGAGCGTGACCCGCCGCACGGCGGATCGCCACGGTGGCGGTGTCGCCAGACGGCCGGCGAGGTCCTTGAGGTCCGAGATCAAGCTCGGGAAGGACCCGGTCGCGCCAAGGGCGACCCGACCACGTCAAGCACAAGGCCAACCTCGGCAGATCGGGATCGACGACCGACTGGCGGCGGGCCGCCCCGCCGCAAGAGGCCGAGGGCGCCTGCCACGATGAGTCAAAATTTTGCTGTTCCACAGGCGGCGGGCCACGACTGCGGGCTTGCGTGGCTTAGCAAAACAAGCCGAGGCCTTCTCGATGGCGGGAGGAGATGCCCGTGCTACCAAGGACGGCGCCCGGCGGACACGGGGTGAACGCCGGGAGGATCTGCGGCGACCTCGACACAGAGTTTCAGCGGTGTGGCGCCAGATCGGCGTCATCTTCGGCGGCTCGTCGGCTTACCAGTCTCGGCGAGCTCAAGGCCGCGTCGCGGACCATATACCAGGTCGCCACCGGGAAGGCGGTCGAGCAGCACTGCAAGTGGGCTGGGGCCACCATCACCTTCTCACCAGAGGACGCACTCCAAGGTATGGCCCGAGATCTGAAAACCGCCCTAGTCGTGACCCGACCATCGCAACACCACGGCCGGTCGTGTCATGGTCGGCGGTGGTAGCTCCCTCAATTCTTTCGCGGTGTCGAGCGCTCGGCCAGGATGCGATTCCCGGTCGAAGGTCAAGCGTGGCGTCCCTTCTTCGGGATCGTCCTCGAAGCTCGACCACACCCGGGCGGTGGTCTTGCCCGTCACTTTTGGCGACTCGGCCAACTTCCGTACGGAGCTAATCACCTTCGAGGTGGTCGAGGGGGACCTTCCGTACAACGCCATCCTCGGGAGGCCAGCCCTGGTCAAGTTCATGGCGGCCAATCACTACGGCCACCGGTGCATGAAGTTGCCTGGACCCAACGGTGTCATAACCGTGCGGGGCGACCTGCAGGCGGCTCACGGGTGCGAGACCAAGGCCCTGGCCCTTGCCGGCGTGCTACCCCCACGAGGCCCAGAGGCGGAGGGAAAGAGCGCCCGCCAGAAGGCGGCAATCCAGCCCGGCGGGCCAACGAAGGCCGTGCCGCTCGAGGAGGACGACCCGACCAGGTGCGTCCACATCTCGGCCGGGCTGAATCCCAAATAGGAACTCGAGCTCGTCGCCTTCCTCCGCGCCAACAAGGGCATCTTTGCCTGGGAACCCGCGGACATGCCTGGCGTCCCGAGGGAGGTGATCGAGCACAAACTGCAAGTCAGGCCAGACTGCCGCCCCGTACGGCAGAAGTTGCGCCGCTTCTCTCCGGAGAAGGTGGCGATCATCAAGGAGAACCTCGACAAGCTCTTGAAGGCCGGTTTCATTCGTGAGGTCGACTACTCCGAATGGTTGGCAAATCCGGTCATCGTCCAGAAGAAGGGCGGTAAGTGGAGGATGTGCGTGGACCACACGGGCTTGAACTCGGCCTGCCCGAAGGATAAATTCCCGCTCCCGCGCATCGACCAGATCGTCGACTCCACCGCGAACGCCAAGATGCTAAGCTTTCTGGACGCCTATTTCGGGTACCACCAGATCAAGCTAGCAACGGGCGACAAGAGCAAGACGGCGTTCATCACGCCGTTCGGCACCTATTGCTACACGACCATGTCGTTTGGTCTGCGCAATGCCGGGGCCACTTTTCAACATCTGATGACCAAGACGTTCGACCCCCAGATCGGGAGAAACCTTGAGGTCTATGTGGACGACATCATCGTCAAAAGCCTCTCTGAAAGCGACCACGTTCGAGACCTCGAGGAGACTTTCGCCAACTTGGCCAGGCACGAGATTAAACTCAACCCCGAGAAGTGCGTGTTCGGCGCTGCGTCGGGAAAAGTGCTCGGCTACATGATCGGGGCTCGGGGTTGGCGAACCTCAGAGAAGATCGAGGCGATCGAGAAGATGGCGCCTCGAGCCTCGGTCAAGCAAGTCTGAGCCTCACCGCCGCATGGCGCCCAGCGAGTTCACCTCGAGGCTCGGCGGCGGGGGCTCCGTTCTTTAGAAATCGCGAAGCGGGGAACTTTGAGTGGACCCGGAAGCCTGCTGTCTTCGGCGACTGAAGGTATATTTGTCCACCCCACCTCGCCTTCGACCCTCGGCCCGAGAAATTGCTGCTCTACCTTGCGGCCACCTCTCAGCCGTCGGTACTGTCTGGTGGCGAGCGTGGGTCCCAAAGAAGACCAATCTACTATGTCGTCAAGTCTTGCACGGCCCAAAGGGCGCTACCCGCAGTCTGGCTTCAGTATGCTCTTCTCATGGCCTCGCAAGAAGCTTCGCCATTACTCAAGCGCTTTCAGTAGTAGTCGAGCAACTTTCGCTCGGGGACATCTTGCGGAATCCGCATAAGGCGGACGGATCGCCAAGTGGGCTATGGGCTGGCGGCGTTCGGCGTCCCCGTGTCGTGGCGCGAACGGCTATCAAATCCTGGCGCCGGAAACCGTGGTCGAGCAGACTACCGAGCCGCACGAACCCGAGGTCGAGAAAAAAGGCCCTGGACCATGTTCTTCGCGGCTCAAGGTCCTTCAAGCGCTCGAAATTTGGAATCCTCATCGTCACCCATGGCGACCACTTGAGGTATGTTATTCGTTTCGGGTTTCCGGTGACCAACAATGTGGCAGAATACGAAGCCCTCTTGGCGGGTCTGCGGGCTTGCAAGGCATTGGGTGTACAAAGGTTGGTCGTCAAGGGCAACTCTCAGCTCGTCGTCAACCAGTACAACAAGGAGTACCAGTGCTCGGAAGACTCTATGTCAAAATACCTAGCCGAGGTACGCAAGATGGAAACATGGTTCCAGAACCTGGAGCTCAAGCACATCCCCAGGAAGGACAATTCCAGCGCGGACCTCCTCTCCAAGCTCGGTTCCTCCGACGACAAGCTCCGTCCGGCGTCATCACGAGAACCTTTGGCGGCCCCTCGATCTCCACCAAGAGGTCCTACTCGCCCTAGTGGAAGGTACCCCTTCATGAAATTTGAACCCATCTATAATTTCCTCGCCAAGCGTGACCTCTGCACCGACTTGGCAGAGAAAGCGAGATCAAACGCAAAGGCGAGTTTATGCTGCGCTTCGTCGGCAGGGCACTATCTGAGCGGAATGTCTCCGGCATTCTCCTGTGATGCGTCTCTGAAGGAGGGTAAGTACACGCTAAATGACATCCATTCGAGGCCTCGTGGGGCACACTCTTCAGTATAGGGCGATGGTCGGCAAGGCTTTCGCATGGGCTATTGCGGCGCCTTCGCGCTTCAGATGCCCGTGACATCGTTCGACTTGCCGAGCATGCCGATTCACGCGCCGAAAGTCGCATCAAGCCGCCTCGCGCTCCGCACCATCCGCCGCTTTGGCCCTTCTCGACATGGGGACTTGACATCCTCGGCCCTTTTCCCCAAGCAGCAGGGGGGAAGAGGTTCCTGTTCGTGGCCATTGATACCTTCACCAAGTGGATAGAAGCTGAACCGGTCTCGACCATAACGGCTCGGGCGGCAGTTCATTTTTTCGCTTGAGCGTGGTCACCAGGTATGGGGTTCGTGCAAAATTATCGCGACAACGGTACGGTTTACGGTGAGTTGTTCTAGGAGTTTTGCGAGAACTTCGGCATCAAAATATGCTTCGCCGGTGGCTCACCCCGAGCAACGGAGCAATGGAAACGCCAACCGAAAATCGTCCAGAGCGTCAAGAAACGAGTTGCAGATGAGCTCGAGCGATTCGGCAAGACACAGGTGGGACGAACTTCCCACCGTCTTATGGTCTATTCGTACCCGACAAGAAGCCGAGCCACGGGGTCCACACCTTTCCGGCTCGTGTTGATGCGAAGCCGTTCGCCTCCCGAGGTCCTGCTGGGCTCTGCAAGGGTCGACTTGGTCGACTGTGTCAACCGAGCATGAGAGGTCTCTCGACCTTGCCTTAGCGTAAGAAGTAAGATCTGGTGCAATCGCCACGATCAACGACTACTGCAAGCTCTTCGCAGACATGCGTCTCGTCGGACGACCTAGGAAGCTCCTTGTTGGGGACTTAGCCACGAGGCGGATTCAGTCTTGTCCAACACCAACAAGTTATCCCCACGGTGGAGGGCCCCTATAGAGTCGTTTCAACAGATCGCGAGGGCTTCGGCTAGCGATGCCGGTGGCGAGAGCTCTCTAGCTCGTGGAACATAGATCAACCGAAAGTTTTATGTGTAACCCCTTTACCACGAATTTCAATAAAGTCTATTTAGATTCTGTCTCTCTCGTTTATGAATATCGTCATTGTTACCCGACGCCTTTCGAACACGACCTTCATACGCTACGTACTCCCTCTTGGTCTTAACATCGCGAGATCCACGCTCGCTCCTGGTGGTCAGCTAACTAACTAGTAAGCCCACACCTCGCAACCCAGCTCTCTCGCACTCGAGCTCAAGCCGTAGGTCGCGAGGTTGTAACCATGGGGCAGTACACGGGCTCGAGGTCGCAATGCGAAACGTCAGTTCAGGCAGGTCTCTTGCTTGTCATGTTCTCTCTGGACATTTTCTTCACTCTGCAGGTCGCGATCGTTTGCTCACGTCTAAGTCTTGTGCCCAAGGCCGACATTGCTCGACCTTGGACCCAAATTTGGATAAAGGCGGTGGCCAAGCAAACGCGACCTAAGGAAGCGCGACCAAAAGCGAAACGGATATACGCCATGGAACTTGACTAAATGGAATAACGCAAAAGGGTTTGTCCTCCTATGTACATCTTACCCCACTAGAATTCTCGTTGGGCACTTTCTTTCTGGTCGGCCATTTAGCGGTCAAGCTTCTCTGCTCGAGCTCGGCGATTTTGGCCTTGCTAGGTCGAGAGGTCGCCCTGCAGTTGAAGGGCTTCCTTGGAGGCGTCCGCGGCTCGGCGGCGTTAAATCTTGAGGCTGAGCCATGGCACTCGTCGCCGTCTTTTTGGAGTGCTCAAGCCTCCTTCGAGCTCGAGACCTTGGCCTCGAGCAGTAAGGCACCCTCGCCGAGGAAGACGATTGACCCGCGGCGGCCTTCTCCAGCGCCTCGACTTTGGCCGCTCGTCCTCAACCGCCTTGCCAAAGACGCTCGAGCTTCTCCTCGAGCTCCAGACCTTGGCCTCGAGCTCGGAGGGCGCCGGCGGGAGCGGCGTCCGCTCCACGCGGCCTTCTCGAGGCTTCAACCTTGGCCCGCTTCGGCCTCGGCGCCTTGGTCAAGCGAAGGCTCTTGCTCCACGGCCTTGAAGCCGTACTCACGCTTCGGAGGTCTGGCCTCCTCGAGCTTCGGCCGCGTGGGCTACCTCTGCGCCATCATCGTCTGGCCTTGGTCGTCGAGCTCCGGGCCTTCGCCGAGCTCCCCTGCCGACCTCAATGGTCTGATGAGCTTTGGACGCTCGACCTCCCGCACCTCTACCACGTTCAGAAGCCCCCTTAGCACGTCGGCATGCTCTTGAAGGCCTTGTAGCCCTCGAGAGGCATGGGTGATCACCTTCACAACAAAGGGGGCGGCCCAAAGATGAGAGACAGAAGAAACCAGACTTCAAACCACGAGAGGCGGAAGACCCTTACCTTGCGTAGGTGACCCTCGAGCGTCTTGGCTGGAGAACTCCTCATGATGCGTCGATCTTGATTCTTGAGGATCTCCTCCTCCTCGTCGTCGCCCTGGCCGGTGTCGAGGTCGACCTCGGCCACTGTTGGGGCACTTGGGCCAGTACCTTGGGCCCCCGCCGGCTGGTCTCCTGCTGTCTCCCCCGGTGGGTTCAGCTCGTCGACGCGGGAAGGCGTGGCGGCAGTGCTAGTCCCGACCTCCATGGCCGGAACCCGCTCGTCTCCGGCATTAAAGGGCGATGGCGGATCGGCCGCAGCATCCCGGCCTTCATGATCTGGGGGGCTGCGGCCTCGGCGTCCGACGCAGCAAGATCGAAGCGAGGCTGCGGGGCCCTCGCGACTGACCATCTTCGGGGCCAGTGACGGCGGCCTCAAAGACCGGAGCGTCCGTGGTCGGGGAGCTGAAATTTGTCGCCTCGGGCGCGACCAGCTGGGCTCTGGGCGTCCTCCACGGTGGCCGGGAAGGTCGTCGGTGGCTGCTCGTCATGCGCCTCGCCGGTCTTGAAGTTCATGCTGGTCGTGGCTCGACCTCCTCCTCGTCCGGTCGTCAACCCCTGGTAGAACTCACCCTCGGGCGGGCTTGGCGGACTCAGGGGTCAGTCGGTCCGCCAAGACCGCCGGACCACTGGAAGGTGTCCTCCTCGGACTCAGACTACGCTACTGGACAACAAACCATCGTCGATCTGGGCAAGTCTCGGAAAGGCGTGCTCGGGCCTGCGATCAACGACAGTGCTAAGCTAAGAAGACACGAAGAGGCGGGGTGAGTCGAAAGTCGAAAAAAACTTCGTGGTCGCCACCGCCGCCTCGTCGAGGCAGTCGCGAGTCTTGTTGCCTCGACCTCGGAGGGGCACTTCGTTTCAGCGAAGCCCCGTCCCGGGTCCTCGGGCCACCCGAGGGCCCCGCGATGTCCGCAGCGGCAACCCTGGAGGACCGAGTCCGGGCACCCTGAGCTGGTGGGGGAGACCTAGCGGCGGCCGCCGCGCTCTGCTGCTGTGAAGGGGAAAACACGTCAGACGGCTAAAAGACCCGAGCATGGACTCGGGAGCTTGGCCATGAGAATCCTTACCGTGGCACAATCCCCTCACTCGACGTGGGGTTTCTTCTCCTCTCCGCGGTCCGCTCCGGAGGGGGGAGGCCTCTTCTTCCCCTTCTTGCTCTTGTCCATCCCGGGCAATGGGAGCATCCTCCTGGCCGTGTCAAGCAGCTCCTGGTGGTCCTGCGTGCAGAAAATGTCATTGCGGGCCACGGGGTCGCTCGGGTCGGTCCGTTGGTCGGGATGGCTTACCTCGGCCTTGCGGCAGAGCATGTTCTTGACGACGAGTCGTCCATGGAATAGTTGTGCGCGGTTTCGAACATCTCGTTCATCTGGCGGCCACCCAAGATTCCTTCCGGCGCAAGAAGGAAACCATTCTCAGAGAAGCACGACGGTGGGACTCGAGCAAGACCCCAAGACAGGGGATGGGGCGTAGCAGACGTACCCTCGCGGGTCGAGTCGTCGCGTCCACGGATCTCGTAGAACGGGTGCTCCGCCACCGCAGGGAGACACCGACTCCGCAGAAGTCGGCAGCGATCGCTTTGCCGGTGAGGCGCTCGCGCAGAGGTGGATGGCGGCAATGGCTTTCGTCGGCCTCGGGGTCGTCCGTGTCCGGGTCTCTTTCTTCCCCAGCGGGCTTCCCTCGTGAGGACAGCGTCTCGAGCTCCCCTTTCTTGAGTAAAACCACCGCTTCGGACCATGGCCCTGTGGAGTCCCGAGCTTGGATCTTGGGAAGGACCACTTGAGCCCCGTCATTGGCGGAAGTAGAGACACCGACCACTGGGTCCTTCCCGAGCGGAAGAGGTGAAATGGAAGAAGAGCGAGGGTTGGGAAGGATTCGAGGAACCCCTCGCATGGATGGGAAAAGATGGCGAGTGAATTGAGTTTGGCACGTGTTTATGAGCTCTATCTCGCTTGGTGGTGAGGACTACGGAGAGAACTCGCTCTCCGAGTCCATGAGTCAAGAGGGCGTAATGCTCGGTCGCGAGCGATCTCGTCCTCCTTGGGGCATGGCTCGGTCTCGTTGCGGCGGCCGCCATGTGAATGGATCAAGCGACCCGGGTTTGAGCTCCTTCATCCTTGCGGGCGACAGCGTGCTCCTCCCAAGCTTAGCCATGGCAATCGCGGGCGGTTTTGGTCGAGGAGAGAGAAATTTTTCGCTTGAGCTCGGAAGTTTGAGAGACAAAGGAAGGCGATCGGCGGACCCTTTAACAGAGCTGTGGTCTCCGGTTTATAAGCCGTCTTGGCCGATCACCGAGTCGATCATGGCGCTAAGAAGAAGCGTCTTGGCGCGATTTGTGGCGCAATTAAGGCTGGCGGCGGTTTCGAAAGACAAGCGAGTGTCTAACCGTTCGCATCCGTGTCGTGGTTCCGGAGATCAAGAGGCGCCGGTGTCGATCATCCACGGCTGGCGCTACGTTTCGCCCGAGCTCGACCTCGGTGGTGAATTCGGAGTCGGTCCGGCTATGGAGCCTCAAGGTCGGCCCGCGTTAAACCCGACCTTAAGCCTCGGGGGCTAGCTAACGAGGGCTTGGCGTCCTTTGACCGGTCGAAACACGGTCAACGGACCCCGACTCGGCGACGCCGACCGACGACACAGTCTTGTTGGGCGCTTCGACCTAAGCGCGTTGGCCTCGAAACGCCCGCTTCGACCTCGGGCGGCGGGCTCTGTCTGGAAATGCCGTTGTCGCCCTTGATTTCGGATCAAGCGTTTGGCCGGTGGTTGCTCAAGGAGCGGGTCGTGAGGCGGTAGCAGTCGTCGCAAAGAAGTCCGGGCGATTCTTGCATCGCCCTCAACGTGCATGAAGGCCACTTCCCGGGAATCTCTCCCGTCCGTTGCGTGCAGGGGAGGTGTGAAGGCCATGGAAGCACAGTCTTTAAAGAGACACGAAGTCCACGAACTCACTACACACTCAAGAGCTTGAGCATTAGCCATAGCCATTGTTGAGCTTAAGCTGTAAACACCCCACTGTACTCAATCAATAGAAAAGAACACGCCGCAAAGGCGGATCGAATAAACTATTACCCTCGCAGGGGCTCGAACCGATATAAATCCTGTCTCGTGCTCGTTATCGCCTAGCCGACCTTCGACGATTACGACTTGTCCCCTCGTTTGAGCCAAGCCGATCCGGGTCCCTAATCACTTAAACCCCGTTTCATTTACGCGATCGGCGATCGATGCGTCGACAAAGCGAAAAACATTTTCAAGATCTTTCTAAGTCCACATCGGACTATCCGATACTAGACATCGGACTATCCAATAAATCCAGAGTTCGGCTCAAAGACTTAGAAAAATTTTTGGACAACATCGGACATTAGATAAAAATCGAACGATCAGAGCTTTTCCGAGAGATCCAAAGACAGCAACTACACTCATACCGGAGAATCCGATGCTATCGGACTATCCAATATACACATCGGATATTCCGATATTATCAGCACAAAATGAAAACAAAGTGAGTGTCGTGCTCGAAGACTACCAAAACTCATTTTGTAAAATTATGTTCATCTAAGCACAGAGATCATTTCTAAGGCACCTACATCCCATCCCTCTTGATAGTACGGCAAACCTATCGACTCAATGGAATGGAAAATCTACGCTAAGTCGACGCCGTTCTTCTTTTCACTTTTGAGGCTCATCAACGTCCGTAGATGCGTTCCTTTTGGGACTAACACCTGCTTTTATACTTCACATAAGCCATTAGTCCCTTAATCGCTTGTCATTAATCATCCAAAACACAATTAGGGGCCTAGATGCACTTTCACGTTCCTTCGAGCAATCCATTAAGAAACAGCTCGTACATCTCCAGCCTACCAATGTGCAAAACTAGTTTTATGGAACTTAATAGGTTAAGGTTGTCCCATACAAGTACTTGTGGTTGTACGGTTATCTTGGCCTCAAAACAACCCATAGTTTGGTTCTTAATCCGACATGGGCAATAATCTCCTCCTACACTACGTGCAAAACTAGCACTGCTATTGCCAGTAATTGTCGGCATCAAAACTATAACTTTATTTTCATTTTTAACCAAATTATCAACCATAAAGAAAGATCATACCCATCATATTTAGAAAGGTCATACCCATCATATTTTCATATCCAACATTTTTAACCGCATCAAAATTTTAGGTTCTTTTTAAGCATGGCTAAGCATGATTACTAAGTATGAAGGATCCCATGTTGATATTAGATATTGTCTACCCTATTTTAGGGTTATCATGGTTCGCAATCTATATTTATTAAGAAAGTTCCATGCAACTACAGGTATAACTACCAATAACCATAAAGTAGCAATGTATAATGAACATAATGCATGCAATAAAAATATTTAAGGAAAACATTTATAAAACTAGAATCAACATGATCAAAGGGGGTGCTTGCCTTGTTGATTATTCTCGAAGTCGAACTCTTGATTGTTGATGACTACCTCAGATTCGTCGGGTTCTACACGTTGTTTAGCAATAACATAATAAATAACCAATTTTAATAGGGCAAAAAGAAATCAGATGGAGGAACCAGATAAAACAATTGCATAAAACAGGTATGGTTTTAGTATTTTGTTGTTTATAATTTTATGTGTTCATGTTAGTTGATTGCATTTTTTTTCAGAGATGTATATCTTAGCAACTTTGGTTAGGCGATGACACATCTTTTTCATGAATTATCTTTCTTTATTTTACAAATCCAAGAGGCTAATATCATGTATTTTATTATTTAAAATTTCAAAATCAAGAGGTTAAAATCACTTGGATTAATATTGAATTACTACTTAAATATTTCCTATAGTGAATTTTTGCATATTCAAGTTCCTAAGAATACAAGAAGTTTAACAAAATTTATTTTATTCAATTTAGAGTTTATTTACAAAAATTCTATGTATGGTATATTTTTAAACCCTTTCTTTAAATTTGAATTCAACATTTAAACAGAGTTCATTTTCAAAATATATTTATGTATTCTGAATCTACATTATTTTAGATGAATTTAGAAATTTGTTTCATTTCATTTGGTCTTATGGTTTAAAAGTTATAGATATTTGAAAATACTAGGGTTTGAAAAATACTAAAAATTTAGAAAATTGCCAAAATAGGAAAGTGTGTTTTCTAATCAGGTTTGCGCTTTCCCTTTTTGGCTGTGGTAGGCTATTTCACTAATGGGCCGGGCCCAGACGGTAGAGACTGGCCGCACGCATGAGACTGAGGTGCGGGCCTGGATTGCTAGATGTTCATCTGCGCGCGTGAGATTGCTATAAAGGTCCCACAGGCAGTGGCTTCTCAAGCATTTTTGGCTGATAGAAGGGGCCCGCATGGCAGACAAACATAGCGCGACTTAGACTGCCCCTAGGACTCGATTGACAGAGTGAAAACAGGGGCAGTGCAAACCGAGCTCGCCGGCGGCGGAGGAGCACCGGAGACCGGCGGTCGGCGTCGCAATGAGCCCCACTGTGTTCATGCTCACCTAAGGGACGTATTTTAGGTGGCTAGCTACAAAGGAAAATGGTGTGCCATCGGGGTCCCGCGGCAGCAGCCATGGCCGGTCGGCAGCGAAGCATGTGCAAGGGTTTTTGTGGCGTATTTTTAGCACTATGAGCATCTCCGCGGTTCACTAGATCCATTTTCCTATTTCTTCAAGAAGATGGGTAGTTAGTTTGGGTCCTCAACATGCGCATGTAGAGGCAGCAGAAAGGGGCATGGTGCAGCAGCTCATAGGGGAGAAGAAGCTTCAATTGTGGGTGACGATGAGTTCTAGATGTCAAGTGGATGATGTTGGTTGAGGCAATCGGTCTGTGGTTTATAGGAACGGGTTTAATCAAGTTCCCCTTTTTTTGTTTCGCCGGACTTGGTAGGGAAGGAGAAGTTTTAGGCGTGGTCAAGGGAATTAGGGTGAGGCTCTGGGTTTGCACATTGCTTTAGGTGGCATGGAGTGGTTTTATACTTGATGAAGGTAGTTTGAGCACAGGTTTGATCGATTGCTCAATTGTGGTGGCTGAGATCACTCTCGAGACTTCTATGGTGCAAGGTTTAGGCCATTTGGCCTTGACAGTAGAGGTGTGTCAGAGGGGTGGCAGAGCCTAGGGCTATGAGTTGCGGCGGCAAAACAACAAGAAAAGAGGCGGCGGTGTTCTGAACTCTGCGCGCGAGAGAGAGAGAAGTGAAGGGGAGAAGAAAGAAGAAGACCGGAGAACTGGGAAGAATTAGCTAACAAGTGGGGCATTTTTTGTGGTGAGAATTGGTCGGTAGTGATAGCTGGGTCGCTGGGCCCGCATGCAAGCCAAACAATCGCTCGAATGATTTTTAAAGTTTCTGGACGTACCAGTTTAACCCCAAGATTACAACTATCATATCAACCAATTTATTTTTGAAACTTTTTAACTAGGTTGGCAAGGTAAAGATAAGCATCCAGTAAAATTTTTAGGTAAAAAATATTGGTAGAAATTTTATTAAAATTCTGACAATGAAAACTTTAAATTTCTGTCTATTCTATTTTATGTTTAATTGAAAACCAAAATGGCTTTAATGTTTTATGAAATTTTTTAAGATCTTAAATGGAATTATATATCTTCTATAAAATTTATAGATTTTTATCTTTGATATTTTTTTAATAATTCCAACATTCCTTGTCGACGATCGGGATCGCTTGACCGCAGATGTAAAACGGGGTTAGTGTGAACAGGGGACCCAAGACGAGATACGCTCTACGGGAGAATCGATGTTGGGCGGGGTGAAGCGTCAACAAGCGGGACATGGCGAATTATACTGGTTCGAGCCCTCGTGAGGGTAATAGCTCTACTCTAGTCTTCTCCTGAGGCGGAGGAGGTCTCTATTCTTGAGTACAGAGAGTGGATTACAGCTCGAGCTTGAGGGTTCTGGTTGTATCTATTAGCCTATTGCTTGTGTGTTGATGTTCTGTCGATCGCTTGAGGGCTTTATACCCTCCGGTCATTGCAAGACGGCTTGACCAAGAGATTTAGGGGTAGTGCATGGCGTGCATTGAAGGCGTCGCTGATAATCCGGATCGGCATACGCCCGCCTTTAACTCGAATTCGGTCTTAGTAACCGCTGAGTGAGCGCACACCTCCAAGCCATGGTCGAGGTCGTGCGGAGTCGGACCCCCACTCCCCAAGCTCGAGGTCGTGCGGCGATTAGTGTTGCTTAGGTCGTGGTCGAGGCCCTTAACGCCTTGATCCGAGTGGGGACCCTGATGATCAGCGTTGACTGTCGAGATTTCTCGATCCCAGACATTCCTATTTTTAGCTTTATTTATTTTTTATTTTTGAATTTTTAAAAGAACCAAACTTAAGTTTTAATTTTGTATATTTTTAATAGAGGTATATATGGTTATGATGTCAGCATTGTAAAAATCTTAGCTTAAGATAAGATCTGGAGATTTCTACGAAAATCTAACAAGATCTGGATCAGCTTTATTATCCCATGATTATCATAACTTTTCTTTTTATTTTAAATGTTCAAATTATCTCTAATATCATGATTAGAGTCATGGAGTGTTATTTTATTTTAATATTATTTTTGTAGATATTTTATTAACATTTTACTTTTACCATTTTAATATATATGACTTTTTTAATGCAAAAACAAATAACTTTAGAAAAATTAGGGAATGAATATTCAATTTAAATATCACATTTAAAATTCATTTTTATAGTTGGTTTATTTTGGAAGAAAAGTTTTAATATTGCAACTTATTGTTTTCTTAGGATTAGAATGCAAGTAAATGAGGAAATAGATGTTATTTTTAAATCAAAATCTTGATTTCAATTAAATTTTTTATTTAATTTATTTTTAAATTTAAAATTTCTATTTTTCCTATTTTTGAATTTGTAGGATGTTACATATCAGAAAATTCATTGTCTTTTTTAGAAAACGGGGGGAGCCGAGAGGAATTTCTATAACATCAAGGTTTTTTTTGTGCAAAAGGGCTAGTCCCGATCTAGATGTAATTTTTTAGAACCACGAGATCTTTTTTGTAAAGAACCGGTGGAAGAGTCCCAACTCAATTTTGGAATACACACACTAGTAAATGGAAGGGGAATAAATGAATGATGGAAAGAAGGGGAGGTGAAGAATAAGGGCCTGATTGTTTCGGCTTAGGTTTTTTGGTTTTTTAGTTAAAATTAGCTTTTTGGCTTAACGAGCTTTTAAGCTATCTGCTTTTAAGCCAATGCATGTTGTTTGGCATCCTGACTTTTTAATGGGTTGGATAGTGTAGCTTACTGCTAGAAAGTTTGAAATACCCTTTAAGGTTGTAAGAATTTTTCTTATGTACTGATTTATCTAATACAAATGTTTCATATTTTTTTCACCAAATGTCTTATTGAAAAATATAGATTAATCTTGAGATCAAATTTCATTCTGAGCATAATTATTTATCAACTTGAAACTCTTACTACATAGCAACTTTGAACTCTTATCAGACTGAAAATAGCATAACAATTCTGAACTCTTGTCAAACTAAATAAAAACATATATTGAGGGGCTCGATGAGGCGAATCTGGTCGCCTTTTGCCGTGCCAGATCCAACCGCCTCTCGCCGTTCCACCCTCAGGTCCAGCCGCCTCCACCCACGCCACGCCAGATTCGATCGCCTCCCGCAGTGCTACAACCGGATCCGTTCAGCTCCACCTGTGCCACGCCCAGACCCTGTAACCTCCCACCGCTTCAAGCTCAGGTTTGGCCGCATCAACCCGCGTCGCGCCGGATCCGGGTTGGTAGAGGAGGAAGGTGGCTAGGAACGGTGGAGAAGGGAGGAGGTCAGGGACGGCAGAGACCAGAGCGGCGGAGGGAGAAGACATGTCGCACAGGAGAGAGAGAAGACGAGGAGATGAGAGAAGAATTTATGAGTTTATATGTAATGGCATTTGGTGGGTAATTTTGGAGACTTTCAGTGACAAAAGATTATTTCATCCCAAAAAGTTCCAAAAAGCACCTCTCCCCTAACTTTTGGTTTATGGTTATATGGAGGCTTTAAGTTTTTTTTAAGTTTAGTTTAAAAGTCAATCGTTTGTTTCGACTTTGACTTTTTTTACTTTTAAACCGATGAAAAAGTCAAAACAAACAGGACCTAAGAACTCCTAACAAAGAAGTTAATATATTTGCAAAAAATCGAAGGAATTTTTTTCCTCGAAAGGTATAATTGGCTATGGTAACCATCTTTAGCCGTGCCTGATATGGGTACTATACCGATCGGCTTGATGATCATAGTATGACTAGTATAAAACAATAGAAGGCCCTGTTCCATCCTAACAAAATCAAGCAGAAGTTGTGGAACAAGCTCTAGACCGCGCTCGTGCATTGCGATTTCTATTGGCTGTCATGCTCATCAAGCATACCACTGTTGTTCTAATAGTTGCAAGCTTGACTTGCATTGTCTTAGAAACCTGCTCCGCAATTATTGGGCAAAATTTCAAATACAGACAACTTTATACCGTATAATATCAATTTCGGACAACATTTTTCTGTATTTTCAAAAATGGCGTGCATAGCCGGCATGTGGTACGCCATTTATGCATAGCCGGCACGTGGTGTGCCGGCTATGCCATAGCCGCATCCCACACGCCGGCTATGGCATAGCCGGCACACCATGTCTTGACTATCTTGAACCCGTCGCCACATCACCAAAGCTCACGAAATTTTTATTGTTACGGCCTCATGCTCGTGTAAATTCGAAACTAGCCTCCGTAGCGTTGAGTGCAAAAGTGGCCTCTGTACACATGGGTCACATTTCGGTCGGACGGGCGATAATTTCATGTGTCAACTAGGGTTGAATAAATAAAAAAATCTATTTTTGTAGTGATATAGAAAATCTTTTATCGGAAAAATTTTGTTGGAGAATTTTATTTGGTGCGTGATAACCTTTTAAATTCGGATTTGGTTGAATAAAACATTTACGACTCGACAGTGAGAAATTTTTGCGATAGTTGAGCGTCGAGATTTTTATTACGCTTTCGCGACACAATGGGTTTTTGAAGTGTTTAAGGAATTTTTTAAAGTAATGTAGTTTAAGTAATAATTGCGAGAATAATATAATTGGGATACAACAAGAAGATATAGAAGAAATTCATATAATTTACTGCGGAAAATAAGAGACAAGGTGATTCTCAACTCTAAAGTTAGTGCGGAAAATAAGGTAGGCTACATTTTTTATTACGGCTTAAAATTGGGAGGAGCATATAACATGACGTCTACTGAGTGCATCGAGGCCACTTCCCCTTCTCCCATGCCTCCGGTGGGGCTTCTCTGGCACGACGTGCCCTCTCTCGTTTCCTTTCTCTCTCGGCCTCCTTCTCCTCCGCTTCCTTGCGGCGTGCCTCCTCACGTGCGGCGTCACGCTGCGCTTGAAGGTGCTCCCTACGGTCCGCTTGCCGGAACTCTTCATCAAGGAGCCTTTGGTCCTCCGGGTCGATCTCCTCGTCGTACCACTTCTCAAATTCACACAGTGGCGGAGGCGACTGCATGAAATAAAAATTAGGAAAATTCCATGTAGAAATATTAGGAAACACGTATGATTATTACCATGAGGCGAAGCTTCCGGGCCTTCTCCGGCGGGTCGAATTTGTAGTTGCGGCACTTCCAATACCGCCTCTTCCAAGTTGGAAGCTTGTATGAGTGGACAAGCCTGCAAGGAGTTCCGCACAAACACATCGGTGCGACAACCCCAGTCGGTAGGAAGAGATCCTGGAACGCTGTGCGCGGCAAGGTCGAAGAGCCTCCCTCTTGTTTTGCTTTGCCCTTTCCCTTTGAACTTGCACGCCTCGGCATTTTATCTTGATCCTGACCTAAAATGAACAGATATATCTCAGAGACTTCCTCACCTTGGTTGTTCCTCTTCTCCTGTGCTTCTTAGAATGCATCGTCCCTTCTTATATAGGCCTTAGGGGCACTCAGAGAGCAAACACGAAGCACATAAGCCTCCGTCCCAGCACTGTATCCCACGGTTTCTCAGGTCGAGTTGACAACGCATGCTGCGACCTCGAGCCTTTTCAGCGGACTTGACAACACTGCTGCGGCGTCAATGTCTTTTCGGTAGAGTAGACAATACCTTTGCAATGTCGAGTCTTTTGAGGCGACTAGAAAATACTGCTAGACCTCGAGCCTTTTCGGCACCGAGTGGACAACACTGCTGACCTCAATGCCTTTTCAATTTTGTATACTGGTGAATCATGCCACTAAAAATTTTGTATCTGACCTCAATCAAGCGAAAATGTTCTAATTAAAGCACGCTTAACATGTAAAATACGGATACAACCTAGAAACCACTTGAAAGACATCAAGTAAAATTTGGGATACAACATAGGGTACATAACTCGGTGAAGGACTAAGTCGAAAACCATACATTCTAAGGCTATGGTTGTCGGAATAGGCCTCTTGTATTGTTAAATGAGAGCAGACTGACTCTAGTAGTGCTTGAGCGTCGGGGTGGTGGTGACACGAAGTCGTCGTCGTCATCTTCATCGTCGTGAATTACTGAGTAAGCCCTCTGCGGCGTTGGTCGAGCGTCCTCTTGTATTGTTAAGTAGAGCGGCCAACTCTGGTAGTGCTTGAGCGTCGGGGTGGTGGTGACACGAAGTCGTCGTCGTCATCTTCATCGCCATAGTTACGAGTAAGCCCTCTGCGGCGTTAAATCGAGCGTCCTCTTGTATTGTTAAGTAGAGCGGCCAGCTCTGGTAGTAGTTGAGCGTCGAGATGGTGGTGACACGAAATCGTCGTCATCATCGTCATAGCCATAGTTAGGAGCAAGCCCTCCTTGTAGCTGGTCGGACGTCCTTGTATTGTTAAGTAGGGCGCCCGATTCTTGTAGTGCTTGAGCGTCGAGGTGGAGGTGACACGAAGTCGTCGTCGTCACTTAGATCACGGACTTAAGTTGTTACGCCATTCTCTTTTAGTGTGTGTTAAGTCAGAGTTAAGCATTGAATAGAACCCAGCATTGATATTACAAAGTGAAGTAAGTAGAACAACTATAATACCATGTCAAGTGAAATGTCTTAGGGAATTCATAAAGCTGGGATACAACATAGGGTACATAAGCTGCGGTGATGAGACTAAGTCGAGAAAACCATACATGAAAATCGGATACAAAGCTGAAACCACTTGAAAGACATCCGTGACCAACTCGCCTTTGTACACGAAATGAATTACTTCGCAAGAATAGAGTACAATACAAGAACAATAGTCACATACACAATCTTCTCTAACCATTTCATATGATCTAAAATGTGCTCCATCTTGAACATCAGCATGTTCAGCCTCTGCTCAAGCATAGGGTCCATCCTCTCCTCCATAGGCTGCTGCATCCTCTGTGGTACAATGGTTGTAGGACGCTCCGTCGAGGTGTCCATGGTGTCTGCCCACTGGAAATATTGGCACCCTGCAGTCTACGTGATGAGGTGAACAAGCTTTTAGGCCGTGCGAAGAAATGAGATATCTCAGAACAACTACACAACTCGAATAGAAGAAATAGTGCGCACAAGAAGGAATCAAACTAGCTTTTCACTTACAGAGTAAAAAGGACACTTGTAGAACATTCGCCCATTATTTTCCTGAGTCTTGGCGTAGAACACATTAAACTTGCGTGGCGGTTAGGACATTCGACCTGCCTTGCATTGGCAAGCGCCACGAGCCCTCCGATTTCGAGCTCGCCATTTGAGACATAGTCTTTTGAGGCAAGAGCAGGATGAAGAGCGAGGATATGTGGTAGCGGAGGTGGTACGAAATTTCGATCCTTGCTACATAATGTACAAAAACATCAAATCACACACTTGAATTGTACTAATATTACACTTATCATACTAATATTCCCAAATATTTTGTACTAACCTTTACGAAGTTGTACGAGAGATCACTAAAGCCCGTCGGCGTACAAAATAATCTTCGTAAACAATACGTAAAATAACAACCCCGGATCAAATACTCGTGTACTAAGACCATTATTTCATATACAAATAATAGTTTGTTCATATTTGTAAAAAACATGAACACTCATTATATGTCTCGAAATCGGTTCCACATTTCTTTATCCACCTCCTATTTCGCTCTCTTTTCTTACGTCTCCTAACTTCTAGCTTCCGCTTCTCGCATGAGCTCTCGGAAAAAAAGACTCGGTGTTCATAAGGATGGAGTTTCTCGGATAGCGACCTCCTCATTTATAGTGTCTTAGGAGAGCATGCATGCGTGAAAAATTCACCGTTGGCTATTGCTTCGGCGAGACAAGACATTACGGGGCGGTTTCTCAAACGTTCAACACTTGGCTCGCTCGCATGCAAATTACCTTGGCCCGTGCTCGATTGGCTTACTCGTGTCTCCACCAGTGTTGGCTTGACCAGCGATTTTGCATGCGAGGGAATCAGCCGGACGCAAAAAGCAAAAGCGCAGCGCAGGAAAAAAAATTGTCCCAAGCGGTGCACCGAGTGAAGCAGCGCCCCCGGGGCGCGGCTTTGATGGGCCCAGCTTCTGCGTGCGAGATTCCGAGTGTGCAGCACCCTGCAGTCGCGGCAAGGTGGGCCCAGCCGCGGAAAAAATGAGAAAATATTGTGCAGCGCTCCGGAGACACGACTCATGTGTACAGGGAGGCCATTTTGCAATTTTGAGCGCCGAGGCTAGTTTCCAAATTTACAAAAGCATGCCGCCATAATGATAAAAATTTCAAAATATTTTTACATTTTTTATGGAGTTTCCTGATAAATGAGTGATATTACCATAAAAATTTGAAATGATTTTAAGATCTGAGGAATTTTTTAAAGATTTGAAATGATTATAGTCGATTGCATCATCTGGCTCCAACTAGTTTGAGTTGGTTAGGTTATACAGATATTGCAAGCCAAACAAAATAATTAAGATAGGAAACATAGACTTTAATTAAGGGGATGGTTTGTACACAATACCGTTTTAAGGTCCGGTACAACCCATTTTACATTACCAAAAGAAAGCATAAACCAAAAGCGGTACAAGGAAATGCAACAACAATGCAAGATCGAAGGGAACTAACTCTAATAAAGATGGACAAAGTGGCATAGACATCCGCAAGATGGAAACGAACATTCCACTGTCGTTTCATATTCGGGATTAGCTACGAGGCCGCGCTCCCTGACTTTTTTGAGGCGTCTCTGTCGCGCCTCGCACACTTCCATGGATAGACCTGCTGGGTAGTGGCAGGAGCATAGGCATTGCGGTTCATAGCATCCATTGTTCGCGGTGTACGTAGGGTCTAGGTGCGGCGGGGGGGAAGGTGCCCGCGGCGCAAGTGGCTTTTCCTGGACAAGACTTGGCATAATGGATCTCGAAATGTGGAGTTGTGTTCGATAGTCCTCTTCCCAAGCCCAGAAACTACAATTTGTTGGGGACGTAATGCTGGTGATTTCATGGAAGGAATGCACGAGGTTAGTGGAACACATGGAACAACTCAAAAGGACAAAGCCCGACCTCATTGTTTTTGTGCACTTGAAGAAGAATCGAAATTAGTGCAGGGCGGTTTGTGACATGCCCTCAAAGATTATGGATTTGCATCTCGGGCATTCTATCAGCAGGAGCCTGTCGTCGGGCTTTTCTTGGCGCGCGCACTTGAGCTCGAGGATAGGCCATTGAACCTCTCTCGAAATGCACTTCCAAATCTCCTTGTCCACCTCTTTTTCCTCTCTGTTTTCCTCACTCTCCTCTCTTACACTCGATCTCTCTCCGCTTCACGAATTTCTTACGCCTTTGAGCGAAACCTATCGGATCGAGATGAGAATTTGTAGTCACACATATGCATCAAAGCAGTTTCCCTGCTTTGGCCAGAACTGACATAGCGTTTTTCCAGCGTCGATTTTTTCATGTGGACCCTCTTTTCTTTTCTTTCAAGTTCTTGCGCGTTTTGCTGCTTGAGCCTCCTCCCCGCCCCCTCCTCTTTTTTCCGGCGTGACATGTGCACCAAGCCCGCCCGGCCCCTCTCTTTTTTTTCAAGCGTGACCGTGCACCCTTTGTCCTCATAGCGCGCCCCCGCGCCACGTGCCCCTTGCATGTGACGTGGCCAGCGCCACGCCTTGACGCCCTCGCTGCGTGTGGCGCGTGGCGCCGTGGAATCCGCGGTTTTGATCCATGAATTCGGTGATGGGACCAGCACCGACCTTGCTAGTTTTATTTTTGTTAGCATCTAATCTTTGAGAATTTCAACATTTTAGTGCTTAGTCCATTGCATCTAAGTTCTATCATATACAAGACCGGATCATGCATCTTTTACAAGTAATTAATTGTTTCATAGTTCCATTTCCTTGTCGTATTTCTTGATGCATTTCTGACTATTCACCACCTATCTGCAGCGGGTAAATCATCAATATTGAAGGTGATCCGCTAGAATGCCTTATTTTGGTATGAGAGATTGATATATATATTATAGCGCAAATCTTTGTAGATCTGAAATTTAAAGTTATTCCTTTGTTACTATATGGTCATAGGATGATTTCTTGCCTTGCGGCAACCTTTGGGCGAAGACTTCTACTTCTACTATTCACATATTACGGTCTTAAGCGATATTATCATTTAGGGTTTTGCATTAACGTATTTTATTTGATAATTAAGTAGTAATTAAGATATTTTAACATAATTTGGTTGTCCATATATTGAATTAACTTTCTGGACCAATTCCTCTAGAGTTCGTGTTTAGGCGAGCTATTTTATAAACTTGTAGAAGAGGCTTAAGTGATAACGATTCTGTGCTGATGTGATCATTTGGGGTCTTTCTTGATTGGATTAATCATAAATGGAGTTGTAATTAACATGTTTTTCCAGATTATGGTAGAATATGTATCAGACAATGATCCTATGCTATTTTGTCATAACTTTATGTTTATATGTTATATTTTACGGACTGCCGAAAAGGCTTAATGACCACATTTTTAGCGCTATTGCGGTTCAGTTTTCTTTCTTGATTGCGACTACTTGAAAGGATAATCTAACCATTTTTCAAGGGTTATTAGGAATATCCTAAGAGTGTTTTAAAGTTGATTCGAGATGTTTCTCATTTGTTCAAGGTGTTTTTGAATGAATAGTGATTTAGGCTTAATATAAGCAACTCAAAGTTTATCAAACTGATGTTATTTTTGCATAGTAAGCTAGGAATATCATTTCAAGGTCATGGAAGTTGGTTTTGTCGAATTTAAGCTCCGTTTGGTAAAATTCGACTATTTGTTCATTTCTGGGTGCATGTTTGGCTAATGAGCAAGCAGGGCAAACTAATGAAGAGACTAAATATTTTTGTATATTTGTGATCTATGCTATCCGAAGTGCAACTAAACTGGTTTCACCACTCGTTGAGCTCATTAGAAAGTGCTATCGGAAGTGCAACTAATCTGCGGTTAAAATATGTATCAAATGAGCTCAACAAGTGGTGAAACCAGTTTGAAATATACAAAAATAATGTTTCTTCATTAGATAAACATCGTGCAAGCTGGGTGAACACATGCAAAAATAACGTCGGAGGTTTCTTGGTGTTTGTTCAAATTAATGGCGTTGCGAGCATCAAATTTAAGTAAGAACAAAACTACATGCAAAAGAACGGAAAAAGTCTCATACCAACACGCCTTTGTATTTCTTCTCGCCTCTTCTTTTGGGACTTCATCACGTTAGTTAAAACTTGCTGAGATTACTAGCGTGATGAAGTCCCAAAGCGAAAGTTAATTCAAAATGGACAAAACATGAATCTTAATTACTCTTAATTATCAATTATCTGACGACTCTTAAGGTTGGCGTAGTAATGTCGTAAAATGATCACATTATCCTATATGGCGTAGTCGCAATCTCAAAAAGAAATGTACACTCATCCACCCCTACCATGGTGGCGTATAACAGTCGGGGGTGTAGTTATTAAGCGCCCTCGTCGTCCTAAGTCCCGACTTTGAGAGGGCCTGCCCGCGTGCACGCTCTCCGTGTCCTCATCAATTTCTTGCGTCGAAGCCTCCCGAAGGTGTAGTTAGCACCGGTCCAGCGTTCTGGGTGTACCAGCCGAGGTCCTCTGGAGGAAGCGTGGTCGATCAGAGGATGTCTTGCATGGGATCTCTTTGGATGGAGTCTCATGCTGATCTCTTTGCCATTGTGAGATTGACCCCTGCAGCATCCATTGTCCACAATTGAGGAGGTCAGTGAAAGTCGCTTGCTCCATTCCAGCCCAGTTGAAAGCATGATCCTCACTCCAATGTGGCGTATGCTCAGCCTCAACCTGAGCGTCATCACCGCCGCTGTGGTGAACTTCGTTGTGCTCACCTCCATCTTGATGGCTTGCATCATATGTTGGTTGCATCACATGTGGGTAATCAGCGACGTCGTAGTCCTGCTGTAGTTAAGAAATGTAATGAGTTACGTTACAAAGTAGAGTATTTAACAACAGTTGCCTTGAATTGAGAAAACCAAACTATACATGGAACTTAGTAAGTCACGGGAACCTGAGTTTCGTGGTGAGGATCTTGATAGTCGTGCGCACGAGCTGTGGATGGGCGGTTGTGGAGGGACGAGCACTCGTGATGAGCGGGCATCCACCGAGTGCTCGCCATGGGAGGCACGAGCACTCCGTGATGAACGAGCATCCACCGAGTGCACGGCACAGGAGGCACGTGAGGGATCCATATCCGAACCGTACCCTATTTGACCTAGGTGAGAATCCAAACAAAAGAGCGGATAGCGAAACCAAGCGTGACCCTTTGCTCTGAAGTATCTCGTGCATTGGGCAATAAGACAACGTATATTGTAGTACATCATATTAAGAACTTGATATACATAGCATGGAATATAAATATATACTTGACCCTCCTCTCATGAAGTACCTTTGTAGGTCGCTCCTGTTGTGAACCGAGGAGGACTCGCCAAATCACGCATCGCATGGTCTACCATAGTGTGCAGCTCGTACGCTTCCTGCGACTACAAAACGAGGTTCACGTGTAAGTACGTATTGTTTATGAGAAATTGAAAGGATTGCATGCATCAAAGTACTAACAAGGATGTGAAGTTGCCGGGAACGGTCCTCGGGGAATGGTCTTGGTGCATCTTCCACGTCACCACTGAGTAGAGTGGCGCGTGTGCGAGGACGGTACCACGAGAAGTATTCCCAGTATGAGGAAGGGTCGTACGGCCCTGTAGGGACTACGGCGGAAGCTTCGGCCTGCTGGTTCCACCGCAGCATGTGGTCACGATGGACGATGGACCAGTCCAACGTTCCTCCTGTTCCTTTTGCACTCCTCCTGCACAGAAGTATGAAGGGTTATAACTGACAAAATGAAGAATGATCATAATGTAGTAATGCAGTATGATTGTACTAGACTTACAAGTGTGATTCGCTGCGTCCGTGTGGGGGTACAGGACTACTGCCGCGTATCCGAATTGTCGCCAGTATACGCAGGGGAGTACACTTCTCTGAACTGCGGTATAATATGAAGCATGTAGTCATCCATAGGTGCTCATCCTGTGCACAGAACGATGAGATGCGTGCGCCCATTGCGATCTCGGCAAATCTCCCCTGTGTCCACGGATCCCAACTCACTTGCTCGGAACTCAGGAAGTCAAGATCGCTACCAGCGCGTGGGTAGCTTCCGTGATCCTGGAGGTGGCTCCAACGCAACCTAGCATGGATCCACCTATAGCCCATCGTCGGCCTCATGGCCTCAGGCACGTCCTGGGAGATATCCTTTGGGTATAAAGCCTTCTCCACCCTAGGACGAGAGATAGGAAGATACTCCCAGCTCCACAAACTGCACTAGGTGGAAACAACTTTGTCATTGACCCCTTCAGCGGTGGCCGATGGGTACCATCACACAGTCCTCTATAGGTAGCTGCTAACACAGCGGAACCCCAGCTATATTGTGGCACCTGATCCGGTTGCGTGGCAAGATCACGCGCTAACAAGATGAGGTGTGGCTCGAGATAGTCCCCCGCTGCGTTGCAGAATATTACCCCTCCAAATAAATCATAAAGGTACACCTCCAGGTGCCTTGAAATAGTGACCTCATCCGCGCCCTCAGGACATGGCCCGCACTCTGGCAATTCATGAAACCATTTCAAAGAGAGGCCGTGGTCCTTTCCTGAGTACGGACGACCAAACCTGCAACAGAAACAAATGAATGTGAGGTTAACTCGTAGCACAAACTATTACGCACGTAGCAGCAGCATATATGTTTACCTTCGTTGCACGTACTCCCTCCACTCATCCTTTCGTGGCCGCCTACTCACTAAGGGGCAACCTCTGATCGGCAACCCAGTAATCATAGCCACATCCTTCAAAGTTATCGTCATCTCTCCAAAGGAAAAGTGGGAATGTGCGTCTCGGGCGCCACCTATCTAGCAGCCTTGATCACGAGGACACATCTATTGCGGGGAGAGTTGTGTGTCGCACCCCACCCTGCGGTAATGGCTCAGTAGTCCCATCCATCAAAAGAGCGAATGGGAGTAGTCCAACTCGTGCTAGGCAGCTATAGAAACGGGGGTCTAATGCCTTGATCTTGTGGAAGACTCGAGCACGCAATGGACCCAGCTGCAAAAGGACACGATCATGTTACAATCAATGGTTACAATGTAAACTCGTAATATGAAACAATAAATACAACAGTGCTAACCTCAATAAATAAAACAGTACTAACCTGCGTGCCCGTGAAAATTATCCTCCCACGATGCTGATCATCGTATCGGTGCTGAAGAAGCTCGGGAAGGCCACCGGTAGCCATGCTGATAATACCACCTGCATAGGTTAGTGCAACAAAAATCATCGGCGCAACAAGATAGCATATACAATTAGGGACGCAACACATGTTAAACAAGACGGTGCAATACAACACATAAGAAATCCAGTTCTGAATACAACACAATACCATACCATACAATACTAAAATTACTAAATACGTCTACTGCTTATTAGGACATGTCCTCCGATCATGTCCACTCTGCTTGCAAATCTTGCACTTCCTCTGCGCTTTGCGGCAGCGGAAATGCATCCATATCACCATGCATTCTCGTTCCTCTCGGGCCTCCCGTGCTCTTTGCGTCGTGTTAACGGATAAGGTACCCATAAAGGCCCGTCGATGCACTTGTAACTCGTACCAATATTGAAGGAACTCATCTTGGGGCGCCAGTGTTTCTCGGGGCTTCTACTGTGTAGTACTGACGATATGTATTGAGATGCATCGTTCCCTCCCATATCCCTGCAAGCCGCGAATACATGGGAGCAAGGGATATGATGCAGTTTTGGCTTATTGCACGAGCACACCACCTCCTCAGTGCCTAGAGTACATTGCTGGACGGTGTCACCGGCGCTGTAGCCAGAGTGGTACCTACGGCGGCACATTACCTCAAATATATGGTTACCGAGGTCATACACCCTCGTGCGGTGGCACAGAGATTTGCTCCTCCTACTACTGATGATCTCCTCCACCTTGGTTGAGAATTGAGTGCTACACTGGTCAGCAGCACGACCACGATCTCGAAAATAGTCTGCTGTTCTGTAGAACGTCAGCTCTATTATGGCACACAACGGAAGCCCACGAACGCCCTTGAGGACATTGTTGAAGGCTTCCGCTATGTTCGTCGTCATAATGGTGTACCTAACGGAGAAACACGCAAAGTTTATCACGAATGGGTCCAACACTCTTAGAATAAGTTAATCTCATAAATTAATAGATGCAACTAACCTTGCACCTTTGTGTCGTGCATTAGGGACCAACGCTCATTGGCTTCCCCGCTATCCATTGGCTAAAGGTGCGATTATCATGATTAATGATAGTTTGCCCTCCCACCATTTGCGCATCGCAATCGCTCCTCCTGTGTTCTTTGGTTTTCCATCATTTTCCTAGTGGTCTCGTTCAACTGTCTCCAGATCTCACGAAACTTGGCGGTGGTTTCGAAGGCACAACCCTTTGAACTTCTTCACTAGGGAGGTGTTATGGTACCGTGAATATAGGTTTGCACCAGTGTCGCATGCACCACCTTCTCTCCACATCGAGCCATGCTATGGGCGGGTTCGTCTTGCCATGCAGACCTCTAGAGCGTGGAGAAGACACGCATTGCGGATCGGACACAACACACTCTCTGTCTATCCCCACGACACGCCGTCCGGACCAAAGAGAGGAACCACAACCACTATCGTTGTTCTCACTCTCCACATATCGTGAGGCAATTGGTATTATCGGTTGTTTGCATCACCGTGATCGCGATCGATGAGGGTGCCATAGTACTTCCCGCTTAGAAATGTGCCGTCAACACAAATGACAGACTGCAATGTGAAAGCTTCAATGCATTGTCGAAAGCCCGAATGCCCTAATCGGTAGCGTTCGTAGTCTTTGTCACGAACCATCTTGAAGCTTAACGAGGCTCGTCGCCATTGCTAATCGAGTCCCTAGGTTGGTCATTGCTATCTTCTGCAGCAACCTCGGGGCATAGTTGTATGAGTCTTCGAATGATCCAAAAAGCATCTTCAACGCCTTCTGCTTTGCTCGCCACGCGGTTAGGTAACTTACGTGCATCCCTGTTCTACTGTGCACTTGCTCCATAATCGATTTCGGTGATAGTCCAATATCTGAACCAACCTGGGTCACGACTAGTTGGGCAATGAACCTAGCGTCAACCACGTGGCTCATACTTCTGATCGACTCCTCCGTGCATGTATGAGGTGTGTTCCGCTCACCACAAAGTAGTGCTCGTGTTTTGGTGAGCACGGACGAGAAAAGGCGTCGAGGGCCTTGGTGCACCTAACCTCATACTCGGTGGGCTTCGACCGGTACACTTGTGCTCCTTCTAGTGATGACAACATAATTCTCGATGAAATGGATTAGCTCTAACTTGTTGGGGAACCGTTTCCCAATCTGGATGTCGCTGCTCGGTACCCCCACGTAGCTAAGTTATTATAGTCAGTAATGCTACACTCCAGAAGGCCATTACCATGGAAGTACTGGACTGCTGGAGCTGGGTCATCGTTGTCAGCGCCCTCTTCATCCTCGCTTCCACCAGCCTCATCATCCATACATGTCGCATCTACCTTGGAAGGAAGTGGTTCTTCTTCATGTGCACCCGAACTACCCTCCCCCACATGTCCTTGCCCCACTTCTCCCTCTCCCTGGTGGCCTAAAATTTCACCGCTAGGCCCAGCATCGGCATTCGCCTCTAGTGGCAATATGTTTACATAAACACCCATCGGAAACCCGCCCTCTATGGCTTTTCGTGCATACAATAACCAAGCCTTATTATTTGTCAGTCCGAACAAAGTATGGACAATGACGTTGTTGTTTGGAACTACCCTTGGTCGCACCGCCTCCAGGAAAACTGTGTGTGTTTCCTGGTTCAAACGCAACACGCTCATAACATGTGATTTAAGACCTTCCAAGTCTAATGGACTATCACTTGAACTATATGTGTGTTCGCAGTTTTGCACTGTGACGATTCTCTCGTGCAATATGACAGGCCGTTCACCGTAGTAAATATGAAAATTCATGGTGCAACGGCCACGGTGGTACCTAAAAACGTTTCAAAAAATAACAACTAATTAACTATACCGAGGGTTGAAATTAATTACTGAGGAAATTAATTTTTTCTCATGAATAATTACTAGCATTACGCTCATGAGTTACAGTTACAACATTTACATTTAACAACATAACTATTTTATCTCACTAGCCACATCACAACTAAGTTCAAACCTAATTATTCTAGAGTTCTAGATAATCTAACTATATAACATAACCAAATGTGCTATTTTATCTACTACACATACTTGCTTCTACTCGTGATTTTTTGTTGATCCTACTAGTGATTTTTTCTTGCTACTCCAGTCCATAAATTATAAGTTTTTCGTTCATCGCTAAACGTATGCTGCTATGTACAAATAAAAAAATATAATTAGTTAGTTCCTAACGGAGATTTAGTACATGAGGTATGAATGAGATGCATTATTGAGACAATAATTAATATACTAACTATAATAGCATCTCTAGTTTACGTATCGTCTCCATGCTAATTAATCAAACTAGGTAATTACGAATAAAATTTACTCTACCAATGACTTACCAACGCAGGTCGCCTCCTCCTCCTTGGTCTGCTTCTCCTTCTCCTCTGCTCCTCCTTCGCGTTGATCTGCTCCTTCTCTTCCTCTCAAGCGCATATGTGACCTCTGCTTCCCCGAGCCCCTCTACTTATTCTCTTTGCTTTGGAGGAAATCACGGGACATAGACAGAGCAAATCAAGCATGCATGCAGCAAAAGAAAAGATGCTCCGACATGCAAACATGCTCCTCATCTTTGCAAAAAGAAAGATCTTTGTCGGTGAAGTGATGGAGCGGGCCCGCCATAGCACATGGTGTGCCGGCTATGCCATAGCCGGCGTGTGGGATGCCGGCTATGGCATAGCCGGCACACCACGTGCCGGCTATGCATAGATGGCGCACCACATGCCGGCTATGCACGCTATTTTTGAAAATACGAAAAAATGTTGTCCGAAATTGATATTATACGGTATAAAGTTGTCTGTATTTGAAATTTTGCCCAATTATTGAGCTCACGAGCCAATACGTCAAACTGTACTCCATGCAGGATTCACTTTTCATCAAAAAATCATTCGAAATTTGTGAAATTCACACGTATCGTTTTTGTTTGAAAAAAGATTTCGTCCGGTTTACTGGTCACGTTAAAATTAAAAAATATCCAAAATTCCCTAAAATTAGCATTAATAGCTTTAAAATCTCTGATGTGAATATTTTTTTTTTTGCATAAACGAAGTTAGGAATTTTACAATATTTTTTACAATTTTTCTCGATTTTTTCAATTTTTCAACCTGTCGCTGATTTTCGCGAAAAACGCTCGAAATTCACCGCTTTTTGTTCGAATTTTGCTCCGTAGTTTGACTAATTTCAAATTCATTTGACTTTCAGAAACGTTCGGTTTTTCGCAAATTTCGGTACTACCGGTTCGTCAAAATCTTAGGTCGAAACAGTATTGTTAACTAACTCCATGTCGAGCCTGCTTACACTACAACTTAATGGACTCTTAGAAACACTTTATTTTATGTTTACAGATTCTTTTCGGTGTCACCAATTTTCCTTGTGTCGCATGCTAAAGAGCCACTAGCAGGGTCGCAAGATAAAGCTGGCGCCATGGTGTTGTCCAAAATTTATGGTAAGGTTCAAATTAATTTTTTGACACACCCAAACAAAACGAAAGTAGAGAATATTTTAAAGTAGGGAAAAATCCATAAACACCCTCGTAAGTGAGTTGTATTTTTCAAATTCATATCTCATTTTCGTTTAGTTTGCTTTCATAAGTTAAGTTTGACTTGCAAAACCCCATAGGTCGCATGTTCGTACTATTTGTAATACACAATTTTTGGATTAAAATGCTAGTAATAAAATAATGTATTACAAACTATCGAAATCATAGAACTATCTGAAATAATTATTAACAACATTCAAACAAGTTTTGATACCGCTAAAATAAGTTCCGAAGATAATAAAAACTACGAGAAATAGTGGCAACATGGCAACATGTGGCCTAGGAGGTTATTTAATTGCCAACTTTACTTATGGAGGGAAAATGTAAATAATAATTAGATAGGGGGCGAAACTGAAAAGTAGGTAACCTATAGGGTTGTTTATATATTTCCCCTTTAAACTATGCATGGGAACTATATATTTATACAACTGACCCTTCAAAATTATATATTTTTCTTTAGTGATGATTTTTTTTCAAGGGACTTTTGCGATGAAACTTTTATTTCATATAGAAACTGATTATATATATAATTGTATTTTTAATAATGTTTTAACGAATAACAATAAGCAATTCAATCATCAGTCATTCATATTATGCTTTCTTCAAGCTTCTTACGTATTCTTCTAAAAAAAACACTTTTAACAATCTTTATATACATGCCTGTTCTCAGCTTCTTACGTATTCTTCTAAAAAAACACTTTTAACAATCTATATATACATGCCTGTTCTCTTTTCCCTAAAATTGAATAGTACCATCTGTACATGTGTTCGTTTATGTGGATGTGCGCCTCACAAGGTAGGAAGATCAAGATCTAGACTAGTGGCGCACAAGCAAATGCGGAGGGTTAAAGCATTAAAGGGACAACAATGGGTGTTGGAAAATCTGAGAATTAATAGACTCATGCTTGAGAGAGCTAAAGCCGCCGGCAGTGCTCAGCAAAGTTCGGCTCAACCTAGCTTTCTTCGCGATACCTAGGTAGAGACAAGTGCTACAGGCGAATTTTAATAGAGTGTTCGGTTCAAGGCTAGATGCAATTTTACGAAAGCACGAGTTTTTTTTTTTTTTTTTTTTTGCAAAAGGGTTAGGTTCGAGGCTAATGCAATTTTCCAGAAGCATGGGGTTGTTTTCGCAAAAGGGCTCGGTTTGGATTTGAATATAATTTTCTAAAACCACAGGGCATTGCAAAATAGCTTGGTTCAGAGTTGGTTGCAAATTTGCAGAACCACAATTTAAAAAAAAACTATAGAAATGCCTCAATGCAATTTGAGAATTTTTTAGGGGTCTTTTTGCAAATTTAGTATCCTTTGTCTTTGTGGATTAGGTAGTGACCATCACTATTCAAGAGCCTTAGGGTTTGTTTGTTTTTGCTTTCGATTCTCTAATAGCTGATTCTAGATTTTGGTTGTAAAGAAACTGATTATCTAAAAGCTAAAATCAGAAAACACATATGAAGTAGATTGTGGATTTTAGTGTATATGTATAGGTTAGATTATGAGAATCGATTTCTAGAATCAGACTATTTATTTTTTATTTTATTTTTAGGACGATAATTCAGAATCAAAAGTAAAAATAAACATACCTTTAATCTTAATCTTGTGTTGAATAAAAGCGGCGAGCACAAACACCGAAATCAAAATTGTCAGCTAGCTTGCAGGACTTTAGAGCGAAGGGAAATGCAAGGACAAAATCCCTTTCAGTGACGCTAGGCAATACTACTCAGCACCAGGGATGAACTTTTCGTTTGAGAAAAAAATTCGGGACAGGCCGAAATCCGAAATTTCGGCTGAAATCCGAAATTTCGGCCGGACAAGATTCAAAATTCAAATTTCAAAATTCAAATCCGGTTTGATTTCCACCGAAATTTTCCGAAATTCGCCGAAAATACCCCGAAATTCGCCGAAATTTGCCCAAAATTCGCCCAAATTGGACTGACTGAAAATTGGTTCAAACGACGCCGAAAAATTTTGAAATTTTTTTTGTAGGTTCCTGCCACATTAGAGATGTTCTCATAAAAATTTCAGGTGATTATCAGATCTGTGCAATTTTAAAAAATTCAAATACTGATACTATGTAGATGAAACGTTGATTGGCAAGTTTGAACTGGATGAAAAATAGTACAAACGATGTTAGAAAGTTTTGAAATTTTTTGTGGAGATTCCTGACATACTTATGATATATCTGGAAAAATTTCAGATGATGATCAAATGTGAGCAATTTTTAAAAATTCAAACACAGAGAGAGTTGAAAACTAGTACTTTGAATGTCAGAATTTTTATAAATTCCTGGAGAAATATTTTGAGCTAAAAATTTTACATAAGAATCCTTAGCTCAAATAAATTTGAAAAACAAAATTTCAAAAATTTATAAAAATATTTGAGTTGACTGATAAATCCAAAATAGAAAACAGAAATATGTACACAGTACATTGTCAGAATTTTATAAATTCCTGGAACAATATATGGAGCTGAAAATTTTAAATAAGGATCATTACCTGAAATAAACTTGAAAAACAAATTTTCAAAAAGTTTAAAAATATTTGAATTGTCTGATAAATCAAAATCCGAAATCTGAAAACTGTGCAGAGCAGATTGCAATCATATAAGTTCAGTGCTTACTGCATTGATAGATTTTATTGAGCAAACAAAGAAAATTTAAATTTTTTTAAAATTTTATAGAATGGTACTGAGCAAATTATTAATATGTCATAAAAATTTCAGATCATGATCACACCGGAGAAAATTTGTAAAAATCTAATAACTTTACTGTCCCAATTATGTCCATTCGGTTTTTATTTTTAAAGATAACAAATGATGTTAAATTATTTTGAAAATTTGTGTGTATGATCCCAAACTACTAATAATGGTACCATAATTTTTTCACATCATTATCAAGCTTTTAAAAATTCTTAAAAATCTGACAAGGTTTCTGCCTAAATTTTAAAAATCTCAAAAATTAGTTTTTCATCAAATTTTCATGGAACAAGACTTTCTTAAGGGTTATTGGACCCATTCCGTTCAAATCCGGCCAAAAAATTTGAAAATCCGGACTCCAAACCCGAAATTTCGGCGAAATTTGACCGAATTTCGCCGAAATTCCGAAATCACTGTAGCAGCACTGTAGCAAAATCAAAATTTTTTTAAATTTTTTGAATTTGGCCGGCATATATAAATTCGGGGGGGGGCCGAAAACCGAAATTTCGGCGAAATTCGCCGGTTTTTGGATCCCTGCTCAGCACTCACCATTGCTTTACGAACAGTCCAAGTTCTACCTGAAACGTTTTGATTCCACCAGCAAATTCAATGCCTCTAAATATGATAATATTTCCTCATTCAGAAACGAGGGTTCACAGTCCCTCTTAGTTTTAGTAATTAATGACAATCTTATTTGAAGGACTAATATTTCTCTTTAAGAATATTGAAAATAGGTTAGTCCCATGATTGGTGATCATGAAAGCACGAAAGTAGGGCAAAAGAAGACCAAAATGTCAAGTAAGCGACAAAGATATAAAGATAAGGACTTTTTTCTAGCCCTTTCACCGATCTCGGATTTTGGAGAAAAGATCAGATTGCTAGAAATAAGGCCGTACTATTAAGAGAGGTCCTGACGTTATCTTGATGTCGTCGAAGTCTAGAGGCTCAAAATTCTATACTTGAACTCATGCATCGTCTTACAAATGAGTCAATTTGAAGATTCAAATCTTTAAAGAAAGTTTTCTAGAAACCCGGTGCTACCAGGGCAGCGGTAGCACCGGCCCCAGAACAGTGTATAAAATTTCGAGAAGGGCATTTTGGGTGACCAGGCACGGCGGTGCTACCGCCCATGGTAGCCCAATGCTATCGGACGAGCGGTAGCACCGGCCTGAAAGCCCAGTGTAAAAATTTCAGAAAGGTGCGTTTTGAGGAATCTAGACAAGGCGGTGCTACCGAGCGAGTAGTAGCACCGGCCTAATCACCCGGTGTAAAAATTACAAAAGGGTATGTTTTGGGGATGTCTGGCGGTCCAGTGCTACCAGAAGGGCGGTAGCACTAGTGAAAATGTCAGGTGCAAAAATACCAGAGAGCATCCCTTCTATTGAGAAAATTTAAAAGCAGCCTAGTGCTGCCGGTCTCAGTTGGGCAGTAGCACTGGACCCCCTGCTCAACGGCTTCTAGCAGCATATTTAATGCACTGCTCCAACCATTGGGTTAGAGCCTGGTGTTACCGGTCCTACATGGACGGTAGCACCAGAAACCCTGACTTGAGCAGGTTTCGAGCTCAAACGGCTAGTTTTGGTGATGGGGGTTATAAATACCCACCTACCTGTATTCTAGAGCTAACTCTTGGTCTTCATTGATGATATTTGAGTTCTAGCAAACTTTCTCCTCTCTTTAGTGCATTCAATTCTCATTTGAGTAAGTGAGGAGCAAAGTTAGAGTGTTACATTTAGCTTTGAGCCTTTAGACACTCAAATTCGAGCAAGCGTCAAGACTTGTTACTCTTGGAGGTTACCGCGTCCTAGATGGCTTGGAGACGAGTGGTATCGGTGATCTTCTCAAGAAAGTTTATGAGAAGACCCGATCAGTTATGAAGGCAAAGAACTCGCCTACGCGGAGTGGGGAAGAGCTACCACGAATGATCGAGAAAGGCTTAAGCGGGTGGAGGTGACTTGAAGTTGTTCAAGTCACCTCAACATGGATTAGGAGAAATCGGTAAGTCTCCGTGACCACGGAATAAATTCTTGTGCACTTTGCTTGTGGTTTGTATTTCTTGATCCCTTGTGAAGTTTATAATTCTAGCAAATTGATAATCTTGCTTGTTGTAGAATTGTATCTTGTCTATACTCGGATCATTCGTAGATTTTGTGATCGCTAGAAATCTTTGTGCTAAATAGCTAAAATTGTAATTCTTGCTTAGTGGTTTTACAAATTAAAATTTGAGTAGAAAAATTTAGAAATCTCCTATTCACCTCCTCTAGTTGGTTATCTTTAATCCTACAGGGGCGACACAAGGGGTGTCCTATTTTGTCGACTTGTATGATGTTATAATTAATAGAACGGACTACATTGAGTTAGGTCAAGGTTTCCAGAACATACGTTACCCAACACAACTGCTGCAAAGTTTCAGTAATCTGAGAGCTTCATGCTGTGGATAGACAATACAAAGATGGAAAAATATCCTGTGCAATCAAACAGGCTGGTGAAATCACGGTGTAACCCAACTAGAAAAAGTTTCAAAAAATTCTGAAAAAATCATGGATGTACATCTCAGCTTACCCCATCTACATATAAAATTTCATGATCAAATTCGTCCTGTGCTAGAAGTTACAAAAAAGACAAACTTGATCATATTTTAGCGATAGATTCTTTTGTTCAGATCAAGTTTGTCATTTTTTTACTCTTAGCACAATTTTTCAAAATTTTTTGAAACTTTTTCTAGTTAGGTTGCACCGTGATTTCATCAACTCTCTGGTTGCACAGGATATGTTCCCTACAAAGATATATGGTAAAAAAGCTTGCAGGTAAAGGCCCACAAGACAGGCCTAGCGCTAGTGGGATTTGGTAACTTCGGCTGCTGATCGGCACATTTCTGTAAAATGCTGCCTAACCATGGAGCCTACCCCTTGAAATATTTAAGAGCAATTATAAGCAGTTTAAGAGTCCAGTACAGTACTACCCCTCATGGCTGATGCAGTAGTAATGGACTGCACACCGGTGTTGGCCGAGCTGGGCTGATTGACCTGACTGGCCCTTTGAACTTATAGAGTGTAGCTCTACTGCTCAAGAACATGGTCCTGGTTAGCTGGTTCTCTAGGAGCAAGATCCTGACTCCTTGGGACTGGCAATCTGTTGTCTCACGGACCTGCATAACCCAGCACGAAATGGTCTCTTGCGGATAAGGTATGTTTGGATAGGTTAGAGCTAATTGTTTGCTGATTAATAGCTAGAGTTAATTGTTAGCTAGCTAATAATTAGTTCATCTAAAATTAGTCTAGAGCTGTTTGGATACATGGCTAATGGTTGGGCTAATTTCTTTCTTTGAAAAGTCATGTCTGCCCCTCATAATATGTATGCCCCTCATAATGGCGAGGGTATTTCAGACTTTTCCTAACGTGTTACATGTTTTTAGTTCAAATTAGCTTCCACCCACCAACTAATGGACTAATTGTTAGTTGAGGGGTTGGCTAAAAATTTGCCCACCTATTAGTCTTCCTGTTTGGATAGACTAGGACTAATTTTTAACCAGCTAATAATTAGTCCAGGGATCCAAACATAGCCTAAATCAGCAGTACTGCTGGTCAATAATGCACCAGTATTCTGGCTAGATGCAGACATAAGAAACTAGCATCATGTAATAATTAATACCTACAGTTGAACTTTCAAGCTTGAGTTTTCTTTGAAACACAATGGGCACTTAGAAACACTTTATTTTCTGTTTAGAGATCCTTTTTGGTGTCACGAATTTTCTTTGTCCCCCATGCTAGAGAGCCCTCTAGCCACTAGCAGAGTCACAAGATTAAAGTTGGCGTCACGGTGTTGTCCAAAATTTATGGTAAGGTTCAAATTAAATTTTTGACGCACCCCAACAAAACGAAAGTAGAGAATATTTTAAAGTTGGGAAAATCCATAAACACCCTCATTAGTCATCTGTATTTTTCAATTTGACCCTCATATCTCATTTTCCTTTAGTTTGCTTTCATAAGCTAAGTTTGGCTTGCAAATCTCTCTAGGTCGCATAATTTTAGTACTCATTTAAGTTATATCCATACTTGCTTCAAAGATTCGAGTGACTTCAGTATTTGTAATACACAGTTTCAGCATCGAAACATTAGTAATGAAATAGTGTATTACAAAGTACTGAAATCACAGAACTATCAGAAATAAGTATTAACATCGTTGAAACAAGTTTTGATACCGCTGACACATGTGCCGAAGACAATAAAAAACTACGAGAAATAGTGCCAACATGCTGCTTAGGTGGTTATTTACAGGCCTACTTAACTTATGGAGGGAAAAAGTAAATGATAATTAGATATAGGGGTTAAATTGAAAAAGTAGGTGACTTATGGAGTTATTTATAGATTTCCCCCTTTAAACTACGGGGAACTATATATTTATACAACTGGCCCTTCAAAATTATATATTTTTTCTTTTGAGATGAAACTATGCTTCCTTCAAATTCCTTATGTATTCTTCTAAAAAATCACTTTTAACCATCTTTATAGACACGCATGTTCTCTTTTCCCTAAAATTAAATAGTACCTTATGACACTTTAAAATATCACCATGAGTACTAGGTTATGATGCTTTCAAGACGAGTCATGCGAAGTGTCACAAAGTCTAGTAATATCACACAACAGAGATCTAGTGCAGGACTGCAAGTTAAGCAGTCCCTGCGGGACCGTCTGATTGAAAATCGACAGGTCAGATCAAAAAAATTGTGCAGATTTTTACTGTGCAAAAATACTGTTCATGACATTGTAGCGAAACACTGTTTACCATTTTAATCCGAGTTAAGTTGCATTCCTTGTAGCCATTGCATGGAACCTGTCCAATATCACTACGCCTTGTTGAAGGGTCACCACAAAGGTCACAAAACAACACCTTCAGAAAAATCCCGGTAACACTTCATCCATGTCTCTACGAGAAAGTGTCATTAAACGACATTTTTCTTGTAGTGTTATCAAGAGAAGAAAAGGATCGCTAAATAAAGCAGAAGTACTAGTACTCTAGTCGATGGCCTTGCAGATTATTATGATGACAGATGTTAGGAGGGCCTTAATATCTGTACATGTGTTCATATATGTGGATGTGCACCTCACAAGGACAACCATCAACCATGGGTGCTGGAGAATCTTAGTGAGAATTGACAGACACATGCGTGAGAGCTAAAGTCACCGGCAGTGCTCGGCAAAGTTGGTCTCAGCCTAGCTTTTCTTCAGAATAGTTCTATTCCTCTGTGGAGTAGGTAGTTACCGCCACTATTCGAGAGCCTCATAAAAGCGACGAGCGCAAACACCGAAATCAACAGAGTCAGCTAGCTTGCAGAACTTTGGGCGAAGGCAGCACTGCACTGGTTTTTCATGAAAGAGAGAGGACTTAGGAAGAATCAAATGCAAGGACAAAATCCCTTTCAGTGACGCTAGGCATTAGCCGCATGACTGCTCGCCATTGCTTTACAAACAGTCCAAGTTCTACCTGAAATGTTGTGATTCCACCAGCAAATTCAGTGCCTCTAAATATCATGATATTTCCTCATTCGGAAACGAGGGTTCAAATTGGAGGATTTTAATTTTCTTGGTTTGCTTGTTGGGTGTTAGCGTAAGCACATTTGTGCAGAACAGCACAAGGGTCATCCGATTTTTGTCAATTTGTATCATGCTATAATTAATAGAACTGGCTACATTGAGTCAAGTCAAGGTTTCCAGAACAAAAGTTACCCAACACAACTGGTGCAAAGTTTCAGTAATCTGGGAGTTTCATGGTCTGGATATACAATACAAAGACATATGGTAAAAAAAAAAAAGCTGGCAGGTAAAGGCCCACAGACAGGACTAGTGCTAGTGGGGTTTGGTAACTTTGGTTGGTTACTGATCGGCACACTCTGTAAAATGCTGCCTAACCATGGAGCCTACACATTGAAATATTTAAGAGCAATTATAAGCAGTCTAAGTACAGTACTACCCCTCATGGCTGATGCAGTAGTGCTGGACTGCACACTGGTGTTGGCTGAGCTGGGCTGATTGACCTAACTGGCCCATTCAACTTATAGAGAAGAGTCAAGAGTGCAGCTAGCCCAAGTGCTCAAGAACATAGTCCAAGGGGAAGAGACAATTGGACTAAGATCTCACCTGCTGGTTCTCTGGGAACAAGGTCTTGACGCCTTGCCTCCTTGATATTGGCAATATGCTATCTCAAGGACCTGCACAACCCAACACGAAATGGCCTCTTGCAGAAAAATCAGCAGTATTGTGACAGTAGTGCTGGTCAATAATGCACCAGTATTCTGGCTAAATGCAGACATAAAAAACTAGCATGATGTAATAATTTAATAGCTACAGTTGAATTTTCAAGCTTGAATTTTCCATGGCTAGGGCTAGTCCTGTGCAAGGGGCGTGCCTTTTTTGGCAGGCCCTAGACACAGCTAGCCTAGTATGGTATAGTATAGATGTCTTCGAACCAGACAAACACAACATGAATAATGAGTTGTGCTAGGCCTAGAAACTTCGGCACAATGGGCGGCCTAGCCCAACACAAAAGCTGTCATTTCATTAAAAATATCCCATTTACAGCTTAGCCCATCGTCAACTAACTCACCCATTCGGCACAATCGCCGTCTCCTTGCGCCTCCATCGTTTCCTTTCTCTGTCCTCTCGCCCTTCTCCACCCCTTCTTCCTTCCCACACCATCCCTTCCTCACAGTCCCCTGCAGCCTCGGTGCTAGATCTAACGGCATTTAGCCATGCTGCCGCCGAATACGGCCTTGTGGTACAGTGCCACCAGTTTCATTGGCCAACCCGAGTGTCACCAGTTTCATTGGCCAACCCAAGGAAGAAGATGACAGCGTCTTCGGATCTCAATGATCCTCACCATCGGGATTCCACGGTCTTCAACCATACCACCGCCAGATCCGGCCTTCCCACACCACGTCGCCATCATTCCCAGGCACCATACGTACTTCTTTCCCAACACTAGCGTCTCCACATCGCGCTAGCCCTCAATTGCCTTCTTTCTTGTGAAGGCTAGCGAAGCTCAAATCCAGGAGAGCATTGCTGGAATCGACAGTTGTGAGACTGGGGAAGGATGGATTCGACGTCTTCCTTGCATCCAGCCAAGCTGTACTCCATCCTCGCAACCACACTAGTAGGTGCCCTACTTGTCTGCAACGGTCAGACTGGATTGGGCCTGTTCTAGTGTGGCACTGAGGTGGCATGGCGTACCAATGGACTGTGTCCAGACTCGCTAGAGGAAAATCAAGCCATGGCGGCATAGCACGGTTTAGACGGCCGATACGCCGAATGCCCAAGTCTAGTTAGGGCAAAAAAAAAGTACTCTCCTTCCTTTCATAGAGTAATGGCTAGATAGTTTCTTTTAAGCAAATGTTTGCACATCCTTCTTCTTTTTCGTTTGTACTTGTTAACACTTTTTTAAGGAAAAACTCTTTTTTATTTTTAGTGTATACGTACTATACTTAGTAATTATGAATTCGTCACTTATAAGGACATTTAGTTTGTGGAGTCGTGAACAGCATGCCAGCAACAGGTAGATGATCTGCACCGAAGAAAATATCTCTTGGCATGTCAGCATCTGACTCAGAGAGTATAAACAGGGGTGCTAATGGTTTTAGACGGATTCAGGCTTTTTATTAAGCTGGCCAGAACTACAAATTAATTGGACTTATTTTTAATCTATAGTTATTTAAACTAGATCTAGACCATATTAGATTAGGCTTAGATATTATGTTTTTCTACTAAATCTCTCACCACCAGTTAAGTAAACCAATTAATGTTGGCTTTAGCACTAGTGCTTCTTTTTTTGTTTTACATAGTTCAACAACATACTTTAAGTTGAAATTTTCAACCTCTGTTTCTAGTGTGGTATGTAATTATAGATTTAGTTTTATCACTTGAATATTGCATTGTAAAACTATCAACCCATCGAATAAATAATTTGTCTATATAAAGGCCCAAATTAAGACCTAGACTTTATTTGGATCCAAATCAGACTTGGACATTATTCTTTTTAGACCAGACTAGATACAGATATATGAAAAGAATATAAGATTTGAATCAGGTCTGTGTTGGGTTAGCATCCTTTAAGTATAAAACACAATCGGTCCACACCAAAAGATCCATTCCGACCAACATATGTGGAGAAGAATAACAGATCAACCATCGATCGAACAAGAATTCGGCCAGATCAACCATCGATCAAACAAGAATTCGCACTTATTAAAGAAGGGAATCGGAAGTTTGGGTGAAAACCGAAAGGGCGAAAAAAAATAGGCGGTCGGTGAATGGGGACGCCGACCGCGCCCTCCAGGCGTGTCTGACCAGTGGACCCAACCATCGAATAGAAGAACCCAACGAAGTTGGGAGAGAGTGTCCAAGTTGGCCCTGCATCGCCGACTCGTCGTCGGCGTTCTCGTGCGGCGGCGGCGGGTGTCGCGCGACGCCGATGGACACGACGCGGACGCGGTCCAGCCCAAGCCCCGGGTGGTCAATTGGTGATGGGCTGGAGGATTTGGTCTCGGTCTGCTCTTGAGGCCCATTTACTCCCCAAGTTGGTCGGTGCCGTCGTTCGGGCCTCCCTATGCATGGTCCATTTTATTTATAGGCAATACTGCATAGTACCATTAGGTCCAATCAGAGGAGGCCATTTTACGTTCGACATTCGTACTGCCTCTTCTTGTAGTACTAGCATAGACTAGGCCCTCTGCGGGCTACTACTCTCCCTAAAAAAAAAGTCTCTGTGATAATCCATGTGTTCTTTCTTCCCTCCTCGTGAACCCAAGCACAAAGCATCATCAAACTTGAGATAGTATCCAACTCAATACGTATAGAGACTGTTGTTTAGGGGTGTGTATTTTTAGACTGAAATCGAATTAACCGATTATTTCAGTTTTATTGGTTTTTATTTCTAGTTCAGTTCTGGTTTCCATATTATTCGTTTTTTCTTCTAGAAATCAAAATTACCGAGAACCAAATAGCCTGGCATAGTTCAATTTGTTAGCCCATGCCCCATGACGCCGCCAAACGAATCCCCATTTGGCCATTCCCAAATCCCAACCAAATGCCTTGACTTGGCGGCAGCCATGGGGCAGGGCACGCTGGGCGGCATGGGCAAGAAGGGTGGTACCCCCAACAACCGCAAGCTTGGCAGACAACGATAAGAAGGATCACAAGTTCGAGCCGCTAGCCACGCCATTCCTTGTAGGCCACAAGCAGCGCAAGTAGGAGGGCCCCAAGGCGGTCGCGCACCTGCCCCCGTCGCCCCTCTTTCCAAGTGCTGCCTTCGCCTCATCAAGCTCAAGCGCGTCAAGGACTACCTCCTCATGGAGGAGTTAATCGCTTCGCAAGAGCGTCTCCACCCCCACTAAGGAGAAGATCGAGAAGGACCGATCCAAGTTCGACGACCTTCATGGCACCCCCATGAATGATCCCTCGAGGAGATCATCAACGAAGAGCCACACTATCGTCTCCTCATCAGCTCCGAGTACTACGTCAGCATCCTCTCTTTCGTTGGTAAGGACCAGCTTGAACTCAGGTGCTCTATCCTCATGCACAAGGTAATCTTGTGTGCACCATCCTCGTCCTCATATTTTGGTTAACTGAATTAACCAAACAGAATTTTTTCCGTTAAATTGATTCAATTTTTTATTTTAGTCTGAGAAATTTGGGAGTAAGTTTTTAAAAACCAACAGATTTAGCAAAAAAAAAAACCGAATACTTTCCCTAGCTGCTGCTGGTATTTTTCCAAAAAAAAAATTAAAGCTGGGGATCGACGCATCTGTTTTTTTTAATCCGTGCACAATAATATTAGTAGCTTGGAAGCTCCATACGCACTTTCCGATCGAAAAGCAGCTGAAGAGAATCGATGCTTCCATGGCAAATGAAGACGGCCGGCCACTTGCAGTTTCTGCTCCTCTTTTCTTCTTTCTTCTTCTTTCTTCTTCTTTCTCAATCAAAAGAGCCTACCTACCTATCTATCTAGTGTTGCAGAGGAACAAATCCTAAAGCCAAGGGCACGTTTCTACTTTCAACTCCATGGCTAATCATGCTCTCTCTCCCTCTCTGCGTGTCATCTGTACGGTTGTGTGTGAAAGAAGCAAAGCAAAGCGCACAGAGAAGAGAAGACAGAGTGGTGTTCTTTATATATACGGCTACGGATGGAAAGAAACTTTTTTTTTTCTGTTCTCTTCTTCTCTTTTCTTTTGGTCTTTCAAGCTGCTTTGCAACGCCATTGGGCTAGCTTATGCCCCTGGTCAGTGCAAAAAATGTTGACGTGAGGTTTTATTCGATTCCCAGCCTGGATTTCTCGTTCCATCATGTGCTCCTATCCAGCTAAAGAGAAATGTAGTAGTAATGCTCTTGTCATTCTCATTGCATGTACACACTCTAATGCCTGGGATATTGATTGGTGGGGTTAATTTGACTATTTGAGCCCATTTTAAATTTTCTTTGGAGCAATACTCGTAGTGCTGCAATGGCAAAGTGTTGCCGCCAATCTCTATGAGCTTTTTCAGAGGGCTTCTTCTGCCTTGCCAGGGCCAGGACTCAGTGCCTGCCTTCTCTCTTCTCTTGCAGAGCACTAGTACAGTGCTCAGCCCTTCCATGCCACTATCAGTATCACTGTCATGTCTCGTGTTGTTCACTGCTCCAAATCTGTACTGTAACAATATGAATTTCTTTCTGTCGTTTTCATTTGGTACTCTGCGCTGCGTCTGAAGATGGATGATTGAAGAGAGAGGAGTAACGCAAGTGAGTACGCTTCACTCCAAGGATCAAGCAGGAAAGGACGGCCTCTTATGACTTGATACAAATCCAGGAACAGAATCTAGCTGTCCGTGTCACGTCGCACAGGTCTCTCGTCTGGTCTTTGCCTTGTCCCCGGCCGATCGATCGAAAAAGGTTGAGAGGAAAATATTTCGCTTCCAACCAAAGCCCCATCGAGATGCTTGGATCTGAACATGTGCGGCACGGTTGAACGGTGCAGCACTTGTCATACTCCATCAAGCTGGTAAATAATGTGATAAACGCACGATTTTTTGTTTTGTAGATTCAGATCTTGTTTAGGAGATCTATTCTTAACCAAGATTTATGTAGATAGATCGAGATTTTAGACTAAAATCTTGGCCGGAGGACGGTTGAATGGCGTAGCACTTATCATGCTCCATCACGTGGGTAAATAATGTGATACATGCATGGTGTTTTGTTTTCTAGATTCAGATCTATTTGGAAGGCCTATTCTCACCGTCTAAACAAGGTCTGAGAGTAATCTACCTGCCATTTTATAGCCCACTTAGGGCACCAAAATTTCCACAGGAATCTCTTTTTCATTTTGTTTTGATATTGGTTTTGAAAGTTGAAACATTTTGCTACTGAAAAAAGACAGTTGCCAAATAACATTCTTTGCTTAGCACACTCTGGACCAGGGTTCAAATTTTCGGTGGTAGAAAAAATTCGTTCCAAGCCGAAATCCGAAATTCGGTAAATTCGGCCGGAGGACATTCAAAATTCAAATCCGGTTTGTTTTGGACCGAAATTTCCGAAATTTCGAAATGAACTGACTGAAAATGGCTTCAAACGACGTCGAAAAATTTTGAATTTTTTTTGTAGGTTCCTGACACTTTATAGATATTCTCATAAAAATTTCAGGTGATTACCAGATCTGTGTAATTTTTAAAAATTCAAACATTGATACTATATAGATGAAACGTTGATCGGCAAGTTTGAACCGGATGAAAAATAGTACAAACTACGTTAGAAAACTTTGAATTTTTTTTTGGAGATTCCTGACATACTTATGATATTTTTGTAAAAATTTCAGATGATGATCAAATGTGAGGAATTTTTAAAAATTCAAAGATTGGTACTGTCTTGGTAAAGCGTTGAGCGGCAAGTTTCATCCAAATGAAAATTAGAACAAACGAGCTTGTAAAATGTTTAAAATTTTTTTGAATGGTCCTGACACATCCATAATATTCTCATAAAATTTTCATATGATGATCAGATGTCATGAATTTTGAAAAATTCCAACAGTGCTGCTATCCTATTAAAAGGCCGATGATCAATAATAGATTTACTTTAGCAAAAAGAAAGGTTTAAATTTTTTTTCAAATTTTAAATAAGGGTTAGAAGGAAATTATTAACATATCACAAAAATTTTGTATCATGATCATGCTCCAGCGAATTTATAAAATTCGTAGAAGGCACAATGCCATTTATGTTCTTTCTCTGTTTGATTTTTGAAATATAATACAACAAATTAAGTTCAATGTCAGAATTAAATGAAAATATTCTGTCATAATTTCAATCTGAAAATTTTATATTATCTTCCCCATAAATAAATTCATCAACATTAAAATATCAGAAATTAATAAATTAATTTAAGTCATTTAAAAATTCAAAAACGGAGAGAATTGAAAACTAGTACTTTGAATGTCGGAATTTTTATAAATTCCTGGAGAAATATTTTGAGTTCAAAATTTTACATAAGAATCCTTAGCTCAAATAAATTTGAAAAACAAAATTTCAAAAAGTTATAAAAATATTTGAATTGCCTGATAAATCCTAAACTCAAATGAATTGATTTTTGAAATATAATACAACAAATTAAGTTTAGTGCTTACTGCATTGATAGATTTTATTGAGCAAACCAAGAAAGTTGAATTTTTTAAAATTTTATAGAATGGTACTGAGGAAGTTATTAATCTTTCATAAAAATTTTAGATGATGATCACACTCGAGAAAATTTATAAAAATCTAACAAGTTCTTGTCCCAATTATGTCCATTCTGTTTTGATTTTTGAAGATAAAAAATAATGTTAAATTATTTTGAAATTTTTTTGTATGATTCCAAACAACAAGGATGGTACCATAAATTTTTCAGATGATTATCTGGCTTGTAAAATTTTTAAAAATCTCGACAAGTGTTTCTGCCCAAAAAATTAGTTTTTCATCAAATTTTCATATAACAAGACTTTGTTAAGGGTTATTGGACCCATTCCGTTCAAATCCGGCCAAAACTTTTGAAAAGCCGGATTAAAAACCTGAAATTTCGGCGAAATTTCCGAAATTACTGTAGCAGTTACTGTAGCAAATCAAAATTTTAAGCATTTCGAATTCGGCCGGTATATATAAATTCGGGGGGTCCGAAAACCGAAATTTCGGTGAACGAAATTTCGGCGAAATTTCACCGAAATTCGTCGAAAATTCAACCCCTGCTCTGGACATTGCACTGCACACGGCCGGTCAGTTGCTTGGAAATGTGTACGTGATCAGGAAAGTACGTCGATCCAGTCGGAGCATTATTTTGGACTTTGGGGGCAAGTACGTTCGTACTCCGCTACTTACACGCCTCAAGATTCGCGCTTACGTTCAGGGCTTCCGATGCTCCGTGCTGTCCGTTCAAGCAGAGGAGGAATTGATCGATTTTCTAGCCCACTTCCTCTCTCTCTCTCTCTGTTTTTCAAATTTGGCTCCTTAGTCCTTACAATATATTTATAAATCTAGTCATCTTTCTCGATATGAAAGACGTGGTTGATGATATTTGTTTCCTGCCACGCTTCCCAAGTATGAAAGTCAACATTGCTACATCCGAGGAGTGCGATAGTAAACGGCGAGTGCGGGAGCAGGCGCTACCATGCCCCTTGAGTGCGGAAGCAAAGGTGCCGCGGCAGGCGAGCATGAGAGCGGAGGTGCTATAGCTAGCGAGCGTAGGAGGAAGGCCGCGACGGCCAGGGAATGCCGAAGGTGCTTCTGTGGTGTTAGCACTAAAATTTAGCAAGGTATATGACTAATTTGTAAGCTAAAAATTGGATATCGAGCTGACATCAGTTTGAATAAAGACTTTGATCTGTAAGAAATAGAAGCCGATACGGTTCACGATGATAAATCGGATAAGGATACTATCAGATTGTATGTTATAAAAGGGGACAAAGGCAAGTCGAAGAAAATATACAACAATCAATCAAAAAACTCGCATCTACTTTTATTTACTTTCCGTCGACTAGAAGTAGCTATTGTAATTTAGACATTGTAATCACTAAAGTTGATCAATAAAGTTACGCATTGCCGATTATTGATCATCTTCAATTACGTTAATCTACCAAGGTTTGCTTTTCTCTGATCTTATTATACATCATCTTTTTTTGGGGGAAAATATGCATTTATCAAAACCATCTAATCAATTTAACAAGCTGTTTAGATTTATCGTTACGTGTGATTTAATCGGTTAAATGATGTTTAGATTAGATTATTATTAAATAAACCTAATTGGCTATAATAGCTATTTAGATTATAATATTTTTGCCGATTGCAGGATCAAATCGGTGGACACGTCTCGGATCAAAACAAACCCATTGTTTGCGTGTGTTTAAGCCCATCAATTATTCGTCATATTTTTTAACACGCAACACACGTTAAAGAAGCATGGAAGGTGCCTTTCATGATAGAAATGGTGTTACATTTACAATTCCATCTACAAGGATGATGAATTTGAAAAAAAAGAAGAAGAAGAAAAAAAAAGGCTAGAAAAGTGATCATTCCTGCTTACCCTGTCTCGTTGGATGTTGGACACACTAGTGCTTCCTTTGGCTATGGCTATGGAAAGGAAACATTCTTGTCTACATTTGGCTAGTGCTAGAAATACGACTCCTTGGATTGGAGCAGACAGGGCAAAGTTCAGTATGGACTAGCAGCCGGACATTCATGCATGTCCTGATCGCTCACCAGCCGCTCCAGATCTTCTCAAATGTAGACTTTTCTGAAGCTATCGACTCCTGCTCTCCTATCTAGGCACCGGTGTTTCAGTCTACTGTGCGCTGATGCTGCTTGTGTGGTAGAATGATCGGACCAAAAGGTTGGTAGTGGTCAAGACAGAAGGTACTTACTTTGGTCATTAATTTGCCAGAGGAGGGAGGGTCACGGAATCACAAAGTGACCAAAAGAGAAGCAGCTTAAATATAGTAATAAAAAAGATTTATGTTTCTCATCATTCAGTGCATATGCATCGGGTTCCAAAACCGATGGAACAGAGAATCAAATCGAACCCAGATCGTCGTTACTTACCTCCTTTATCGTTTTAAATTGCTCTCTATTCTTCTTTTTTTTAGAGGAATCAACGGAAGCTTGTCAACGTCACCTCCTGAACTCATCTCATTCGTTTACCACCGCGTGCTGGTGAACAATGCATGTCGCCGCTGTTCAGGTACAGAAAGCCCTGTGGTAATTGGCGATAACAAAGAACACTATGGATGAACAACGCATAGGGCAGTGTCTTAAGTAAAGAAAGCCTACATAATTGGTGATACGTCACCGCTGTTCAGGTCACAGCCATGTCAGCTAACTGCGTATCACATTACTCTGCAGCCTACACAACTGCAGTACTGCTTGAAGGATATGTGACGTTATTTTTTTTAAAAAAAAAAGGATATGCAACGCGTTATGTGCAGCACAGGTTGCATGATCAGTTGATTTGCTAGGTTCCATCGCTTACTAATCTTCTGCTTGAGTGACACCGACGCCCCCTCTGCTTGCGATAATACGAAAACACAGGTATATAGCTAACGATTTCAATGGTGTTGGGAGCTCGATCCTCAGTGACGCACGCAGAGCAGCGAATGCTCCCCTGGGAAGCCCAGCCACGGCCCCAGAACACATCGAGCCATCGTCTGTGCTCTTTGCCGAGCCCACCATGCCATTGCCGCCTGCAAATCTACAATGCTCCGATTTCCATGACTCCTAGAGCCGACGTGGTCACATGGGGTACCAGTCCTACTGGACAGGAGTGGTTCCCAAACAAATTCATCACTTATCTAACTCTAAACTCTTTTTTTTTTTTTACAAATCTAGCTCTTTTACACACGAATTTGCAAAATTAGCTCATCCCCACCATGGAAAGAGCGGCAAGTGACACGTATCTTCTGCCGCGCTCAGAGGGCGCAGAAGCTCCCTATCGCGCATGACTAGCGCAGGAGCGGCTGGCCGACAACAAGAGGGCACAAGCGTGCTCGGGCAGGTGCGGGCATATGTAGGGGCGTGCCCATGGAAACAAATTTCGTGGAGGAGGTATGCAAACTTAACTCTATACATTTCCACTTCTATAGATGTCACGTGTCCCTCTAGCTAAATCTCAACCCTACCTCACCAACAATGCATTAATTGGAGGAGTGAGAAATCAAGGGTGGGGTGGAGTGAGAAATTAAATGAATGATTGAGATTGTACAAGATACACATGTGGCATCCATCGGAGTGGGGATGCATAGAGTTAAGTTTGCATACCTCCTCCACGAAATTTTTTTCCCGTGCCCATGGGCTAGCGAGCACTGCTACTGCGGCTGGGGAGCAGAAAAACTCTCTTGTTGTGAGGGTCCACGCTGCTCTAGCGCTTGCATGAGCAATCATAGTGCATGTAAGCTTTCGCGGTCCCCGAACGCGGCAAGGGAAGGGGACCAAATTTGCAAATACATATGTAAGGGAGGTAGATTTGCAAAAAAAAAAAGGTTTATATAGCTATTTAAGTGATGAATTCTTTCCAAACCTGCTCTGAGGCAACATTGCATGTAACAAAAATGAGAGAGTGCATATTTCTATTTCGATGTACATTGTAATGTAACAATGTTCCTCATTATATTTTGAACAAACCAGATGGCAATTCTCATTTTTGCAAGAACCAGTCAATCAGAAACGAATCAATCTAAACAAATGCAGATGGGGAGCCTCAGGGGCAGAGCTAGTTCAGATCTCAGCCTCGAGCTAGGTCATACGCTTATAGACCAATTTGCGATTTTATTGATTTTTCAACATAATTTATATGGACTTTTCTTCTTAGGCCTCGGGCCACGATGTGGGTAAACCTAGGCATAGCTCTGCCCATGGGAGCCTGACAATAAGATCGACACATTGTAACAGAAGCTTCACATGCTATAACTTAAAGCTTCCTACTTGCATACAGTCAGCTAAACCTGACAAATATCGAACGTTTATTATTTTAAAAATAAAATACGACAATTCCAAGAACCAAGTATTGATGGATGAGCACAACGTAGCAGGTGTTTGAGAGGCTATACCTAAAAACTTTCAACTTGCAGGCTGCCAACAAAACTCTTAACAAAAACCTTACGGTCCATTTTAGGTGGTAACTTTAACTAGATTTAGACACCAACAAATTCCCATGTTGTCAAACAATTAACCTGAGTTCCATTGCTCGTAAGAATCAATACAACTCAAACCAAACAATATACCTAGAACAGGATGTCTGCATAAATTGCCAGCGGTCTCACCAAGCCTGATATTAACGGCAGCCAAAACAAAAAAAAAATGATGCAAGTTTCGCAGATTTCGCAAAGCTTCTAAGCATAAAAGAAATGAACGAAAGCATATCTAGGGAAACAACATGATAGGTAGAAATACGACTCCTTCGATCGGAGCAGACAGGACAAAGTTCAGTACGGACTGGCAGGCACAAGTCCTGAATCCTGACCACTCACCAGCCCCTGCAGATCTTCTCAAATGTAAGACTTTTCTGAAGCTATCGATTCCTGATCTCCTATCTATCTAGTCACCAGTGTTTCAGTCCACTGTGTGCTGATGCTGCATTGCTGCCTGTGGTAGAATGATCAGGTCAAAAGGTTGGCATGCACTTGGTAGTGATCAAGACAAAACGTACTTACTTTGGTGATTAATTTGCCAAAGGAGGGACCATGCATATATTGTGAGTCAGTCACGGAATTACAATAAGACCAAAGGAGAAAACCAAAGGAGAAGCAACTTAAATCAAAGAAGAAATCTATGTCGCTCATCATTATGTGCACAGATGTTTGGCTCCTAAGCCGATGGAACGGAGAATCAAATCGAACCCAATCGATGATGGTTACCTCCTTTATAGTTGTAAATTGCTCTCTGTTCTTCTTTAAACCCTGATATATCGATGACCTGAAGAATCGAGCACGCTCAAGTCATTCTCATGCGTGCATGCGTTGCTCCAAATGCAAGGCTCCTAGCTGACACAGGCAGAACAACTTAAACAAAAAACTGAGGCTGCTGGTTTTTCATGGGAAAAAACTCCAGCGACAGGAGATAGCACATAGCAAGAAATCCAATGCACATTATGTACGGCAGACAACAGCCATAACCGATGGCAAAGTAGCGATGGATTTAGCAAAGTAGTGTTGGTAGCAACAGCAGCAGCAGTAGCCGCACGCTGATGCATCATCATGCATACATGCCGGCCTAACGTCAATCACTTGCTCTAGGCTAGTACAATGTGCGTGAAGAATGAAGAGCTAGCACACGAGACAGAGAAATCATCACTCTTATGGGCCCCTTTTTTTTTCAATTTTAGATCCTTTCTATACGCAGTTGCAAAAATAACCTCGTCTTTAATCGCGAAAATGCTAAAAGGCGATACGTATTACCTTCCGCACTTAAGATAATACGTGTTACCTTCTACGCTCCTCTGCCATGGTAGAGGACAATGGATAGAGCTATGTTTATAAATTATAATTACGTTTAAGTGGAGACCAAATCTGCAAAAAAAAATTATTAGGGTGCTCGATTGGCGGGCAGGCAGGCTGGAAATATGCATGTGAGAGCTCCCTCCATCTTTGGAGAAACGTCAGAGGGCGAAGGAACTGAGACTCAGTTGGCAGGGAGCACTTGCAGAGTGGAGTATATGTCAGCGCATGCATGCATGTTCTGAGTGACCAAGTCCTACGCGCCACGCGGGTTCTGAACTACTTCCTGGAGACCAGCGCAACGCCATGCACGCATGTTATTTAGTAGCACAATTAGCGGCAACAGTTACACATACACGCATGCATGGCTCATATGTAAATTCTATATTAAGCACTTGTGCCTCTGTATAGCAGGCCAAAATACAATCAAATTATATGGTATCAGAGTTGTTCGGCTCCTGAGCTTTCCTTCTCTGCTATACCTTTTCAGCTGTTTTTCCCACCCTTCCTGAGCCCTTTGGCCATGGCCGACTTCACCCAGCCAGCTCTCTCCGTCGATGCTTCCAGCCACACCAGCCAGCTACACTCTCAGATCGCCGTTGCACCTCCGGCCGTCGCTGCGTCTCACTCCATCGCGCAGGCCATCCATGCAGTCAAATATCAAAGGACTCGTTCCTACACTCGACGCCCTGGTGAACAACTACTCTACTTGGCGCCGCCTCTTATCTAGTGCTTGGCAAGTTCATTCTCCAGCATCACGTCGACGGTAGCAAGCCTCTCCATGACGACGACGAATGGGTCCGGCTAGACCTTACTGCCCTCGGCTGGATATACGTGACCATCTCTGATGAACTTATCTAGTTTGTCATGGTCGACGACACCACCGCTTATGGTGCCTGGAAGAAGCTAGCTCGAGCAAATGTTCCGCGACAACAAGATGAGCCGCGCCGTCCACCTCGAGGCTGACTTCCGGGTCTTGCACGAGGTGACCTCTCGATCTCCGCATACTGCCACAAGTTGAAGTCCCTTGCTGATGGCTTGGCGGATTGCGATTAATAACCTATTTCGGAGAAGGCACTAGTGCTGCAACTCATCCGCGGCCTTTCCCCGAAGTACGCCACACTCAAGACCATTCTTCCCATGCAGCAGCCATTCCCTTCCTTTATGCAGGCGCGCGGCTATCTCCTTCTTGAAGAAACAGCCAAAGAGCAGGATGCCAAGGCAACTACGGAGGCTACCCTTCTTGCTGCCGGGGTGCCGTCTCTATCCGGCTGCGACTCGAATAACGCTCGTGGCAATCACAGCCACCACTCTAACAATGAGCGCGGCCATCATTCCGGTGGCGATCGTCGTGGTGGTTCTCACAAGGGGAATCGCGGTGGCCACGGCAACACCAACAGTGGCGGCCGTGGCGCACATGGTGGGCGCGACAACAACTCTTAGTGGTTCCCCTTCTACCCGAGCAATTTGGTTATTTGCCACTTCAAACATGTGGCTTCGTAAATTTGCCACTGAACCCACATTTCATTGACTCAGATGATTCCATATGTCATTGGCTCAAGTGGCATCATAATCAAAGGATCAATCTTTAAAGTGGCAAATAACCAATTTTCTCCTTCTACCCCGGGTTCGGCGCTGCATGGGGAGGCGTTCCATGGCGCACGCTGTGTGGACTGGCGCCACTGGACCTGGGGTGCTTGGTGCCCGTCCTCCACCAGCTGGCGGACATGCTTTTGTTATGCCGCAAACAACTACCTCGGCTCCATCATCTGCATCGTCTTGGGACACCAGCGGACTTGCCCAAGCCCTTGCTGCTTCATCGCTGCACCAACTGAGCTCCTCTGGCGAATGGTACATGGATACCAGCGCCACTTCTCATATGACGAGTGAGCATGGTAAGATTCCGAGTACGGAGTACCACCCTTCTGCTATATATGCATTCTTCAGCAAATATCATTGTCGGTGATGGGTCTTTCATTCCAATTCTTGGTTCTGGTTCAGCTGTCCTATCCATACCATCACGCTCTTTCTATTTATCTAATGTTCTTCACATCCCTCAGTTGGTCAAAAATCTTATTTCTATCCATAAATTTATTACTGGGTAACAATATATTGTTCCATTGAATTTGACCCTCATGGTTACTCTGTGAAAGACCTGCGCAACAAGACAGAAAGTTTGAGATCCAATAGCTCCGGGGACTTGTACCCTTTCCCCTGCACTCTTCAATTGACTTCATCGGCGGCTTACATTGCCTCTCCTGTCTCGGCTGAGCTATGGCACCATTGGCTTGGACACCCTGGCCGTCATTCTTTATCTCATTTGTTTTCTCATTCTTCTATTGCATGTAATAAACAACAACTTTCGCTAGTATGTGATGCTTGTCAGTTAGGGTGTCAAGTTTAATCTAGATGGCTCTCTTTCATGTTACAAGGCACGATGGGTGATTCGAGGTTTCTCTTAACAAGCCGGTGTCAATTACACTAAGACCTTCAGTCCGGTTGTCAAACTAGCCACAATACATGTCGTTCTGAGTTTGGCTACCTCATCCTCATGGTCGATTCATCAGCTTGATGTCAAAAACGCATTTCTTCATAGTAACATTTATGAAACTATCTATTGTCAACAACCATCTGGGTTTGTTGATTCATCTCGTCTTGATTATGTGTGTTGCCTTAACAAGTCTTTGTACAGCCTCAAACAGGCTCCCCGTACTTGGTTCCTACGTTTCACACAGCACCTCCATCTAGGATTTGTTGCATCCAAAAGTGATTCATCCCTGTTTGTTTACAGGAGCAGTACTGGCATAGCCTATCTACTCTTATATGTAGATGATATGATTTTAACTGCTATCATCTCTTATTTATTCCTTGAAAACTGAATTTTCCATGACGGATTTGAGCACACTCCATCATTTTCTGGGTATCATGGTAAAGCACACATCTTTTGGGTTGCTTCTTTCTCAGGAACAATATGCTACTGACCTGTTGGATCGTGCTAATATGTTATAATCATGCAAAGCCTGTGCTACGTACACCAATCAAAACCAAAGCTTTCTCATTCTTCAGGTGCTCCTCTATCCGATCCCTCCCAATACTGGAGCCTTGTAGGTGCCCTTCAATACTTGACTATTACCCGACCAGATATTTCATATGTAGTTCAACAAGCATGTCTTCATATGCATGATCCTCGAGAGTCACATCTAGCCCTTGTTAAACGGATCCTACGTTATATCAAGGGATAAGGGAACTCTGGATTTTGGTCTCCACCTTTACCGCTCATCGGCAATGGACATTGTCGCATATTCCGATGCAGATTGGGCTACTGTCCTGATACAAGGCGTTCCACCTCTAGGTATTGTGTGTATCTCAGCAACAACCTCATTTCATGGTCATCAAAGAGGCAAGCCACTGTATCTCGCTAAGTACTAAAGCTAAATATCGAGGTGTTGCAAATGACGTCATTGAATTGAGTTGGTTACGGCAACTGCTTTTGGAGCTACATCGCCCACTGACAAAGGCAATAATTGTGTTTTGTGATAACATCAGTGCAGTACACATCTCCTCAAACCCTATCCAACATCAAAGAACAAAGCATATCAAGATTGATCTGCACTTTGTCCGTGACAAGGTTTTGCTAGGCGAAGTAAAAGTTCTACATGTCCCTTCCTCCCATCCCATCCGTATGCTGATATATTCACAAAGGGATTACCCACAACATTGTTTGAAAACTTCAGAACCAACCTGAATATCTCTCCTGAGATGGTTCAGATTGAGAGGGGCTGTCAGTGTATGCATGCACATTCTAAGTGACCAAGTCCTGCGCGGGTTCTGAACTACTTCATGAATACCAACGCAACGCTGAAACACTCCCTAGAGACCAGCACAACGCCATGCATGCGTGCATGTCATTTAATTGCACAATTAGCGGCAACAGTTACACATACACGTATGGCTCATATGTAAATTCTATATTATGCACTTGTACCTCTGCAAAGCAGGCTCATTCAAAATATAATCAAGTTACAGTATACGTGCTATTGCTAGTGCAGCATGCACACTCCAGTCGCCTCCGCTCCCTCCTGCTGCATGTCCAGGAACTCAACTCGATGATGCATCTACTTCATGCTCATGGGCCTCGTCATGAACCCACAGTCCCACACAACCACACTTCATTATATGTTTGCAGATGCGATGTATGCATCGGAGTTGGAGAGACAGTAGACGCCTTCCTTCCTTCCTTCCCTTTTTCCACCGTCTTCCAAGTTCTAACCTACTTAATTACTACTCCTCCCGAACATAAGTGTGACACCCTAGAATGCATACAGTCAGAGCCTCTGTTAGTTTTGACTAAAGATACTGTTGAAACATGCATGTGGTTTGGATATATGCAAACTAGCCATGTGCCTGTGCAATGCAACGGAAACTCAATTTGTGATAAAAAAATATTTGCAAAGAGCACTAATCTTATCTGAATAATAATGTTCACTCTGAATGTACAATAGTTAAATGTTTAAATCAATTCATCGAAACATACAAATTCCAAACACCTGTTTACAAACTTGAGCTTAAAATTATCTTTAATTTCACAAACTTAAATAATAGTAACATCACAACACTTGGGATTGTAAATTTGTAATGCCATAATTCGAGATCGATCGATCGACCGACAGAGATGTCACCTGCAGCCCCACAGGCGTAAAGGCATTGAAGAGGTAGGCCTTATCTGTATGTGGCTGCACCATTAGCAGCATGCGTGACTCAGCTCGTATGCTTTACTCCGGCCATACCATAGCCTCACCCCATCAACTAGCTCCACCGCCTCCTCACCTCCCCCCACGAACGCCTCCCTCAACCTATTGACATCATTCACCATGACGAGCTCTAGCAGCGCTATCAGCCTATCTTGCCGTCCACCATCGGCGACCTACTCCTGCGCTACATCGATGAGATCGAGAAGATCGTCCATTACCTCTGCTCAACGGATAAACTCAACACATCTGTAGGAGAGGCAAGAAGCGGTATAGTTATATAGATTCAGCAACCGAGGAGATATCTATGAAATCCATATTAAGAAATTGTTGAATAAGGAAGGCAACAAAAGGGAAAGAGGCGAGAAGAGACCCAACTCTATGGATCGGAGTTCTGCTTCCTTTGGAAGGGAATCAATCAATCCAATCCGAAAAGCACCGGAAGCAATCACTGCCGGTTCGAATGCCAGATCAATGGGAGAAAAGAAAACAACAAATGAGCCATGCATATTCATTTACCTCCCGCGACGGGATGATCCAATCCAATCTACCGGAGTAGCCACTACCTGCTTCCCACTCAGCCACACGGGTGCGCATATGTGTCGGGTGAGGGTGTAGAATGGACGTACCACTACCAACTCCTAATTAGAATTAGTAGAGATAGAGATAACAAACTTATCTAGTCGAGTCATGCATAGCCGTGCGTATGCTGCTGACCAGCCGGAATCAAGACCATACGTGATTAGATAAAAAGAAAAGATGAACTTATCTACACATGCAAGTAAATATTTAATAGAAATGATGCATATGACAACTCAAAGGCACATGGTAACTTTCACCGTTCGTCAATGTATAGAAGATCGAACAATAGCGGTTTTTAAGTGGTATCTTGGCCGGGGGGCTAACGGACCACCGCCACCAACTCGTAATTAGAAGTAGTAGAGAAAAGATGATCTTATCTACACATGCAAGTAAATATTTAATAAAAAGAATGTATACGACAACTTAAAGGCACATGATAACTTTCTCCGTTCACCAATGTATAAAAGATCGGGACAATGATGGTTTCGTAGGTATACCGGGAGGGGGGGGATAGACCACCGCCACCAACTCGTAATTAGAAGTAGTAGAGATAATACGAGTGAATTTGTCATACAAAATACTTTCATAATTTTGGACTTTAACATGTTTTTTTAATATACGACGTTGTGAGATCATGTGATGAAAAATTGGTTGAATTGTGAAATTGGCATTGTAAAGTGACTTTGATTATAGCACGTGTGGTGCTTGTGCATGTACTATGTTGAGATAATTATTATGCTGGTGATAGCATGATGGATTACGCTTGATGCAATGTACTCGTGTGAGTGGTTGCATGGATTGACTTTGAGTCAAGTCGTGGACTTGTGCTCGTGCTGCAGTTTCTGTGTTTATTCATGTGCAGGTGTTGCTCGAGGCGAACGTGGTCGATGACGGGACCGGAACTAGGTTCATGGAGGAACTGAGGTTCAGGACTAGGTTCAGGGAAGAATCGAGGTCTTGGTGGTCAAGGATGTCATGCGGGACGTTCGAGCTAGAGAACATGCACATGGAGGCTGGTTAGTCACGTAATTACAAAGCAGTGGGCTGTACATACGTGCAAGAGTTGTTTTGGCCACGTTGAGCCAAGTTGAGATAGATACTGAACTCTTTCCATGTTGGAAGTGGAGTTGTATTCTATCTCTGTGAGTTTTTCTGTATAAATAGGGAGGTGTCCCCTGTTTATAGCAGAGGTTGAGCGTTCAGGTTTTGAAAGTTTGTACTCTTGTGTTGGAGTACTTTAGACAATGAAATAAAAATCAATCTTCCAGAGAGTTTCTTCTTGCGGTTGTGATTTGCTTTTGGCTTCGACATAGTTGATCGATCACTTGAAGTTTTGTTCATCGCAGCAGCAGTCACGAAGTTCATCACGGAGTTCGGTTCTTTGCAAAAGTATCATCTTGCGAAGGTAATATCTTTTGATCCGTAAATCCGATCGGATTGATTCTTATTGGGTTTGATTCGTAATTGAATCTAGTTTCTACAGTTAAAATTTCATATCAATCCAACGGTTAGATCTTTGGCAATTCGTGGTCGCCCAGATTGCTAACCTGGTCGCCAAACAGTAGATCGCTAATTGGTTCAATCACCTTGCGAAGGTCATATCTTTTGATTCGTAGATCCGATCGAGTTGATTCTTTTTTTGTTCACTTCAGAATTGAGTCTAGTTTATACAATTAAAATTTCACATCAATCCAACGGTTAGATCTTCTATAATTTGTGGTCGCCCAGATTGATATCCTGCTCGCCCGACTGCTCGCGTGGTCGCCCAGATTTGGTCATCTTGCGAAGGATATAACTTTAGATCCGTAGATCCGATCGACCTGATTCTTTTTGTGTTAGCTGCGGAATTAAGTCTAGTTTCTACAGTTCAAATTTCACATCAATCCAACGGCTGGATCTTCAGGAATTTCTATTTTAGTAGACGTATATCGGTCTACTCGCCCAGACTGTGCGCGTGGTCGCCCAACTGTTCACGTGGTCGCCCAACCTGCTCGCCCAAGTGTCCTACTGCTCGCCCAGTGCTCTCACCGCTCGCCCAAGTATCCTCTGGTCGCCAGTGCTCTCACCTTTCGCCCAAGTGTCCTCTTGGTCGCCAGTGCCCAAACTGCCGCCTAAGTGTCCTCTTGGTCGCCTGTGTGCTTGAACTGACGCCCAAGTGTGCTCTTGGTCGCCCATGTTCTCTTGGTCGCCTGACTTCTAAATGGTCTCCCAACCGTGAACCGGTCTTCAAGCAATTTGAGTTTGAATTGGGGTATTTCAAAAGTTTAAGAATAAGAGTTTAGCTTCAGCGCAATCATTCCCCCTCTAATTGACGCCATCCGATCCTACAAGTGATATCGAGCAAGGTTGAGGTATGACGTCCGATAAGTATGTTAATCGTCCTCCTATGCTTAATGATTCAAATTTTTCTTCTTTGGAAAAGTCGCATGCAATCCTATATTGAAGCTCAAGGTAATGATGTTTGGCGCAAAAGTATCTCATCGCATATGATGTTCTGATATAGTCACTAATGATAATAAAGCGACGTTGATTTAAATGCTAAAGCTAAAAACTTGATTTTTCAAGGAATCTCGAAAAAGAATTTGATCGAGTTTCTCATTTACATTTCGCACATTCAGTTTGGAAGACATTATGTGACTATCATGAAGGTTCAACTAAGATTAAGAAAGTGCTTAAAAATATTTACCAAAAAGACTTTTTTGATTTTGTTATGAGACTAGGTGAATCAATTGATGATCTTTACTCTCGATTTGAGAAAATTTTGTGCAATTTGCGTGGTGTTGGAGTTAACAATCCTGTAGAGGAGAATGCTAGTAAGATTTTGAGATCTCTGACTCCTGAATGGCGCATGGTTGTTACTGCAATCAATCAAACTGTTGATTTGGATACGTTGACCATGGATGATCTGTATTCTAGGTTGAAAACTTATGAGATGGATTCTTTATCACCTAGAGCTGATAAAACCTCTACACATGCACTTGTTGCTAACCCTAGCACGTCTTCTGGATTACCATCTTCGTCTCCTTATGCGCATTAGCTTCTTTTTCAGATGAACAGTTTGAGATGCTTCTCAAGAAGATCTTGTGCTCATTTCTTCACGCTGTTGTCAAAGCACTCAACAATGTGAGGATGAGGAGGCGTGGAGGCACTACTTGAGGTCTTTCAAGCTGCTTTGAGTGTGGTCTTCCGGGCATATCAAAGCAAATTGTCCCAAGATGAAAAAGAAGGAAGAAAGGAACCAAAGACAACGCAGCTCAAGGCGTACTACTCCTAGGCGTTCCAATTTTGAAAAGTCGCTAAGAAAGTCTTAGCTGTCTTGGAGGAGTGTGATCTTAGTGATGTGGACTTTGAGAGTGACAATGAGCCACGGGACAAGAAGGAGATATCTTGATGATGACTTCACGGCATGTGCTTCATGGCTAAAAGGGATGGTGTGATGATTACGATTTTGATGAGGTAGGACCTCTTATGATGAACTTGAGTATGCTATGGTTAAATTAGCTTCGAACTTAAAAAATCTAAGAAGGCTCTTAAAGAAAAAGATCTAGAAATTGATAGTTCTAATTCGAAATTGCAAGGCTTAGATCTTTGATTCCCGATGATGATGCTGTAAGTCATGTGAGTTAATTCACAATAAGCTTGTTTCACTTAGGAAAGAACATGCTTCTCTGTTAAAGCAAGATAGGAAAATGAGAAACAAATGAAAAGTGCTAGTTGTTCAACCATTGAACGCATGATTCAACTTCTTGTTCAAAATGCTCCATCTTTGGAATTGAAGTTACATGATGCAAATGCTAGAGTTTCTCAAATAATGATGCTATGCTTACTCATGAGGTTCTTTCTGCTCAAATTGTCGAAAAGCGAGAAAGGAATAGTGGACGTTCCTTGTAACAATTGTTTAACCTTGTCTAGAAAGGTTGATTACTTGGAAAAATCGTTAGAACGTTTCACTAAAGGAAAGAAAAACCTAAACATGATTTTGGATCAATCAAAAGTCAGCACTCATAACAAAGGTTTAGGCTTTGATTCTTATGCTCATCATAAAACACATGTTCCCACTGTTGTCAAAGTTCTTGAAAGTGGAAAGTTTGAAATTGCAAATGAGCCTAAGAAAATTATTTTTAAATCACTGGAATTTTATCTTCTCTCGTGATGAATGCAAATGTTGCTTCTACTTCTAAAGTTAAGCATTCATTAAGTACACTTGCACTCATTGTGGTAGAGATGGACATTTAGTAGATTTTTGCTTTAGGCTAGCCAAACAACGAAGCAAGAAAAAGCTAAGGCTAGGTCTAATTTAGACAGCACGCTTTACTCCTCATTATGTGCCTAAGGTGATCACGAACACCTTTTGTTGCAAGAAACACGAGAAACAAAGAAACTGATTTTGTTTACAAGTATACTCGTCTTTGTGCCTACTGTCGTGTGTCTCGATCTTTGGATTCCTAAAAGTCTTTTATCTAACTTGATCTTGAGACATCGACATTCTCTTTTGTGTAGGTTGTGAAAGAGAGGAAGGAGAACATATGGTTCATAGATTCTGGATGTTCAAGACATATGACTGGTGATTCAAAATGGTTCTCCTCCCTCACACAAAGTTCTGGTGATGAGGTCATCACTTTTGGCGACAACTCAAAGGGAAGAATTCTTGGAAGAGGAATTGTGCGAGTCAATGAAAACTTCATTCTCAAGGATGTAGCTTTGGTAAGCAAGCTCAAATATAATCTGCTTTCAGTTTCTCAGTTGCTTGATGAAGATCTTGAGGTAAGATTTCAGAAAAATTCTTGTCGTATATTAGATGTTTCTGAAAATCTAGTATGCAACATCACTCGCATTGGTCGCTTGTTTAAAGGTGATTTTTCATGTTCAACATCTGAAATGACATGTCTTGTATCTCATGTTTCAAAAGATCTAACTTTTGGCATCGTAGACTTGGTCATATTGGTTTTGATCACCTTTCACGCATTAGTAAATCAAACTTGCTCGAGGTTTGCACTGAATTAAAGTATGATAAAACGCGTGATTTGGTTTGCTCTCTGTCAACATGGAAAAATGATCGCACCTAAACATTTTCCTATCATCTTTGTTATGACTAATGCTCCGGTCACTTCTACACATGGATACTATGGGACCAAAGAAGAGTAAAATCTGCAGGAGGTAAGTGGTATGTTCTTGTGATTGTTGATGATTACTCTAGGTACTCTTGGGTATTTTTATGACTACCAAAGATGAAGCTTTTGAATTATTTCAAGAGTTTGCATTAAGGTTGTTCAAGGAATTGCTCAAGCACTTAAAGTAATTAGGAGTGATAATGGAGGAGAATTCAAGAACAATCTTTTGCTTCTTTCATTACGAACATGGAATTGAGCATCAATTTTCTTCGCTCGAGTTCCTCAACAAAATGGTGTTGTTGAGAGGAAAAATCGCACACTAGTTGAGATGGCTAGGACAATGCTTGATGAATATTCTACTCCTAGGAAGTTTTGGGTGAAGCTATTTCTCCGCTTGCTACATTTCAAATAAAGTATTTTTAAGAGCAAAGCTTCATAGAACTTCTTATGAACTTGGTTTGGACGTACTCTAGCATCTCCCACATGCGTGTTTTTGGTTGCAAATGTTTTATTCTCAAACATGGAAACCTTGATAAGTTTGAATCAAGATGCTCAGATGGATTGTTTCTTGGTTATGCTCTTCACACTCGTGGTTACCGTGTGCTGAATTTAGAAACTAACAAAATTGTTGAGACTTGTGAAGTCACTTTTGATGAGGCTAGTCTTGGTACTAGACCCGAATTTTCAGGACACAAGTTACTTGCAATTCTGAAAGTATCTTTTGGAAGAAAGTGATGATGAAGATGAAGATGAAAGTGGTAATCAAGTTGGCAACTCGATTCAGCCAATTCAACCACAGGAGAAAATCAGCATGCATCTTCGGAAATCCTTCCAGCAAACACACATGATCTTGGACCTCGTGCAACTTCGAAATTTCAGCACCATTGCACATTCAACGAAGACATCCTCTGAACAAATGATTGGTGAGTTAAATGTGCGTGTGCTTCAAACAGGTACAATACTAATGACTCATATGCTCATACTGCTTTTGTTGCATCCTTTGAACCCCAAGATGTAAGTCACACATTATCTGATGAGTCTTGGATTAATGCCATGCATGAGGAACTTGAGAATTTTGAGCGCAATAAGGTTTGGGTTTTAGTTCCACCTCCTTTAGGTCGAATATCATTGGAACTAAATGGGTTTTAAGAATAAACAAAGTCAAGATGGGGTTGTTGTTAGAAACAAAGCTAGATTGGTTGCTCAAGGTTTTTCTCAAATTGAAGGACTTGATTTTTATGAAACTTTTGCACTGTTGCTAGACTTGAAGCCATTAGAATTTTGTTGGCCTTTCTTTGCATCTAAAGGTTTTAGATTGTATCAAATGGACGTCAAAAGTGCTTTTCTAAATGGTTTTATCTCTGAAGAAGTTTATGTCAAACAACCTCCTGGATTTGAAAATCAAAATACCTGCACCATGTTTTTAAGTTGTCCAAAGCTTTATATGGTTTAAAACAAGCTCCTCGGGCTTGGTATGATAGGCTTAAATCATATTTCTTTGGAAAATGATTTTGAAATGGGCAAAGTTGATAAAACCTTGTTTTTTTCAAGCATGGCAATGATCATTACTTGTTGATTTATGTGGATGATATCATTTTTGGTGGTACTTCTCATGCTCTGGTTGCCAAGTTTTCAGACACTATGAGCAGAGAATTTGAGATGAGTATGATGGGTGAGCTCACATACTTTCTGGGTTTACAAGTCAAGCAAACAAGGCAAGGTATCTTTGTTCACCAAACGAAGTACACAAAAGATCTCCTCCGACGTTTTGAGATGGAATCATGCAAACCAATTTCCACACCTATTGGCACAACAACTACTTTGGATCCGGATGAAGAAGGAGAACCGGTTAACCAAAAGGAGTATCGAAGCATGATTGGATCGCTTCTTTATCTCATCGCTTCAAGACCGGACATACACTTTGCGGTATGTTTATGTGCTCGTTTTCAAGCTTCCCCACGTGCTTCTCATCGACAAGCGGTAAAACGAATTCTTCGCTATTTACAATCCACTTTAGAGTTTGGCTTATGGTACTCTTCATCATCATGTTTATCACTTAGAGCCTTCTCTGATGCTGATTTTGCGGGTTGTAGAATTAACAGGAAAAGTACCTCTGGAACATGTCATTTTATTGGTACATCTTTAGTAGCTTGGTCATCTAGAAAACAAGTTTACATTGCTCTCTCAAGCTCTTTGAATCTGAATATGTTCTTTCCGCCGCATGTTGTGCTCAAGTGCTTTGGATGATATCAACTTTAAAGGATTTTGGTTTAAACTTAGATAGTGTTCCCTTTTTCGTGATAACACTAGTGCTATTAATATTGCTAAAAATCGATTGCAACATTCTCGAACCAAGCATATTGACATTCGCTATCATTTCCTTCGAGATCATGTGGAAAAGGGAGATGTTGTGTTGCATTTTGTTGATTCGATTTGCAAATTGTCGATATTTTCACAAAACCACTTGATGCTTCTCGATTTGCCTTTTTGAGAGGAGAGCTGGGCGTTGTGCATTCCATGAGCTTGTTTTGAGGGGGAGCTTTATGCCAAGTCTGTTACTTAATGAGCTTACTTTATCATATTTCTTTATATATTATGTAATTGAGATTATATATGATAATCTAAATTGCTTTACTTGAACTAAAAGTGACATTGCGAATTCCTTGGTTTGTTGTCTATAGCTAATAACTTGTGATATCTTGCTTCTATAGGCTTGATAATGAATCGTCTTAACAAATTTGGGCTATAAAGCATGTGTATTTTCAGCTTTACTCTTTCATAGACCATTTAATCACTTTGCATGTTTACAATAAAAGAAAAGGGAATAAGAAAAAAAAGGGCTCAAATCTGCAAGAAGCTTGTCAAAATTATCAAAATGTGCAAAAGCTTCAAGATGTATGCTTCAAGCATGCCATTCCCTAAAAGATAAGATGTATGCTACAAGCATGCCATTCCCTAAAAGATAAGATGTATGCTTCAAGCATGCCATTCATTGAAAATAAAAGAAGTATGCTTCAAGCATGCCACATGCGATTCTTGTTATCAAGATTAATTTGGTCTACTAGACTGGAGTTGAAACTACTTGCTTGCCCTGAGTTGTTAGTTGCTTCATTTTTTGGCCGAGTGTTTTCTGTCAAGATTTTACTTAGTACTTGGCTATAGTTGATTAAATTGAGGTTGAGATGCATGTCACTCCCTAACTTGTTAAATAATATTAAGTTCATGTATTATGCTTATTATGTGATCTATAAGGTTATATGATCAAGGAAGCTCATTGGTTCTTGTCTTGGCACTCATTTGCTTTTCCTTACTGAAATCATTGTCAAAGGGGGAGAAGAAAGCTTACATTCAGGGGGAGAAGTGAAATGTTTTCTTGTCAAAAGGGGGAAATTTTGGAGTTCACACACAATTTGGTTTCCTTTTAGGTGGAGATTTTTCACTTTGCTTTTTGATCACTTTGTTTTATGTTTTAAAATGAAATTTCTTAAAATCTTTTCTTGTGAGGTTAATGCCAATGTTCAGGTCCAAAGGGTGTTGCCAATGTTTTCATCAAGGGGGAGATTGTGAGATCATGTGATGAAAAATTGGTTGAATTGTGAAATTGGCATTGTAAAGTGACTTTGATTATAGCACGTGTGGTGCTTGTGCATGTACTATGTTGAGATAATTATTATGCTGGTGATAGCATGATGGATTCTGCTTGATGCAATGTACTCGTGTGAGTGGTTGCATGGATTGACTTTGAGTCAAGTCGTGGACTTGTGCTCGTGCACGGTTTCTGTGTTTATTCATGTGCAGGTGTTGCTCGAGGGCGAACGTGGTCGATGACGGGACCGGAACTAGGTTCATGGAGGAACTGAGGTTCGGGACTAGGTTCAGGGAGGAATCGAGGTCTTGGTGGTCAAGGATGTCATGCGGGACGTTCGAGCTAGAGAACATGCACATGGAGGCTGGTTAGTCACGTAATTACAGCAGGTGGGCTGTACATACGTGCAAGAGTTGTTTTTGGCCACGTTGGGCCAAGTTGAGATAGATACGAACTCTTTCCATGTTGGAAGTGGAGTTGTATTCTATCTCTGTGAGTTTCTTTCTGTATAAATAGGGGGAGGTGTCCCCTGTTTATAGCAGAGGTTGAGCGTTCAGGTTTTGAAGGTTTGTACTCTTGTGTTGGAGTACTTTAGACAATGAAATAAAAATCAATCTTCCAGAGAGCTTCTTCTTGCGGTTGTGATTTGCTTTTGGCTTCGACATAGTTGATCGATCACTTGAAGTTTTGTTCATCGCAGCAGCAGTCACGAAGTTCATCACGGAGTTCGGTTCTTTGCAAAAGTATCATCTTGCGAAGGTAATATCTTTTGATCCGTAGATCCGATCGGATTGATTCTTGTTGGGTTTGATTCGTAATTGAATCTAGTTTCTACAGTTAAAATTTCATATCAATCCAACGGTTAGATCTTTGGCAATTCGTGGTCGCCCAGATTGCTAACCTGGTCGCCAAACAGTAGATCGCTAATTGGTTCAGTCACCTTGCGAAGGTCATATCTTTTGATTCGTAGATCCGATCGAGTTGATTCTTTTTTTGTTCACTTCAGAATTGAGTCTAGTTTATACAGTTAAAATTTCACATCAATCCAACGGTTAGATCTTCTATAATTTGTGGTCGCCCAGATTGATGTCCTGCTCGCCCGACTGCTCGCGTGGTCGCCCGGATTTGGTCATCTTGCGAAGGACATAACTTTAGATCCGTAGATCCGATCGACCTGATTCTTTTTGTGTTAGCTGCGGAATTAAGTCTAGTTTCTACAGTTCAAATTTCACATCAATCCAACGGCTGGATCTTCAGGAATTTCTATTTTAGTAGACATATATCGGTCTGCTCGCCCAGACTGTGCGCGTGGTCGCCCAACTGTTCACGTGGTCGCCCAACCTGCTCGCCCAAGTGTCCTACTGCTCGCTCAGTGCTTCTACCCGCCGCCAAGTGTCCTCTTGGTCGCCAGGTGCTCTCACCCGCCGCCCAAGTGTCCTCTTGGTCGCCCAGTGCCCAAACTGCTTTCGCCAAGTGTCCTCTTGGTCGCCAGTGCTTGAACCGACGCCTGGCAAAGCTTGGTCGCCTATGTGCTCTCTTGGTCGCCTGCACTTCTAAACTGGTCTCCCAACTTCGTGAACCGGTCTTCAAGCAATTTGAGTTTGAATTGGGGTATTTCAAAAAGTTTAAGAATAAGAGTTTAGCTTCCGCGCAATCATTCACCCCCCCTCTGATTGACGCCATCCGATCCTACAATTTAGTGGTCATATAAGCATCCGGTTTACTTTGAAAAGTAAAAAAAAACACTCTTTTGTGATCGGAGGGGTAGATTAATGATTCATAAGTGCACGCTCTAGGTTAACCCAAAATAAATTATCTGGCCAAATGTAACAAAAAGGAGAAAATGGAATTAATTATTGACTGTATACATATGGAGCGTGGACAGACAATTCTGTCTGCTACTAGCTAGCTGAACTGTCACACATGAGACAATGTGTGTACATGTCTCATGTGTGTACATGATAGAGGTAGGAATGCACTTGTAGGATTAACTATGATTTTTTTCGCGGTGTGATACGTCACGTGTGCTGTTTTTTTTCGTAGAAATAATTTTATTTTTTTTCGACGGTGTTTTTTTAAATCATCAAGAAAACGCGTGAAACGGTCGAAAGAATACAAATGCAATTACGTTTTTTTTCGCATCTATCTGAGGTTCTCTCACGAAGGATCCGCGATTGCGCTAAATTGAAATGTCCTTTTCGCGAAAAATAGCTGGAATGATCTATACGTAATTACGCTTTTTTCGGTATTGCACCGGAAAGACTTCCTGGCCAAGGACCACTTCTGTGTTGCGCTGGTTCCCTCGCGTGGCTCACACGCGGCCGACTCGCTCATTTTTTCGCGTGTAGGTCCCTTCAAAAAATACGTAATCGCGTGTAGGTCCTTCCCACGGTTTTTTACGAAAAGAATTTTTTGGTTCAGAAAAATCGCGAATCTTTCATGAAAGGGCTCTAAATAAATACAAAAAAAAACGTAGTTACGTTTGGATCATTCCAGCTGTTTTTCACGAAAAGGACCTTTTGATTTATCATGATCACGGTTTCTCCACGAGAGAGCCTCAGATAAATACAAAAAAATATGATGATTTTAAAAAAAACACCATAAAAAAACAAAAATATTTATGAAAAGAAAACGTACACGATGTATCGCGCTGTGAAAACTACGCTGGTACCAAATATGAGTCATGCGATTTCACACCGGACAAGCATCCTATTAGTCTGCAGCTACTACTATGCTGGAGTAGTACTCGTGATGCTGTACTACGCAGGCGGGCCCGTACGTGCTAGCCGGTTATGCGCTCAACCAGCTCTGCCGCGACGAGTCCCACCTCGAAGGTAAAAGAATGGAGATTCAAGCCGAAGTTACATAGGCAACTTAGAGTGAATACTAATCTCCCAAATCGTATTTTCTAAGGATCCTCCTTGCTTACCAAACACACATGTTGAGGCAAGTCCTCATACATGCCGTGTGAGCAACTTGATGCGTACATTGCTACTGAGTATTTTCAGTGAATATACATATATACGCAACACTTTTGTTGGTTTAAGAAAGACATCACACGAGCAACTTGATATATGAGTATGCGGAAAGAGGTTCAACACACTCTCCTTGCGATTTCAATTTTAATAGTTGTATATAGACTGTTAAATAAAAAATCAGTAGTTCAGATCTTTTAGACTGCACAAAAATATTATACCAACATAACACTATTGTACGATTTAGACCGTTCGTTGTCTCAATCAGACAATGATAACGGCCATAGGCTATCTAAATTAGTGTCCTCATAAAAAAATGCGTAGGGACCCTTCTCGTGAGTAGGCATAGGCGGCAGATAAGGTTTGTCCAGTTCAAAAGAGGAAATGGCTGACCTTCAGGCATACAATTTTGCCTGAGAAAATTGGTACGCATGAATTGCATCTTAGTAGACAAATGTATGGGATTTCATGTTGTTTCGAAACAGGAGCTGCTGTCATGTTAGTCCTGATTTTTGCAAAACATTTTATCGTATTAGATGAAATTACATTTTTGCCCCTTTGTCGGGACACTCGATTATACCTAAATTACATCATGTTGATATCCCGTTGATTCTTTTCTTAGGCACATTCGGCACTACAAACTTATCCTTTTGCGACGAGCAAAACCATCCTCCCACCACTCATTTCCTATAGTTTGAAGATTTTTTTTAGGCAAAAGAGGAGAATGAAGGGAACAATTCAACGGAGGCAAACCTTTGGGCCCCCAAATCCCAATTGTGAAAATCTAGTACTACTACCACTACTGGAGGTAGTACATAGTATGATATTTCAGTTGATTATAAAAAGGGTTAATTACAGGAGAGAATCCAACACCAATTTGGAGCTAAGTCTCTTGGACAATTTCCCGGCAGAACTAATTGGAGCAGTCTCTTGGACAATTTCCCGGCAGAACTATAAATGATAAGCAGCCATGGCCAAGGGCGGCCTCCCCGCAAAAGCTGACAAAACCATACTTATAAGCCACAGACAACAACAGCAGCGACCAACGCCTCCTCCTCCGCCTCACCACCACCACACCAACAACACAGCCCAAGGGGAGAGCAGAGCAGGGGAGATAGATAGAAGAAGAAGCTAGCGCATCAAGAAGCCGAGAAATTGATGTCTTCTACTCCGATTCCGCAGCCGCCGCCGCCGCCGCTGGAGCGGAGGGTCCCGGTGGTGCCCATGGTGCGGCAGCTGGCGGACGACGGAGGGCGAGGGGGAGGAGGGGGCGCGCGCGGGAGCGTGGCGGGCATCTCGCCGAGCATCCTCATCATCGCCGTCATCGTCGTGGTGATGCTCCTGGCGTCCATCTCCATCCATTACTTCATCCGCCACCTCTGCCGGCAGACGGCGTCCTCGTCAGGCTCCTCCTCGCCGCCGCTGCCGCTCGTGGTCCGGCCCGCGGCGCCGGCGTCCGTGGCGCCCGCGGCCGACGAGGGCAAGGCGGCCGCCGAGACGGAGCGACTCATCTCGCGGCTGCCGCTCTTCAGCCTGGCGTCGTCGCTCGCCGCGCTCCCCAAGTCGTCCAGGGACTGCGCCGTGTGCCAGAACGCGTTCCGCGACGACGACGAGCTCCGCCTCCTTCCCGCCTGCCGCCACGCCTTTCACTCCCGCTGCGTCGACCCCTGGCTCCGCGCCAACCCCTCCTGCCCGCTCTGCCGAGCCTCAATCGCCCTCCCGCACCCGCCCCTCCCGGAGCTCCTCCGGGTCGAGTTCGGCAGCGTCAGCAGCCGCCGCTCCAACTCCACCTCCGTCGTTGCCGCGGAGCCGCCCGACGGAGCCGCAGTCCGCGCCTACCCTCTGCCAAGCCTACCCAACTCGGAGTACCTCGTCGAGGAGGAGCTCCAGGTCGTCCTCAAGCAGCCGAGCGCCAACCCGCCGGGGGCTCCCGCACCAAGAACCGGCGAGCCGAGCCTGCAGCAACAGCAGCTGGCCGCGGTGGAGCCTGGGCAGCCGTCGTCCGTGACGCCGACGGCGTCGTTCAGCTCGGTGCGGTCGCAGGAACGGTGGAGCAACAGGTGGAGCAACCGCTGGAGCAACCGGTGGAGCAGCCGGTACGACGCCGGGAGCGTGTCGGCGGCGGCGACGGCGGAGTGGTGGTGGGACATGGACGGCGGCGCGGCGCCGGCGGCCCGTCGGCGTGAGGCGGAGGAGGGGAGCGCGTTCTACGGGTTCCTGCGGTGGCTGACGGGGGCATACTAGTAAATACGCAGGCGCCCGTGGTGGGAGAAGCTTCCGCCGGTGGCGGAGGAAAAGCGGCCGGCGCCAGGCGGTGTTCCCGAAATGCCCCTCTCCTCGAATGAATTCTGTTCTGATGCGGCTCCGCAGCCCCCGCTTTTGTTTTGTTTGGGGCATTCGCGACTAGGATAGCTCCTTCCTTTTTCCTGTGGTTGTTTTTTTTTTCCGGGCGGTTGGTTGGGTGGATTTCTAGGAGTAGGAGGGGACGGTAGGGAAGGAATTAAAGCCGTACGGATTTCAAAACTGCTTCCGAATTGGAGAATGTCGGCGGGAAGACCAAGGAGGAATCGGGGGACTTTGAGGCAAAACCTAGCTAGCCTCAATATCAATGAACTAAAATGAGATGAAATGGGATTTGCAACATGGACAGGCAGGAGTACGACCTACTACCGCTCCTACTGCATTTTGATTAGACTTGTATACTATCACTCGCTCCGATGAATTTTATGAGATATGCATGTTGTTGCAAATTATAAGATATGCATGAATCTTTAATGCTATTTTCTCCATTTCGCCTCTATTTATTTCCTTCTCTTTCTGAATAATTATACAAAACTTACCACACAAGCTAGCCCCTCTCATTGTTCTAAAGCCCTTAATGAAGTGTATTTAAGTCATTTTTTAGTGTTTGTCTTAATCTTTAATCTGCGCGTCCGTTCAAAATAGGCCTAATAAAAATCAGCACAGGTGTGCTAGACTTAGCTACTCATTGTGTAATGTGCATTGGTTATTGTGCATTGCAATGGAGTGAAGTGAGATCGAGTCTGTCTTTTGCTCTATCTCATCATCGATCTCATGGGTGTGTGTGTGAAGAGAGAGAGAGAGAGTGTGTGTGTATGCAACTATGCATTGTAGCGGTACTACAGTACAGTAGTACGCTCCGAGGCAGGGCAGGGAAGGGCAGGATAGGAGACTTGTTCTGGGCAGAGAGAAACTGCATGGGGTTAGAAGATGGATGGAGATTCCTGGTCCATGAGATTACGCAGAAGACTACAAAACTCCCTTCTATCTCCTACTGGAAAAGCACTCGCCTGTCCCATTGGGACGACGAGACGATTGGGTTTGGACTTTGGACCTTTGGATGATGCCCAACAATGTCATTATATATCAATATACCATCATCTAGCTAGCTACAGTGTGCTTTGCTGCTGCTAGCTCCAACTCAAGTGATCATATAATATCAACATGCATGCATAAAAGCGACGATGGCTCTTAAAAAACTTCGTTTTGACTGTACCCCAGTGGCTTGACCTGCCTTGCCTTTCTTTCTTTACACAAGTGAGTACTGAGTAAGTGAGAGAGAGCTCGTGTCGCTTTAGTGGTGGAAGCTAGGTTTACTTTGTCCCATAGCCAGCTTGTGAGAGCTGCATGCTTCTGCCTCCATGTACAGCATCGTGTACCACTGCTGTCTAGCGAAGGGAAGTGCTGTTTCTTCTCCATTGGCCTCTTCCTTTCTTTCTTCCCCTTGTTGCCTTTGGACAAGAGAGAGGAGATAAAATATTTATGTGCTATTGCAGTCCAGTCCATGCTAGCTTTCTTGTACCAGTACAGTCGACATCGACCAGGCAAGAGATGCGCAAGTAGTACGAAGTACATGCTAGCACTGATCGACTTGTGGGCTTGTGGTTTGACCTGTTGTTTTCTCACGGGGAATTATTCAGGCAGGCAAGCCAAAGCAAAAGGCCTGCATGCTTCTGGACTCTGCATTTTCTTTCCCTTCTTTCCTTTTCCTTTTTTTTTCCTGCTGATACAGTCGCTCTTTTCAGCAATGTTTGTTTGTGACCTGTTGCTGAGTTCAGTTGAGTCAAAAATATTTGCCATCGATTGACTGAACACACAGGGGTACGGTTTATATTCAGTTGAGTCACAGCACCTTCCATCAAGTGACTGAACACACAGGGGTACGGTAATGCGCAATTCTGTATAGGTTACATTCCCTCCCAATACAACAAATCTTAAAGCAAATAAAGACATAAGAAATTAGCATCTACTCATTATGTATGCTTTAATATTTACACAATTTTAAAATAGTAATGCGTAAAAGCACCTCTTTTTACCATCTCCACCCTAAAAAAACAAAAAAAAAAGCGTACGTACTGTGTTGCTAGCTAGCAGATCGAAGTTGACAAGTGACAGTAATGTGAACCGATCGAATCATGATGCTGAAGCGAAGTGTAAAAGTTTGAGAGATTTCGCTTTGGGGGCCGGGCATTTTACCTAGCTCGCACGCGAGATGCTTGCTGCTGACCTGGCCGGGCACCATCTACCCTTTCCTCTTTAGCCGGAGAAAAAAATTATCCCCTCGATCCACTTAGTTGGAATGGCAGTGGGAACACTTGTTGCGAACTCCGTGGACGATGGCCGATGAATGAATTGACCCCAGTGATTTGCATGCATTTATGGCTGGATCCGCCACTGTGTGCACACAGCCACACATACGTGTGGCCGGATTTGAGAATCGAGTCGAGAGCTTGAGGAACCGAGCTAGGCTGTACGTGACGTACGTATATGCTGGGAAAAACTTGCAAGAAAAGCAAGCGCGCAGCTATATAGCTTTCCTGGGGCTTGTTCTAACACTCCACTTCGTACTGATCACAGATAAAAAAAGCAATTACTAGTAATCGGACGTTCAATCATTGTTCATTTCATCGAGGCGTCTTTTGCAACATTATTTTTCAACGCTTGTAATATTTTTTTCAACACATACAATATTTTTTTCAATGTGTGCAACAGCTGTTTACTGTGTCATATTTCTTCTGTTGTCGAAGGAAAATGTTGCACGCGTTGAAAAAAAATGTTACATACGTACAGAAAAAATGTTGCAACCTGTCAAAATATATCGGACGTTCGAGCTGAAATCATTAAAAAAAAAACAGGGAAAAATATTAAATAGACAAGTAGTACGTGAAAAAAAGTTTACACTGATCGCGCGCGCCCGCAGGGACTATTTCTTCCCACGCGTTCTTTGCCGCGAGCAAAGCAACAACAATACGAGCGTCATGCATTACGACACGCGTATACTTTGAATGGTATTTTACGCATATTTTATTTTTCAATGTAAATTAGTGTGATATTTTCTTTCTATAACAGGAGATCACCTTCTTGATCTCATCGATGCGGCGCAGGAGCAGGTTATTGATGGTGGGCGGTGAGATGGGTAGCCATTCTTTGAGCTCGCCGGTGGATGATGTCAATAGGTTGAGGGAGATGCTCGTGGGGGGAGGCGAGGAGGCGATGGAGCTAGTTGATGGGATGAGGCTATGGTATGACCAGAGCAAGGCGTATGAGCCACGCACACCGCTGATGGTGGCAGCTACATACGAATGACACCTACCTCTTCAATGACTTTACGCCATGGGTAGCAGGTGAAATTAAAGATAATTTTAAGCTCAAATTTGTAAACAAGTTTTTGTAATTTGTATGCTTCGATGAATTGATTTAAACATTTAACCATTGCACATTTAGAGTGAACATTATTATTCAGATAAGATTAAAGTTCTTTGCAAATAAATTTTTTATCTCAAATTGAGTTTTCGTTGCATCGCACGGACACATAGCTAGTCTCTAATAAATATCCAAATTTATTTTATGTTATCTACATGTATGTAATAAATATATATAGTGTTTAGACATGATAATTAAGAGTAGTCTATTTGTTTTGAATGTCTCCTTGGAGAGAAAATACGTTATGAAGGATATATGGCGCAATGCTCCTGCATCATGCACACGCACACCCAAAAACGTACTGCTACCAGTACTCGGAATCGATCCCTCCATCTCTATCGCACGCGGGGATATGTATTAATTGCACGAGGAGCTAGAGCCAGCCAGTTAGTTAATTAAGCTCCACCATTAATTTTTGACCTGATCGATCGATCGAAGAAACGCGCGATATATATTGTATTGATCCCTGTCAGCACGTCGAAGATCATAGCGACTTTTCTGCTTCGAGCTGAGTCCTTCGATTGTGGCATATCATGTCACGACGTACGTCATGGACGGCCGGATCGATTATTGTCAATGTGGACGTATATAATTATATCACATTCAAATTATTAATGTTCCATGTAACTTCCATTGCGTGTCCAGGTAGAGCACGTAAGCTACCAGTGGACCAAGACTACATGTCGGGTCGTCGTCGTCGTCCAAACCACTCGCTGAGTTGCTGCATATGCATTAGTTGTAGAAGGTCTGAAAAAGAAACCCATCGTAAGGGATTGATCGCCGCGCGTAGACTCGAGACTTGAGTACGTTACTTGTGACCACTAGCTTGATCTGAAACTACTACACAAACGCAAGAATGCTATCTGCAGCAATTTGCATGTTTGATCCCCAAGGATCGGGTCAACTACTATGATTAATTTGCTACTCGTTATTTTGGTTCCCAGTGGACCGAGACTACAACTCTCTCTCACTATATAGACAGTACTTTCGTAGCATCAAAAAATTAATACATATATTCCAAATTTACTAAAAGTACACAATTTTTAAAGTTCTTACAAATTTCAAAACACCAAAATAAAAAATAATTCAATAAAATTTGATCTATTAGAAAAGTGGGTCAATCCATCGATCGTTGGCCGATGGGTGGAAAAAAATTTCCGAGAAGGAGGTATGTAAATTTAAATTCACCGATGGAAATCTTGCCAATCTCAACCATTCATTTAAAAATACTTTTGATTTCAATCAAATTAAAATTGGGGAGATTGAGATTTATTAGAAAAGTGGGTCAATCCATCGATCGGTGGCCGATGGGCGTGCGCAGACCTAACGATTAAATCAACGTACACGTCAGCCTGGCTTAATTTCCTAGCGAGTGTGCTGCCGAGATTTTCGTTGATTAGCATGTCGAGGCTCTTTCATGGGCACAACCGCACAACAACTTCTTGGTAGCAACCACACCACATCAATAAATAATATTGTAGACCGAGATGTTGTCCATGGTTTTTCAGCTCGGTCTACAATATTTTCCAAAATAATTCGTTGAAAGAGATATTTCTACAACTCTATCTCTCTGTTTTTCCCCCGTTTCGCTCATTATTTCGACGATTTTAAAAATAGAACGCCGCCGAAAAAAAAACTTCTACGAAAAAACGCCACGCGCGGCGTGTTACGCTGCGAAAAATTTTGTATTCTTTCGGCCGTTTCGCTCATTATTTCGACGATTTAAGCAATAAAACGCCGCCGAAAAGAATTTTTTCACGAAAAACATCACGCGCGGCGTTTTACACCGCGAAAAATTTACTAGTATATATATAACGGGAAAACCTACGCTTCGGCTGAGTCTGAGTCCGTCCGCGCTCGTACGCTCGCGATTGACTTCGGCGCTTCGGCTTGAGCAGTTGCTACGCGCGTGGAGCGAGCGAGCCGATCGAGCGAGCTGCGTTTTGTTTAATTCCTGATGAGCGGCCACTTTTCATCGCACGGTCGCCCGCGCGTTGGACGAGTGGCGCCGTCCAACGCGCGTTGGACCTCCCCGCGCCGATCAATAGGACGTACCACATTATCAGCATCGCCTTAGAGAAAACCAATGCACATGCGTCGTGTCTCACGTCAAGTCGCCTGTGGATTAACGAACGCGCTGATGACGTGGTGACACTGACGGATATTAACACGCATTCATGTGTGGTAAAACTTTTCAGATTAAGAATTAACGTATCAGCTAGGATCGCAAGGAAGCTGCAGCTAGCCTGCAGTGCAGCCTGGGGCATGCAGTAAACGGTAAGCTCCAAACAGGGGTCGTTTTCTTGATCTCTCTCTCTCTCTGGCATACTAGATCCGATCCGTCCCCATCTAGCTATCTGCTACTAGTATATACTGTACGTTACGTACTGTAGTAATAGTAGCAGTTTTGTTGTAGCGTTCGTTGTATGGTTGGTGTGCGTGTACGATCAGATCTCTTCTCACTTCAGAAGCGTAGGACCTGGTAGACCTTGGCCTCCCAGTCACGAACTGTACAGTACACGGCCGGGCCCCAAGTGGTGCATCAATGCGTAGCAGAAGGCCTGGTCTGAAGCTACAGTGTGTGTGAACTGTGAAGTGTGATCCGGCCGGCCATCTCGCTCATATCGGCAGAGCGCAGCGGGCTGGCATCACGGATTTGCAGAATGACGACCTTTCTAGTTACTTTGCCCCTCATAGTCTCGTGTAGTCTTCTTCGACTGTAATTATAAATCTAGCTTTTTTAACGTGTTCCTGTGCTCTCATACCGTGAGAGGTGGCCTCCGCACTCGCTGATCACGATAGGCTGTCTCCCGCACCCGATTGTCATAGCAGGCTGGCTCTCCCACCTCTCACCCCTGGCTACTGCCGGCAGAGTGTGCTCAGGCGCTCGTCCGCCATTGCTTGCTCCCACGCTCCTGGGGCGCAGCAAGACGGCTTTCACAATAGAGGAGTGCATGAAAACGATAGAAAGAGCTAGATTTATAATTTTGTTCGAAGAGAACTAGATTAAAAAAAAGGTAAAAGAGACTTGAAAAGTCAATCGCTTCCGGATTTGCATCAGTGCTCGATCTGGTGGTACTTAGGAAGCAGAGATCTATCGAGTACATATTGACCATGCATATATATTATATACTAGTATGTCACTACTACTAATTGTTTGGTGGTGTGGTTAAGTCCATTGACAGTTTCTGGCCATTGCCTCTGTATATATTTTCCCACAGAGGACGAGACAGAGAGATTGCGCAATTTTCGTTTTTATATTTTCAGAGATCATTCCATATATTTTATTTTTTGATAAAATTTCTCTTTCAGTGGAATTTCATTTAATTACCTGGATTTTTTAGAGGGTACTTGGATTACAAACAGTAAGTAATGTTACCATTGGACGATCGATGGGCTGCAGCCTGCTTATAATGGCCATTTAGCAGCTGGTCTAAATCGACTAGAAACCAAAACGCGTATGAACCGGTCTTCTTAGTGCCACATTTCCCTTGTATACACCGAAACCGAACTGACGAGACTCTAGCCATTTTATTACCTAAACCGGCCAGAAACCCAAACTAAACACCAACATAAATTAGCATTACGGCCCAATAAAAAGGCCACCCAATAACTCCCGGGAAGCACTATATTCCTCCCGGCCCAATAGAATCCTTTAGCACCTGTTTTTAAAAAAGTACTAATAGATTCGTTTAGCAGTTCAGTTTGCCCTATATCTGATTATCTGGGCGACATCTTAGGTGAAAATGTGAATTTGGTGAAAATCACATTTTCACCAAACTTAGAAGTCTCAAAAATTACCATATATAGCGGAGTATATATTCTAGATCTCTGTAAAATTTTAAGATCAAACTTGTTTATGTTTGCCATATACAAAAAAGAAGAAGAAGAGAGAGATACTTTACAATATGTGGCATGAGTGCTTGTGTGTGGAGTGTGTGCGTACGTAGTTCGTCTGTTGTTTCTTTTTCTATATTAAATGCCAAAGCTTCTAGCCAAATTTATAAAAAAAAAAAAAAACATGTGGCATTTGCGAGCGTTTAATATTGCTATCTTGGCGAAACATGCGTGGATAATGCTTCAAAATCCTAATTCTCTGTGTGCTCGGGTGCTATGAGCTAAATTATTTTAGTAAGGGTAATATCATCACAGATGTCTTCATCGCTTTATGGAATAAGCATGACCCAATGAAAAGCGGGGTGAGTATGCAACATACTCGCAAGTTTTAAACTTAATGCAAATAACTAAATGCAAGGCTTAAACAAAGGATGGCATATAGGGTTCATTTTGCATAAAGCTTAAAATTGAAATTTAAATACAAGTAATAATTTCATAAAGCAAAGATTTCACAAAATGTAAATAGCATAATTAATTAAATTGAAGTATAACAATTTTCCGGGTTCCAACTACTGGTTGGCTCTAGCCGCCAAACTAAATCCGGAGCTCTAGCTCATGATTCCCAACCACATTTTCATTTTAAACCAAATCATCATTTTTCCATTTAAAACCAAAACCATAAAATCTACTATGTGAAAGCTGCCCACGCTTGCCCTTGTCCGTAAGCACGGCTACTCAAGTAGTTTTAAGACTCTGCAGAGTGGTACACTTTACCCACACGATATGATCAACCCGTTTTGCCAGGCCAGTAACACACTTCCTTTGGTGTGTCGGCAGGGAGATCATGACAAGGCCTTTCTAATGCATAATACCGCTCACGACTTCACCCGCTAAGGTTCCACATTGGTAGGGCTACCTCACTTGATCCGAAGCCCCTCTTGCGCCTTGCAAGTGTCATCCCGACAAACCCGCATACCCATTTGGCGAAGTCAAATAACGATACATGCAAATTACTTAGCCAGTTCGTACCCATATAGACATGTGGTTGTACTGTATAGCATGGCCCATGGTGTCCACACGACCGGTCCTTAATTGATTAGGGCGGACAATCACATTCCAGAATTTTGTGAATCCCGCACCCGCCATACAACCAATCCGCCCCGGCCTAAATCATTTTTCACTTTTAATTTCAAATTAATACCGGCAACACCAATTGCCATAATTTCCACAATTCATTTTGAATCAAGAATGAAATCATTTCCATAATGGTAAGGTACCGACGTGATTAAGCATGGCTAAGCATTTTCTACCGTTCCCATAATACCAAAATGATTATTATTAACAGTACTAAATTTTCCTAGGGTGTCAATGGTTGTCATAATGAATATCAATGTGGTTATAACAATGTGGCATTTATCTAAGCATTTAAAATGACATTAAAGTACGATACGTAAATTAAATAGCATGCCATAATTTAAAAACAAAATAGCATTTCATAAACTTGGGTTCAATATGGTCAAGGGAGACTTGCCTTCACTCTCTTCCGCTGCTGCTACCTCCGCTGGATGCTCCTCTCGCTCAACCGCTACGCCGTCTACACGCGAAACACGCAAAATGAGGCAAAAATAAATAAAACAGAAATGAATAAAATCCAAAAATTCATAAAAATGGTACCAACAGATAGATCTTGATTTTATATGAATTTAGAAATTTGAATCGTTCGAATCGGAGTTCGAACGGAGGAGAACGGGCCTTCCGAAGTTTCTCGGGAGAGAAAATCGGAAAAATATTAAGAGTGACACGTGTCGACATGCTACTGGTTGAATTCGGAAATTCGGGAGGAATTTACCGGAAAACGGAATAAAATTGTGAGGCTGACAATCGGGACCCACACGTCAGTGACTCACACCCTGGCTCGGCGGCGGTGACGTGGCAACACGCGAGACGCTAGGGCCCATGTGGCACCGACGTGGCACACACGTGGAATCGACGTGGCACCGACGGGGTTTTCGGTTGACTTGGCGTCGACGTGGCATGAGCGTGGCGCTAACATGGCAACACGTGGCAAACACGGGACGATGTAGCGCGACACGTGGCGCGACGTAGCATCCACGTGGCGATGACGTGGCGAACGGATGAGTTTTTGCTGACGTGTCGGTGACGTGGCACTGATGTGGCAGCCACATGGGAAACTAGGGCACAAGTGGCGCACACGCGGCGAACACGTAGATCTAACGCGTACAGTGGCGGTGAGGTGGCGCGGACGCGGCACTAGGCGATGCTGACTCGACGGCCACGCGGGAAGTTAGGGCTTATGTGGCGCCTACGCGGCGGACACGAAGGCGACACATGGGTGACGAGGCGGCTGAGGCTTACCGGAACTTCGTGGCGAAGATCTGGCCGTGGATGAGCGATCGGACGGTGACGTTCAAACGGAGGAGCTCGACGGCGAGGCAACTACGCAACACGCCGAAGTCGGAGAAGACGGCGAGCAAATCCACGGAAGAACGTCGGATCGAACGGAAGAGTTAGCAAATCCGGAAGAGCATGAAGAGACGAACTCAACGGTACCAAAAGGGGCGGCGGAGACTTACCGGAGTAAGAAGAAGAGGCGGCGGAATGGCTCGGACACGGTCCTGCACTCCGGCGAGGTCGTGTGAGCACTACAAGGCGTCCCAGACGATGAGAGAGGAGGGGAAAGAGGCGGCGCGGAGAGGAGAGCACGGCACGGGTACTGGAGCGAGTTTTTATAGTCTAGGGCAACGAGAAAAGGCACGCATGCCAAGGTTGGTCGGGCGCTAGGGCCGCACTTAAGTGGGCGGACTTCGGTCGACGATGTACATATTCTCCATGCGAAACAGGTTGGCGGTATGTCATATACTTAGATATACTTGGAGAAGTATACTTAAGGACCTGAACTTGGTGAAGGATGGAGTTATTCGGAGGATTGGTGAAGTGTGAATATAGACAGCTGGCAAGATCCCTGCGTTCCTGGGCGATGGACAAGAAAGCCCGTCACTAATAAAGGAATGGGGATCCAATGCAGTGCTATTCCAGATTTTTTTTGGGTGTACTATTCAAAAATAAAGTACCAATTTTTAATACTGTAGCAAATGATGAGCGGCACTCTTGGACGATTCAGGCTGCTGTTATCTTGATCGAATGATCGAAACGGCTAAAGGATGCTTATTTGTGATTGCACAGATCTCTTTCCCTAATAAACGACAGGAATTGATACTTTAGACGTTTTGATCCTTAATATTCCTACAAATGATCAAATTGACCATTTGTGGGTGGAGAGGGGGTTTTCATGCTTTTTTTTTTTAGTTGTATAAATATTAAAGCATGAATAAATAGTAGATCGTGATTATTTACCCTTTATTTGTTTTAAGATTTATATAATTTGTATTAGGAGAAAAAACATTGAAACTTTGATACAAAAGGAGTTTTCTTTGTCAGATCGGCGTAGAAATTGTTTGTAGAAAGGACATCCAGGGATTCAATTGCAGGGTTACCTTCTCATCTGGCGATGGATGAGGATGGAGACCATCTTTTTCTTAAAGTGTAAGATGACAAAGCAGAGATGCGTCGCAAACAGAGGAAGTGCGATTGAAGTTCCCGGAATGTGCCTTGCGTGGTATATGTTAATCTCTCTCATGCAGTTACCAGAGAAAATCGGCATCAAAGCCGCGGCGCTGATGTGGCGGCGGTGGACGGGGAGGAATAAAAAGCAAATGTCCCGAAAGCATTTGTTCGGTCGACGAATTACAGTTTCTCGTTACACGATACAAGTACTCCACCTGTTTATACACTTCATTCTAACTTTTAAATTTTATTTCTAAATATAGCCCTTTTGGAGGCTTAGAGCCCGTTTCAATTTATGAAAAAGTCAGTAAACCCTCCAAACAACTCAGCTTTTAAACGGTTTTTGACATAAATTAAAAGCCATATATAACTAATAAAAGCCAAAAGTTGAAAGCTGAGCTGGACATGCTTTTACAACTAATTAATAATAGAAATTAGCTATTTATTAAACTGTCTCTTATAAAAAAAACTACAGCCGCTTTTTAGCTCAAAAAGTCAAAAAAAAGAAAAGAAAAGCTATGGCTCTCCCAAACAGGTCCTAAAGCTAACATTGATGGAGCTTTGAAGCACACAAGATTGATGGTTAGGATTTTGCTACCAGAGACTAGTGGTATTTTTTTAAAAAAAAATAGTATATTTTTAAAATAATGTTACTAAAATAATACGTAAAAAAATTATAAAAAAATACCACTGTCGTCATTTCATTTGGCAACAGAATTTTTATCACCAATTCAATTGATAGCAAATGTCTATTTTTGTTACAGATTGAATTGGCCGACAGATTATTTTGTTACAGATCTAAATTTGGTTGACAAGGTTCAAACCTTTGTGGCCAATTTATTTGGCACATAAGTTTATTTTTTATGATTGTCTCAGGCGTATCACTGACAACATTCTCCTTAGACACCGGGTGCAGGACGAGGCAGAAGGAGGGCAGCTCCGCTCCAGGGTCGCGCGTTGTTCGTGCTGGAACTCGGTACGGTCATCGGCTTGGGCTCCGAAGTCCGAAGGGCTGTTCCTGCATGCCTGTGACGTGAAGGCCAGGCCGCCGGTGCTCCGACACCTGTGGAAGGAGACCTAGCTTCCCCTTGGAGTACTTACGACGTGCCGGGCACTCGGTCTCCTGCGACAGCAGCAGCCTAGCGTATATAGGCAACGACAGGTTCTGCATCTCCAGGCTCATCGGCGTCGAGCACAACCACGACGGCGTGGTGAGGCGCAACGCCCTTGCCCTGATGGCAGTGGACGTGACGCGCTCGACCGGTGGGGAGCTTCACTTTGCCAAGCGCAGGAGGCTGCGCTAAACACCTTATGTCGCCGCACGGGGAAAACGCCTACTTCCTTGACCATATATCTAGTTGAACATGCATCCATCCAATTAGTGTCTAGTGATGCATGGTAGCGTTCACAAAATCGTTTTTTCGATTTTTGCTGGATTTTTTTATTTTTAGCAAGAACCGGTTGAAAATCATTCAAAACCGAAGCAGTTTGAATTAAAAAAATTTAAACTTGACGGTCAAATAACGGTTAAAAAATAAAAATCTAGCAATTTTACCAATTTTCGTTTTCTTTGATTACTGACCGATTTTTTTAGCTTCAATTGTTTGAACGATTTTTCTATTTTTAGCACACCAAAACAAAATTTTTAAAAATAAAATTTATAAAAATGAAAAAAATATATAAATTTATACAAATCCCAAATAATCTACAAAACACCTCAGAGAAATTTGAACAATTTTGAATTCATTTAGTACTTTTGGAAAATAAAAACAACAATTAATAAAGATGAACGGAAATACTGTCAGATTTTTATAAAAATTTATAAGATTTATCATACTCTTAAATTTTAATGGTACTATAAAGAGTTCGCAAGAGTCATGCTCTTAAATTTTAATGGTACTATAAATTTTAATGGTATAAAGAGTTCACAAGAGCTCTTAAATCAGGGCCAAATCTAGGGATGGCAAAATTACCCATGGGTTCGGGTACCCGTGGGTACCCGACCCGATGGGTTTGGGTATGGGTTTGATTTCAGACCCACGAGTTTCAAATTTCGGGTTCGGGTTTGGGTTCGGGTTCGGATTCGGGTTCGGTTCTGCACCCGTGGGTACCCATGGGTACCCGAATTAATTAATATAAATTAAAAATAATGGAAGGTTAATTCAAGATTTTCAAGCATCGTTCGAGATGTAAAATGCGGTAACTTTCATGATTATATACACCATATATTTTTCCTTTAAACATAGAAATTACAAATGAATTGATTGACAATTGATAGTTAAAAATTTCATTGTGAGGTGAATTTAATTTCGGGTTCGGGTACCCATTCGGGTTCGGGTACCCATCGGGTTCGGGTATGGGCGTGAGTATGTACCCGTGAGAGATTTCGGGTTCGAATATGAATTTTAGGTTTCGGGTTCGGATCTGCGGGAGGTGTACCCGCTCATACCCACCCGATTGCCATCCCTAACCAAATCCCCAATGCGCAAACAAAAAACTACAAGTAGCTAAGCATTCAATAAGAATAGGCAACAGGGTGGCATAGGGAGTCGTTGGATGGTCTCGATGGTGAAGGAAATGTCCTGTACTTCACTGGCGGTAAGCACAAGCGGCAGCGGAGACAGGCGCCCATGGCGGTAATGCTTTGGTGGTGGAGAAGATAATTTAACAGACAGGAAACAATAAAGTAAGGGAGTTCTTAGTGAGTGATGGATCGGACCTTGACGTGGGTGGCCTCTGCCACGTAGCCGAGCGCACCAGACGCCATGAAAGCCAACCACCGTGTGAGGGAGGAGGTCGCCGCAGCCGCCATGAAGAGGAGGGAGGCTGCAGGCGAGATCGGCGACCGGATTTGGACGCGGAGAGAGAGCAGCACTGGTCGGGTCTGGATGTGGAGAGAGAGTAGCACCAGGCGAATCTGGAATTCTGGATGTGGAGAGAGAACAACAGCGGGAAGAGGACTGTAGCAATGCCTGCAGGAGGAGGAGGTAGCTGAGGACTCTAGAAGGAGGCGGCGGTCGAGGAGGAGGAGGTGGTGAGGTGAGCCGACGACCAGGGAGGAGGCGGTGGTCGAGGAGGACTGCGACTCTGCGAGTAGTAGGCATGGGGAATCAGGGAATGTCGAATGGTCGAATAGCCAAAATCAAATGGAGATTGAGGACTACTTTTATTGGCTACTACAGTATTTCGGTTTATACGGTAAATCGGGTTTTCAGCTTCCAGAAATCGAACCAAAAACCAGATAGAATCAAAATAAAAACTGAACCAAAAATCGAAAACCGAACAAATCAAAGTATTCGGTTAAATCGGTTCGGTTCGGTTCGATTTTTCGGTTTCGATTTAAAAATGCTCATCCCTAAATATAGTAATACTCTTAGAATTTTTAAAAATACACAAGTCTAATCATCATCTCAAAATTTTTCAAAATCATTAACATTTCCTCTGGACCTCACACAAGATTTTTTTAAAATATTAGACTTCATTGAGTGCCCCTAAAATATCAAAAACAGAACAGTATATAAAAAAGATAATAGCACTATTAGAATCTTCTAAAAATATTACACATATATAATAATTATCTAAAAATTTTAAAGCATCGTTAGCATTGCCACAGAACCTTTCAAAAATTTTAAAACTTTTGATAATTTTTTTAAATTTTTAAAATTTGCATTTGAACACCATTGGTTTACCAAGCGGTTTTAATTACTGAGCCACTTCGATACGCGTGAAAATAGTGATTTTGGATTGAAATTTGTTTATTTTGTGAACCCTGGGATGGTCTGTGTATAACTGTATATAACTTAATCCCTGTAATAATAAACTCCTGAATAAAAACCATGGATTACTCAACAACGGCTTGTGCCTTTTCAATTTAGCAGCACGTCGGTAGCTTACGTTTTATTTTTCTTTTCAGTTGCTGTGACACGCTTGCTAGTTTTTTCTCATCACACCACCGTACACACATAAAATATAAATGTATCTCTTTAGCACACGTGTAGAAATATGGAGATTGTGGGATCCGTGACCTCACAAAATATGCGGACAAATATTTTGAATAGTCAACTACGGTGAGTTTCACTGGGATTGATCTTGCGAAAATAGTATAATTAGATCTATCCTACAAAGTACTTTCAGATCATTATATTTTTCATATTTTTATGGACATATCATTAAAAGGATTTGGTAACATTGTTCAAATATGTAGTGGTGACTAATGTTTCAAAATTCGGCGAAATTTTGGAAATCTCGCTCAAAATTCAGCAAAATTTAAAAATCTCGTCCGAGAATTTGGATTTCAACCGGGAACGGATCCAAAATTCTAGCCAGGTAAAAAATAAAAAATCAAAATACTATAGTAATCTCAAAAATTTTAAGACGATTTACATGAATCTCGAATAATTTGACCATGATTTGGCTTTTGAGGATCGGATTTGGCCTAATAACCCTTAAGAAAGTCATTTTTGATGAAAATTTGTTGAAACATCAAAATTTTGAGACATTTTATAATTTTGGTAGAAAACTTTAAGTTTTTTATAAAATTGTACAAGATTGATTATACTCTAAGAAAAATTATGGTACTATCTCTAGAAGTCTAGAATCATACAAATTTTTTTTAAAAGAATTGAACTTCATTTGTTACTTTTAAAAAATATAAAATAAAATGAACATAATGAGACAGTTACGGTGTTAGAATTTTATAAATTTTCTCTAGTGTAACTATGATCTAAAATTTTCAGGAGAAGAATTTCCTCACAACCCTTCTTTAAAAGTTTCAAAATTTTGAACTTATTTTGATTGCTCGATTAAAAACTGTAATCGATACAAGCATGCATTTTAAAATCTAAAAACTTTGAAGTTGCCCTGTCACAATTTTTGTAAATTCGTTAGGTTTGATTGTTGACGGATACCAGGACGTGGGTATCCCCAGCGGCCCAGGAGAAGCATATGGGCTGTCAACACGCCCGAGCCTCGAACGAGAGGTTCTACTCAGAGGCCCACGGCCTCCGACCAACTCGACCCCAAAGGGCGGTCCGACCAACACAATGAGTCAGACGCCCCCGAACAGTACTTAAAGCAACTGGAAGGTCGACCAACCAGCCCACGCGAAGGCATTCGGCTCCCGACCAAGCCAACCCCGGAAAGCAGTCCGACCAGACGCTACAGGGCGGACGCCCCACAAGCTACGGCAATACCGACTCAGGGATGCCCGACCAACGGGTCGGACAAGCCAGGAGTTTCGAACAAAGCGCAAACCATCTTCACCAAGGAGCAGACGTCAAATCTCAGAAACCAGCCTCCGTGCCGGGTACCTACCAAGCTGACGCAGCGGCTCATCACGACCAAGCCAAGACGGGGCGCCACGCGCCTTCCCAAGGCAATTCGAAGGTCGACGCCCGACGTCAAGACTGACCTTACGCAGAGAGGAGGCGGTGCGCGTTCCGGAGGAACGGGCCGAGCCGTCGCTCCCCGCCTCCACCAACCCGACGCAAGACATGCAACTACCCGTCAGAGGTCAAGTCCAGCAACCTGACACCGAGGCGAAAGACCAGACTCCTAGGCTTAGGGAGCCCCATCCATTTTTTCCTTTATACACTCCTGTGTAACCTCCGTGTAACCTGTCTCCCCAGGCTATATAAGGGGAGGCTTGGCCCTTCGGAGAGGGCACGGCGTAGAACATCGAGTACAGCACCCCCGAGTCACACTAATAGCCACTCAGGCAACCCCTGTGCGTGAGGCGCCCCAAGCCCGAGCTCAGCCCTCACTTGTAACACGGCGGGTTCGCCGGAATCAGTAATATCCGACCACCTCACGAACTGGAGTAGGGACATTCAGCCCGAACCAGTATAGATCTTGGACCCCTCTCTTTCTCTCTTTGGGTCTAACCATTCAGGGAGCGAGGACGCGCGGCCCCTTAAGACTTACAAATTTACTTGCCGGTTCACGAAACGCCGACAGTTGGCGCGCCAGGTAGGGGCTGCGCGCGTCACCAGCATCTTCGGATCCCCATTTTGTTTCCTTGATGGCTTTCTCCACCGACGACAGCGCTCTTGCGCCCGGGAGCCGAATCCGCTTCGGTTCCTTCGACTTCGTCGTCACCATGGCAGGAGAGCTCGACGTTGTCTCGCCACATGAATCGAGCCCCGCATTGGACGCTGGATTTCGCCACCCACGCCCTCGACAACCTTCGACTCGAGGCCCCTGCGCAGCCCTCGAAGTCGGAGCCCGCCGCAGGCTCGCGATTCGTGGCAATGACTGGCTACGCGCCGGCCTCTTTCCATGAAATATTGGAGAGTCCCCGCGTGACGACCGGCCCGACACGGAGCAAGCCGAGGGACCGACTCCGAAGTGCAACGTGGCCGACGTAGCCAACCAGTCGACCGCTACTTTCGAGTTAAGAAGCCCGGGCGGCAAAGCCGGGAGGCGAGGCGCCAAGACGACCACTGGGTCTCCCCACGTCTGCCACGACGAGCTTCACCAGCAACGAGAGCTGGAGTTGCGCGCGGCCAGACTTGGCAAGGCAAGGGTCGACCTATCGGGGCCAAGCCAACTTGCGCCACCAGGCGCCCGTGGGCGGCGCAGCGTCTTGACGCGCCAGTCTACAAAGAACAATCGCGAAGAGCTGGTTGTTGCCCCGTGTTTCCCCCTTCCTAGCCAAAACTTCGCCGCGGCTGCAATGTTGCTCACGGCGTCCCTGAGCCGAGCGAGCCCGAGGCAAGGGCTACCTACCAAGACCTCCAGAGTGATAGAGCATGCCGCCGTACAATATGTACCACCTGGCGCGCCACCACTCGAGGTCCCATTCGGGCCGCCAAAGCCAGCCTCACCGCGAGCCGGTGAAAATCGCGACTACGCTTGAGCGGCCTCAAGCCTCCTACACTCGTGGCAGCAGCGTCTCGGGAAACGCCACGACTCATGTGACACCCTCGGCGCCGCGAAGAGGCCCGGCCATTGGGCCCGTTCGCAGTCGCGGACGGCGGTCGGCGTCGCGATCGCGCCCGAGCTGAAGGCCCGGACCTCGGCGTTCTCCCGGAAATCCGTTGCGGATTTCCCGCCCGTTCGGGCACTCATAATATAGCTAAATACACGGGCCACGAACCCGTGTTTGGCTCGAAGATTCCGGCTCGCTTTGTCGGCGGCGGGATCTGATGATCTTTTCATCATTCGATACCTCTCCATTTATCTGGCGGACTCGCCCGAGCTCGCTCGAGTACCGCCACCGGGCTGTTAGGAGCTGGGCGATTTGAAGAACGCCGTCGGAAATTTCGAGGCACTTACAAGCTACAGGAACTCTGGGACCTCAAAAGCTGCAGGCAGCAGCCGGGAGAAACGCTCCGGGACTACATCCGACGTTTCTCCCAACAGTGCAATGAACTCCCCGACATCAGCGACGCCGACGTCGTGGGGGCGTTCATCTACGGCACGACGTGCAGAGCCTTGGTCCACAAGCTGGGCTGCCTCAAGCCCAGGACCACCAAGGACCTGCTCGACATTGCCACCAACCACGCCTCCGGCGAGGAGGCCGTGGGGGCCATCTTCGACAAAGGGAAGGCCAAACGAGAATCCGGTCCCGAGCCCGCCGCCCCTTCCGACCACTCCGACAAACGGAGGCGGAAGGGAAAGCAGGCCCGCGAGGACCACGTATAGATCTTGGACCCCTCTCTTTCTCTCTTTGGGTCTAACCATTCAGGGAGCGGGGACACGCGGCCCCTTAAGACTTACAAATTTACTTGCCGGTTCACGAAACGCCGACAATTGTCATGTAAAAATTTTATGGAAATATTAGGGATGCTTCAATACTATCTATAAAAAATTTCAAATTTTTTGCGTGCTCACAACAATGCCAAAAAAACTTGCAAAAAAGTGTTGTTGCTATGACTCGAACCCAGGATCTGATGTTTGCAAACCTTGCACTTTATCAACTAGGCAAGAGTTGCTAGTGAGTATTAGCATTGAGTAGTTCATAGATTTATATATGTCAGTCATACTGATTTTTAATGGAGACTCAATCATTCACTCCTCATACTGTTCATTCAGTTTCTTCTGCACAGTGAACCAACTCCACCCAACCTCTCCCTGTCGCCCTCACTGTCTCCGTCCAAAATCCGGCCATATCTGACAACGTTTAGTCTAAAGAAAGGAAATCTCGGCAGATTCTAGTGAGATTTTGGCCCTCTGACCTAGATTGGCTAACGATACGGGTAACGAAATCTCAGTTTTTGCAGAGAAATCTTGGTAGTTTGCAATAAAATCTCGGTATTTTGGGGTAGATTACTAACTATATATGGCAAATTTGGTTGGTTCTAGGCCGAATGTGACTGGATTTTGTGTATCATTGCATCCTGGCAGTGTTATTTGCATAGACAACACTCCAAGCGTGCAATGTAAATTATTTGTTGTAGATATGTCTCACGATTTATACTAGACATTCAATCTTTTTTGTAAATGGCATGAATGATTTGATAAACCATGCATATATATTGAAGATTGCTTTGGTTCATTACTATATGCTGTTTACATGCACAATAACTAGCTAGTATGCTCTTATCATATTTAGCATATACGATAACTAGTTAGTAGCAGTGCATAACTTTAGCAATTCATAACTGGGATGTCTAGTAGCAGTGCATAGCTTAGTGGCATGCATGAACTTTGCATTTAGTTATCACATATTATATTTTTATTATTGATGACCATAAGAGCTTCGAAAGAAAAGGCCTACCTCAAGAGCCAAAGTTTGACCCCAGGATCAAAGCCTGGGAGTGGTGCAGCGAAGCTCTTGGTCTAATCCACTATCAGCAAAATATTCAGCTGGTCCCGACATGAGAAAGCCTTGCCTCCATCAATTTTGACCTTGAATGAAGTGGTGCCCTGTAACAACCCCGTATTGACATTGCATTCAAATAGGGGGCGAGGTAGAAGTTAGGGAAGGCATGATCCAAATGGTTCCATGCTAATACAATTCCAGAAGGAAGGCTGAGTGTCTGTATTTCACAGGTACGAAATAATCGTAGGACTGTAAGTTACAATTCTTGTGATATTGTACTAACCTCTTATTCCCGGATAGATAGGTGCACTCAAGATGGTGCAAGAGCTAGACCCAAGGGTTCATGGGCCACGGGACCACAAGATCAACGGAAAGTATCTCGACGAGAATAAGCAAGAGATTGTTTAGTACCTTCGGAAGTTCAGGGACAAGGAGACCACTAAATAGTAGCTCGGCGACAGACTCTAGAGGCGACGATAAGATAGACGCTGTCTGCTACTCCCTCCGGCCCCATTCACATTGACAATCGTCGGGAGGATCATAACAGGGGGAAGCACCACAAGGAAGGGCTTACAGAGGCAGACCCATAGTACAGGGAAGAGCCCGACGAGTGGTGGGGGTGGGCAACAGGTAGGACAACCCTAGGATGACGTAGGCTTATAGTCTAGCAGCCAGTCTTCGAGCCATTCGGGTTTTCTGAATGAGCATCCTAAGTACCCAGTGATAGGGTACGGTTCGATGCCCTATGGATGGGATCAGAGTGGGTACAGTCACAAACAGAGTTATGACCGATTAAATATGTCTTGACCTTTGAGTACACTGATCTGTACGCACGAGACACATCTGTCAGGTAACTTTACCAGTCAGAGAATCATGTCAACTGGATGGCTCATTGTGAACATTGAATGTCTACCTGGCTACCGTGGGATATGAGCTGGGAAGAGTACAATCAACAGCACCAGAGGAGGTATCGCGAGATCATTATTGATAATGAGGAGGTGAAAATTGCACCACACGTGTACTACTACTCGTAGGTATGTAAACGCATTGTTGTCTATATTTTGCATGATCCTACTCCTTTAATTATGTATGTTTTTGAAATATATGTTCATATTGCATACTCATTCTTTAATTATGCCTCTTGCAAGTGGTTCAGATTGAGTATTACATTCTCGTACCTTTTATGCTTTCACAGGTAGTTCTCACATTTATTAACTACCATTGCATGATTATATATGTGGTGAATATGCTCCTATATGGTCATATTTGTGGTGTATATATGATGAATTGTAATATGTATCAATTTTATTTCATACTTATCATTTTTTATGCCAATATATATTGATTGATTCCGATTGTAACCTTAAAAATCCGAATATCAGTCAAAATATTGCCAAAATTTTTAACTTTACAGTACCCTTCTAAGAATTTTATAAATTCATTGGAGTGTGATCATGATCCAAAATTTTGATGAGAGCTCAAGCATTGCCTTAGAACCCTTTTGTAAAAGTTTTAAAAATTTTAAATCTTTTTTGTTTGCTCAAGCAAATCTAGGTATTGATCATCAGACTTTTATCACGACAGTAGCAATTTCAAATTTTTTATAAAATTTTTCAGGATTGATAATCATCTAAAATTTTATGGAAATATTAATGATGTATTAGAACCATCCAAATAAAATTTCAAAATTTTCTAATTTGGTATGAAGCATTTTTCATTCGGATGAAGTTTCTTCGGTAAGGGTTTTAGTAGGACATCAAGACAAATCCAAATTTTTAAAAATTTATCAAGCTTGATCATCATCTAAAAATTTTATAAAAAATATTAGTGATACATCAGCACTATGAAAAAAAACTAAAAAATTTCTTACGTGATTTATTCTATTTTTCATTCGGCTTAATTTTTGTTGGACAGTATTTTATAAGGACGGTAGCACTTTTCAAATTTTTAAAAATTTATTAAGCCTAATAATCATCTAAAATTTTTATGAGAATATTAGTATTATGTTAGGACCATCCACAAAAAATTTTAAAATTTTTCAACATGTTTTAGACTATTTTTCGCTATATTCAATTTCACCGAATTCTCGACTTTTCTCGCCAAAATCTCGGCATTTCTCGCAAAAATCTCAAAAATCTCAGTGCAAAAAAACCAGATTTAAATTTTATTTTTGTATTTTATTCAGAATTTATCCAAAATTATAAGATCTCATCAAAATTTTGTCTTTCAGGCCCTTCTAAGATGTCACCTGATGAGATTTCAAACCTTGATAGTGACTGTGTCGCTATGCGAAAGGACGAGTAGAAGGGAATATAGGTAGTATGTCCTAACGAGATTTCAAACCTTGATAGTGACGGTGTCGTTATGTGAAAGGACGAGTAGAAGGGAATATGGGTAGTATGTCCTAACGGTCAATGGCTTGCTTAAGAATCGGCTAGGCTAGGGGTGAAAACGGTCGGAAAACACTAAAACCATTTTTGTTTTCATATTTTTTCTCGGAAACGATATCGGAATCGATAACTACGGAAAGAAAACGGCATCGATAATTCAAAATATCGAAACGAAAATTCGATACAAAATATATATCGTAACGATCGAATCCGAAAAAAGAGACCAGAACGTCGTAGGACATGTACCACCAATTGACTTCAAAAATTCACACAAATAGTACATCCACATAGAAATTAGTAATTAATAAATATTCACAAATTTACGATGAACACACATCAAATTTTAGACTTGAATTTTGACATAAATTAAAAGCCATATATAACTAATAAAAGCTAAAAGTTGAAAGATGAGCTGGACATGCTTTTACAACTTATTACTAATAGAAATTAGCTATTTATTAAGCGGTCTCTTATAAAAAAAAACTACAGCCGCTTTCTAGCTCAAAAAGTCCAAAAAAAAAAAAACTATGGCTCTCCCAAACAGATCCTAAAGCTAACATTGATGGAGCTTTGAAGCACACAAGATTGATGGTTAGGATTTTGCTACCAGAGACTAGTGGTATTTTTTTTAAAAAATAGTATATTTTTAAAATAATGTTACTAAAATAATACGTAAAAAAATTATAAAAAAATACCACTGTCGTCATTTCATTTGGCAACAGAATTTTTGTCACCAATTCAATTGATAGCAAATGCCTATTTTTGTTACAGATTGAATTGACCGACAGATTATTTTGTTACAGATCTATTTGGTTGACAAGGTTCAAACCTTTGTGGCCAATTTATTTGGCACATAAGTTTATTTTTTATGATTGTCTCCGGCGTATCACTGACAACATTTTCCTTAGACACCGGGTGCAGGACGAGGCAGAAGGAGGGCAGCTCCGCTCCAGGGTCGCGCGTTGTTCGTGCTGGAACTCGGTACGGTCATCGGCTTGGGCTCCGAAGGGCTGTTCCTGCATGCCTGTGACGTGAAGGCCAGGCCGCCGGTGCTCCGACACCTGTGGAAGGAGACCTAGCTTCCCCTTGGAGTACTTACGACGTGCCGGGCACTCGGTCTCCTGCGACAGCAGCAGCCTAGCGTATATAGGCAACGACAGGTTCTGCATCTCCAGGCTCATCGGCGTCGAGCACAACCACGACGGCGTGGTGAGGCGCAACGCCCTTGCCCTGATGGCAGTGGACGTGACGCGCTCGACCGGTGGGGAGCTTCACTTTGCCAAGCGCAGGAGGCTGCGCTAAACACCTTATGTCGCCGCACGGGGAAAACGCCTACTTCCTTGACCATATATCTAGTTGAACATGCATCCATCCAATTAGTGTCTAGTGATGCATGGTAGCGTTCACAAAATCGTTTTTCGATTTTTGCTGGATTTTATTTTTAGCAAGAACGGTTGAAAATCATTCAAAACCGAAGCGGTTTGAATTAAAAAATTTAAACTTGACGGTCAAACAACGGTTAAAAATAAAAATCTAGCAATTTTACCAATTTTCGTTTTCTTTGATTATTGATCGATTTTTTAGCTTCAATTGTTTGAACGATTTTTCTATTTTAGCACACCAAAACAAAATTTTTAAAAATAAAAATCCCAAATAATCTACAAAACACCTCAGAGAAATTTGAACAATTTTTGAATACATTTAGTACTTTTGAAAAATAAAAAACAATAATTAATAAAGAGGAACGGAAATACTGTCAGATTTTTATAAAAATTTATAAGATTTATCATGCTCTTAAATTTTAATGGTACTATAAAGAGTTCACAAGAGCTCTTAAATCAGGGCCAAATCCCCAATGCGCAAAGAAAAAACTACAAGTAGCTAAGCATTCAATAAGAATAGGCAACGAGGGTGGCATAGGGAGTCATTGGATGGTCTCGATGGTGAAGGAAATGTCCTGTACTTCACTGGCACAAGCACAAGCGGCAGCGGAGACAAGCGCCCATGGTGGCAATGCTTTGGTGGTGGAGAAGATAATTTAACAGAGAGGAAACAATAAAGTAAGGGAGTTCTCAATGAGTGATGGATCCGATCTTGACGTGGGTGGCCTCTGCCATGAAGCCGAGTGCCGCTGAGAGGACGTCGTGAAAGCCAACCATCGCGTGAGGGAGAAGCCGCCGTAGCCGCCATGAAGGAGGAGGGAGGTGCAGGCGAGATCGGCGACAGATTTGGGCCAGAGAGAGCGACACTAGCCAAGATGCGGGCGTCGAGAGAAAGCGGCAAAATTTGGATCTGGATGCGGAGAGAGAACAATGGGAAGAGGACTTTCGCAACACCTGCAGGAGGAGGAGGAGGTGGCTGAGGACTCTAGAAGGAGACAACAGTCGAGGAGGAGGAGGCAGGCGGTGAGGTGGGCCGACGACCAGGGAGGAGGCAATGGTCGATGAGGACTGTGACTCTACGAGGAGGAGTCAAGGAGGACTGTGACTCTTCGAGTAGGAGGCGTGGGGAATCAGGGAATGTCGAATGGTCGAATAGTCGAAATCAAATGGAGATTGAGGACTACTTTTATTGGCTACTGCGGTATTTCGATTTATACGGTAAATCGGTTTCTAGCTTCTAGAAACCGAACCAAATACCAGATAGAATTAAAATAAAAACCGAACCAAAAATCAAAAACCGTATTTGGTTAAATCGGTTCGATTCGATTTTTCGGTTTCGATTTAAAAATGCTCATCCCTAAACATAGTAGTACTCTTAGAATTTTTAAAAATACACAAGTTAATCATCATCTCAAAATTTTACAAAATCATTAACATTTCTTCTGGACCTCACACAAATTTTTTAAAAAAATATTAGACTTCATTGAGTGCCCTAAAATATATAAAACAGAACAGTATATAAGAAGATAGTAGCACTGTTAGAATCTTTTAAAAATAATACAGATATAATAATCATCTAAAAATTTTAAAGCATCATTAGCATTGCCACATAACCTTTCAAAATTTTTAAAACTTTTGATAAACTTTTTGATTTTTTTTAATTTATATTTGAACTCTATCGGTGTACCAAGCGATTCTAATTACTGAGCCACCTCGATACACGAGAAAATTGTGATTTTCGATCGAAAATCATTTTATTTTGTGAACCCTGGGATGGTGCGTGTATAACTGTATATAACTTAATCTCTGAAATAATAAACTCCTGAATAAAAACCTTGGATTACTCAATAACGGCTTGTGCCTTTTCAATTTAGCAGCACGTCGGTAGCTTATGTTTTATTTTTCTTTTCAGTTGCTGTGAGACGCTTGCTAGTTTTTTCTCATCACAGCACCGTACACACACATAAAATATAAATGAATCTCTTTAGCACACGTGCAGAAATATGGAGATCGTGGGATCCGTAACCTCACAAAATATGCTGACAATATTTTGAATAGTCAACTACGGCGAGCGTCACTGGGATTGATCGTGCGAAAATAGTAGTTTCAGATCATTATATTTTTCATATTTTTATGGACATATCATTAAAAGGATTTGGTAACATTGTTCAAATATATGTAGTGGCGACTAAGGTTTCAAAATTCAGCGAAATTTCAGAAATCTCGCTCAAAATTCAGCGAAATTCAAAAATCTCACCCGAGAATTTGGATTTCAATCGGGAACGATCCAAAATTCTAGCCAGGTAAAAAAATAAAAAAATTCTGGGTCATGATCCAAAATTTTGATGAGAGCTCAAGCATTACCTTAGAACCCTTCAAAAAATTTAAATCTTTTTTTGTTTGCTCAAGCAAATTTAAGTATTGATCATTAGACTTTTATCACGACAGTAGCAATTTCAATTTTTTTTTAAAACTTTCTCAGGATCGATAATCATCTAAAATTTTATGAAAATATTAATGATGCATTAGAACCATCCAAATAAAAATTTTAAATTTTCTAACTTGGTTTGAGGCATTTTTCGTTCAGATGAAGTTTACTAGTAAGGCTTTTAGTAGGATATCAGCACTGTCCAAATTTTTAAAATTTTATCAAGCTTGATTATCATCTGAAAATGTTAAATATTAGTGATACGTCAGCACTATGCTAAAAAAAATAAAAAAATTTCTAACATGGCTTATTCTATTTTTCATTTGGTTTAATTTTGTCGGCCAACGTTTTATCAAAATGGTAGCACTTTTGAAATTTTTAAAAATTTCTTAGGCTTAATAATCATCTAAAAGTTTTATGAGAATATTATTGTTATGTCAGGGCCATCCACAAAAAAAATTCAAAATTTTTCAACATGTTTTAGACTATTTTTCGCTATATTCAATTTCACTGAATTCTCGACTTTTCTTGCCAAAATCTTGGCATTTCTCGTAGAAATCTCAGAAATCTCGGTGCGAAAAAACTATGTTTAAATTTTTATTTTTGTATTTCATCCAAAATTTATCTAAAATTACGAGATCTCATCAAAATTTCATCTTTCAGTCCCCTCTAAGATGTCACCTGACGAGATTTCAAACCTTGATGGCGACTGTGTCGCTATGCGAAAAGACGAGTAGAAGGGAATATATGGGCTGATTGGTTATCGTTTCGCACGAGCCTGACTGCGGGAGTCTGCATCGCTCCATCCTGGCTTTGGAGAAATGGTCATAGAGCTCGTTTCCCACGAGTCTAGCTGCGAGTGTTTTGTGTATCATGCTGGTCTAGCTCCGCACCGCGCGCAAGCAACCAAACAGCCATCTTGCATGTGTGAGTGTAAGCTCACGTGATACAATAAGCAACTAAACACTGATTCCCTAACTCCCGCGTGTCTGGTCGCGTCGAACCAGGCAACTAAACAGTCCCATAGGTAGTATGTCCAAACGGTCAATGGCTTGCTTAAGAATTGGCTAGGCTAAATGGAAAAAAAGTGAGATACCGAAATGTGAAATAACTGGATGGTCCATCAACATTAGGACGACCCAGACCCCCAACAACTCTCATTGTTACCCGGTGAATTCTAAGAATTACGGTCTAGAGGTGGGCACTTGGGCCGGACTTCTTTGGCCAGCCCGAGATACGATGGGCACGGCCCAGTCTAAAATTCGGTCTGATACAAAATGGGTTATGGCGTGTCGGCATGACACTATAGCACAGGTCATGCCAAACCCGAGAACTAAGCATGATGGGCGGTACGGTTCGGTACGACATTGTAGCGTTGGCCGTGCCGAGCCCAATGACTTAGAGCATGAAGAAAAAACCCAGCATAAAAGTCACCGACCTATAGGCATCACCCCTGTCGCCAACACCTGAGAGAAACAGGCAGGGGAGAGAGAACTAAGAAAGATTGAAAGGCGGTATAAGAAACTGCTCTCTCTTACCTGTCTCTCTCAGTTCTCTCTCTCAATCTCTCCCTCTCTCGTCCGTCTCTTTCGTTCTCTCTCACTTGTCTCCCTCACTCTTTCTCTCACCCATTGCCTCCCTCTCGTCCATGTTCAACATATCTCCTTTGCTTTTTGTAACTGTTCAAAAATAAATAAATTTTAGTTCTTTTTTTAATATTTGTGTACACTGCCTCAACTCCATACGCCTTCAGCTCTTTTCCTTTTATCGTAATAGTGCAAATGGGTTAAGTCTAGACCGATACAGAACAAGTAGACATGAAGCGCAAAAACAGCGGGCATGAAGGGCCGTCGCTGACCCGTGCTGATTCAAATCTGAGTATGATAGGTAAAATCTTAGGCCAGGTCCGACATGGCACAACACCCATCTCTATTACGGCCAATAAACTGCACATTCCATTAGGAATTACCCTTCCTCAAAAATAAAAAATTATTCATCCGTCTAAGTTTACAAGATTTATTTTTTAATTGTTTTATTCACAAATATAGAATGTATTTTCTATTTCAATGTAAAATTAGGATGATGTTTTCTCTATATCCCTAATTAATACTTATCTTTACTTTATATCCTCGGTATGTATACATTGAGTACACAGCATAATGATATTAACTAGAAGTAATTTAATTATTTTTTGTGTCTTATTAGTCTATTAGTCTATGTGCTAAAAATAAATACGGCCTGTAACCTTTGACGGAGCTAGTTGGCATTAGCCTTCGGAAGCATCCAGAAGAAAACAGATCCATTGGCAATTGCCATCGTCGTGGGAAAGGAAAGCGGATAAGGGAGGCGCGCCCCTCCTCGTCGAAGGCAACCGAACCGAGCAGAAGCCTCTTCTTGTAGAAGCTTCCGCGCCTCCCAGTCTTCACCAGCCTCCTCTCCAATGGCCCCATCCCTCCTCGCCGCTGCCTCGCCCTTCCTACTCCACGGAGCCGCCGGCAGCAGCCGCAGACCGCTTGCCGCCTCTCCCGGTCGCCGCGCCGCCTCCGTTCTCCGCGTTGCCGCCCTCAAGTACGACCCCTCCAAGGTGACTGCGCCACCGAGATAGATGCCTCTATTTCTAGTTCCAGAGTGTTTTGGTTAGGGTTCTGAGGTCTGACGCTCTGTTGCTTGCGTTGGTTTTCGTCAGGTGGCGCCGCAATCCGACCGGGTGCTCGTCCGTCTCGAGCAGATCCCTGAGGTCTCTACCACTCCACTGCGAGCCAATGTCCTTTTGGTTTGCCAAATGTTTAGATTGGTTGTTTGCCGGTTGGCTGTGTTTAGTTCCCACTCTGAATGCTTCTAGTTGAATGAATCCTTTTAATAATATAGACTTAGCGTTAACTCTGGTGTGGCTTGTGAGCATTTGGTTATTCTAGTTTGTAAGTGAACACTGTACACTGATGTACTAATGGCTCAGAAATTTAGGGAGGTTTTGATTAGGGGATGTTTAATAAATTCAGACTTCAATTATCTCCTTTTTTCGCATTGGTAGCTAAATATTTAACAAAGTTGTAATTTTTTCCCCTGTTTCTAAACTGTTTCAATTCAGTTAATCTGGAACTTTTATATGCATGAAATTACATGGTAAGGTGTCTTATAAACATTCATAACTTGGATGCGCTGAAGAGTACAACTTAAACCCTAAGCACAATAGTTATTTGGCTTACAAAGCACCACTGGTGAGTGGGGATTTGAAATGTGTGCAGAAAAATGCTCAAGGTATTTAATTCTGCATGTGGTAAAATTGATGGACAGACATGGTACGACAGTCAGACTGTATTCCCTTGGATATGATCCTTGTAGATTATATCTATATGTAGATGCCATGTGTGTTGCTGTATTTTATTTTCACTAAGCTTTTGATCCGTTTAGTGCTGTGCCAAGAGATTATAGGGCAGAGTACAATACTGCGAACTTCTTATTCAACTGTTAGGACTCCAACAAAATTTTGCAGTGCCTATCCTTGAGTGTGGATAGTTTGGCATTCTGTGGATTGGCTAGGATGGCATCTCCACTTTTTCAGAGGATAGCAATGATTCGATAGACTTGTTTTTATAGAAGTAACTGCTGCAAAATTTGCTTTCCTGTGGCTGTATCACTGTATATTCCCGGGAAATCTTGTAGTTGCTACTTGGTATTCTGATGTTACTGCTAAAATTATTTGGAGCAGATTATCTTTTCATCTAGCTGATTGTTCCAAGAAAACTGTTTGATACCTGCAGAAATCTGTTGGAGGAGTCCTGCTACCGAAATCTGCTGTTAAGTTCGAGAGATATTTGATGGGTGAGGTAAGATCATAAGGCACTATAAGCTGCTCCTGTAGTATTTAACTTCATCAGGATATAGTCCCACTATGTTGCACTGTTCATACCAGATTTTATCGGTTGGTGCTGATGTCAGTGAAGTCGAAGCTGGAAAGAAGGTAAGCAAAATATTTCTTCTTTTTCTCATGGAAGTATGGAACTCTTCTTGATGCCTGTCCGAGCTCTAAATGTGTACCAACAAAGAAGCATCTTATGCTTGCATGTGAATTGAGTTTATACTTTAGGAGTACTATTTCTCCTTTTAAATAACAGTACCATTCTATGCTTGCACGTTGCCCCTTGCACAGTAAACGGATGGATGATAATTTTCAGTTTGAGGGTGTGCTTACTTTGACCTGTACTTACCAACACAAGTTGTGGTTGTGGCACACTTCGTCCGTAAGAAAATGCAATCTGCTGTTTAGATACTGCCCCTTTAGTGAGCTACTTTTCACTCCTTTTAGTGCCGGCCATTGTTGTGGCTCGCATAACCAGGTAGAAACTTAAACAGTGGCTCAATGTCTGAAAAAATACATTTGTGCTAACCTGCAAACTGCAACCACCCAGCAACGATGCATTATCGATGTTTTGACACCTTATAATGGAGCAAATAGTTGCCCATTACCGAATTTCCTTGTATGCTTAAGACTAGGTGGAAATAACCTAATTGATTAGCAAGATATCCTTGAAGCTTGTGTAACAACATGGGCTCCTGTGCAAGCTATTAGCTTTTCTTTTCTTTTTGGCTTAGTGGTGTTATATAGGATATCGCTATACCTATAAGTAGCATATTCAAGTTTTTGCTGTGTTATAGGGCAAGATGTACTGAGCCTTCTTGGAAAGAAACCGGCATGTATGACCTGTTAACCGCCCCAAAGAATGCTGCATTGAATTTCAAATGTCTGTTTAACTTTATTAAAGTTGAGCAGTGCCTTTGTTTTTTTTTTTTTTTGAGCAAATTCATGTTAAGGGAACTAACTCCAATCTTAGAGAAATACTGTAGTACTTGTTGTTTGCTACTGCAATCTGCTTAGATGATACGAACATGATATGCTACATAAATATGAAACAACGTCTGCTTCATTACTTTTCTGCCCTTTATTTTACTATCTATTTTGCCCTCCTGCAGTCTTGCTACAATGCTTTCTGCACGCACACTTGCCAAAAACTTATTATTACCTGCTACCAGCTTCTCCAGTTGACATAGTCGTCCCATCTGTGTTCTTTTATCCAAGTAAGATGTCTAGCATCCAGGATTTTCTAACCAAGTGCTGTGTGTGATTGTTGCAGGTTCTCTTCTCAGACATAAATGCTTACGAGGTACAGAATCTCTTCTAACTGAAAGTATTTTGTGGCCTTATTCTGAGGACAAAACCTTTTGATTCCAGTTAAGTGACTGCTCATTGTGTGGATGCATACCTGCAGGTTGACCTGGGTACAGACGAAAAGCACTGCTTCTGCCGGGAGTCGGATCTGTTAGCCGTCGTCGAATGAATTTTTCTTTGTATTTTCCTTGTTCACCTATCATCCAATGCCTTTCCAATCCCACGGGCCAGAGCTAGTCCCAAATTTGTTGTCTTTCATTTGATGTTCATGAATTCAACAATTTGACGAGTCTTAGTGACCAGTGAATTTTGGCTGCCATAAACTGCCATTACTTTAAGGCAACATATCGGTGCAACCCCCTCCGTGAAAACACGGTGCAATTGAACTAAAAAGTTTCAAAAATTCTGAAAAAATCATGGATGTACATCTCAACTTACACCTACATATAAATTTCATGATCAAATTCATCCTATACTAGCGGCTACAAAAAAACAAGCAGCAAAATGAATAGTGATGAACAGTAAAATCACTGTTCATGCTAAATTTGTCTTTTTGTGACTGCTAGTATAAGATGAATTTGATCATGAAATTTTATATGTAAATGAGATGTACATCCATGATTTTTTTCAAATTTTTGAAACTTTTTAGTTCAATTGGTTTCACCGGAAAATGATTACCTGAGATATTTTTCCTTACTTTAATCTTCATCTTAAACCGCAGTTACACTGTGGTCTCTTAAGGATGTGTGTGGTTACTTGTACCAAGTGGGTATACTTAAGGATGAGATGGTTTAAGAAAAAAAAATATGTATGTGTTTGGTTGTTTGAACGGGATTATCCTGTTCTGGATGATAGGATATAAATTTGAGGAATATTCTCTATAGATGTTGAACTATTTCATTCACTAAAATAATAGAATCAAATGGTATAGGACCATTCTAGCTCATTCAACGTTATCCCGCTAACCAAATACACCATAAATTGTTAAGATGGGGAAATAAAATAAATCATGTGGACCAACTTGAAGAAGATAGAAATGTGGTTTAAAAATGGCGACAGAATAACAACTTAAGAGTTTACGTTGCTCACCCGGAGTTTGGGCTAGCTGTTTGACCATTCCTGAAGCAACTTCTTCTGTATTTGTACCAGGGAATGTTGCAGTTCGATTTTTCTTTGCGCCTTATATGGTCCTCAGATTGCATTTTATACTGCAGCTTGGATTCTTTTGAAGAGCGTATACAGTATTCAAACGTATCTACTGCACAGAAACAGAGAATGTAATACCGCTGAATTAGGACACCGACTGCGCGAGGGGGGAGCTTGGGCCGGAGCGTGCGCTGCGCGGGCGGCGGCTGCTTCAAGGCTCGGACAAGGCGCGCGGGATAAGAAAATGGCCTGAGCAGCTGAGCTTCCGTGAGATTGAAGATTCTTACGGCTCACCAAGGTTGCATCTGGGTACGTGGGGGAGCACAAGCCTCTCTTATCTGGGTATCGGGATGCACTGATCTACTGCTTTCTGTATGGCAGCACTGGCTTCTTATTATTAGTTCTAGGCTCTTGAAGATGCGCATTGACTAATTTTGCTTACCGGCCTCGAATTTTCCGCCATCGGATCATGGGATTGGTATCCTCTACCATTACACATGACAGTACAGCTAGTAGAGGTGAACGGTACCGTGAACCATGCATGGTTTTCTGATCAATCGGCATCGTGTTTCTCTTTGATAAGCTTAGTGCCCTTAGATTATAGAGTAACTTGGCAATTGACATTCTTGCCGTTTTTTGAGAGGTAATTAGATCGGTCCGTATTGTTCTTCAGAGGAAGTAGAATTTCCCGTTTTCATTTCCTTTTGAGAATCCTAAATTAGCTGGCATGCTCGATCTGATCTGGGAAAACAACGGTATTGGTTTTTACATCATGGAATGTTGCCTTATTTTTATACCAGCCACGTACAAAAAACCAGAATTATACACGAAAAACACTGCTAGCTAGTACTCCGGTAAAATGACTAAATCTTTACTCAAATTTAACTATAGTAGAACCGTGTGTAAAAATCATTGACACAGGCAAAAGAATGAATGGGTGGCGGTGTGGTCATATACTCTCTTGTTTGATCTTTAGTTCTAGCTAGAGTAGCCATCTAGCATGCAGTAACTCTTTAGTTTAGTTGGTCCTCCGGCAGTTGTTCCTGATCTCGCCGTCGGTGCCGGTCTTGACCTCGACGGCGGAGAGCTTGTTGACGGCGTAGGAGAACATGGCTGGGAAGAAGTCGGTGGAGGCGAGGAACTGCACCATCCAGGCTGTGGCGCTGCATTCGCCGAGCGCCTGGTCGACGGCGAGTACGCCGCGGTGGAGTTGGATCTGGTTGTAGTAGCTCTTGTCGAACGTGAGGATGCTGCTGGGGTCGTCGAGGTAGACAATGTTGTCGAAGGACTGGCCCGGTTGGCACGCGTACGTTTTCAGGATCCACGCGTACAGCGGGTCCATCGACGGGTCCGCCGCGCCGGTGCCGTTGTAGTTGTACAGCCGGTCGTGGATCACCGAGCAGTGCGTCACCCCCACCGTGTGGGCGCCTGCATGCATGCATACGTACATATATGCACCGAAGAATTAAACCGGCAAATTACTTGATTTTTATAAGGCGCTTAAACATTTCGAGATTATAATTAAGTTTATAAACTTTGACTAACAATTAGTGCAACAATACATAGATTATATAATATAAAAGTTATTCTATTATATTCATATTTCAAAGAACTTTCCTATAGTTATGATTCTGTAGCTAGAACAAAATATTATAAAAAAATAATGGTCAAAATTTAACTTCGAAAATCATACCAAACCAAACTATGTCTTATAAAAATCAAAGGAGAGTAGTAATGCTTCTCTCCGATGTGAGGTTCTTGGTTGATGCCATATCTTACCATCTTTAACCTTACGCTATTGTTTCTTAGGCGTGTGGAACATATGTTTTGTTATACAACACAATTGTAGCTTATTTGTCGTAAACTCAACTTCTTAGCTAATTTTGTCACTTGTGGCAGCCACCACACTTTTTGTGGCAAGCTACACATCGTCTAAACTCAGTTACGACAGTGTTAGGCACGAACCAAACAAGCAATATGCATGCTACACTGTATGTATGCCTTGGATTTTGAAAGAGTTGAATTTTTTACCTACCCTAGTTGATTTGGGCATAGGAATGCGTGTGTTAGTCGTGATTCTTACTGTACCATCTCGATCAACAGAATTGATTAGTAATACATTGCGATGTATTAGTACTATTATTACCAAGCTTGACGGTATTACTACTGTACTACAAGGTTAATTAGGCTTGGCCAACCGATATTCCATCCACTAATCTGTTCTTTTATGCACCAGCCAAAACAGGCTAACTAATTAAGTTAATACTAGCAAGCGCCACAATCTCAAAGTAATTATAAAGAAAACGCATGCACATGGGTGGTCCATGAACACAGTTTATTTACTAGTAGCTTGTAGTAATTTAAAGCATAGAGATCTTAGAAGAAGAAGAAGAAGAAGAAGAAGAAGAAGAAGAAGAAGAAGAAGAAGAATGAGGAATGCATATAAATAAAGATAGCCGGTAAACTAAACGCAGGGGCGTACCCATGAGGATGGCCATGTCGAAGCTGTTGAGGCCCTTCTTGGAGAACATGTTTATCGCCGTCGGGATGTCGACGTCCGGCGCTGGCAGCTGGCTCGCCATCCACGCTTGCGAAACCATGCCGTCCTTTCTTCCCAGCTGCACTTGGTAGCTAGGCCCCCCTGCCTACATGCATGCATATGCCAGTAATATTACACATTAACTCACGATTCACATTTATCACTACGAAATAGTCTACGGAATTACTCCTACTAATTGATTCTACTTCGAGTAATAGTTGTAATGGAGTAATGTGATAGCCCAACAGTTAACACCACTCTCTCCGTACTTAGTTGGTATACTAAAACGGAGTAAAAATTCCCATAAATTAAGCAGTTTCTGCATCTTCTTTGATCTGCAATGAGAAAGACCCAAATAATGCCGTTAATTCGTTACCAAGGCAACGGCGTCTCTGGTGGCGGCTACGATGATGTCGGCGCAGGAGACGACGCCGGGGCAGGCGGTCTCCAGCGCCGCCTTGATGTCGTCGATGAGGTCGTAGCCGAAGATGGCGTTGTTTTGCGGTGCCGTCTTCTCCGTGTTGGGCCCGTCCAGCAGGATCGACGCATCGCACCCCTGATAATGATACGATAAACCAAAAAAGCAGTAAATCGAATTGGATTAGTGGAGTGCAGCATGCAGCAAGCAGTGGATGGCACGCACGGCGACGAAGCAGTCGTGGAAGAGCATGTGGACGAGGCCGGCGACCATCCTCTTGTCCCAGGCCATTCGGGCCTGGACGAGCCCCTGGATGATGCCCTCCACGCTCGCGTTGCCGCACTTGCCGGCGTAGTGGTTGTTCTCCAGCTGCTGCCCGCGGCAGCCCGCGGCCAACGACACCAGAACCACGACGGCAGCGACCAGCACAGCGCCGGAGCGGGCCCCGGACCCGGCCGTCTGCATCGATCTAGAACCTGATCGCGCGCTGCCTCCCAATCTTCGTGTTGGCGTACCAGGCGTAGTATACCACTACTTCTTGTTGGCCTGGGCAGCACAGTGCATGTGCTGGACTAGCTAGCTATACGCAGCAGCGGCAAGCAGCAGGTGGTGAGAATCGTGAGATCGATCGATGCGCAGACGACTTGTACTAGCTCTCTCTCTCTCTCTCTGCACTCTTAACGCATGCCGAACTGTGGGACGCATGGATCGCGAAGCCGCACGCAGAATGGTGCTCGGCTATATAGTGGCAGGTAGGAGTGTAGGACTAGCTAAGACTACTGGGAGGTGGAAGGAAGCACAGAAAGATCGCGAGTGACTGGTAGTCAGTGAGATTGCGTGGAAAGTCGCGCGTTCGGATCTTGTGCTGTGCCGTGCGGCTGGCGGTGGCAGTATAGCTAGCTACCCTCATATTTTAGAATTTTGTATTTGTTATAGAAATGGTTGAATCGCTATCTTCATTATCTCACTTGTTACTTTTAGATTGTGTATATTGCTCTACTTTATAGTAATAAATAATGAATGGTAGGATATACTAATAAAGAAAAAAATCAAAAGTTAATTTAAAATTATAGAATGATATGTATTTAAATTCGACAATTAGATTGAGTTATGTATTCAAAATCGGAGGTAGTGACTAGTGAGTACTAGGAATCCGTGCTGCGCTTGAGTACTCGTGCTGCCACACGTGCCTGCCTGCAGGATGCCGCTGCATGCTCAGGCAGCCCATTAGCTGCCTAGCTAGCTGTAATACTACCTTACCACCCTGTGATGTGTTCATAGTTTTGTTATTATTATTTTTGCGACGAATCATGGTTTTAATTTGTGTACTGTAACCTAGTTATTTGCACGTATCCATCCGAGTTGATTAATTCCCTTTGTACTTTGGAATCGTTGTGTACATATGTAGTTACTGGAATATATACGGCAATGTACATTTTCAGCATGTAGCTGGGGATGATCGAGATAGCTACTAGCGTCTAGCTAGCGGTCTAGCCCAAAAACAAAAAACAAATTCCATAAGTCAGTAGGCAGGCTAGATGGATGAAATGAACTATATAATTAAAGAACAATATGGAGTGGGAGAACATCCATTTTACTGAAAGATGATGCTCTAGCCAGCAGCATTAGTCATGCGGACTGCATAATGTACACATTGACCAGTTTCTCCCCATTTTACCGATGCTCTTCCCAGAACCTCTCAACTGTGGTTAGCTGCTTAAATCACCGAATCATTTGACCAATGCAGGCATAAGATCTGCACATGAAGGAACGATATATAGCTGTGCGCTAGCATCTCTTGCTGCATATGCATTATCCCAGCTATATGGCCCGCAGATATGCAAAACGAAAGGACGGGTAAGAAACTAGACTCCGATGAGCCCGTACCACACTACATTTGCTTCACTAATTAATGAATTCTTAGCCATGCACTAGTACTTTAAAAATCGATGGAGTCAAATGGTTACATGCATGGATGGATTCCACATCACATCGATCGAAGAGGGCTCCCGGGGTAAACATAAACACATGTGATCAACTGGTGGCTCCGATGGTTGGGCATGTGCTCCGATTCGTGCGTGGGACTTGAAACGCGCGCAAGCCCACCCTTCCGGCCGATCGATGCGCAAACTCTTACTAGTACTAAATTATGCCTCCCAAAGATTAAAGTCCTTCTCTCTCTCTCTCTTAATTGATACTCTTATTGCAGTTATGAGTTAATTGCTCGTCTTCTGCAGTGCGTTCAAGGTAAGGTCACGTTGCTAGCTTGCTTCACGCGTCGTCCCTTGATTACCGCGCGCACCGATGCAACCAAGAGCTTCTTCGATTTTTTCTGACTAGCTTCTCGCATTTGAGAAAGCTAGCTTCATTCATTTAGGTCTTGCGCCTTTTAAGTTGTCAAGTTGTGTTCTTTACATAATACAGTACAACAAGAAGGTTGGTTAATTTGTACAACACTACATCTATTTTACTATATTCGTCCACAGCTCATCGTACGTCTGAATCGAGGAACACCAAGTTTAAGAAACACTTAATGAGAAAATGACAATACATACCCCTATTAATCAAATGGCATATCATAATCACTAAACCTCTTTTAAAGCATTTAAGTAGACGTAGAGAGCAAAAAAATCGTAATGACTAAATGCTAGATTATGTCGATGGATAATCCGAAGCATTTAAGTAGATGTAGAGAGCAAAAAATCGTAATGACTATATTCTAGATTATGTCGATGGATAATCCCCAGGCCATGGATGAATATAGCAAAATGGAGAGAGTATTGTGCTAGTTTATACAACTGCAGTACTGCACTGTCGAAGTCTATTAGACTGAGCTAGTTCGCAGCTAGAGTTCATTAAACATTTTGTGTATCCACTATAGGCATGCTTTTGTTGTTGCGAGTTGAAGCAATTAAGTACTACTGATAGCTAGCGCTCCATTGGAAGTTAGCTTGCTTCATCTGTGTGTCTAATTACTAAATAAGTAAGTCTGGAGGTAATTCTCCTGTAGGTAGGTAGCGTGAATTGACTTAGAAATGTTCTGAGTTGATTCCATCTCAATAGTGGAAGCAACCAAACATTCAGTCGTTGGCCATACAATACAATCACAAACCAGATCGAGCACATATGTACTACTGCATGCACTCATGTGCAGATCTGTTCATGATGCCTCTAAACTGATCCAGCCGCACAAGTCAAAGATCATTGGACGTTAAGCAAAAGCTTCATGTGCCTCAAGTGAAACTACACCATGAAGGAATCTCATTGTCACCGTTCATTTAATGATCAACATGAAGTAACACTCACACACATTGAATTGCTATGGCTCTGATGTCCAACGCAGGGATCAAATTTTTGCTGAATTTCGGTGAAATTTCAGATTTCGGGCCTGGCAAAATTATGGAGTACCGGCCGAATTTAAAATTTGAATTTGCTACAGTAATTTCAAAAATTTCGCCGAAATTATGGGTTTTAAATCCGGATTTTGATTTTTTTGTGCCGGATTTAACCGGAATTAGTCCAATAACCCCTAATAAAGTGATCTTACATGAAAATTTGTTGAAAAACTAATTTTTTGAGATTTTTTAAAATTTGGGCAGAAACACTATAAGATTTTTATAAAATTTTACAAGTTTGATAATGATCTAAAAAATTTATGGCACTATAAATAGTAGTCTAGAATCATACAAAAAAAATTTCAAAAAAATTTAACATCATTTGTTATCTTTAAAAATCAAAAACAGAATGGACATAATTGGGATAGTAAACTTGTTAGATTTTTCTAAATTTTCTCGAGTGTGATCATGATCTAAAATTTTTATTACAAATTAATAATTTCCTCAGTACGATTCTATAAAATTTTCAAAAATTTAAACTTCCTTTGTTTGCTCAATAAAATCTATGAATGCAGTAAGTATTAAACTTAATTTGTTGTATTATATTTCAAAAATCAAGCAGAGAAAGAACATAAATGGCACTGTGCCTTATAAGAATTTTATAAATTCACTGAAACGTGATCATGATTCAAAATTTTTATGAGATATTAATAATTTCCTTTCCACCCTTATGTAAAATTTTAAAAAAATTAAACCTTTTTATTGCTAAAATAAATCTATTATTTATCATCGGCCTTTTAATAGGATAGTAGCACTGTTTGAATTTTTAAAATTAATGACACTTGATCATCATATGAAAATTTTATGAGAATATTAATGATGTGTCAGGACCATCCAAAAAATTTCAAAATTTTATAACCTCGTTTGTTCTAATTTTCATTCAGATGAAACTTGCCGCTCGGTGCTTTACCAAGACAGTACCAATGTTTGAATTTTAAAAATTCCTCACATTTTATCATCATCTAAAATTTTTAAATAAATATCATAAATATGTCAGGAATCTCCAAAAAAGTTCAAAATTTCCTAACGTCGTTTGTAATATTTTTCATCCGGTTCAAACTTGCCGATCAACGTTTCATCGGGACAGTACCAATGTTTGAATTTTTTTTAAAATCCACAGAACCGATAATCACCTGAAAATTTTATGATAACATCTCTAATGTGTCAGGAACATCAAAAAAATTTAAATTTTTTTGACATCGTTTGAACCAATTTTCAATCAGTGCATTTTGTCTGAAATTTCGGGTAATTTCGGCGAAATTTCATAAATTTCGGTGCCAAACAAACCGGATTTGAATTTTGATTTTTGAATTTTGAATTATTTCGACCGAAAAACCGAAATTTGGCCGAAATTTCGGATTTCGAGAGGGTCCGAATTTTTTCACAAAACGAAAAGTTGAACCCCGGTCCAACGCAAGAAAAAAAACGGATGTCTCTCTCTTCATCGGTCCGGTATCGGCATTCTACCAATTGAATTCTCCACCGTAGCTACTCATGCCTCATATAGTCATGGACGAGGATCCTCTGCCGTCACGGCTCTCTGCCGTCAGAGTCCTTTGCGCGTGGGTCCTCGCCACTTGGGAGAACACTGCAGATCCGACGTCCGTCTGGCGGACGGGCCGAGAATCTGCTTCCTATAGTCATCCACTCACTCCTTGCTCTCTCTCCAGGAGATCTCTCTCTCTCTCTCCGGACTAGCAAGGCAACGGGTGGCAGCTGGGAGGAGCCGAGGTAGAGGATGTGAGCCGAGGGAGCTAGGGTTAGCGGAGGAGCTCCGTTGATGTCGGCCATGGTCTCCACAAGCTCCAGTAGCGAGTAGCCTCTGTGAGTCTCACCTAAGCTCTGCAGCGCCGGCCCTAAGGGGAGGGGGCGAGCGGGGCAGCCGCTCCGGGCCCCCCAAACCAAGGGGCCTCACCCCTGTACATGTACTAGTATTAGTATATTGTATATATAAGAGTATAATATGTATAGTTAGTAGTACTTGTTGCTTGATATAAATAATTATTTTGGATGTACCTTGAGTGTTTATTGGTAACACACACACACACACACACACACACACACACACACACACACACACACACACACACATATATATATATATATATATATATATATATATATATATATATATATATATTAGAAACTTTATTTTAAATCTCGTTCTGGACCCCTGAAATCTTAGGACCGCCACTGAAGCTCTGCCGCCACCAGGACATGGCCTCTATGAGCATCAACTGAGTGTTGCTACTACGAGTTCCTTGTCAGTGTCTCCGTGACCTACCCCGACAAGCTCTGAGCTTTGTCACCATTAGGCACTTCCTCCAAGAGGTAGGTGTGTTGGATGCGTTTTTTAAATTGTTGCAACTCCTTTTATCTATGTTACAAGAAGTCTTTTTCTTTGTGAAGTGTGTATTTCCCAAATCTTGTTTGTTGTAGTCGGGTGTATTGGCACTCACTCTGCAAACACAAATGCAGTTGCAAGTTGGAATTTTGCCAACCATTGCAGACTGCTTGGATGGGCTACGAACTCTATGTGACGTGCACCAGGCTGAGTAAGAGCTACGAACTGTATTAAATTCCTTCTGTGAACCTGATTTTTTATTTTTATTTTTGTACATCTTGACTCTTTTTAAAAAAAGCTCATTTCGTTGAACCTGATTCCTTGTGACTAGATTAAAGGGAGCATCGACAGTAAGTGATTAAAACTTACAATTTTATTTTAGTTATGCTAATCTGTATATTTGGCATCTTACATTTGGGTAATAGACCCGCTCCCAAGATTTGTCTGCCATTTCACCGACTAGCATCAATTATATTACTATTTTGTTTGTTATAATCATATATTAAGAATTAAGATGTTCAATACATATGTTCTAGCATTACTCACATGACGCATCTAATATTTACTTTTTCCCATAGCAGAAGCTACTCCTTTTTACTGTTCTCTGAATGTATCTAAATTCCATTTTCCAGGTATGCACCAAAATCATCAATCATCTCCTTATTAACATGGAAGAGTTGGAAAGTTTCAATTTCGCCATTAACTTCTATTTTTTAACTCTTGTGGCTTTTTTCTATATGGAATTCATTCCTCTTTTAATTTACTCCTGGATAATCACACTTTGTTTGTTGAATATAGCATAGTTCACTTCAAACATTGCCCTCTAGTGACATTGCCGCACTACGTCAACTTTTAGTAGACCAGCCAAACATACCAAAAGATGAAGGTAAGGAATGACAAAATATAATTGAAAATAGAATATTTGGTAATGCTTTCAGTTATGCTATTCCAGGTGTCCAATTACCATGCTAACAGTTACATTTTGTCTTCTTTATTTTGCAGTGCAATCCATTTTCGACATTACATTTGCAGATGAAATTTGTTAAATTCAGATTGTACCTTAACTGTTAGAACTTGGAAGACCTATGTCCTGGACATAGACACCATTATTGTGGCGACCCGCACGATTAGCCCCGGGTAACGACAGTCGCATTGTCATTACTCTAAGATAATCACACGAATCTCGACATACCAGCTAATCAAAACACCGAGTGCACCTGATGTTTTATCAGATAGTACACTGCGTTCAGAATGTTGCAACAGAACAATAATTAGAGACTGATTGAAAATATATTCAAACCAAGCCACGCAGGGCTATATGTCCATTACATAGATATAATTCTGATCCCTATACAACAAAAGGATAATACGTAGATACTATTACACCAAAAGACTGACGAAGCCGATACCTAGCTACTCATCCCTTCTACTCTTCCGGGTAGAACTCCGCAGCCCCGTCCACCCAACCATCTTCGGGAACATCGGAGCCAAACTCTAGAAAAGAGGGATTTAGCAAGAGTGAGCACAAAAGTACTCAACAAGCATTAATAACAAATGCAGATATCAATTTTCCTCTCAAGAGCAACCATTTCTTACCTTCCCTCAAAATTCATTTTTACAGGAAATAGGTTTTTGGTTTTTTTTAAGGGTTAGATATTTTACATATGAAAAACAACTACTACACCCGTATATGAGGCAGACTTAGCTTCCGTAGCCTCCAATTCAGGAGACAGGCTTAAATTCAAGATTTTAACCCTGCGTAGGTTTGTATCATTTTTAGCCATAGCGACCTCATCCTGTGAGGCCCCAGAACGTTTATCACCAATCCAGCATTAGATCTCCAACCCTGGTAGCCGATGAGTAGTGGTGTCCTCGGCTGTTCCCCACTACCCCCAGCATACCAGTTGTACCGCACTACCGCAGCAGTAGAGATACTCCCGTAGGCTTTAAATATAGCGCCTGATCAACAGCAGCTGATTTATGTGTCCTTCACTGGGAATCCCGGCATACCCAGCTTCACACTCCTAGATAACTACCTAACCACCAATTTGGAGATCATAATGCCTTCACAGTGACAACCTTTTCTGACCGATTTCACTCACTATGGTTGATACTGGAATACGGCTCATTGCCCAAGTGTAGTTTGTTGACCTTATATTATAGCCTACGTAGAGGACCCCACCGGCCACTTTCCTTCTCATCGGCGCCCTCTACCCACCATAATTACAGATACGCACATTCACGGCTCCATTCGTTGGACGAGCCAAACATCATTCCTACAATCTCAATTACCAACTCATCATCTCATCACAAACCATCTTTCCATCCGAACCCAATTTAAAGTTTTCATGCAATATAATATTTTCAATGCAGTGATGTATGGATACTTATAGAAAGGCATTCAAAACATTTAAGAAATATGATCAATAGAAATCTTGCCTGGGATAAAAGCGGAGCGATCGTCCTTGCCCGTGTACTGAATCTGATTGGCTGGTATGGTCAGGTCGGATCCTGAAATCATACACATTAACGAGGGCAATTAATGCAAATAATTTATTCTAGCGTCCAACCAATTTGGAGATCTGTCGTTCAAGTTTTAGTTAGCACAAATTAAATGAGTTCACTTGCCGATTTTTACGCGATCCGACAATCGATTCCAAAATCGACGTGGTCCGCGACCAGTTTACTTTTCTACCCACTTATCTTTTTCTCTTCTTTTTTCTGCTCTTATTCTCTTATTTTTCCTATTTTTCCTTTCTCTTTTTCTTTCTTTTCTCTCTTTCCCTTATTTCTTTCTTCCCTTCTCTTCTGGGCGCTGCTCCTTCTCCTTCTGGAACATCTCCTCTTCTCCTCCTTGCTTGTTGCTTCGGTTCGAAGCTTGCTCTTGCTAGGTTCGGTTTTGTGAGGCAAAGACAGAAGTGAAATGGCTGGCTTTGGGGTTGGCAAAAGCTGGCTTTATTTACCTCTCTTGGGGAAAAGACCACCTTGCCCTTGGGATATTTATCGGCCTCTCACGGCTATAAGGGTATTACGGTCATATCTCACTCAATTTACTAATGGTACCATAGCCGTGCCGATGTAAGCTACTAAACGCCGAATGATGAACCGGAAACTATCTAGAGGTGCGGCACGTCCCGGACAGTCTGGTATCTCAATGAGCGATACGTTTCCCTGCAGGACTAACGGCACTCTTTTAATCCTTACCTTTTGTTTTTCTTGCCTAATTCACTTTTAATGTTTAATTAATCCTTTAATTAAACTGATAACCCCCCGGGTTATCACAATTATGTTTTGATCTAGCTTGCGTCCAGACGAGGCATAAAGTTGGCTGAATTTTAAAGTTCAATGAACCCAATTATTGAAGCACAGTGTCAAAACTATATCTACATTCCTACCAGCAATCGTGGTTGATGGCTTGAAGTTGGAGTGATGGGATCAAACATCTAGCATTTAGACTTGCAAGCAGGCGCCTTGTGTAGTCTTGAACTCTTGATGTGGTCTGATGCTCAAAGCTGATATCATACAAGTCTCGCTGCAACTAAAAGGACATTATGCTGCCTTGGGGAAATACTTGCCCGAGATTTACTATGTCAGCTTGAGGATATGACCTTGCTTTGCAAATCATATGTTCTTGTTCCATTCCCTAGTGCTTGTTACATGTCATAACCATGTTCCACCACTACAGAAAATGTACATTACAATCGGTTCTTTTTCATTGTTACAGTCGGTTTTAGTGGAGAAACAAAATTATTAGACAGTGATAAGAAAGCGCTATCACAGTCGGGTTTTGCCCGATGGTGTTAAATGGTTATCACAATTGGTTCTGAGCTAGAATCGATTGGGATGAGGTGCACATTACAATCAGTTCTGAGCTAGAACCGATTGGGATGTGGGAGAGCATCACAATTGGTTCCAAACTAGAACCGATTGTTATTCTCCCCCACATCACAATTGGTTCCACAATGTGATATGCATCCTGTGTTGTTATTGAAAGGATGCACAAAGAATAAACACTGGCACTCACATCGCAATTGGTTCTCGCTTGGAATCGGTTGTGATCGTCCCCCTCACATCACAATTGGTTCTAGCTTAGAACCGATTGCAGCACATATTACACTTAATATGCACATCACATTCACAACATATATATAGCACTAATCTGCGCTTACGCGCAGATTAGGCTATTCCACATGCCGGCCAAACATAGTGAGTTAATGCGTTGCAAACAATGCCAGCAAATGTAGCCTGGTAGTAAATCATGAAATATTTTACTAAAGAACAACTGATGAATTTATTGGCGAAGTGTATGCAAAACACACCATACTGATTGAATTCAATTCGGTAGTAAATCACAAATACATTTTACTATAGAACAACAGATTGAATTACTACCGAATCAGTTACTAGTTCATGCGTTGGTCAACCCAGCTAGTTAATGCGTATCGTAGTTTGTACATAAATATGTTTCTTCTTTATTTTAGCCATATCTTTTTATTACAAGCTCGGATTTGCAAATAGTTTTCGCCAGTAGCTTACTAACGACAAGAGGAATAAAATGATATGTCTTGCTATTAGATAGTAATTTTCCTGATTGGTAACCAAAATACTATATGTACAACATGAAACTACTACACATACAACATGAAATTACTATATCCACAGAATATTCTGCACACATCAGTTACTCGGTAGTAAAGTCCAGAAAAACTAAATGTACAAGTTCTAAAAAAATCTCATAGGTAGAGAATGTGAGTTTCTACAGCCCTATAAAATTTGAATACAAAACTCAATCGGATTTGAGAGATATGAAAATAACAAAGTGCCAAATAGTAGCATATACTATCTTTTACTATCAAAAAATAATATTTTACTACGAAAAACTCTCAAAAAATTACCACACGTAGGTAAGGTGATATTCTATTACTCTGTAAAATTTGAACACCAAACTCAATCAGCTTTGAGAGATATAAAAATAACAAAATATCAAACAACAGCGTATACTATCTTTTACTATCAAGAAAACAACATTTTATAGTCTATTACTCAATGTGTTATTATATCCTATATAATAACACTTTATAAAGTAAAATATATGAAAATCATATCTACAAGTTTTCAAAAATCTCAAAAAATTACCATATGTAGAGTAGGTGAGCTTCTATAACTCTACAAAATTTGAAAACCAAGCTCAATCGCATTTGAAAGATATGAAATTAACAAAATACTAAATAGCGAAAAATCACTAGTCAACCAAATTTGTCTTTTTCATATTTTTTAGCTAATATTGATTTTGGTCTTTCAATTTTATAGGGTTGTATAATCTCACCTCCCCATCTATGTTAATTTTTTGAGAATTTTTGAAAATGTGTACATATGGTTTTCATAAATAAGAATTTAGTTCTGTTTGTCGGACCTATAGTAAAATATTTGAAAATTTCTAAAAAATATCACATGTAGACGAGGTGAGCTTCTATGACCCTATAAAATCTAAAGACCAAACTCAATCAGATTTAAGAGATATGAAAAAAAAACAAAGTGCCAAACAACAGCATATAATATCTTTTACGTCAAAAATAATATTTCTTGTGAAACATTCTTAAAAATTATCACACGTAGGGAGGTTATAATCTACAACTCTGTAAAATTTGAAGACCAAACTCAATCGGATTTTAAAGATATAAAAATAAAAAAGTATCAAATAACAACATATACTATCTTTTCTTGTTAAGAAAATAGCATTTTCAATATATTACTCAATGTGTTACTATATATCTTGTATAAAGCAAACTTTCTAAAATAAAATATATAAAAATTATAAGTACAAGTTTTCAAAAAATCTCAAAAAATTACCATATATAGGCAAGGTGAGCTTCTATAACTCTGCAAAATTTAAAGACTAAGCTCAATCACATTTGAAAGATATGAAATTAACAAAGTACTAAACAACAAAAAATAACCAGTTAGCCAAATTTGTCCTTTTCATATCTTTTAGCTGGTATTGATTTTGGTCTTTCAATTTTATAGGGTTGTATAATCTCACCTCCCTATCTAGAATATTTTTTTGAGAATTTTTGAAAATGTGTACATATGGTTTTCATGAATAAGAATTTAGTTCTATTTGCAGAATCTATAGTAAAATATTTAAAAATTTCTAAAAAATTATCACATGTAGAGGGGGTGAGATTCTATAACTCTGTAAAATTTGAATACTAAACTCAATCGGATTTATGAGATATAAAAATAACAAAGTGCCAAACATCAACATATACTATCTTTTTACTGTCAAAAAATATTATTTTACTGTAAAAAATTCTCAAAACATTACCACCTTGAGTGGAGGTCAAGAAACTGTCTATTATTTAATGTATTACTATATTGTATATAAAAGTAGGCTTATAATATAAAATGTATAAAAATTATATTTACAAGTTTTCAAAAAATTATCATACGTAGGGAAGGTGAGGTTCTAAAACCTTACAAAATTTGAAAACCAAACACAATCGCATTTGAAATATGTGAAATTGATAAAGTACTAAATAGTGAAAAATCACTAGTCATCTGAAATTGTCTTTTTCATATCCTTTAGCTAATATTGATTTTGGTCTTCAAATTTTACAATATTGTATAATCTCACCTCCTCTATCTATGGTAATTTTTTTTTGTGAATTTTTGAAAATGTGTACAAATGGTTTTCATGAATAAGAATTTAGTTTTGTTTACCAAACTTAGAGTAAAATATTTAAAAAAATTGAAAAAATTACCACACATAGGGGACATGAGATTCTACAATCTTGCAAAATTTGAAAATCAAACTCATTTGGATTTGAGAGATATGAAAATAACAAAATGCAAAACAATAGCATATACTATCTTTTACTATAAAAAAATAACATTTTGCTGTGATAAATTCTTAAAAAATTATCACGTGTAGAGGAGGTGATATTCTACAACCTTGTAAAATTTCTTGTAAAATTACCGCATATAGGGGAGGTGATATTCTACAGCAGCATATACTATCTTTTGCTGTCAAGAAAACAAACATTTCACTTCCTATTACTCAAGGTGTTACTATACCCTATGTAAAGTCATTATCTAACACTTTCTTTCAATGTGGTAACATCTGTTGTAATAGCTCGTCACATGTCATTTGTTTGAATATAGTAAAAAGCAACATATCTAGTGTTTTCTAAAGTTCATGAAAAACACTTGTACATATTTTCAAAAATTCTCAAAAGAAATTACCATACTTAGAGGAGATGACATTCTACGATCCTATAAAATTTGAAGACCAAAATTAATCACATTCGAAAGTTATGGCTAAATAAAAAAAACTATTTCATGTACATGCACTAAGCAAAATTTATTAGTCATTCATGTACAAACATATGTACTAGTAGTTTTGCCACATAATGGGCTTAGTCAACTAGACAATCTATTGCACTAATTAAAACCACGCGCGGACTTGGTCCGTAAGCAAAATTGGCTGGCGCGTAGAATATGCTATTCTACATGCATATGTAGAATAGCATTTATATATATACCACAAACACTTTACAATACACATATTACATTCGTTCACAATATAAAACACAAACATACTTAACAACTAATACGCATATCATATTTATATGATATAATATTGTTTATAACCTACTGTCCTCTGCTAGAACTTCTATCTAGTACTACTAGTATATGTGGTCTCGTAATTTATTAAAATCTTCATTTTGTAAGCTCTTAAAGGGATATCGATCTTCTACAAAATAGAAATGAGTGCACTAATTTAAGTTTTAAAATTTGTATGTAAAAGGGTGAGTGTATTATGCATGTACATATATCTTAGGGAAAAGGTGTGCGCCGTCGACTAGGATCAGCATGTGATGCATGACGTAGAAGCCGCATAGGTCGTCGCATCTTTAATGATAACACTATGAACAAAGAAAATCAAATTAACAGATGAAAAATAGATATTAGAAAAATCCTACGCTAGGCACTTGTATCTTGAAGCGCTTCCACTCTAGGTGGTCGCCTCGTTTGTTATCATATCGCCCTTCTTCAACAACGTAAGACAAGAAAATCTTACATACATTGGAGAGATGCCATTAAGGCAAAAAAATAAACTTAGTTAAATACAGAAAGTGTTATGTTAGAAGAATGTACTTACTTCTACAAAATAAGCTTGATCGCGTAGGCTAACAATCTCTTCTCAATCGAGTTAAAAGTGTAGACTTTGTTTTTCACTCGGAGCGACCATGAGTAGAACCCAATGGTTGATTATTAAATAGTATGCAGTGTAAGAAAATAAGTTCATATACAGTTTAAATGCGTGCAAGTAATTGAATGGTAAAATAGTATTTACTCCTCGTGGCACAAGAATAGAATGAAGCTTTTTTCGACTCAGCCTGCAATACCTACTTAATGTAGTTGGTAAGAAACTCCGATTGAAGCTAAGCCATGGTCATAGACACCATCTCGAGATCGATGAACCCAATTAGGTGTTGACTCGTCGTGACTCGCTGCCTCGTTATCTTGCAACTCGTGTCAATTGTTAAAAAAATAATACAAAATACTGCAGCATTTAGTGTATTCCGCTTTGCAACCCGAGAATAACGGTTTGGCATCGTTTTTCATCAAGTTTTTAAACTTTTTAAACTATCTTTTCATATAATTTCCTTTTACATCTCACAACATTTGGTCTAAATTGTCCTTCTCAAATATATCACGTTGCAACTCGTGATCGCGTTCTAGCATGGCTTTGTTGGATACCAGACTGGTACTACTTGTGTCCCCATGATGGATCTAATACGTGTAATTCCTCACGAAGCCACGTCGAATCAAATGGTCTTCAATTTGAACTGAATTGTTAAATCTCCTGATATTGGTGCAATTAAAGTAAGGATAATACATGAAGTTTACAACTCTCTTCACCATGTTTTCTGCAAATTTTTTGAACTCCTTAACACAATTTGAAATTCAGCACTCACATGGCTTTTCTGATACATCCATTCATCACGGTCCATCTATAATTAAACTACGCACACTAAATTAAAAAAATAGAGCGACAACTAGCTAGCTATTTTAAATATTGAGACATACATTTAATTACCTTTACAAAATAGAGGACAGGTTCTAAGATATATAATTTTACTCTCGATACCTTCTTCCCTAATTAAGAGCTTTCAATTCCCTAATTAGGAGACATATATATATTTAAAACATCAACAATGATATCAAATTTTTTATTACAGTAAGTTTGCAATTCTTTCAACTTCAATGAAACAAAATAAGGGTGGAAGAATTACCAAAGTTAAGGAGTTGAATGATCTTAAAGAAACGTCTATTTATTGATCAACTAAGTACCAACGATAATTCCTAATCTCTAATTTGGTTGCAACTCGTGATCGCGTTCTAACATGTCTTTGTTGAATCTTGTTTCCCTCTCGTTTTCGGCTTTGGCCAGTTCGGCCCGTTCTTTTCCCTCGCTTTGGCCCGACCTCGCTGACTGCTCGCGTTCCCCTCGCCCATGGCAGTGCCGTCTCCCTTGGGCCTCGCCCCTGGTCCAGCTCCCCGGCTTGACGTGTGGCACTGATGGTCGAAAATATCTTGTGGGTAAAGTTGAGTAGTTCTGCAAAGTGATATCAATGGTATTCGAATACGCCGTGCTTCCGGTTAATGAAGCTGAGTTAATCTAGGGTGATTCCTGTAACTATGCTCAAGTAGTTTTCATGAATAGAACTTGTCGTAAATTTGAACTTTGCAAATAACCCCTGTAGTATTTATTGTTATTTGATTTGTGTTTCAAATGTAAAATAAAACTGATATTTATCACTTGCATCCATAATACTTAAATCTGTGACATCCTTTGTTTATCCCTATATGTAATATTCAGAATTTTCATGTGATTTGTTGAGTACTGTTGTGTACTCACGCTTGCCTCCTAATCCCCCCTTTAGATTTCAATAAAGCTGTCAAGTTCCAAGAGATCGTAGATGTCGAAGAAATTTGGTTTTGAGGCCTTGATCTATCTGCTCAAACCTTTCCTGTGAATGTTTTGTAATGTATTTGGAGCCAGCCGTACCCTTTTATAAAACTTTAGTCATTAGGCCTTAATTTTTCTATAAAATATTCGTTTTCGCTTTTATGTTTGGCAATATACACTTGGTTACTTACAGCTAAAATTCTAGATAGCTGTGAAGGTATTTATAGGATCTCTGAAATGGACCGTCCGTCACATACGCAATGCAAATCAACAGTATATTTTCGTGACGCTTTAGATTTCTCATGAACTTATTAATTGATGCGGGGTCCATCACAACTGTCAATTCTATGAATTGGACGGCCCACGTTCGCCGCAAACACATGAGAGCATGAGCTCCCCGCCCGTCGTGCGCACGGCCCCAACTGGCTTCCCCTCCCCACCCAATGTCCGTCCCCGGCCGACCACCACCGCGGACCTCACCGTCATACTCTAGCCTCCTCGGTGCGCTCCACCGCAGCATCGCCGGCGGACACCCCTTCGCTGCAGCATCCCTCCTCCCCTCGCTCTCCCGCGCAAGCCTACGCCCGCCCTTACCGCTCCTCTCCTCGCTCCCTCGCCTCCTCCTGCTCCATCGCACCGCGCTGTCATTCCCTACCTTGGTAGGAACCCTCCTCCTCTACGTCGGCCTCGCCGGCCTCAAGAATCTCGTCCCTTACTCCGCAGCTAACCAACCACCTCCTGTCTTTGCATTTCCTCCTCCGCCGCCCGGGCGATGCCCACCATCTGTTCGCCAAAATTCCCCGCCCCAACATGTACTCCTCCAACTCCATGCTTGTCGGCTCCCCTAGTCCACGTTGAGGCAAGCCCACACTTGGACCGGCTCCCGCTCGAGCACCCGCCTCTTTCCACTAGTCGTGGTTTTTCACGCTTGCGCGTAGGCTCAACCCGAACCTTCACAAACTTGCCGGGGCTTCTCACACCTCGAGAGCTCCCGCGCACGACGCCTACGCCGTCTAGGAGTCGGCAACCTCCAAGAGCAACAAGCCGCTCCTTCGCTTGAACTTCACCGAGCACAACGAATGCGCTCCCGGTGATCACCAAGTGCAACACATGCACAAGGACCTCACTCAAGTGCAACACATGCACAAGAGCTCACTCAAACCACTCCTAATTGCAACACATGCAATTAGCTCACTCTTAAGCTCAAGAGGCAAAGGGAGAAAGAGCAACACATGCAAAACACTCCCACACACAGCCAACAACCACACCCAAGCCCCTCAAGGGGTATTTATAGCCCCACAAGAAAACTAGCCGTTTGGGGGCAAAAAAGTAAAATCAACAAATTCTTGGTCGACGGACCTCACTGGTCCGACAGGCCCTCATAGAGCAACGGTCGGATTTTCGGCCAGACGGCCGGTCAGACCGAGCCGGCCGGTCACCGACCCCTAGCCGTCCGAGCCCAACCAACCTCGGCTCGGCCGAAAAAGCCTTGTCTGGAAAATATGCACCGTCTGAGGCGGTCAAGCCCGGCCGGTCCAACAGGACTTCGGGCGATCGCCACCGCCAACTAACTGACATAAGCGCCAAACTCGAAAAAAAACAAACTGAGCGGCGGTCCGAGCCTTGGCCGTCGGACTCGGCCGGTCGCCGCCTAACTAATGGCCGCAACGCGCCCGCTCTGGAGAAAAGACACGCCGAGGAGGGGCCGGTCGCACCGCCCCATGGCCGGTCGGACCGCCCCATCCAGAGAAAACTCCAGAACTTCCAAACTTTTGCTCCGGAAAACCAAATGCACTTCTTTGAGCCTCAAGGATGATCAACACATGATCATTTACCCGTGCAAAACACATTTGCACCTATTTAAACCATGCTCAAAGAATTCAACCCAAATTGCGAAAACACACTTCGCAATCGACTCAAGAACTTATTCGCAAATCGTATTAAGCGAATCAAACTCGAGTTTATGAGATTAATCCCCTAGCCATGCGAAGGTCAACACAAGACCGGTCAACTTGCCAACACCCGTTGCAAGCCCCACTCACATGCTCTCGGGATTAGGACTCATAAACCTCGGTTTATTCGCTGTGAACTTACAAACAACACAATAAAACCATTTCATGCTTGAGCACTACTCTTTGCAACACATGCAAAGTCTAGCTCAAGCAAGCATAAATCAAGAAGCATGAACTCTCCAATTGCAACACATGCAATTCTCTAGTCCAATGCAACCACAAAACCAAACTTCACACTAAAACCAATTTAACCGATGAGCTCTCTACTCGCAACACATGCAAGCCTCTAGCTCCAACACACAAACACCAAAATCAACTTCGAGCTTGAGCTCTCTCCTTTTGCAACACATGCAAAACTTAGCTCCAAGCAAACAACACGGTTTTGAAAGATAGTTTTGCGAACCAAAACATGAAGCGTCAACTAATGCAACACATGCAAAAGTGAACTCCACGCAAAAGCCAACGCATTAGCTTATCCTATTTGCAACACATGCGAATCAAAGCATTATGCGAAAACCAAATGCAACCAAGCATAAGTTTAACCCATTCGCAACACATGCCAAATGGTTAACCCATATGCAAAAACCAAATCAAAATGGTTGAGCTTGAGTGAACGCAGATTGAGATCACCAACACATGATGAAGCTCAAGCAAAAGAGACAACCCCTCTTAATAGCACGGCGATTAAAACCTTAGACTCAAAGACTACAAAGTCCTTAGCCTATCTAATTATACCTTCGCCGTCGCGCACAAGCAATCCCATTTGGGGTCTTTATGATCATCGCTTGATACTCCCCCGGGATCTCTACTCGACTCCTCTTCGGGATCCACTCTTGACGCCCATCAACTCATGATGCCGTCCTTGTCCCGTTCTCATCTATCTTTGGACCTAACTCAATCATAACTCATGAAACTTGTTAGTCCAAGATGCATGGTTGTCTCAATTATCTCTTGCACTCCATTAACACATAATGGATGCCTTTAGATCAATTGAGCACAACCTAAATCAATAGAAATGATTTAAGTGTGTCTTAAGTACAACAATGCAACTCATGCTTCATTATACTTAAGAGCTATTCATTTGTCCTTAATTAATCGAGAGACACCATCAACACATGATGAAATGTTCTTTAACGATTAACAAGATAAATGAACTCAATTTAAATTATCATTTAAATTGATAAGAGTATATATTAACTACACAAGTTTTCATATACTCATGTTGATGAAAAGTAATGATCCATTATATGTAAATTGTATGGAAATGATCATTACTCTAAATCATCAACTATAGAATACACCCACATGTATATGTGCATAAATATGATTGACTTGGAGATAATATGCACATATTCAATTTGATTACATTGGAGTATATCCTATATTACCATGAGTATACTTTAACTAGGCAATTCAAATATATACTCAAGGATTTAGTTTCTTTGTCTTGATCCTTATATGTGTCAACAACAAATCGATCAATACAAAGAGACTTTCAAGTTAAACTACAAACTCCCCCTAAATATGTGCATCCGTGTAATATATAGATTGAGAACCATAATGCACATTTTGTGGTTAATATAACGGGGACATTCATACTTTAACTTGAATCCAAAGTATGTAATTAATACTATAATGAATATGCATACATACCTCGGGTTTTCCATTTTTCAATGCGATGAGACTAAACAAAGATATTCTAAACAAACATGTTAGTCTCGATATAAGATTGTCATCAATAACACTATCGCATTAGGGGATAAACTCAATATTGGATTTGTCATTAACACAAGATTAGATTTGTCATTAACACCAAAACCATAACTAATGAAGGTTGAACTTACACGCGGCCGAGGTCTTCGCTGCCATGCCCCACCGCGACCTCGTTTCGTATAACGCGGCTATGCTCGCTTTCACAGGTGAATTGCGGGAAGCCGTGGAGCTTTACTCTGATCTATTGAGTTGCATGCACCAGCCAGTTCACCTAAAAGCTTAAACTGATGAGAAAAGGTGAGCAGTTCACTTATACTTCAACACTCCCCCTCACGTATAGGCTCCCTCAGGCCTAGGACGTGGTGGAATAGAAGTAGGCTGCAATTATTTTTTTTAATTGCGCCAACCGGGTCTTGAACTTGAGACCTCTTGGCTCTGATACCATATTGAGTTGCATGCACCAGTCAGTTCACCCAAAAGCTTAAGCTGATAAGGAAAGGTGAGCAATTCACTTATACTTCAACACGATCTCCGGAACTCGTCGCTTTCCCTTGTGTTCAGCCATCACACCTTCTCGGCGATCCTTGTGGCCTGCACAAAGCTCATGGACGGGGAGCTTGCTAGGCAGCTCCATGCCCATTTGGCTCTTCTAGGGTTCCTGTCCGACGTCAGCATTGCTAGCTCCCTTGTCGATGTGTATAGAAAATGTCGTTGCATTGGAGATGCAGAGAATCTGTATGACGAGGTGCCTGTGAAAGATGTGCAGATGTGGACGACAATAGTTTGCGGCTATGCAGAGGATGGCCAGATGGCTTCTGCTCTCCGGCTCTTTGATCAGATGCCAAAGGGGAATATCCTTTCATGGAATACTCCCATGGAGGGATATGTTCACCACGGACAAACAGTAGAAGGACCGAGTATTTTCAGCATTTGGTCAAGGAGTGTGTTCGGGGGAGAGAGAGGCCTGACGCTAACACATTCTTGCTGGTTTTGACGGCTTGCTGCCATTGCAACCTAGTTGATGAAGGCATAAATTTCTTTGAGTTGATGACTCAAGAGATGCGGTATTGTTCCAGGAGAAGACAACTATGTGTGTGTGGTGGATTTGGTTAGCCATGCCCGCGCATCGTCGCATTGTAAATTAATTGAATGGATCAAAAGTTTGCCATTTGTTTCCAGCAAACGAGTTTGGGAAACTCTGATTGGGAACCGGACGATACATGGGAACACAGAGTTGGTGAACAAAGTAGGGGAGCACCTAGCCGAATTGGACAGTCCAGAATAAATGAATGGTTGCTCATTAAATTTTGTTTTTAGGTTGTATTCCACTGTTGAAGAATGCTCATTGCAGACAGGGACTTTTGGCACGGTGAAGCTACATGTTTGCACTGGAGCCATTCATTTGAGAAAGCAGAGATAGGACAAGGATAAGAGCTTGCCTGCACGAGTGCATAACAAGCAGATGCATCAGAATTTAGAAGAAAAAAAAGTGGCAATGTAGGGGCAGGTGGACATCGGATTTCCATTGGGTACGGTACAATTGAAGGAAAAGGAACTGGCATCATTGTTCGAGGAATATTCTGGAGTGAACAATGTGCTGCGTTTTGGGATGCCAATTGATAGGAGAGTGAAATCGCAGATATTCGCAAGCAAATAATGCACTGTCGCATGGCATGGCAGTGGTCAATTGGTCACAGGAAATAGGAAATTCATTATTTTTCAGCTAATCTTCTTAAGAATGATGTGTGCACTTCAAATTTTTTTTTACAATAATTCATTATTCATGTTGTACTCTAGTTTCAGAAAAACTGTACATGGGAAGCCTTACTACCTTCACAAAACTATGATCCAATTCGTGGATTTTATTCATTACAATTTAATTAAATTCGTGAGTTTTACATTACAATTTAATTAAATAAATGAGTTTTACTCACGAAATTATTTATTAAATTAGTGGGTTTTTTCAACCCACAATTTATGAGTTAAATTAGTGAGTTTTCTAGTAACCCACGAATTTAATTTAAATTAGTGGTACCACAATTTAATTGATTAATTTCGTCGAGTTAAATTCGTGAACTAAATTGACGGTTTGCCCACAATTTAACTTAAATTAAATGGGTTTAACCTAAATTCGTGGGTTTTGGCCCACGAATTTTTCCCTGTTTCTTGTAGTGACTGCTATTCATTATTCATGTTGTACCAAGTATCCTGTTGTGATTCCAACAATAAGATGATTAGATATGTGCCGTATATCAGCCTTGAAGATGATCCCGAACCAGCCCATCAGGAAAGATCCCAACTGGTGCATGCCATTTAGCCATTAACATGAGTTAGTGTATTTGTATTTGTATTATTTGACATTGTACAGAATATTAGAACAGCACATACCATGTTAGATGGAAAATCAAGCTACAGTGGGCTTTGGTCTGAGGTGAGTGCCAGGCAGCCTGGGCCAAACAGCTTTTGGAGCCCGTACCTTGTAAATACCTGATTCGGATATCAAAACGGTAATTACTTTAAGGAAAATAGTACAAGCTAGGCACAAATGCTTCAAGGTACTTGTTACACATTGACACCCCTTCTTATGCGTAGCAGTTCACGGATTGGATCATAGTTTTGTGAAATAAGCACGAGTGTGCACAGTCTTAAGAACGAATCAGATGAATCTCGTAGAGAGACCAAAATAACGACGTCAAAGCAATCTTGATGAGAGAAAAAAGATTTGGCAAACCGACCGTAAATTCATTAAGCAAGACTTCAAAAGAATACAAAAGATTATTGCTCTTTCACAACTTCTTAAACCTTTTAGACTTTTAGATTCTTATCCTATACAAGAATACAATGCTAAAGAATAACCTAGCTTTTAATCCTTTCGTGCACCTCTTGTTTTGGATGAATTGGTTTATGGCTTCTTATTTGCTTGGGTTCTTCATGACCACCTCCTAAGTTTATATTAACTCCCTAGTTCTCCTTCAAAGCAAATAGAAATCCTACTCCTATTAAGATTAGAAATCCTAATCCTATTAATATTCATATAGCACGCCTTTTCAAATCTTAAAATGCTAAATATAAGTCATCATATTTAACAACACTCATGCCAGATCTTCTAGTCTAAAGAACGAAACATCGGAACTTGATAGGCACCTAAGCAGGAACTACATGGGCTAAAATATATGTAATAAATTTCCCTGAGCTTCACTAATCCAGGCCCCTCAGGAGCAATATCATGAAGCAGCAAGCGTAGAATACCTTGCTGCATTTCTTTAGACCAACACAGATTATTTAATAGTTACTACAAAAAACTACAGACAAGGTGTTGGAGAGTTACCCCAAAAGCTCCAAAGACGGCTAAATGTATCAGGTAAGCAGCATAATCAAGCCTCCAAGAAAGCTTTTATGGTTCAACCTGCAGGCAAGCAGAGGCATGTTCATGTCAGCATACCATAAAGTACATCTTTCAACGATGCATAACCAGAGTAATCATTGGTTTGAGAATTACAAGTGATCACTCAACTCTAATATTATTTTTACCTTGATAGACGAACTCGCCTCCTTCGGCTCCACTGAAGATACAGGTGCTATCACACTTGTATCATCTGTGAGAAGGCCAACCTCATGATACTCCAAGGTATTTGCTGTATCCTCATCAGCATCTCCTCCAAATGCTAGCACTCGGTCACCACTGTCAATGACCTGAGCCAGAGCCGAGCTATGGACGTCACCTAGCAATTGGTCTGCCGATTGAAGGGAACGCCTTATTGAGTTCAGTATCGAGTCCCCCATCTCGCGGGAGAGACTGAGGGATCCCCTTGAACCATGTCTGCTGCTTCTCCTACTTTCTGTCGAATTAACCGTCTCAAGAAAGGCTGCAAGGAGGGGAGAGAGAGATGGATGGATGCATCAGCAGCAGAACGAACCTGGTTGGATTGAAGCCGGCTTGTGCGGAGGCGGTGGAGCTTGGCCGGCCGTGAGTTGAGTTAGTTCGCTTGTCTCCACGCATCCCCAGTTTTATCTAATGCCGGAACCCACACATGAAAGAACTCCAGAGCCACTCCCCACTTCTAGCAAAGATAATGCCAAAAAATTTTTGGCATCAAACAAAATGTACCGTGCTAAATTTGGCCGAAGCGACCCAATTGTAGCAACCAAAATTTAAGTATCTTGGCTTAGAGTCTGACGCCCGTGCCAACACTAGGAGCGTCTTCAACCATGTTGGCTTCAAGTGAGCATGGTATGCATATGTAACACTCTAGAAAAATAAATTCAAAAAGATTAACGCATCAAATAGCGGATCACATGGTGGCAGGAAAGCTTCTTACCTAAAAGATGTTTAAATCATTGCATCGTATCTATCTAAGAGATGCTTTTGTACTTTTCTTTTTGATAGTTATATAAATGTTAAAATATGAATGAATGGTATATAGTTATTATTTATCCTTTCGCTTGCTTAATGATTTGTATAACTTATATTGAGAGTGAAATTATTAAAGCATTGCTCTATCATTAATGTTTCTTTTGAATTCAAAGTTTAAGTTGCACATGTTATTATTATTACATAACAGTGAGCTAAACATGTCAAGACGGCATCACTAGGCCACAAAGGCATCCGATCCGACGGTCAAGAGAAACCCGACCCCAAGCTGACGGTTCCCGATACTATTATCTGCACCAACTCTCCCTCACCGAACAAACCGTTAACCAACCCACCGTTCCCGAACGGACGCACCGAAAGGGGAAAAGAAAACCCTCACCTCCGACCTCCGGAGCGGCCGGCGATGGCGGCGCCGGAATGCGGTGGAAGCGATGGGTACTGCGAGCTCCGCGACGTGCGGGTCGAGTTGGACCCGGGGATGTCCCTAGGCGGTGGTGAAGGAGGCAAAGGCGGAGGCTTCACCATCTGCTTCTGGCTCTACCTCTCCGGCTCTGCGAGGCCTTCCTCCGTGATCCTTCACCAGGTTGTATTCACCTGTTTATTTCTAGTTTTGGGTGATTTGTTAGGCGTTTGGTTGCTGTAGGTACTGTTTTTTGTGGGTGGCTTTGAGGGGAGAGCAACGGTGTGCTCCATTTCTTTCTTTCTTGGGGGGTGTCCATCCCTCTGTTGTAATGCGTGCTACTTGTGTTGCCAATATTGCTTTTCTGGATGTTAGTACAATTCCTAGGTGGTTGGTGTGGTTATATTCTACGGATTGTGGTTGATGCCTGAGCTACTGCTAGGCTCTCGTCCATTCTGCAGCACACTGAACAAGGCGAAATCTTGATCAGGAAAAGCACCATTAAGAATGAGTGATGTGTTCCATCACGTGTTTTACTTTAGTCTGATTTGAAAAAAAAAGAAGAGAGATGTTTTTCTTGGGTAAAAAGAAGGGTAATTTCTACATTTCCTGGTGAAGTTTGAGCGTCAGAACCTGTGTTGAACTATTTGGATGTCTCAATTGTGCAGATAACCGCTGGAGATGACAATAAGTTGCCGTTTCTTGCTTTAAGCGAAGGAAACAAGCTGCTTCTTTTCCCATTGCTGAGGCTGCACAGAGAAGCCCCTACTCCTGCTAGTTCCTATCCATGGACTGACACAACCAATCTATTGGCTGTAAAGGAATGCTCTCTTGAGAAATGGATCCACATTGGATGTGAGGTATGTTGCAGACATGAATGGCACAATATGCATTTTTCCCTTGCCAACTATCCTTGCATTGGTGGAGTCTGCAGAAGTATTCTTCGATACTTTTCTGCACTTGTATTTCTTTGGTGTACGCCTGTGTTTTCAGTTACAGCCTATTATACACAGCATGTGTTGAGCACTTTGTTTCCTGCAGGATCCAAATGACAGTATTCCTTTTTGTTGAGAAAGACTTATTTATTTAAAATTGGTTTGGTAAAAGTGAGTACCTTTGTCAGGTTACTGAAAATGTTATGCGTCTTCACATTGATGGCAACCTAGTTGCTGAGGCTCATCTATGTTCACTATCTAACGAGCCGGACAATCAAGATGACACAAACCAAATTAGCTTAGTTGGAATTGATGACAAGCTCGAAGGCTATGTCTATAATATCCAAGTGTCATCTATATTAGAAACCATACAAGAGCAATATGCAAAGGTGATGCAGCTTAGCTAATAGCACGTCCTCCTTTTTCCCCCCTTTAAAGGTACCTTGTGATATTTTCTCATTGAATTGCAGAACCCACCATTTAAGTTATCTATTGACTACTCATGCTGTGATGGAATTGAGGAGGGTGATGATGGCATTTGGAGCATTGTGGGCGGGAAGGTAAACCAGATTCTGTCTCCTGGCAAAAACTACTAATTCTATTTTTATTTCAACTATTTTGTGCAAAGCAGGGGAATTCCCTGACTTTTCAGTAAAGTATAACCTGTAAAAATGCAAACCAAAAAAAAAAAACCTGAGAATTGCAGTTGAGTTGAAGGTACTACTGAACTATATTTGATTTTATATGACAAATCACATAATCAGTCAAACTAACCCTGGGCTATTATCCTAATTATTGAAATTAATTGATGCAGGCATCTTGTCGGAGGAATTTCATTCTGGAAGTAGTATTAATAAATGCTTTTGGTGAACCTGTGGACAAGGATACACAGGTTCTTGGATTTTTTTTTTGACATTTAGCTGGTGTGATACTTCATTTTGTTTGCATAATTTATTTTAAAACATTGTTCGTCTTCTAGGTTGTTGCTTCACTTATCTATGCTGACAATGGAGCAGTGGTCGAAAAATCAAGGGACGATTCAGAACCTCCCCTACTGATTACTTGTGAAGGATTTGAATACTCAGCTAAAAGCAGGCCTCTACCAATTATTCGTGGACGTGCATTATTTAAGCTCAAGATATCTCAGGTGGGTTTCTTCATATGCTAAATTGCTTTAGTACCTGTATAGCTTGCTTCAATTTGTATAGGACGCAACAAAGCATTACCTTGGGCTGTCTGCTTATTCCCAGATGTGGAGTATACATTTATTTGTTTTTCATGTTTAGCTGTTGGAAGGACAGCTTGACTATTGCTCCATAGCAGCATAATAGTGGAGTAGAGGTTGTCTCTGTAACACTGCAACAATTGTGATGCTGAAGCGGGCTGCCATAACTGCTATAGTGTGCAGCACCTGCTTTTGTACAAGGACGTTTCAGGTTCCATGTTAGTTAAACGCTTTCCAAAAGCTTGTTTCTTGCACCTTCTTTTTTCCAGCAGCAATGAATACATATAAGATTACTAATTGTGTGACGGGACTTCTATATTCCCTTCATCTTCCAATGGGTGAATTCCTTATCTAGCACTTTTTATAAAGACCTGAAACTTGCGCCTGTATCAAAAAGAGAGAGGAAATGAGTAACAACCTGAATTATGTACATTGACGAAAAAAAGAGTTGAAGGTGCAGTTTAAAACTTTTGGAAACTTGACTATGAAATATATATCTGCCAAAGAAAGCTGAAATGTCTCTATAGAAGCTGCCATTGCGGCCCACTATAGCTCTGGAGTTGCAAGTACTCGCAGTAGCAGTTGCTATGTACTAATTGACGCCCCCTACTCCACTATAGTTGCTCTATAGCACGCTATCTCAAACACCATGTGTCTCAATGAACTTATATTTACAATTTTAACGTTATGATATTGCCTGGTCGATCTTTGTCCATGACATTTCATCTGATTGTTCCAGCTCTCTTCTAAATGTGACAATAAGCTGTTCCGTATTTATTTCTCTACACTTCACACACGAATATATCCTTTTATGGAGGCATCTTCCAAACCAATTCGTTGTATATCTCGAAACCGCACCAGCCGTCCATTGGTTTTTGGAAAGCGGGTGGGTTCCGCAACAATGGATGAAATTCACTCGCTCAATGATGGCCAAGGGTTTGTTAATGATGACAAAACAAGTGGTCGCTTTCAGTCTCATGACCGAAGTTCAGTGGTGTGTTCGCATCCATCCAAGATTTCCAAGGTACAAGGTGATAGAATGGATACAAGCAAAATTGTATCCCAGGTGATGAATCTGCTAGATCACAGCACTTTTCAAGTTATGCTTAATTTGTGACTGATTTACAGTTATTATTCTGTTAACAGAATAAACAGGCCAGAAAGATGGTGGTAGGCATAGAAGCAAAAAATGCCTTAGGGACTGACTCTGCAACATCTGACTCTGACAGCATTGATGCTAGAAGTTCTTGGAGTGGGTCTGATAGAGATGAAGTTGAAACCTTTTCGGACGCTATGATTTTCAGGTATTGTCTAGAAGGCACATATGAGAGGTCAACATTTCTTAGAGATACAGCTGCTTATGTTGATGAAGATGACTTGGCAAAGCTTGCAAATCAAGTGTCTTTGTATAGTGGATGCTCCCATCACAGGTAACTCTTAGATCTTGTATTTTATAAGAAGGTTCCTCTCTCTGGTTTTCATTAACATTGATTTGCATCTTTTTTCTACCCTTTCAAGAAACCAAATATTAATGTCGAAGCAATTGCTCCAAGAGGGTGCCGACATTTGGAGCATAATCTCAAAGAAGAAGGAACGTGCTCTTTGGTCATCTGCAGTTCCTGAAATCATAACAAAATTTATGGGCGATGCCCATTCTACAAATAGAGGTTTGTCAGAGCAGGTAGAACCATTTATTCTTTTTACATAAGGTCTCAATACCTGAACTTTCTGACAGGGTACTTCTGAGTGAATAGCACGAGAAATAAATGTTTAAGTCCATATTATGTACTATTTTTAGGATTTGGAGGTTTTAAGAGGAATTGCTGGCTGTGGTGACGATCTTGGAAGGGATGAATTTGATAGGCTATGGTATTGGTTATACCCAGTGGCTGCTTCTCTGTCGAAAGATAAAATTAACAAGCTATGGGATTGCACAGAACCAAGATGGATAGAGGGATTGATTACAATTGATGAAGCTGAGAATGCACTAAGAAGTTCCAGGGAACTGCTGAAGAAGCCGGGTACATTTGTTCTTAGATTCCCTACTACCCGAAGCTGGCCACATCCAGATGCTGGAAGCCTTGTTGTCACCTATGTTGGCTCGGATAACTCGATTCACCATAGACTTCTCTCTTTTGATGTCAGGTGTGCTCCTATTAGTATTCTCATGCTGCGATGCTTTGTCCTCTACTCAAATTTGTCTTTACTATGAATTTGCTGAGTGCCATTCTTTTTTACTGGATACAGTGATGCTAGTTCAGGGAACGTACAAGATCTGCTGCTTAAGGAGCCTGAATTATCCCAGTTGGGCAGGCAAGCACACTGAATTTCTTTCACCCAAACCTTTCTGAATTGTTAAAGATACCATTCTCATTCCAACTCAATCTGAGTGCAGGGTTGATCGCCTACCAACTGCTATGCAGAGCTGACAAAAGTAGTAACTGATTCAGTCTGCTCTGGAGGCAATGCAGCAAAATGAAGTATTTCATCAGCCAAAGAAGATGAATACATGGCATGGTTCCCAGTTGCCTGTGTTACCCTGTAGAAATTTGTTAATCAAGTTCTTTAGCAGAAAGAGATGATACTAGTGAGATCTGGTAGCTTCGTGAGCACCGTCTGTACAATTGTTTTGTTCTTATGGATGTACATAAGCTGATAGTTTTTCTATCTCAGACATCTACTGATCTACTATACGGGCACTTCGATGATGTGCAGAACTGCAATGCAATGTGACGCTTCTGTGCATGCTAGGCAGCACCGATGCCATTGGGCCGCTACCATCAAAGCCCAAAAGGGCGCGGCCCAGGCTCCAAGCCCGCGTGGTCGTGCTCGTGCAGTCGCGCTAGCTACGTCCGCTTCCCCAACCAAAAAGGCCAAAACCCACGACGCCGACGGCCTCCGCGCCGCGAGGGTTTTACCTTTCCGCCCCGCCTCCGATGCCTCCCCCTCGCCGCGCGCTCCTCTCCTCCCTCCTCCGCCTCCGCGCCTTCTCATCTGTCGCCTACCACCCGCCTCCTCCCCGCGCCGCCACCAGTTTGTCGCCGACCCCAGCGCCGCCGCTACAAGCCGAAGCGGTGGCGGCATCGCCATCGGCGGCGGTGGCAACCCCTTGGACCCGACGCAGCTCCTCCGCGATGACCCGGTCGCCATCACCGCATCGCTGTGGGTCTCCTCCTTCCGCGCGCTGCCCGCCGCCGCGCCGCCGTCGCTGGCGCCCTTCCTATCGCGCCTCGAGCTCTGGGTGCTCGCTTACCAGAAGGCCTACGCCGACGAGACTGGCTCCTACCTGCCCCGCTCCTCCATCCCGGCATCCACGCTTGCTTCCCTCCTCACCCTCCGCAACGCCGTCCTCGACGCCCGCTTCCGCTTCGGCAACCGCCTCACCCCCTTCCTCCCCTCCCCGCGCGCCGCCTCCGCGCCGGACCCCGCCACCCTCTCCAAGCGCAAGCTCCGCGCCCTCCTCACCACCCCGGGCCCGGCTCCCTTCCAGGACCGCGTCGTGCAGGAGCTGCTGCTCCTCCTGCTCGAGCCCGTCTACGAGGCGCGGTTCTCGCCAAAGTCCTTCGCCTTCCGCCCCGGGCGATCCCCGCATGCCGCGCTCCGCACCATCCGCCGCAGCTTCGCGCCCTACCTCTGGTACATCAAGGGTGACCTGTCCCCGCTCCTCCACTCCCCCGACCCTGCGCTCGTGGTCGGCGCGCTCATCCGTGATGTGCGTGACAAGAAGGTTGTCGATTTGATCCGCTCAGCGCTGCTCACCCCGGCGGTGACAGCAGGGTTGGGCGACGATGCTGCAGCAAAGAAGAAGAAGAAGAGGAAGTACCAGAAGAAGAAGGTTTTGCCAGAGGGGGAACCGAAACCTGATCCCTACTGGTTGCAGACGTTCTTTGGGTTTGCATCAGAGGAGGCGCTGACCCAGCCTGATTGGGGGCATTGTGGGGTGCTGAGCCCATTGCTTGCCAATGTATGCCTTGATGAGCTTGACAAGTGGATGGAGGAGAAGATTAAGGAGTTCTACAAGCCATCCAAGTCAGACGTTGTGGGAGGGGATGATGGTGTTGAGCAGGGGAACACGTCGTGGCCAGAGTTTGTCCCGACAAGTGGACCAGACAAGACGAGGAAGGTGGACTACATTCGGTATGGTGGGCATTTCTTGATTGGGGTGAGGGGTCCTAGGGCCGATGCTGCAGTGCTCCGGAAGCAGCTTGTTGAATTTTGTGACCAGCGGTTCAGGATCAAGCTTGACAATGAGAGCCTCCCGATAGAGCACATCACTAAAGGGATCATGTTCCTGGATCATGTGCTGTGCCGTCGTGTTGTGTACCCAACCCTCCGCTACACAGCCTCTGGAGGCAAGATCATCAGCGAGAAGGGGGTTGGGACTCTGCTTTCGGTGACAGCCAGCTTGAAGCAGTGCATCAAGCAGTTCCGAAAGCTTGAGTTTTTAAAGGGAGACCGTGAACCAGACCCCCAGCCATGCTTCCGGATGTTCCATGCAACACAAGCTCACACGAATTCACAGATGAATAAACTTTTGCTGACGATGGCTGAGTGGTATCGCTATGCTGATAATCGCAAAAAGATTGTCAATTTCTGCTCTTACATCATCAGGGGATCATTGGCAAAGTTATATGCTGCCAAGTATAAGCTGCGGTCAAGGGCAAAGGTCTATAAGATTGCATCAAGGAATCTTAGTCGACCATTGAAGGATAAGAAAGGACAGTCGCCAGAGTACCACAATTTGCTGAGAATGGGCCTTGTGGACTCGATTGATGGGCTTCAGTATACAAGGATGTCGATGGTTCCTGATCCTGACTACACACCGTTACCAAATGGATGGCGCCCAGACCACGAGAAGATTTTGCTGGAGTATATAAAGCTCACAGATCAACAGACATTGGATGAGCAGAGAAGCTGCATTAGAGAGGACGGACTTATAACACCACAGGACTACATTTCAATGCTCGTATGGAGCTACAAGAAAAATGCATTATTACTACCTTCTTCAAAAGAGGGTGATAGCCAAGTATCCACAGAAGACCTCGGTTCAGATACAGATGAAGTGGATAATAAGGAGCTAGGAAACAAGGACCATCAGTGTTTTCCAAAGGCTGCTGAAATGTCATGAGTGTCGATGATTTCTGTAAAACTCCCAGGGAGTAATTGACAGGACAATTGGTTGGTGCTGCTGAAGTTACAAGAAACCAACACACTAATGCCTAATGGACTACAAAGACTATGGTGTAAATGTATAATATTGTTTTGTGAAATCTCTAGCATTTTCCTGGTTGGTTCATAACCACCTAGCTAGATGGCTACTTCCTACTCAAGGACGTGACATTTCGTGTGGTTCCATCCTTCAAGACCATTTCTTAATGCTCAGGGCCATGTCGAATATCGGCATGGTGCAAGAACACGAACCTCAACCCAGGATGGAAATTCAGGAACTAGTGAAAAATCTCATTTTGCTGCCAAACAGTGCATCTGCATGCAAGGCCAGCTGCTCATAGCCTCATACATCAAGCCTGTCTTTTAGTAAGACTTTACCAAGCCTATATATTCAGTTGAAGTTATACAGAAAAATTCATTGTGTACACATTCTGTCCAAGCATCCTGCTTGTGCAAACCGTCATCTGTAGTATCTTTTATCAAATGCAGAGCTCGCCAAATTTACTACATATAGGATGAAAAACATCTTGGCTTTTTGCAAGATTGGCTCATTACAATAAGCTTTTTATAATTTATCTATAAATTTCCTTAATCAAGCATATTGTTTCCTTAATGATTCAGTTAAGATTCAAAGGTTATGCCTGTTAACAACCATATTTATTTTACAACTGATCTATGTCCTAGGATATGTGTGTTTCAATTTGTTTTCCATTGGACACTTGTGGTGTGCCGTGTGTGGCACATGATCTTCATACAGAGAAATTAGCCTCCATTTTAGCACAAGAAACCACTGTTGATTTACTAAGGAAATTTGACACATGAGGTATCATTTACCTTAGAAAAACAATGGACAAGCTTCTGACATAGATTTTGGCATCAGTTTCTTGTGCTTTTTTATCCTTAATTTGTTGGGTTGGGTAAATGGTCCTGTTGCATGGTATCTATTACCATATGCTACTTTTCCTAATTTTTTTCATCACTTTGCTTGTCATGTGCAAAGGCTTGTCGCTATTATATATTATATGAAGGCACTGTTTTCCATTGGAGTGTAGATGGAGCTGCTGTCTGTAGTTGTAGGCTTGTAGCACTGGAAACCACTGCAAACAACATATTCTTTACTCTTTAAAGTAATCTTTTCTTATATTACCGTTCTAACTCTTTGGTTACCCATTGTTCCATGTTTTCCCTTGGTTTTGATGGCAAAGGTTGTGTTAGGGTTAATAACTTTTGCAGTCAGGCACTAAAATGGGCTTTGGTTCGACCATGTTCTATAATATAGTTAGAAGAGAGCAAGACTGCAGGAGAGAACTCAAGAGAAGTGGAAGTCAAAGCACAGGGTCTTGGATGACTAATGTTAAAGCTGCCTTTGCAATATAAAGTATGTCTAACATTGGAATAGTGTTATTTCCCACCATCTATGCTCTTCATCCAGATCCATGAACCTTGTTCTCATTCCACCTCTATTACCTGGCTCTTGCACAGGGTCTTGGATGACTAATGTTAAAGCTGCCTTTGCAATATAAAGTATGTCTAACATCGGAATAGTGTTATTTCCGACCATCTATGCTCTTCATCCAGATCCATGAATCTTGTTCTCATTCCACCTCTACTACCTGGCTCTTTGTTTAGGATTGTACGATTACACCAGTATGATGGCAACAGAGCCATGGCTTTATTTCTGACCAACTGTAATGAAGAACAGGTACCCACAGGCTGTTTATCTATGTTTAGACAAATGCAGATCACTCTGGTCAAGTCTTCCTATTACATTTATTAACATGCATAGTGCGAAGGATATGTTACATAAGAGTAAGGCGTATGTAGATCTCACTGGTCAAGTCTTCCTATTACATTTATTAACATGCATAGTACGAAGGATATGTTACATAAGCGTAAGAAATGTAGCGTCATGAAATTTCGTGGCATGTATGTACTTATACTGATTACTGAATAAACAGTGACCTCCATAAACAACATAATGTTCTTCATATGTTGGATTCTACAAACTGTTTGGGACTATACAGTTCTATTATCTGTTCTTAGTCTCAGAAAAAAATTAGCTAAGAGTTTGTTGTGATCATGGATGTGTGTTGGTTAAAGAATATTTCTTTTAGTGCGCTTAGGTTTCTATATGACATAACAGTTCCTATTCACCAGCTCCAGGTTTCTGCAAATATCAGTCGTGTCAGCTAAGGAATATTGGAACACTAGAGCAGGGAATGTGCTGCTCTAAGAACTAGTTAAGTGAACCATGGACCTCAGACTTTTCCTTATTTAATATTTGTTGTTTCTAGGCATTGCTACTTGAGTTTGAAGAGTAAGTGCAGCAACCTGGTTTGACCTTTTTGGTCATAGGGTCTCATGGAATTAAAAATCCTGATGCTTGTTTTTCCATCGGAAATAGGCCTTGTTTAGTTGCTTATCATTCCATTCTGTCATATTCTGCGCTCTATGCTACAAGAGACTGGTGCCTGTATGCCCTTGTTTGTGCTTCCTGTTACCATTTCCCAGCTGTTTTTTATGGTTCCCTTTGTACCGAACTATCCTAGTGCTCTATGAAAATCTGCGTAACATCGATCCCATCGTTGCCTTTCAGATCTAAATGGAAGTATGGATCTTGACGTGAAACTTGGGTCCCATTGAGCACATTGAGGTATGCCAATCATTTAGCTCCACTAGCCCTCTGTTGTGCCAATGGATATGATAGACATGAAGTCTCTCAACAGTTGGGATGATTTTGTTTCCCACTATAGGCCGTTGAGAAGCACTGGTGAGTCGTGTCCCACAGGCTCAATGCCTTCAGAGATGTTTTAATCAAGAGGCGTCCTGTCATGCCTTTTCACCATTGTTCTCGTTCAGGTCTAGTAGTCTGGACCAGGTTTTCAGATATAACACAGCAGTATTGTTTTGTTCATGGTTATCATTTGCATGATGCATTGAAGACTTGAAGTAAACTCTGAACAGCAACACGAGCTGAAACCGTGGGCTGTTGCCCATGGGTCTAGATTGTGTTTCACTCCCAAGTACTTTTGGGTTCAGGTGCATTTTAGGTGTCAGCTAAAAGAAAAGAAAAGCTTTACCCCTTAAGTATTTTATGATTTCAAGAAGAAATTTGAGTTTGGACAGAGCTAAAGGTTGGTCCCCCTAGATTGATTCTCTATAAATTTGTGGAATCAAATTTGCAACCTAACAAAGGGGTAAGTGACACCGTCAAGATGCTGTACCACTTTGGCTAATACTATGATTCTGAGTAGAGCTTTCAGCACTTGGCAATCTGCTTGCTTGATCCATCAAGTGTTGTCACAATCAGACCGCCACTGATAGACAATCTTAGCTCCCTACAGTTTGGTATCTGACCAACACCTACTAGGAATTCTTTCTTTTGGCCTGGCACTTTCGAGTGAGAAGGAAGGGTGGTTACTTATGTGGAAAGATGACAATCAACTAGTAATATTCCCTTTGACAAGACGTTCCCACTCATTCACTTGTCGTCTCAGTCTCATAGAAAAATCATTTCGTACTGTTTTTGGTTTAGATGAATTCTTTCATATCTCGTACTTGGTAGAACTAAGGGGCCAGGCAAGTAAATGCTGGATGGAGGAGCTGCTCACCCGCATTTTCCAGTAAGCCATCGAGCACCTACCACCGGCAATTGTTCACAATAGGCCCTCGTCTGCTCGATCGAAGTTTCTTTCAACGCCGAAAAGCTGACCACTTGCCTCTCGCATTATATGCCCAGTGCACACTGCATAGTTGACTTATACCTTACAGTATTACGGAAACAGGAAAAAAAAAAGAGAGCAAGTTGGAGGACATTTTCCATCCATTTCTTTACGATGTTTCCTGGACTGGTTATAGAAAGGACATGATGTACTTTTCATATTTGCTTTCAGGTGGAGTGAGGGAACTGGAAGGGTAGCGGTGTCTCCTCGTCGTCCTCCTCCTCCAAGGTACCGCCAATCTTGTACAGTGAAGGAGAGCACCATCTCATCAACTCAATTCATGGATGGCAGGCCGAATGGCAGCTACAACGTGAATGTTCTGCGAGACGAATCTGCATCCTGTTTCGCTCAAATAATACCTTAAATGAAGTTGGAAGCATTCCGGCGCTGGCGCCGTTTTGAGCCAGCTTGGCTCAAAAAAATTTCTTTTTCGCATGTAGGTCTCTAAAAAAAACGTAATTACATCTGGATCCTTTTCACGGTTTTTAACGAAAAGGACCTTTTAGTTTAGAAAAATCGCAAATCTTTTGTGAAAGGGCTCTAAATAAATACTGAAAAAATAGCGTAATTATGTTTGGATCATTCTATCTGTTTTTCGCGAGAAGGACCTTTCGATTTAGCGCAATCGCGGATCTTTCATAAGAGGATTCTAGATAAATGCGAAAAAATAGCATGATTGTGTTTCTATCCTTTAAACCGTTTCACGTTTTTCCTCGATGATTTTTAGAAGAAAAAAAATGCCATTGAAAAAAAATAAAATTATTGCTGTAAAAAAAAGCACACGTGACGTGCGTCGTAAAAATATTCCAGTTTATTTTACTAAGTTGGTAGCGTAGCGCTTTACCCGAAGATGTGGGGACCGGCTCGCTAGCCGCAAGGTTGGGGGTGATGTCAGATTTGCTGGGGCTAGACGTCTCTGTTTTTTTCCCTTACCACCTAGGTTTATCTTTTATGATGAGTAGACAGTAGCCCAGTCTTATTGGACCTAGTAGGGCTACGTTGCCATCAACGACCGCGTGCACCACGGGCAGCAACGCCGACATGGATTACAACCGCTCTCTCTCCCTCCGTGTGTGTGTTGCAAGGGCAAAGCTACTGCAATAAGTGTTTTTGACACCAACATGCAAGCAAGAAGAGGAAGAAAAGCGATGGGAATGCGTGCGCTTCGCAATTGGTTTGACCGAAAAGTAGTAGTAAGCAACTAAGCATGCCGTGCATGCAAGCCCGGGTCGTCTCAGCCTCAGGTGATAAAGCGAGACTCGGTACGGGTGCTACAGAAAAGGTGCAAGTAGTAGCGGTAAAAAGACAGGAAAAAGTCGTGCGTTTTTCTTTCTTTATTGAGTTCTTGGTGTTGCGTTGGCGTCCTGTGCCAGATGTAGCACAGAACGTACGTCGGGAGTAGAGATGGGTGTCGGGCTAGGACGGTTCGGTACGAGTTTACTGTGCTTTATGTTGAATCATGACAGTTCATCTTGTTTGCAGTGCCGGTCAGGCTTATCTTCGGCGAGTTCAAGTATAGTCTATTTTCGTTTTATACCTGTTTCGTGCCTTGTCAACCTAGATTCGATTTATTTTTACTATTACGACGAGAGAAAATGAGCTGAAGACGTATAGAGTTAAAGTAGTGGATACAAATATTATAGGAAAAGAAACTAATATTTATTTATTCTTAAACAATTCAGAGCAAGGGAATATCTTTGAGTGTCGGCGTATTCACTTTGCTGACACCCGTGATCTCTGAATAGGGTTTAATTCGATAGGAGGCGTCTTTGGTGGCTAACCCTAGAGGTGGAAACCTAGCGACTCCCACTGGCGAATTCTTGCTATGAACTAGGGATGACACGAGATTTTACCCGTGTTGAGCCCCTTTGCCTTGAGTAATAGCTTTACTTTCGCTAGATTGTTTAAAGAGTGTTTGAAACTAGTACAGATCTGAGCTTGGGAGTTACAAGTTCTTCCTTAGGCTCTCTTCTTGAACTCTTGCTTGTTCGACTCGTCGTCCCCTTTCCCATGCACCGAAGGCCCTTATATAGGCCGAGCTAGCAGGAGTAGGTAAAATAGGGTCATCATCTTGATCCTTATGCATTTATTACTCTTTCTGTCTTTGTCCGTTCCTCCAGCCTCATTAAATGCCGACGTATGGTCTCGTCCGGTCCGCCCGGTACGTGACCTCTCTTTGACGGGTAAGTGAGAGGCGTCAGAGGAATGGGCTTATTGCGAAATCCTCGCGGTTGATAGGCTCGACAGCAGGCTGCGCCGTCTGCACGCAGACTGACGAGGAAGGAGACTTTGAGGTGAAGCTACCTCGCACCACCTCTTTGCCTTGCGGGCGGCGTGGGCGTGCTTTACCCCTTTGTCCGCCCGAGCCGCCACGTGGACTAAGCGGCGGGCGGCAGGCGTGTTCTCACCCACTGCCGCCGGGCGCCACGTGGGCGGCACCGGCCGTGGCGTCTCACGACGCCGCCCGCCAAAGCCGCCACGTGGATCGGGCCCGGCGGCGGCGTGCGTTTCGCCCACCTACTCGCCGGCGCCACGTGGCGGCACCGGCCGGCGGCGTGTTTCGCCGCCCGTCGCCGTGGCACCACGTGGATTGGCGCGGCGGCAGCGTGTTTCGCGCCACCGCGCGGCGCCGCTTTCGTCCGCGCGGGCGCCACGTGGCCGCACCGGCCGGCGGGCGTGCTCACCGCCCGTCGCACCGCCGCCACGTGGAAGGGCTTTGTCGTCGGAGAGGATACCCAGTAGCAAATCTGCCGACTCTGAGCATTTGTGAAAAAATGGGTAATGAGTAAGAAAGAAAGTGAGGGAGACAGGTGAGAAAGACAAATGAAAGGGAGAGATTGAGAGAGATAGGTGTGATAGATCTGGAGAGATCGAGAGAGACGGGTAAAAGAGAGTACCTTCTTGTACCGTTTCTTAATCTCTCTCAGCTTTCTCTCCCTTCTTGCCAGTTTCTCTCAGGTGTCGACGGTGGGAGTGGCATCTATACTGCTAGGTGTGTTTATGTCGCTCATGCTCTGCGGGTTGGTAACCTTCATGCTGAACTTCTTTCTCATACCTGGGTCATCTAGCCCCGCACTGTCTCATGCTACAGTGTCGTGTCGACACAGTACAACCCACTTTATGCTGGGCCGGCTCAAAGAAGTCCGTCCCGAGTGCCCACCTCTAGTCAAGAGAATGGAACGGTTCTAGCTCGGAGCTCATTGGTCGCTACATGTCAGTCGCGCTGAGGTGAAGAGAATGTGTAGTGCACTTGGCGATGTTCAGTGAGTCTTACATTCTGATTGTGTAGATTCTGAATTTTTTAAAAATCAGGTAAGTGATAATTTTTAGTTTTAGTATAAATCTATTTTTGATCATGGGAGAGGATTCTTAAGAAACTTCTTGTAGAATCTAGAACTAAGATTTTTTTGAGAATCAGAAACTATCACCTATCTAATTCTGTTAAGAATCTAGAATTTACACGTTCAAAACGGTTCCAAACTGAGCCTTAATATACAAAGTATTGGTACGCATGTGTGTGTGCGGTGAGCGCAACGCTGGCTCGGGAGCTGGACGGAGGCAGGCGAGGGCCCGACCGTTTGAATCGAGTCGAAGCGAGTGGGATGGTCCGATCCTATTCCGATGTAGATGGCGGACCAAACTGGCGAATGGCGATCCAGCTGTGGTGTGTCAGTGTGTGCCTCTCTTGCAGTCCCAGTCTCCTCGGCTGCTCCAATTAATTATGATGAAACTAGTGCTACGAAAATAGTAGTATTATAATCCTTTTACATATTATTCCCTTCATAAGGTCATAGGACATTTTTAATATATCAAAGAGATATTTATTAGGGATACACAAAAACATCACGTTCATTTTCTGTAATCACTATATTCAATACATGCATATAAAGAAATTTAAATAAATAGGAATATTAATTAGGGATATAAATAAAACATCATATTGATTTTTTATTTAAATATGAAATATATCATATATTTATAGACAAGATTATTTTAAAAATAAATAAGTCCATTTTATACACTAAGCTATGAAAAAAGTCCAAATAACTCTCCAAACTATAAAACCGGTTATTTAACACTCCCAAATATCAATATCAGATCAAATTACACCATAGGGAGGTTTTCCTTAACTGTTTTGCATCTCTTATATATAATTAAGGCAAAAAGTGATTCAAAATTTTTAAACTTTTTTTGTATGGTTCTAAAGCAATACTTATGCTATCATAAAAAATTTAGATCATGATCACACTTGCACAATTTTATAAAATTATGACAAGGTCACTGTCTCAATTAAGGGTTTTCTGATTTTGATTTTTCTGAGATACCGAATTATGTTCAATTCATTTGGTAATTTTTTGTGTGATCCTAGTAGTTTAAAGATGGCACCACTTTTCAGATGATGATCAAACATGTACATTTTTATAAAAATCTGACAGTGTTATTACTGTTTTTAAATTACTACTGTTTTTTATTTTCTAAATGTATGAAATGCTTTCAAATTTTCTTGAGATTTTTTATGTTCTAGAGGTGGATTAGAGTTTAATTAAACTTTCTTTAATTTTTTTGTATGATTTTGAACTTCATATATTACCAATCAAAGCTTTATTTTTGTTGAATCTTTGATTTATAACCTTTGAAGTTCAAAATTATGCAAGAATAGAATTTAAATAAAATTTAATTAAACCCTAATCTTTCTCTAGAATGTTCCCAAAAAGTCTTAGAGAAATTTGAAAGCATGTAATATATTTAGAAAATAAAAAAGCAATAACACTTTCATATTTTTGTAAAATTGTTCGGGTTTGATCATAATCTGAAAATTTTATGGTTTCATATTTAAACACTTAGGACCGCACAAAAAAAAGTATTAAATGAATTGAACATAGTTTGGTATCTTATAAAAATCAAAATAAAAACCCTTTAATTGAGACAGTGACCTTGTCAGAATTTCATAAAATTGTACAAATGTGATCAGGATCTGAAATTTTTATAGGTGTATAAGTGTTATCTTAGAATCATATAAAATTTTTTCAAAAAATCTGAATCATCTTTTGCCTTAATTATATATAAAAGATGTAAAACATTTAAGAAAAACCATCCTAAGATATGATTTGATCTAGCATTGATAGTTAAGGGTGTTAAATAACTGATTTTATAGTTTGGGAGGTTATTTAGACTTTTTTTTCTCAAAGCTCAAATGTGTAAAACGGGCTTATTCCTTAAACAAATAAGTTGTACTCCATAAACTTTAGACAAATGAAGTACTATTCACTCAAGACTCTGACTGCCCTGCCGTCCTGATGGGCATGGCATGGCCCATGTTGCATGTGTATCCCTTCCCAGCGCGAACGCTTCCTCTCTTCCGTTCTCCTTTTCTTGCTCTTTTTGCACGGCCATTCTGCTGATTCCTTGGATAGGACTATAGGAGTAGGCGAAGAATGATGCCATGCGCATCGTCATGATCGCTAGCTCCGCCGGCGAACGCATGCGCGGCGCGCCTCTATCATTTCATCCCGCATAGCACTACATTCCCAAGGTAATGGGCGGCGGGGCGGGAAGGCATCGAGCGCGCAGCCAGAGCCAGTCACTCACGCTCGACTCGCTCCCTTTCATCCGCCATTCTTGGACCATCGGGATTCGGGACCAGGTCGAACGCTACTTCGCGCTAGCACTACCACTACCCCTACCGGTCAGGTCTATACACTAGGCCACAGCTAGGTTACGAACGAACGCTTTACTGGCCCGCTTGACGGAGCTTTATCAAATAACTCAGCTTTTAAAGAATTTTTGCATTAAATTAGAAACCATATATAACTAATAAAAACTGAATAGAATTTACTTTTATAGTTTATTGCTGAGAGAAATTAGTTGTTTATCAAATAGTCTTTTATAAAAAAATTATAGCTACTTTTCAACTTTAAAAAAAAGCTTTCCAAAAAATCTACAACCAGGGTTGAAAAACCAACGAAAATTGCTGTTTTCAACAGCACCGAACCGGTTCAATATCTAAAGCTAGTCTAATTAAAAAAAGATTTCAAAAAAACAAAAAAAATATGCGACATAAAATCTGTCGATTTTTTATCAAAGCCAACCAGGCCTCCCAATACATGCTGGCTGGCAACTGCCACGACTTGGAGGAGGAGGGTTCGTCTCAACGTAGGGAGAGCGTGTACCGGTGGTGAACGGAATAGAGATGTCTCGAACATAACTGGAACTTTCTTCTCTTGATCGGATGGATCGGATCGGGGCCTGATCTCATTCATCGGTCTGCGATTCGCAAAGACGACTTCCACAGACCCAAGGGGATGTATACGTAAGATCGGCTACATTTGGGCAGCCGAGACCTTGACACGAAACCATAAAGTTAGTGAGCAGAGTTAATGAGCAGGCTAAGTAGAGGCGACCAATTTATGACCGGGCGAGCGAGCAGCATTGCATACGCTGATACGCCACGACATCAGGGAATTTTTTTAAAATAATACAATTTTTTATTCAAATTGTAAAAATATATCTTGAACTAAAAAAATTGTAAAAATATACCTATATTACCTTTTGAGAAGATGAGAGAGAAATGTCGCCCTTTCAAATAGCGACAGAGGCACATACCACCATTTGAATGGGCGACTGACGACCACGTCAACACCACGTAAGCAAGAAACCGTTTGGCACTCTCAATCGCTTAACTATAAGGTGATAGATAATAAATCAGTCGTTGGTTTGGCGACAGAGGGGGGCGCCTCTGTCGCCAAACACTATTTAAATTGCGGCGCCCCCTACTGTAGCCGTGTGAGCTGAGAGAAAGAGGAGAGGAGTGGGAGGGAGAGGAGAGAAAAGGGGAAGGAGAGAGAGGAGAAGAAATTTGTAGCCATGCGGATTTGTGCAGGTAATTTTTTTTAGTTTATTTTGTTTAGCAATAAATCATAGTAGGATAGAAAAAAATTTAGATCTAATTAAAGTTAGAGGTTACGAATAGATTTTGTAGATTTTTACTAATTTAGTTGGTTTGTACAGATACTTGTACGTACATGTTTTTAGAAATAATAATATATTTTTAGAAATATAGATATTTTTTCAAATAGAAGTACATAGATATATATTTTTAAGAGTGTAGATATTTTTTACAGATAGAAATAAAGAGATGTGTATTTTTAGGAATGTAGATAGATCTAGGTAGATATATGTTCAAGAATATAGTTATTTTTCTACAGATAGATTTAGATTTTTTTTAAGCATATAGATATAGTTATGTTAGGTGTCACTGTATTTTTTACGAAAAATAATTAATTCATGGGTTAATGAATTGGTTCATAGATATATCAGAACGAATTCCATTTAGAATCTATTATGGAGAAGGAGTTGTCATGTATGGTCTAAAGGGTGCGAATCTGAATAACTTTCAGTATATGGACAGAAGTTTAAGTAGGGTCGAAGAGCGTACATTTTCTTCTGTGTTGAATTTGTTGTATTATACTTTTCAAATGGAACCAGAGAAGTGCCAGCTGAAGTTATTTTGCCTTTGTAGTATGCGAAATGATCCTATTTATTGGGAATTAGTTGAGGTGAAGAAAACTGCATCATGGAGGTCATTGTGAGGGGGGCGGAGCAATGTGGATGGTATCGGGTGCTTTTAGAGTAAGCATATGATAGAGTTGTTGCCCCGTAGCAGCAGTTGAACACCAATGAATGTAGTGGATCTCAAAATGAGTTCAGTTATGGTGACTCCGAAATTAGGGAATACTGTCATGAGCAATATGTTTAGGAATGCAACGAGGACATTGTTTACCAGAGTGATGAACAAGTTGAGGTTGAGGAGAATGATGGAAACATTGGATAAAAAGCGCGGGGACAAGTAGACGAAGATGAGGAAACTGAGGAAATAACAGTAAGGATGGAAGAGAAAAATCGTGAATACACCAGAACAGAAGTGGAAGACGACGATGACTCGGGTGAGAAAGATGGAGGTACAGAGCCGCTTGTGCCAATAGATTGAAGAATGCATCAATTTAATAAACTGGTTGTGAATGAAAGTAATAATACACCTTGGCAGTATAGTGACAATGAGGTTAGGTCTAACAGTATGTACACGACAAAAAAGACAGTGCAGGATGTTGTGAAAGATTAGGCTTTATCAGTACGAAGGACTTTCAGGGTTAAGAAGTCCACCCTAACCTGCTATGATATGGTGTACGAGATCCATAGGTGCTCCTAGAGAGTGCACGCGTATAGACCCAAATGAGGCACCCACTGGCTATATTCGAAAGTTGAGCAACATAGCTGTATGACCGAGGAAACCCTGATGGCTCACAAGAACCTGTCATCCGGGTATCTCAGAATTCGTAGCGATGTGTATGCTCTTCGACGGGGGTGTGATGCTTGATGCATGCAGAAGACGTAGAAGATCTAACTAAAGAGGTAGAGGTCTATCCATCACTGTTGGAGTAAAAAGTTCAAGAGAATGTTCAACCACCACGGAAGGAGGACTTGCTCCTAACTATGATGATGATGATTTCATATCACCTAGACCTTGATGTTCAAGCACTATCAGAATTGGCCGTTCCAACACTACTACAACAGGCCATTCCAACAACAATGCAAGAGGACGTCCAACCAGCATTGAAGCAGAGGTACCTCCTAACCATACAAATAGCAATGATGATGATTTCGTGCCACCTAGGCCACGAAACTTGCGTCCTTGAAGTCCTCTGAATCCTAACGATGATATTAGATTAAGCCTTATTAGATATCCAAACGTAGTTCCCCGTCATGAACCAATAGATATATATCGTCCATTTGACCAAGCCCTATTCCAATAGCCATGACCATATAATGTATGGTTTTATGACTTATTCCTTCACGAGAAGCATATGCCTATGTTGTAATATAAATGTTTTATTCAATGTTTTACGATGATTTGTCGTCAAATTTGTCGCACACCGAAAGAGAATGAGGAACAACAAAATTTGAATTTTTTGTCAACCAAAAGAAACTAAATAATAATTTTATAAAATACTACATGAATTATCATTGATAAATATGAATTTTTCTTAATTTATTGAACCCTAGTTTGAACTTTAAAATTCTAACAACTCTCGAAATAACACTGAATTTTAATAATTAATGATCACAAGTTACAACAAATTTTTGAATGAAATCAATGGAAAAATGTTCCTCATAAATTTAATTTCCTCCAAAAAAATTAATAATTTTTATAATTTATTTGGTTTGGGGATCTGTCACCGAACCATTTGATGATAGAAATATGCCGCCGAATGAATTGGAATGGCGACATATTTATGTCGCCAAATGGTTCGACGATAGAAACCTATCTCCCTTTTATTTGGCGACAGATAGATCACGCCAATGCTGACTCATTTTTTTCTGTACTTTGTGATCTTGTCACCCAACCATATGGCGACAGAGATATATTTTTACAATTTTTTAATTCAAGGCATATTTTTACAATTTAAATAAAAAAATGTATTATTAAAAAAAATCCGACATCAGATAGGAGCGGCAGTAGTATTTGTCTATCGGCAGCGATCAGCTTTGCAAAGCAAATAATACCTCTGTTTTCTTCTTGTCAACGTGGACGTCAATACTACTATTCTTAAATACTCTTCGATCATTTTTTTTAAATTATATGTTTATAAGTTATTAAAAATATAATGATATAAAAGTATATTTAGTAACAGGTCTAGTGATAACACTTCCGTCAGCGAATTTGCGTAGCGAAAAAATTTGGTCCAAATTTCTCTTTTGAAAAAAAAAACATAATTTCGGTTTTCTCAGTGGTGTTTCTTAAAAAAATTAGTTGGCTTGGAGCCGTCGGCGAATTTGCGTAACCATGGGTCCTTTTTACAAAAAAAAACGACAGAAGGACCTATCCTGTAAATTTAGTTTGCCGTGGAGGATCCTTTGCAAATTTACGGAACCACAGGTGCTTTTTGTAAAATAACCGACAAAAGAACCTACTCACGATTTTGGAATTCCTAAGAGTTTTTTCGCGAAAAAAACAAGCTGAGGACCTATCCGTAATTTTAGTTTTTTGAGGGCCTCAGTACGAGGGAGCCGACGTGGCACCGATGGGAGGGGCTCCAATCCCCCGCCATAAGATATACATTATTTGTTCCTTGTAAAGCTATAATAATAATAAATAATCATTTGAATGTAAGAGTAGAATAACCTATTATACGCTCCATCACCTTTCGTAAGTCAAAACTCACGTCCCACTTTTATCAAAGACTGATCAAAGAAAACCTACTATCTCCCACCTCTGCCAAGCACTCCATATTTCATCCTAAAATGATGCAATAATTGTTTGGTTTAGATACAGTAAATTTATACTTATGATGTAGTAATTATTTTTTATTACATTAAAACATATTCATCATGAATCTACTGTTATTAAGCACATTTTTTTTCGAACAAAACATTTCAAACGTATTGTAAATAGGATGAATGGTTTACAAGATATTATCATTCAAAGTTTGCAATCAACTCACATTTCTCTCTCCATCTGCCTCATGTGCTCAACATGATAGTAAATTAGAATGCATTTAGACGTAAATATGGTATCCATTTCTTATAGCCTCTATCATGCAGCCATCATGCACCACGGCAAGGTTCGACGATAAAATGTAATGATATGTTAAATTGAAGTGCATTTAGCAATAACTTTAGTCTGTTTCGTATTACTGCTACCATACGGCCATCATGCGACATGAAGAGGTTTGACAGTAAAATCTAAAAACATGACCAATAAATTATAGTGTATTTAGCAGTAACTTTGGTTCATTTTATATTGCATCTACCACACGGGTATCATACGCTACAACGAGATTTGACAGTAAAATCTAACAACACGTTAGTAAATAGGAGTGTATGTGGTAGTAACTTTAGTCCGTTTCATATTACTGTTATCACACGATCATCATACGCTACGACAAGATTCGATAGTAAAATCTAAATACGTGTCCAGTAAATTAGAATACATCTCTTGCTCCGATATCACATGGCCATCATGCGACACTGCTATACATGGCAATAAAATCTAACAATGCGTCCAGTAAACTAGTGTAAAATTTCGTTCATCTAGCCTTTATTGGCGAAACTCTTATCGTTCTATTTCTCATCGTCAGTATAGTACCGGTGAAAACTGTTTATGAATTGAAGTTGCCAATAAAAAGTTATGATTAAATTGAAGAAAAAATTATAGTACAAACAAAAAAAATCATATTTATTAATTGATTGGCTGCATAACTAATTGGCTTAGTCCATACACAAAGTGGCCGCATGTGAAGTGGTTTGGACACGCTTGTCTGATCAACAATAACTGTTCTGCTCCGGAGAAAATAATGTGCAAGTCTGTAGTTTGTACCACGTTTTTCATGTACCGCTAATATCTTCCCCCATTTTGCTGGATCATTTTCGCTCTATACATCCAAAGATATTACCGCTTGTCCTACAGCAATCAAGGATGCCATGTCCGCATGCTTTACAGTTGCTAATCGAATCACCCGATTCAAGGAGTTTCAAACATGAACAGCTTTCCGCAGAAACCAACAGCAGTGACAATGGCAACTAACAAATGAACAAAACGTAAGTCGTAGGTCAGAGGACAAAGCTTGGAACTGGGATAAGCTGAGACGCCTAAGTCGTCGTAATTGACGTCTTCCTTACAAACAAGTAATACCATTCACATAACCAAAATAAAATAAAATAAAAATAGTAGGAGCCGTTTCAACTTCGAACCTATGCTACATTGTTACTGCATACTACGAATAAAACTACGAACAAATCCTCCAGATTCTTACTGATTCTTTTCTCCATTTTTCTTTCCCTCTCGGAGTAGTGACAAACTGACATCATACCATCATCGTCGAGAGTAACGAAAGGTCAAATCTTTCAGGAAACAAAAAAGAAAGATGAAATTGACGGGAAAAAGGGGGAAAAAAAAAGAAATTTGCCGGCCAGAGCGCGCAAGACAAGCGTCATCGGAACCTACCCATGTCGGCGAGCTTCCGGGAGGTGTTGCGTCCGAATGACGCGGCGCCGCCGGCCGACAGGTGCCGCCGGTGGCTCTCTCCTAGGGACGACGGATCCGGCGGCTGGCATCGCCGGCGGCCGCCGCTGGAGCTGGGCCGGACGAGCGGGCTCAGGCACACCGCGAACCCCGAGATCCCGTCGCCGCTGACGCCCGAGCCCCAGGGCCTGCGCCGGTGCTGCCTTGCCGGGGACGTCGAGGGGAACCACCAGCTGCTGCCGCCTGGGGACTCGGGCTCCTCGTCGAGCGGGGGCGGCAAGGACGCCGCCGCGGCGTCCGGCCTCCGCTTGCGGCGGACTATGGCCGAGAGCCACGAGGTGGACCGCCGAGGTGGGTCCTTCTTGCAGTCTTCCCGGCCGTGGCGCCCGCCTCCGAAGATCGCCGCCAGGAAGGACCGCCTCCGCACGGCCTTCTTGTTCTCGTCGATAGGCTCGTCGGCGCGGGCGGCTGCGGCGGGGCCGACCTGCGGCGTGCGGAAGAAAAGGAGGTTGGGCTGGTGGTGGGAGGAGGAGGTGGTGGACGACGACCCGTACGCGCAGGCGTCGGAGCGCCGGTGCGCGGCGTAGGGCGAGACGGAGCGCGGGAACAAGCCCCTGCGGCCGCGCGGGGGCGAGCTGCCGCAGCTGCTGCAGTCGACGTCGCTGGCCCCGGCCTGGTCGCGCTCGGCGGCGAGGGCGAGGAGGCGGTCGCGGAGGCAGGGCGCGCAGACGCCGACGGCGTTCGCGTAGGGGTGGAGCTTGCACCTCATCTCCAGCGCATCACAGCCGCAGCACGCCGTCCATCTCCGACGCCAAGAAGCGGAGGTGGTAGGATTCTTGGAGACGGGCAGATCGCGAGCGAGCAAGCTCTGCAGCAGGCGAGGAAGGAGTCAGTGGGGGTGTTGGTTGGTTGGTTGGTTTGTATTTTTGGCGTGGCCTCGGTCCAGACGGAGTACAAGCGTGCAGCTTGTATTTTTCTCGGCGAATGACGAATGGAAGGAATGGAGTGGTTGGGGCGGGTTGGGTGAGCCGTAATGGCGGATGGATTTATTTGGGTGGGAGGACGGCTGGGAAGGAAGGGCTGTAACTTTAGCGGTCTCCATCCACTAGAATAGTTAGATTGACATAAATTACCGTTTAAATTAGTGTAATAGTGCTCAGAGCAGTATTCGATACAGTGGATGCTATAGGATATTGTTGCTACAGTTTAGAACAGTGCACTTTAAAAATTTAGACCTCTTTTTTATCCAACGGACGGTAGTGTGGTTGCCACTAACGACTGCATTGGATCTCAATCTGGGAATGGAAACGATGTGGCAGGGCTTTGGACTAGGTGCAGTCTTTAAGCAAGAATTCTAAGGAGTAGTACCGTCTCCACTGTAGCAAAATACTACCAGTACTATAGGTCTTTCTTAAAAAACCATTGCTATAGATCTATTTTTTTTCTTTTCAAATCGGACGGTTGAGAATCAGCTAATGGTATTTCTGTTTGCCCGCACAAGAGGTGAGCAATACATGTACACTTGTGTTCCTTACTTCCTTCCGAAGCCTGGTAGAAATTGCACACGAATCAGTTCAGTTTATTTCCTTCGTGAATAAGAAAAATTCCTATATTTCAAAGAAGCCTAAACAGAGGATTTGAACTTCCATCCTAAGCTAGACCCAAATAATTGTGCATCAAAAGAGTTACAAGTGCGTATTAAGGGTTATTAGTGTATGTTAAGACGGATTAAGTGCTAATAAAAGAAAAATAATGGCTACTAAGTACATCACCTCCATCTCATGCTGTCATGCATCCTCTATCCCCATCTATTCAGATATCAAACTTAACCGGTATCATCCTTTCAGCTAGCCAAACAACTGCATGTTGTATCCACTATCCACACGCCGCTAGCCAGAGCCAGAATCATCCGATAGGAGTTTAAGACAAACCAACGAGCCTCCAGGCAACCAAACATTCCAGACCAGCGTGTGTACTCCTCGACTTTTGCTACCCACAGGAGGAGAACACAAATGCATCCCTGTTTGCAATGCGATAATTTGGAGGGAATTTTAATTTGGATGGATTTCATATTAATCCTTCTACTACATTCATGCCTAAGATTTTAGGCTCCATTTGGAATACAGTATTTTTAGATTTTTTTTTTTGCAGTAATTAAACTATTTGCTATGAAATTTCTACGAAACTTCTATGAAATTCAAGCGTTCGAAAACGAAGAAGGCCTGGATGTGTCCGCTCTGCTTGAAGTACAGATTCAATGCGTCAGGTACCTGTACTTGCTATTTTGCTAGGAAGGAAACATGGGTCATGGGGCACCGGTTTTTATCTTTCGCTCTCTTTGCCTGGACGTCCTTCACGGGTTTGTTTGGGAGTAAATTTGTGTACCGGACGAGTAGGGTGGTGACATCTGTTGCTCTGTCTAGGTAGGCCCCATGGAATGGACCCAAGTCAAACCTCAAAAGTACGGTACGTCTCATAGGCATGAGGGGCGGCTGCCTGTGCAATTATGCACTGCAGGTACATAAGCTTGCTGGGAAAAGAACTCCCATTTCTGTGCGTTTTTATGGCTCACACTAGGGTTTGTTAAGAAAAGCCTTCCGACAATCCCTGTAGCGAACAGTATACACGATTATTAAGAATTAGATACCTTGTGGAGGGAACGAGCCATACATACCCAAGCCAGATCAAGATGTTAGAGCCGTACAAGCTACATGACGCAGTCGGGGAAGGTTTGAATCCAGCCAGGAGGACGTACATGGTCGCGACAATACATACCGAGGTTTCCTTTTCCGACGTTAATCCAATTGGGTATTGGGCCATCGCATGTTGCACTGCATCTGATTTGACCGTAGCAGCAGGAGCTGACGCGAACAATTCAATATTCAGCGAAGCCAGCGGCGACACGCATTAGCGGATGACCGGAAGGTCCGGACGACCCCGACAGGTCGTCCCTGCGCACCGGCAACGCAACACGACATGCGAACAACGACTAGCCGATTCCATTCCATTTCAGTCACCTGCGCGTATCTGCACCTCTCCTTGGAAGCGTGTGGGCATCGCTCGTGCCCGGCATGTGGCGAACAGAAGGGGCACGCATTGCTTAGCTGATCGTTTAGCATGTCCGGGACAATTAAGGTTAGCACTAATCCCTCCGGACAATTTTATAGAGACTATTTTTAAATGATCTTATACATAAATATAAGGTGATCTTATGATCCAACGCAAATTGGTATGTTATTCACTTTATATCTCTAATAAGTATCTAGATTTATTTAATATTCTCTACATGAACACATTGAATATAATACTTAAGGATAATAATCAGCAGTATAGTTATTCTTAATATCTCATTGACCTACGTGTCAAAAGAAAACACATCGTATAAAAATTAGACGAATTAGACGAAGAGAATACATTTTAAAGGTGGTTTAGGGAGTGGTTTGCCTGCATCCGTGCATCAAATACGGCAGGCAGCAGCACAGGCGACGAGCACGCAACCAAAGCTGCACAGGTCAGGAATGACTACTACTCGCTAGACATCGCTCACTCGGCCAACCATCAGATGCGAGTGGAGTTGAAAATTGTAACAAGTACTAATTGCCAAAAGGCTGGAGGCCTGGAGCTCCCGACCCTTCCTTGCTTCGAAAGTCCAAGGAGAGATTGCTCAGACGCTACCATCATGACTGTGACACACAGCATGACCAATTACTCCCGATACTACTAGTAGTATCATCAATTAATATAGGCCGGGAAATTTTGTACTGCTGCTATGAATTGGCGGAAATATCAGTTTGGTACTACTGCTATATACACGGACAGTCGGACCAACCAATGATCCATGGAGACGTACAAATACTTTTAATGGACTGCAACTCTCTGTTAGTTACAGAATTAGACCGGCTCAAGGGCTATTGAAAGCAGCCCGTGTCTGACTTGGAGACCAAGGGGGAAAAACGAATTAACCGGGAACTGTTGTTTGCATCCTGTCTTGTCACCAGTGATACTTTCCTTAGCATGAATATGTCCAATCAAATGAAGATACACCACCATTTTCATTATCAAGACATCGTCACGATTTGAGTCCTGCATTTTGTGTGTTGTTCTAGAAGTCCTGTTCTATTCAAGGTACTCATCAAAGATCAACAGCAAAGAAAAAAAATAGTTCTAGAAAGCGTGAAATCTGCTAGTACTAGTTCAGGAGTCACCAAACGAACCGAAGGTCAGTTCAACACAGAGTAATGCAGAGTCAAGTTTTGATGAAGGTGAGTAAATGACAAAAAACATGTATGATTTGTATCCTGCTGAACCAATGCAGGAAGAGCAAAGGAACCAGCAATTATTTGACCAAAGATTATGAATCATCTTACACGATCCCTCTTTAGTCTTAGCAATGGAAAATGCTATCAATAAACAAACTATCAGACGGCAGACGTATTTTGCAGGTCGAGTTAGGCCAAGAATGTTCGAACGCAGTTCCAGACTACCAATATTATTTGTTGGGCCACTCTTAGTCTTATCTAATTGCTGTCTCGCAACCCTCAAAATAAAAGGCCTCAAAACGAAATCGCTATGAAACGGGTAGACCGCCAAATAACCGCCCTGGCCTAACTACATAGTAGTACTAGCAGCTAATGATACAAACCCTGCCCTTCGAGATTGACTACGCAAGTCAATGTTGTGAACTACATAGTAAACCGGGGTGCAGGGGGATGGGGTCACAACGGTCAGAAAGTCTAAACTCTACAGTCTAAACAGAGGTAGGGGCTTGAGAATCAATCATTCTACAGAATCTTGTGCTTAGAAGTCTCAATATGGATCACGAAAGACCATTAGTTCCTAATCACAGTCCAGACATATATACACGACCATTCATATCAATAGCTAGCAGTAATATACAACACAGATAACTGATCGGTGAACTAAGATTTGACAATAAAGGTGCAGAATAACTGACTGTTAATTTTGCATTTATCAAATTACAATGTGTTTAGCTAAGAAAGAAAATATATATTACAAACACATAGTATGTTACCTTCATCGCGCCCATGACACAGCATCAATCTCATCCCTTGCAGACTTGTATAGCTCAAGCCTCTTAAAGCATTGCAGCCTACGCTCCATAAGAGCAGGATCCTCATCAAGGAGTTGTGCGAGCTGCTTAGCCTACACAGGAAATTGATCATTGAAAAACTGAAAGGAGAAATGAACATAGTTAGAAAACAAACAAAATCACTTACATCTTTCCTGCCTATTTGAGTGTAGAAATAGTTAAGCAAGGCCCGCTTAGCTTCCCGGACTTGACAGTGAACAACAGCCTTGGGGATAGTATTCTTCAGTGTATCAGATACCATGCCGATGTATGAGGATACATTGGAAGCAATCCTCCTGAAGTGTGCGTCAGTGTAACGATCAACAGAAGGAGTGGAAGGGTTTCCAGTTCCAGTCTTGTCCACTTCCTGTGGAAGCTTGCGGAAGAACTCCACTGTCAGATATGTTGACTCCATATCAACCAACCGTACAGTAGTTTTACGGCCATCTTCACGGAATCTCTCCAGGGCCAGATAGCACGCAGCAGCAAGCTCCGCTTGAAGAGTGGGAAATCTTTTCAACTCCTAATGATACAATATCATTTCAGTAATTACATAACTGGGGAAAAAGGTATAAGTGATGATTTGGTATGGACGTGCCAAATAACCAACCTGAGTTTCCCCAATTGATTTCCTTACCAGCTCTTTCAAAACATAATGCACCTGCATTAATGGTAAAAGAGACTTCAGTAAAAGAAACATACCAAAGAAGGTGACCAGAGGAGGAAGATTCTTACAGCATCAACAGAAGCTTCAGCTGGGCCTCTAAAATAATTGAGAGCAGACTCAATCAGTCGACGGTACCCTTGCTCAGGAGCAATTAAATGAGGTTGATAACCATCAGCTTCTGATACAGCTCGTTTAACATTTTGCAAAGAGAGGAAGCGATCAAATGGAAGTTTCCGCAGAGCAGAAGGGAGTTGGTTATCAAAGACCCCATAAATTCGATCACCGCCAGGTCGTCTGCAGATTTTTACATCTACATTACAGATTTCCACGATAACCATTGCACGGGTATGGTTTAGAAAACAAATAACTGAAATATCAATATGACATTTACCCTCCATCAAGATGTTCTTTAAATATTTTGTCAAATGCACGGCAAAGCTCCAAGATGAGGTACAACTGAGCCTGCAAAAGCATGTAAATAATGTTCCTTTGTTTGGTTCCAATGCAATTTAGCTCAAAAGTTCAGTACATTACCCCAGCGTCAGAGGCAATAGGTCTACCAAGGTGATCCATCTCAGATTCAAGCTCATCAATAGTTTTGTTTATCAAAGATGTTATGCTTGGAATGCGTGCCCTGATCACTGCCTCAAGGTGCTGAGAGATGTAAACAGCACTGCATGACCCACCATTGCAAACTTACAGACAATACAAAAATGAAAATACTACAAGCATTTATGTGAACCTGTGAAAGAAGTTTAGCAAGATATTCTGAACCCATCCTGCTGGCTAAATGAGAATACTCAGGACTAGAAGCAAAGAATTCTTGTTCTTTACGCCTAGCAATAATCATGTCAACATTCTTGTTGATATCTGCTTGTGAACGGTTAACAATTCCAACCCATGGATGCTGCAGTCTGTAAGATCTTCCTTCAAGAACCTTAGTGAGAAGAATGAATATTGGGAATTAGAAATTGCATATTAAGCCCAAAATGCACACAGAACAATAGAGTAAACAGAAACATACATCAAGTGCATCTGTTCCTTTGTCCATCAAATCAAGCTTAGTCAACACACCAAAGGTCCTTTCACCTGACAAAATTCAAGATGATCGAAATACACTAGGTGAATCAAAAGGATATAATTGTGTCAGAGTGGGGAAGAAATCAAATATGAACTAGCCTTAAAATATGAGAATGAGAACCAGCAATCTAAGCCATTGGAGCAAATCTACATGGCTGACATCAATCGCCAAAAGACTCTTTGAATTATTGCACTTTACTCTTATGCTCTCCCAAAGCCCCACCATGTCATTTGATATACACCATTCAAAGCTGATCTAGTGGCTGAGATTTGAGTTCTCACCATTCAAAGTTGATCTAGTGGCTGAGATTGGAGTTCTCATTGTAAGAATTAGAGAATTGGGGAGAATCAGATTGATCTCTATTGACAGAAAGAGTGCCATACATATACAGGAGAGGCTATACATGAATAAGGCAACCTATCCTCTAAATATAGCAGTACAACAATACAGGGAAGGCGCCAGCCTCTAAGGCAAGGCGCAGCCTGATTTGGGGGCAAGTCCAAATATGGACTTGGTAGGAAATATGGCAGGATATATTCTCTAACATCCCCCCGCAATCTCAGCCGGGAGCAGCGCGGACGTTGAGATTGGAGCGGAATTCCTGGAAGACGGAGGAAGGGAGGCCTTTGGTGAAGATGTCGGCGTACTGGTGAGAAGTGGGCACATGTAGAACACGGACGTCACCAAGTGCAACACGCTCGCGAACAAAGTGAAGGTCGATTTCCACATGCTTGGTGCGTTGGTGTTGAACTGGATTGGTGGAGAGGTAGACGGCGCTGACGTTGTCACAGTAGACGACGGTAGCACGGTGAAGAGGTTGACGAGCTCAAGAAGAAGTTGTCGGAGCCAGCAAGCTTCGGCAACACCATTAGCAACTCCGCGATACTCCGCTTCGGCACTCGAGCGGGACACAGTGTGTTGCCGCTTAGAGGACCAAGAGAGGAGGTTGGGGCCGAGGAAAGCGCAGTAGCCCGATGTGGAGCGCCGAGTGTCAGGATAGCCGGCCCAATCCGCGTCAGTGTAGACAGTAAGGTCATGATCACCACCGGGAGTGAGCTGAATACCCTAGTGGAGAGTGCCGTTGATGTAGCGAAGGATCCGCTTGACCAACTGAAGATGATGATCACGCGGGTCATGCATGTAGAGGCACGCTTGCTGGACGGCATGGGTGATGTCCGGTCTTGTGAATGTCAAGTACTGGAGGGCACCGGCCAGGCTCCGGTAGAGGGTCGAGTTGGCGACAGGCTGACCACCATCAGCCGAGAGCTTGGTGCGGGTCTCGAGAGGAGTGGCGCAAGAGTGACAATCTGTCATGCCAGCACGCTGAAGAATCTCGGCCGCATATTTGCCCTGCGACAAAAAAAGACCATGCGTGGAGCGGGAAGCAGTAATGCCCAGGAAGTAGTGGAGATCCCCGAGATCGCTCATGGCGAACTCTTGCTTGAGGGTGGTGATGAGGCGCTGAAGAAGTGCTGGAGTCGAGGCAATGAGGATGATGTCGTCGACGTACAGCAGAAGGTAAGCAGCGTCGTTGCCGGTGTGGTAAATGAATAGCGACGAGTCGGACTTGGAGTTGAAGAAGCCGACGGATGTGATGAATGTGTGAAAGCGACTGTACCAAGCACGAGGGGCCTGTTTCAAGCCGTAGAGCGACTTGTTGAGGCGACAAACATGGTGAGGCCGGTCGGGTCGATGGCCGGATGGTCATTGAGCATACATCTTGTCTCGGTGAGTCTTGCTGATTGAAAGGCATTCTTGACATCGAGTTGGTGAATGGGCCAATCCTTGTTGACGGCGATGGAGAGAACGGTCCGAATGGTAGTGGGTTTGACCACTGGACTGAACGTCTCGTCGTAGTCGACGCCAGTCTGTTGGGAAAAGCCGCGGAGAACCCAGCAGGCTTTGTAGCGAGCGAGGGAACCGTTGGAGTTGTACTTGTGCTTGTAGATCCATTTGCCGGAGACGATGTTGGCGCGGGGAGGAGGCGCCACCAGGTCCCAAGTGTTGTTGTTGAGAAGGGCAATGTACTCATCGATCATGGCCACCCGCCAATGAGGATCGTTGAGCGCACTGCGGTATGTCTTCGGCACAGGGGACGGAGCGGCAGTGGAGGTCACATGGAGCTGGAACAGAGGTGGCGGCAGAGTGCCGTCCTTGCTGCGGGTGATCATTGGGTGGGAGGCAGCCGAGGTAGCGGGTGGAGGCGAAGGAGCGGGTGGAGCCGGTGGAGACCGTCGAGTGAAGACATGCCGGAGAGGAGGCGTGGGGAAGGAGTCTGGAGAATCGCCCGAAGCAGGCGGAGCACCAGAAAGCCCATGGTCCGGAGCAGGCGCGGCAGGATCCGGAGGGGCGTGCGCTGAACGCACGGTGGACGTGGACGGCAGAGGCCTGACGGTGGTCTGCTCGGACTCCAGGGGCGCAGGGCAGGCCGGCGCGGGATGAGGTGAGGACGCCAGAGGCGCCTGAGCACCCAAAGTAGCTGCAATCTCCAGGGGCGCATCATCAGGAAGACCTGCATCCAGAAAAGAGTACACCGAAGGGAGAACAGAGGATGTTCTGGCGAAAGGGAAAGTCTGTTCATCAAAAATGACATGGCGGGAAGTAATGATGCGATTTGTAGTCAAATCGAGACATCGATAGCCTTTTTGATGTTCTGGGTAACCGAGGAAGACACATTCAATGGAGCGAGGGGCAAGCTTATGGGGAACGGTGGCGGAAAGATTAGGATAACAGCGGCAACCAAAAACTCGAAGGTGTGTGTAGGCGGGAGGGAAACCATACAGAACATGGAAGGGTGTCTTGTGGCGAAGAGCTTTGGTGGGATGGCGATTGAGGAGGTAGGTGGCTGTGGAAAGGGCCTCGGCCCAATAGGAAGGGGGCATGGAGGCTTGAAAAAGGAGAGTGCAGATGATGTTGTTGGTGGAGCGAATGATGCGTTCAGCTTTTCCGTTTTGTTGGGATGTGTAGGGACATGTGAGGCGGAGGTTTATACCGGCAGCAAGAAAGAAGGATCGAGCTGCGGTATTGTCGAACTCACGGCCATTATCGCATTGAATGTTCTGGATGGTGGTGGAGAATTGGGTGGAAACGAAGGCGTGAAAATGGCGAAGGGTGGTGAAGGTGTCTGACTTGAGTCGAAGAGGAAACGTCCATAGGTAGTGAGTAAAATCATCAAGACACACGAGGTAGTATTTGAAACCGGACAAGCTAGAGACAGGGGATGTCCACAAGTCGCAGTGAATAAGTTCGAATGGTTTATTAGTAGCAGACAAAGAAGAAGAAAAAGGAAGACGAATGTGTTTGCCAATTTGACACGCATGACATAAGTGAGTCACAATTTTATTGGACAAAAAAGGAGTCAGCTGCTAAGTTGTTGTTGAGGTGGGAGAGAGCTTGGTCGCCGGGATGCCCCAAGCGGCGGTGCCATGTGATCTGATCGGTAGTAGCAGCGAGGAAGGCTTGTGGCTTGGCGTGCGGTTGGAAGGAGTAGAGATCACCCGAGCTATTGTACCTCTGAATCACCGCCCGAGAATGAAGGTCCTTCACAGAGAAACCAAACGGGTCAAACTCGACGGAACAATTGTTATCGCGAGTAAATTTGCGGACGGAAACAAGATTAGCGATAATCTGTGAGGAGACAAGAACATTGGATAGAGTGAGGGGACGAGTGGAGGTAGAAAACCTGTGGTCGCCGGAGGCAACAGGAGTTGGGTACCATTGCCAACAACAATGTTTGAGGAGGAGGAAGTGACATGGTGAAGGTTTGTGAGTTTACCAGAATCGGAAGTGAGGTGATTGGAGGCGCCGGAATCCATGTACCAGGATGCTGGGAGTCATCGCGTTCATCGCTTGGATGAGAGCGGTCTGGTCCCAAGAGAGAGGCTGAAGGCCGCCCGTGGGAGGAGTTGCAGCAGGCACCGGTGGCAGCGAAGGTGGTTGAGCAGGCGCTGGACATGGCGAAGAGGGCACGAAGAAGGTCTGCTGGGGCCGTGGTCCGAGGATCCCAGGAAGCGGCGGTGGGGCAACCTGGCCCGGAAGGTGCCGATCCACAGGTTGTACCCATCTGGCGCCAGAAGCGAGAGGAGAGAGGACGCCAGCAACGGCCTGCGGCGCATATGAGTGGCCGCCGGAGTTGAAAAGGGGCGCCTTGTGCCCTTGTTTTACGATCATCACGATTGGAGGAGGGACTACTGTTAGTGCTAATTGTCGAGGAAGTCCGCATGGGAGATGGACGGTAGGAGGATTTGGTGGTTTTGATCTCTGCTTCTTCAAGGAGAAGCATGGAGCGAACCTGCAGGAAGGAAGGGAGAGGTTCCCTGGTTTTGATAATGGCGGCGATGTGGCGGTAGGATGCGCTCAAGCCTCGGAGGAGAGTGAGGACAAGAGTATCATCCCGGACGGGGTGCCCGACATCAGCAAGAGAGTCGGCATAGGTCTTGAGGCGTTGAGAATAAGCCAGGATGGAGAGGTCGCCTTGCGCCAAATTGCAAAACTCGGCCTCCAAGGCCAGAGCTCGAGAGGTGCGGTTGTTGCGGAAGAGCACTTCTACACTTTCCCAAATGTCGCGTGCGGAAGCGCCGGGCTGGAGAACAATGCCAAGGATCTCCTCGGACAAGGAAGCATAAAGAAGAGACTTGACGGCAAAGTCCGTCGTCGTCCATGTTCCATCAGGGGCTGCAGGAGCCGGGGAGAAAAGGTGGTGGCTGGCGCCGAACTTGCCGACGAGGATCACGAAAAGTTCGCGCCATCGGGAATAGTTAGGAGGATCTAGCTGGAGGGAGAAAGGGATGTAGGTTTTCACATTTATCGTGGAGAGCATGGAGGTGGGGTTGAAGGCAGTGTTGGGGTTGGGGACAATGGCGCCGGCAGCAGGGACACCATTACCAGCAGGAGCGCCGGTTGCAGGAGGAAGAAGAGGAGCGTCGCCCATGGAAGGCTTGCTCTGATACCATGTAAGAATTAGAGAATTGGGGAGAATCAGATTGATCTCTATTGACAGAAAGAGTGCCATACATATACAGGAGAGACTATACATGAATAAGGCAACCTATCCTCTAAATATAGCAGTACAACAATACAGGGAAGGCGCCAGCCTCTAAGGCAAGGCGCAGCCTGATTTGGGGGCAAGTCCAAATATGGACTTGGTAGGAAATATGGCAGGATATATTCTCTAACACTCATTCTGATCTAGTGGCTGAGATTGGAGTTCTCATTCTCCTATTTTAAGGTTGCTTCCTACCTGATATGCTCCCTGTCCTATCAGTGTATTACATCTCTATCCATTGTAAAGAAGCTCAGGTCACCTGAAGGACAAAGGTGTGAATGTTTTGTACAGATAGATACGAAGGCGACACATGTGTTGCCAATGAGGTAAGTTAGCAGGTTGTGGCATTTTTATAGAGTGAAAATGGTAGGAAACAGGATAATATTTGTTTACAAAATGGTAGGAAGAAGGGCAGTCTAAAATCAATTAGTAATTGGAATTATACATTCCCTATATTAATTTCTAGGTACTAACCCATTATGGTATCATTTGCAAAGCTGAGGTACAGTTTTTCTTCAACCTAGGGAAATGCTCAGCACAGATGAACTTCAATTTCTACCCAACACATGCTAAATTATGCATGGGGTTTCTCCTAAAAGATTATTATATTATTATTTTTCATGTCGACCAGTCACCCAAGATGCAGAAATTTTTCATGTAAATGAAACCAGCAAAGATTATCTTAGGCATATACAACATCTATACAACAATTGTTCAACATCACATTAAAGCATGATATCTTCAGCTAATATAATTAATATATTCAAGTAAAGTAAGTGTAAAATTCTGGCTCGTACCAGTTGGATCAACATCCCTAGCAAGCTTAATGGCATCAGATGTTGCTATATCTTGATTAGCAGGAGATATAGCAAGTATAATACAATTTGGCTACAAAAGAAAATAGGAAAATGTCACTGAATAGGTAAACATCAATATGCAGTTATGCACTTCTTAGTCTTACGCAAAGTTAACAAGGTATGGTTACCTTGTTTTTGTAATTTAGCGTATAGCTTTATGCAATATGCAGGCCAAAGGTCATCTTGCTGCTGTAATTTAGAGTACAGCTTTATGCAATATGTAAGCCAAAGCACTGGCAGATCTACGAACTGAATTCAAGAGATGGAGGGCATTATAAAACAGCCCATGCTAGAGGAATTTTGTCTAGAACTGGAAAGATTTACAGGCAACTTTGAAAAATCAGAGGTGGCAAAATACTGTAAAACATAAAATATTCCCTAAACATGCAAGGTCTCATGTATAATTTTGACAATCCATGATGGAGGTTTTTTTCAGTTATAAATTGATAACCATAGGGTTGAATATCGTTAATGAAAGTATTTCATAATTTAATTTAAGACATAGACACACTAGAGACATAACAAGTGGAGGGCAACAGAACTAAACATCGATAGTGAAAGTGTTACATAATTTATTTCAAGACACATCAGACAAGATATGTCAACGCTATATTTCTTATAGATGAATGTGTGCATCAACTGAAGTGATATAAGTACCTTGTCAACATATGTGCGCACCATATTTTCAATATCCTGGACAATGCTTTCAGGCTGTCCCTCTGAAAAAGACAAACAGGTCAGTAAGAATTCCCTGGCAAACATTGCATAAATTTGAAAATGCGCAGAAAATTTGGTAGACATTTGCATACCTACAGCAACTTTAGTTAGACCTGGCAAATCAATCAATGTTAAGTTGACCACTGCAATAGTCCATTGAATAGAGTAAATGGTTAATCAAGAAGATTAAGAAGCATGAAGATTCAGGACCTACTTGAATGCTACTGTATATATATTAAGTGTTTTACCAACCAGTAGCATCAATATAAATATCGAAACACAACCATCACAAGAACAGGAAAAAAAATACACTGCTACTGTTGCCAAACAGAAAAGTTGTAGTGCTATTCATATAAGATGGAACTGAAAATTAAGATTTAAAAACTACAAGCAGCAGCAACAAGTTATGCCCAGGGTCTGAAACTCTGAATACCATGAGGTGAGTATATGCTGAGATGAATTGGAACCGGAGATATTTGCTTTGTCTTCCCTGTCAACCTATCAGTTTCTACTTGGATTTCCTTCCGCACAAGAGCTGAAAAAAACATCAGAAGCATGTCTGTAATAAGTATCTGTTCAACTTCAGTCATTTCCAAGTACTGAAAATACTGAAGCCATTCACAATCCATTACAGGCAATCGTCTTTTTGTTTCCAATAATGCTGTGTGTACTATTTTTGGACACACGTTATTTGCAAAGTAGTCTGATCACAAACACATAATATTTGAACTGGCAGCATGACATGGGGACAAAATATTGATCAATACCATTTGTAATGGTGAAATAAAACCATTTAAATCCCCCTAGAGCCCTAGAACTTGTGCCAATGGCAGCAGCAACACCCAATCATTTATTCCCTGATGACAATTTACTAATCATTTAGGCAAGTTAATCAAATGCACGGCGTAATCTGAGCTACCCCCATGGAGTGGAGAATCACCATGGAACTTTATCTAGCAAGTGCTATCGTTGTGGAGCAGAAGATTACGACCAAACTTTATCAATAATCAACATAATCGCACATACAGCTGTGCAGAACCAACAACTCAACAATACAACTTCCGCTGCCATCACAAATGAAAATACGCAATTATTTCACTTTACCTGCCAACAGCACGGCTAATCATATTAAATATGGGCGATCAGATATTCCACAATAGCAATATACTTACTGCTACTGAGTGAGTAACCAAATTCAAAGCATAACCCCAGAATAACCCCCAACAACTACCGCGCGCGCGCACACACACACACACACACACACAGAGAGAGAGAGAGAGAGAGAGCTCACAGAAATCAGTGAACCGGCGCTTGGGCATATGCAGGAACTCGGCGTACTCCTGCACCCCGTCCTCTGTCTTGTGCAGTTGTAGAACCAATGGTCTCCTCGTCACGATCCCTTCGAATCAAACCATAAAACACGAAACCGTGAAAATCACAACATAAAAACTCGCAAAATTTGGAGTCAGACGCAAAATTCACGATCATACCTGAGCCGCGAGGCAGGAAGTCGCGCCCCACGATGCTCTCCAGCACCGATGACTTCCCCGAACTCTGTACGTCGCCACGCAATTAAGCATCAGCTACGGCGCGAAACCCTAGGTGGGGAGCAGAGGCGATGGGAGGAGGTGGACCTGGCCGCCGACGACGGCGACAGAAGGGAGCGCTTCCCACAGGGTGGGGAGGGAGGCGGCGCCTTCGCCGCCGCCGTGGTCGCCGAGGACGGTGCAGGCGCGCTGGATGCGGTTCACGAGCACGATCACGTTCCCCATGGTCGCCATATCCGCGACTCCGGGTGGGAGTGGGGGGAGGAAGCGTCGCCGCACGAACGGAGCGGAGCGGTCGGTTCTCGAAGGAAGGGAAGGTGCCAGAGGGAGAGGGGGAGAGCGCTGTGCTGTGTGTGAGAGAGAGAGGTGTGGACGAAGCAAGCGAGGCGAGTAGAGAAACAGAGACTTCCTTTTTCGAATCTCTCTTCCGGTTTTGCTCATTGCGATATTCTAATTTCTAAGTCGCCGGGCGGGAAGCCGGGAACAGCTTTTTTGTCCGCTGAAAATCTGAAACTCCAAATTCAAACGGTTCGCCTAATATGAATTGAAATTCAAAAGTTTTAAGTCTTACCCATCCCATTTTTTCTGGATTTCTTACGAAATTAGCGATGCTTTTCTATTGTCCCAAAAAAGTGTGTCCTTGCAAAAACAAAATGGCATGGTTCTTTCTAACGAATTGATCACTTTGGTTCTATTTAGAGAATAGTATGTTGACCTCCTTATCAAGAAATTTGTACAATATTTTATTTTGAAGAAAAAAATAGGCAAAGTGACTTAAAAAATTTGCACGCATATTTCCCACTCTAACTGTGCATGCATAACAATTTTTTCTGGTCCTTTGCAGTTTGCAGAGAAGGTACAAGGGTAGTTTGGGGATAAAAGATGTGGATAAGGGCGGTGGGCCATAGTTGATGACAGCCAGGATGGACAGGACAGAACGGTCGGTTCATATGTTTTTTTTTGAAATTCGTCTCCCGGATTTCAAGTCTCTGGTTTAGTGGGACGGCGGGCTGGTGATGCTGCACGCACGCGCATATTCCTTGGCGGTATGCCCCTTGCTGTCGCTGATAAGTGGGCCTCAAATAGACCACCAACGTGCAGGTCCACCTGTCCAGAAACATGTTCTGTACGGAGAGTCCCAGTAGTTGTAGGCCGAGGCCCAAATAACCCAGCTAAGCAGCATTGGGCTAAATGGAGGACTTAAATGGACTTTTTTTTATTTAATATTTATTTTAAATCTTTTTTTCAAAACTAATCGCCCGGGCCAAAAAATTGCAAAATAGCCTCGAGACTGCGATCGCCCGATCTTGAGGCGATCGGTCGTTAACGCAACGAGTTCAAATCTAACGGTTGATGGCGGAGTAAAAATGTAGATTGCCTCGGTGGAAGCGATGGATACGATGTAGCTTTTTTTTTGCAATTTTGTGGTAAATTGTTTGTACAATAAGAAGAAATACCAATAAAAAACTTCTTGTTGTATTAAACTGGAAAATTTGTTTTGCTTTGTTGGTAATCGCATCCACTTAGGATTTTAAGTAGCCTCGTAAGGTCCGCCGAATATGGCCGAGAAAATACAAGAAAAATCACAGGCGATCTCATAGCTTGAGCTACCACTACGTATGGGTGAGATAGCGAGGCGTTCCCACGGAAGTTACGAAAATCGGAAAAAGGCACTCACATGACCACGAAACCACATAAATCGTGGCCACTTAAGGGTTTTAAATGAGCCCATGGGACGAGCGGATCTTGCCCAAAAATCTGAGAAAAATCAACAGCGACCTCATAGCTTGGCTACCACTTACGTATGGGCGAGATAGCGGATGTTGCCACGGTAGGAAGTTGCGAAAATCGGAAAAGGACTCGCGACCACGAAAAATAAATCGTGGCCACTTAAGGGTTTTCGAGGTTCATGGGACGAGCCGGATGCGCCCAAAAATACGAGAAAAATCAACAGCGACCACGCAACGCTGGCTACCACTACGTATGGACGAGATAGCGGGCGTTGCCCGGCAGAAGTTCTTAAAATCGAAAAAGGCACTCATGAGCCACGAAACCACGAAATGGTGGGCACTTAAGGGTTTTGTAGGCCCATGGGACAGGCGGATCACGGCCCAAAAATCGAGAAAAATCAAGCGGCGACCTAACGCTGCGGCTACCACTAAATAGGCGAGCTAGCACTCACGTAGAGGCAGAGATAGCTGGGGCGTTGCCCGTGCGTGATAATGTTGCGAAAATCGAAAAAGGCAATTTGAGCGAATTTTTGCGTGATAATGTTGATGGGGTGCGATCGGGGAGTTTAAAATAAAGTAAAATAAGTTTATATTTTGAGCTCGATCCATCTAAAATTCTTTTTGCGGATAATAAGGTAGGTCAATCTCTTTATTACGACTGGTCAAGCGTCAAAGGCCCTAAGGTAGGTCAATCTCTTTATTATGACGAACAACGAAAGTAGTAAGAGCCTACATAGTGCATGAAGAACAATAAAACTGGAGGAGCATTACGAACAACGAACAACGAGACATCAACTGAGTGCATCGAGGCCACTTCCCCTTGTCCCATGCCTCCGATGGGGCTTCTCTGGCACGACGTGCCCTCTCTCGTTCCTTTTCTCTCGGCCTCCTTCTCCTCCGCTTCCTTCCGGCGTGCCTCCTCGCGTCTTGCGTCACGATCCTCTTAGAGCCGCCTCGAACTCCGGTTAGGAACTCTTCATCAAGGAGCCTTTGGTCCTCCGGGTCGATCTCCTCGTCGTACCACCACATAAATTCACACAAGTATGAGGCGGCGCATAAAAGAAATTAGGAAAGTTCCATGTAGAAATATTAGGAAACACGTATGATTATTACCATAAGGCGAAGCTCCCGGGCCTTCTCCGGCGGGTCGAATTCGTAGTTGCGGCACTTTCAATACCGCCTCTTCCAAGTTGGAAGCTCGTATGAGCGGACAAGCCTGCAACGATCTCCGCACAAACACATCGGTGCGACAACCCCAGTCGGTAGAAAGAGATCCTGGTACGCTGTGCGCGGCAAGGTCGAAGAGCCTCCCTCTTCTTTTGCTTTACCCTTTCCCTTTGAACTTGCACGCCTCGGCATTTTGCCTTGATCTTGACCTAAAATGAACAGATATACCTTAGAGGCTTCCTCACCTTGGTTGTTCCTCTTCTCCTGTGCTTCTTAGAACACATCGTCCCTTCTTATATAGGCCTTAGGGGCACTCGGAGAGCAAACACGAAGCACGTAAGCCTCCGTCCCAGCACTGTGTCCCACGGTTTCTCGGTAGCCGATTTGATAACGCATGCTGCTGACCTCGAGCCTTTTCAGGCGGACTTGACAACACACTGCAGCGTCAATGTCAGGAGGCACACTGCCCGAAAGTAAATATCGCCCTGAGATGGGGCGATCGCCCAATATCCACGATCACCCTCAGCAACCCTGCATATCGGTCATGGATGACACATACATCAGGGCGGTCCTGGACAACTGCCATCTTGACTCTTTCAAGAAACCGATTACCGGACTCTCGTGTTTTCCCCCTCCACGAAGGCCAATCGACCAGGTAGAACACGGTTGTTGGCGTCCACCGCGATGCGATTAGAATCGGCCCTTGTATTTTCTGTGAGGAAAGTGCCGTCCATGCAAATGGTAGGCGGGCGATGTCGGAAGGCATTTATGCATCGCCGAGGGCAAAGAAGGCCCACCTGAAGACCCACTTGCCCGCATACGCACCATCCGAGGAAACTCTGCAAGGTCGATGACCGTCTGGGGATTCCTACTTGATATTGGCACGAGCAAGTGTGGAATATTCTCGTAAGAAGCCTCGTATGTCCCGAACCGTATTTGCAAAATTTGTTCTTTTTGCTCTCCATGCCTTTCGTAGCTAATCTTGTATTGAAACCTCTCCTCCACGGCTCGATAATGGATCGAGGTGCGGTGCGGATTGTCCACGATCGACCATAAACACATTTGCCACCCAAGTGGGCGACAGATTGCGGTGTTCTGCTCCGCTTCCTCCGATTAGCGATTATGCTCGTCACTATGGAACATTTCGATAGTCCCTCCACTTCCCTTGTATGCATGCACCGCCATGGGCACGAGTCAACTCGCACTTCACGTCGTAGTCTTTTTTCTTGGACTTCATTACCACGAATTGCCGCGAAGAGACATTGACCAATACTTCACCGCATCCATCACATCCTCCTTGTCTTTATATATGGCCCCTGCTGCGACCTCGTTCTCATGATACTCCCATGCATCTCTGTTCCTTCATTCATTGTTAGGACTTGAAATTATAATTAGTCCACGACCGGAGACAGCACCTCAGAGTATTGTCCTCCTCGTCCGGCGTTCGCCATCGGGACTTCCTCATCCGCACGGTCCTCCTCCTCCATCAAGTCAACTATGTGCTCCACCTCCTCCCCCTCGTCGGCCACCCCGCGCCTCCACGGTGCCTCCTCGCCCCCGACCCGTCGCCACCGCCAACCTCGTGTCGCCTGTCTCGGGGTCCTCGCCACCTTCATCATCGCATTGTTGCGTATGTGTCCTCCTCCTCCGTAATATCTACCCGACATCACGAACCTCCGACACCGATGGAGGTACACAGTACCAATCTACCGACAACATGAGCGGCCGCCCGCTCTCTGATGTACCAACATAGCTCCTCCATGCCGATGTCGCGTTAATAGGAACCAACTCTCCATAAAAAAGTCCTGCGACGGCTTACTCTTGCTCTAACCCTTGATAGAACACTCTGGGTATCCAAAGCGAACATCAAAACATCCACTCCAACAAACCCCTGTATGTCCCATCTCTCGGCCTAGATATACCCCGTATGACTATTGAAAATGCCGACAAATCGACTCCATCCGGTCCACTCGTGCTATCTCCCCATCTCCATAGAATATTTGAAAATACAATTTCTCCGACATCTTTGCCTACAACGTCGAACCGAAATAATCATCATTTCTCCATCTAACCGCTATATAAATGTTACATTATATTGTCAAATTTTACTCTACTTATTTGTAACGGTGCCTCATATTTTTAACTTTTTTTACTCTACTAATTTCTAGCGTAGCACGGTTATTGACGATATGTTGCTAGCCTACCATATTTTTAAATATACTAATTTCTAGCGTAGCACATAATTGACTACAAATAAGTAATTCGATTACCCATTGTTTTCATTACGGAATTACTACTATATATTATTCGTTTGTCCTAATCTTTCTAAATATTGACTAATATTTCTATTACATGGAATCTCAATATTTCTAAATACTACACGGTCCTAATATTTCTAAACACTACATACTACATTAATTTCTGAATATTACCTACAAAAATCACCACATAAAATATAAACTAAATACTACAATTTCTAAATAATAAACAATACTAAATACTATATTAAATTTCTAAATATTACATATAAAATTTTTGAACTTACCGCAAAATCGAAGAATCAACTTTTTTCCCTCTTTTTTTCCGTTCTCTTTTTTCCTCTCCTTTCTTTTCTTTCTTCCCTTCTCCTCTCTTTCTCTTTTCTTCCTTCCTTCTCCTTGCGCTTGAAGCTCACGCTTGCTCTCGCTTCGGTTGAAATGAGAAACGATCTTGCTTCATGAGGGTTTAGAATCTCGCGATCGCCCTAATGATCGCCCGATCATAAATGACAATATGGGCGGCAATAGCGTGTAACCTTGCATGTATAAGCAGTCGGGCTGACCATTTGGTGACCGTTAGGGTTGATCACGATCGCCGATCAAGATGCAGGCGATCACCCCATCTTGAGGCTGACAGGAGTAATTTGCAATTTTTGGCGGACGATTAGTTTTGAAAAAAAGATTTAAAATAAATATTAAATAAAAAAATTCGACTTAAATGTGTCTGTAAGGGCCAAGATTGTTTTGAATTTCCCACTTGCAATTCTTCTCTGCTTATTATCATCACCTGATAATCCTTCTTGTTTAACTCCTTTTATGTGCTAAATGGAGGCCTTACTTCGATCCGAAGACAGTGTAAATCATAAAAATCCATAATTCTATTCGATGTATTCTTTTATGTTTACTTGTACATTATATATGAACTTGCAAACACACATATATGCCACGAGATAGAGATGGAAGACAAAATTGTACTTAAATTTGTACTCCACTCACTACTACTCCATCAAGTAGAACAATCGGTTAAATATGATGAACTTGCACTCACATATATACCCACTAAATAAATACATGAATTGTAAAACCGTGATACGACAAAATGAACAAAAAAAAGGGAACACAACATCATACATTCATACTTAAAAATTACTAGTAAGGTGCCCGTGCGTTGCAACGGCATATATCAAACCTTACATTAAATAGCATTTTTCTTTTATACATATATTAAGCTGATCAACTAACAAAAAGAGGGTAAAGCATATATATCTAGTGGCATATAGTATGACTTTTAAACATAATGACCGCATTCTACAAAATAAAGTGATTGCTACAATAATTTGTATATTACAAGAGTCAACGGCCAAACGGACAAAACTGAGACCAAGTAATAAACAAATTGAAACTACACACACAACAAAGTTTTGCACTCCACCAAAGTGCTCTAGCGTCCGACTTGTTGTGCTTGGCGTGAATGTGCTATGCAACAAGCAATCTCTCATCACCTTCGCAGAACAACACCTTAAAATGACGAAGATGCCTTGAACTTCTTTCTATATGCAAAAGCGGTAGAAGCTTTACTTTTCAATGCCCAAGACAAAGCGAGAAAATGACCAAAAACACATAAAGGAAATAGATTAACATCCCTATCTAGCGAAGGTATATACATCAATATCTTGTCCCATCATCTTGTACCTCATTCATTTTTGCTTGAAAGGTCAACTATAGGCATCCTCATAAGGCCATTGCATTATCGACATAATTGAGCTATGAAAATTTGTGGATGCGAATAAAAATAAATCAACTTTAAAAGAGCAAAGGACAAATGGCACATGACATGTTGCACCACATGGGGAATTTTACGATAGCTAAACTATTGAGGCAATCCGATCAAATGTACACTAATAGAGTATTGGAATTGTTTCCCTATCTGGTGATTCTATCTGAGAATCAACACTCAGAAGAAATGTTTACTATAGAATCAACAATACCGGAGTTATTTTGTCTGTTGAATTCGCCAAATACCGGCAATACCTGGTCTTGTTAGGTGCTATCGGTTGCCAACATTATGAAGCAATTTTGAGCAAATATGTTCCTGGAAAAACTCCTAAGAATAATTGAACTGATGTAAAGGCAAGGAGTTTGCACACAAAAAAGAGATGATTCAATTAATACATCCATTCAACAAACGATACATGTGCACGTATGTATTACAAAAAAAAATGAAAAGTTGGCGCCTTTTATAGGTGAAGCTAGAATCAACAACGATACAACAAGCTTGATTGCATCATACACCGTTCCTATGAGGTGAGCATAAGGATATAAGCCTGCAAAAAGTTGTAATGATGAACCAAAGCAAAACAAAGAGAAACCTAAAGTATTCTAACAATGCAGACCATGTAGAACCTTAAGTCCTTAACCCACACTAAGTGCAACATAGATCTCAAAATAAAAGTTGTAGACAGTAATCACAAATATTGCCATACTTTGTTGAACAAAAAGGCTTACCTATGAGAGGAACCCTCCTGCTGCAACTATTTGTGCTTTTCTTTTTTAAAAAACCAAGGACAAAACAAACTTAGGGTGCAAATTAACCCAGTTTTGTAAGTTTGAATGGTTAAATATTTGGTTTCATAATTGAGGGTGTTAGATGGACTTTTTTTAAGTCCAGGGTGTAAAATGTGCTTATTGCTTTTTAAAAAGTGTATGTTTCCTCTTAAAAACCAAAGAGCTATTAATATTTTCTTCAATCAGTAGTGCATTACATCTCACCACAGCCATCTAACAGATATAAGAATCGGATGGATACAGAATTGTGTTCACTACAAGCCAGATTGAGGTTATGTGGGAAATCATCACATGGATGGCCAATAATATTATATAGAAAGGGCTTTTTCAAATTTCCCCTTAGAAAAATGGGGTGTGCATATAAAAGCTTTTGATGGAATTAACGATAGAAAAGGCAGCGATATTGCGAGTTTCACGAAGATTAAGATCGGTGTATGCGAATGATTGGTGAGGTTCATCATCTATAGGAAACATTGAAAGATGACCTTTTATTGCTATACCTCGAAGCTTTACAAGTTCATGCAATCTGCTTTTGACCATTCTTAGTGGCTTGTCATCGGCTCGACCCTATAGAATATGCGAAGCGTCTCTATTTATGTAAAATCCAAAGAGAAATCAATTAAACACTAAATATTCAACTCCAATAGAACAATACAAACCTTCTCCGTACCTCTTCCATTCCTAATTCACGTAAATAAATATGAATGCTTTGAAGAATATGATCAAGGTCAACTTCATATATTTTGCTCTGAAGAACACGAAATGTAACATGTGCCGTCGAAGTAATATCTCGTGGAGATTCACGACAAGCGATAGCAAATAGTCACATACCTTTGTCAACAATTAAACATTTAACAAGTAAATCCAAAACTTTTGATTTTTTTACAAGAAGGACTCTAATGGAGTAGGGGATGGCCATATTGTTGGGTCTAAAGGACTCGATAAATTAATTAGCACAACGAACGAGGATGTTCTCTCAAAGCATTATCTGCTCAAAATAAGATCATTATACAAAAGCGGTGACAAGCAAAATAGAGCATGAAAAGAAATATACTCTTGACCGAGATTTTGATCATTAAGACATTAAGAGCCTTAAGTAGTTGACTGCCATCATCCATAAGAGGAACCCTTTCATCTAAAAGCCAAAGTAGTAGCTCTGTAATAAGGTTATCTAGGGTACCCTGCTTCACAGCATGGGCAAGATGTTTAATCTGGAAAGTCTGTAAAATAACCAAGAATCTATAAACAACATTTAATGATTTAACCAAACAAAACCAGGGCAAATACAAACGCATCAACAAACCTACATGAGAGTATTTAATACATATTCTGGTGATGCTATCTAAAACCACAGTGCGAAAGGAATAGAGAGAACCAAATACAGAAAAATCAAAGATGACCAACTATTTAAATGAATCTATCGAAAACAATCGAGCTTGGGATACTAAAATGCTGTACCTAAGCAAATAACCAGTAGCAAGTTCAGATAACTTCACAGGTAAGATATTATTCAACACCTTAGGCTATATTGATAAGAATAAATCGCTAGCCAGAGTCATCAAGCTAAGCGATCATTCAGACTATATGCTAGGAATGTAAATCAGCACTCACGGATAGCTAAAGTAATCTGAATGTAGAATCTATGAAATCCATCATCTCCACCTCACCCCCAACTACATCGTCACTCTTTCCATCTTCGCCTACCTTTGTGAGATGTTCGTGGGGGTGATGCCCAACCTTCCTCTCTTTCGCTACTTCTTCATCTACCGCAGCACCCCTGACAGCGGGGTCGTGGGGAGCTGCCACTTCTGTCTTCGCGATGGGTCGGCTCCCCACTACATTCCCTTCCAGCCAAGATCCAACTGGAAGATGTGGCGGAGCGATCGCTCTCACGGCGCGGCACGGCAATGGGTTGACCTTCTTGGGATGCCTTGCGCAAGCGAGGCCCGCGAGTTGGAGTTCCCGTCGAGGAGAGCAGAGCTCCTAGCAATGGCGCCCGCATCAGCAGGTTGCGGGGCCTTGACCTAATTAAGTCTTGGTGGTCCGGGACTTCGTGACTCAGAGAATCAGCCCCCTCCGTCGTCATACTCGCCCTGCGAACAGGGCATGACCGCCCCTTTCGCCGAGGCGTGAACCTTGGCCCCAGGCGTATCGCCCGCTGCTCGCCAGGGTACCCCGGTGCAAAGTGTTGGGATTATGTCCAATAGCTTATCATGTGCCACATATGATGTAGACTTAGTAATGACGGGTCACATATGATGTGGGCTTAGCAGGCCACGTTGGACGTGGGCTACAAACCTTATTGGGCCTCTAGCATAGGGGCCCAACTAGGGGGCTATATAAAGGGAGGCGGTGGAGGCTTTGAGACAGATGAGTTTCTAGGTTTTCCCTCCACCAAACCCTAGCCGTAAATCGTCCCCAAGGGTTGGCGTGAGGTGCTAGCACACCCGCGTGGATGGATTCCAATCCCTGTACGTGTGGATACCGTAGAGGCGTTGCACCTACGGCGTTAATCGAAACGAACCTGAAAGGAGGCGCAATCAGATTCGCACACAGTTTCTGGATGTGATCTTATTTTGTTGATTCCTGTTGATCTATAAGGAATTTGGAGGCAAGGCTAGATGCGTTTGAAAGTTTATCTCATTATCTTTCAAACGAGTGGTAGAACACCAAAACGGAGCTCGTATGTGGCCTGGGCGTCCATTTTAAGTTGGACTGCTCCTGGAGGTCGCGAACTTCCGCGAGGACTTCCGGCGCTTCGTCTACCTCAACGCCGCCTACGATCCAATCATGGGGCTTGGCCATGGAGTGGCAAGGCCTTGTGGCACCAGCGAGGGGGAGGCGTGGCATGTACGGCTACTTCCACGACGAGCGGATCGATTGAACTGGCTTCATCGACTTGTCTTCCGCTGCACTGCGCGTCGTAAGGTAATGCGATATGTGATCAATTGCTTGCAGGGTGTGCTGGCTAGTCGCGATAGAATTTGATTATATGCTAGCGTAGCATCCCGTGTTTCCCAACACAAAGTACACCGACAGACATCGAGCAATATTTTGTTGCCCTCTTTTCTGAGTGATGCATTTCATCAAGATTCTATTACTCCCCTTTCGATAGAGCTTGCCATCTACCAATGCGTATAGCTTGGACTTACGCATAATTTTCTCAGCTGTTGCATCATCGTCAGGAGCTCTTGACCTTCGAGATAGGCTTAGAATGAAGTCATCCAAATCAGCTCGTATTCGAGTAGTGCAGCTTCTATGTCTGCGGATTCTGCCTCACTAACTCAACTAGGCTGCTGGTCGAGTTGGGCAGCATCTGCCTCCCGTATAAGGGAGGTAGATGGTTTAAAGAGTTTCTCAACGAAGACTCCTACGGGCGTGGGCGAACAGGACAAAATGAGCCTGACAAGTTCATCGGTGGCGGAATTGTCACATCTCCTAATATGCCTTAGCTCGAGGCCTTCGAACTTGTGCTCTAGCTTGTGAACCTCACTCAGATATACCGCTATTTTGTCATGTAAGCACCGGTACTTCTTCTGCACTTGGTTTACGACTAGCTGCGAGTCCCCTTTCATGAGTAATCGCCTGATCCCAAGTGACATGACTATGCGAAGCCCGTTGATCAGTCTCTCCTATTCTGCAACATTGTTTAAAGCTTGAAAATCAAGCTGGGTAGCATATTTAAGCACCTCTCCTGTCGGGGATTTAAGCACGGTGCCAGCCCCGAGACCTGAAGCATTAGCGACCCATTGAAGAACATAGTCCAGTGGTCATTGACCACCTCGCGCTCTTTTTCTTTAATGTACGTCCATTCCACGATGAAGTCTACCAAGATGCCTGAGTTGATGCTGGTTCATGATGCAAAATCGACCTTGAACTCTTTGAATTCAACTGCCCACTATGCAATTCGTCCTATCGCCTCTTGATTACATATTACCTCCTTGAGCGGATACCTCATCATAACCGTTGTATTACGTGCCTGGAAGTAGTGTCGTATCTTTCGAGAAGTCATCAGGACAGAGTACAGTATCTTCTACACTTGAGAGTATTGCAGCTTGGCGTCATGCAAGACCTCGTTCACGTAGTACACCGGCTTCTATACTTTGGTCTTTTTCTTAGGGCAATCTCGCTCGACCACCAGGACTATGCTTACCACTTAGGGGGTAGCTGCAATGTACAAAAAGAGTTCTTCTTTTTTGTTATGTGAGGTTAAAGCTGACGAAGATGATAAGTACCTTTTCAAATCTCGAAAAGCTTCTTCTGCTTCTTTGGTCCACTCGAAAGTGTCCTGCTTTCTTGAGTAGCTTGAAGAAAGGCAGTCCTCGTTCACCTATTTGAGAGATGAATCGACTAAGAGTAGCAATATAACCCGTGAACTTTTGCACTTCCCTCAACGTCCATGAAGAACACATCTGTTTGATGGCCTTGATTTTGCGTGGGTTGGCCTCGATGCCTTGATTGGACACCAGAAACCCGAGAAGCTTGCCAGATGAGACGTTGAACGTGCGCTTCTTGGGGTTAAGCATCATTCGATACTTCTTGAGATTATCAAACATTTCCTTGAGGTCACTAATTAAGGTGCTTCCGGTTTTCGACTTGACTACGATGTCATCGACGTATGCTTCCACATTGTGGTCGATTTGGGACTTCAAGCAATTTTAAATAAAGCGTTGATATGTAGCACTGACACACTTCAAACTGAAAGGCAACTTAATATAATAGAATACACCGATGGGAGTAGTAAAAGCAGTTTTCTCCTCATCTTCTGCGAACATACTAATTTGGTGATACCTCGAGTAGGCATCTAGAAAACTTAGCAGTTCACATCCCGCAGTAGAGTCCACTATCTGGTCGATGAGGGGAACAGGGAAAGGATCCTTAGGACAAGCCTTGTTGAGGTCTGTATAGTCGACGCACATCCTCTATTTGCTGGTTTCTTGATGAGGACAGAGTTCGCCAGCCACATCTAGTGACGGATCTCTCGGATGAAGCCAGCCTTCAGAAGTTTGCCGACCTCCTCTTGCATAGCATGCTTCCTATCTTTCGCAAATCTACGCTGCTTCTGCTCCACAGGCTTGGCACTAGGTTCCACAGCTAGTCGATGCTTGATCACCTCCTTGGAGAACCGGGCATGTTGGACGGTTGCCATGCAAACACGTCACGGTTTGCCCGAAGAAAGGTGACGAGCTCGAATTCTTATTTGGGGTCAAGGTCAACACCTATCTTCACCGTCTTAGAGGGCTCCGACGAGTCCAGGGGCACTGTCTTGATGCTTACTTCAACCTTCTTGTCCTTCTTGCCATCGTCGACTGACTCCTTGGCGGCACTGTCAGACACAAGAGTCTTGTTGATGCTCTTGGACTTTTGACACTTAGTTCCCTCATTGTTGACGCTGGTTCCTGATCCGCAGAGATGTTCGACCATCTCTAGGCTCTTCTTGTCAAACCTGACCAAGGCATGTTGGTCTCCTTTAATTGTAAGGACTATTGTTGGCACCGACATCTTGATGGTCTGGTACGCGTAGTGCACCACAGCCATGAACTTGGCTAGCGTTGGGCGACCTAAGATCATGTTGTAGACAGTCTTAAAATTCGCCACATCAAAGAGTATCTTTTCGATGCGCTAAATGTGACGTGCAGCTCTATCTGGCTAAGGGACATCAAAGATGATTGTGGAGTTATGCCATGGAAGGGTTTGCTCTGGCTTTTATCTCTGTTTGGAGAATCCCCATGTTCTCTAGTATCTTCACGAAGATAAGGTTTAGCAAACTATCTCTATCCATCAAGGTTCGAGCAATCTTAACATTGACGATGGTGGGCTTGACCACCACGGGGTATCGACCCGAATGTGGGACCACAGCTGGGTAATCTGACAGATCAAAGGTGACTGGCATTTCTGACCACTTGAGAAATCTGGGAGGAGCCGGTGTGGCCAGGTTGACCTCCCTTTCAACTGCCTTGTATTGCCTTTTGAACTCATACGTGGCAGATCCTCCGAAAATATGTGCCAACTTGTGATCAATCTCGCAATACTCGAGCTCATCATTCTGAGGCTTCTCTCTGGCCTACTCGATTCCGTGCTCGATGAGGGCAACCTTGAGCTTCTTCCGGACATTCTTGCTGATCACCTAACATTGTCGAAGTCATGTTTGTTCGTATGATGGACTGGACAGTATTTGCCTCCCACAGCTTTGACCCTTGTTGTCGCCAGTGTTGCGCCTTGCCCCTTTCAACCGCGGCTACGGTGGAGTCACCTTTGCGTTTCTCCCTATGGTTTTTGTTTCTCTTCGCCCCCTACTTGGACGACTCGAGCTTGTCATCGCCAGACTTAGAGTCGTTGATATGGTCTTTGGCCTCAGCGCGTATAGTGTATTTATCCGCCAACTTGAAGAGCTCTTTGGTGGTTCAGATCTTTTGAGTGGCAAGCTTTTCTTTCAACTTCCTATCCTTGACACCGTTCTTGAAGGCCACTATGACTGTCTCATCTGAGATGTTAGGGGTTGAGTTGTGCTTGTTACTGAAGCGTCGAATGAAGCCATGCAACGACTCATCTGGCTTTTGTATCACCCGATGCAAGTCGCTAGGCGTTCCGGAGCATTCATACATGCCTTGAAAGTTGGCAATGAACTGGGCTCACAAATCGCCCACTATGATGCCGATTGAGGTGGGAGGTTGAGCAGTTAAGACCTCGCCGCACCATCTAGGGTGGTGAGCAGGTAATTAGCCATCACCTTCTTGTTTCCTCCGACAGTCCTTATGACTGTAGTGTAAATCTACAGCCACTCGACGGGATTGATTTTGCCCGAGTACTTCTCGACAAGGCCTGGCTTGAACTTGTCCAGCCACCTGAATGCACATAGCTCGGGGGTGAAGGCCTTGCATCTTTCATTGATGTCTTTGGGGTCACTTGCCGCGGACCTTGTCGAGGAGGAAAACTGCACCGAATCGGCAAGCGGCCTCTTAAGGGCGAAGATTCATCATGTCGAGCCCGGCGCATGGGAGATTGGCCCCTCGAAGGTGGGGACTTGTTTTTCCGTTGCTCATGGTCTTCCCGGTCACGTTCCTCCCTTCAACCGCGAAGGACGTCACGCAAATCTCATCGATCGTGAGGAATTCGATGTCAAAGATCCTCGGAATGTCCTCGACTGGAGTTTGAGCAAACTAACTTGGAAGCGCGCTGGTTAGAACTAGCCACTGCCGATCCTGCTGCTCAATGGCGGTGAGATGGTCCTGACCGCTGGCTCCTGGCGCCCTGTTGGCTGGGGCGTCTGAACCTCGAGTTTGTCGCTCGAGCGGTCTGAACTTGTCTTTATCGAGCAGCGTCTTCATCTAGTTGAATACTGGAGTCATCGGGTTGCCCAGACCTAGTGGCGGAAGGGATTTCAGCAGCATATGAGCGTACTAGACATTTGCCTCAGGGGTGCTAAAGATGTCACTGTTGTGGCTCTAGTGAGACACTGCTCTCGAGGCGCGGCCAGGCCCTTCGTTGTGGCCATGCTGTTGAGGGATTTGTTGTAATGAAACCTACCCTCAAAGATGGATCTCAAGAGCGGATTCGGGAAACCAACGCAAGCATTAGCTCCCCACCCAGCCCATTCCAGAGCATGGTTTCAAGACAATCTCGGATCCAATCGTGGGTGCTTGGTCGATGAGCGGTGACTGAAATAAAAACGGGTAGTCGTCGGAGAATTTAATGTGCACTCTAAGTCATGCTTGATCTACAAAAACATTGAAGGCCCCCTATCTAGCGCGCTAACCGTCAAGGTTAGAAATCAACAATAAACTTATAGTTTCGGTACCTTCGGATATCAGAGCCAAGCACGAAATCAAAGCCACACAATGTAGATAGGTTCGGGCCCTCTAGATGAAGTAACACTCTACTTCATGTATGGATGATGTATGGAGTTGATGAATAGAGTACAAGCAGGTTGGCTAGCCTTAGTTACAATGAGGATTGAACATAAGCAATGGCTAAACTACGGCTAGAGATCGACAAAGCATAGCTTGTCAGCTCTTAAGTGATCTACGCAAAAGGTCTTCTTGCTTGGAAACTCTCTCTCATTTTTTTCTTTTTTCTTCAGGGTCCCTATCCCCGACTTTATATAGTTGGGGTAGCTCTGTCTCTAGTCGAGTTGTAGTCAGTTTGGGATACCAGATCATAGCCAACGAGAAATCCATTGTCGCACGATCAACATATCCAAACTTTTCTAGATATAAGATGTACTCGAGTTAGTTTCCTCGTAACAAGAAAGTAATCGAGTCCTTCCTAATTTAGAATTATCTTTTCTGTGTATATCTTATCCTATAGAATTAGACTCGTGATATCCAAAACTTCTATATATCGTTAGAATATATCCTTCACGTATTTTTCATGTGCACATATCCTATATTATATTTAAATATTCGCTGCATATGATACGCGTGATGGCGGCAATGAGCCGGGCAATCGAGACGATCAGCATGGGCTCACGCCAAAGTGTAGACTGAGCTCGCCTCGTCTCTTCCTTCACCCATTCCCTCAGAATCGAGATGTTGTCCATCAAATATCCTCGTTGTAAGGTACATGTAACACTGCTTACCAATCTAAAAAGAAAATTTATATACCATTGCAATTATTTCGATTCCGATTCAGCTTATTGTCATCAAGAAAGTGATATCTTCTTTATGTGTTATCATATTTTCAAACCTTTTCTTATGTATCGTTATTGTTAACTCGTTAAATTTTTATTATCATTCGCCCTCACCGCCTCTGCGCTCTCTCTCTCTTCTTTTCCCGGTTCCCACACCAACCACTCATACAATTTTGTGCCATGTGTGTGTCATGTCATCATGTCGGTTTTCTAGTAGCTTCTTTGTTTCGCTTTTGTCTCGAAGATGTACAACCACTTCATGCTAAAAGTACACTTAAAACATAAGGTAAAGTAGCTACTATGCTAATGGAAGCACTATGTCTTCAAGTGAGTTTTGAATAATGGAGTAACTTCACATATAGATGTCTATATCCTTTGATAGTAAATGGAATGAAAGGTGTGTGTGGTGCACTCATATACTTGGATATGTTGGAAATCTAGGTATTATTTTAATTGCAGATTTGAATATTAAACATAATCCCAAAATAATCAAATACAACATTTTAGACAGTAAGATACCACATATTTTCGAAAAGTAGATCTTATGCGAGATGAACAGGAAAAATATGAGAATTCTTACGATGGGCTTGATGATGAAAAAGGAAGCAGAAGCAAGGCGATCCAGAGGAAGTAGTCGACGCATCGTGGATCGCCCAATAGCAAGATGAAGAACTCAGCTTATCGTGCGATTCTGCTGCTGTAAACTTATGCCGCCCCCATGGGGGTTCTCCAGCGGCAATCGGCCGGGAGATCCGCTCTCTGCCCTTTCGCGGTGCCGCCGAGAGGAAGGTTTCGATGAAAAACGAGCGCTGCACGAAAGGCATAACACGTGTCACGCAGTGGATGAACAGCGAAGCGCAAAGCCAAAAGCTCCCATCTGCGTCCATTGAACTAGAGAATTGTATATGTTGCAATTAGAAAGTTCATGCATCTTGATTTGATGTTGCTTGGAGCTAGACTTTTGCATGTGTTGCAAAGAGTAGTGCTCAAGCATGAAATTATGTTTGATGTGTTTATTATGTTATTTGCAAGTTCGTTGTCTTGAATAAACTAAGGTTTATGAGTCCGGAATTCGAGAGCATGTGAGTGGGGCTTGCAACGGGTGTTGGCAAGTTGACCGGTCTTGTGTTGACCTTCACATGGCTAGGGGATTAATCTCATAAACTCGAGTTTGATTTGCTTAATCGTCTTGCAAATAGATCTTGAGTTGGTCATGAAGTGTGTTTTCGCAATTTGGTTGAATTCTTTGAGCATGGTTTGAATTGGTGCAAATGTGTTTTGCACGGGTAAATGATCATGTGTCGATCATCCTTGAGGCTTAAAAATTGCATTTGGATCTTCGGAAAGAGTTTGCGAAAATCCGAGTTGGATCTGCCTGGCGGTGCGACTGCCGAGTAGGCGGTGCGGCCGGGCCTTGCCAGTGACCGGTCGGGTCCCATCGGACCGGCCGTGCGGTAATGGCTTGATTTTTCCGAGGCGATCTTTGGTGTTTGCTTGGGCGGTCGGCCGTCCGTACGGCTGATCGGGCCGAAGCAGTGCGGAAAGGGCTCTTCGGCGATCGACCGTAAGCTGTATAGCAGTTTTCCGATGGCATGTGAGGGCAGTCAGGCCGACCGAGGCCCAGTCGGACCGGATTTTCTTTGTTTTTTCCCATTTCGCCCCCCAAACGGCTAGTTTTCTTGTGGGGGGCTATAAATACCCCCTTGGGGGGTTGGGGCTTAGTGTTGTTGCTGTGTTTGAGGTTTTGGGTGAGGTGTTGCATGTGTTGCACACTCCCATTTGATTCTTGAGCTTAAGAGTGAGACTAATTGCATGTGTTGCAATTAGGAAGTGATTGAGAGCCTCTTGTGCATGTGTTGCACTTGAGGGAGGCCTTGTGCATGTGTTGCACTTGGTGATCACCGAGAGCGCATTTGTTGTGCCGGTGAGGTTCAAGCAAGGAGCGGCTTGTTACTCTTGGAGGTTGCCGACTCCTAGGCAGCGTGGGCGTCGCAGGCGCGGGAGCTCTCGAGGTGTGAGAAGCCCCGCAAGTTTGTGAAGGTTGGGTTGAGCCTACTGGCAAGCGTGAAAATCACGACTAGTGGAAAGAGGCGGGTGCTCGGCGAGCCTGGTCCAAGTGTGGGCTAGCCTCAACGTGGACTAGGGAGACCAAGCAAGTCTCCGAACACCACCGAAAAAACATCGGTTGTCCTTGTCTCTTTACTTTCAAGTATTTACCTTTTGCATATTATTGATTGCTTGAATGTATTAGAATTGCTTAGTATTAATTGATTGTTCAATTTAGCAATTCTAGTGTAGAGACTTAATTTAGATAGTGCACTAGTGAGCCTAGTTGATTTAGGCTTTAAATTGTCAAAACCTATTTATCGCTTCCGCATATATCTTTGATTAGGTTTTGACATAGGGGTTGATTAGAGCGATCGATTTTAGTAAGCGATTAATTTCGTAAAACGCCTAGTCACCCCCCCTCTAGGCGCATCCTCAACCCTACAGTTGTCCCCAAGGCTCTGGTGCCCGCGAATGGGGCGTCGTTGGATCATCAAGGTCAAGCTACCTCGACAGGTTGGCTACGAACCTAGCTGTGGCAGCGGCTGCCAGATCTTGCCAATGATTTGTGGTGTTCAGCGCAATAGCATTTGCGGTTACCCAGACTGCCGCCGTCACCGCTGCAGGATCTTAAGGCGTATACAAAGGGATCTGGTGTCCCTTACCTCCTGTGGTGTCTGCCTGAATTTCCCTCTTATGAACTTTCGACAGTAGCACTGTTGTTGGCTCTAGCTATGAACACGCATCGATTTGCTCAGTTGCTGTTCGAGCTGCTACAGGTGTCGCTTTCGCTTTCGCTCTCTGTATCGACACACATGAGGACATTGGGCTCTATCGAGTCAAAGCCAATGAAACCTACCTCTCAGCATGGATCTCAAGAGCGGGATTCGGGGAAACCGACGTGCATTAGCTCCCCACCCGGCCCACATCGGTAGAGCATGGTTTGAAGACAATCTCAGATCCAATCGTGGGTGCTTGGTCGATGGCGGTGACCGAGCGAAAATTGTCGCACGGGTAGTCGTCGGAGAATTTAATGTGCACTGAAGTCATGCTTGATCTACAAAAAACTGTTGAAGGCCCCTATCTAGCGCGCCAACTGTCGAATGTTAGAAATCAACAATAAACTTATAGTTTCTGGTACCTTCGGATATCAGAGCCAAGCACGAAATCAAAGCCACACAATGTAGATAGGTTCGGGCCCTCTAGATGAAGTAACACTCTACTTCATGTATGGATGATGTATGGAGTTGATGAATAGAGTACAAGCAGGTTGGCTAGCCTTAGTTACAATGAGGATTGAACATAGGCAATGGCTAAACTACGGCTAGAGATCGACAAAGCATAGCTTGTCAGCTCTTAAGTGATCTACGCAAAAGGTCTTCTTGCTTGAAACTCTCTCTCATTTTTTTTCTTTTTTCTTGAGGTCCCTATCCCCGACTTTATATAGTTGGGGTAGCTCTGTCTCTAGTCGAGTTGTAGTCAGTTTGGGATACCAGATCATAGCCAACGAGAAATCCATTGTCGCACGATCAACATATCCAAACTTTTCTAGATATAAGATGTACTCGAGTTAGTTTCCTCGTAACAAGAAAGTAATCGAGTCCTTCCTAATTTAGAATTATCTTTTCTGTGTCTATCTTATCCTATAGAATTAGACTCGTGATATTCAAAACTTCTATATATCGTTAGAATATATCCTTCACGTATTTTTCATGTGCACATATCCTATATTATATTTAAATATTCGACAGACATGATACGCATGATGGCGGCAGCGAGCTGGGCAATCGAGACGACCGCGTGGGCCTGCGCCAAAGTGTAGACGGAGCTCGTCTCGTCTCTTCCTTCACCGGCTCCCTGTAACTGAGATGTTGTCCATCAAATATCCTCGTTGCAAGGTACATGTACACTGTTTACCAATCGAAAAAAGAAAATTTATATACCATTGCAATTATTCCGATTTCGATTCAGTTATTGTCGTTGTAAAGTGATATCTTCTTTATGTGTTATCATATTTTCGAAACCTTTTCTTATGTATCGTTATTGTTAACTCTGTTAAATTTTTATTATCATTCGTCCTCACTCCTCTGCCTCTCTCTCTCCTCTTCTTTTCCTGCTTCCCACACCAACCACTCGCATACAATTTTGTGCCATGTGTGTGTCATGTCAGTGTCAGTTTTCTAGTAGCTTCTTTGTTTCGTTTTGTCCTGGAAGATGTACAACCACTTCATGCTAAAAGTACACTTAAAACATAAGGTAAAGTAGCTACTATGCTAATGGAAGCACTATGTCTTCAAGTGAGTTTTGAATAATGGAGTAACTTCACATATAGATGTCTATATCCTTTGATAGTAAATGGAATGAAAGGTGTGTGTGGTGCACTCGTATACTCGGATATGTTGGAAATCTAGGTATTATTTTAATTGCAGATTTGAATATTAAACATAATCCCAAAATAATCAAATACAACAGGCTAGACAGAAGATACCACATATTTCTGAAAAGTAGATCTTGTACGAGATGAACAGAGGGAAAATATGAGAATTCTTACGATGGGCTTGATGATGAAAAGGAAGCGCAATATGATAGCGGCCGTAGAGGAAGTAGTCGACGTCGTGGATCGTCCAATAGCAAGATGAAGAACTCAGCGATCGTGCGATTCGCGCCCGAAACCTTATTGCCGCCCATGTAGGTTCTCGCAGCGCAAGCGGTTCGGAGATCCCGCTCTCCTTGCCTCGCGGTGCACGCCGAGAGGAAGGTCGATGAAAAACGAGCGCAAAGACGAAGACGCATAACACAGTCACAAGTGGATGAACGCGGCGCAAAAGCCAAAAGCCCCATCTGTGCGGGCGTCTCAGATTTTATAGCCTCAAGCACGATAACGGTCAATAAATTGACCGTTCTGGCCTTATATCGCTAGTAATAGCAGGTCATTGAAATGACAATTTCTATTAGAAACTGACGTCATTATCATGGCTGTTTCAATTCTCAGTAAATGACCCCTTAATTCACTAATAATAGAGAGAAACCGAAAATTAAAAAGGGTTTAAACGTGCCAGGAATTTAATTCATGGCACGGCGACATCGCAAGTCACAAGTCACGCGGGAAAAACACGCGAAAATACGTGGTAATTTGTGAAATACGCGCACGTGCGTGCGTGTGACTTTAGCTGTGCTCCTCACCCTCCATATGCCTCATTACAATGCATGGTGGGAGCTCTCCCTTTTAAATTGGCACTCTCCTCTTTTAACTAGCAATATGGTATTATTATTTGTAGCTTTGGCATTGGAGATAAATGGGCCACTTGGGCCTCATTTTTAACAATCCCCCACCAATGCCGAAGCAGACAAAGACTCAAAAGTTTGATCACTGTGCTGAATCTTCGTTTAATATATCAGTGTTTCAATGTAAGTCCCATACGGGTTGAACTTTCACCTAGAATAACGAGATCCATCCTCCTGACTAATGAATGGACTAAGCCTTGAATTCTGACTTTGTGTGGTTAGATTTCACTCGAAATCTTAACTGATACTAGGCTGCCAAATGAACTTCGCCTAAACGGAGCGTTATATGGTCATGCTCCCTAATCTTCTCATGAGCTTTCTAGAGAATGCCCCTTTCTCGTGAACTGCGACCTCACAGATTAAGCTCAAGTAGGTGTATTCATTTTAGGTATCTTGTGGTGATACCTTTTCCTCTCATTAGGACACTAGAATACATTAAGGTTTTAAACCACCTTCCATACTGATTGAGAGTACTTAGAACATGGGTAGATTTTGTGTACTCTCTTGTTACAACCACAACTTGTTTTTCCCATTACCTAATTCACGGGATCTCCGATCAAAAGGATGGGTTACAATTGTAAAGTAACTCAAATGGGCCTCATTCCCATGTCCTTTGGCCGCAATAGAAATCGCATTTCTTGTTAGCCCTTTGTAAAAGGGTGCAGATTTTTCTCGGTCGTATATAATTGACAGCTATCACTCCGGAGCATCTCAATTTTCTGACTGATTTAAACATACGTTTCACATGTCTGGAGGACTTCATATTATCCTTAGCACTCATAACCTTGATCAACACTGTTTGGTTATCGCAGTACATTAGGATAGCCGGGATTGGTTTCTCAACCAATGGCAAGTCCAACAGAAGCTCTCTTAGCCATTCAGCCTCAACAGTGGCTATGTCTAGTGCTACAAGCTCAGCTTCCATGGTTGACCGCGTCAATATAGTCTGTTTACATGACCTACATGAAAGCTAAGACACCGCTAATGTAAACACATAACCACTAGTAGCTTTGATCTCATCTGCATCAGAGATCCAATTTGAATCACTATACCCTTCTAATACCGGAGGGTATCCAGTATAGTGAATTCCATAAGAGGTAGTACCTCTCAGATAGCGCAACACTCTCTCAAGAGCCTCCTAATGATCATCTCTCGGATTTGATGTAAACCGACTTAATTTGCTCACAGCAAATGAGATGTCAGGTCTCGTTGCACCAGCTAAATACATAAGGGACCCAATTATTTGTGAATATCTTAATTGATCTTTCCCTAATTCATTATTTTTGAAGTTTTACACTTGCATCATAGGGAGTTAGGGCTATTTTGCGATTCTCAAAGCGAAGCGGCTCAATAATTTTCTTGCATAATGGGAGTGACTCAAAGTAATCCCATTCTCGGTTCTAATCAATTTAATATTTAGAATTACATCTGCCTCACCCATGTCTTTCATATCAAAACAACTAGATAAGAAAGACTTGACCTCGTCAATGATAGCAGTGTTGGTCCCAAATATAAGTATGTCATCAACATACAAACACAAGATTACTCCTTGACCCCCACCATAGCGATAATAAACACATTTATCCGCCTCATTCACAGCAAAATCAGCAAATGTCAAAGTTTTATCAAACTTTTCGTGCCATTATTTAGATGCTTGCTTTAAGCCATACAAGGATTTTAATAATTTGCACACTTTATTCTCCTGTCCAGTAATCGCATAACCATCTGGTTGCTCCATATAGATTTCTTCCTCCAACTCTCCATTAAGGAAAGTTGTCTTTACATCCATTTGATGGATGTGTAGACCATAGGAAGCTGCTAATGCAATGAGCACTCTAATGGTGGTTAATCTGGCAACAGGAGAATAAGTATCAAAATAATCCTCTCCTTCTTTCAAGGTATAACCCTTGGCTACAAATCTTGCTTTATACTTATCAACAGTACCATCAAGCCTCATTTTCTTTTTAAAGATCCACTTACATCTAACTGGTTTGCACCCAGTAGGAAGTTCAGCGATCTCCCATGCTCCATTAGCCATGATGGAATCCATCTCGCTACGGACAGCCTCTTTCCAATACTCTGCATCATGTGATGCATAAGCCTCTGAAAGAGTTTTTGGCACATCATCCACAAGGTATATAATAAAGTCATCACCAAAGGTTTTCTCAACCCTTTGTCTTTTGCTCCTGTGAGGAGCCTCATTTGTGACAATATTGTTATCCTCCTCAGGGATATCACAAGCTGGTTCAACAATATTTGGTAATTCAGAAGTAGATGGAAGATCAGAAGTTTTAGAATTTTCATTAAATCCTGCTGCTCTCATAGGATAAATATTCTCAAAGAAAGAAGCATCTCTAGATTCCATTATTGTGTTAGCAATAATCTCAGGGGAATCTGATTTTACTACTAAAAATCTATAGGCCGTACTGTTATGTGCATAACCCAGAAAAATGCAATCAACTGTTTTAGGTCCAAGCTTTCTCTTTTTCTGCAATGGTATATTGACTTTTGCCAAACACCCCCATGTTCGCAGAAAATTGACATTTGGTTTTCTTCCCTTCCATCCCTCATACGGAGTAATCTCACTTCTTTTATTAATTACTCTGTTGAGGACAAAGGTTGCTGTTAAGATAGCTTCCCCCCACCATGACTTAGGCATACCGGCACTCTCCAACATGGCATTCACCAAGTCTGTTAGTGTTCGATTTTTCCTCTCAGCCACTCCATTAGATTGAGGTGAGTATGGTGGTGTCACTTCATGGATTATACCATGCTCAGCACAATATTGGGAGAATTCCTGAGAGATATACTCTCCTCCACGATCAGATCTTAACCTTTTAATTTTCTTTTCTAGTTGGTTCTCAACGTCGACCTTATAAATTTTGAAGTAGTTTAAAGCTCCATCCTTTGTTTTCAGCAAATACACATAACAATAATGTGTTGCATCATCTATGAAAGTTAGAAAATATCTTTTGCCTCCTTTTGTCAACAATCAATTCATCTCACACAGGTCAGAATGGATGAGATCTAATGGTGCCAAATTCCTTTCTTCCACTAACCCCTTAAAGGGTTTCCGATGTTGTTTTGCTTGCACGCAAGATTGGCACTTTGATCCTTTGACAATATCACTTTTTGGAATCTCAAATCTGGACATTCGAGCAATGGTATCATAACCAATATGACATAAACGAGAATGCCAAACATTGGATTCACAATTATTAATTTGAGTAGCAACATTTAAATTTAAACAAGACTCCAGTACACTTAAGCGGAACAGGCCTCCGCTCTCATAACCTTTTCCAATAAAATTTCCAAACTTGGACATTACAACTTTATTAGACTCAAATACTAGCTTATAGCCATCTCGACATAACAGGGAACCACTGATAAGATTCTTATTTATTGTTGGCACACGCTGCACGTTTCTCAAATGGACAGTCTTCCATGAAGTGAGCTTCAGTTCTACCGTGCCAACACCACGCACAAAAGCATGCGACCCGTTCCCCATTAGGACGGAGAAAGCCCCTGCTGCCTGGTAAGAAGAAAATAGAGATATGTCGAACATATATGAACATTTGCACCGTATCAACCCATCAATCGCTGGATTGACATCTTTGAAAAAACAACGGAGAATTACCATACCCTCTCAAGTAGTTCCCTCACTTATGGTCACGTTGGCAATTTTCTTGCCTTGCTCATTTGCTTTGTTCTTCGGAAGCAGCAGGTCTTTAGCCATGTGACCATCTTTTCCGCACACAAAAGCAGTAATGTTCTTCATATCTTTCTTCTCAAACTTCTTCTTCTTGAAGCTACTATTTTTGTTTGGTTTTAAGCCTTTGTTGTTGTTGCCACCCTTTTTCTCAATCACATTTGCATTGTTTGGTTCCTGAGAAGAAGTTTTTGGTGCATCTTTGGCTCTGGCTTTTTCTTCCACATCGAGGGCAGCAATGAGATCTTCAATAGAAACCTCTTCCCTCTTGTGTTTCAGACTAGTGGCAAAATTCCTCCAAGATGGGGGAAGTTTAGCCACAATGCCCGCAGCCACAAATTTTGCAGGTAAAGCACATCCCAAATGTGCAATCTCGCCCACTAGTAGCTGAAAGCCATGCGCTTGAGCAACAATCGATTTAGACTCATCCATAGTAAAATCGAATAGTTGCTTGCACGTATACAACCAAATGACCGACCTCGACTTACGCATATTTTTGTTCAAGAGCCAACCACAACTCAGTGGCAGATGTGTAACTCATATACACATCATATAACTGATCTGCCAAGATGGTCAGAATGCAGCCCAATGCGGTGTTATTCGCATTCTCATACTGTGCATTCTCCTCATCCATAAGGGGGTATCGAGGGAAAATCACCCACCACATACCCAGTGACATGAGCCAAAACTTGGCTCTAGTCTGCCACCTACGGAAGTTCTGACCATTGAACCTCTAAGGTTTCATGGCATCACTTGCACCAGCCATTGCTGAATCACAATCACAAAAATAATACCAATAAGGTTTCTGGACTATTGGAAATCTAGGTATTATTTTAATTGCAGATTTGAATATTAAACATAATCCCAAAATAATCAAACAAACAGGCTAAACAGAAGATACCACATATTTCTGAAAAGTAGATCTTGTACGAGATGAGCAGAGGAAAATATGAGAATTCTTACGATGGGCTTGATGGCGAAAAGGAAGCGGCCTTGATAGCGGCCGTAGTAGAGGAAGTAGTCGGCGTCGTGGATCATCCAATAGCAAGATGAAGAACTCGGCGGTCACGATTCGCTGCCGAAACCTTATTGCCGCCCTGCGAGTTCTCGCGGCGGCAACGGTTCGGAGATCTCGCTCTCCTTGCCTCGCGATGCACGCCGAGAGGAAGGTCGGTGAAAAACGGCGCGCAACGACGAAGACGCAACCACAGTCACGAGTGGATGAACGCGGCGCAAAAGCCAAAAGTCCCATCATGCGGGCGTCTCGGATTTTATAGTCTTGCACGATAGCGGTCAATAAATTGACCGTTCTGACCTCGATATCGCTAGTAATAGCAGGTCATTGAAATAGCGGTTTCTATTAAGCGGCGCTATTATCATAGCTGTTTCAATTTTCAGTAAATGACCCCTTAATTCACTAATAATAGAGAGAAACCGAAAATTAAAAAGGGTTTAAACGTGCAAGGAATTTAATCCACGGCACGGCGACTCGCGACGTCGCAAGCCACAAGTCACGCGGGAAAAACACGCGAAATCGCTGATAATTCGGTAATCTGGCGCGCGTCTTGCGTGACTTTAGCCGTGCTCCTCACCCTCCATATGCCTCATTACAAGGCATGGTGTGAGCTCTCCCTTTTAAATTGGCACTCTCCTCTTTTAACTAGCAATATGGTACTATTATTTGTAGCTTTGGCATTAGAGATAAATGGGTCACTTGGACCTCATTTCTAACAGGATATGTCATAGAACTGATGCATCGGTATTGAATACGGATAGTGTTTCAATATGATTGGATACATATCATGTGTATATCGGTGATTTTTTATTTTTCAAAAAAAAATCATAATATTTTTCTGTTAATCTCAATCATAACATCTCTACCAATTCGGAAAGAGACTCTGGAATAGTTTTTCCCATCTTGCTCCCTACACCTCAAGCTCTCACGTCAACATTCTTCTCCCTTTAGACGGTGGCGTGTGGCACCCCTCTCCCTACCGACGTGACAGCACCACTGGTCTTCACATACGGTGAGTTCTCCCACTAGTCTTTTTTTCCCCTCTTGATTGTGATAGTGTGTTATACTCCTAGGCAGCTATGAGTTGGTGAGGACGGTAGTGGCTAGAATACAAGATATATATATGGTTGAGGTTGATAGGAATAGAAGCCCATAATTATAAGGATATTTGAGACAGCAGTAGATTAGATGCTCTAAGTCACTTGTTATGGGCTAATGGGCCTACGAGATAATATGACCTATTTGCTTCTTCATTTTTTTATTATAATATCTCTTTTATGCCTAATTTTTGTGTGACATACCTTATCTTATGTACATGTATATTTATATTATATACATGTACATGTGTATCACCGCATCAATGTTTTGAGAGAAAATGGCGTATCACGTATCCATATCGGCTTAGCCAAGCATCCTAGGTGGTGCATGTACATAAAAGTTCACTGGGAGAGTATTTGGAAGAGATCCGAGGCGGAGCTCCATGACCGAGAGAAGAATTCCATCTCCTATTCAGGAATTACCAGCATCTCTGCAGGACGGCAGCACTTCGGACTTCGTGATTTCTCTTTACAATGGATGGCCGCCTTTTGCGCACCTGTCTGTGTGCTCTCTGCCTGTTTTAACATTCAGCAATTGCAATATGTCACACACTGGAACCTGAAACAAGCTGACATAAAAGAGAAGGATGCAGTTGCATGTGTTGTGCAAGTATGTAGGCACCACACTGATCACAACAACAGTTGAGCCTTTGTCTGAATCTGTCACAAGATGCAGTTATGCCAAATATACGCTAACAGGTTGTATATAGCTAAGGATATAACGAACTAAGCCCTCATCTAGAGTTACTTTACTTTGTATAAAGCAAAGGATACGAAGCATCGCCATTTGCCATGACAGTGAATGGCATCTCTGGAACGAGGCCTTCCTAAACTCCACTCCTCTCTTGAAATGCTCCATCTCACTGCTTAAACCAGGCTGCACCTAAATATCTAACAGAAGCGGGTCAATGAGAATGGAGTAACGAGAAAGATCATCCTGACACTGCCTATTTATAATCAGGGACAGGTTCTTGTGTCGTCCACTAGAAAACAACCACTAGAGAACAATTGCAATGATTGAATTAAAAGCAATGCCTAATTGACTGCACTCACATTGATTCGGGAACTAAGTTTCAGGTAAGACAATGTTTTCCCATGTTAAAATGAAATGAAAGAAGCTAAAAGGAACTGTAGATAATACTTCTGATATTTTCGTATGTGGTTACTAATCACTGAAACTGTGTGTAAGACTATAATAAGTACAAAGACAGAAACAAAACAAAGGAAGGCTGCTAAACTAGTTGCATACAAAAAGAAAAGGAAGAAAGAAGGAACAAGAGACAAACAAAAAAAGGAAGAGCTACAGTGGTAAGAACATGAAGACTGAAGATAAGCATTACAAAGAGGGCCTTGCCTTACTTGGAAGCCCTGGATGCACTGATCTTGTGTCATTTGCATGGATGCAGGGTCTTTATATCGCGAGAATAGACAAGAAAGAGCAGAAGCAGGCGGCGTTTACGATGCATTAGCACTAAGCAGCTATGTGGATTTAGTGTCATACTTTCCATCCCCGCAATATCCTCCTTCTATGTACTGTATTATATTCCCAAATGTTTTCACTTTGGTATCTTTTTGGACTAATATTTGTCTTGTATCGACTATGAGTTGAATAAGTCGTAGTTAAGTTCGATTACCTCAATGAATAAGAGTCAGCCTATCAAGACAAAAGGGAGTATGTTGAATATTAATCTTGACTTAGTTGGTTAGCTAGCGTGCAGGGAGTTGGGGAGCGTACGTGTTCTTTTGGTTATCTAGTCGCATGTATCGGATGTTAATTAGTTGAGATAGTTGCAGCCGTGATCCGATTTGTGTAGCCGGTGGCGTGAGTAGTGGATCGGGCAGTTTGCTGGTGCATGCGTGAGTTATGCGTATCTAAGTCCATGTATTGTTGAGTTTACTTGAAGGAGAAAAATAACAGAGAAAAGAAAAGCTCGGCCAAGCTGTTGCGGCTTAGCACCAAGCCTTCTACGCGTGATCTGTTCTTCCAGAAGCTCTCACGTTTGCTGTTGTGCAAGTTGAGTCCACCGGATAGGGTTGAGTAGTTCCAATATTCCTCAGGTAGAGTAGTCTTTGCCCTTTTCAGGACATGTGCTCCTAAAGCATAGCAGTAAAAACTGTAAATGCACAATGTTTTTAGGGAGTGACTGCACTCTGCACATCAGTAAGATTTTTTTTTTGACTGAATCTACCCCACAAACAGTCAGTTTTTCTGACCATTCGATCTCAGTCTATACAATCGGTATACAAGCCACCATTCCCAATCGCCGGAGATGTTGGCACGGATGGCGGCCAGGTCCGCGCCGGCCGGCTGCAGCAGGTGGCCGGTGTGTACAAGATGTTGCTGCCATTGTTGTCGATGGTGCATGAGCAGACTAGCATGCCGCTGCCGGTATGGATAGGCTCGTTGCATAAAGATGGTGCCGAGAACTGATGATCGTGGGATGCATTCGTCGTTGTGTGTCCCTTGCTACTTACAAATTTTTTTTCTCTTTCAATACATACCACTTTTTATGCAAAAAAAATGAATTTTTTTTTCTAAGCTAGACAAAGAAAAATAGGATTGGTGAACCCTAATAGAAAATAAGTGAATTGTAGAAAATAAAAAATAAATTTTCTAAGTTAGACAAAGAAAAATAGGATTAGTGAACTCTAATAGAAAAATAAATAAGTCAATTCACCTATCTAAATGTAGGTTGGATGAATAGAAAAGTGATTGAAATCAAAGAAAAAACATGCGACAAATTTTTAGCAATTCCCATGTTTTTATGGAATGACTCCTGTGACAACTACCCAACTTAACTAGGCCTAAATTGATGTGCATGAGATCGAGAAGATTGTCCTACTAACGGCAACTTGCATGGTTTATGATTGCCACTAATAGCATATGAGTATTAAAAAATATTAGCCAGATCACGTACTATGCTGTCCCATGTGAAATTTGGTCGTATAATGCTGCATCGGGCAAAAATTGGTCCGACTGATATTTCTGAAAAAATTGCGTAATTTCGGTTTTCTCGCTGTGCGAAGTTCGGTCTAACAAATATTTCTAGAAAAAAACTGCATAACTTTGGTTTTCTTTTAAAAAAAATAAAATGGGTTGCTAGCTAGGAGACGTCGACAAATCTACGTATTTTTTTGAGAAACCACGGAGGGACCTAAACGCATTTTTTGGCGCAATTTTATTTTTTAAAAAAACGAGCTGCTAGGAGTCGTCGGCAGATCTGTAGATCGATATAAGCCGTCGGCGAATCTGTGGTCATTTTGTTAAAAACCGCCGAGAGAACCTAAACGTATACCACGAAAAGACCTAAACATATTTTCGGATTTATTTTGCTAAAAATCGACCAGAAGATCTAAACGTAATTTTAAATTTTTCGAAGGGCCTCACCGCGAAGAAGGTGACGTGGCTCCTCCGATTGAGCTCAAATCCATTCGGCATAAGATATAGTGTTATATATGTATGTATTTGATCATGTGTTAGATGGCAATCTGTCCAGTCCTCACCTACTTTTACACGGTAATAACTTGACCAAAGGATTTCACAAGGCAAAGAGAATGATTGTGATGCCGCATGAAGAAAGGATTAGTGGTGACTGTATCTTATGTCAGCCTAAAGATCAAGGGGTCTTGCGATTCATGATTTAAATGTTAAGAATACTGTGCTTCTGAGTAAGTGGTTGTTTAAGCTTTTATCAACAGATGGTACATGGCAGCAGCTTCTTAGAAATAAGTACCTTGTGTCTAAGTCGTTGATATAAGTCGAGTGGAAACCAGAGATTCGCATTTCTGGTCTAGTTTGATGAAGGTAAAACGGGATTTCCTTCGCTTTGGTACTTTCAAAATCAATAATGGTTCATAGGTGCGATTCTGGAAAGATAACTGGCTTGGCAATTGTACTTTAAAAGATCAATATCCTGGGTTATATAGCACCACAAGGAAAAAGCACATAACTATTGCTGAAGTTTTTATGGCTCCTCAACCTAATATTTCTTGGCGAAGGTCATTAATTGGATCTAAGTTGGTGGAGTGGAATGAATTGCTTTCACGCATCGTCAATTTACATCTAACGCAGGTTGATGACGAATTTCGCTGAATTTGTGCCAATCTGGGCAATTCTCAGTGAAGTCTCATTATTTGGCATTGATGAACTGTCATGTTCCTAATCTAAATAAGCGTTTATGGAAGTTAAAAGCCCCATTAAAAATCAAAGTGCTTTTATGGTATCTTAGAAGAAGAGTTATTCTGACTAAGAACAATTTGGCCAAACGCAATTAGCAAGGCAGTAAAACATGTTGCTTTTGTCACGAAACGGAGACGATTAGGCATTTGTTCTTTACTTATCGATTTGCTCGTATGGTCTGGGGTTTCTTGTATCTTGCTTTTGGTATTGATCGACCTTTCAGTGTTTCTAACATGTTTGGAAGTTGGCTCGGTAGTTTTGCGAAGGGTATTAAAAATTTGGCTTTACTAGGGGTTGTAACAATTTGTTGGTCTATTTGGTTAAGCAGGAATGACATTGTCTTCCAAAAGAAATCCAACTCATCTCCTTTGTAGGTTATCTATGCTACTTCTCATTGGCTACGTACTTGGGTTGTGCTTCAGAAGGCGGATTTGCGATCTATTATGGTGGAAGCTACGCTACGATTGGTTCAGGTGGTCAAGGATTTCTTTTCCAGGCGCATGGGTGGCGGTTTAGTCTTCGCATTAATAGTCACTAGAGTGTACGTGATTTTTTGGTTTTGGGTTGTGTGCTTCTTGTAAAGCAGAGGCGAAAGATGTTTCAAGAAATTGTATCTTCTCGATGTAATGTTTTTGAAATCAATATAATGCTTCCTTTATCAAAATAAAAAAATTTGGGAAATGTGTACCTACCCTATGATTTACCCAGGTGAAAAAAAATGTATCGTCGATTTGACTGACAATTGCAATGATATTCTTGTACGTTAGTTCATGTAGCACCTGTCCTCGTTGAAATGAGAAGGAAACTCTCTTAAAAAAAAAAAAATAAGAAGGAACAGTACCATCCATCGATCATGTGAACGGGAGATACGGGACCAATCATCGAGTCTCCCTCCAGAAATCGCCACCATGCTTCCTCCCCGATCGCCACCCGACTCCGATCCGACCCTTCTAGAACCTTCCGAACAGAGAGCGCTGCTGCGCGTAGTAGGCATCGGCGGCCTTGGCGCTGGCCTTCGACGAGTTCGGACTGCCGTTCATCATCCTCAAGTAGGAGGAGGAGAAGTCGCGCCTGCGGGAGCTTGATGCGCAGAAGGCCAACATCGCCGCCGTGCATCTTCCGCACCTTCCTTGGTCCCAAGGGTATGGACAAGATGCTCCAGTCCCCCGACGGCGACGTCACCATCAGTAATCACCCGCCAACTACCACACTCCCCCCTCTCTCTCTCTCTTCGCTTCGCTTCCTGATGTAGCTTGCTTCGTGGGTGGGTCGCTTCCATAAGATCTGTCCCTTGCATTGCTTGCTCTCAGGATTAGGGTTTTTGGGCGAGCAGCATGTAGGGTCTGTCTTAAGATCTAGATGCCTGTGGGGTTGTTGCATCTATTGGAAAGGGCTTTGATTTGATTGCCTGCGGAAGGAAAGGATGCATTTTTCTAGCTAGTGTACCGACATTTTAGCTAGTTTGTGTGAGGTGGAAATTTCAGCTTGCCATTTCCGCAGTGCAGTTATTGTAGTGAACTAGTGATTTCCAGTGAAGCGAACCAACAATTTACTGCTGCAATGGTGATGTCAGGTGCCCCCGGAGTTTAGCGTTGGTGAAATGGATGGCTGTGAATATGCCGTATATATTTGGGGATCTGGCCTCCGGGTTTGTGATTTTTATAGTATATTTTGCGGTTACATGTATAAAGTATCTAGCGTGTTTCTTCTTGGTTCCTCTGTTATTTCGTTTACTGAATGAGTACATTACCGTATGAATTGTCAGCAAATGATGGGGCAACGATCCTGGAAAAAAATTGGATGTTGATAGCTAGATTGCGAAGCTGATGGTGGAGCTATCCCGCAGTCAAGACTATGAAATTGGGGATGGTACCACTGGGGTGGTCGCCTCAAGGATAACTTTTGATCACCTTGAAGGCATCTCCCAAAAGTTTGAGTTCAGTGCTACAAATATAGAGCCCTTGGTGCAAGTTTAGAGCCCTTGGTGCAGACTTGCATGACAACTCTGTCCTCAAAGATGTAAGTCATAATATATTCTTTTTAACTTATCAACTTTTTTGATACAAGCCCTGTATTAGTTTCAACTAAGTATCACCGATACACGATACCAGTATGGTGATATGCAATTTCCCAAAAACAAGAATCTGGCAATACAATGAGTATATATGTATTTAAAAAATAAAAAAAAATGTAAGGGAGAATGCGACAACGAAGGGAGAAGGCGATGGCTACTTGCAAAAAGAGAAGGCAGTGGCGAGATTGTAGAGGGGGAAGACAGTGGCGGCAGTGATTAGTAGGTTAGGTGGCGGGCTGGCAGTAGAAGGAGTAGGGAGGGGAGGCGACGGCGGTTTATAGAGGGAGAAGGCGATGGCAGCGAGATTGAAGAAGGAGATGGCGGCTGCTGGGCTAGGTAGAGGGGTGGCAGCGACGAGAGACTACAGAGGTAGAAGGGAGGGGAGGCAGCAGTAGTGGCCCGTAGGCTCGATGGAGACTGGAGAGGAGGTGGCGACTAGTAGCTATTGTCGGTCGACTGGGTGGAGGGTAGTGGCTACCAGGTCAAAGGATTTTATGAGAGTCAACGGTAAGAGAGATGATTGGGTGGAATAAGTGAGTGAGTGAGAGAGAGAGAGAGAGAGAGAGAGAGAGAGATTTTAGGGTTAGGAGAGATGGTTTGGATTGGGCTTGGCTTTGTGTTCTTAGCCTGGAAGTATCAGAGAGTATCGCGGAGTATCAAAGAATGATCGGGATTATTTTTATTATTTTTAAATGATGAATTTTACCTTCCCTTCCCAATATCGTGGAGGATCGCCATATCCGATAAGTATTCGATACTGGTACAACAATTCTGTGAAGGATCGGTAAATCATAGATTTTCAGTTCTGTGTGTTGGTTAGAACTAGATTTCGTATCTATCACGAATAAGCTCTCAGAGGAACATGAGGACAATTTTCACTTGTTTTTTTTTTGTTGCAAACAAGTGTTGATATCGTTTTGGTTCATTATCCTTGGCACTTGGCAGTTTTCTGAAGTTTAGATTATGCAGTTTGTGTGTCTTGCACGACCTTTTTCTGTTATCTCTTTTGTCAGTTGAGGGTGATTTGCCATGCAACTTTTCAGTGTTGTGACCCCTTTAGGCTGAGCTGACCTAACAGATTAATAGTGGAAGATTCCATTGATGCTCACATGTTATGATTCCTTGATTCATATGTATAATAATGTTTCAACCTCAAGGTCTATGTGCCTGGGATGTTGGTTTCTTATTTTGCTTAACATAAACTCATTTTGGTTTCTAACCGAAATAGTACCTTATCTTCCTTTTGCAATAATATTAATTCTAAAATTCCACAACTAGCATGAAACTTGTTTGCTGACAATGTTTTGATTTACCAGGAAATATACTTGTTACAGCCTTAAAAGTATTTCTTTTATGGGTAGATTTTATGTAGTTTTTTTAATCGCTTGTCTGATTGGATCCGTTTTTCTTATTCTGCAGTGTTGACCGTTGTAAGCGGATGCTGGCTGAGATTGTTGTCAAGTCAGTTCTTGCAGTTGCAGATTTGGAAAGGAAAGATGTGAACTTGGACTATTGATTAAAGTAGAAGGCAAGGTTGGTGGGACGCTAGAGGACACTGAGCTAATATACAGAATTGCTGTTGATAAAGATATGAGCCACCCACAAATGCCGAAGAGAATTGAGAATGTTAAGATTGCCAGAATGTTAAGATTGCCATCCTGACCTGCCCATTTGAGCCCCCCAAAGCCTAAGCCGAAGCATAAGGTTGATATTGATACTGTAGAGAAATTCCAGACACTGCATGAGCAAGAGCTGAAATACTTTGATGAAATGGTTCAGAAATGCAAGGTAAAAGCCTGCAAAAGATAAATGATTTTTTTTATACTAGGGTAAAACAGTATTCTTCATGCGTTGGTGATAGTGCTTCATCCTACCTATTTATCATGATGCAAGTGATCATTAGAATACCTTATGATGTTATTGAAATATTGAATTAATTGTCCTTTGTTTCCCTTGGGCTTCTCTTACTCCTCAGTGCCACAATGAATGTTGAAACACTTCCTACATCTATCAATGTATGTGTTATGGGTCTATGAAGTGTACTCACTTTGCTCCGTCATTCTTCGTGCTTTTTATTTGCTCAGTAATTAAATCTATATATATTTCTTTGTATGATGTTTGTGCAACCCTAGTTGTTTGCCAATGGGGCTTTGATGATGAAGCCAATCATTTGCTGTTGCATAGAAATCTGCCCGCTGTCAGATGGGTTGGTGGTGTTAAATTGGAATTGATTGGGTTGGTGGTGTTGAATTGGAATTGATTGCCATAGCTACAGGTCCACATGAATATTTCTCTGTGTGACTCTGAATCGCTTGTAAAGACTAAAGGCTGTACCTAACATTTGAAACCTGACTGCAGGGGGGTAAATTGTTCCAAGATTCCAAAAGTTTTGAGTCCGGAAAAGCTGGAAAGGTATAATTGTTCTCTATACTTTTTTGTTTTCACGGTCATGAGGGATATGCATACATTGGTGGAGACTGGTGTTCAGTCGTGCAATTTTGGAGCCCTGAGTATGTGAATTGAAAGTGGTTGAGATGAGAGAGCATATGCAGAGGCCAGGGATTACCTTGATATGATAACTTTTTTGTGCATATATACTTGGTAATTGTTTCTGACAGTAAGTGTATCAAGCAAATTTATTAGTTAAATGGACAATATATACTTGTTTATTGGATTTTCTCTGACTTCAACTGGCCGTATGTGGGTTTGTGAGGGTGATTTGATTGACCATTGGAGTATTGGACAGTAAACTGAACATTGAACCTTTTTTCCCTCTATTCTTGGTAGCTTACCTTTATCAAAAAATTCTTGGTAGCTTAGTAGAGTCGGCATCATTTCTCTCCAGCATAGTCATGTTGTCTTCATTGCCTTGCAAAGAAAATATGTTGTCTTCAACACACCATGCGATCACTTCACATTTTTTAACTGTAAAATATGTCTTGTTTATATGGTTGGCTATGCGTGGAATCATTTTTATTGTGTAACTAGTAGCTCACATGTCATGTTTATTTGCATGCTCTATTTTAAACAGGCTGGATTAGTTAGAGAGAAGTCATTTGGAACAACAAAAGATCGGACACTTTACATCGAGTTGTGTGCAAATTTCAGAGCTGTAACTATCTTCATTCGTGGTGGTATGTTCTGATGTATATGTCTCTTACTTCATGTTTGCATATACATGTCTTCATATCCTTTGTTGGGTCATGCATGTTTTTTACTTTTACCCAACATTGGTGAAGCTGAGTTAGAGATACTTCGCACTGCATAAAGTGGAAGTGATCGTGTAAGTGTTGGCCGTATTCAGCTATGTGGTAGTTTTACCATTTTGCATTGAATTTTTGAATCAAATACCAACTTGCATAATTGTAGATAATAATTGGAAGCATGTAATCCGCATTAGACCATACCAATCGTGCAATGAAATATATGAGAATACAATATTGTAACTTTCAGAACAAGAGACTGGACTGTTGCTGTTTAGTTGTATGTTGCATTTACTTGTAGAATTGTAGGATTCAAAGACCTTGTACTGCGATTTTAACTACCTAAGCAGCAGCAAGCCCAGTTGCTAGCTAAAAACAATGAAAAGCCGGAAGGCACTATGAATATAATGGACAGTCATGCCTACTGTCGATTTTTAAATATTAATCCATACATCCCACGATAAAGACTAACTGCTGCATTCCAGGCAACCAAATGATGATTGAGGAGACGAACCGAAGTCTTCATGATGCTCTTTGTGCGGCAAGGAATCTGATGCACAATAACTGTTGTTTATGGTAGTGACTTAGCTATCTTGCTCAATTGCTGTCGGAGCTGCTGCAGATTGACATCCTCGAGTTGAGCAGGTAATTGTTGAATTGGACATTAAATTGCAATAAGATGCAATATTTATGTTCTGATTGTGTTTCTTTGGTACTTGTAGTATGCTATCAGGTTGTTTGCTGATGCGTTGGATGGAATCCCACTATCCTTAGCTGAAAACAGTGGTTTGCCATCCATTGATATGTTGACCGCGGTAAAATCTCAACAAGTTAAGGTATTGTGTTTCTATATTTCATTTACCTTCATTCTGTTGTTCTAATACAAGTTGTGAATTATTGACTATCTCATCTTAGTTGTGTTGATGCAATGCAATGTCTGCGACCTTGTACTTGTTGGTCAGATTAGCGTGCCTAAGTCCTAGGGTGTGTTGGGCTTGAGATAAAATTGTCTTCATATGTCACTTGGGCAACCCAATAAGTGCATCTGCTTGTACAGTCCTACAATCTACTATTTCTTTGGTAAATGCAGTACATTTTATATGATGATTTTAAGCTCTTTGTAGTGCTATATAGTATTATTGCTGTATCATTCCTTTTGAATCATGTTTTGCATTTGAAGTAACATGAGATTGCTGACCACCTTTGCAGGAGAGCAATCCCCATTGTGGCATTGACTGCAATGATGTCGGGACCAACGATATGAAAGAACAGAACGTTTTTGAAACACTGATCAGCAAGCAGCAGCAAATATTGCTGGCAACGCAGGTGTTGAAGATTATTCTCAAGATCGATGATGTTATCACGCCGGCTGACTATTGATGGTGCCTTACTGCCTTCAAAGAAAGGACAACCATGCTGGATGACAAGCAATCTAGTAGGCCGCATCTACTATGAAGTTTGCTCTTGCAATTCTGCCTTGGATTGGTCGCTTCGCTTGTTTTGGTTGATGAGCTACCTGCCTGGATTTGTTGTGGCACTAGCTGAAACCTCAGTTTTGACGTCCACATGCGTCGGATGACAACATCACCAATCCCTCCCAAATTAGTTTGGACGTTTATATGGACAAGCGCCCTTTTTTATGTATTTTTTTCAGATGCTTGATGATGGGTTGCAGTAGTGTCGTATTTTTTATCTCCCAAATTAGTTTGGACGTTTATATGGACAAGCGCCTCTTTTTTATGTATGTTTTTCAGATGCTTGATGCTATGGGTTGCAGTAGTGTCGTATTTTTTTTTGAACGTAACCGGCAGGAGCTCTGCTATGCATTAAAGAGGGGAGAAAGTACAACCGAACAAGCAGCGAAACCAAAAAAAGCTAGGAGAGGACAGAGAAAAAGAAAAAGAAAAAGAAATCAACGAGCGCACATGCAGGGAGCTCTGGGAAACAGCGGCAAGAAACAAACTGCGAAACACTAGAGCAGCTGGACAGAGGAACACTGGCATAAAAGCCATGAAGACCAGTACTGCGCACTCCCACCTTTAAGGCGAGGGACTCCTACAGGTGCAGGTCGCCGAATTGAAAGGGGACGTGACGCATAGCCGCGCGCGCCGTATTAGCGTCCTCGACTATTCTGTTGAAAACCGAGGTGAAGGGGTGATACACGTTATTGAAGATTCGAGCATTTCTTTCTTTCCATAGATTCCATAACGTGTATATGACGAGGCCATCCACCTGATTGCGAAAGGATTTTGGTCTTGCTCAACGAATTTGATGCCACCAAGATGAAGGCGAAAGACCTGCCTGAGGGAAGACAGGGTTAGAACCTATGTGCTGGAAAATCTTCCTCCAAACCTGTTTGGCGAATGGGCAGAGCAGCAGAAGGTGCGCTGCAGATTCTGGGTCCGATCCGCAAAGAGGGCAGAAGAAACCATTCAGCCAGCCCCTGGCCGTTAACCTGTCCGCCGTGAGCAACCTGTTTTGAAGTAAGAGCCATACAAAAAATTTGCACTTATTTTCCACAGTGGTCTTCCAAATGGACCTGTAGTTATTGTCTGGAATTGCCCCCTTGTACTGCACTAGGTAAGCTGACTTTGTTGTGTACTGGTGATTCGCCGTCCACTTCTACCGAATGTTATCTGCAGTGTCCAATCTAAGATTAACCTGCCGGATAGCCTGACAAAGTAAGAAGTATTCCCATAGCTGAGTGGCACCCTCGATTCTTCGGAGCGATGCAATCCAGGAATTATTAGAGAGCTCCTCATGGACAGATCTGATTCTCCTTCGAACCAATTGATAGCAGTGAGGGGCTAAGTCCTTAGGTGCAATCCCGTTGAGCCATTTGGATTCCCAGAAGGCCGCCGTCTTGCCATCACCTAGGACTATGGAGGTGCTTGCCTGGAAGAGCGACCGGTCTGTGTCATCGCAAGGTGCGTCTAGCCAAACCCCAGACCTTTGATGGTTCTTCCATTGATGCCACAACCAGCGCAGACGCAGAGCCCTGCCATATCTGTCAAAATCCTTTATGCCTAGACCCCCTAAATTTTTCGGTCTGCAAACCTTCTTCCAGTTCACCAAACAGTGACCACTTGAACAAGACTGATCCTCCCTCCAAATGAAGTTCCTTCTGATTCTGTCTAATTTATCGATTGCCCATTTAGGCATTGGCATTATTGAGTTGCATGCACCAACCAGTTCACCCAAAAGCTTAAGCTGATGAGGAAAGGTGGGCAATGCACTTATACTTCAACACTCCCTCTCACGTGCAGGCTCCCTCAGGCCTAGGACGTGGAATATAAGTGGGCTGCAATTATTTTTTAAAATTGCGCCAATCGGGTCTTGAACTTGAGACCTCTTGGCTCTGATACCATATTGAGTTGCATGCACCAACCAGTTCACCTAAAAGCTTAAGGTGATGAGAAAAGGTGGGCAATTCACTTATACTTCAACAGGCATGACCGAAAGAAGATAGGAGGCTAGCGAAGTGAGAACCGAGTCTGCTAGGATTAGACGAGCCGCCCTAGATAGGAGCTTACCTTTCCATCCTGCTAGCCTTGAACCTACTTTATCTATGAGAGGTTGGAAGTCAATCTTCTTTGACTTAGTTGGTCGCAGCGGCAAGCCCAGATACCTATAAGGGAAGGACCTCCTCTACGCAGAAAGCTGTGGAGCATATCTGTTAAGTCCAAATCCTGGCATCTAATTGTGAAGATTTTGATTTGTGAATATTAGTTTGCAATCCTGTGTCGTATTTTTTATCAGTGAGTTGAACGGACGTTTTTATTCTGTTTTTCCTGCTTGTACTCTGTTCTTTATTTCTCCGGGTGACATGAGAATTCGTTTCCCCAGCTAGCTCCAGTTGGGTCCGGCCATCCGATCGAAGAAAATGGCAACCATAAAATTCATTTGTTCTATTCTACATATTCTTTATTTTTGCTCGTAGGTTTACTCGCATACAAACATGTACAGATAGATGTACAGGGTGACGCTACAAGATGAAAAAGGAAGACAAAAGCATACTGCACTAGTACTCCGTCGAGTAAAACAATCGCCACATGTATTTCGCCCGGGGCCATTCAATATTTTGCGTGCTTAAGCTTTTGATCGGACAGCATGCCCTCGATGGAGGCCTTCCAAACCTTGCAGTGCATCTGGTCGTCCAACAGCAGCTGCACTGTCCCTGCCGACGTGCTCAGCGCCACCGGGAAGAACCCCCGGCCGTCCACCACCACCTCGCTGCCGCCACGGCCGTCCCACAAGACCGCCACGACCTCATCTGAATCATGACAACACGGCCGACATAAACCGAACCAGGATCAGTACAGCCAGGTAGAGCCAATTGATCATAACAGTACTCTATACAGTGGTAGGAATGAGATGGCCGCGACTGGACCATGCATGGCGGATATCATGTATATCCATTACAGCATAATTAGGGTTAGAGACAAGCCATTCTGGGCGAACAGTTCAGGTGATGCAGTAACCGTACTCCTTGTCGCCAGCAGGAGACGACAAACAGTGCGCGCAGGTGAAGCGATCGAATTATAGTGTTTTGTGACGAGGACTGTACAGTGTACCACACAAGGACAACAGCAACGAGGAATGTACTCTACTGCTCACTCCATTCTTTTTCACTTGTAGTTCTAGACATCGGTACGGTCTTCAAACCACATTTGACTATTACATTTCAAAATTATACTATACTGTCACAAATAGTTGTCGTTTTGAACAGTAATACGGTCTAATTGTGACCATTAATTTCTATTATAATATATTTATAAAATGTCATAAAATTATAATATTATAAAAGTACTTTCAAGACAAATCTACATAGGATTTTCATGTATCCGATTTAAATACTTAAAAAGATATTAATAGTCAAAGTCTTGAAAGTTTGATTGCATCTATGTCCAAAATGATAATTATTTGTGACTAGAGGGAGTATTTTATTAAAAGAAACTCTTGAGTGTATAATTATGTCGAAGCACTTTTGATGAAAAATCTCCGAGCAGTGCTTAATGCTTTTCCTCCTAATACAAGTTGCACAAATATTAAAACAAGTGAAGTGATAAGTAATCACCATCTACTCTTCATTCATACCCTCGAAATCTCCCAATATCATTTTAAATAATGCAACGAATCTAAATGTCTAAGTTTTAAGATATTGACTGTACTTATTTTAAAACTTCGTCTACCTTGGAACAGAGCAGTAGTTGACTAATTCGGTACGATACTGCGAGACAAGTTGGGAGTAAAACTTACAGTCCTCGTAGGTCGTGAAGGTGCCGCGCAGACGCTTCTTCCCCAATCTCAGCGCCACCGTGTCGCGCTGCGGGAAGATGGCGACCGTCCTCAGTCTCACCCTCCCTGCGTACCACCAAAACACATCAATCGACAATCATCATATCTGCACTCTGCTCAATGCTAGATCTTAGTGCTGCTAGTACTAGTTTTGTAGTAATTTTCACGCGTAGCAATGCATGTAGTATCGTAGCAATGATTTGATCTCTCACCACAAGGCAGGCGAACCGTGAGAGGCGCGCCTTTCTGAATGCTAGCGGCGATGCTCATGGAGCTGTTGCTGCTGATTCCCCTGACGTCTGCCCTCAGCTTCAGTGCCGCGGCTCCCCTCAAACCTTCAGAGGAAGTGCAAATCATCAGTGAATTCTAAAGTTTTAGTTTCTTTTCCTTGCGTAATTTGATTTGCTTATAATTTGCATGAATATTACATGTTGCAGCAGTGGCGGTGAGGGTGAGCAGCTCGCCGGAGGAGCGGCTCTCGAGGCCGGTTTTGACGGCGGACGTGACGCGGGACCTGTTGGCTCCGGCGTTCTCCGCAGCCTCCGCACAGACGGTGGCCACCAGCGCGGCCGCGGAGGCGAGCACCGTGTCCATCTTCTTGTCGCCTGTGGCGGCCTCGATGCTCCTCGGGCCGGCCGGGCTCACCTCGTACGCCGACACGATGCCCGCGATCGCGGCAGCGAGCTGGGCGACCGACACGGCCGCATGGGCCTGCGCCGTGTTTAGCCGGAGCTCGTCCCGCCTCCTCCTCCTCCGGCTTCCGGTGACCGGGACGCTGTTCAAGGAAAATCCTCGCAGGATTTCCCTCATGTGGCCAATGTTCAGCTGCCGCCATTGAAAACCAAGCATCACTCACTGTGTCAAATCCGACAAGATAATAACTGTAATACTGTAATACCACTGCAGTTTAGTATGTACAATACTGTTTACTTGCTACTCTGTGCCAAGTTTATGTTGTCACATTCCTTGTGTTGTGTCCTTACCCATATAGGTCGCGTTATCTTATGCTTTTGTTGCGTGGAGCTAGGCTTCCGACTGGCTAGAACTCTCTGTCAGGTAGAGCAAATAATTGAGGACAATTCGTAGGAACATCAGAAGAAGTCTTGCAATAGCAAGTTAGCTCGTGTAGTCACTGACTTACCCATGTCTGGTTGAACAATTGGCTATTGCCTCCCGCGAAACGAACCGTGTCGAGATGTTTCTCTTCGTCTTCGTCTCCTGTCGTCTCATCTGCCTGATGGTCTTCCGGTGATGCTCCCAGGCTCTGTGGGCAGATAAGCATTAGTTACAAGTTCGAACGTTCTATGCACTGAAAAGATGAACAGATGGTACATATTAATATACTATCCATCTCTGTAAGATGTGCAACCACTTCGTACTTAAAGAGTACACCTAAAACATGAAGTAGTATGGAATTGAAGCACAATGTCTGTATGTCTTGTAAAATAATGGAGTAACTTCAGAGATAGAAGTCAGCACACTTTGTTGGTAAATGCAATGGAAGGTGTGGTCCATGCACATGAACATACGCTGGGAGAGAGTATTTGGAAGAGATCCGAGGAGGAGGGGCTCCATGTCCGAGAGAGGAACTCCATTGCCTGTTCAGGAATCACCGGCATCTCTGCAGGATGGCTGCATTTCGGGCGCCGTGATTTCTCTTTGCGACGTATGGCCGCCTTCTGTGCATCTGGATGTGTGCCCCCTGCCTGTTTGAACATTCAGCAAATGACCATGTAGTCAAGCACTCGGAACCCAAAACAAGCTACGCGAGAAAGATGCAGTAGCATATATGTTGCAGTTTAGTATTTTCCTGAATTTTCTGCATAAGATGTAGTCATGCCAAATGCATAAATAGTGCCAAAACATTAATTGACTGATTACAATATCCTTAGCCGACATGATGGCACGCACCTATGGTTACTTTACTTCGAAAAAAAAGTTAAAACAGAGATAAAATATCGTTCAAGGAAAAGGATATGAAGCATCACCATTTGACAAGACAGCGAATGGCATCTCTGGAAGGAGGCCATCCCAAACTCCACTCCTCTCCTGAAATGCTCCATTTTATCGCTGCTCAAATCAGGCTGCGCCGAGAGATATGACAGAATCAGATCAGCGAGAACGGAATGATGAGAGAAGATCATCCTGACACCGCCTACTTATAGTCAGGGACAAGTTCTTGTCGTCCACTAAATGTGATATCAAAAGCCTACCTACAGTATAACTCCTTCACTGTTTCGCGATTCGTCGTTCTTACTATGGACAATTCGCTAGGAAACAGACGCTAGAGAACAATAGCAATTATTGAATTAAAAGCATTGCTTAACAGCTGAACACACAGAAAGATTCGGGGAGTAAATTTCAGGTGAGACAATCTGTTTCCACATGTTAAAATGGAGAAGGAATCTACATGGAACTCTAATTAATAGTTCCAACATTTTCATGTGCGGTGCCTTATCACTGAAACTGGCAAGTCTACAATAAGTACAAACAGCACATATACTGTAAACAACAGAATAAGAGTAGCTTGACTGATTTTACAAAGAAAGAAAGAAAAAAAAAGGACAGCAAGAACTACAGTAGCAAGGACATGAAGGCTGAAGCCTGAAGATAAGCGCTCCAGAGAAGACCTTACCTTACTAGGAAGCCCTGGATGCACTGATATTGCGACACCTGCACGGGTTCAAGTATTTATATCGCGAGAGCATACTAAAAAAAGGTATAAAAACGGAGATTACAATGCGTTAGCAGCCACATGTATTCAGTATTATAATTGCCATCCCCAGAATCCTTCTTCTCTGTATTATATTCCCAAATGGCTATCATTTTGATATCCTTTTAGACTAGTATTTCCCCTTTAAGGATCTCTGGTACTCAAGCAGAGTAGTACACCGTGGAAAGGAAGAGATGCATAATTCTTCTTTCGGAATGGATCTTCTGAAAACTAACCAACTAGGCCTAAATTGATGGGGATGTGATCGAGGAGATGGTCCTACTAATGGCAATTTGCCATGGTTTATGATTACCACTTATAGGATATGAGAATGGAAAATATGCAGCGCCGTCTGCATGTTTCGTAAAAAAGTATACGAGTACGGGTGTTACAATACATGGTAATCCGCCACTAACTTTTACACAGTTATTACTTGACCAACAGAGAATTTGCAAGACAGGGAGAATGATTGCAATGCCGAACAAAGAAAGGATTAGTACTGACTGGAAATGAGTGTAGCCAAAAAATGAAAAGAGAGACCAGCCACCCATAACGAAAGCTTTAGCAGAAAGCAACTTACTAGTACTTTCCACTGTGTACTAGTCGGATAATCTATGATTTCCCCAAGTGAAAAATCTAGTGTCAATTTGACAGGACATGTGCAGTGTTGATTCTTGTTAGTTTAAGCGATTAGTAATAGCACTGCTACTTGTGGTATATAATAACTTATACTACATATGGCATGATCAGTGTGACCAGGAAAAACTACCAAAACCGAGGACAGGACAGAAATCTTTTTCAAAAGACTGCAGTACTACTGTGCTAGTGTGTGAGCGCATTGGCACATGACCAGTTGAACTAACAAGGTGATCAGATACTATACTAGGAGCAGAACTATATGGATCAGGGTGGAATCACATGCTCTTGCCGCCTAATCGACACGTTGCGCATCTCATAGAGATCAGCTGATTACCGCTCTTAAATTGCCCAGTATTTCTGTTAAGGTTAGCACGGCAAAAAAAAAACGAAGATAAGACTTAACGTGGAAAAACATCATGGAGGAGAAAAAAATCACGGAAGACAATTCACCATGATCTCTCAAGTTTACATGTACATGAGGAGTGGCTTATATAGCAAAAAATAGTCCGAGTTGTAGATGTTTTAGACTCCTGTAGAGATATTGAGTATATCTTTATCAAACCTATTTGGATATTTGAGTGATCTCTGACAATTTCATTGTGAGCAGAACCGAAAGTTTTGTAGCAGCTGGAAAGGAGGCGGCGTCAGAAGGGAGAAGAGATCGGCATGACTGACCTGAGATTTGACGTCTGAAGCCGTTGAGACCTGTGTTCCTTGTTCTGATCTGAGCTGAGACGCAGCAAGCAGCGAGCATGGACATCACACATGAACAGCAGCGTGATTGCATTCATGGGGCAATACTAATTACGAATCGCTGTCGTAATCGCTGAATTCAAGGCATGTAATCGTGTGGCCGTTGCAGAGGAAGTCAGACACTGGGGCCAACTAACGGTGGCCCACACGGCCATGGCTGACCGGTCCGGTGTAGCTACTCTGTTGTCTTCTACTCCTAGCTCATTTCTTGGATCACTTGGAAGACCAGCGCCAACTCACAATTTCGCAGTGACTAGTTTTGCACAATTTCAAGTCTGAACAATTTGATGCTTGTTGTCATGTTGGCAATGCTGCATGGCATTGAGATTGAGCAACTACTGTACAGCAGCAGTACAGGAGGAGTACGTAACGTACACTGGGCATTTGGCAATTGATAGAGTGAAGTAATCGAGTATATTTGTGATTAATTACACAGGTTACATATATAGGCCAATGCTATGCAAGTCTTGCCATATCCGGTTTATGGAAGCAAATCACCAGAGAAAGGAAAGGAGATAAGCACGGCAGGCCACTCTATTTATCGCCCTATGATCGAGCGTCGGTGTACGGACGTCAGGTGGACCTAAATTCGATGAAGACAGAGGTGGGCGATCTCTTGGTGAAGATGTCGGCGTCTTGCAATGTCGTCGGTACATGAAGAACGTGCACTTTACCAAGAGTAACACGCTCATGGATGAAGTGCAAGTCGATCTCGGCGTGCTTGGTGTGTTGATGTTGCACCGGTTCGTCGAGAGGTACACAACAACGACGTTATAGCGACAACCAAGAGTGGCTCGGCGAAGTGGACTATGGAGCTCCTAAAGAAGTTGGCGCGGCAAAGCATGCCTCGGCGACGGCATTGGTTACCGCCTTGTACTGGCCTCAACACTGGAGCGAGAGACTATGTGCTATCACTTTGAGGACCATAAAACGAGACTATCACTGAGGAATACATCATAACCTAATGTGGACTTGCGCGTGTTGGACAACCAGCCTAGTCGGCGTCGGAGGCGACGACAAGGTGCGTAAGTGGAGTATGGTGAAGTAGGAGACCATGGTTGATGGAGCCACGAAGATACCAGAGGATGCATTCCACCGCAGCGAGGTAAGGTTTGCGAGGATCATGCATATGAAGGCGGACTTGTGCGCGCGGTGTATCGCGATGTCCGGTTGGGTGAAGATGAGGTCTGCAGGTGCCATCCAGATCATGCGGTAGTGAGTCGGATCATTGACAGTTCATTGGTCGTAGATAAAATTTTGGAGTGTGTGTCAACAAGTGTATTGTAGGGCTTGCAATGTATCATTCTTAAGTTCAATCCACCATCTCTATTTACCTACTTTTATAATTTCACCATATATTTCCATATACACACACACTTGGGGCACAATGAGCGGCTCCATGATACAAAATAGGTATATTCTCCTATGTATTGTATGTATAATTTTTTTGAAATTTTAGGATGTTGAATTTAACTAGTTCAAACAAGTTTGAATTGAAATTTAAACTAGAATTTTTTTTTATGAAGTTTGATTGTAGGTATGTGTTGATTATATATATAAATCAAAAAGCATGCAATCTAAATTCATTTAAAATCTTTGAATTCAAGAATATTTTTTAAAGGTCGTGTTTTATTTGAATTGTTATAGATGGGTATATACCTAAAACTAAACTTTTGAAAAAATATATCCAAATTTGACTTAAATCCAGCAATTGAAATCATGGAGCCTAAGCTCTATGGAGCCCCATTTCGTTCTATAAAAAAATCATATGGAAATACATAGAAAATATCTTTTTAGATCATGGTGAGCAGCGTGATTGCATTCATGGGGCAATACTAATTACGAATCGCTGTCGTAATCGCTGAATTCAAGGCATGTAATCGTGTGGCCGTTGCAGAGGAAGTCAGACACTGGGGCCAACTAACGGTGGCCCACACGGCCATGGCTGACCGGTCCGGTGTAGCTACTCTGTTGTCTTCTACTCCTAGCTCATTTCTTGGATCACTTGGAAGACCAGCGCCAACTCACAATTTCGCAGTGACTAGTTTTGCACAATTTCAAGTCTGAACAATTTGATGCTTGTTGTCATGTTGGCAATGCTGCATGGCATTGAGATTGAGCAACTACTGTACAGCAGCAGTACAGGAGGAGTACGTAACGTACACTGGGCATTTGGCAATTGATAGAGTGAAGTAATCGAGTATATTTGTGATTAATTACACAGGTTACATATATAGGCCAATGCTATGCAAGTCTTGCCATATCCGGTTTATGGAAGCAAATCACCAGAGAAAGGAAAGGAGATAAGCACGGCAGGCCACTCTATTTAATACGCCCCTGCAGTCAGAACGTCGGTGGCACGGACGTTCAGACTGGACCTAAATTCAGTGAAGACAGAGGTGGGCAGTCTCTTGGTGAAGATGTCGGCGTACTGCAATGTCGTCGGTACATGAAGAACGTGCACTTTACCAAGAGTAACACGCTCATGGATGAAGTGCAAGTCGATCTCGACGTGCTTGGTGTGTTGATGTTGCACCGGGTTCGTCGAGAGGTACACAGCGCTGACGTTGTAGCAGCAACCAAGAGTGGCTCGACGAAGTGGACTATGGAGCTCCTAAAGAAGTTGGCGCAGCCAGCATGCCTCGGCGACGGCATTGGTTACCGCCTTGTACTGGCCTCAACACTGGAGCGAGAGACTATGTGCTATCACTTTGAGGACCATAAAACGAGACTATCACTGAGGAATACATCATAACCTAATGTGGACTTGCGCGTGTTCGGACAACCAGCCTAGTCGGCGTCGGAGCAGACGACAAGGTCTGTAAGTGGAGTATGGTGAAGTAGGAGACCATGGTTGATGGAGCCCTGAAGATACCAGAGGATGCATTCCACCGCAGCGAGGTAAGGTTTGCAGGGATCATGCATATGAAGGCAGACTTGCTGCACGGTGTATGCGATGTCTGGTTGGGTGAAGATGAGGTACTGCAGGGTGCCATCCAGACTGCGGTAGTGAGTCGGATCATTGACAGGTTCATTGGTCGTAGATAAAATTTTGGAGTGTGTGTCAACAAGTGTATTGTAGGGCTTGCAATGTATCATTCTGGCACGTTCCAAAAATATCCAAGATATAATGGCGTTGAGAGAGAAATAGGCCATTTGCACGCTAACTGACCGAAGCACCAAGAAAGTGACGAAGATGTCTAAGATCCTTCATAGAGAATTCCTACTGAAGTGAAGAAATAGTCCAATGGAGAAGAGTGTCTGAGGAGGTAGTTAGGACAATGTCATCCACGTAGAGGAGCAAATAGACAGTGTCGTTCCCACGGTGGTAGACAAAAAGTGAGGTGTCTAACTTAGTTTCCACAAAGCCAATGGACAATAAATAGGAAATAAAACGACTGTACCTTGCCCAGGGTGCCTACTTTAGACCATAAAGTGACTTATTTAGCAATCAGACAGAATCCATATGGGAAGGATTGATGAAGCCAATCAATTGAGAGCAATAAACTGTCTCGGAGAGGGTGCCATGAAGGAAAACATTATTCACATCAAGCTGGTGAATAGTTCAATTTTTGGATATCTCCAAGGTGAGGACCATGCGAATTGTGCCGAGTTTGACAACAAGAGTGAAGGTATCTCAAAATCAACAATGAGACGCTAGATGAAACCACGAAGAACCCATCAGGCCTTGTATCTATCAAGCATGGCATCAGATTTGAACTTGTGATAAAAATCCATTAGCCAGTAAAAATATTAGCACCAAACGATCGAGGGACGAGGTCCCAAGTGTGATTGGCTTGAAGGGCAGCAAATCCCTCCTCCATTGCAGCATGCCAATTTGGATCGACGAGTGCTACTCGGTACGTCTTTGGGATGGGAGACAACGCATTGACTTGAAGATTCATGTGCTATTGTGGCTAGCGATAGCCGTGTTTGCCACGAGTAACCATGTCATGAGAGTTGATCGCCGATGGAATCAAAACGATAGAGTTCAACAGAGAGCCGACAGGTGACACAACAGCTGGAGCAAAAGCCTCTACAGGAGAGGCCAGTAGCTCTAGCAACCCATCAGCAGTGGTGACAGGAGGAGAGGCAGGCCTTGGCAACACCACAGTAGGATCCGACAGCCCCTCGACAGGAGCAGGCGCAGTGGACGGGGGCACACCAGTCTCGATAGGGATGATGACAGCAACCGGTGCCGCAGTTGTAGTCGGTGGGGGCAACTTCGCCTGTTGATGAAGCAGCACCAGGTGAAGTGCGTGGCAACCCGGTGCTGGTGGGCAACTATAGTACCTGTTCCTGCATGGGAAATAACAATGCACGATCCAATGGGTAGCAGGGAAGAAAAAGAACCAAGCTCCGACAGGAATCAAGATCAGAAGGAGATGGAGGTGTCACTATATCGATAAAGGAAAAACGGATTCATCAAACGTGACATGACAGGAGATGATGATACTATTAGAGGATAGGTCAAGACATTAATAACCCTTGTGTTCAGAGGGGTAGTCGAGGAAGATACACATGGTGGAGTGAGGAGAGAGTTTGTGTTTGGTGTTGGCAGAAAGGTAGGGGTAACATTTGCAACCGAAAACACGAAGGTGAGAATAAAAGGGATGGGCACCATGGAGTGTGAAAAAAGGTGTAGAGAAATGGAGTGAATTGGTGGGGTGGCAATTTAGAAGATACGTGGCAGCATGGAGGACCACGACCCAATAGGAGGGGGAGACCAGCTTGAAACATGAGAGTTCGTATGATGTTGTTAGTAGAGAGAATGATGTGTTCGGCTTTGCTATTTTGTTGCAAAGTATGAGGACACAACATGCAAAGTGCAACGCTGTGTGTAAGAAAAAAAATGCGAGCAGTGGAGTTGTCGAACTCACGACCATTATCGCACTGGATGCTTTTGCTAGTGGAGCTGAATTGGGTAGCAACAAGAAAAAAAAGTGAGCGATAGTAGTAAAGGTGTTAGACTTAAGGCGTAGTGGAAAAGTCCAAAGAAAATGTGAGCAGTCATCAAGAATAACGAGATAGTGCTTATAATTAGACACTGGGGACAGGGGATGCCCAAAGATCATAGTGAACTAAATCAAAATTCTTGAGAGCCCTAGAATTGATGTAGCAAACGACAAACGAATATGGTGCCCAAAGTTGACACGCATGACAGATAACATCAATGTCATTTTTATTACAAGAGATAGCAATAGCACTGGCTAATCTAGGGAGAGCCTCACGGCCAAGATGACCGAGATGACAATGCCAAAGAGTGGTAGTAGCGACGCCGATAGTGAGGTCACAAGGACTAGCGGCTGATGGATGCAAAGGATAAAGTTGCCTAGAGCTGTTGCGCCTGACGATCATGTTTCTGGTATGAAGTTATTTCACAAGAAGGCAATCAGGGTCAAACTCAGCAGAGCAATTATTATTGATAGTAAATTGATGAACCAAAATGAGGTTTTTGATTATGTGGGGAGTGACTAGGACATTGTTAAGGTGAAGCAAAATGGTCCGAGTGGGAAAGGAGATGGAGCCGATGGAGGTGACGGGCAACAAAGATCCATCACCATCAATGATAGTAGATGGAGTAGAGGAGGAAGGAAGTTGGGAAATAGAGAGGTTACTAGCATCCGACGTCATGTGAGACGTTATGCCGGATTCCATGTAACATTCCTAATTTGCCGGTGGAGTGAGGGACATCGTCGTGAAGGCGTTTACCAAGGACTGTTGATCCCAGGAACCAGAGTTGGATAGGGGGGACCATGGCATGAACTGGTGTGGTTGCTATGGATATGATTACTGCATGTGCCTGATCGCCAGGGCACGTGGTTGCAACGCGTCTTGTGGGCGAGTTGGCTATTGCTATGCATTGGGAGGCCATGGACCAAGCAACCCAGGAGCTTGTCACGGTTCATCTGGCCTAGCCAGACTTGAAAGGTCCCTATCCAAAAATTAAAAAGAGTCAGCCAATCGGGATTGTTACCTGTACCGCCAATAGCGCTGGTCTTATTCCCATTGCTGTTGTTATCGTTGCAGTTTTAGTGGCGCCGTCAACGATTGCCTCCGGAGAAGGAGCTGGCGGAGGCAGTGTTGCCACCCCCATTGTAGCTGCCACTAGAGCCCCTGTTGCCGGCATGAGGTGTGGTGGTGACAAGTGCTGTGGGCGGTGCAGAAGGCTGGTGGTTCTTCATAATCTCCTCAAGGAGAGGGAGAGAGTGGGCTTGACGAAGGTAGGAAATGGATGTTGCATCCACAGTAGCATCACCATGTGGGAGACTCATATAAACCACGTAAAATGGTAAGAATGAGGGTGCAATCACTGGTCGTCTCCCCAAAATCACCCAAGGAGTCCACCATGCTCTTCAACTTGCGACAATAGTCTGAGATTGATAGATTGCCCTGAAGAAAGTTGCAGAATTCTGCCTCCATGTAGAGGGCACGGCTTTCCTTGTTGCCGAGAAACTGCTACTCAAGACTTGTCCATACAAACTAGGCGGTGGCCATGGGTATCATTACAATCTCCAAGAGTTCGCCAGAGATCGTACCGTATAGCCACGACAAGACGACGCAATCCATACGAACCCAATCCGCACAACCAAGTCGGCCTGTGTCGAAGAGGACATGGTTAGTGAGGGAGTATTTGCCAAGAGTGACGAGGAAGAGGCTGAGCCATTTGCTGTAGTTGGAGAAGTGGAGGTCGAGAGTCGTGGGCACTAGGGCTTTGATGTTGAGAACGCCAACTGCTTGAGCATGGAGTGAAGCTAGGGCAGCATCCAGAGCGTTAGTGTCCTGCGTGGCGAGGATGGCCTATGCAATTGTGGCCTATATGGTGGTGGCATGCGCAGCGGTGGCTTCACCATCATCGGCCATGGTGAGAGGGTGGGAGGTGGCAACTGGTAGAGGGACCGATGCTTAGGGAAGGGGACGACCGGTTAGGGAGTTGCGGAAGCGATCGCAGGAGCGACGTCATCTGATACCATTATTCTTCTCTTTTCGTAAAATATCTAAGGATTCTTATTCTGCGGACCCAATTGCCGCCAATAATTCTTCGGACCGTCAATAATATTTTTTTGGGCAATAATAAAACTAATAAAAAATATTATTGATGGCCAGCAGAATTATTGACGTTAATTTGATCTGCATAATTATTAACGGTGATTGGGTCTGTAAAATATGGTTCCTCAAATATTTGTGGTAGGACCTATGATTTTCAGAACTAGCCGACGTACAATTTTTACAGAACTACTTGTAGAATTATTTTTTCAAAACTAACCATTGTATAATTTTTTCTATTATAATGTATTTATAAAACCTAATAAAATTATAATCTCTCTTTTTTTTAGTGGAACCAAACTAAATTATTTGGAGGGGAGAAAGAAGTCCAGTCACTATGAGTCTATGACCCAAGCCAACAGGCCTAACACAAGCCGAACAAAAAGAAGGCCGAGAGCAGGAGACGGAGCGACCCAACAATGTTACCGACTCGCACGGCCCACGAAGCAAGCAACCCCATCCGCCCGACGTGACGCGACGCTCTCTCGCACTCGCACGCGCCGGCATGGCGACGGTCGTGCTGTGGCATCCGCCACCACCATCAGCCGCAGCCGCGGCTGGTGCTGGCCGCCTCCTCCTGCGGCCCCACGCCACCTCCGCTCGCCGGCGGCGCCGGGCCGCGACGGTCTCCCCCCGCGCTTTCGGCCGAGCCGACTTCGACGGCTTCGTCGGGCGCGCCTGGCGCGGCGCCAACGCCGGCGCCGAGCGGCTCGCCTTCGAGGCGCGCCAGGCCGCGCAGCGCCTCGACGGAAGGTTCTCGATCTCTCGGCGACTGACCGATGCTGTCCGCGCCGCCCGAGCCCGCGCCGTGGAGATCGACGCCGAGCTCGGCATCGGCCGGCGGTGGCGCTCCTTCTCCGTCGACTTCTCCCGCAACTGGCCCAAGGTTCCGATGCTCTTCACCCCCTCGCCATTTCCAACTATGCAGTTACTTATTAGCGCTCATTTGTTGGCTTAATTTGCGACTAATTTGTCTTTTGCTGTGCAGTATCGGAGGGAGCTGAATGACTTTATGGCAACTCCTATCGGGAGAGCTTTAGCTGTGAGTTCACTAGAAGTTTCAATTCACTCAGATTTAGTGCTTGCTAAATTAGTTGTAGTTCAGGTGCTTCATACTCGTTCACAGAGATCATCACAGCCTAGATTGGTATTTCGACATGTTTTGCATCCCATACATCTATTCCGCTGCACTAGTTTGTCGCTAAGTTTTGGTATAGTTTGCGAATACTGATTAGTTGTTGTAGGCACAGTGTGTGTTAGTTGTTCGAAAATCAAGGGCAATTACAATGCACACCTATTGCATTGGTTATCCTGACTGAGGGTTGTGGTGACTTTGGTTTTAACTCCCTGTTAGTGAAAGTGGATTCCCAAGGGTGGATTGATTTTTTTCAAGCCTGAATGCCTGATGGTTCTTGTTTGGTACTAGTCTTTTTTGGGAGAGCTTAGATTCCTTACCAAAATTACACACCTAAGTTAACCATAGCATGATCATAAGAACCCTAAGTGGTTAGAGTGTGAAGGTGACATACTGATGTCTACGAAATAACCATTTTGATTGCTTCTGTTGAAATTATTTCTTTATGCTTTCAAAAAAGTAAGAACAAGGACATCAGGAAAGGAGGGAGACAATCACTTGTGCATTGGAAATTCATCTATCTTTCTAGATTTCTATTATTGAGGAAAACCTGTGAGAAATCTATCCTAATACGGAGTATCTATTAGTTCTTCTGGGTATACATCTTTTCCTTCAGCTGTCGTGTCCAGGGAACCATGTAAACCGAGTGGCGCGTACACTTAAATATTGTTGAAGATCCAAATATTATGTATAACAGTACTAACAATTTCTGGCTAGTAGCTACCTCAGTAACTATGTTAACTATCTGCCGCAAACAATAATATATACATTTCAAGATCTCATGAGTTAACTATGTTTTTTTTTATGCAGACACTCTTTTTTATTTGGTTTGCACTGTCAGGGTGGCTATTCAGACTTTTCATTTTCGGTACATTTGTGCTGCCTTTTGCGGCCCCTCTTCTCCTTGGGACCTTTGCTAATAGGGTTGCAATTGAGGTAAAAAGCCGTCTGTTTTTCGAAATTTAATATGTTGTCCTCCACTTATTTTAATCACTTTAAAGTGACTTTGCAATAGGCTGTGTGTTTCTGTTTTTGTTCTATATGATTGCTGAATAATTGTTAAGCGCTAGGAAATTTTTTCAACCCTTTTGAATGTTTGTTTGTGCAATTAACATTTCCTCGCTTAGACTTGGAGCTAGAGTTTTATTACCCATTTGAATATGTATATTTGAAGGAATCATCACTTTTCGAGCTCCATGACAAACTTTTTTTTTTGCAAATCTGGCTCTCTTCTGAACGCAATTGCAAAAATAGTTTCATCCTTGAACACGGAAGCGCCGGCAGACGACACATGTCACCTGCCGTGCTCTGCACCGCGGAAGGAACTATGCAGGAGCGTGGCAGCCAGCAGGTGACACGTGTCGCCTGCCAACACTTCGGCGTTTGGGGATGAGGCTATTTTTGCAATTGCATTTGGAAGGGAGCTAGATTTGCACACAAAAAACGTTTGTCACGGCGCTAGAAAAGCGATGAACTCATATTTGGATGAGGGATGACCCCTTACATTGTAAGAGAGTTGTTTAACCTAAATGCAAATACACTACTGCTAAAAACTTCCAAGGTTGCTTGATATGTAGCATAGTGCTTTAGTATGTTGATCGTCACACTTTAGGTTTATTGCATGGTGTTTGTGGCTGGTTTGAAGGAGACAGCTATACTAGCAGTTACTGATTTAGTAAGTTTCATTTCTAGGGAACATGCCCAGCATGTAAAAGGCGGTTTGTGGGCTACCGCAACCAAGTCATTCGGTGCATGAATTGCCAAAACATAGTGTGGCAGCCAAACACTAGGTCCTCTGGCGGGGCTGGCAGTTCAAGAAGCCCAGGACCTGATGTAATTGATGTGGAGTTCGAGGAGAAGTAGGAAGATGTTGTTCCACCGTACACCGCAAACCAGGGGAAAGAGAGTGAGTAGACTAGGCCCAGGCTGCAGTTTGTGAGCTGTTTGTATATGCTGCCATTTCTGTTATTTGTGTTGTACATTATGTGCTCTTTATTTAGTTTGAATAAAACGAAGCATCTGTCGAATCACGGTGCTGTGCGTTATGACTTATGAGATGATGTTTGGCATGCTGCACCTTTCTTCTGGAGCATCGCATCCTCAACTTGTTATTATGCGGTAAGTGTAAAAGCGATCAGTTGTACTGTAATGCAAGCATCTCTTTAGTAATGAAACTTGGGGGGAAAATGACTCGTGCATCCACGCTGCACTAAAGCTAATATATATACCGTAATGCAAACTTGCAAAGCGTGTTGTTGATCAAAACAGTCAGCATATCATGAGTTGGATACTAAGCACAAACAATTCTTTTTAACAAATTTATGTCCATGAGTTGAACTTGAGTGGATTCTCTGTGAAGTAAATGGAGCGGTATACGCTTTGAGCCGGTACCAATTGATAATGGATTGCCAAACACGAGAAGGTTTATCTGGTCAATGCCAATATCTGAGATGGGCTCGACGTGTTTCTCTGCTCCCGTTGCAGGAGGAGTAGATGCCGCGCGCTCCCGGGCAAATTCATCTGACAACAACGAACGGATCGTCAGTCAGTCGTGTGAGTGAGAAGCACAGTTAGTCGTTCCAATTCTGCTCTTCTTTCGAATAGTTTCTGAAGACGCACTACTGGTAAATTGAAACAGCAAAGGCAACAAGGATAGAAGTTAAGTGAGTAGAAGAAATTGAAGTGCTTGGCAAGAAGATCCCACCGACGATGGTGTGGAAGCTAGTCGGTGGAGGAGCGAGCAGAAAGTTGGAGCCCATGTAAAGGATCATCCCCTGCACCACGGCCGCCAATGGCCTTTTCGTTACATAAGTATTAAAGTATGAATAAAGGATAAATGCTAATTAATTAACTATTCGTTTGGTTTAAGGTTTGTGTAACTTATATTGGGATTTGGGAGAGGATACAAAGAAGCGCTACTCATGTTGTTTTGAGACCGCTGACAAACTGTAGGCGCTATTTGGAACTGAAAAGAAATCTTTTTTTCAACAATTCGTTCCGGAGTTTCTCAGGGATCATTTCAATTCCCCTAAGAATCTGAGACGAAATTCCTATGTTCCTGCACTTGGTTTCAAAAAAATATATATCCCGTGTTCTTAACAGGGCTTAGCCTGTCTACAGAGGAAAGAGCAGGTGGATCAAATTTTGCGCCATCGTGTACCAAGATTGAATATGGACTGATCACCAACGAAATAGAAAACTCCTATTTGCAGAACTACAGAAGAATGTCAGACAAAGATTAGTTTTTCAACCGCAACGTTCATCTTGGGGAAAAGAATTTTAAGGAGCAAGTGTACAATCAACCAGTGGAAAGATCAACAAATTGTGCCCTTCATCTCCTGTTACAGCAAGGCGTGTGTTCAGAGAACAAAGAATGAAAACCTCTACCTGATAGGCTGATACAAGTGATCCTTCCTTCGGCACCTTGTAAAGCTGCTGCCATATATTGCAGGGTCGTATTTATTTGAAAACCATTCTTTATCTCATGGACTGATCACGTAACAGCTGTTGCGACATATCTGAACAAAAGGGGTCCCAAAACCTTTCTGCAATTGGTTCAGGTTGTTAAACACTGCCACTACTTTTCTTGAGTTGCTGGAACTGCTGCCAGAGCTAATGTGTAGACTTTGCAGCTAGCAAGTACTAACCAGCTTTTTGTTGGTTGGACTTGAATTCTGAATTTCTGATACAGTTTTTTTTGGTTGGAAACATCTTTCCATCACTGCACCATTGGTAGTATATAATGGATAATAGAAATCAAATTTAAGCACTGATTTGTTATATATAGGTATTCTACTACTATATTACCGGAGGAAGTATAAATAAATACTAACTAATCTGATTCATTAGATCAAAAATAATGAACGATTCATAATGAATTTAGTATGCCGTAAAAGAGATCATCCTTATATTTTGACACAGGCAGAAGAACTGATGCTTCAAGACTACTGAATAGCCATGCAGAAAAGGCTGGTGTGCAATGCTGATGCAGTAAAGACTCGCTGAAGAAATTGGTCCTTAACTCCTTATGTGGGGAGGCGAGCGAGGGAACAGTTCTACATCACCTCATGTGGTTCCCCTTATAAAGAACAGTAAGCCTCGATCGATCTGGACCATCTGGTGCCTTTATGTGATTTGTTTGACCAGCATGTGTAAATCTGGTCTTCAGCAAGTTGTTTTTTTATTGCATATTACAGGGGAGATCAGGAGTGAGTGTGTCGGAAGTTCAGTTTAGTTGGTGTTCTTTCTGTATGCTGGCAATGCTGTGCTATGAGCCTATGAGTTTTGAATATTACTACTATTTTTCTTTCCTGGAGCTGGAATCTGCTGTTATGGTTGTTGGTATGGTGGAGTATTCTTCTGCCCTCGGTTTGGACACCCTTGTCAAACTAACATGATGATGTCTTTCTTGGTAACCAAACCATCGCTAATGACCTGCAGTAGGTGTACAGTTCATCTAACAAGGGTGGTGCACTTTACTGTTCTGTGTTAAAACCGGAGCAAGTGCCTCACTGTTTTAACAAATTTAGATTGATCAACTCTCGTAGTAGAAGAGAGACCATACACAGATGGAGTGAATTTTTTAGACAAGGCTGTGGATTTAGGTCCGTGACAGAGGCCGCTTTGTATTACACTTGTACCACCATATACGTACGTAACAACATCGGCTATACTCTCTTCTATGAAGTACTGATTAGGTTGGTTTAGATATCGATAGGTCTATTGCTAGATGTCACGAAATTACCGGAGTATATTTTTCATGGTATATCTAGAGAGATCAAATCGAAAATAGAGTTGACTGTGTATTACACCCTGTCAGGTTCGGTAGGCATTATAGACGCCGCAACCGCACCTGACTTAGGCAAAGTAAAGCCTGGCAGCTGGGTCATGGCTAAGTAGGCGCCTAAGATTAAGTTAAGTTAGTTAAGATCTCTAGCAGTTAAGATATTTACTTGTTAGAGATATATTTCCTTGTTAAGTTTATTTCCATGTAAAGGGGATGGCTATTTAAGCCACGTCCAGATCAAAGAAATAAAGATTAAGCAGGAGGATTACTTCTCTGCTTTTCCCATCTACTTCCTCGCGCAGCACCTCGTTGCGTTCTTCTGATCCTCGACGGCGCCGGCTGGGCGACGTCTGGGGTCTCCAATTCGCCAACCCACTCACCATTACGACCTACGCAGCCGAGGTCGTAACAACTTGGTATCAGAGCCAATCAACGCCCGCAACATGGCCGGCGATGAGGCTCGTACCCTGGCAGAGAAGATCGACCGAATTGTTCAGAAGCTTGAAGACATGGCGATGGTCCAGGACGGCCACACAGCCCAGTTCGCATCCCTCACCACTCGGTTGGATCGACATGACGGCCGCATCGCTAAAGTGGACGACATGATGAGCGCTATGACGGGAGGGGGCGACAGAGGGAAAGGTGCAGAGGAACCGATCTATCTCCCTCCGGGCCGGCGCGATGGTAATTTCAGCGACGGCAACGGCAGCGGTACCGGTGGAGGGGGCATGCCGCACAATTTCACCGGAGGTGGCGCGCAGTTTCCCATGGACGGGAGGGGCGGGTTCCCTGCGTTGCCTGAAGGACGGCCTCCAAAACCTCTGCGCTGGGATTTCGCGACCTATGAAGGTGCGGATGACCCCCTCCCGTGGTTGAATTCGTGCGAATTGTTTTTCCGGGGCCAGCACACGGCAGAAGCGGATAAGGTGGGCACGGCGGCCTAACCATCTGCGCGGAGACGCCCAGCAATGGTACATGCTCCTTGAGGAAGAGATGGGCGTCCTGCCATGGGGGCACTTCAAGGAACTCGTCCACCTCCGTTTTGGGCCGCCGACGCGGCGTAATCACCTGGCGGAGATTAAACAACTTCGTCAGACAAGCACGGTGTCTCAGTATCAGCGGGAGTTTGAAGCGCTGCTGCCACGCGTGAACCTGCGGGCTGACCAGAAGATCGAGATGTTCACCGCAGGCCTCAAGGAAAAGATTGCCATTGCCGTGGACCTGGCCGCCCCGCAGTCGCTGGCCATGGCCATGAGTTTGGCAAGGGCTCATGAGCGCCTGCAACAAGCGGATGGGGACGACAGCAGGCGATCGGCTCCTAAAAGCAGCGGCATGAAGACCATGGCAGGACCGCTGCAGACTGCGCACACAGCAGGCGCACCTACCCTTGCGCTATTGGATAGGCAAAAGGTGGCTGCTATTGAGGAGTGGCCGACCCCTACCACCGTTCGGGCTGTTCGTGCTTTTCTCGGGCTCGCGGGGTATTATCAGCGCTTCATCCAGAACTATGGCACGATCGCTGCACCCCTCACGCGCCTTCTGCGCAAAGAAGCTTTTTCTTGGACTTCGGACACGGCAGCTGCATTCGCTTCGCTCAAACAGGCACTGGCATCCGCCCCGGTTCTCCAATTACCAGATTTTGGTCTTCCTTTTATTATTGAATGTGATGCGTCCGGATCTGGATTTGGGGCCATTCTTCATCAGGGCGCTGCGCCCATTGCTTTTTTCAGCCGCCCGATCGCTGCGCGTCATGTTAAACTCGCCGCATATGAGCGCGAGCTAATCGGCCTCGTCCAAGCTGTCCGTCATTGGAGGCCGTATGTCTGGGGACGTTCTTTTATTGTCCGCACCGACCATTATAGTCTGAAGTTCTTATTGGATCAACGGTTGTCGACTATTCCCCAACATCAGTGGGTGAGTAAATTGGTGGGTTTTGACTTCTCGGTGGAATACCGGCAGGGACGACTTAATACCGTGGCTGATGCACTGTCTTGGCGCGACGGTGATTCTTCTTCTGCCGACCTCATGGTACTTACTGGCCCATCGCTGGCTTTCTCTGATGACCTCCGTCGAGATCTTCCGGAGGACGCGGCTTGGCGATCTCTGCGGCAGGACATTCAAGAAGGACGCCTGCTGTCGCCATGGACTTTCTGCGATGGGCTGATCCTCTACAAAGGTCGAATTTTTGTGCCTCCAACTTCTCCCTTTGTGAACACCATTCTTGCTCACTGCCATGAGGCCAGTCATGAGGGCGTCCAGAAGACACTTACCAGAGTCCGGGCAGATTTTCATATCCCACGAGCGCGTCAGTTGCTCCAGACTTTTATTCGGGATTGTCTGATCTGTCAACGTAACAAGACGGAACACTTGCACCCCGGAGGACTTCTTCAACCTCTCCAAGTGCCCCATGCGGTTTGGTTTGACCTGGCTATGGACTTCATAGAAGGTTTGCCTAAATCGGGCGGGAAGACCATTATTCTCACTGTGGTGGATCGCTTCTCCAAGGCGGCGCATTTCATACCATTGTCTCATCCATACACAGCTATCTCAGTCAGCCGGGTATTCTTTGATACGGTGGTTCGTCTGCATGGTATTCCTTCCTCTATTGTGACTGACCGTGATGTGGTTTTCACAAGTAACTTTTGGCAAGAGTTGTTTCATCTAGCTGGGTGTCACCTTCATATGAGTACTGCCTACCATCCGCAATCCGATGGCCAATCAGAGGTGACCAACAAAATTATTGCTATGTATCTGCGTTGCTTTGCGGGAGATCGGCAGAAACAGTGGATTCGTTGGCTGCCATGGGCGGAATATTGTTACAACACCTCCTTTCAATCTTCCTTGAAAACGACCCCTTTCAAGGTTGTATATGGTCGAGACCCACCGAGCATGCGCTCCTATGTAAAAGGGGACGCGCGTACTCCTGCGGTGGAATCCCAGATGCTGGATCGTGATGAGTTCTTGGCAGAGGTGCGCGATAGGCTCCTACAGGCTCAGGCTGTGGCTGCCTCATACTATAATCGTACTCATCGGGAAGTGACCTTCGAGGTAAATGACTGGGTATGGCTTCAGATTCTAACCGCACAGTGGTCTTCATCGCCGATCGTGGTTCGCCGGTAAGCTCAGTCCGCGTTTTTATGGACCATACCAAGTTCTGCAACGCATTGGGACGGTCGCGTATCGTCTTCGTCTTCCACCTGGATCCCGGATACATGATGTTTTTCATGTGGGATTGCTCAAGAAGTTCCATGGTGCCCCTCCAACCGAAATGGCCCTTCTGCCTCCACTGATTCATGGCCGGGCTGTTCCAGTTCCGGCAGAAGCTCTCAAGGGCCGTGTTGTTCGCGGCCAGCGGCAAGCCCTCATACGCTGGAAACATCTTCCGGCGGAGCAGGCGACCTGGGAACATGTGGATGGTTTCCGGTATCAGATCCGATTTTCACCGTGGACGAGTTTGCGGAGGAGGAGGTGATGTCGAGTTCGGTAGGCATTATAGACGCCGCAACCGCACCGACTTAGGCAAAGTAAAGCCTGGCACTGGGTCATGGCTAAGTAGGCGCCTAAGATTAAGTTAAGTTAGTTAAGATCTCTAGCGTTAAGATATTTACTTGTTAGAGATATATTTCCTTGTTAAGTTTATTTCCATGTAAAGGGGATGGCTATTTAAGCCACTTCCAGAGCAAAGAAATAAAGATTAAGCAGGAGGATTACCTCTGCTTTTCCCATCTACTTCCTCATGTGAGACCTCGCTGCGTTCTTCGATCTCGACGGGGCACGGGCGACGCCTGGGTCTCCAATTCGCCAACCCACTCACCATTACGACCTACGCAGCCGAGGTCGTAACACACCCCAAAGAGAATAAGCAGTAATACAGAGGACAAGTGACAAGCGAAGCACGTAATGTAAAAATAGTCTCATTTCCGATCACAGAAAGATAAGAACATTACATTCTCATGTCACGGAAGCATGCACCACGCTAAAAAAGTGAGAGCAATGCTTCGATGTTTTCCATCCTAATATAAATTATATAAATTTTAAAGCAAGCAAACAGATGAGGATCATCGTCTATCTTTCGTTTATACTTTAATAATATTTCTGCAACCATTAAAAAAAACATAAAATCACGCTCTCCCCTGTCGCTCTCCCGTTCCCGCGTCGCGTCCCCCCAGGTCTAGTATAGACTGTTCGTCCCCTTGCCTCGGCCGGGTCGACGCTGCTGCTGCCTGCGGACGACAAAGTCAAAGCAGCGGCAGCGGGAGCGGCAGCCGCAGCAGAGCGACCAAGCCAGAGCCACACCACCACCAATCCCCCCTCCATAATCACCTCCACCCGGCGGCGAGCCCGGCCTTGGCCGCTTCGTGCCGTCGCCGTCTCCTCCTCCTCCGCCGCCGCCGTGGAGAGTTTGAAGCTACCCCGCTCCGCTGGCTATTCCCATCCCCCTGCACAAATAGACAGAGGTTTGCTTCGATTCCTCCAAACCGCTGTTTGAATTCCATCTCCACGCTTGCCGAACCCGTGATTCGTTTTGGTCCTGTTGGTATAACTCAATCTGTGGTTATCTCCGCGATTGGGTTCTAACTTGGGCGTATTGGCTTTACGGATTCGCCTCGTTTTCTTGTTGCTTTAATTTGCCGCTATGATATGTGCTGTGGTGGGTTCTTACTCCTGGTTGCGGAGGATCGCAGGGCCTGATTCGAATCAGGGTTGGTTGTATCAGAATCACCACCTCAGCAAGCACCCGCGATTGCTGTATTTTTGCCTAGATTAGTTGATGTCTAGATGTCAATCCTGCTGTAACATGAATTTCACTAGCCACTAAATCGGTTATCACTAGCCAGTAAATCGCTAGCTCCTTTGATCGCAATAAAGGCATGAATTTCAATCCTGCTGTACTATATGAACTAGCAATTCTATCGGTAGGTTGCGTTGCGTCATGACTTAAGAATCCACCTTCTAAAATTAAACGGGCATCTAACATGGCTAGGCACTGTTACATGATTGATGCTAATGCACAAGTAAAAGCTACAAAACCTGATGATTAAATCTATTGACCCAGAAATCTCTCTCGTCCAACTAAAATACACAAGGCCCGGTTTGTAAAATGTGTCTGGTTTCATCTAACACAGCTCCTAGCACCTAGAAACAGATTGATTACATGTGAATTTGAAGTCACTACCCAAAAACGATTTGCTGTGATGCAATTGCCATTAGGAATTTAGGATAATCAGTTTGACTAATTTATTGGTTGCCCCACTCTTTATGAACAAAATCCTAGTCAAGGAATTGTGTGTCACCTGAAAATTCAACACTGCTAGCTAATTGTCGATATTTAGTTTCAGATATATATACACACAAAAATAGTGAATAAACTGCCATTCATGTTTCAATTTGTGTTTATGTTTACATATCTCTACTGATCACTCCACTGATGTCCTGAAGTGGTGGCTAGTACTAATTGGTTTGGTTTGATACATGTTATGATTGTGCTTGTGACATCTCATTAATCATTTGGATATCTTATTCATAGGATATACATTGCAAATGGTCCAATTCATTTAGAGTGAATCCTTATGATTTCCTGCAATAATTTCAGGTTCATGAGGGGCAGGAGAATGAATCCAGGTGACCGTAGAACACAGAGCACAATGTTAATAGTAATTGTGATGGGCTTGTGTTGCTTCTTTTATATACTAGGCGCTTGGCAGAAAAGTGGGACAGGAAGGGGTGATAGTATAGCATTGAGGGTGACAAAAGAAACCGACTGTAAAATCTTGCCAAATTTGCACTTTGAAACCCATCATAGCAGAGGTGGTGTTAATCCACTGGTCATGAACAATAAAGTGTTTGAGCCATGCCATATTCGATACAGTGACTATACTCCTTGTCAAGATCAGAACCGAGCAATGACCTTTCCTAGAGAAAATATGACCTACCGAGAGAGGCATTGCCCTGCAGAGAATGAGAAACTGCATTGTCTAATACCAGCACCAAAAGGCTATGTCACCCCTTTCCCTTGGCCCAAGAGCCGTGACTATGTTCCATATGCGAATGCTCCATATAAGAACCTGACAGCTGAGAAAGCTGTTCCGAACTGGATCCAGTATCAGGGAGACGTGTTTAAATTTCCAGGAGGGGGGACAATGTTTCCCAATGGAGCAAAAGCTTACATTGATGAACTTGCATCCGTCATTCCACTTGCTGCTGGTACTGTTAGGACTGCACTTGATACTGGATGTGGGGTATGTCCACCAAGCACATCTTTTAATCATTTTCTCCTTTGAATATGGCACTTAGCTGCTACTCATAATCTCTCTTTCAGTGTCTTGTTAGTTGCATCTTTGCTTAGTTTATGCTCTACTTCGTAGCACTTAATAATCAGATTTTGGTGTGTCTATTCTTCTTAGTCCAATTTCTTTGCATTTTCACATGTATGATAGTGCTTTCTTGGTCCCCCTCCTCGTTGTAGTTGGAGTAATATTTATGATCATGTGTAGGTTGCAAGCTGGGGTGCTTACCTAATGGATAGCAATATATTAACCATGTCATTTGCACCTCGAGACTCACATGAAGCTCAGGTTCAATTTGCTTTGGAGCGAGGTGTTCCTGCAGTGATTGGAGTTCTTGCGACTAAAAAGCTCCCATACCCATCAAGATCTTTTGATATGGCCCATTGCTCACGCTGCTTAATCCCCTGGAAGTCAAATGGTGAGTACTGTTAACTATGCATAGAGAATGGAATACTTGTGTCAAATGTACTTTTTTCATGAGCTATAATATTTTGCTTCCTGCAGATGGGATGTACATGATGGAAGTGGATCGGGTTCTGAGGCCTGGGGGTTATTGGATATTATCTGGTCCTCCCATCAATTGGAAGACAAATTACCTAACATGGAGAAGATCCAAACAAGATTCAGAGGAAGAACAAAATAGAATTGAAAGCATTGCCGAAATGCTTTGCTGGAATAAAATCTATGAGAAGGGAGATACTGTTATTTGGCAGAAAAAGGCAAATTCAAATGCATGCCGTAACAAGAATGGCCGTGCTAGCAAGATGTGCAAAGTTCAAGATGCAGATGATGTCTGGTATGTTCCCTTATGTATACACAGTGATTTAAGGCCCTGTTTGGGACAGCTTCTGATGGTGCAGATTTTAAATTATCTAAGAATCGGGTGGGTGATAGTTTCTTAGAGAATTCAGAATCTGCACGACCAGAAGCTATCCCAAACAGGGCCTAAGTTATCTGTTAGTAGCTTTATATGCATTCTGTCAGCTTCTAGCATGCCTCGTCAACTCAACTGAGCCAAAACCATACGTAATCACAAAATCCTTGATAAAATTAAAAGTATAACAGTTAGCATTTGAATACACGAAAAGATTATAGGATTTTAGAATCGATTGCCCTTCTAGAGGTAAGTTAAGATGAGCACGGATCGCTGATTACAGCGATTACTACTTATATATGCAAATGAAATGTTCTCTTCCCAGTGGAAGCAAGAAGAGTTGATTTCTGGGAATCGCTTCTAGCTCTGACAATCTGCTAAATTTTCTCCGTCCTTCCTTTATATCAGTTTTTTAATTATGTTTTCTTGATGGTTTTATTACTATAGGTATAAGAAAATGGAAGCTTGTATAACACCTTTTTCGGAGGGAGCACAGCTAACGAAGTTTCCAGAGAGACTATTTGCTGTCCCTCCCAGAATTCTAGAAGGTCATACCCCAGGTGTTACCGAAGAAGCCTATGAGGAACATAATAAGCTGTGGAAGAAGCATGTCAATGCTTACAAGAGGATGAACAAGTTGATAGGCTCTTCAAGGTATAGGAATATTATGGACATGAATGCAGGCCTCGGAAGTTTTGCTGCAGTGCTTGATTCTCCCGGGTCCTGGGTAATGAACGTTGTGCCCACGATATCAGAGAGGAACACTCTTGGTATCATCTATGAGCGAGGTCTTATTGGCATATACCATGATTGGTGAGTCTTAAATCTCTCTGTTCTGGTATTTATTGTCAAATGAGATGTTGATGTGTTGAAACTGTTCCTGCATTATTGTGATTTTGTGTTGTCAGGTGTGAAGCCTTCTCTACGTACCCTAGGACATATGACCTGATACATGCCAGTGGCGTCTTCAGTTTATATCAGAACAAGTACGTGATCTCTATTCTTTCTCCCCACTTGATGATACAAAGGTAATTTATGCACTCTTTTAACATGAATTCGTCAAACATGGTAGGTGTGAATTGGAAGACATTCTTCTGGAGATGGATAGGATTTTACGGCCTGAGGGCTCTGTCATACTGCGGGACAATGTTGAGGTGCTGAACAAGGTTAGGAGTACGGTGATGGGGATGAGGTGGAAATCAAAGCTAGTTGATCATGAAGATGGTCCCCATGTGCCTGAAAAAATTTTGGTTGCAGTGAAAGAGTATTGGGTTGGCAGCAAAGAAGAAAATAGTTTGTAGAACAGATACAGGACCATGGTGATTCTTGACATCGTGCTGTTGTATCCATTAAAAGATTTTGTTCATAGGTACAGACCTCACCAAATCGCAACCTGAGATGCCATAGGCAAACACTATTCTGATGTCCTGGATATTGGTTGTGCATACATAGTACCAGGGCATTAAGGGAAAACACTGGAGATCTGCCAATACATTTTTTAGGTAAAGGAGAACACTTGGCTCACTAGTTAGTATACAATCTACTCTTCATAGTTGGAGTTTATTAGAATATACTTTTCTGTGCTGAGATTCATCTTATAAATCTGTACAAATGGACTTTGGCAGTGCACTCATTTTTTCCCCCAAGTTTTTAGCCACGGAAGACCATTTCATAGGAGGTTGAAAATCATTGAAATTTCGGCAAATTTCACTGAAATTTCGGTTTCAAATTTACCGTATTTCAAATTTTGTTTTTGAATTTTGTCTAGATTTCAGCTGAAATTCTGAAATCTCGCTGACATTTCAGATTTCGGCCATTTCTGAGATGTGATCCGAGAATAAAATTTAAAACCTCCGTACGAGCCACGAGCTAATGCTTCGCCCAGGACGCTGTGTCCGGTGCTGTAACAGGTGAACATGGTACTCATGGCAGCAACAGCATAACAAAGAGTGCACCCTGCGGGTAATTGCATGGACATTGACGACATTATACCGTGTTTATGGTGAATGCAGTGGAATTTACTGAACTTAGTCCAGCCTCCACGATGAAACGATAAGATCGACAACAACTGCAGCTCTATCCTGGTTCCTGGATGTAGTGAAAGTTGCTGTGGTCTCCGTCTCCCGGAATAAACAACGATATGGCCTGGAAAAAACGGCGACTAACTAGCAAACCTGCCAATTTGCGCCAGAATTCCAGAAAGAGACCCAAAAAGGAGGCACTCGCAGCGTTGACATAGGTCATCTCCTAACGCCCCGGTGGAACTTGATTTTTTTAGATAAAGGAATTAAATCCGGTCTCTGCAACCGCATACAGCTAAGTCCATACAAATATCATATCCATATATCAAATTGCAACAGCGACAAGGGAAACGAAAAATTAAAAGCAAATCCTAAAATTGCTTCGCCATCCGTTCTTGTGAAAGAATTCCAACGCTACGACCTCCAATGCATGGCATATCCGTCGAATGGTCTCCCTATTAACATCCGACTGCAATAGGGCCCAAAACCGCATCCAGTATGTCCCTCGAACATAGCTCGCATAAAAGAAGAAAAGGATTTCTCGCAAAGATTAAATCGTTATGCAGACACCAAATAGACCATAAAATGGCAAGACTCGACAAAAATCGGTTGCCTTGCACCTTTCTCCGTGCCAATTAACCAAGGACCAAACATATGAATCAAAGATTTTGGCAATGGTAAACCAGTAGCAATATGCACTACTCGCCAAATAGTTTTTGAATGATGACATTCAAAAAATAAATGTGTTATTGTTTCGTTACAAGTACAAAAACAATATCTTTGATTCCCATTCCACCCTCTCTTAGCTAGATTGTCCTTTGTTAACAGAACACCACGTTGAAAGTACCAGAGAAAAATTTTAATTTTTAAAGGAAGTTTCAACTTCCAAATGAATTTGTTTCGGAAAGGAAGAATACCCTGGTTCATCAAATATTGGTACATAGAACGAACAGAAAATTGCCCATGTCTATGAAGATCCCAATGAAAAATGTCCTTCCCATCTGTGAGTTGACAATTAGCTATTTTGGCAATAAGATTATACCATGCCATCAATTTATTCCCTGATAAAGCTCGTCGAAAATTAATATTTGGGAGCATTTGTATCATCACCTTGTCCACAGTATCATGTGGGTAATGAGCAATTTGATATAGACTCGGAAACTGTATCTTAAGTGGTACAGAATCAACCCATATGTCTTCCCAAAACCTTGTTTGTGAACCATCCCTTATCCGGAAAGATCCACATTTCAGAAAATCCTCCTTAACTTTCAAGAGCCCTTTCCAAAAATGTGAGTCCCCAGGTTTAATATGAACTTGGGACAAACATTTGGAACTTAAATATTTATTTCGAAGCAAAGTTTGCCGGATCCTATCCTCATTCAATAATTTAAATAACCACTTACTGAGAAGACATTTATTTTGAATCTGTAAATCAATAATCCCCAACCCACCCTGATCTTTAGGTTGACATAGGATATTCCACTTAGCAAGACGATATTTTCGCTTATCATTACTGCCTTGCCAAAAAAACCTAGAACGAAAAAAATCCAGCTTCCGTAGAACCCCCTTGGGAATTTCAAATATGGACATCATAAACATAGGAAGACAACTTAACACAGAATTTAGAAGAACAAGTCGACCTCCATATGAGAGTTGCTATATCATTACTGCCCCGGTGGAACTTGATGCATCGATCGTATGGGTAGTCTATATAAAGCCTTCCCGGGGAGAAGCAAGCAGCAGAACAAGTGAGGCTAGAAGATGAGGAAGCAGCTGCAATACTCCTCTTCTTGTGCTCTGTCCCTTTTCATGGTGCTTGCGATGGCTTTCGTGGTCATCTGTGCCATGAACGCTGTATCTGTACAGGGAGGTACGTAGGTATACTAAGTGTACCGTTAATTAGTTTGTGCAAGCCCTTCTGTACTCTGAATCGTACATTAGCTGCAACCTGTCGCGATCTACTTACATAGGCACTATAATGACAGTAAGTTACGTACTGCATAAATCGTTGCTATAAGCTGCATCTTGTTTGGTTAAGGCAACACATGCGTACATACATGATGCAGGGAGAGCGACGGGGTATGAAGCGGCAGCATTCGATCCACTGAACCCGCGCAGCACGCCTTCTACTCCTCGTGGCCAGCCCTACTACCCTAGCCCCGGATGTAGCAGTAAATACCGTTGCAGTCCACCTGCTGCGGTGCCATAGTTCGTGACAAAGTCGTTCCATGTCCGTGCGCATATATACCGGCCCGAGTCGCCGACTGCAGCATGCGTGTGTGTGGGTATATATATAGGGGGCATATCCTGTGCAATCACTCATATGTATGCAAGCGTGCAATCAAGCGATCTGGAGCACCCAATCTATATCCAATTTGGCGATGAGCAGAGAGGGTGTTCAAAGAAATTTCGAGAGAAGAGATGGAGGGTGAGGTGGGAGGGTTTAAACGTAAAACAGCAGTCAGCGTTGGATATAGATTCGATGCTCCAGATCGCTTGATTGCACGCTTGCATACATATAGGTGATTGCATAGGATATTTTCCCATATATATATATATATATATCAAGTACGTGTGCCAAACTGCCTCCAGGCAATTTACTTATCACATGTGTTTGTAAGGCACTCCAGTGATCTATCTAGTACGTGCAAGTACTTAAGTATGATGATGTTGCCATGAATAAAGAGAACCCGTAAGCTGCCTCGTGCTATTATTTGCCAACACGCGTGCAACAGCTACACTACAGGAATCTACACTATTTTCGTCGGTAAAAAAAACGACGAAAATAACTGAGTAATTTCGTCGGTGAGGTATAACCGACGAAATTACAATTATTTTCGTCGGTATTCTTGTGAAGGCCGACGAAAATATTTTTTTAATTTAAAATACCGAAAATAGTATTTTCATTTTTTTTAATTTAAAATACCGAAAATAGTATTTTCGTATTTTTTTAAAATTTAAATATTTTTTTCGACGAAAATAGAAAAATTACCGCCGAAACAGGATTCGCCGACGTGGCTTGGTCACGACGTATACAGATATTTTCGTCGGCCAAGGCCGACGAAAATAGAGTCGCCGAGCCGCCAGAGCCGAGCGAATGCACGACCACTATTTTCGCTTGCTGTTCGCCGATGAAAATACAAGTAACCGACGAAAATACTTGTATTTTCGTCAACATAACTTCGTCGGCCTATTTTCGTCGGTAAACCAACGAAAATAGCTATTTTCGTTGATTTTTCCCGTAAAATAGTGCGGATTTCTGTAGTGCTAGATCCGACGGACAGTTGAAGAGTGAAACTGATGGCTGGAGTGTGTGTTTGTGCTTGGCTGCTTGCACTGTGGATGTAATGTATCATGTGCATGATTGTGCCATGCAGCTAAGGATCGAACATTTTTTAAAAAAATCTGGCCCTTCCAAACACAAATGTAACCATAGCATCTTGCTGACCGCGAAAACATCGACATCTGCCATGCTGAGGACCGCAAGGTACCGAGGTTCCATGGCTTGAGAAGAATTTTGTGACATTAATTACTCACTTAATTAATTAATTAATTAATCACTTAATTAAATAATCACTTAATTAATTAATTAATCACTTAATTTGTATCGTGTATACAACAGCGGGCTGCAGTCATTTGGTTTTGGGCCAAATCAGATTAAAACAGAAAACGGCCCAGGGGCGCCCTGAATTTGGCTTCCACTGCAGACACTTCCAGTTACATGGCCTCACCGTCGAAGCGGAGGTAGGCTGCCATCGCCGGCGTCGCTGCCTTCCGTTGCGGCGGCGAAGGCCACCATATTATATCATCAAGCCGACTCCGAACCACAACCCATTACTCCGACTCCAAGGCAACGAATCAAAAAAACCAACCAAAAAGGCATCCTAATCTTAATAGAAGAACATAAATAAGAGAAAAGGAGAACCGATGGGATGCGAGGATGGGGGCTCAGAACTTCTTAGAGGATTTGTGCTACCACCACCGGCGGACTCATAACTACGAGGACGATGCACGTCTGGCCTACACACAAATTTATGTAAACCAGTGGTGGCCAAACGACTGTTCGGTCTGGTAAGGTACAGTCTGAACGCGATACGGTCTATTTAGGTTCGGCTATTGAACAGGTCGTGAAGTGCTGGCTTATGGACCAAGCTCACGGCAGGCTCAAGTACAATCCGTGTGGCTGCTAGCCTGTACCGTGCTTGTATGGGTACAAATGGGCCAACGGACCATGTCGGGCAGCGGTCGACCCATTTGACCATAAAATTCAAAAATCTGAAAATTCAAAAAATATATAGAAATTTTTAAAAATCACAAAATATTGAAAAACAGTATAGAAAAATTTAGATTAATTAGAAAAACTGAAAGGAACGTAAAAAAACTTTTTTTAAAAAATCTATGTAAATTAGAATAAGCAAAAAAATATGAAAAAAATTCTAAAAGAAGACAAATAATTGGAATTAAATAATGAGCTTTATTAATGTTTTGCTGCCTCGTTAAAAACTATGCCAAGTAAAAACTCAACATGAGAAAATCTTAGCAAAGAAAAAAGTGTACAGTCTATAACTCAGTGATACAAGAAAAAAGTGCAGATTACAATTATTCTTTATGACTATCTAGATAAAGATTTTTAAATGTCGCTGCCAGCTCAACATTTTCTGTAGTGTGTTGAGCTCGTTTCCCAATCTTTAACAATGAGAAGTATTTATACATCTCACTAGTCAGATTTGTTCTTCTCTCCTCGATTATTCTTCTAGATAGACTGAAAGCAAACTACGAAGAAATTGTGGAGACATGAATTGTTAACACATCTCATACTAATATGGAAAGTAACGGATACGTTATCTTGTGCTCATGCCATTACTGTAAAATACTGAAGTCCTCATTTCGTTACTCTTAGTAGTTGACAGTGTCGCTGTTGAGATAGGCAGCTAACTCCTATCATTTATTGTTGAGTCTAGACTTACGTTGTTGTAGTCGAACTTTTTGAGGCAACCCATATCAATCTCCACGCGGTTTTCTTCTTACCTGTTATGGGTACTGGTGGAGGTTGTTGCATGCGAACTCCAGCAAATTTTTTATCGTACTTAGTACAAACTTGAGATAAGTAAGCACGGATATTTGATAAATAACTAGCATAATCAATATACTCCACATCACTTAGAACTGAGAGATCATTAACAAATCCTTGAACTTTAACTCTAGGAACTAAAATAAATGCAAATGTATATAGTATAGAAATTTCTTTCTAATATTTCAAAAAATTAGTTTTAATAGTATAAACAGATTCACATAAAAATATTATCATTTTTGTAGTTCCTTACTTTGGTTAGCAATTTTTAGAATATGATGCATAATTAAAGAAGAGATTGAGTAATAAACTCCAGATAAAGCAACAATGGAATCATAACCAGGTTTCAAAAATGACAGTAATATTTAGCAACATACCAATGTTGCTCTATGAGTAGCGATTGACCATCCTAGCTACGATAGTGCATATTAATAAAAATGAAAAATGTGCTCTTGTAGGGTATAAGTGACTTAAACATCAAGCAAGTAGAGTTCTATCCAATAGTATATCCAAATCAAACTTATATGGACGTATCTCTACTACAATACAATAAGTCTTATATACTGCTACTCGTTGATTAGAATTATTTTTAAAAAATATATTGCACTGTGAAAAGGTTCAATGTGCTGTCAGGTCTGAAGCCTTCTCTACGTACCCTAGGACACATGACCTGATACATGTCAGTGGTGTCTTCGGTTTATATCAGAATATGTCGGTGATCTCTATTCTTTCTCCCCACTTGATGATACGAAGGCAATTTATGTCCTCTTTTAACACGAATTTGTCAATCATGGTAAGTATGATTTGGAAGACACTCTTCTGGAGATGGATAGGATTTTACGGCCTGAGGGCGCAGTCATACTGTTGAGGAGCTGAACAAGGCTAGTAGGAGTACAGTGATGGGGATGCGGTGGAAGTCAAAGCTACTTGATCATGAAGATGGCCCCCATGTGTCTGAAAAAATTTTGGTTGCAGTGAAAGAGTATTGGGTTGGCACCAAGAAGAAAATAGTTCGTAGAACAGATACAGGACCATGGTGATTCTTGAAATCGTGCTGTTGTATCCATTAATAGATTTGTTCATAGGTACAGACCTCACCAAATCGCAACCGAGGTGCCATGGGAAAACACTATTTTGATGTCCTGGATATTGGCTGTGCATATATATATAGTACCAGGGCGTTCAGGGAAAACACTGGAGATCTGCCAATGCATTTTTTGTATAGTAGGTAAAGGAGAACACTTGGCTCACTAGCTAGTATACAATCTACTCTTCATAGTCGGAGTTCTTTAGAATATACTTTTGTGTGCTGAGATTCATCTTATAAATCTGTACAAATGGACTTTGGCAGTGCACTACGCAGTGCTGATGCACATGATCTTTCTTTTTGAGTATGAGCCAAGGTTTAAAATCCTGGCAAAATTTCTTGATCTTTTTTTTTTTTGAGTATGAGCCAAGGTTCAAAATCCTAGCGAAATTTTGGCTGGAGACGAGATTCCAAATCCCAAATGAATAAAAAAATTCAAATTGCTAGTGTTTTCAGAAATTTCGGTTATTTTGACTGGATTTCATATTGTTTGGACCAGTTTGGCATCATTTTTTTGTGGAGAATTATAATGTCATTTATAAGGAATACATGTAAATTTTTTAATATACTCACAAACCGACTAGCAGTCAGTTGGTAGAGTGGACAGAGGGCTTAAGCTTAACTCATATTTTTTCCCCAAGTTTTTAGCCTCGGGAAACCATTTTACTAGAGATTGAAAATCATTGAAATTTTGGTAAATTTCACCGAATTTTCGGTGATTTCGGCCGAAATTTTGGTTTTAAATTTATCGGATTTGAAATTTTATTTTTGAATTTCTTCTGAATTTTGGTGATATTTTGAATTTCTGCCGGCTCCAAGATGTAATCTGAGAACGAAATTTGAGTACGAGGCACGAGCTAATGCTTCGCCCTGGGACGCTGTGTCCGGTGCTGCAACACGTGAATATGGTACGCATGGGAGCAATAGCATGACAAAGTGTGTACACTGCTGGTAATTGCATGGACACTGACGACTGAATGCAGTGGAATTTACTATAGTTAGTCCAGCCTCCAGGATGGACCGATAAGATCGACAACATCTGCAGCTCTATCCTGGTTCCTGGATGTAGTGAGAGTTGTTGTGGTCTCCGTCTCCCGGAAATCTCGAATAAACAACGACATGGCCTAAACGACGAATAGCTAGCAGACCTGCCAATTTACGCCAGAATTCCAGAAAGAGACCCAAAAATGGAGGCACTCGCAGCGTTGACTTAGGTCAACTCCTAACACCCCAGTGGAACTCGGTGCATCAATCATATGGGTAGTCTATATAAAGCCTTCCCGGGGAGAAGCAAGCAGCAGAACAAGTGAGGCTAGAAGATGAGGAAGCAGCTGCAATACTCCTCTTCTTGTGCTCTGTCCCTTTGCATGGTGCTTGCGATGGCTTTCGTGGTCATCTGTGCCATGAACGCTGTCACTGTACAGGGAGGTACGTAGGTATATTAAGTGTACCGTTAATTAGTTCGTGCAAGCCCTTCTGTATTCTTAATCGTACATTAGCTACAACCTGTCGCGATCTACTTAATTACATAGGCACTAAAATGACAGTAAGTTACATACTGCATAAATCGTTGCTATAAGCTGTGCATCTTGTTTGGTTAAGGCAACACATGCGTACATACATGATGCAGGGAGAGCGACGGGGTATGGAGCGGCAGCATTCAATCCACTGAACCCGCGCAGCACGCCTTCTACTCCTCCTGGCCAGCCTTACACTGGCCGCGGATGTCGCCGTATATACGGTTGCAATCCACCTCCTGCAGTACCATAGTTCGTGACAAAGTCGTTCCATGTCCGTGCGCATATATACCGGCCCGACTGCAGCATGCGTGTGTGTATATATCAAGTACGTGTGCCAAACTGCCAATCCATTCCAGGCAATTTACTTAGCACATGTGTCTGTAAGGCACTCTAGTGATCTATCTAGTACGTGCAAGTACTTAAGGATGATGATGTTGCCATGAATAAAGAGAACCCGTAAGCTGCCTCGTGCTATCACTTGCCAACACGCGTGCAACAGCTAGATCCGACGGACAGTCGAAGAGTGAAACTGATGGCTGGAGTGTGTGTTTGTGCTTGCACTGTGGATGTAACTAGAAAATTTTTCGCAGGGTAACACGTCGCGCGTGTCGTTTTTTCGTAGAAATTTTTTTTGATAGCGTTTTATTTTTTAAATCGTCGAAATAATGAGGGAAACGTCTGAAAGAACACAAAAATTTTCACGGTGTAACACGCCACGCGTGTCGTTTTTTCGTAGAAAAATTTTCTTTTTTTTCGGCGGCATTTTATTTTTTAAATCGTCAAAATAATGAGCGAAACGGGAAAAAAATAGAGATATAGAGTTGTAGAAATATCTCTTTCGACGAATTATTCGTAAAATATTGGAAACCGAGTTGGAAAACCGCGGTGGGGAAAAAGTCTAGAGGGAAAAGGGTGAAAAATTATTAGAGATGACAACCTTCTTTTGTCGAGTCTAACACTCTACACGTTCATCGAGTAATAATACATGTTTTAAAAAAATATCAGAGGTCGAGATGGGAAATCGAGCTGGAAAAAAAGTCTAGAGATAGAGTTTCTTTTTTTTCGGCGGCGTTGTATTTTTTTAAATCGCCGAAATAATGAGCGAAACGGGGAAAAAAATAGAGAGATAGAGTTGTAGAAATATCTCTTTCGACGAATTATTTGGAAAACATTAGAGACCGAGCTGGAAAACCGCGGTGGGGAAAAAGTCTAGAGGGAGAAGGGCGAAAATTTATTAGAGATGACAACCTTTTTTTGTTGAGTCTAACACTCTATGCGTTCACCGAGTAATAATACATGTTTTAAAAAATATCAGAGATCAAGATGGAAAATTGAGGAGGGAAAAAAGTCTAGAGATAGAGCTGCACAAATATTTCTGGCGACGAAAACATTTTTTCCCGGGAAAAACAAAAAAAGGACTTAGACGTAAGGAGTAAGGACCTGTTGTTACGTTTTTGGACCTGTCCACTATCCTTAAAAATTAGAAAAGAGCTTGTTCGCGATTTGAATTTAACAAGAGTTTTTTTCCAGAAATGGCGCACGAAGGACCCAAACGCGATTTTAGGGAAAAATATCTTCCCCTCACAAAAAATCGTGAAGAGCCTATTCGTAATTTATAAAAGGACCAAAACGTGAAAAAAAAATTTGAGCCGAGCGGCCGACCGCAAGACTACTCAAACGCCAGAGCACGCCAATGCTTCAAGATTTAGGAGGGGTACTAGGAAATTTTCCGCGGCGTAACACGCCGCGCGTGTTGTTTTTTCGAAGAAAAAATATTTTTTTCGGCGGCGTCTAATTTTTTAAATCGTCGAAATAATGATCAAAATAGGGAAAAAATAGAGATAGAGTTGTAGAAATATCTCTTTCGATTTAATTATTTGGAAAATATTGGAAACCGAAATGAAAACCGCTGGGGAAAAAGTCTAGAAGGAAAAGGGTAAAAATTATTGGAGATGTCAACCTTCTTTTTGTCGAAGTTTAACACTCTCACGCTGTCACGAGTAATAATACATGTTTTAAAAATATTAAAGACTCATGGCGAACACGCCATGCGGTCGCATTTTTTCAGAGGAAAAATTATTTTTTTTCTCGTGCATTTTATTTTTAAATCGTCGAAATGGGGAAAAATAGAGATAGAGTTGTAGAAATATCTCTTTCATTTAATTATTTGGAAAATATTGGAGACCGAGCTGGGAAACCACGGTGGGGAAAAAGTCTAGAGGAAAAACGGCGAAAAATTATTAGAGATGACAACCTTCTTTTGTCGAGCTTAACACTCTACGCGTCATGAGTAATAATATATGCTTTAAAAATATAAGAGATCGACGCGTCAGCAGTAGTAATAATACATGTTTTAAAAAATATCAGAGATCGAGATGGGAAATCGAGCTGGGAAAAAAGTCTAGAGATAGAGCTGCACAAATATTTCCGGCGACGAAAACTTTTTTTCCCGGGAAAACGGAGAAAGGACATGTTTTAAAAAATATTAGAGACTCATGGCGAATACGCCATGTGTCGTTTTTTCGTAGAGTTTTTTTTCGGCGGCATTTTATTTTTTAAATCGTCGAAATAATGAGCGAAACGGGAAAAAAAGTAGAGAGATAGAGATGTAGAAATATCTCTTCCGACGAATTATTTGGAAAATATTGGAGACTGAGCTGGAAAACCGCGATGTGGATAAAGTCTAGAGGGAAAAGGGCGAAAAATTATTAGAGATAACAACCTTCTTCTGTCGAGTTTAACACTCTACGCGTTCACGGAGTAATAATACATGTTTTAAAAAATATCAGAGATCGACGCGTTCGCGGAGTAATAATACATGCTTTAAAAAATATCAGAGATCGAGATGGGAAATCGAGGTGGGAAAAAAGTCTAGAGATAGAGCTGCACAAATATTTCTGGCGATGAAAACTTTTTTTCCGGGAAAAACGGAGAAAGGACCTAGACATAAGGAGCAAGGGTCTGTTTGTTACGTTTTTAGACTTGTTCGCTATCCTGAAAAATTAGAAAAGGACTTGTTCGCGATTTGAATTTAACGAGAGCTTTTTTCCGTAAAACGGCGCACAAAGGAGCCAAACGCGATTCGAAAAAAAATATCTTCTCCTCACAAAAAACCACGAAGACCTATTCGTAATCTATAGGGACTTATCCGTAATTTAAAGAAATAGAGGGGCTTTTTCGCGAATATATGTAGACTGACACGTGAATAGGCTGGGAGGGCTCCAATTCTTCCGCTTGTAATAGGGTTATAATATATGAGGCGATGAACGTCCAGCCTACGCACAAATTTATATAAACCAGTCGTGGACAAACGGACGGTCCTGTGTAGCATGGTACGACCTGAACACAACACTGTCTGTTGAGTTCTGGCTATTGAACGGATTGTGTCGCAGTGGTCCACTGGTGAGGTCACAGCTCAAGCACGATCCAGGTGGTTGTCGACCTATATCATGCCGGTCGGGTACAAACAGGCCAATAGGCTATGCTAGGTAGCGGCCGACCCGTTTGACCCACAAAATTCAAAAAATATGAAAAATTGTTATATATATTGAAAATTGTAAAATTTTGAAAAAAATTAGAAAAAATTAGAATAACTAGAAAAACTTTTAAAAATCTATGTAAATTAGAATAAGCAAAAAATGAAACAAAATTATAAAAACAACATATAATTGTAATTGAATAATGAGCTTTATTAATGTTTGGCAGCCTCATTAAAAACTTTGCCAAGTAAAAACTCAATATGAGAAAACCTTAGAAAAAAAAGTGTACAACATATAGCTCAATGATACAGGAAAAAAGTGAAGATTAAAATTATTCTTTCTAACTATCTAGATAAAGATTTTTAAACATCGCCATCAGCTCAACATTTTCTATAGTATGTTGAGCTTATTGATCAGCTTGTTCCCAATCTTTTACAGTGAGAAGTATTTTCACCATCTCACTTGTTAGATTTGTTCTTCTCTCATCGATTATTCTTCTGGATGGACTGAAAGTAAAATACAAAGAAACTGTAGAGACAACTTGTTAACACATCTCATGCCAATATGGAAAGTACCGGATATGTTATCTTGTGCTCGTGCCATCACTGCAAAATGTTGAAGTCCTCCTTTTGTTGCTCTTGGTAATTAATAGTGTCGGTGTTTCGTATGACCGGCAAGTAAATTTGTAAGTTTAGGGGGGTCGCGCGTCCCCTCTCCTCGAATGGTTAGACTAAGGAAGTCCCGGATGTATACTGGTTCGGGCGCATAACGTCCCTACTTCCATTCGTGATGGAGATCTCAGATTGCTCGGGGCTCTAAGATCCTTAGAGGTTACAAGTGAGGCTAAGGACAGTGCCCTTAGCGATGTCCGAAAGGAGGAGTTCGGGAGGACTTGCCTCTGGTCGGGGCTAGGTCGGGTCAAGGCTCGGGTGTGTGAAATGAGAAGGTGAATGAAGGCCCCTTTCCTAAGGGCCCTGCCTCCCTTTATATAGGCGGAGGGGGCAGGTTACATGGGGACTTGGAAGAGAGGTAGGGGTACGCTACGCCCGGGAGTCCCGGTCTTTGGTCTTGATGATCGACGGTTTCCTATTCATCCCATACTGGGTTAGTAGACACAGCGGGCGGCGCTCCGTTGGGAAGGTGCGCACCTACCCTCGTGTGTCTGCTGATGTTGATGGCTTGAGGACGGTTGTTGGTTGAAGCCGCCTGTCGCTTTTGAAGGAGCCACCTGGCCCCAACATGTCCATCGTGTCCATGAGACGGTGACCACCGGCGTAAACCGCCGACGGGCGGAGATCGTGGAGCCGAGCTTGTTGGACCTCGCCGAGGCCCCGTCGAGACTGCGGGCGCTGCCCGGGTCTAGGTCGGAGCTTAGGGGCGCCAGGCGGGCCGGCCGAGCTGGAGCCCGCGGAGGCATCGGACCCGGCTTTAGGTCAGAGCCGGCTGGGGTGCCCGTCCCGAGGTTCGGACAAAGCAAACGAGGCCGGGGATCCTTTATGGCTTGACGAGGTTTTCGATCGTATGCCGCCAAAGACGCACCCATTTGGTGTTGTATCCAATATTCAGTGATAATCCCATCTGTAAGGGACAGAGACTTCGACATCACCCTTGCCAATACTTTGTGTCGTCGCCAGTCTTGTGGTCGTTGCGTCCGGATGTCTGGGGGAAATACGATTTTGAAATAGATATATACTTTGCTGTGGGGTACCCCTGGTAAGAGTATTCGTCAGTAGCCCCCGGGGCCATCCCGAAACGCGTGCGTTCCCGGATGGACCCTTCATTTTTTGGGCGGCGCGATCTCCCTCAACTGGCGTGACGACGCTTCGTCTTATCTTGCTATTCAGTCTTGAAGGTGATGGGAGGTTCTCCTTGTGGAACTTCGGGTGACTGCTCTGGTCGGCCGAGTCCGTCCGACTCAGTCGTCTGGTCTCGGATGGGTGCGTGCGAGCGCACCCGGTGGGTGTAGCCCCCGAGCGGGTTGAAGAGCTGGTCGGGGGGTTACTTTGGTCGGTGAAGACCTGTCTAGGCAAATCCAGTGGATCCAGTCGGATCCGAGCCCTCGAGCATATTGGAAGGCTAACTTTGTCGGGCGAGTTCGATCGTTTTGGTCGCCGGCTGGTCGGTCGGGCAAGGCGAAGCGCACCCGATGGTGTCCGAAAGCGTGTCGAAGAGCCGGTTCGGGGTTACCTTGCCGATGAGCTCGTCCGACTTGGTTGGCGCGAGTGCCTGGGTGCCTTTTGCAAGGTTCTGTTTCTGGAATGCTTGTTTTACGTCGTAGCTGGACGCGACCGTGGTCGGCAGGGGAGTCCAGATGCCTTCGCGAGAGGTTCTGGTTCCCGAATGCTCGTTTTACGTCGTAGCTGGACGCGGCCGTGGTCGGCAGGGAAGTCCAGATGCCTTCGCGAGGGGTTCCGTTCCCAAATGCTCGCTTTACGTCAGAATCGAGCCTAGGCAGGAAGTTATGTCGGAGGTTCTCGGTTTTAACGCTTTACGCAGTAGCTAGGCGAAGTTAGTTCGGCCTGGCTTAACGCCGCAGCCTAGGCGAAGTTAGTTTGCCGGTTTAACGCCGCAGCCTAGGCGAAGTTAGTTTGCCGGTTTAACGCCGCAGCCTAGGCGAAGTTAGTCGGTGCCGGTTTAACGCCGCAGCCTAGGCGAGGGCATCCATCCCTAGTCCTCGTCGGCGAGGTCGCCGGCCGGAGGATAGGCCATTGTCGGTCCCACGGTACGCCTCGCCCGCAGTGTGGGACTGGAGGTGAGCAAGCGCGTGTTTGCCATACGCCGGCGAACACCGTGCTCGTGGAGCTACAAACGGGTTATCGAGTGGGCCTCGGGATCCCCTAAGGGATCCCTAGCGACAGCCCTCGCGGCTGCATCCGACCACTGGGGCGACCCATAAAAGACCTTTCTTTACTCAATCCCGTATCGGACCCCGAGCCATTCAGAATCTTGAGCGCACTGGCCGCTACCTTTTTCGGAGGGCTCCGCGGGAGAGTTTGAAGTATGGTCTCGGACACGAGCTAAGGCGATTGGGTCGTCCGCCAACCCAACTAGAGACCCACCGAGGGTTCGCCTTGCGCTCGCCCCTCGCTCGCTTTGCCTGTTGGGGCGGCTTGAGATCCACTTGGTGGTTCATGCCTTTGGAGCCCACAGTACTAGGTTGGTCGTGAGCTACTTGAGCCCTCTCGCCACCTTGAGGCCGTAACGGCCTGGTGGACTTTTTCCTACCTGCTGCGTCCCGATTGATCCGGCCTGGAGGCGGAGATCGAAGGGTCGCGGGGCGTTCCACCCGGAGCGGTGCCCTGGCGCCTCCTGCTAGCACTTAATGCGCATGCGGGAATTAAATGCGAATTGAAATGATTTGGGGTGACATGTCTCACCAGCGGCCTGACGTGATGTTTGTGACGGGACGCGCGGCGCTGCGGTCGAGCGACGTCCGCTTGACCGGCGATTGATTGTGGACGCTTGTCCGGCTGGCGCGTGCTTCGGCAGGTACCTGTGGGCTCGGTGTGACGAGCGCTAGGGCATGCTCCCGCTCCTTGCCGTTACCGCTTCCTTGTCTTCGAAGCCGTAGTCGCAGGGGCGTAGGTCGTAGTACCTGGGTCGAAAGGGTTATCCTTATGGAAGAACCAAATAGCCGGCCGGGTCACCTGACCCGTGCGAGTGTAGGGACTTAAGTAAAAATCGCTCGTCTGCACTTGCGCGGGAGAGGGGTGTTCCCGACCAGCCATGGGTCGCGCTGCCTCGGCACTTCCTTCTTCCGTGAAGCGCTACTTCGCAACCGTAGCCTCTGGGGCGTAGGCCGTAGCGTTCGGGTCGAGAGGGTTACCGCTAGGGGGAACCAAATAGCCGACCGGGTCACCTGACCCGTGAAAGTGTGCAGACTTTATAGCCCCCGAGCGGTGCGTGGGGACCAGGTTTGTGGTCGCCACGCAGCGCTTAAACTCTGAGGAGTGAGGGAAGGAAGGAACGCATAAAAAGGACTTTTGGGGGGAAAGATTGCCTTAACTTTTCCTTGGTGCCTCTGTGGCTCGTCTAGGCCTTCCTTCGCAGTCGGCCCGCCCCGGAGCCAAAATCGAAGAGTCGCTGCTGCGTCTCCCTGACCAAAGCAGCGTCCTTTCGCCCCAACCGTCACTTCACATTTTAATGCGAAGTGGGGGCGTGGACAGGGCGCATCCCGTCGCACGGGACGTGGAGTTAATGCTCATGTGGCGCGCAGCCCGGGGTGACTCCCGCTTCGACCGCTCCGCCCCGCTCCTATAAATATGGCGCGGGGGGAAGGATGACCGTGCGTATCCGTTCTCCACGTCTTCTTGCTCTCCCTTTGCCCTTTAGCGAGAAAAGAGGAGAGGGTTAGGAGACGCGAGTGTTGATGGCGAGCGGAGATGACGATCGTAGGGCCGGCAAGCGAGAGGCGGCGACGGACCCTCTGGGGTCGGACCCCAAAAGGTCCCGCACCGCCGTTTGGTTGTCCGTGCGCGCAAGAAGTGGAGGGCTCGTATTGCCCTCGTCGATCTTCCGCATCCGGAACCCGCTTCCGGAGTGAGCTTCTTCGCTTGAGTTTGTGACGGCTTCGGCTCTCTTTTTGTTGCTGATGTTGAACTGTTTGCTGTTTTCCCTAGCGCCACCGGCTCGGGCTCCCACGAACCGCCTGCTGCACCAGCGCCGGTCGCTTCGACGGGAGAGGCGGACGCCGTCGTCTCTAGGACGAGGGCGTGGGCGGCTAGCATGACGGCCACGCTGACGCGGTTGGATGCTTCCCTGGCGGCTCAGGCTGTAGCGGTCGCCGCCCGAGAGGCAGAAGTGCTTGCTCAGCAAGCCCGAGCCCAGGCCGCCGAGGAGGAACTGACGAGGGCGCGCGAGGAGGTAACGGCGGGGTGGGCCCGGGTGGAAGCCCTCGAGGAGGAGCTCGCCAAGACGCGCGAAGAGGCATCGTCGCAGCGAGCGCGGGCTGAGGCCGTCGTGGAGGACCTCGGCTCGATGTACGAGGAGCGCTTGGTCTCTTGCAGGGGCCTCCTCTCCATGCTCCGCCCGGCTTTCGAGAGTATGGGCAGGAGCCTGGAGCCCTTGGGGGTGAGGCTGCAGGAGCCTCTAGAGGCTACCCCTGCCGGGGCACGCTCCGCCCACCCAGCGGCCGAGGCCTCGCCGACCGCTTCGCGCGCTTCGCGAAGCGTTTCCGCCACGAGGCGGTCGCCTCCGTCGCCTGGCGGCGAGTACGGCGTTGGCTCGCTGCGCCACCGCGACGCTTCCTTTGACTCTTCGCCAGATCTCATGGGATCGAGGGACGCCGACCAGCGCTGGCTAGGTGCGGCCGCCGGCGGAGAGAGTGGCCGAACTGGGCGACATCTCCGAGAGCAGCGATGGCTCCGGTGACGACACCACCGAGGGTGATATCTGAGCTTAGCTTAGGAACGCCTCAGGCACCTGGGCCCGACTTTTGTTTTTGTGTGATGTAGTATACGCGCATCGTATGCCGCAGCCCCCCTTTTTCTTCTTTTTCTTTTTTGGGGACTCTGCCCTATATCGCGCGTTTTCCTTTCTATGATGAGCGCTTCACCAAATGGCCATGGCCCTTAGGAACCGCTAGGGTTATCAGAGCGTAGGCCAGAGCGCTGACACTTCGAAGAAAACGCGAAAATAGCGACAGAGTCGACAGCCCAAAGGCGCACCCGAAAAACCGACTAAGGACCGCTCCGCATGGGCACTTGTTTTTGCCGCGAAGTGCTTCTTCGCAACCGTAGCCGCTGGGGCGTAGGCCGTAGCACTTTCGGCTGAACAAGTTACCGCTAGGGGGGTTGTGATGGCCGGTCGCTGCACTGGGCCGAGTAGTCATGCAGATGAGCAATCCTCGAGCGACGCGTGATGATCAGGGTATGATCAGTACACTGCGCTTCGGGCTCGGAGGGTTTGCTAGGGGCACAGGAATGAAGATAAAGCTTTAGGGATAAAATCGCCTTAGCTTTTCGATATTCCATGCGTTGGGTACAATGTTGCCGTCGGCGTCTTTGAGTCGAAAGGTACCAGGCCGGAGGACCTCCGCTACGGTGAAGGGCTCTTCCCACGGAGGGGACAGCTTATACCTGCCAACGTTGGACTGAACCTGGCGCAGGACCAGGTCGCCGACGTTGAAGGACCGTCCGCGGACCTGACGATCATGGTAACGCCGCATCGTCTGTTGGTACTTAGCCGATCGTAAGACGGCTACGTCGCGTGCCTCGTCGAGCTGGTCGATGGCGTCTTGTTGTGCATCGAGCCCCCGCGCCTCGTCGAAGGCCTGTAGTCTTAGGGCGCCGTATTCCAGGTCGGTCGACAAAACGGCTTCAGCGCCGAACACCAGAAAAAACGGTGTAAACCCGGTCGACCGGGTCGGCGTGGTCCGCAGGCTCCAAAGGATGGAGAGCAGTTCGGCTGCCCATCGCCTGCAAATTTCTTCAGCCGATTGAAGATCCGCGGCTTGAGCCCTTGGAGAATCATGCCGTTTGCACGCTCGACCTGACCGTTGGTCCGCGGATGGGCTACAGCTGCCCAGTCGATGTGGATATTGAAGTCGTCGCAGAACTCGAGGAATTCCTTCCCCGTGAACTGCGTCCCGTTATCGGTGAAGATGGAGTTCGGGACTCCAAACCGATAAACAATGTCGCGGAAGAAGTTGGCCGCCTGCACGGAGGTGATGGTGGCGACCGACTTAACTTCTATCCACTTGGTGAACTTGTCCACCGCCACGAGTAGATGAGTCAAGCCCCCGGGCGCCTTCTTAAAAGGTCCGACCAGATCGAGTCCCCAAACAGCAAACGGCCAAGTGATAGGGATTGTCTGCAGGGCTTGTGCGGGGAGATGCGTCTGCCGAGCGAAGAATTGGCACCCTTCGCAGGTGCAAACGATTTGCTCAGCATCGGCCATCGCAGTCGGCCAATAAAAGCCTTGGCAGAAAGCTTTGCCCACGAGGGATCGTGGTGCGGCGTGGTGACCACAGATTTCAGCGTGGATGTCGAGTAGCAGCTGCTTCCCTTGGTCCGCCAGAATGCACTTCTGGTGGACCCCGGAGGGGCTCCTCTTATAGAGATCTTCCCGATCAGGACGAAGGATTTCGCTTGTCGAGCGAGGCACCGGGCCTCGGTGGGGTCGGCGGGGAGCGATCCTTCGGTCAGTCGATCGATGAAGGGCTTCCGCCAGTCGGAGTCGGCAATCAGCACGTTGTGGCCTGACCCAGAAGGTCCCGCGTCCGGCCGGTCGGTGGTCGGAGCGGGCGCACCCGGTGGGTCGGGGGCCGCTCGGAAGGCGGGTCCAGATGGATGGAAGGCTTTTGGAGGTCAGAGACGAAGATCCCTGGCGGGACCGCTCCCCTGCTGGAGGCAAGATTCGCTAGGTAGTCGGCCTCACCGTTAAAGCGTCGGTAGCTGTGGTGAAGCTTGAAGCCCTTGAATCTTTCCTCGAGCTTGCGCACCTCACGGCAATACGCCGCCATGCGGGCGTTGCGAGGCTCCGAGGCCTTCATGACCTGGTCGACGACAAGCTTGACTCGCTGTAACGCGAGAGTCGACGCGCCGAGGTCGGCGGCGATCCGAGACCGTTGACGAGTGCAAGCTTCAGACTCGGCGACATTGTTGGTCGCGCCGGCGCGTCGGATGGCGATTAGAGCTTGTTCCCTGGGGAAACAAGGACGACCCAAAGACTCGCTCCGCTCTTGGTGTAGGACCCGTCTGGCACATCGCCCAAGATTCGGGGTCTCGAGGCCGGCGGCGCTGGCTTCGTCCATTCGGTGACGAAGTCGGCAAAGACCTGCGACCTGATCGCCGTGCGAGGGACGTTTGATATGTCGTGGCCGTTGAGCTCAAGAGCCCATTTGGCTATCCTTCCGGAAGCGTCGCGACTGCGAACGATTTCACCGAGCGGCATGGAGGTCACCACGGAGACCGAATGCCGGTCGAAGTAGTGGACCAACTTCCTCTTTGCGATGAGAACCGATATAGCGACCGACCGCGGATATCGAGCCTTGACTCGGAGAGTACTCGCCGATGAAGTACACCGCCATCGCACTCGAGGACATGGCCTTCTTTGGCTCGCTCCACAACAAGCGCCGCGCTAACGACCTGGGTCGTGGCGACGATGTAAAGGAGGAGCGATTCTTCTGGCGCCGGGGCGACCAGCACTGGGGGTGTGGTTAGGAATGCCTTCAGTCGGTTGAGGGCTTCTTGCGCTTCCTACATCCAGCTAAAGTGATCGGACTTCTTAAGCAGCTTGTAGAGCGGCATTCCGCGCTCGCCAAGGCGAGAGACAAAGCGGCTCAGGGCTGCTAGGCATCCTATCAGCTTTTGGACTTCTTTGAGGTTGCTGATCGGGCCCATCTTCATGATCGCGGAGATCTCCTCCCGATTGGCTTTGATGCCGCGCTTGGAGACGATGAAACCGAGCAGTTTTCCCTTAGGGACCCCGAAAACACATTTCTCGGGGTTGAGCCTGATGCAAAACCGTCGGAGGTTCGCAAAAGTCTCTTCTAAGTCGGCGACGAGGTCGTCCGCCTTCTTAGTCTTGACGACAATGTCGTCCACGTACGCTTCGAGGTTACGCCCGATCTGGTCGTCAAAACACGTTTGCATACATCGCTGGTATGTAGCACCAAGATTTTTCAGATCGAACGGCATCGTTCGCAATGTAACGGCCGAACGGAGTGATGAATGAGGTCGCGAACTGATCGGACTGTTTCATAGCTATCTAGTGGTAGCCTGTGTCGAGGTTTGTTACCGACAATAATGAAAAGGGGGCTAGGCGCTAGATCCAAACTCGATGGTAGCACAAGACATGGGAAATTATATGAGTTCTCACGGTGGAGCTCTAGTCACGGTGGAGAATAATACCTTAGTCTCCGATGTGCTCTAGAATTATGAGTGGCTAACTTATTCTCTGATGATGTTCTGCTTGTTGATGATTCCCCGCCCCTCCCTTTATATAGCAGAGAAGGGCGGGTACAATAAGGAATCCCACTCGGATACGAGATGGAAACCGTACTTTCATATCTATCCCGAGTCTATATTAGTTTGGATTACAATCATCCCTTACCTAATACGACTTGGTTTCCTTAACTGGGTTTTATCCTAACCCTTTACACCTCGCTCATTTCAAAGATACCTCCGCCTTCCATAGTCACCGCCTAGTTGCGCCTGGTTGGGCCTTGCAGGTCTGCCTTGTGGACCCCTAGGGTATATATTCCCCACAGTAGTCCCCGAGTGCTTCTTGTCCAAGTGCCTTCCTGCGGTCAAGCCTTCCCGAGTGCTTCTAGCCGAGTGCTTATCGCTGGGCAAAGAGGTCACGAAGAACTCGACGAAATTCTTTGCATGATTATTCCGAGCTGTTTCCGACCCAGTTTATCAGGCCGACTTGTTGCTTAATATGTTTCCGGCGCGCGTCCGTACTCAGCCGAGTGGTCTTGGCGCGTCCAAGCGCATACCCTATAACTCTTTTTTTTACAGAGCGCATTTCCTTCTCTTTTTTATGTAAAAATTATCTTTATGGTATCTGACTTCGTTCTCTAAACGTTATCAGCTTGTGACCTGGCATGAGGCATACCATAAGAGGATGTTTTTCCTTGGGTGGTACCCATGATCCCGTGTGTTACGGGTTTCTGGCTTTTGGCCCATCTTGGAGCGTACCATCTCCCAATTTATTTTGCTGGGCCATTAGCAATTGCGCACGTCGTGCGTGCCTGCCGGCCCACCCTGAAGTGCTCCCTAGGGTGGCTTCAGGGCATAGGAAGGGTAATGCGATTTCCCGCTCGAGGCGAAAGTCGGCACCGTTTCCACATCAATGTAGAGTGAAATGAAGTGTCTTTGCACTGTTCCTTTTCGCCCCTTTGTTCTCCAATTTCTTCCCTCGCGACCTCCGCCGCTAGGGTTAGCCCCTATTCTCACGCGGTCGCAAGGCTTCTTCTCTCGAAAATGTCGTCTCCTTCTCCCGCAATTGTTCACCCATCAGCCTCAACCAAGGATTGGGCTACCTCGGTAACGACGGAGGGGCGGTTGGAGGATTTAGTGGGCCTCGGCGTCTTTCCGCCATTGGTGATGCTCGCCGCCCGCCCCGCCGCAGGTGAATTCTGCCCTACCCCCCGGACTGAGGAGGTGGTTGTCTTCGAATCCTTCTTTATGCGTGGGTTGGGCCTCCCAGCATCCCCCTTTTTCCGTGGCATTCTTGAATTCTATGGGATCGAATTAACTCATCTCAATCCCAACTCCATTCTCCAAATCGCCGCCTTTGTCAATCTTTGCGAGGCCTACCTTGGCATTCGTCCCCATTTCAATCTCTTCCACCATCTTTTCCTCCTTAAACCTTTCCCTAATAAGAATTCCCCCAAAGTGGTTGGAGGTGCCGAATTTCAGCTGAGGGATGGTATGAAAAAACCTTACTTCACCATTCCTTTGAGGACTTCGAACAAGGGCTGGCATCAAGAGTGGTTTTACTGCGCCAATCCCGAGCCTCCATTGCCTGCTTTCACCGGGAGACCACCCAAGCCATCTCCTGACTGGACATCGCTCCCCAAAGATGATGGGGTGGACCAAGTAATTGATCTCATGGGGCTGATAGCTGAGTTGAAGGAGAATGGGCTCATCGGTATGGCCATCGTCGCCAATTTTTGTACCCGCCGGATTCAGCCTCTTAAGGACCGAGTTCATCCCGGGTATGAGTATGAGGGCCGCAATGATCCTACGCGGGAAGTTTCTGAGGAGATTACTTCGGCGGCGTTTCTTGGCCGTGCCTCTGATTTCTTTGCCCAAAACGAGAAGATCTCTATTCCCAGAAGCCCAAGGCCTTTTACGAAGCTGAATCCAGCGCCTCCGGTAAAGGATCTTTTATTGCCTTCTGATACTGATTCTTCTAGCTTCTATCTGAATCTTGATTTGGATGTGCCTTCATGTTTACAGGGACGTGATGCCTTCTTTTCCGATGCGTCGTTACCTGAGTTCCCCACTCACAAGAGTGATAAGCGGAACATCCCCGCCAGCGTTCCGTCTGCCGCCCCAAGCGCGAAGCGAAGCAAGATGAGTGCGCCTGATGATGATTCCGTTAGGAAGGGAAAAGCTCCGATTGCTCGCAAGGCCAAGCGGAAGCAGTCGGATAAAGATGTACCCCCGACTGGAGGTCCGAAGATTCGGGACCCCGCAACCGTACGACCCCCTTCCTCGACTTCTTCTTCTTCGAGCCGGTCAGTGGGGCCCGGGGTGTTCAAGCCCTCGGCCCCGCCTTCGATGGAAAGTGTGCCCTCAGCCGTGCGCCCGACTGAAGTTCCCTTGTCCGCCACGCAGAGCGTGCCTGCGGGGGCTCCTGCTGGTAGTTCTCCCGCCCGGAGGGGTTTAAAGTGCAAGATAACAAGATCCAACAGGTTGGATTTTCTTGTTAGTCTTTCCTTATTCCCCTGGATCGTGTCTTGATTGTTTCTTCTCGTAGGGATCCTGTTGATGAAGCCCTTCATGAGACGTTGCCTCTGGAGCCTCCAGCGGTCGTTGACGAGGGTTGTGTTGACGTGGTAGAGGCTGAGGTGTCAACCGATGCTACGCCTCCTGCCCCCAGGTCTGCCTCGGAACCAGTCGGGACGGCTCTCCCAACAGCCCCCGAGGCCATGAGCGACGAGTGCCGCCCGGGGCTGAGTGACTCATTACCGCATCTCCTTCCTGGGCCGACCGCGCGCGGATCCCTCGTTAATGCCAATGTTCTTCGCCGCGAAGATCCTCCCACCTGTCCTCGCCAGTCACCACCGGGCGTCGAAATCCCCTCGCCTCCCCGCCCGAAATCTTCGATGCGGGCTATGTTTACTGATGACGAGGGCGACGTGGTCATTTTGGATGGCGAGGTTGAAGACAAGGATTGGGAGTCTTTCTTCGATGCTGCTCGCGAGTGTTGGCGTCTTGGCAATGTGAGTCGTCTGCATCGTACTTTCTTTTAAGAGTCTCCTTTTTTCCCTGAAGCCTAACATGGCTTTACCATCTCCAGCGCCTGTCATCTTTCGCCAAGGACCGGAACTTCCTTCTCCAGAAATTATTTCCGAGGATGAAAATGAGGAAAGATTACGCTGAGGAAGTCGAGCAGATTCGCACTGATTTTGAGGCAGAGCTCACACGCACCAGCGTGGAGTATCGAGAGGAGCTGGAGGGGCTTCGAAGTCGCATCCAGTCCCTCGAGGCAGAGAAATTGAACTTGACCAGTCTTTCTGACGGTAATCTTTTTGTCCGAGTGCCTTGGGCCCCGATTTTATCCTTCGTCTTCTGATGCCCTGGTCTTCATCTTTTGCCAGATTTCCGGGAGAAGTTCGAATCCTCTCTTTCCCGGAACAAAGAACTGAAGAAGGCTGAAGAGGACGCCAAAGAACAAGTGGCCAAGCTGACAAGAGAATTAGAAGGTGCACTTTTGGTCTTGTCTTTCGTTCTGTTATCCTTCTTTTTAGCGGCTTCGGACTTACCCGACTGGTGCCTTGCAGTGCATCGGGTCAACTCGCAAGCTCAGTACCGGGTTCTTGATGATAAGATCAAAAGTACTGAAGCGAGGGTTGATCGTCTCCAATTGGGTTCCGAAAGGATGTTGCGAATCCTGGGTCCTGATGAAGCCGGTACCAGTGGTGTCCCTTATGATGCTGATATCACCATTCAAAAGCTGGAAGAAGCCCCCGAGAAGCTGACTGCGCACTTGGAGGATGTTGCAATCATGAGCGCCTGCCAGGTGTTAGCGATCACCAAATCCCTGTATCCGCGGGTGGAGCTTGAGGCTGTCAAGGAGGGATTTGCCCGCACCATTGATGACGATCGAGCGCTCGCCCTTATGGATGAAGTCAAGGACACTGCTTCTGTTTTGGTTAAAAACCTGGATCTGGGTCCCAAGTAGTCTTCTGTTTGTACTGAACTTATGTCGCGTTTTTGCTGTTCCTTCGAGGTAATTGTTTTAATGTTGAAAAAGGTTTCCTCCGGCCTGAATCTGTTTTGCGAGAATGCTTAGCCGCTGCCTTAATGTGCTTCGCTGATCCTCGGCCCATTGGGGGGCGTATCTGGCGTCTCGGCCCGTTTCGGTGGTCTTTGATCATCATGGCGCCTAACACACCTCGAGACACGCGCGACGTTACGTTCGGCGCACCGGAAGGTGAATCGTTCCCGCCTCCATGCCAAGCGTCGCCTTGAGCCGAAGCAGTCCTCTCTCCAGGGACAGATGTTGTTCCGTATAAGAGTGTACTTAGCCTCGATCCTGACGATTTGCAGCGCACTACCGTTTTCCGCCGGCTATCTTTTCTTCATTTCTTCAAGAACTTCTTCTTGTTTCTTTGGAACACCCATTTGTTGGCCTTCCTCCTTACTTGATTTTTTTTGTTTTTCATGCTTTATGGAGTTGTGACCATCGGTTGTTCGTCTTTTTTGCAGGTTCCCTTCTTCTTCCTCATGGACTCTTCTTCTTCATCTGAGGCTCTTTCCCCATTGTCTCTCCCTCCAGAGTCCCCGGGTCCGCCGGTTGAGTCGTGGATCGAGAACCACATTCTTGCTTTTGGAGATGATGCCCTGGAACTGAAGATGATCTTGCCGACTGGCTGCATGACGACCGCCATGGCGGAGGTCATGAGCAGAAGCCGTCGCCCAGGATGCCACGGCCGTCGACGCCTTGATCGAGGTTGTCCCTCGGCTCATCAGAGTTAGGGATGCCCTCATCGCAGCCGTCGGCCGCGTACGCCGGGGGTAGTTTCTTTTATCTTTGCAAAGAAAGTAGCACTTTTGTTTCTGCAAGAAACATTCAGATAGTACTTTTGTTGTGTATATCTTCTATAATCTCTGGACAATGCTGGACTTTTGCAAGACTATTTTAGCTGCAATTTGCCATTTCCTTTTCCTTGCTTAGATCTTTTCGGCTTTTCCCGAGTGGTTTTCCTCCTCCCTTATGTTTAAGCACCCCGCGCGATTAGTATAGCCCCCGAGCATCGCGAGTTGGCGCTTGGCCTTTTCCCTCGAGCGTGCCTTTCGTTAGGTAGCTAGACTTTTTCGTGCGGGGTTTCACAATCGAGGGTATAGAGCACTCGGATTTTAGTCGTAATCGCAGGGAAAAAGGTATGAGCCGGTTTGCAAGCGGGGTTGCACATGTGCAACACTATTAGGTGTAGCCCCCGACTTACTGCTTAATTGAGAAACAATTGAGTGGCAAGTCAATCGAATAGGAATTCTGACACATTGTATTTCTTGAAACAAGCAACCCTCCAGTCGAGTTGCGCATGCGCAACACTATTAGGTGTAGCCCCCGACTTACTGCTTAATTGAGCAACAATTGAGTAGCAAGTCAACTGAGTGGAAAAAGATTTCAATACTCATAAAACATTTGTCAAGGGTAGAAGCGACGTAGCTGTTCTATGTTCCATGAGTTACTAATGATTGCGCCGTCTTCTCGCCTAAGCCTATAAGCTCCCGGACGCGTTACTTCATCGATGATGTAGGGTCCTTCCCAATTCGGAGATAACTTGTGCTCGTGCTTCTGGTTCTTTATTAGGACCAAATCGCCCCTGGAGAACGCTCGGTTTCGGACGTTTCGGTCGTGATAGCGGCGCAGGGCCTGGAGGTTTTTGGCCGACTGGACCGCAGCGATTTCTCTTGCCTCCTCCAATCGATCGATGTCTTCCATTCTGCTTTCCTCCGACTCGGCCTCCTTGAAATTCGAGTCGAGGGATCCAAGGTCAACTCGATTGGGTAGAACCGCTTCGAGCCAGAGACCAGAAAAAAGGTGATCGCTTTCGGTTGCCTCTTTGGGGTTGTTCTCAGCCCCCAGAGTACCGAAGGCAATTCTTTTACCCATCGGGTGGCGTACGGTTTGAGTCGGTCGAAGATGCATGCCTTTAAGCCCTGTAGCACCATGCCGTTTGCCCTTTCCACCTGACCATTGCTCTTTGGATGAGCCACGGAGGCGAAGCAAACTTTGATGCCGAGCTCGTCGCACCAGTCTTGAAATTCTTCTCCTCGGAATTGGGTTCCATTGTCCGTGATAATCCTGTTTGGTACGCGAATCTTCGACAATTTCTGAAAAAATTCTTTAGCTTTGGCATTGTGATTGTAGCTACTGGTTTTGCTTCTATCCACTTGGTGAATTTATCAACAGCGACAAAGAGATGAGTGAAGCCGCCTTGAGCTTTCTTCAATGGGCCAACCATGTCAAGCCCCGATCGCGAACGGCCAAGTGATCGGAATTGTTTGCGCTTCGAGCGGCACATGTATTTGGCGGCTTAAAACCGGCATCCTTCACGAGTTGGACGATGTCTTCGCATCGATTCTAGCTTCGGCGTAAGAAGCCTTGTCGATATGCCTTGCCCACTGAGTGCTTGACGCGCGTGATGCCCCTGATTTCGAGTGGATTTCTTTGAGTAGGTTTCTTCCTTCTTGCTCTGATATGCATCGCCTTAGAACTCCAGAGGCACTTTTTCAGAACAATTCTTCGCCTACTATCACGTAATTTTTGCTACGCCGCGAGATGCGTTCTGCCTCTGTCCGGTCTCCTGGAAGTTCGTCCTTCAACAGGTAATTGAAAAAAGGAGCTGTCCAATCTGCGTTTATGACCAAGACCTCTTCTTCAATGGGTGTTTCTTCCGACTTGCCTTGTTCCTACTTTGGGCTTATTGAAGGTTTATGAATCTCTTCGACAAACACACCAGCGGGTACCGTTGCCCGAGTGGATCCTAGCCTTGCCAATTCGTCTGCTGCTTGGTTGTCACGTCGAAGCACGTGAATGAGCTCCAGCCCGTCGAACTTGCCTTCTAGCTTTCGTACCTCCTGGCAGTAGGCTGCCATGTTGTCTTCGACGCACGACCACTCCTTTTGTACTTGATTGATTACCCGGCATGGAGTCGCCCGAATAGTTAGCCACGGACACCGAGGGATATCGCAATCTGGCTTGTGGATGAGTGCCTCATACTCGGCGGCATTGTTTGATGCCGGGAAGTGGATCTGTATGACATATTTTAGGCGCTCACCTGTTGGAGAGATGAGGACCACGCCAGCTCCTGCGCCATTGAGCATAAGGGAGCCGTTGAAATACATTGTCCAGTATTCCAGCTCTTCAGTAGTTGTCAGAATTTGTAATTCTGTCCATTCGGCGGCGAAGTCGGCAAGTATTTGGGATTTTATTGCCGTTCGCGGCCTGAAGGAGACTTCAAAGGCCCCGAGCTCGACTGCCCATTTTGCGATCCGCCCGGTGGCCTCCCGATTGTGGAGTATGTCCCCAAGTGGGAAAGTGGTGACCACCGTGATTGAATGTTCTTGGAAGTAATGCTTGAGTTTGCGTGAGGCGAGCAACACGGCGTACAGTAGTTTTTGTACTTGTGGGTAGCGCGCCTTGGATTCTCTCAACACCTTGCCGATTTAAATAGATCGGCTGGATTTTACGAGGTGTCCTTCTTCCTTCCGCTCAGAACGATTGTGTACCGACTACATGAGTTGTCGCGGCAATGTAGAGCAAAAGGGGCTCTTCGGGCATTGGAGGGACCAGTACAGGTGGGGATGTTAAGAATGTCTTCAATTCTTCAAAAGCCTGTTGTGCTTCGGAGGTCCATTGAAAGTTACCCTGCTTCTTTAGAAGTTTGAAAAAGGGCATTCCTCGAGATCCTAACCGAGAGATGAATCTGCCGAGTGCCACTATGCATCCGGTGAGCTTCTGGACGTCCTTCTGACTGGTTGGAGGTTTCATTTTCAAAATTGCGTTGATCTTCTCCGGATTTGCCTCGATGCCACGCTGGGACACAATAAATCCGAGTAATTTTCCTGACGGGACTCCAAAAACGCATTTTTCTGGGTTCAGCTTCATTTTGTAGGCCCTTAGGCTTTCGAAGGTTTCAGCCAAGTCGGGTATGAGGTCTTCCTTCGCGCGGGTCTTGACAACGACGTCGTCGACATATGCCTCCACGTTGCGCCCGATCTGGGAGTGAAAGCATCGATGTATCACGCGTTGATAAGTTGCGCCAGCGTTTTTCAAACCGAACGGCATCGTGACGTAGCAGAATGCGCCAAATGGGGTGATGAACGAAGTCTTGATGCAGTCTTCTTCCTTTAGCCTGATCTGGTGATACCCTGAATAAGCATTCAGAAAACTGAGGAGTTCACAGCCCGTCGTTGAATCTACCACTTGGTCTATACGAGGCAACCCAAAAGGATCTTTTGGGCAAGCCTTGTTGAGATCAGTATAATCAACGCATTACGCATGACTTTTATTCTTTTGCGAACAAATATTGGGTTCGCCAGCCAGTCGGGATGGTACACTTCTTTTATGAAACCTGCTGCTAAAAGTTTTGCGATCTCCTCCCTAATGGCTTCTTTTCTGTCTTGAGCAAATCTTCGGAGCCGTTGCTTGATGGGCTTGGCCTTCTCGTCAACGTTCAAAGAGTGCTCGATCACCTCCCTGGGAACACGGGCATATCGGATGGTTTCCACGCGAAGATGTCTCGGTGGGCGAAGAAAGGTGACGAGCGCGTCTTCTATTTGAGGCGAGGCTGCCCCAGTCAGTCTGCTCGGGCAGGTTGGACGGGTCGAGGATTACCTTCTTGGCCCCCTCAATGTTTTTAGGCTTGTTCCGCCCGCTTGGCGGCACCTCTCCTTCGTCTTCTTGGTGTCTGGTACTGCTGCGAGATCTTCTCTCTGTCATCTCGCCGCCTCTTGAGCTTGGCCATCTCGACTTTCTCGTCATAAACGAATGACTGCTTGACATCACCACGTACGGAAATGATACCCTTTGGCCCTGGCATCTTCAAGACTAGATAAGTATAATGTGGCACTGCCATGAATCTGGCCAGGCCAGGTCTTCCTAAGATGGCGTGATATGCCGTCTGAAAGTCGGCCACTTCGAAGTTGAGGTACTCGGTCCGAAAATTCTCCTTGGTTCCAAACGTGACTGGCAAGGTGATCTGTCCGAGCGGTACCGAAGAAGTTCCGGGAATTACTCCGTGGAATGGCGATGGGCCCCGTTTTAGCTCGGAACGGGGGATCTTCATGTCATCAAAGGTTTTGGAAAAGAGAACATTGAGCCCACTACCTCCGTCGACCAGCACTCTCTTGAGTTTGACATTGCGCACCATCGGGTCCAATACCAGCGGGAATCTTCCAGGATAAGGGATGTGATCCGAGTGATCCGAACGGTCAAAGGTAATGGGAGCCTCGGACCATCGGAGATACTGGGGAGCTGCCGGCATAACGGCGTTGACGTCCCTGGCCATGAGTTTTTGCTTCCGCTTTGACTCGTAAGCCATTGGGCCTCCGTAGATGTAATTGAGCTCCCGTTCCATCTTCTGATATTCGCCCTCATCATCTTCTTGCTTTTTCTTATCTTCTTCCTTTGCTTCGCCTCTGGCTGATCGCTTTCTGGATTCCTTGGCAAATCTTCTCAAGGTGAAGCAGTCTTTCGCCGCGTGTTTACCTTTTGGATGAAAATGACAAATAGCCTCCATCACCGTATCGTAGTCGTCAGTGCGTGGCGCGCGATGCCGGCCTTGCTCAGCTGCTGCTACTATCTCTTCAGGTTTCCACTTCCTGTCTCGCTGCCTTGACGACTCGGCGTACTCCTTCTTGTCTTTTTGCCGTGGGCGATCATCTTGCCGTTCGGTTAAAGCATCCGAAGCCGTCGCGTAACGATCCGCCAGCTCGAACATCTCTCTTACGGTGGTCAGTGGCTTTCGAGACATCTTCTTGATCAGGTCGGGGTCATTGACACCCTTCTGGAATGCCGCGATGACTGCTGCTTCTGAAATATCCCTGATCGTATTCTTCTTTTGCATGAAGCGCCGGATGAACTCTCGGAGCGTCTCATTCTTCTTTTGGCGGAGCTGGTACAAGTCCCATTGCGTTCCAGGTCACTCGTAAGTGCCCTGAAAGTTGGTGATGAAGTGCTCACAAAGATCCTCCCAGGAATCTATGGAATTCGCCGAAAGCCCTGTGAGCCAAGCTTGAGCCGAAGAAGTGAGCATGACTGAAAGATAATTGGCCATCACATTACGATCGCCTCCGGCAGCCATGATCGCCAAAGAGTAAACCTGGAGCCAAGCTTTGGATCTCTTTCTCCATCAAATTTAGTGATGCTTTTTGGGTTGAATCCTTCGGGCCAAACCACTCGTGGCGAGGGTAAAAGCCGGATGCCTTCAATAGGGCCATCGTTGCGCCTCCGTGGAGAGCGTTGGTAAGGTGATCGAGCTCGGCGGTCTTCGTTTTCTCCTCTGTTATGGCGGGGATTCCGGCGATCATTTCGGTCGTCGTGGCTAATGCCAAAACGTTCATGTCATCCTTGCGCCTGCGGCGCTCTTCATCTTCCGCCGCTTGGCATGCTTAAATCCGCACGGTTGTCGGTGATGCTATGCCGAACATCTTCTCCCCGTCGAAACTCTCGTCTATGACGACTGCGAGCCATATCACTGCTAGCAGCCTGCGAGTAGATAGGACGAGTACGTGATGGCTCCTTTTCTCTTGGTTCCTCCTGATGTTGCTGGATTGCTGCCGTCGCCACCATAGCCTGTACTTGGGCTACGATCGGAGCGGCAGGGCTGTCAGGACCAAGCAGTGGCCCTAGAGTATCAAGAAGCGTTTTGGAGGCAACAATGTTTTGCTGCGGAGTATGAAAAACCGACTGGTTTCCTACTCTTGTCTGCAAAATTGCTTCATTGACATTGCGTCCTTTGTCCCGAAGGAGTCTTACGTGGCCTTCTTGTTGTTGCCGGTCTCCCTCAGCAGCGTTCGCTGTATCCTTCTGCTGCGGAGATTCCGTTTGCTGTCCTTCGATCATGAAAACGCCACGAAAGCTCCGGAAATTTTCCTCCTCATCTTCTGAATCGGAGGAACCGGAGGATGAGAAGTACTGATCTTTGGATCCGAGTGGTTCTCTTGCGTATTTGACCACTCGGGGTTCATCCTCAGCTAGTTCCAGCTCATGACGGGGTTCAGATCTCTGGCTTACCGTCCAAGGACGGATGGCCATATCTGTTCCCGATCCGAGTGGTTGTTCAGCTAAGGGAGCCTTAGAATTACCTTCAGATTGGAACTGATCCGAGTCCGAAAGGGAAAGATGACCAAAATCGTCGGCGATGAAGTCCAGACTTCCGAAGCGAAACGCCTGGGCCGGCGCGAAGGTGGCCATGTTTTTGCCGAAGATTGCCATCGAGCTTGCTGCGATTGATCTTAGCGCAGCCCCTACCTGGCGCGCCAACTGTCGAGGTTTGTTACCGACAATAATGAAAAGGGGGCTAGGCGCTAGATCCAAACTCGATGGTAGCACAAGACACGGGAAATTATACAGGTTCGGGCTCTCACGGTGGAGATAATACCCTAGTCCTGTGCTCTGGAATTATGAGTGGCTAACTTATTCTCTGATGATGTTCTGCTTGTTGATGATTCCCCGCCCCTCCCTTTATATAGCAGAGAAGGGCGGTTACAATAAGGAATCCCACTCGGATACGAGATGGAAACCGTACTTTCATATCTATCCCGAGTCTATATTAGTTTGGATTACAATCATCTCTTGCCTAATACGACTTGGTTTCCTTAACTGGGTTTTATCCTAACCCTTTACACCTCGCTCAGCCCAATATACCTCTGGCCTTCCATAGTCGGCCTGGCCTAGTTGCGCCTGGTTGGGCCTTGCAGGTCTGCCTTGTGGACCCCCGGGGTATATATTCCCCACAGCCTGAGTAGGCATCCAGGACCCCGACTTGCTGGAGTCGGGGGTAGATTCCGAGGTTTCCCTCCGGAGGCTCTCGAGCTCGGCGGACGCGATGATCGCCGACGCCAACTCGCGAATCGCTTTGCTTTCAAGATTATGGCGAAAGCTGAAGATGCGTACAGTGATGACTCCGTGGCCCCATCTTCAAACTTAAGGTAGGTGTAGTTGGGGACCGCCATGAACTTGGCGTAGCATGGCCTCCCCATGATAGCGTGGTAGGAGCCAGGAAACCCCACAACCTCGAAGGTGAGGGTCTCGGTGCGAAGTTGGCCTGGTTCCCGAAGGTCATGGGCAGATCAATCTGTCCGAGCGGATGGGCCTGCAGACCAGGGACGATGCCATGGAAAGGTGCCTTGCTCGGTCGGAGACGCGAGCGTGGGATTCCCATGGCGTCGAAGGTCTCAACATACAGGATGTTGAGGCTGCTACCACCATCCATGAGCACCTTGGAGAGGCGCTTCGGCCCCACGATGGGGGCTACGACCAGGGGATATCTCCCCGGGTGCAGGACGTGGTCGGGGTGGTCTGTCCGATCAAAGGTGATCGCCGACTCCGACCACCGAAGGTACTTGGGCACGGCGGGGGCTGCCGTGTGAACTCGCGAAGGCGAAGCCACGCCGTTTGTCGGCAGAGCTTCGTCGCCCGCCAAAAATCATGAGGCGGCTGCCGGGTTACGGGAACTCGTCGGCCGCCTCCTTAGGCTCGCATCCGCATCGAAGTCGCTTTTTTCCTTTCCCTTGCGTGGGGCTCGGAGATAAAGCGCTTGAGGTTTCGCAATCCTCGTACTTATGCTTAACGGATACCCGTGATGCGGACCGGCCGTCCATCAGCTTTTCGAAGTGGTCGGGGTCCTAACGCGCCTGCTGCTTGGCAGGGCGGTCGGTGGCCGCGACCATAGGGCCTCGCGCCTCGCTTCCTTTTCCGCTTCCTCTGTCTGAGCGGCCGAGGTAATCTGGCGGTCGGGGCGGCCTCTCGCTTGGCCTTCCCCTTATTGAAGATAGCTCCTACGGCCTCCTCGCCGGAGGCGTGGTTAGTGGCGATGTCGAGAAGCCTTTGGTGGTCCTGGGCTTGGCGCAGCCCAGCTTATGCACCAGGGCTTTCGAAGAGGTGCCGTAGATGAACGCCCCGACAACATCAGCGTCGCAGATGTCGGGGAGCTCATTGCATTGTTGGGAGAACCGCCGGATGTAATCCCGGAGAGACTCCCACGGCCGCTTGCGACTTTTCAGTCTCAGAGTTTCGTGGCGCTTTAGGTGCCTCGAAGTTACCGACGAAGAGGCTCTTCAAGTCGGCCCAGCTCCTGATGGAGTTCGCAGGCAAGTACTCGAGCCAGGCTCGAGCAGAGTTCGCGAGGTAGATGGGGAGGTGCTGGACGACGAAGTGATCGTCTGTGCCCCCCCCCCGCCTGGCATGCGAGCCGGAAGTCTTCCAACCAGACACTAGGGTTCGTGGCCCCAGTGTACTTGGTTATGTTGGTGGGGGCCCAAAATCTGACGGGGAAGTCCGCGTGGCGGATCTCCTGACCAAACGCCCGTAGCCCCGGACCGTCGGGGCTCGGGCTGCGGTGGTGGTGCTGCCATCGTCGCAGATTCGAGATCGGGTCGCTACGCCGCCTTCTTCCGGTCTCGGCGGTGCCGCATAACGCCGCGACTTCGCCGGTGTCCACGCTGCCGAGTCGGAGGCACTGGGGCCGCTCGGGGCAGACCTTGTCGACGCCGGACCCGACGGTCCGGCGGCGGCGCTTGACAGGTGGTGGAGGAAGCCCGAGCGGAAGGAGACGGAAGGCTGCATGTCTTGCTGCGAAGACGCCTACCACCGGAGGTTCGGTGGTGGCCTTGGCCCCGGGTCTTCCCGCTCGGGGATGTCGCAGCAAAGATTGCCATTCTGTGGCATTCCAGGTGGCGGAGGAAATCGGAAGGTCCGTCGACCCCTCGGCATTGTTGTTGAACTGTCTGTTTGAGCAGACGCGCCAGTGCACGCCAAGGCCGGGTTAGCCTGCTCCAGTCGGCCCGAGTTCATCAAGCTTGGCCTTTTGGGCCTCTAGCCGCCGCGTTCCGCCGAGCTCAGCTGGCGGCTTGAGCCTCGGCCTTCATGCTGAATCTCCGCCTCCGCGCCTCGGCAGTGGCGGCGGTTCCTGACCGACGGGGTAGCGTGTGCGGACTGACAAAGGTAGTGGTTGGGCCGCCCGCCCCCGCCATGTTGCATTCGCGAGAGTACAACGCGCCGAGGTGCGCTCCGTGTCGGAGCCGGAGTCGAGGCTGGAGGAACTCTCCAGCAAATCGTAGACGGAGGTCGGCAGATGGCCGACCATGGCCACGAGGTGCGAGCTCGTGGGGGGCAATGCTGCCGCCCGCGCAAGCCCGCAAGCCCGCATGCGCCACTGCCAGGGGCGGCGTGGCGTCGAATGGACTCCAGCCTTGGGGTCTGCACAGGGATCCCAAGCCGAAGGTTGCCGAGGGCGTCGGCAACAGAATCTGGGCTCAAGGTAGACGCCTGAGCCTGGGGAGCGGCGGGGATGAGCACGAACTCTCCCGCCGGGGTGGTGATGAAGTCGAGGGAGCCGAAGCGGATCCAGCTCTTTGACGCAGATGCGTCGTCGTTGGCGAAGAAAGCCATCGAGGAGGGAGATGGGAATCTGGAGATCACGAAGATGATGCGCGAAGTCCCCTACCAGGCGCGCCAACTGTCGGAGTTTCGTATGACCGACAAGTAAATTTGTAAGTTTAGGGGGGTCGCGCGTCCCCTCTCCTCGAATGGTTAGACTAAGGAAGTCCCAGATGTATACTGGTTCGGGCAGAACGTCCCTACTTCCAGTTCGTGATGGAGATCTGTATTGCTCGGGGCTCGGAAGATCCCCAGAGGTTACAAGCGGAGGCTAAGGACAGGCCCTTAGCGTATGTCCGAAAGGAGGAGTTCGGGAGGACTTGCCTCGGTCGGGGGCTAGGTCGGGTCGGAAGGCTCAGTGTGTGTGAAATGAGAAGGTGAGTGAAGGCCCCCTTTCCCTAAGGGTCTGCCTCCCTTTATATAGGCGGAGGGGGCAGGTTACATGGGAACTTGGAAAAGAGGTAGGGGTACGCTACGCCCGGGAGTCCCGGTCTTTGGTCTTGATGATCGACGGTTTCCTGTTCATCCCATACTGGGTTAGTAGACACAGCGGGTGGCGCTCCGTTGGGAAGGTGCGCACATGCCCTCTGTGTGTCTGTCAGATGTTGATGGCTTGAGGGGACGGGTGCTTGGTTGAAGCCGCCCTCTGGTCGCGTCGGGAAGGAGCCACCCGTCCCAACATGTCCATCGTGTCCATGAGACGGGTGACCAGCTCGGCGTAAACCGTCGACGTGGCGAAGATCGCGGAGCCGGAGCTTGTTGGACCCTGGCCGAGGCCCTGGTCGGAGCCTGCGGGGGCGTCGGGCCTGGGTCTAGGTCGGAGCTTGTAGGGGCGCCTCGTGCGGGGCCGGGTCGGAGCTAGAGCCCGCGGAGGCGTCGGACCCGGCTTTAGGTCGGAGCCGGCGGGGGTGCCCGTCCCGAGGTTCGGACAAAGCAAACGAGGCCGGGGATCCTTTATGGCTTGACGAGGCCTTCGATCAGGGCGTCGCCCAGCACGCCCATTTGGTGTTGTATCCAATATTCAATGATAATCCCATCTGTAAGGGACGGAGACTTCGACATCACCCTTGCCAATACTTTGTGTCGCCGCCAGTCTTGTGGTCGTTGCGTCCGGATGTCTGGGGGAAATACGATTTTGAAATAGATATATACTTTGTTGTGGGGTACCCCTGGTATGAATATTCGTCAAATAGTGTCGCTATTGAGATAAGCAGCTAGCTCCCCATCACTTATTGTTGTGTCTACACTTAACATTGTTGTAGTCGAACTTCTTGAGGTAGAACCACTTGCATCCCATATCATTCCCCACGCAGTTTCCTTCTTACCTGTTGTGGGTGTTGGTGGAGGAAACTGCATGCGAACTTCAGCAAACTTCTGATCGTACTTAGTATAAACTTGATGATGCGCACAAGACAGTGCTCTAGCCGAGTCAGGAGAATGTACAAGGATACAATTTTACAAATGAGGTAACTATTCTCAAAATAAAACCTCGGAGAAACTAAGGGAAACTTGTCACTATTAAGCCAAGGAGATGACTACTAAGAGGTGGATTCACGCCACTTTAATTACATAGGAACTCAGCCCAAAATAATAGTGGCACAGCACCTAAGACATTAAAGACTATTTTTGGACGTTGGAGTTTTTTGATGATATCTTCTAGCTCATAAAGAATTTGATGATGAGGTCAGATCCATTGAAAGTGCACGAGATAATCTTTTAATCAAGTGCTCACTTGCCCCAAACGGCCTTCGTTTGCATTCTCTATGCTCATTTAATGTCAGACTGGTCTTTGGAGCCTGAGTTGGATCCTTTCACATTCCCACCTACTTGATGCCTTGTGCTGATGAATTAAAACTCTCTTGTTGACCCGTACCAAGGTTCCTAATTATGAGAATATTAAAAGGTAGCGATCTGTTCTTCAAAGTGACAATATGCAACCCAAGAAACAAATTTACCTAAAAATTTAGTTGTCGTGCACGAGCTCGGGTAATTGATCCTTGTATGTGGGTCGAATGTTACTGATCACTAAGAGGAATTTGTTGATTGTTGGTCATTTTTTAAATAATATATTTTTAAAAAATTACAGAAATAATATGCCGAAAAAAATTACAGAAATACCCAATTGTCGCAATTTGAAAATGCGACCAAACGTATATCGCAATTCTGAATTGCGATTAATCTCTCTATCGCAATTCCAAATTGCGACAGAGAGGTGTGGCGACTGTTCACCTCTCTATCGCAATTTGGAATTGCGACAGAGGCCTGTCGCGGATTGTTCAGATCTCTCTGTTGCAATTTGGAATTGTGACAGGGAGTATTACCTCACGGCCGCCCGGCCTTCGGCCTCATTTCAACCGAACGCCCGAGCCATCTCTCGCCCAGCCGTCTCGTCGTCGGAGAAAAAGAGAGGAGAGGGGAGAGGAAGAAAAGGAGAAGAGGGGAGGAGAGGAAGGGAGGGGAGGAAGAGGAGGAGGAGGAAGGAGAGGAGGGGAGGAAGAGGAGGAGGATTTCGTCGCGGATTGAGCTAAATTTTTTTTTCATTATTTTAATTTCGGTTGTAGTGGTCGAATTAGGATAGCAATAGTTTATTAGGGTTGAATTATAGTATTAGAGTTGAATTTCGGTTGTATTAGGGTTGAATTGTATTAGGAATTAGAAAAAGATTGTATTAGGAATTAGGGTTAGCAATAGTTTATTTCGATTGTATTAGTAGTTTTATAGAAAAATGATTTAGTGATTTTGAATTTAGTAGTTATTTAGGAAAACAATATAGGTACGAGATTAATTAGGGTTGCAATAGTTTATTTAAATTGACAATTTAGTGATCGAATTGTGTAGAATTTTAATTATTTAGTAGCTAGTACACGGGGGTTGTGATGTGTGTTCCCAAAACCCGCACATGCTCTCCCAGCGCATGGTAGGTTAAGAATATCGACGCGGTGCTATTCAACCTGTGCAATAGAAAAAATATTCATTATAGAATAAAACAATATTACCTGTTGTTTTTGTAGCAGAACAGAACAAAATTGATATTGAAATATAAAAATTGTAGTAAACCAGGGAGTAGGGGTATTGAGTTATAATACCGTGTGTAGATATGTCGTTGTATGAGTAGATTAAGAGTTGAAAGGTGGTAGAGTTTTGTCATGCCATTATTAAAAATCTATGAAATGTTTGGCAGGTATGGACGAACAAGTAGAATTTAAAATACACTACGGAGAAGGGGTTCCACAGATGGGTGCATAAGGGGTTGAACTTAGTCATTTCCCAAGTGTTATGGCTAGCCTGTCACGTGTTGGTGAGCGTTCGTGAGACGCGGTTAACAATGGTTGTATCATATGTTCTCGTTGGATAGGAAATTGCATGATCTGAAGCTGCACGGAGTGGGGTCTCGGAGACGGGATTACACATACTGGAAGTTAGTAGAATTGAAGGAGCCGAAGTTCTGGAGCTCGTACATAAGATTGGCAACTGAAAATAGTTGGCCATTAGTGTTGTTGCCGCAAGCATTTGAGAAAACAAATACTGACCATACGATACAGGAGGATGTTGGTGGTGATGAACCAGAGGAAGTTAGGGAGAGTAGCTGAACCGAAGGTGTGCGAGATTAGGAAGCTGATGTTCCAAATCTAGATGTTCAGGTTCCATTGGGCGTGGCAGACGAGGGAGAAAACATTGAATCGTTTGTTGAAGCAATGGAGGCAGAGAGCCAGGAATATGAGAATTTGAGTAATGACACAGACGATGAAGAGCATTTCCCTATGGAGTGGGATGTATGTCAGTTCGATAGATTGGTGGTCGACGAGGGTGAACACTTTCTATGGCAATCGGATAGGAATGAGGTGAGGCAAGGCGCTATTTACAAGAATAAGTTTGAGGTTCACGAAGCAGTGACAGCATGGGCAGTGTCGCTTCGTAGAACCTTTAAAGTTGCGAAGTCAGACCAGCGGACATATGATGTCAAATGCCAGATGGAGAGTTGTCAATGGCGTGTGCATGTGTACCAGCCTAAATGGGATACCGTTTCGAAGTGTTCTATAGTCGTCCCCCACACATGCGTGCTAACGGAGTCTACCTAATCGCATAGAAACATATCTTCAGATTTTGTTGCAAATGCAATGTATGGGGAGATTGTGGGCAACCTGGATTTAGAGCCACGTGCCATCATACTTGCAATAGAGTAGAGGCTTCAGTACACCATAGCTATGTGAAAGCATGGAGAGCAAAACAGAAGGCTTTGGAAACAAGATTTGGTATATTCGAAGACTCGTATCAGAACCTACCAGGTATGCTTGAAGTGATCAAGGAAAGGAATCCTGAAACTTATGTCGATATTTGTGAGTGGCCCTTGCAGCACTTCCCTTGGAAGATGGTACTCAAGCGGGCATTCTTTGTTTTTGATGCATGTGTCAACGCGTTCAGACATTGCCATCCGTTGTTATGCGTTGATAGGACATTCTTGACTGGAAAGTATAAAGGTCAGATATTGATTGCCATTTGAGTTGATAGCAATAATCAGGTTCTTCCAGTAGCACTCACATTCGTGGAGGGTGAGAACACATAAAGTTGGCTCTGGTTTTTGAGGAACGTGAAAGCTGGCGTCGTGGATCAGCACCCTGGAGTTTGTGTTATACATGATCGGCATCCCGGGCTGTTGAAGGCGGTCGTGCAGTTGCAGAAAGGTGCAGAAGAAACACATCCATGGCCTGATATGCGAAGTAGGTGGTGCAAGTAGCACATGGGTGCTAACTTCTACAAGCAGTTCAAGAACAAGGACCTTACGAAGCTTTTTAAGAGGTTGTGCGACCAGACCCAACAGAGAAAGTTTGATGCACTATGGAAGAAGTTGGACGAGCTGACATCGAGGCATATAGCAAAGGCAGCGAAGAGGCCGATTCCTAGCACAGAGGAAGCCCTAGTAGCACTGGAAGTGTTACCCCACAAACCCTCCGCACTTGGTCCGGAGGAATGGAAGATCCAAGAAATGCTTCTTCGAATGGATAGAGCATGAGCCTAGGCAGAAATGGGCATTACTTTATGATACTGATGGTGCCCGGTATGGGGTTATGATGACAAACTTGGCTGAGGTTTACAATTGGGTCATGCGAGGACTGAGATCCCTTCCTCTTGTTGCTATAGTGGAGGGTATTCTTCATGATGTTGTGAAGTACTTTGTGGATCGTCATGCTAGGGCGTTAGCCCGCATGAGTAATCCTGATGTGAAATACTCAGAGGTGATCTGTACGTACATGGAGGAGAAAGGGAAAACGGGGGAGATGCATACAACATTGAAAATGGGTACGAGGGAGCTTCGTTTCGAGGTACTGTGCAAAGAGAAAGCAAGACGTGGGACGAACCGGCATAAAGTTGCTCACGAATGCATTCTACATCGGCAAACATGTGTCTTCACCTACAACAAGTCTGGTCTGCTACACAAGCCATGCTTGCACGTAATGGTTGCCTGTTCAACAATCTGTATGGATTTAGGTATATTCTTGTTGCAGTTCTTTAGTAAAGAAGCGGTGACAACAACTTGGACCGGAGAAATATACGACTTTCGAGTGATGGGTTTGTTCACGGAGCATCAAAGATGGGAGGACACACGGTGGGTTCCTGATGTCAGCAGGCTCAAGGGCATAGGGCGACAACAAATAAGACGTATAAGGAACGATATGGACGCTGTAGAAAGCGGGCATCGTGCGAAGAAATGCTCCATTTGTAAGGAGACGGGACACTCTTTTAAGTATTGCCCAACAGTTCAGAGGCCTTGACATTGTTGTACGGGCTCTACATATGTAATTGTTAGCTCGCATATCAATGTGATATGTCAAATTCCTATATGTAAGGCATGTATGGACATATGATGTGTAATGTATGTATGGATGTTAGGTGTGTTATTACCGAATTCTATTTGGTTCGAATTTGTATGTTCGTTGGATGTGTTATTATCGCATTCTAGTTGTTAGCGTTTGTGGATTGTAATGTGTAGTCGCTTTGTTGTATTCAAATTCTATTTGTAATCACTGCATTCAGTTTTATTGTGTATTTAATTTTGTACTAATGTTGTTTTATTCAATTGCAGATATGGCGATGGACAGGGAGTACGAGTTACTCGACCCAGTGATCGACGCGACTCATCGGAGTCGCTTGGCCACCTTGTCACCTCCAGAGGGGGAGCCACCATTCGAGCTTAGTGCCCTTCACTTGCGGACCCCGATGAGAGCATGGCGGGTCGACCCCTGATGGATTCCCAGATTCGTGCACTTTTCCCACACTTCCCTTACTATATCTTGTGCATTTGAACTAATAGTTGTGAAAATGTTTTCCCACAAGCTGAGAGCGACAGGGCTACTACCCATAGCATGGATGGTGGAGGCGACTGCGACCGATGCGCAGGACAGGCATGGTGCCTTTAGGAGGTTCTCGTACGACAGGAGCTTGTTTAGCGCTTTGGCAGCTCGCTGGCGCCCGGAGACGCACACGTTTCACCTCCCGTGCGGTGAGATAGCGCTGACACTGGAGGACGTGAGTTACCTTCTTGGACTACCTTGCATCGGGGACGCGGTAGTGCCTGACGACGTCCACCCGAAGTGGCGAACGGAGCTCCTAGCCCGTTTCATAGACGTGCTACCAACTGATAGTGGGTACACACCTTTCACTTCTGCGCACGGTCCAATGCAGAAGTGGCTGATACAGTTTTACGTAAGTGATATTAGCTTTATCTAAATTTTAATTCATTATCTCTTAAAGTTGTGAAACTGACCATTACCTTTTTGTAGCTCGAGAGGATGGCAGACGGAGCAGGGGAGTACGTTGTTAGTCACCACCTCGAGGCGTACCTCTTGTGGCTCTTCGGCTGGGTTCTGTTCAGCTCCTCCCACGGGGACACCGTCGACAAGCACATGATACAGTACGCGAGGTTGATCGCAGACGCCGACATCGAGGAGATCCCGCAGCTAGCGTGGGGACCGGCTGTGCTGGCTGCGACGTACCGGGGTCTTTGCGAGGGTTGTCGTCGCATGGGGGACTGGTCCATTCTCGCAGGCTGTCCTCTGCTACTCCAGCTGTGGTCTTTCGACAGGTTCCAGGTTGATCGGCCGCATATGGATCTGGGACCCTACGGAGCTGACTTTTACGGCGCCCCCGGGGATGACGTCAACCGTCCTACCATGGGGACGTTGTGGTGCCGCCGATGGGTTAGTAAAATGAACTTTACCATGGATTATGCAATAATTTCAAAAAAAATTCTCTAACTTCGTACTAATCATTTTTTTGTAGCCCATGTACACACATGTCACGTTACACGCTGCGTACCCCGGGTACATAGTGATGTTCGACCAGCTGATAGATGATCGCTCATCTGGCGTCCTTACCTCCCCGAGCTGGTAGCTACGCGAGCACCTTACGGCCTCTCCTTGTAGTGCACCCGTGACACCGCCTTCTTGTTGACACGATGCTGCCTGGTGTTCGACGTGTATGTCGAGATGTACACCGTGCAATGTGTCATGAGGCAGTTCGGCCTCTACCAGGTCTTCCCCGTCCCCACTGGTGAGGTGGTCCCACCTTACATGCACACATAAGTGCTCTTCCATGTCAATTTCAGTTGCATTATTTTTTGTGATGTTTGTGCTACTACTAATGTCATTGCTCTTGTTCTCATGCAGGCTCACACGCAAGGGGTTCGTTGGTGCCACGAGCTGGGCGACACGTATGATCCCTCATGCTCAGCAGTGGGCGCAGGCATTGGCGGATGTTCACGAGGAGGCTGCCCCGTACGACCCCAGCACGTACGACGAGTACATCCGGTGGTTCACACCACGCACAGGTGTTCGCGTTGTGCGTGTCGTTGACTCGCCTCCGAGGCACGTGCCCTCCACAGCGAACACCTATCCTACCCAGCCGGACTCAGCGTTTCATCGCTCGGTTAGTACTTCTTTCACATGTTTTCCAATGTATCGTTACTGCAATTGTACGAACTAAATAGCATTTTAATTCATGCGCAGAGCGACCTCACTAGGGAGACCATGGAGGAGGTGGACGCACTGCTGGCACGAGTAGGCCACACGGACAAGCTCAAGGTCACGATGGACTTCCTGAGAGGGACGTTGTAGCGTGTACGCTAGAGGGCCGCCTGCATCATCCAGCTTACATCCTGCAGGAGGCCTAGGGACGACGACGTCGTACCAATTCACGGACGTGCCTCAGTTGTACGGGGTTGACACGTGCCATAGGCCGCAGCTGCCACACCACGCATGCAGGCAGCCCCCCTCCTCACATCCCAGGGGGATATAGTTGGCAGCGTTCCGCGACGTACGTCCCTATAACTGCAGGTACACCACACTGTCTCTTTTCATCTTTTATATTCTTCATGTTATGTGTTGTACTAACATGAAAACTTTGTCAACAGCGGCCTATCCAGCACCAAACCAAAGCGCGAGCACCTCTGTTGAGTTCTCTCCGCTCGAGGACGCCAACTTGGACTTCTTCATTGTAGATCCTTACCAGCAGCCCACGGGTGCGGTCCTTGACCCCTCCCAGCTCGCCGATGTGCCCGGCCTGAGTCAGCCGTCACAGGACATCTTCGATACTCCTCCAGCATCAGTACGGCCTGCTAGGAGTACTCGTGGATAGGCCCCTGACCAGCTGACATACCCCTCTGGGAATGTGCGGTGCCGGAGGAGGCCTGGGACCACACGAGGAGTAGCACCGCACAAGAGTCATAGTTAGGTTTTTTCCTTTCATACTAGATGTACTAAACATAATATTTTCTCAGATTATGTAACATTCAGGTATGGTATTTTATTTTGTTACATTATCTTCTATTACGATATCAATTTATCCAATTTGTTCGTTCCAAATCTATGGTTATTGGTTGCAGCTACATGATTATATGGTGATTCTTGCATTGCGAGTACTTTGGTTAAAGACTTCTAAACTCAAATATTTATATAATACGACTCCGGCAACATTATCGTTTAGGGTGTTTGCGCTATCGGTTTTAACATGATAAACAAGTTGTAATTCGGATATTTTTCTATAACTTGGTTGTCCATATACTAAAGTGTGTTTCTGAATCAATTCCCTCAAAATTTGCTTTTACACGAGTTGTTGTACGAGTTGCCGAAAAGGCTTGAGTGATATAGATTTAGTGCAGCTTGTGATCATTTAGGGTTTTTGTTGTGATTGGATTCATATGCAAAGCAAGGTATAAATAATATATTTTTACAGATTATGGTAGTATACATTATGGAGGGTGTTACTAAGCCATTCTTTATAATTTTTGCATTTGTCCGAGGCATTTTATAGACTGCCAAAAATGCTTCAGTGATTTAAGTTCCACGCGTTTTGCGTCCTGTTTTTGTTTCTAGTTTGCGACTGCACCTTACAGGATATTTTGACCATTCTTTAGGCATTAGTTGGGGATGGCTCTATGAGTGTTTTAAAGCTATTCCCGTGATATTTGGCTTTTATCCGATATATTTTCCATATAATTGAATGTTAGTGCCTTGTATTAAAATATTTTGACATAGTATAAATATGAGATATTTTTACATAACCATAAAGGATATCGCTTTCTAAGATCTTAGAAATTGGTTTCGTCGAATTTGAAGTTCGTTTGCACTAGTTATGGCTATTTGGATTCCTGACGAAGATTCCTGACTAAAAGACTGGTTGGGAGATCTCTATCACACTGCAACACCACGAACTTGCCTAGCATCACGGCCAAACCATCAACACCTATTATCCAAACGTGCTAACGCACCAATAGATTCGACACGTGACTAAACCTCAGAGCGAAGTGACAACACTCTGCAACCCACCGCTTTTTCAGTGCTACTTACAAAAAAAGTACTATCAGCTTTATCACGTCGATTGGACGGCGCAGACAACAGCTTTCTTAGTGCGATGTGACAGCACGCTGCTATCATCTTTGTCAGACTGATTCGACAACACTCTGCATATCGCCAAGCAACAAAGCACTACCCATCTCAGACCGACAGACAAGACACTGGCAATCTTAGAGCGAAGTAACAACACCCTGCCACCCACCGCTTTTTAAGACTGAAATGACAACACGCTGCACCCCATTTTTTCAGATGAACGCACGTTAGATAATAAATCGATTATTGGTGGGCGACAGAGGCAGCGCGCCTAACCCTATATAAGGTCGATACTTGCCCTTTATACCACCCACCTGCCTTCCTTCTCATTGAGTGAGACCAAGAGAAAACGCAGAACCGAGAGAAGAGAGAAAAGAAGAGAGAAGGGAAGGAGAAGAGAAAAAAAGAGAAGGAGAAAAGAATAAAAAGAAGTAGAGGATCAACCCAAAATGCCGAGGCATGCAAGTGCTAAGGAAAGGGAAAAGCAAAGGAAGAGGGAGGCGCTTCGGCCTGGCCGTGCAACATCGCGTACCAGGACCTCTTCCTACTTCACAGGGCTGTCCCACCGATGTGTTTGTACGGAGATCCTTGCATGCTTGTCCGCTCTTAGGAAATCACAACTTGGAAGAGGAGGTATTGGAAGTGCCGCAACTATGCCTTCGACTCGCCGGAGAAGAGATTGAGGAATCGACATATGGTAATAATCATACATGTTTCATAATATTTCTACATGAAACCTTGCTAATATATGTTTCATGCAGTCGCCTCCGCCACTGTGTGAATTTGAGTAGTGGTTTGACATGGAGATCAACCCCGAAGACCAAAGGCTCCTTGATCAAGCCAATTGGGACGAGGAGTTCAGGCGGCAGCTACAAGAGCAGCGTGATGCCGCACGAGAGGAGGCACGTAGAAAGGAAGCGGAGGAGAATGAGGCCGAGAGAGAGAGAAAGCGAGAGAGGGCACGTTGTGCTAGAGAAGCCCCACCGGAGGCATGGGCGAAGGGGAAGTGGCCTCAATGCACTCAGTAGACGTGAAGTTATGCTCCTTCTAGTTTTAAATTGTAATAAAGAGTATGGCCTACCTTATTTTCCGCGGTAACTTCTGATTTCAGAATCGTCTTCTCTCTAATCTCCCTCTCTCACCCTCGTTTTGTGACATCCAGTTGACCGTTCTAGAGATTACAACATCCGAGCGGCAATCAAATATCATCACTGTGCATGAAACATGGAAACTTTAACTGCATTGCTCATAATAACAACCAAGGGCTCAGAATGTTGAATCATAATAACTGGAATCATAATAACTGCAATGCTCATAATGTCAACTGGATTGCAGTCATAATAACTTCGACTGTAATTATAATAACTTTGACTGCAATGCTCATAATAACAACCAAGGACAACGTTTTGTGAGTCCAAGTTTGTAATCCTATCATTCTTGTACCATACTCTTGGGGCCCTTCATAAAAAATTAGTAGGGAGAAAAAAAGATCATATCAACATAAGCCCTACTGTGGTTTGTGAGATTAATATTAAGCAGAAGAACTAAACAAATGGGACATCATTGTCGCATCTTAAATCTACGTTGAAAATTGTATGATGGTAAATCTCAAACATGTAAAATAAATATAAAGAGTTAAACATTGTGTGTAATGAAACTTACCACTCCAAACATTTCTTATGTGCATAGATTATATTTGATAGATTGCCTTCGTCACTGGACACAAGCCTTCCATTTAGGTAAAGTACCATCGGACCATGAAACTGAAACAGTAAAGTAAAAATATTTTAATGCCACTGCGAGCTGCGTCAACAGATCTCCTCAGACTAAAAAGATGCAAATGATTTGATTGTATTTACCTCACTGATTCTAACTGAATGCCAGAAAACACATTCATCTTCAAATAAGGTGATTGGTGTTTGTAGCCTCTTCAATCCAGTAGCACCTTCATTATCTTACGACATGCCGTATTTTCTAGAAACATTGCTTTCTGTATAGGAATGCTGATGCAGTTCAGTGTTACTTACGTTAACACCAGGCATATTCCTTTTCATTCTATATATAAAACAGGTATCCACTCAGAATGTTTAATATACATCTAATCCCTTGCAAAAGAAAAATAATATGCATCCAATTGCCTTCATCTCAGAACCATTATACGTTTAATCCCTTGTAATATTTATCGAGGATTAAATTTTTGCAATTTCTAAATAAATGAATTATTAAAAAATCAATTTATTTAAGTCGCTATTCCAATTTGCGACAGAGACTTTCTCTGTCGCAAATTGGAATAGCGACTACATCTCTGTCGTAATTCTAAATTGCGACAGACCTTTGTCGCATTTCCAATTTACGACAGAGACGTGTCGTATTTTGGAATTGCGACAGATGTGGCATGTGGTAGAGAACACCAGCTTTGTCCCTAATTTGCTCCATAAAGTTCTCCAAAAATGGCTTAAGAATTTGATATCACTATTTGAAACAATAATACAAGGCATATCATACAAGCAAACAATTTTTTTTAAAGAATAATCAGCAATATGAGTGGTATCATCACTCTTGAGGCAAGGAATGAAATTTACTATTTTGGAAAATCGGTTCACAACAACAAAAATACTATCCCTCCTCTTCTTTGTTCTAGGCAATCCTAAAACAAAGTCTATAGATATATCCTCCTAAGGAACACTAGGAACAGGAAGTGGCATGTACAAGCCATGTGGGTTTAGACGAGACTTAGCTTTTTGGCATGTGGTGTAGAGTGCAACAAAGCGATTGATATTGCATCTCATCTTTGGCCAAAAGAAATGTTCTGCTAGGACATCCTCCGTCTTTTTAACTCTAAAGTGTCCCATCAATCCTCCTGCATATGCCTCCTGTAACAATAAAAGACGAACGGAGCTAGATAGGATGCATAGCTTGTTAGCTCTAAACAAGAATCCATCATTGTTAATAAATTTATACCAACTTTTTCCATTTTTACAATTCAACAGGACTTCTTTGAAACCACCCGGCCCCACCCAGCCAGATACCCAGCAAAAGAACTTTGTTAACAGACATCACTCCCCTCACAATCATATTTGTAATAACTAACCCGGCTAACAACATAATAAAAAGTAAAGCACACTAACCAGTTGAACTACTTATAACACTTAGATTGCAAATGGTGTCGCACTGCTCTAATTGTGCCTAACCATGGGTCACCAAGTACCGACTGGCTTAAGTAGCTGCTTCAACTTACTATCTATTAATGAGGTGGCATTCAACTCTTCCTAAGTGAATTCCAACTCTGCATCTCTTTCTATGTGAAGAAGGTCTTCAATTTTGGCCTACATCAACCTTGTTTTCTTGAGGATATATATATATATATATATGTTGGTTATTTGTAACGACGTCATAGCAAGTTGTTTTTCATGCCATGATGGCCTTAATTACCTCGCTGTAGTCACGTTTTCACGCAGACATGCAGAGCCCCCCTCTTTGAAAGTTTCATGAGCATAGAGATCTTTTATAGTTTCCAAGCCAAAAAATTTAATTGCATATCTTCTAGACAATACATCAACAATCACATTATCTTTTGCTTTCTTGTGTTTAATGATATAAGAAAATGATTCAATAAATTTTACCCACTTAAAATGTTTACGGTTCAGTTTGTTTTGACTAGGAATATACCCGGGATGCTGTGTCCGGTGCTGTAACAGGTGAACATGGTACTCATGGCAGCAACAGCATAACAAAGAGTGCACCCTGCGGGTAATTGCATGGACATTGACGACATTATATCGTGTTTATGGTGAATGCAGTGGAATTTACTGAACTTAGTCCAGCCTTCACGATGAAACGATAAGATCGACAACAACTGCAGCTCTATCCTGGTTCCTGGATGTAGTGAAAGTTGCTGTGGTCTCCGTCTCCCGGAATAAACGATGATATGGCCTGGAAAAAACGGCGACTATAACTAGCAAACCTGCCAATTTGCGTCAGAATTCCAGAAAGAGACCCCCAAAAGGAGGCACTCGCAGAGTTGACTTAGGTCAACTCCTAACGCCCCAGTGGAACTTGGTGCATCGATCATATGGGTAGTCCATATAAAGCCTTCCCGGGGAGAAGCAAGCAGCAGAACAAGTGAGGCTAGAAGATGAGGAAGCAGCTGCAATACTCCTCTTCTTCTGCTCTGTCCCTTTGCATGGTGCTTGCGATGGCTTTCGTGGTCATCTGTGCCATGAACGCTGTCTCTGTACAGGGAGGTACGTAGGTATACTAAGTGTACCGTTAATTAGTTTGTGCAAGCCCTTCTGTACTCTGAATCGTACATTAGTTGCTACCTGTCGCAATCTACTTAATTACATAGGCACTATAATGACAGTAAGTTACGTACTGCATAAATCGTTGCTATAAGCTGCATCTTGGTTTGGTTAAGGCAATACATACGTACATAAATGATGCAGGGAGAGCGACAGGGTATGGAGCGGCAGCATTCGATCCACTGAACCCGGGCAGCACGCCTTCTACTCCTCGTGGTAAAGACAGTTGCGATCCACTGAACTGTATTCCGCAGTAAATACAGTTGCGATCCACCTGTTACAGTACCATAGTTCGTGACAAAGTCGTTCCATGTCCGTGCGCATATATACCGGCCCGACTGCAGCATGCGCGTGTGTATGTGTGTGTATATATATATATCAAGTACGTGTGCCAAACTGCCAATCCATTCCAGGCAATTTACTTACTTAGCACACGTGTTTGTTAAGTCACTCTAGTGATCTATCCAGTACGTGCAAGTACTTAAGTATGATAATGTTGCCATGAATAAAGAGAACCCGTAAGCTGCCTCGTGCTATCATTTGCCAACACGCGTGCAACAGCTAGATCCGACGGACAGTCGAAGAGTGAAACTGATGGCTGGAGTGTGTGTTTGTGCTTGCATTGTGGATGTAATGTATCATTCATGTGCATGATTGTGCCATGCAGCTAAGGATCGAACATTTTTTTAAAAATCTGGCACTTCCAAAATCAAAACATAATTGTAAATATAGCATCCTCTCTGATTGTGGAAACATGACATCTGCCATGCTGAGGACCACAAGGTAGCGAGGTTCCATGGCTTGAGAAGAATTTTGTGACATTAATTACTCACTTAATTAATTAATTAATCACTTAATTAAATAATCACTTGATTAACTGCTTAATTAATGCATTTTGCTTATTAAAATGATGCCTTAATGGTACCGAGCTAGCATAGCTATCACTTAATTAAATAATCACTTGATTAATTGCTTAATTAATGCATTTTGCTTATTAAAATGATGCCTTAATGCTACCGAGTTAGCATAACGCAGCATGTGCTCGGTTGGGCAGTAAACCGGTAACCCTGCTGTACCCAGCACGGCAAAGCACAGCAGATGACACGATATCCTTCTGCACCTGCGAGAGCATCAAGTCCTATTTCTATGGTTAGAGATTAGCCTAAAAATTCTTTGCCGAAAGCCTTTGTCTGTGGCTATCTTCTACATTCTCTGCCATTTGATTTCCTTCACCGCTATAGGGAGTAGCAGCAATAGATAATAGGAAAGTATGTGTAAGCAGCTACCCGATAGGTCAAGAAATGACTATTTTATAATTGTATTTAGACTTCAGAGAGGGCTAAGTTTACCAAAAAAAATAAAATGACAGACTGAAAAGTGACGAATTCCTAACGATATTGGGCATCCTCTGCTGAAGCCGTACCTGGACAGAAGTGCCAACTTCGCCGTCGCCGGTGATGGTGCAGGAGGCTATGTTAAGTCTGTTGCTATATCCGTTTGACTCTTCTGTGCTACAAGTCGTCGTCTCGTCGAGCGTAACTTCTGATGGTTGGTAATTGGGATTTGTATCATGTAGTACAACAGCGGGCTGCAGTTATTTGGTTTTGAGCCAAATCAGATTAAAACAGAAAACGGCCCAGGGAGCTCTGAATTTGGCTTCCACTGCAGACACACACAGTTACATGGCTTCGCCGGCGAAGCGGAGGTAGGCTGCCATCGCCGGAGTCGCTGCCATCAGTTGCGGCGGCGAAGGCCACCATATTATATCATCAAGCCGACTCCGAACCACAACCCATTACTTTGTGTTCGTTCATAATCCGTTTGATTATGGCTGTACGCATGTAGCACTGAGTTTTGCTTTGTTCAGTTCCACTTCAAAAGGCTGGGCATTTGCTATTATCTAAAGTTGTTTCAATCGTCATATAATTCAAGGCAGTTGTCTATTTAAATCAGTGGATTGAACGGGCGTAAAAATCCAAACCATAAGGACAGGATTAGAGACAAACAAATCCAGAATGATGGAATCGGGGAGCAGATACGATCAGAGCCTGTCGGGAATCGGGATGTATGGTGAGTCATCACTCTGTGACATCAGGGGATTGACAGACTTTCATACATAGCATCATCATCTCGCATCAACCACAACGGGAAAAGAAACAAATCCAAGGCAACGAATCAAAAAACCAACCAAAAAGGCATCCTAATCTTAATAGAAGAACATAAATATGAGAAAAGGAGAACCGATGGGATGCGAGGATGGGGGGGCTCAGAACTTCTTAGAGGATTTGTGCTACCGACACCGCTGCGGACTCATCCGCCTCCGGCACACGGTTTTCTTTCCTCATCGCCGCCCATCTTGATCACAGCCATCCAATCAATCATCAAGAGTGCAAGCGATGGAACGAAACGAGATCACAAGGGGAGGGGAAAATAAGTGGGCATCAGGAGCTCAAGACTCAACAACGGAAGAAGAGATGCGCTGCGTCTTGCTGCGAGAAGGCTGCGGAAGGGAGACGCGTCTGTGCCCTTAAGTTTTTAACGAGACTGACCAAACATTAATACTCATTATTTAATTCCAATTATTTGTCTCTTTTAAAATTTTATTTCATATTTTTATTATTCTAATTTACATATATATTTACAAGTTTTCTATACTCCTTTTAGTTTTTTAATTATTCTAGATTTTTTTCCATTTTTTTCTTTTTTCAAAAAATTTTAATATATATATATTAAAATTTTAGATTTTTTTGAATTTTGTGGGTTAATCATGACCCTAGCATGTCTGTCGATTCGTTTGTACTCGTGTAGCCACTACAGACCACCTAGACCGTGCTTGAATCATGATCTTAACCCATGGCCTACCACAGCATAACCCATTTAATAGCTTGAGTCTAAATAAACTGTACCGCATTCAGATCATACCGTGTTAGACCGGACCACCCGTTTGGCCACCACTGATTTACATAAATCTGTGCGTAGGCCGGACCGTTCATCGCCTCATCGTTATCACGTCCGGGACGATCCCTCATTTTTTTCTTTTTTTCTCGGACGAATTTTCTAAATTACAGGTAGACAAGCCCATTACAAGAAGCCTAGTTGGGCCATATTTGGAAGGTGGGCTTTGGAGTGGATGCCCTCGCTAATGGATACGTAATTTTTTATTTAATATTCATTTTAATCGTTTTTTGAACTAGTATTCATGGAAAAATTTTAAAATACTCGCTCGTCAGCCTCGGCCAGGCGATACTGTCTGAGCGCGACAGTGCTGCCTAACAAAAAACTTCATGAACGAATGTGAGAACTAAAAAATATAAAAATGTCCGATCGCCTCTGCATCAGAGATATTTTTTTTGAAATTTTTGTTGTAAATTGTTTGTAGAATTGTTGTATTGAATCGACGAATTAGAAAAAAACTTATTGTCATGTAATGAACGGAAAAATTGTTTTAGTTCGTTAGTAATACGATCTCACTTAGGTATTTTCAGTAGCCTCGAGGGTCCGCCGAATCTGGTAGAAAAATCTGAGGGAAAAAGCACAGCGGGCCACGAACGTGGGATACCACTTCATTACGGGCGAGATGGCGGACGTTGCCCCGCATTTTGTTACCAAAATCGAAAAGGCACTCATCGTCATCGAAACCACGTAAATCGTGGCCACTTGGTGTTTTCGTAGTCTCCACGACAAAGAACACGGTCAAAAAATACTGAAAAAAATCAAGGCGGCCTACGCGAACGCGAAAGCTACGACTTTCAGACGCAAGATGGCCGGACGCTTGCCCGATTTTGTTGCGAAAATCGGAAAAGGCACTTTCATGACCACGAAACCACGGAAATCGTGGCCACTTAGCGGTTTCGAGTCTCCGGGACAGCCGGACATGGTCAAAAAATATAGGAAAAATCAAGGGCGGCCCACGCAATGCAAGGCTACCACTTACGTATGGGCGAGATGGCGGACGTTGCCCGCCTTTGTTGCGAAAATCGGAAAAGGCACTCGCGCCACGAAACCATGAAAACTTTTACGAGGTCTGAAAATTTTGAAACTTTTTATGGAGGTTCCGATAAATCAATGATATTACCATAAAAATTTCAAATGATTTTAATATATGACGAATTTTTAAAATTCAAACAATACATATATAAGGGCATATACACCGAAAGTTCGGATGAAAAATAAGCAATAGATTAGATTATATTATATTACATGGGCATTACAACGTGTGGACGAGGTTAATAAGGAAAGCATTGTTCGTCGTGGTGGAACAAATGATCGTTCGCCTATCTGAGTACAAATGAATGATGTAAGACATTTTCAGATATTACATGACCCGTTTCTAATATTGCGGCGTGTCATCTGACACCGCTCAATCCCTACTATGAAAGAACTCCATGGGGTTCCGCTTCTCCCAAATTGCCGCCCATTGGGTGGCCTATGTCGACGTCTCGGTGTATAAGACTTAAATTTTGGTTGTTGTTTATGTGGATTTCGCCTCCCATATGGGCATGTCATCCGATTCCTACGTCCCCTATGTTAATACCACGGGTTCCGGATGGTCCGCAAGAACGCATCGAGGATTTGTTGCGCGGACCTCGCCTACCGCTTCCCCTTGTCCCTTCTTCTTCCGAGAGGAGGAACCCTCCGGCACCTCTGCTGCTGCTCGCTCTAATCAGCCCCTTTGTCAAAACCTACACAATTATAATGCGGAAGCGATAAACTCGGTTTTGACAATCAAGACCTAAATCAACTAGGCTCACTATGTGCACTATCTAAATTATGTCTCTACACAAGAATTGCTAAATTGATCAACTAAATAATACTAGCAATTCTAATTCAAGCAATTTATAAATATTCAATAATGTAAAGTGCTTGAATATAAATGAGACAAGAGACAACCGATATTTTTCCGTGGTGTTAGGAGACTTGCTTGCCTCCCTAGTCCACGTTGAGGCTAGCCCACACTTGGACCGGCTCCCGCCGAGCACCCGCCTCTTTCCACTAGTCGTGGTTTTTCACGCCACGGCGTAGGCTCAACCCGAACCTTCACAAACTTGCCGGGCTTCACACCTCGAGAGGCTCCAAGACGACGCCTTGCTGCCTAGGAGCTCGGCAACCTCCAAGAGAATAGGGCTCCTCCGCTTGACCTTCACCGAGCACAACACATGCGCCTCCGTGATCACCAAGTGCAACACATGCACAAGGACCTCACTCAAGTGCAACACATGCACAAGAGCTTCACAATCCACTCCCTAATTGCAACAAATGCAATTAGCTCACTCTTAAGCTCAAGAATTAAATGAGAGTGTGCAACACATGCAACACCTCTCCCAAATACTCAAACACAGCAACAACACTCAGCCCCAACCCCCCAAGGGGGTATTTATAGCCCCCCACAAGAAAACTAGCCGCTTTGGGGCAAAATGGGCGAATCAAGAAAACCTTTGGTCCGACGGACTCACCCGTCCGGCCCTCACAGGCAACGGCCGACTCTTCGAGACAGATTACGCCGGCCGTGACCGCTAACCTGGCCGGTCACTGCTGCGTCACGGCGGTCACACCGCAAGCCGAGCGGTCGACCGCCTTCACAAAGTCAAGAAACACCAAAATGCGAAGCCTGGAAAAACAAAGCGCTGGGCTCGGCAGACCGCTTCCACGGCCCGACGACCGGCCGCACCGCTTCGCCACGCCACACGCCAGACCACTGCAGACCAGACGCACCGCCGGTTGCACCAACCTCGCCGGTCGTGCACCGCTTTCAACCGTTGCACCGCCTGCAAAAACCAAAAACTCACGCGTTAGGAGAAAAAGCATCAAGCCCTAAGGTTGGTCACACCACACCACGATTGGTCACACCACAATTAGGGTTGGTTGGACCATATGACGATTGGTCACACCACAATTAGGGTTGGTTGGACCGCATGACGATTGGTCACACCACTAGATGGGTGGTCGCACCACTCGATGGGTGGTCGCACCACCCAAAACTAGATTTTCGCAAACTCATTTCCAAAACTCCAAGCACTATTCTTTGAGCTTCTAGATGATCAACACATGATCATACACCGTGCAAAACACATTTGCACCAATTTAGCTCATGCTCAAAGAATTCAACCAGAATTCGCGAAAACACATTTCGCAAACAACCGAGAACTTATGCAATCAACCCTCTAGCCATGTAAGGATCAACACATGACTTTGCACTTTGCAAAACACATTTGCAAATGCCAACACATGCTCTAGGATCAAACACATAACTTCAAAGTTCGTTTGCAAAACACATTTGCAAACCATAACTCCAATTAGCGAAAACACATTTCGCGACAACTCAAACTCTATTTGCAAACGATTAGCAAATCAAACTCGAAGTTTATGAGATTAATCCCCTAGCCATGTGAAGGTCAACACAAGACCGGTCAACTTGCCAACTCCGTTGCAAGCCCCACTCACATGCTCGGGATTCAGACTCATAAACTTCAGTTTATTCACACAACGAACTTGCAAATAACGCAATAAACACATTTCATGCTTGAGCACTACTCTTTGCAACACATGCAAAAGTCTAGCTCCAAGCAACGCAATCAAGGTGCATGAACTCTCCAATTGCAACACATGCAATTCTCTAGTTCAATGCAACCACAAATCAAACTTCGACTAAAACCAAAACCATACGTATGAGCTCTTTACTCGCTTAACACATGCAAGCCTCTAGCTCCATACGCACACACAAACATCAAATCATGCTTGATCTCTCCTTTTGCAACACATGCAAAACTTAGCTCCAAGCAACACCAAGGTTTTATAAAGAAGTTTTGCGAACCAAAACATGAAGCGCCAACTAATGCAACACATGCAAAAGTGAACTTCACGCAAAAAGCCAACGCTAGCTTATCCTATTTGCAACAAATGCAAATCAAAGCATAATCTGAAAACCAAATGCATACGCTCTTCCTTTTGCAACACATGCAAATCGAGCATAAACCAATAACCAAGCATAAGTTTAACCCATTCGCAACATATGCCAAATGGTTAACCTTAATGCAAAAACCAAATTAAAATATGATTTGAGCTTGAGTGAACGTGGATTGAGATCACCAACACATGATGAAACTCAGCGAAGAGGCAACCCTCTTAATAATGCGGCGATAAAAGAACTAGACTCAAAGACTACAAAGGTCCTTAGCCTATCTAGTTATACCTTCGCCACAAGCAATCCCTTTGGGGTCTTTATGATCTTCACTTAACCTCCCCGGATTATCACTCTTCTTTCTTGGGATCCATCCTGACGCCCATCAACTCATGATGTCGTTCTTGTCCCGCTTTTCATTTATCTCATCCGTCTTTGGACCTAACTCAAACATAACTCATACAAATAGTTAGTCCAAGATGCATGGTTGTCTCAATTATCTCTTGCACTCCATTAACACATAATGGATGCCTTTAGATCAATTGAGTACAACCTAAATCAATTGAAATGATTAATATGTGTCTTAAGTACAATAATGCAACACATGCTTCATTATACTTAAGAACTATTCATTTGTCCTTAATTAATCATTGAACACCATCAACTCATGATGAAACATTCTTTAATGATTAATAAGACAGATGAACTCAATTTAAATTATCATTTAAATTGACTCTTCAAGTTAGAGTGTGAACTCCCCCTAGATATATGCATCCATGTAATATATGGATTGGGAAACATGATGCACATTTTGTGGTTAGTGTAATGGGGACATTCATACTTTAACTTGAATCCAAAGTATGCAACTAATATTAAGATGAATATGCAAACATACCTTGGGTTTTCCATTTTTCAATGCGATGAGACTAAACAAAGATATTCTAAACAAACATGTTAGTCTCGTTATAAGATATGTCATTAAGAACAATATCGCATTAGGGGATAAACTCAATATTGGATTTGTCATTAACACAAGATTAGATTTGTCATTAACACCAAAACCATAACTAATGAAGGTTGAACTTACAGACATGCGGAGACGCCCGCTCTGCTTTTCGCACTCCACTATATGGTGCGGGAGGTGTGTGTTGGGCTTATGCTTGACAACCGGAAGCGTGCCCTGCAATCAATGCAAGATGCACCTTTGGTGGTTGCATAACACCGTGAACGCACTCTTTGGTCCGGCTTTTCGGGCGGTAGTGGCACCACGGGAGGGTTGTTCCCCGCTTATCCCATGCAAAGTTGTCCGAGATGTGGGTGGTACGCCTCCGGGTCCACCAGCTTGAAGTACGAGCACCGTTCATCCTCGGCCAAGGGCACCCGGTAGAATCTCCCATCCGCTAGATCACCGTGGCAGAATCAACCACCGCCTCCGGTGCCATGTACGCAAACGTCGGGGCTTTCGGGTGGCCCCTGGAGGAGGTTCCTCCTTTGACTTGTTGATGTTTGCAAGTGTCCTTTTGAACTCCGTGTGCGATGAACTGTTTAGAACTACTACTTTGTGAGTTCAACATGAGTATGTCGCGATGAAACTCACCGATCGGTTGGCCCTTGCACACCGCCCTAAGCTCTGGTCGATCTAGAAAAGGGATATATCCCGGCGCCTCTCCCACCGGGTGAAGTTCTCGGCGAAGCGGGGTAGTTGTCGTGGCGCTTGTTGAGAAATTGAAGTCACGCCGTCGTTCGGCCGCCGATCCATTGGAAGAAGCAACACCGCCCTCGTGCTAAGAAAAGAAAGAACGATGCATGAGATGGTAGTGTTACCTGTATTGTGTGGACGCCAAGAGGTTTACCTTATGTACGCGGCCACAAAGAAGAGTGAGCGCTGGCGGCCGCCTCTCCATGGGTAGATTACATCATCTTCGCGGTAGAGGTTGCGATCGCATTTGGTCGGGGCAACTCGGTGCAGAATCAGGCGCCGACGCCATCGGCATCCGGATATTCGGGCGGGAGGACTTACGCTGTGAAGAGGCGACAGTAGAACGACATTGTTCTCTCTCCTTCCTTCTGTCTTGTTCTTTCTTGTTCTCTCCTCATTGAGTACGTGGCCCGGGCGTCTTGAGCGAAGATTATAAAGGGTAGATATCGCTTTGGGTATGGGGCGACGCCCCATTTCGAAGCGATATTTACCTTCGAGCGATGTGCCTCGACATATCAGGCTATCGCCCCATTTCGAAGCGTAAATTTACCTTCTAAGCGGTGTGCTCCCCGACATATCGGGGCTATCGCCTGCTTTCAGGCGAAATTACCTTAAGGGCGATGTGCCTCTGACATATCAGGGCTATCGCCCCATTTCGTGGCTTAAATTTACTTTGGGCAAGGTGCCTCCTTACATTTTTCACAATGCAGCTATTTTTTCATCGTTTATTAATAGCCAATTATATATTGGCGAGCTATGCGGACGTTGTTCGCACGAAGTTATGTAAAATCGAAAAATAAGTCAAGGACATGGCTAAGAAAACATAACCTACGTAAATGCAAGCACTTAGTTCGGATAGTTAGACAACATGGTCTGTCAAGATAAATAAATTACAAAAGTACAACTGTATAATAAGTCACCATCCTGCGACGCCTCTGATCCGCTTTCGGTGGGTACGTGAGTGCGACGGCGACGGACGACCTCCTAGCCCGCCCGCCCTCGAGGGGTAGCGAGTGTGTCGGCTGCTCGGGTGTCTCTTTGGGGTGGTGGCCTGTGGTCCTCGGTGGACATGAACTGGTCCAAGTCGAAACTCGCATCCTCGCCAATGTCGCCGTAGCTCGAGTAGTCGACGGCACTGCGGCGGACTGCGCGTCACCCACCCTCGACACCGCGGTCAGGCGAGAGACGAAGATTGGCCCGCTCACCCCACCGTGTACTTATCGTCTCGTGGAAAGGTCGTGGCGAGAGACGAAAGATCGCAGCGTCACCCCACCGCATACCGCGCTCGCGGAGGAGGACACGAGGGCACGCATTGGGTGACGTCGGGCAATGTGGGTCGACTTCATTGGGCGAGGTGTGGCACGCCTCCACTAGGCGGGAGGTCTTTGGTGGCGGGGCACCACGTCTCGGCCCCGGCAGTGAGTAAGCGGCACATCCGCCCCCATCGTGGCGCGCCACCGACTAATTGTTTCCGCTATTTGAACGGGGGTGAGCACGGCGTCTGCGTCGAGGCCCGCCAACACGGACTCGAACTCCCGTTATCATCGCCCGCAAGACGTGCTCGCAAGTAATGCCGACTTGATATGAGTTAATTTACATAAAAACATCGTGTAGGGTTTTGGGGTGACCCTTACCGCAACGTTCTTCCTCTGGGACATCTGTGAAGGGTACGTCTCCGAACATCGATCTGGAGATGGGACATACTCTACCGGTGTGTACCCAACCCTAAGCCGAAGTCCGCGCCGCATGCCGATCCCATGTAATCGCCAGACGTGGCATTAGCGCGGTCGATGCGTGGGGTCTCGCCCACCTGTCTGGCCGCCTCGTCCCCACAAAGACGCCACTCGGTATTACGCGCCTAAAGAACGGAGTGTTTAGTGGATGCCCGGACGGGTCATCACGCAAAAGCAAAACGGCAATTTACATACAACATTCATTCATTTGGAATGGTAAGTATTGTGCTCGGGACACTTACGTGCGGCGCGCACGTGAGACAAGATGTGAGTAGTCTGCGGAGAAAGTCCGGAAGAGGCCGAATCGCCGCGAAGACACGGCGGCGGCGAGTACTCCTCGACGCCAAAGTCAAAGAGGAGGACCTTACGGGTGAGCGAGCCGATGGTCACGCCAAAGAAAGCTCCGGACAGCCCGTGAGGTGCTTTCGGACACAGGCGTCGCGTCTTGTTATCACGGTGTCCACCGCCGACGTCCTCGTCGCGGCGACCGTCAAACTCCGAAACGAACTAAGTGCGACTTCTTGATCCGCACGTATGCGTACCCGCCATTGCTGGAACAAAAAGTAGTGCGCCTTATTAAAGTGTCCAAATTAGGGGTTAGATACAAGGGGCATACACATCGCCGAACCCAGATGAGGCCCATAGTGGGCCACCGATCTGGAAATTGGTCGTGGGTCTGTGTCGAGTGAGTCACGGCACTGGTCAACCTCGGCCTACTAGAAGGAGAAGTGCTCTGGGACCACAAGTGCAGATAGTAGAACACTGACCCGTCAGCGGCGCTGTTTGGTTACCTTGGAGACGACCTCGCCTGAGACCCTGACATGCCGCGAAAGCAGCGCAGCCCGACCGACAATCGCACCATCCGTGTACGGCGGCAGTTAGACATGTCCGTCAGAAGATATTTTAACGAAATGTGTTACTGGTTCGCCGGGTGTCGGCGATAAACCGGGCGAACTTCGATCAAGGTGCGGTCGCGTCGTGTCCCGCGGCGAGGGCGGGAACATGTACCAACGAAAACAGGACTAGCGAGTACGCCTGTGTGGCGTGCGAGTCCTCCTCGTCGACCTCCGGTGGAGAATCTCACCTGCAAAGATTCGGCATGCGAGATTGTCGGCAGCTCGGTCGCGATCCGATTAAGTTGCAATGAACGAGGTACTAACGAGTGAATTGGAGCGACCACGCCTTCGGACTCCGTGCTTCTCATCATCTTGTGGGCACGACACGTCTGGGTAGGCCGCGGGTCTCGCCCACACAGGCGGCGCGCTCCAATCGCTCACGCCAATCGAGGGGGTCGTGCGGCACAATGCGCAGGACCCGTGCGAGGAGGCCAAGGAGGTACGACACGCCCCGCGGCGTGGGAGCCATCTTCTCACTTGGGCGGAGTGGAACGTGTGTCTCCGAGCTCCACCGTCCACGAGGCGGTCGGCCAGGACCCGGTCAGACGAGAAGTGGCGGACGGGCCTTCACGCGGTTGTTCCGCTCCACCATCCGTTAGAACGGAAGTAAGCCGGCGACTCAGAACACTCGCACGTAGCGTGTGGCGTCGTTAAAATTCCATTAGCAGTAAGTAAAAGAGTCACGAAAACTTCGGCGACTTCTTTCATCAGGAACCCAGCCTTGGTCGATCAGAAGAAACTTCGTCGCAGACTCGAGACCATAGTTGTCCCCGACCGACCCTCAATCTGCGAACAACCTAGACCGGTGGGTCAAGTCCACGGCTTTGGTCTAGCGGCTCGGGAGAAGCGTCAAGAAGACGCCCAACTCTTGCCATCGTCGTCAGACTCTGCGTGGTTACAAAGCAAATTCATGGTTAGAAAGCAAATTCATGGTACACGCTTGCAACTACAAAAATTAAATGAAAAGTAATGCAATGTTCCATATTCAAATATTACATTAATGGGGATAACAAATAAGCCCGTACATACAATCAAAAATACATTGACGGGATAACAAATAAGCTGGTACATAGAATCGAAAATACATTGCCAGGGGACAACAAATAAGCCGTACATAGAATCGAAAATACATTGACGGGGACAACAATTAATCGGTACATAGAATCGAAAATACATTGGCGGAGACAACAAATAAGCTGGTACATAGAATTGCATTATCCACAATTACGGCCACGCCTCGGACTCGTCCATATCGTTCTTTAATACGCCTGCGGTCCTTCGGCCTTGACCATTCGCTTCAACATTTGGATGTCGGGTACCCATCGATGCCTTGAGGGGGGGCCGCCGTGAACGATCCATCGACCCCGCCGTACACCTCGTTATGCCACGCGGTTGAGAACACTTTGCTTGTAGTAGTAGTGGGAGATGTACGGACGACATGACCGGTGTGTCTCGCTCTCTTTGCGGCAATCACGTCGCGAAACACGGCAAGTCTGCGGCGTGGCTTCTGGCAGAGCACTCGCATCGGCTGACTCGAGTACGCCATGGATGGGAAGTCCTCGCCGGCTGGCACCTCTTCGACCCGGCCACCGCGGATGCCTGCGTGGTACCTCCGCTCCACGCCACTCTCGGTGTCAAGCGATGTGTCAGTGTTTTCCTGTCTTTGTTTGCCATGTACGTAGAGACAACCGTCGAGTACGACAAAGCGATTGTCCGGCATACATGCAACGGAGGCCTTGTACCGCTCAACGAAATATCTTTGGGTGCCTAGTAACACACCCTCAACAATGCCCACCTAGCGGAAGGCATCTCGCGCCTTTCATTACCCGGTTGTAAATCTCGCCCCAGTTGGTTGTCATTATTCCATAGCGGAACCGCCCTCGTCATCGTATGAATGGACCATTTCTCCAACGGCTCGTGTCGTATCCGGTCCGTGAAACTCTTTATGCTTGCCCTCGACCTCCACGCCGGATGTTTGTCGTCGGTTGGTCGAGCGCACACAAAGGTCAATGGGGTCATCTCCTTGCTCGTGGTACACCATAGGGTTCCTTGACTAACTAAGCGCCATCCCTTGGATTCGATGATTGCTTCTTGGTTAGTTCATCCAACGTCTTCCACATCGACTCGAACTTCCTCCGTGGTTCTGTTTGCAATACCGCTTGAACATGTTCATAAGTTCCTTGTTCTCGAACCGACGGAAAAATTGGCACCCATGTGCCTCATGCACCACCTGCTCTTCAAGTTCGGCCACTTCTTTGCCCCACGGCGTCGGACCCTTGTTGCATATCCACGACGCCCTCAAAGAACCTCCGCATGTCGGCTATGGATGACACATACATCGGGCGGTCTTGCACAACCTGCCATCTTGACTCTTTCAAGAAACCAGATACCGACTCTCCGTGTTTTCCTCCACAAAGGCCAATGCGGACAGGTAGAACTCGGGTTGTTGGCGCCCACCGCGATTCTTTGTTAGAATCGGCCCTTGTATTTCCTCGAGGAATGTGCTAGTCCATGCAAATGGCCAGGCGACAGCGTTGGGAAGGCATTAATGCATGCGCCGAGGGCGAAGAAGGCCCGCTACAAGACCCACTTACCGCCAAGACGCACCATCCGCGGGGAAACTCCGCAAGGTCGATGATATCATCGGATTCCTACTTGATATTGCCACGAGCAAGTGTGGAATATTCTCGTAAGAAGCCTCAGATGTCCCGAATCTGATTTGCAAAGTCGTTCTTTTGCTCTCCAAGCCTTTCGTAGCTAATCTTGTATCAAACCTCTCCTCCACGGGCTCGATAATGGATCGAAGGTGCGGAAAGCGGATTGTCGACTTATCGACCATATAAACACATTTGCCACCCAAGTGGACTGACAGATTATGTGTTCTCGCTCCGCTTCCTCCGATTAGCGATTATGTTCGTCACTATGGAACATTTCCAATAGTCCCTCCACTTCCCCTTGTATGCATGCACCGCCATGGGCACGAATCAACTACGCACTTCACGTCGTAGTCTTTTTTTGCCGACTTCACTACTCCCAATTGGCGTAGAAGAGACATTGACCAAGACTTCACCGCATCCATCACGGCCTCTTTGTCTTTATATATGGCCCCTATGGCGACCTCGTTCTCATGATACTCACATGCATCTCTGCTCCCTTCATTCATTGTCGGGTCTTTGAAATTATATTTAGTCCACGCTTGGGACCGACAGCACCTCGTGAGTATTGTCCTCCTCGTCCGAAAGGCGTTCGCCATCATGGACTTCCTCATCCATACGGTCCTCCTCCATCAACTCAACTATGTGCTCCACCTCCTCCCCCTCGTCGGCCATCCCCGCCCTCCACGGTGGCTCCGCGCCCTCCTCGATCCCGTCGCCACCCCAACCTCGCCACCACCTTCATCATCGCGTTGTTGCATATCTATATTCTCTCCTCCGTAATATCTACCCGAGACATCACGCACCTCCGACACCAATGGAGGTACACGGGTACCAATCTACCCGGCAACATGGCGGCCAACCCGCTCTCTGGCGTATCAACATAGCTCCTCCATGCAGAGAGTCGCGTTAATAGGAATCGACTCTCCATAAAAAGTCCTGACGCTTACGACACTCTTTGCTCTCACAACCCTGTTAGAACACTCTGGGCATCCAAATCGAACATCCGAAATATAAACTCCATCAAACCCTCACAGGTCCTATCTCTCGGCCTAGATATGCCCTGTGATGATCTTTGAAATTCCCGACAAATCGACTCCATTAAGCCATTTTGTGCTATCTCCCCATCTCCATAGAATATCTGAAAATACAATGTCTCCGACATCTGCCTACAACATCGAGCCAAGAAAAATCATCATTTCTCCACCTAACAGCTATATAAATGTCACAATATATTGTCGTCAAATTTTACCCTCTTGATTTGTAACGGCGCCGCCATGTTTTTTAAATATACTAATTTTTAACGCATAACCGGTCATTGACTATAAATAAGTAATTAGATTACCTATATTACATCACATAAATACTAAATATTAAATCTCTAAAATATTACATACATAAATACTAAATATTAAATCTCTAAACATTGCCTAATATTTCTACTATCCAATCCTAACTAAATTAAATTTCTAAATACTACAATCCTAATAATTCTAAAAACTACATTAAATCTCTAAACATTGCCTAATATTTGTACTATTCAATCCTAACTACATTAAATTTCTAAATACTATATTAATTCTCAACATCTCAATCCTAATATTTCTAAATACTACATTAAATCTCTAAATACTACATTTCTACATTTAAAAAATTATACAATACTAACATTTCAAAAATTATGAGTACAAAATATTGAACTTACCTTCAAAAAAGCGGTTATTTTTTTCCTCTTTTTTCTTCCTCCTTTTTCCCTCCTCTTTTTCCTCTCTTCCTTTCCTCTTTCTTTCTTCTCTCGCGTGGCTTATTTCGTAGCGCCATAACGTAAATGAATCTTGTTGTCATGGGTGGGCTTTTTAAATGACCGATCGCGCATGCCCAGTGAGCGCCCCTGCCGGCGGCTTGAGCACCAGGCAGCCAGCAACGTGTGCCTTTGCCCGTGACGCTCGAGCAACCTTCGTCGGCAGTAGTTAACCGGCCAGATTAGTGGGACCGCCGTTCGCTCTGTCTGAGCGATCGCGCCGGGACGAAGCGGACGGTAGTATTTTGAAATATTTTTCCAGCGAGCGACTAGTTAAAAGCGATTAAAATAAATATTAAATAAAAAATATTCGTGGATGCTTGACTTGATTGGGGTGTGAATGTGGCCAGGGTACCTTCTCGATGTACGACCAGATCAACCTCATCGTCATCGACAGCGTCCCCGAAGACCAGCGTCGCTTTCAATCGTAACCTCTTCTTATTGCCATTCGCTCAATCCTTTGCAGTTTTCGGTCCTGTTTGAAAACAATGTATTGTTATATTTTCTAGATAATACTATAGTTTCTAAGAATATCATGGTATTTTATACCATGAGATGTTTGGTTACTATGCCAAAAACTCTGTATTAAAAACCATGGTTTGGTAAATACCATGGTATTTTTGGAGTATTTAAAACTCCGCTCCAACCCAAAGTTTTCATGGTTTTGGCTAGCTTCTTGTCCATTTCCACTCAAATACCATGGTTTGTGATGTTTCATCCAAACAGTTGGTAGTTCCAAGAAATACTATGGTTTTAAAGGAGTTTGGTAAAACCATGGTATTCATGACAAAACAATTGCAAACCATAGTATACCAAAACCATAGTTTTGAAATACATTGCTTCCAAACAGGGCCGAAAGAATGGATTCTTCAAAATCTCTGCAATTTTGTAGATGCATGGGGGTCGTGCTCAATTTTTTTTCCAACTTAGGGCGTGAATTTGTGGAATTAATGTGCATAATTATGACTTTAGTTTAGGCTCTGGGGTTGATGGATCGTTAGGACGAAAAATCGCAATGCTAGGGTTCTTCTCTTTCCAAAAGAACAGTATGCAAAAATCGTTTAGAAGTTCAGGCCAATTAGTCTTTTGAATTCTTACGAGAGGAGAGTCCGGAAGCAGTGGATGTGCACTAACACAACTAGCTAAGGCCACTAATAAACGTCCTAGCTCGAACGTATCTTCTTTTTTTTCTTTCGTTTTGTATTCTAAAAAAACGACGTGTTAAATTAAAATCAAATGAGCACTCTTAAAGCTATATAGTATTTTGTGAATGCGTATGACGAAGTGGATTGATTTTTCTGACAGATGCAGTGAGACCGAAATGTCTTGGTTAGAGGTGGTTATCTTGACACAGGCCAGTAAGGCCAGATACTCAAAAACTTATCTGCTTGCATGCAAATAAATGGCTCTAAGGGAAACTGTTAAAAAGGTTTGGTGCAACTGTAGAAATGTTCTGAGGAAGCGAGCATTTAGTTGCTAGCGACACACACTGGGATCTTGTATTGCCATGAGCATGTCAGGGTTTATAACTAACTTCCAAAAAGTGAAGTGAAAGCGATGCCTTCTGGGCTGAGTCAAGAGGAAAGCAAGATGTTTGCTTGAATCTTTTGTTGCAAACAGTTCGTGAAATCATGTGCTGAAAAATTGGCTGAATAATGAAATTAGAATTGCAAAATGATTTTGGTTATGGCATGTTTGGTGCTTGTGCATGTGCTGTTTCAGTTGATTAATTGATATGCTGTGATAGCATGATAATGGTTTTGCTTGATGCAATGCGCTCGTGTGAGTGGTTGCATGGATTGACTTTGAGTCAAGTCGTTGGACTTGTGCTCGGATTCGTTTCTTGTTTATTAGCGTAATGCAGTGTTGCTCGATGGTGAGCGTGGTCGATGGCGGGACGAAACTAGGTTCATGGAGGAATTGAGGTTGAGTTAGATTGAGGAGGAATCGAGATCTTGGCGGTTAGAGATGTCATGCGGGGCGTTAAGGCTGAAAACAAAGGCATATGGAGGCTGGTTAGTCATGTGAGTATGGAATGTGAAATACGTACTGCGTGTGCGAAGTTGTATTCGGTCATGTTTGGGCCAATTGGAGTTGTTTACAAACTCTTTCCATGTTGGGAGTGGAGTTGTATGCAATCTTTTATGTTTACTCGGTATAAATAGAGAGGTGTCTCCTGTTTATGTGAGCGTTCAGGTTTTAGAATTTATACTCTTTTGTTTTGAAGTACTGTATCTAGATAAATAAAATCCTTCTTTCGGCTAGAGGATCGAGCGTCCTATGCATCACGCCTTCTTGCGATTGTGTTGAAGTGCAGGTTCCTTGTGACTAATTGTTGTCGCGGCCGTACGGTGTGAAGAAAAGCCTTTCGACCGGCGGCGCTTAACTGCTGGCTTTCCTGTCGACAAGAAGTGAATTTTTTTTAATAATACATTTTTATTGAAATTTCAAAAATATACCACGAAAAAATGTCAATTATACCCACCGCGTAGATTGATTGGGCGACATGAGCCTAAATAGAAAAATACACGGCGACGGTGACCCACGTCACCCGTAGCCTCCTATGCTTTGATCAAATAGCGAGAAAGCACAGCCGCTTTGATGAAATGGCGATAGGATCTGTCGCCCGATGAAATGACGACAGAAATAAATCGATGAATGGTTGACGACACGCACCCACTCAGCCCAACCATATGGCGATAGAATCTTTTCCTCTATTTAAGCACCGTTCTGCCTTTGATGTTCAATCGAATTCTTCACCATCCATCGGCCAAAGAAACGAAGGGGAAAGGAAGGAAGAAAGAAAGAAAAAATGCCTTAGGCGCATGAGTGAAAAAGGGAAAGGGAAGGAAGGCGAAAAGCGGGGAGGTGCTTTGAGTTGCCGCGCAACATGGCGTGTCGAGGACCTCTCTTCATTACCTTGCGGAGTTGTCCCACCGATGTGCCTATCACGGAGATCATTGCGAGCTTGTCTATTCTTGGGAAATCTGACTTGGAAGAGGAGGTATTGGATGTGCCGCAACTACTGAGTTCGACCCCATGGGAGGCGAACTTGAGAAGCGCCACGGTAGTAACAATTATATTTGTGTCGTAATGTTTGTGAATGAAACATTGCTAATTTATGTTCATCTGATGCGCCTCGAATCCTTTGTGTGAATTTAAGAAAGTGGTATGACGAGGAGATCAACCCAGAGCACCAAAGGCTACTTGATGAAATAGCAAACTAAGCGGACCTTAGGGAGCGACTTCAAGCGCTTGCGTGGCCTTGCATGGGAGGAGAGCACTTGTCGAAAGGAAAGCCGAGGAGAAGGAGGCCGAGAGAGAGAAGCGAGAGAGCCACGTTATGCAGAAAAAGTCCCATCGGAGGATGGGGAGAAGGGAAGTGGCCTCGATGCACTCGATGAGCGTTAAGTTGTAACCATTATTTTCGCATCCTAGTTTTATGTCTTAATGATGAGTGTTGTTTACTTTATTTTCATTTGTAACTTTTGATCGAGAAATCATTGGCCCACTTAAGGGTTTTCCTTACCTTGCGGGCCACAATTTGGATCTGACCCAAAATTACGAAAAAAATTCACGGCGATCTCGTAGCGTGAGCAACACTTATGAAAGGGCGACCTGCGGACATTGCCTAAGACGAAATTCAAAATCGGAAAAAGGCATTAAGTGGCCACTTAAACCCTTGGCAATCGTGGCCACTTAGGGTTTCGTAACCTCGTGGGGCCCACCGGATACTACCCAAAATTACGGAAAAATCATGAGTGCTCTACGCATGGGCTACCACTTATCTATAGGCAACTTTGGCGGGGCATGCCCCTACAGTTCAAAAATCGGAAAAAGGCACTCGCGAAATCCGAAACCGCGTGTTGTCGTTTTGATCTAAAAAGCGGGATCTCGACATGTTGTCGTTTGATACGGCGAAGTGCGGTGTGTTGTCGTCTCGGCCGAAAGCGTGGTGCGAGAGTTGTCGTTTGAGTTTGATAAAGCTACTAGGTGTGTGACAAAGCTACTAGGCGATGAAAGGATTAACTAAGTATATAAGATTTAAATTAGAAAAAAGCGAGAATGCAATTGTTAGGTGCAACATATTTCAAGCGATTAACTAAGTACATAATATACTACCAATAATAAAAATCAAAAGAAACTCTATCGGCCACCAAAGCAGGGAGGCCTCCTCCTCCGAACCTAGCCTTCTTGAGTCGTCAAGCTGCGTCGGTAGCGGTGGAGCCTCTGGCCTACGGCCCAGGCGTCGCGTACTCGGTGTTGAGTAGAGTCTTGTCGGTGGTGGCGCTCCGTGAGTGCTGTGATGACCTGACCTCATCCGGACGAGGAACCTCGCTCTGAGGTCCTCGTAGTCCACCGGTGCAGGTCATCACCACAATCTAAATGGTCGTCGAAGCAGTCTGGTGAAAGCGTGCGAAAAACTATACTCGAACTGTAGTAAATGAAGAATTGTTTAGAGTATTATGTCTGCGATTGTAACACGTGAACACGGTGCATCTCGATTACTCACCTGTGGCGTGCCTCTCGCGACTGCGGAGCGGTAGCGTCTTGATCTTACCTGCTGCACCCTGCGCTAAGCGGCGTCTGGCTGCGCGTTGGTAGGACGCGGTATCCGGACAACTTTCGGCGCGTCGGCGTCGAAAACCTCCCGGCGTAGAGGTGACCTCTGTCTCGTCACCTCGACTCGTTGGGTCGGCCAGTATATAAGCCACGAAACTTCATTTGTGGTGATGGAGCACAACATCACCTGCCAAGTTGTCGGCGTATTCCGCTCGACAGAGCGTGATCTCTGAACCCGGGTTTGATGCGGAAGGAGGGCGTCTTCGTGGTGGCTAAACCTAGCGAGAAACCCAAGGACTCCTAGCGGCAAGCTTTGGCGTTCTGAACTATGGTGACACAAGGATTTTTACCCGAGTTCGAGGCCCCAGCCAGCGTGGGTAATAGCCTTACTTCTCTTTGGATTGCTATATCGAGAGTGTTTTTCAGCGGTGCGTACAAAGCTTGGGAATTACAAGTTCTTCCTCGGGCTCTCTTGCTATGCTCTTGCTTGTTTTCTTCAACCTCTGGTGACCCCCCTTCCCTATGCACCCGAGGCCCTTATATAGGCGAAGCTAGCAGGGGAGTAGGAAAAAGGGGTCATCATCTTGATCCTTACACATTTAATCGCCTTCTGTCTTTGTCCGTTCCTCCGGCCTCATTAAATGCTTAATGCTGTAAGCCGCGGTCCTCGCCATGATGTGACCCTTTCTTGTGAGTTGGTGAGCGTCGAGAGGAATGGGGTTATGGCGAGATCCTTGCAGTGAGCTGTGTTCGACAACTGGCGTCCTATGGCTCGAGCGGCATGCAGCGGGAAGGAGCTCGAGGTGAAAGCCACCTCGCTTCACCTTTTGCCTTGCGGCCGGGCGTAGCGGCGCTCCTACTACGCCCGGGCGCCACGTGGACTGCTTGGCCGGGCGGGCGGCGTGCCCGCTTAACGCGCTTGGCGCGCCACGTAATTGCCCATTGGCGGCGTGCGTGCTTTCACCTCATCGCCGGGCGCCCGCGGGATCGCGGCCGGGCGGCGGCGTGCCGCCCACCTGCTGCGCCCGCGCCACGTGGACTACCGCCCGGGCGGCGGCGTCTTCGCCCGCTGCTCGCGAAAGGAGGCGGCGTGCCACCGCCTTTGCTCGCCGGTATACCGTGGGTGCCGTAAAGGCGCCAGCGTGCGTCCACACCTTTCAGCACGCGCGCCACGTGGACTAGGTATCTTGCGACCACTTGGTTGGCCGCCTTTGTGCGGTGCAGGTACCCAGGTAGCAATCTGTTGAAGTAGCCCGGGCCCGCCACGAACACGTGCCAAAGCCTCTTTTAGAACCCTCATTAAATCTTTGGGTGCGTTCACGGGTGGGGCCTCCACTCATGAGATCTGACCGCCTCGGTTCCCTCCGAATCTGTCGATTAGCGCTTGGGACCAGCGGCGCCGACGATCTTGTCCTTCGTGAGCCGTCGGTGCGGTGCCCGCATATATAGGTACATTTGTATCAGCGGTTCCATATACGCTTCCTGCGCCCTTCCATTTCGCTCTTGCGTCTTCTTCGTCCAAAGCCTTGCCTTCTTTGCCTCCATGGCGCAGCCATCCTCCTTCGACCGCGGATACTCTCGCGGAAGAGGATAACCGTCATAAGCAGCCGGAGGCACCTTCGCTTCCGGCGGGGACCATGCGCCCACGGTGCCTTCGAGCGAGATCATCATACACACAGGCAGCGATGGCGGGCACGGTCCGCCTTTTCTGATTTTTTCCTCACCGTACTTCATTTCTCACGGGATCCACCATCTTCATCTTACCCCCAACTCCATCATCTTCTCTCCATCTTCGCATACCTCTGTGAGATGTTCATAGGGGTAATCTTAGAACCTTCTCTCTTCAGCTACTTCTTCTCTGTCGCGCCTCCACAGAGCAATGAGGTAGTGGGGAGTTGCTACTTCGTCTTGAGGCAGGATGGCCTCCCACTACATCGCCTTCCGCATTAAATCAAGCTGAAGGCATGGCGCAATGACAATGGTATCGTCAGCGATGACAATAAGTCGACGCCTTGGGAGTGACCAGGCCTGGCCGGCAGGCCTCAAAGCTGGGTCACGGTCGAGAAGCAGTGAACTCCTTGCCATGGCGACCCGCATCAGCAATTGCGGCGCCGGATTAACTGGAAGCGATGGTGGCACAGGACCGCATCGGAGAATCGGCCCCTGCGTCGCCTTGGCCACCGGCATAAAGGCGTTACTCGGGTAGCGATGGCGGCTGCGCCGTGGCGGCGTAAGTCTTCATTCTTCCTTAGTTTTCTTTCCTGCGTACATGTTCTTTCTGTGGCTCTACTGCCAACCGGCAACCAATTTCTTTTGCCTTCGCGGCGCGAGAAACACGGAGGACATAGTCATCGGCGTATGGCTCTCCGTCTTGTCTGCCGCTATCCGTGGGCGAGTTCATCTTTCCGTATACTGGCCGACACTTTCGCCGATCTGTGTCTGTGCGACCGCTGAGAACATGTCCCGGCGGTTCCATCTAATAGACTCCACGAAGTCGTCGTGGCGCCACCATGCGCCTTGTGATGATCGAGAGACCACGGCTCCTACGGCGGCAAGACCCGCGAACAAGCGGCCAAATTGCCCGGATGCCACGGGCTCGGACCCTAAGAGGTCCAGCCACTGGCTCAAACTTCACCGCCGCCCGGCCTGCTGCGGCGGCGTCTTCTAAGGCGGCGCGCGAACGCCCGGCTTCGACTTCGTCTCCGTGCCACCGCCCGGCGCCTGGTTCATAGCCGCAGGCGTTGACACCTCCGACCCGCAGGACCCCGAGCCACCACTCTCCATGGTGGTACGATGCTTGATGGCAGGGCTCGCTGAGTGCCGCCAAAACGCCCTCGAGACCAAAGCCCCAGCCATGCGCCAAATGGAGAAGCCCCATACTAGCGCCTCGCCGCGAGGAGAGTGCGGAGGCCAACGAAGGCAGCGCCTCCGACTCAAGCCTCACGCACGCCTTCTCCTCCCGCCACTGCGTCACGTCGAAATCTTCACCGGCCGGCGATCTTGTGGGCGCATTTGGCAACACCCTCGTCGGCACTAGACACGGAGGCCAAAGACCGCCCAGCGGCGGCGTCGGTGAGAGGTATTTCTTCTTGAAGTGAACAGCCGGACACTGGCGAGGCGGCCTTTGAGGAGAGGACCGCAGCGGCCGCCATGCGGTGTGAGCGAAGAGAAACGAAGAGGCGGAAGGACCGAGGCGGCGAAGACCTCGGGCTGGAGTCCTTCGCTGCTGGCGCAACACATCCATCATGCTCAAGAAGGCGTTCCAGCGCACCAAGAGGTGCTCAGAACCCTTGGGGTGGCGCCAGACACGCCAGCTGGAGGACTCCGCGTTGCGGTTCGCCCACCGCGATCAACGAAGCGCGAAGGCACTCATTGCCAAGCCCGCCGCTTCGTTCGCCGGAGAAGGATGTGAGTTGCGATGATGACCGCGACCCACATCTGGCCCGGCTTCTTGGCCGACCCGCGGCGTTGCCTTCGATCCCATGGCGGTGGTGACGGTAAGACGTTGAGGGAAACGGCCTTTCGGCCGAGGCCCCTTAGTCGCCGTGCAACCGCCGAACACATGGCGAACTCACGCAAGTAGACGGCCGATCATGGAGCGTCTCCACCTTGGCGGGCGGAAAGCGAGGCGGCGGCAGCTCGACTTTGGCGATGACGGTGATGGCCGGGCCGCCTTGCGGCTCTTTTTGTTTTATCTTTATTTGATCTTCATACGTTACGCATGCACCGGCGAACTTTGAATATTTCTTAGTCAAAATTACGCATGCTTAAACTATTCGCATAATCGGTTTCCTGGGCTGTCGCGATGACCGATCTTCTAGCTTAGTGAAAATGCTCGAGGAATGCTTAGGTTAGGGTGGCGTTCGAGTTTCGCGAGGATTATGCATGTTTCTTTGCGAACATAGCGAAGACCACACAAGTCATAGGGGACTTTGGGCAACGACTTTGAAATCAGGCGAAACACTAGACATAACTTGGTCATAGCGTTTGGCTTTTACGGCGGGATTGCCACCTGGTTCAAACTCTTGGAACTTCGTACCGATGATCGCTGAGAAAGCCTTATTTATGTGAGGCGTGGCAAGGCAACAGAGTTTTCGGAAGTGTATTTAGAAACGGCTTTTCAGCGGTGACAACGGCGGTGCCCGGAAACCAACCCAAGCGTGCGAGCCGTCTTTGAGTACCACGCCTAACGCACTCGGTCACTCGGTAGTGCCAAAGCGCTTCACGCTTTAGCGTATTTTCCTTCAATCACGGAGAGTTAATTTTCGGCGCTTATGACAATCGCAGCGTAACGGCCGAATCTTAAGCGCATGCACATAAGAAATGGTCGAAAGTGCGTTATGAAGCACTTATCTTGTTTTTCACATTACCAGCGGCCAGGCCCTAAGCGCCGGCGGCCACGAAGCTTGGGGCAACGGCGAAGCTTAGAGGCGACGAAGAAGAGGCTTGAGGCGACCGGCCCGAGAGCTTCCGGCGACCACGAAGAGGCTTGGGCGACCGGCCCCCGAGCTTCCGCGACCTGCGAAAAGCTTGGGCGACCACGAAGAAGCCTTGGAGCACGACTACTACAGAATGAGTAGGCATCGCCAAGAAAAAGCTTTGAATGATATAGGTTCTCGCCGCGGGTGATCTCTGATCCATTCTTGGTTTCTAAGTCCTTGCGATTTTCAGGAGATCGATCCATGGTCTTTGTCGTCAAAGTTTCGGGCTCGGGAGGGGTACTAAACTAACGATGCTGTGCGTGACAACAGTGATGCTTGAAAACCAACTCGAATCGCTGAGCGCTTGAGCATCGTATCTAGCCCACTGATGCTTGTCCTTGCTGGACGACCTTGACGCGAGTGACTCCCATAGATCACCAAGGAATTAGCGAGATATATGGGACGGCGACATCCATGCGAAAAAGACTTGCCGCTAAGGAGCACGAAAGGGACGACAATAGTAAAGCGAAAGCCTTTTGGCGACAACTTTACTACTTGCCAAAGCGCCAACTTGACCAAGGGAGATTCTTACCTCATGGTGGCCAAAAGCAACAGGAGGCACCCACAATTCCTTCAGGATAGAATTTCACCTAACAACTCTATGTTATAGGAATTAAATCGTTCTCGCCGTCTCATTATGGGATGGACGCCGGGAGATCACGAGACCACCTGAAGAAGCCCTCCCAGGGGAGAGCAGTTTGTTCAACCCGACATCGTCTCTGACTCTCTTAAGACAGGGTCACCCTCTTGCAGGTGTCCTCTCAGAGACGGGTGGCGTGGTACCTTTGAGACTTTCTTCAGTGGCAAGGCGGCCTTGAGCGACTGCGATCAAGACCTCCTCCAAAGGTTGACATCTTCTGCTTGAAGATCCTCTTGGTCTTCTTCGTTGAACACCGAGAAGCCTTGAGGAACCGGCGTGACAGCTCGGAGAAGCTGACCTCGCCCGTATACCGGGAAGAAAAGCGTCTGGCCGTCGCCCGACTAGGTGTGTGCGGGCGACCATAGCACTTGCAGGGAGCTCTTCCGTCCAATGGCGCCCTTTATGAAGCCGATCAGCGCCCTTGTCTTGAGGCCCTTCAACACCGGCAGCGTTAGCGCGTTCTGCTACCCATTGCTCATGGGATGGGCCGCAGAGGCAAAAGCAGGACCTTGGTGCCCATTTCTTCATGAGAACTCCGAAAGCCGCTACTGGTGAGCGGGTGCCGTTGTCGATGATGATCGTTAGCGACTAAGAAATGGTGAAAATCCAGCGCATAGACATAACTGCGGCGTGGCCGTGATGGCGCGCGCACCCGACCCACTTGGTGAACTTGTCGATGGCGACAAAGATGTGGGTGAAGCCCCTCGCCCGTAACCAGCGAGAGCGGACCCGAGATATCGGCCCCGGACATGAGCGGCCAAGAGAGTGGGATGGTTTAACGGCTTGGGCTGGTCGGTGGGTTACTGGCGAAGAAGAAGCCGGTAAGCGCATATCTCGCCGGCTTCGCAAGCATCTGGAGGGCGGTAGGCCAATAAAATCCTTGGCGAACGCGCCTTGCGAGCTAGAGTTCGGCGGACATATGGCTCCGCTTGCGCCTCCATGGATATCGAAGGCGGGATGCTCCCTTCTTCCAGTGATGCACCGGTGAGAACTCGCTTACGCTCTGGCGATATAGGTCCCCACCTGCGAGTATAGCACTTGGCCTTACGTGCAATCTTCTCGGTGAGGCATCGTAAATGGGATCACACAGTCCGTGAGAAGGCGGGATAGGGTCCATCCATCGATCTTCCTGCCCAAGGGTGGCGACCACTCGGTGCTTCGCTGGGGTACTCGGCGGGCAGCGCTTTTCCCCGCGGCGCCTCGGACAGCGCCCGCCGTCTTCCCTCCGGACACGGGGGTTGAGTGAACCTGTTGCCTCCCTCACGAATTGGAGGGCGTGGCGATGCACCGCCTTCCCCTTTGGTCGAAGGCATGACCTTGCCTTCCGTCGTCCCCACGGGCCAAGGGCGCGGCGGCGGTGACACCATCATTTCCACAGATAAATGGAAGCTGCGATGGGCGGTCATGGCGATCTTTCTTCAAAGACCCGGACGGAGCAGAGCCCTTGAGGATCTGGTGGGGCGGCCCGTCCGCCAAGGTGATTGTCACGCGAGGATATGAATATACCCCAAACCTTCAAAGTAGCGCTCCATTCTTGGACCTCAGCGAATGCAGCGCCATGGTGGGGTCGAGCATTGGAAATTCCTTCGCGCTTGATTGATGACCAGCGAGGAGTCTCCCTTGACAGGCGTCGGATGCCTTGCGCCCGAAGCGTCTTATAACCTGCCCGGCGAGCCCCTCGTATTCAGCTATGTTGTTTGTGGCCTTGAACTTCGAAGGCGACCACGTCTTGGAGGTGTCCCGGGGAGAGACGGGACCAACCCGCCCTTCGGCTGAAAGAGCCATCGAAGAACATGGTCGGGAAGGTGCGGGGCTCTTCATCTCCGGGCGGCGGGAGTCCATTCGGCGACGAACTCGCCCGACACCGACTTTTGATGGCGGTGCGGGGTACAAACTTGATGTTGAATTTCCTGACTCCAATCGCCCATTTCGCAATTCATTTTCGGCTTCTCTGTTGTGGAGGATCTCTCGCAGAGGGTAGGCCGTGACCACGGTATTTCCCGCCTTGGAAGTAATGGCGCTTCACAGGCGCCACCAGATCGCATGCCGGCATCTTGAGCTTCTTGGTGCGAAGTCTACGCTTCATGTAACACCTTCTTCGATGTAGTGTACCGACCTTTGGATGCCTTCTCTCTCATAATTAGCACCGCTTACCACCTCGGGGTGGCGGCTATGTCTGAAATGCTGGCTCTCCGTGGCAGAAACCAAGCAGGGGGAGTGGTTAGTACGCTTCAATTCTTCATATACGGGCTTCTTGATCCACTAGTGGTTCGTCTTCTTTAGCGGCTTAAACAAGGGCAAGCTTTTTCTCTCAATCAGGGCAATGAACCGCCCGAAGTGAGGCGGCCAAGCCAAACGTGGACTTGCTTTGAGCGCGTTGGCGGCTTCATGCTTTCGATGGCGATATCTTATCGGGGTTGGCCGATGCCCGACTTGATACCGAAAGCCCAACACTCTTGCGGAGGGCACACCGAACCGCATTTTTCGGATTGAGCTTCAAACAATTCTTAGGAGGTTACAAAGGTTTCCTCGGGTCTTGGATCAATTCATCGCTCTTCTTAATCTTCACAACCAAGTCATCAACATAAACTTCGATTTAGCCCTAGTGAGGCGGAAGGTGATATGCATGGTATTTAGTAAGTTGAACCGGCATTCTTTAAACCAAAAGCCATTCTTACATAACAATATACACCGTAGGGTTACAAAATCATCTTCTCTTCGTCTTCAAGTGCCATCTTGTCGGTGGTATCCAGAATGCGCATCCGGAAGCCTGACAATTACGCACCGGCCGTGGAGTCAACGATGAGATCGACTCGTGGCGAGGGGTAAGGATCGCCAGGCGGGCCTTGTTGAGGTCGGTGAAGTCGACACACATGCGCCATTTCCCGTTGGACTTCTTGACAAGCACAGGGTTGGCAAGCCACTTTCGGGGATGAGACCTCCCTAACAATCCTGCGCTCGGCATCTTCTCTACCTCCTCTCGAATGGCATCCTGCTTTGCTCGGGCGCTGTCTCCGGACCTTCTGGGACCGGGCCGCGCCTCGAGGCGTGCCAATCAGTGCTCAATCACCTCCCGGGACCCGGCCATATCAGACGGTTGCAGGCGAACACGTCGGAATTAGGCCGGGAGGAAGGTGTGAGCGCGTCTTCCTATTTGGCGTGAGGTTGGCGCCAATGTTGACGACCTTCGGGGTTCTCCCCCACTCAGGCGACCACCTTTACCTCACCGGCGAAACTGGTGAGGCCAGTCCGGACTGAGGGCTCCCCAGGAAGTGGCGTCTGGGCGCCCGCCCGCCAGTGGCGCCGGCAGTCTTGGCGCCTTTGAAACAGCGTAAAGCCTCGGCCTTGTCCACCTCGATCGCCCAATGGGGCGGCAGACTGGCATCTTCACCACCATCTGGCGTAGTGGGTGGCCGCCATGAGCTGGCTAACGTCGGTCGGTGGCGAGGCATTGTGGGGAGGTCGAAGTCGGCGACCCTCGAAATCCACCGGCTTCGGTGCGGTGGTTGTCCCTCCCCAAAGGTGACGGGGCGCTTACACGCCAAGGAAACATACGTGCAGGGCTACCCGAAGAAAAAGGTGGGCGCAGAATCAGGCCGCCAGGATCTGGGCGCCGAAGAAATCTTGAGGAGGGCAGAGGTTGATAGAACTCCCCGTCCACCAACGCGCGGCTTAACGCACATTCAGCGATGGGCGACACCACGGCGGGAGGTATCCCAGCCGTTGGCGCCCTCGGGATGGTCGGCTGGCGAAGGTGGCGCTTGCTCGGACCACTTGACATCGACCCGACCCCGAGGGCTCCGGCGCTGGCGCGGACCTCCTTCTCTGCGCTTATAGCGGCGTTGGAGGGAAGGTGGAGGATCCACCATGGATGTAAACCACCGCGTGATCGGCTGCTAGAAGGCCGGTGGGGCGGATCTTCATCTTGATCATCGGCGAACGGCGTTCCTTGAAACGTTTTCCACCATCTTGTCGACCCGACGACGGTTGTCCGGTCATTGGGTGTTGTCTTGATGGATAGAACAATCTGACTCGCCCTCCTTTTGCTCATGGCGGTCGTCCTTGCGGCCATGCCCGGTCATCGCTCGCACGATCCCGACGGCCTCGCGCCCGGTCACGGCGATCATCCCGCCGGTCACGCGGCGCGCGCTTCTTCGGCGTAGGATCTTCCTCATCATCGCTTCGGCGGCCAGACTGCCTGGTCTCCCGCCTCGCGCTTGCGCGCTTTCTGCGGCGGCGGGAACCCGAACCGAGGTCCCGGCCTCATCCTTTCCATGGCCACCCTTGGGGCGGCGCCCCTTAGCCTGCGGCCGCGCACACTTATGTCGCGAGGCTTCGGAGGTGGGCGATGGTATGGGTAGCCATCTTCTCCTTCATCTTCTTGATCGCGTCGCCTCTCTGGCGATGGCGACCGATTGTTGGAGATGTGGGGATTGTATTGCGGCGATGGCAGAACCGCCGAATGAAGTGTGACGACTCCCTTCTCTGCTCCGGGCGTGAAGGTCATCCTACCTAGACACTGCGCAAAAGGCCACAGAAGTTGGCGGCGAAGGTCACACAACTTTCCCCACGAGTGTATCGACCCTCGGAGATTCAGACACCGAGGAGCGGCCGAGAACTGTCAAAAGTTGTTGGAGAAGTAGTTAGCCATGACCTTTTCAGATCCGCCCACTTGCCACTTTCATCGTCGTGTAAATTTGGAGGAACTCCTCCGGGTTGAGTGAATCTTAGTCATATTTCTCTATGGCCGCCAGGGCGGAACTGTCAAACCATGTCACGGGCGACCTGCGGAGAAACTGCAGCCGGCGCCAGAGGGAGCCGAGCAGCTCATGGAGGCCGGTCCGGAGGACGCGCATGGGAGCGCGAGAGCTGGCTCTTCAAGGTCGGAGGTGAACCTCCTCCTTATCCAGAGGATGAGAGCCATGGGGGGCTCTCATCATTAGATGCTGGCCGCTTGGCGGCGCCTCTTGGTCGGGATGGCGCGACAAGCGCATGGAGGAGGTCATCGCCCGCTGGCTACGGCGCTCTCGTCGAGATGAGAAGCGAGGTCCCCACGGTTCCTCGAGGCAAGGCCAAGATAGCCGCGCCCTTTCCTTGACCCGGCCCCCGGCAGGGCCCTCCTCGTTAGGCGGCTCGAGCTGAGCACCCATGCGCTGGCGCAAAATGCTTCGATGCTGGCCGGTGGAGCCCTACGGAGTTGGGCGCATCCCGAGGCGGCAATGCTGCTGACACAGAGTGGCCGGAGAATCCATGAACTCCGGCGGGTGGTCGAGAAAGAACCTGGCGCGCGTGCAAGTTCTGGCGAGGTAGCGCCTCCATGGCCGACTGCGACACGGGCTGCTCCACGCTCGGGGAAGCAGCGGCGCCCTCTGAGGGCGCGGTACGGCGGCTCCTCGGCCGTAGCGATAAGCGAGGCGCTTTGATCGTCGCTTCGCCTCTGCGACATTCGGTCTTGAGAACCCGCCATTTTCAGCCTTGGGCTTGCTTCCAAATCATGAACGCCGAAATCCATGAGAGTTAGCCGGAAAAACCAGCTACGCGCCTTCAGCGCCCCTGTCCGGCGTATTCCGCTGACGAGCCCGTGATCTGAACCGGGTTTGGTTGGAAGGAGGCGTCTTGGTGGCTAAACCTAGCGAGAAACCTAGGGACTCCGTAGCAGCAAGCTTTGGCGTTCTGAACTATGGTGACACAAGGATTTTTACCCGGTTCGGGCCCCCTTGCGTGGGTAATAGCCTTACTTCTGTTTGGATTGCTTATCGAGAGTGTTTTCAGCAGTGCGATACAAAGCTTGGGAATTACAAGTTCTTCCTCGGGCTCTCTTGCTATGCTCTTGCTTGTTTCTTCAACCTCTGGTGACCCCTTCCCTATGCACCCGAGGGCCCTTATATAGGCCAGCTAGCAGGGAGTAGGAAAAGGGGTCATCATCTTGATCCTTACACATTTATCGCCTTCTGTCTTTGTCCGTTCCTCGGCCTCATTAAATCGGCCGCGATGGCCGCCAGTCCGCCGCGATGTGACCCTTTCTTGACGAGTTGGTGAGGCGTCGGAGAATGGGGTTATAGCAGAAATCCTTGCGTGCAGACAGCGACATCTTGCTTCGTCCTATGGCTCGAAGCTGAGACGACGGCGAAGAGCGCGGTGAAAGCCACCTCGCTCCACCTTTTTGCCGCCGGTGGCTGGCGGTAGCCGCCTACCTTTCGCGGGGCATACGTGGACGCGGCCAGCCGGCGGCGAGGCGTGCCCGCCCACCTCGTGCGGGCGCCACGTGAGCGCCACGGGGCGGCGGCGTGCCCGCCCACTGCCGCCGGGCGCCCGCGATGGCATCCCCCCGTGAGCGGCGAGCGTGCCGATCCACACTCGCCAGGCGCCACGTGGACTAGGTATGTTGACCACTTGGTTGATTGCTTTTGTCTTGTGAGAGGGTACCCATTGTACAGAATGGCCGACACAAGTAAATTCACTAATTAGTTAGCAAAATAAATTACGAATCATTAAGATTATATCGATGTATGACGCATAGCGTACCAAAGTGTGTCGTCATGAGTCCATATGGGTAAGAGTGCGTGTCTGCCACCCTAGGAACGTGTATAGGAGGATCGGGGTCGACACGTACCAAAAGCAAGTGAGTCCGGGGAGTGTACCACTCACGGTACATCCGCGGGTCGTACGGCGCAACCTCGGCGTAGACGTCCTCGAGTGCTCCTCCCCACTCCTCAGCCCAAGGCACCATACGTACGTGCCAAAGGTGGTCCCAGGTGTGCCCTTCCTACTACGCACGTGGGTAAGAAATAAATATAAGCGTTATTAGATGGCATTACGGTAATAATTATGAAAACATCGTCACGAGGAACTTACGCGTGGTCGAGGGTGGGGCGCGACGTCGTCGTGCAGGAACACGTCGTAGGCAAAACTGCTCTCATCACATGATGGACGCGTAGCCTCGGCGTGGACATCGAACACGAGGAACCGACGGGTGAACCGGTAGTCCGCGTCCATGTGCAAAGGGCGGATGTGCCACCGTCACCGAGCACGGACCTCGGCGTCCGCGTCGTGCCCGGCCGCGTCGTGGTCCTCGATGGTGGTCGACCTTGATGACAAAGTGCGAGTAGGCTACCGTGCAGGTCGGTGCGTCCTAACTAAGTCTGTAGTCACGGTGAGAACGTAACTGTTAGTACTCGAGAAAAGTTAAACAAAAGTACCAAAATCACGGTTTGCAATATCTTACGTCGGCGGCACGAGATGGTGCCCATGGTCAGACCATCGATGTCGTCACCGCTTTATGGGTCTTTATCGGCCGCAGTCGATCTGGGTCGCCGATCTGGAACCTTCAGATGCCCTGTTGTACCAGCGAATGGACATCCTCCGGTCGCGCTCTGGCGATCCGTGTACACCGCACGCAGTGCGCGGTAGGTGGCGCCATGTGACCTGGCCGATCCCAGTCTTGCGGCACGGCGTCAAAGTGCGTCCGCGATCTCCGAATGGCACAGTGCTGCCCACGCTATCCCCATGGGACGTCGTGAATATGCACCCGGTAGAAGAAGCACAGCAGTACGCCTCGGTGGCGGTGAGGCTCTGTCGGCCCCGGGCTCGACGATTTGTTCACGCGTAAAATAAAGCTCACTTGTTATTTTAAGCGATGCGTACACAATTTAGTTTGAAATTAAATGCTACCGACGTACCACAAAGCTGTCCAAGGCAGCTCAAGATCGGTCGTCGCGTGTGCTCGAATGTCTCAGACAGCCTGCGTGGTGATAGTACACCCGCTGGCGAACAATGCGTGGCGCAGCGCCGATCCTCGTGGGGCGTCTGGGGCATACAGCCGCATCGACGATCGAGAGGCCGAGGAGGTGAGGCGTCTGCAAAGTGATCGTCATCTCCCCGACAGGGAGATGGAAGGTGTGCGTCTCCGGCCTCCACCGATCCACTAGAGCGGTGATCAGCGACCGGTCGTATGGGAACCACCGTCCCAGGAGCTCCACCATCCGCCCGAGGGGCAGCAACCCTGAAGCGCGAAGCCTAAGAAACAAAGACATGTCTCATTACTATATCAGCAGCTGCATGCCTGTCCGCAAAGTACTTGGTTGTACCCCTCAGCACTCCCTCGACAATTCCTACCAAGGGAAGACATCTCATCCCTCGCATTACCCAGTTGTAAACTTCTGCAAAGTTAGTGGTCATCACACCGTGATCGGCACCATGTATGTCATATAACAGATGACCACTTCTCTTCTGATTAGTGCTTGATCCACTCAGAAACATTTGATTGGCCTTTGCCTCCGGCAGCGGTTAGTCACCTCATCCTCTGTTGGCAGGGGGAAAAGAGGCTCCGCCTGCTCATGTGTTCCACTGCCACTAGTGTTGTTCGTATGCTCCTTGTGTTTCCTTGTCAGGTCATCAAGATTTTTCCACAGAGTTAGGAACTTGGTCTCCTGGTTGTAGTTACATAGTCTTTTGAACATGTTCATCAGTTGCTTGTTCCTGAATTGCTTATAGAAGTTTGCACCCAAATGCCTCATGCACCATCGACTCTGCAAGTCAGGCCATCGGAATGGCTCCTCTTCCCTATTTGCGGTGGTTGATAGCACTAAGCAAGCCGACATACTGTCATCAAAGACGCCTTTTATCTGAGCGAGTTTTGACCACCCGATCTTCAAGTTTCAGAGGAACCACAGCCAACTCTCGTAGTTCTCGCTTTCTCGAAGGCAAAAGGCAACAGCAGAATCTGGTTGTTCCCATCGACGCCCACATTTGTCGATGTTGCCCTCTGTATTTCCGGTCAAGAATGTGCCGTCCCAGCGCAACAATGGACGACAATGATAAAACGCATTAATGCAAGCGCCAAATGCGAAGAATACTCTCCTCAAATGCCTTTTAGTTGGCCATTTGATTGATGGACAATCTTGATAATCATAGTAGGTCCTAGGATTTCTTCCCTGAATGCAACTGAGCAGTGCGGGCAGGTTATGGTACGAGTCTTCAAATTTCCCAAACTTCATTTCTAATGCCTTCTTTTTCGCCCTCCACGCCTTCCCATAGCTAATTGTGTCTCGATATCTGTTCTCGATCGCTTCGGATAATAGCACGGGCTCAAAACTCGGGTTCTCCACTATCTCTGCGTACATGATGTTCGCGACATACCGGATGTGAGGTTTCTGCAGTGGCGTATCCGAAACTTAGAAAGGAGGGGCTAAAATTGAGACCTCCAAACTAATATATATATATATATTATTTTTTAGAACATAGAACATGATGAATGATATATATAATATAAAAATGCCAACACTTATCTAACAATTGCATATAATATAAATACGTAACATTAGAAAGAAAAAAAACGTACCGATCATTGCTTTTTAAGAGTTGATAGTTGATATTTACAGGTTTTTATGTTTTGAAAACGTTACAAAATATCTTCTATGTCTATCTTGGAAAATATGTCTCGTTCGATGTAGTATACCATGAGATCATTTAACCAGTTATCACTTATCTTATTATGCAAATCTGTCTTGATAATTTTTATTGCCGAGAAAGCCCTTTCAACTATAGCTGTACCCATAGGTAAAACTAATACTAATTCAATAAGCCTATAGACTAATGGATAAACAACATGCTTTTTTGCTTCAACCATCATCACTGCGAGACTAGCAAGATCATCACAACTTGAAAATTCTTCTCTTTTCAAGTCATCAATGAATAAGTCAAGTTGTGCTTCCAAAACCACACGATCATATAATGAGAAATCATCTGAATAAATCTCTGAAAGCCGAAGAAGGCTACCATGTTCAAAATTTGCAAATGAATCTCTTGGATCTAGACAAGTAATGCATCTCAAATGCTCTATCAAAATTTATCGAATCGATTATTTAACTCGATAGCTTTTCTAAATTTGTAGACGAATTTTTCTTAAATTTATCTAACTTAAGGGAAGGAGGGAGGCACAGGTGGGGCTCCACTCACCCACGCCCGGGTGCATCACCCTTTGGGTTCCTGTGAGCCATCACTGTTTCCTCAGTCATACATGTATGTTGCTCAACCTTCGAACATAGCCAATGGGTGCCCCATTTGGGCTTGTACGCATGCACTCTCCACGGACACTCATGGATCTCACACATCACGTCGTAGCAAGTTGGGGTTGATTTCTTAACTCTGAAAGTCCTTCTTAATGATAGAGCCCAATCTTTCACGGCATCCTGCGCAGCCTCTTTTGTCGGGTATATACTGTTAAGCCTAACCTCATTATCAGTATACTGCCAAGGCATGTGGTTGCTTTCATTGACAACCAGCCTATCAAATTGTTGCGTGCTCCACTCGGTACCGGCACAGGCGCTCCGCACCTCCATCTTCCTCATCCGACTCATCGTCGTTTCTCCTCTCTCGCTTCTGCTTTGTACTCACGGTCTTCTTCTTCCATCCTATCGTTATTTCATCAATTTGCTCACCTTCGTCTACTAGTCCCCGCTTCTTCGCCAACATTTTCATCATCCTCCGAAACTCAACTTTGTTCACCACTTTGGCAAAGGATGTCATCGTTGCATTCTTGAACATCTTGCTCATGGCTAGATCCCGGTGTCACCGAATCGAAGCTCGTTTGAAGCCGATCGCACTCACCGGTCCAAGCTGCTGTGCGGGGGCAACATCCTCTCATATGCTCGCACTAAAAGCACCGATTCCATCCCCTTTGCTCTGCCGCCTCACATATGATCTCCACGATGAGGTTCCTTCACTCAACTAGCTCCCCATAAATAAGGTCGTTTACGCATACTACATAGACAAAATACCTTCAACTCGCACTTCTCTTATTCCATCCTAAAAGTATAATACAACCATTTCAACACGGAAGCAAATGTGCTCCTCGACCCTACTCAAACTTACCCACATCTTGCATGTTACTAAGATCTGCACCTCCAAACCATGCATTACAACCCCATCTCCATAATAGATTCTAAATGGAACTCGCTTACGCCATATCTCAATCCATTCATTCACCCAATTAATTATTTTCCGTACAAAATAATGTCACGTAACATAACTATACCTACATGCTACAAAAATATATATCTAACTCTGTAAAAACATCTACATTCCTAATAATTCATATCGATGTACTTATATCGCATAAAATATACATTCATTCCTAACAATATATACATTAAATATCGATGTACTTATATCTTAAAAATATATACATTAAATAACTACATTTCCATCAATATATACCGATATACTCCTATCCGTAAAAATATCTAAATTTTCTAAACTAGAACTAGTATGGACCTATCAATTTAACTAAAATTAAGCTATCCGTAACCTATCAATTTACCTAGATCTATCCATAACCTATCAATTTATCCTCTACATTTATCCGTAACCTCCATCTAAAACTATTTCTAATCTACCACTATTTACTGCTACAGTGCCCTAGATCTAAAACTATTTCTAACATATCATAATTTCATCGCTAAGAAAAGTAAACAACGAAATTTACTTCCAAGCAGTGGCGCAGAATCTCCTCTTCCTTCTTCTCTCCTCTCCTCTTTCCCCTCTTCCTCTTCCTCTCCCTCCCTCTCTTTTTCTCAAATCAACCGAATGGCTCTGAGGTCCGGCGAAGCCCTTTTTATAAACGCCCTCGCTCAGCCTGTTAACGGCGACAAGGGCCCCCCCTGTCGCTGTTGATCGGGCGACAGGCCACGCCACCGCCCGCCTCCTCGTCGCTGTGTATTTTTCTATTTAGACCCGCCGCTAACCATCCAGCGATAGGGGTATATTTCTGATATTTTTTTCGGTGGTATATTTTTGAAATTTCTAATAAAAAATGTATTATTAAAAAAAATTCGACAAGAAGTTGTAGCATGCATGTAAGAAGAAGCGACTAGATGATTTATTGACTTGCAACGTGACGTTTTGTGAGGAACGTCGAGCGGAGCCAGCACCTGGAGGAGCCGAGCGGTGACAGCACCGCTCAAGCCCGAGCCATCGTCGAGAGACAGCCGCCCGCTCTTGCTTCCCGCCGCGGCCGCCTCTAAAAGCGGGGGAGACTCACCTCTCGCCCGGCGCGAGCCGGTGGTGCCGCCCCAACTGCCGCCGATGACATCGCCCGGCCGCTCCCCGCGCTGCGCCGCGCCATGGACGCCGCCTCCTGCCCCGCACCGGGTACCTGTTTCTCCCCCTCTCTCTGACCAGATCTGTGCGCCGAAAGCGCAAGGGGTAACGCGCGATGCTGATCTAAGTAACCGTGGCAGGTACACGAAGATGGGATTCGCGGGGAACGTGGAGCCCTGCTTCATCACGCCCACCGTCGTCGTCGTCGCCCATTGTGGCATTGTGAAGGCCATGTTTCAGTGTAATTTAACTGGCTTTATTGTGCCTGCGCTTCCAAGGGTTTTGTTTTCTTTCATGGATTGCTTCATTCTTGAGCTTCCTAATTATTCTGTTGTTTCTAAAATTCTCTAGTTTATGTCTTTTCTTGGATAATTTGACATTTGTTTCTCCTGGGGGAAAACTGATTACAATCATTTGGAGAAAGTGTTAAACTGAGTGCCACTAAAGCTTCAGGTTGTGACACGAGTAACTCATTGGTTAATACTACTGCTAATTGGTAAGTGGTGATTGTTGTTATCACTAGCCCCAATTATCAATTTCTATTGTGTAATGTTGAGTACCCCTAAGAGGCAAATCCTATTGCTATGTGGTCCCTTTTTCACAATTTTCAACTTATATAATTTATTATTGAGTATCTGAAAACCCATTATGTGCTGCTGACATTGTTTCTAGCCATACATTGACACTTGAACTTAATCGAACAAAGAATAAAACGGAGTGGAAATATGAAATAGAGGTGGAATTATAATAAAAGTGTTCATCTGTAGTAGCACACTTTGAGAACATCAGCATCAATGAAATTGTCTGGACGTAGACAAATTCTGGTTGCTGCTGCCTTCCATTATTCTTACGAAGTCAATTTGAGAACATCAGCACTTGAAGTATCCATGCATTCCTTTTTTCTTTTATTGTGTGCTCCACACTGAACTGACTTGTTTGCTAACTGGGTCATCCAGAGACCACTGGGATTGCTGCTACTATTATCAGTTTGTGTATGTTGTCTCGTCAGGCAGGTTTTCCCAAGGAACTCCTTTGATGCCACAGTAATATTAGAGGAAAGATGGAGCTGCTCAGCATCATCCTATTATAGCATCTCTGCTCCCATTTTCAGCATCTGATCGTCAAGGTTACTTACACGCTACTGGCAACCAGCTTTCTGACTGGAACCAAAACCAAGTTAACCCCTGCACCTGGAATTCTGTTATTTGTGACAGTAACAACAATGTTATTTGTCACGTACAGTTTGTTTTGTATCAAGAAGACCAAATTGGAAACTTGGTAAGCAGAGATTCTTAAACATTCATTTTTTTGTGTACATTGAAATCGAACATGAACTTGTCCTGAAGCCTGATGGATAGGATGTACTCTAGATGAGTACTCTAATTACATGGAACTGCTATAGGAGGTTTCAGTTGTAGACTTGTCCATTCTTTTGCATCTGTTCAGGCTGAACTTGATCACTAGGAGTCTCCTTTCTGTGACCACAAAGTTACTTGATGGTTATAACGGAAAAAAAACATGTACAGTTCTGACTACTAAATGCCAATGATAAAGCTAGCTATATGCTAATGATAATTTGTCTGTTTATTCACTATTTCGCCGAATAAAGAAGGAACTAAAAAGATAGCCGCTTGAAACGAAATTTTACCTCGTTGTTAAGCATGCCAGTTATTTAATTGGATGAAAATGGACAATCTCTTTTCACATCAATTTGTCATAGGATTATTTTACATTCTGTTTTATTTTTACTGCACTAATGAATCGTGCTTTTCACATTATGTTCAGTAAGCATTTTTAAGCCTTATGTGCATCTTATGGTTTTGGTGACTCATTGGTCGCTAGTGCGATCATATTGACAGTTATATATTACATGTCTAGCCTATATATCATTAGTCCTTACATTTTGACTTTAGACCGTATTGTTTGTGCTTGTCCTAAACGATAATTTCTCAACTTGTTTTCAGGCTGGCATTTGAGAGACCTGAATGGCTGGGAAAAATAATTTTTGGCTCAGTTGCCGTTGGTTCACATCCAACACCAGGAGATAGTGTTATTGCAAGACTGGACAACCAGCTTTGTAAATGCTTGAGAACTTCCTGTACATTCTTTTGTATATTAGAAATGACAATAGTAGAGGTTAATGAAGCAATGACATAGGTTTTTCCATTGTTCATGTCGTTGATTGGCAACTAAACATGACCTATCTTTTTAGATTCCATTTACAACTGTGCTCTTCTGAAACTTTTAGTTTAAATTGCATTATAGTAGTTTAGTTTATGTCAGAAAAGGTTGCTTATTTGCAGGTATTGGATCTCTATATAGCCTAAAAATATAGCCGTTACAATATAGCCGTTACGCCGACCGTTACAATAAATTTTAAATTTTAAATTCTCGTAATTAAAAATAACCGGTTAAATTTTTCCCGGTAAAAAATAAACGTGGCTCATATGGCGTGTTCTGAAATATCATTATAATATAGGAATGAGAAAATAGATAGTGAGATTTGGAGAATGCTGTTGGAGAAGGAAGAGATATAGGGAAGGAATTTTTTTAGGGAATTTTGTATATGGGGATATAGAGATCCAGATTTAGGGAATGCTGTTGGAGATGGTCTAAACTCAAGTGCTCTTTGCAACGAGAGTGCTCCCAGCCAGATTGTTTTTCCTTGTGTCGCTGAAGGTTCTTTGGCTTGGATGTTTTACCTAGCGTCGGCTTGCTCCTGGTGATTTTGGTCCGGCGTAGTTGGAGTTTCGTCTAGAGGCAGTTTGGTCCGGCGCAAGAGTTTGGTCCGTCGCGGTTAGATCAATTTACGTCTTCAGTCATCTTGCGAAGGTAATATCTCTAGATCCGTAGATTCGATCGAGTTGATTTTTATTGGGTTAGCTTCGGAATTGAATATAGTTTCTACAGTTAAAATTTCACATCAATCCAACGGTGGGATCTTCAGGAATCACTATTTTAGTGAATGTGTATCATGCTGTTTTTATTTGGTCTGGCGTGAATTGATTTGGTTTGGCACAGTGAAATTTGGTCCGGCGTACAAGAAAATTTTTGGTCCGGCGTGAAATTTGGTCCGCCGTGCAAGTAAAAATTTGGTCCAGCGTAATAAGATTTTTGTTGAATTCGAACCAAGCAATTTGAGTCCGAATTGGGATGTATCAAAAATCATAAAAATTTAAATTTGACTTCCGCACAATCATTCACCCCCTATAATTGCTATGTTAGTATATTTCAATCCTACTCAGTCATCTTTTCCTCTCAAGTACTTTTGGGCTAAACGAGGATGTTTTGTCTATTATTAAGTAAACAAGAAAGGACATTAGCACAATGGATAGGTAGATTCTTATCCTATGGGGTACACTATTCTGATTTTACTCTTGCCTCACTAGTCCGCTCGTTTACCTTATGTCTTTATAAACTGCTTGAATGGTTGCTACATGAACTGGATAAACCTAATATTCAATTGTTCTCGAGTGATTAGGGAAAAAACACAAATACCATCTAGCTGGGAGCTAGTATGAGGAAACAACTTGGTGGTTTGGGTATTGTAAACCTTAGAGATTTGAATACGAGTCTGCTTTTGAGAACCTGTATTGTAGTGTGCTGATTGGCGAAGGCTGTCTTGCTTGCGTTTTATTGGATCTGCTTTCCTTGTTAAGCTGTACTCTCTGGGCTAAACTTTGTACTGAACTGTTTTTAGTTTCATTAAGAAACTGGAGAGCTTCAGATGTTCCTCTAAAAAGAATCACTTTGCACTACTACCATGAGGGACAGATAGGACAAAATGTACTGAGTTTCTCATTATTTCCCATTAAATTTGCGATTTTTTGTGTCCTTCCCTGAGAATCATCATGTCAGTCTCACTTGGGACACGCTTGAATTCTTCCATGTTTTGGAGGCCTAGAGTTTGCTTTTGGTTTTGTGATTTTCTTCCGAAGAAAATTTCAATGAACCGTCTCATTTAGTTCTGTATGTGGAACATGTACATTCGATCAAGTGGCTCATATTTCCTCTTCTGTTTGTACTTTGTATATATGATAACACTGGATTCAAGATTAATAATGTAAAGAATGAAGGCAGCTTCCTGATAGTAGAAAACAAGATAATGACCTCGACACCTAAAACATTTGCAGAGAGCTGCTGAAAGGTAGGATTCACACTTGAAGCTCAAAGGCTACTGTATTCTCTGCTGTATATATGAATCTTCTTGTGTTTTCAGCCATAACTTAAAGTCATTACACTATGTGGTACTATTTGTTTGCATTTGTGCCGGAGAATATGTTCATGTATGTTTTGTTATCTATCGACGATTTATCTTGCTTCAATCAATAATGCAGTTTATCAATCTTCAAAACTGCGCACCCTATCCCAGGTAATTTTGCTCTGACCAATGCTCTGTTGTTGTTCACGCTAATCTCATCATCCATGTTTCAAACGGCCATGGTTTGTGGTGAATGCAGTGGAATTTACTGAACTTGGTCCAGCCTCCACGATGAAACGATAAGATCAACAACAACTGCAGCTCTATGCTGGTTCCTGGATGTAGTGGAAGTTGCTGTGGTCTCCGTCTCCCGGAATAAACAACGATACGGCCCGGAAAAAACGGCGACTAACTAGCAAACCTGCCAATTTGCGCCAGAATTCCAGAGACCCAAAAATGGAGGCACTCGCAGCGTTGACTTAGGTCAACTCCTAACACCCCAGTGGAACTTGGTGCATCGATCATATGGGTAGTCTATATAAAGCCTTCCCGGGGAGAAGCGAGCAGCAGAACAAGTGAGCTAGGCTAGAAGATGAGGAAGCAGCTGCAATACTCCTCTTCTTGTGCTCTGTCCCTTTGCATGGTGCTTGCGATGGCTTTCGTGGTCATCTGTGCCATGAACGCTGTCTCTGTACAGGGAGGTACGTAGGTATATTAAGTGTACTGTTAATTAGTTTGTGCGAGCCCTTCTGTATTCTGAATCGTACATTAGCTGCTACCTGTCGTGATCTACTTAATTACATAGGCACTATAATAACAGTAAGTTACGTACTGCATAAATCGTTGCTATAAGCTGTATCTTGTTTGGTTAAGGCAATACATGCGTACGTATATGATGCAGGGAGAGCGACGGGGTATGGAGCGGCAGCATTCGATCCACTGAACCCGGGCAGCACGCCTTCTACTGCTCCTGGCCAGGCTTACCCTGGCCGCGGATGTCGCGGTATATACCGTTGCAATCCACCTGCTGCGGTACCATAGTTCGTGACAAAGTCGTTCCATGTCCGTGAGCATATATACCCGCCCGACTGCAGCATGCGTGTATGTATGTGTGTGTCTATATATATATATATATCAAATACGTGTGCCAAACTGCCAATCCATTCCAGGCAATTTACTTAGCACATGTGTTTGTAAGGCACTCTAGTGATCTATCTAGCTAGTACGTGCAAGTACTTAAGTGTGATGATGTTGCCATGAATAAAGAGAACCCGTAAGCTGCCTCGTGCTATCATTTGCCAACACGCGTGCAACAGCTAGATCCGACGGACAGTCGAAGAGTGAAACTGATGGCTGGAGTGTGTGTTTGTGCTTGCATTGTGGATGTAATTCTTTTGCCGAGTTTAACACTCTACGCGTTCACAGAGTAATAATATATAGTTTAAAAAATATTAGAGCTCGAGATGGAAAATCGAGGTGGGAAAAAAGTCTAAAGACAGAGCTGCACACATATTCTTAGTGACGAAAACATTTTTTTAGGGAAAAACGGAGAAAGGACCTAGACGTAAGGAGCAAGGACCCGAATGTTACGTTTTTGGACCTATCCGCTATCCTGAAAAATTAGAAAAGGGTTTGTTCGTGATTTGAATTTAACGGAAGGTTCTTTTCGTAAAACGGCGTATGAGGGATCCGAACGCGATTTTAGAGGGAAAAATCTTCCTCTCACAAAAAATTGCGAAGGGCCTATTCATAATTTCTAAAAGGACCAAAACGTAAAATTTTTTTTAGCTGAGCCGGCCGGCCGGCTCAAATGCATATGATTCCCGGAACTTTGCCAAATATAATAAAGGTAGTATATGTATCATGTGCTTGATTGTGCCATGCAGCTAGGATCGAACATTATTTTAAATCTGACCTTTTCAAACACAATTGTAAACATAGCATCCTCACCGTGGAAACATCCCATGCTGAGGACCGCAAGGTAACGAGGTTCCAGAACTTTGTGTTCGTTCATAATCCGTTTGATTATGGCTGTATGCATGTAGCTCTGAGTTTTGCTTTGTTCAGTTCCACTTCAAAGGCTGGGCATTTGCTATTATCTAAAGTTGTTTCAATGGTCATATAATAGCACAGTATTAGAGACAAACAAATCCAGAATGATGGAATCGGGGAGCAGATACGATCAGAGCCAGTCGGGATGTATGAGGAGTCATCACTTTGTGACATCAGGGGATTGACAGACTTTCATACATAGCATCGTCATCTCGCATCAACCACAGCGGGGAAAGAAACAAATCCAAGGCAACGAATCAAAAAGCCAACCAAAAAGACATCCTAATCTTAATAGAAGAACATAAATAAGAGAAAAGGAGAACCGATGGGATGCGAGGATGGGAGCTCAGAACTTCTTAGAGGATTTGTGCTACCGACACCGGCGGACTCATCCGCCTCCGGCACACGGTTTTCTTTCCTCATCGCCGCCCATCTCGATCACAGCCATCCAATCAATCAACAAGAGTGCAAGCGATGGAACGAAACGAGATCACAAGGGGAGGGTAAAAAAAAGGAAAATAAGTGGGCAACAATGGAAGAAGAGATGCGATTCGTCTTGCTGCGAGACGGCTGCGGAAGGGAGACGCGTCTACTCTGTGCCCAAGCGTCACTCTGAAGCTCTTCCCAAACAGACCTCGATACTATCCGAACGAATCGAAAACAGTTAGGTGCAATGTCCATTGGAGAGGTACCACCAATCCAAGGAGAGGTCCAGAAACGAGCTGTTTTGCCATTTCCGATGACGATAGAGGTGCTTGCTCGAAAAAGCGACTTGTCTACGTCATCACACGGTGTATCCAATCCCACCCAGGGTCTTTCCCTGCTTTTCCATTCGTGCCATAGCCAACGCAGCCGTAGAGCCCGAGCAAACATTTCTAGGTCCTTTAAGCCAAGCCCCCCTAGCTGCTTCGGCCTGCAAACCTTTTTCCAGCTTACCAGACAGTGTCCACCTGAACAGGATTCGTCGCCCCTCCAGATGAAATTCCTCCTAATCTTGTCTAAGGACTTAGATGCCCATTTGGGGAGAGGTAGGACGGAGATATGATAGGTCGATAGAGCTGTGAGAACCGAATCTGTTAAAATGAGACGAGCTGCCCTGGAGAGAAGCTTTCCTTTCCAACCTGCTAATCTTGTCCTCGCCCTGTCCAATATCGGCTGGAAGTCTGATTTTGGTTGCAGTGAAAGAGTATTGGGTTGGCAGCAAGAAGAAAATAGTTCGTAGAACAGATACAGGACCATGGTGATTCTTGACATCGTGCTGTTGTATCCATTAATAGATTTGTTCATAGGTACAGACCTCACCAAATCGCAACCGAGGTGCCATAGGAAAACACTATTTTGATGTCCTGGATATTGGTTGTGCATATATATTACCAGGGCATTAAGGGAAAACACTGGAGATCTGCCAATGCATTTTGTAGGTAAAGGAGAACACTTTTGGCTCACTAGCTAGAATACAATCTGCCCTGGGACGCTGTGTCCGGTGCTGTAACAAGTGAATATGGTACGCATGGGAGCAATAGCATGACAAAGTGTGTACACTGCGGGTAATTGCATGGACACTGACGACTGAATGCAGTGGAATTTACTGAAGTTAGTCCAGCCTCCAGGATGCACCGATAAGATCGACAACATCTGCAGCTCTATCCTGGTTCCTGGATGTAGTGAGAGTTGTTGTGGTCTCCGTCTCTCGGAAATCTCGAATAAACAACGACATGGCCTAAACGACGAATAGCTAGCAGACCTGCCAATTTGCGCCAGAATTCCAGAAAGAGACCCAAAAATGGAGGCACTCGCAGCGTTGACTTAGGTCAACTCCTAACGCCCCGGTGGAACTTGGTGCATCGATCATATGGGTAGTCTATATAAAGCCTTCCCGGGGAGAAGCAAGCAGCAGAACAAGTGAGGCTAGAAGATGAGGAAGCAGCTGCAATACTCCTCTTCTTGTGCTCTGTCCCTTTGCATGGTGCTTGCGATGGCTTTCGTGGTCATCTGTGCCATGAACGCTGTCTCTGTACAGGGAGGTACGTAGGTATATTAAGTGTACCGTTAATTAGTTTGTGCAAGTCATTCTATATTCTGAATATATCGTACATTAGCTGCTACCTGCTGGCACGATCTATTTAATTACATAGGCACTATAACGACAGTAAGTTACCTACTGCATAAATCGTTGCTATAAGCTGCATCTTGTTTGGTTAAGGCAACACATGCGTACATACATGATGCAGGGAGAGCGACGGGGTCTGGAGCGGCAGCAGTGTACCCGGGCAGCACGCCTTCTACTGGCCGCGGATGTGGCCGTATATACGGTTGCAATCCACCACCTGCTGCAGTACCATAGTTCGTGACAAAGTCGTTCCATGTCCGTGCGCATATATACCGGCCCGACTGCAGCATGCGTGTGTGTATGTGTGTCTCTATGTATATATCAAGTACGTGTGCCAAACTGCCAATCCATTCCAGGCAATTTACTTACTTAGCACATGTGTTTGTAAGGCACTCTAGTGATCTATCTAGTACGTGCAAGTACTTAAGAGCATCTCCAATAGTCAAGCCTTAAAATAGAGTCCTATACCTCAAAATAGGACCTAAACTAAAAAAATTAGGACCCAAGATAGCTATTGACTTCAGCAATTAGACCCTAAATCTCCAATCCTTCATTCATCCCTTCTTTAGGGCCGGAGAGGAGCGTTGCTAAATATAGCAACAGGGCTCCGAGTCCTAAACCTATTTTGATAATTTTTCTCAAAATATAACCTCTGTTGGAGTGCTTTTTTTTCATCAAAGCCTTATAATTACAATTAGCAACCTATTTAGGGCTCATCTTAGAGATGCTCTAAGTATGATGATGTTGCCATGAATAAAGAGAACCCGGCCGTAAGCTGCCTCGTGCTATCACTTGCTAACACGCGTGCAACAGCTAGATCCGACGGACAGTCGAAGAGTGAAACTGATGGCTGGAGTGTGTGTTTGTGCTTGCACTGTGGATGTAATGTATCATGTGCATGATTGTGCCATGCTGCTAAGGATTGAACATTTTTTTTTAAAATCCGACCCATCCAAACACAATTGTAAACATAGCATCTTCTCTGATCACGAAAACATCGACATCTACCGTCGCTTAATTAAATAATCACTTGATTAACCGCTTACTTAATGCATTTTGCTTATTAAAATGGTGCCTTAAGCCCTTAATGCTACTGAGCTAGCATAGCTCAGCACGTGCTCGGTTGGGCAGTAAGCCAGTAACCCCGCTGTCCCTAGCACGGTAGATCACGGCAGATGACACACAGTAGATGACACGTATCACTTATAGACGTTTCTACGATCAGGAAATGACTATTTTTATAATTGTATTTAGACTTCAGAGAGGGCTAAGTTTACCAAAAAAAAATGTCAGACTGAAAAGTGACGAATTCCTAACGATCTTGGGCTCCCTCTGCTGAAGCCGTACCTGGGCAGAAGTGCCAACTTCGCCGTCGCCGGTGATGGTGCAAGAGGCTATGTTAAGTCTGTTGCTATATTCATTTGACTCTTCTGTACTACAAGTTGTCTCGTCGAGCATATAGAGCATCTCCAACAGTGCTTCAAATCCATTCCCAATACCTGATTTTGGGTTTGATTGAAAAAAAAACCATACTCCAACAGTTCCTCATTCTAGCTCCCAAAATTTTCGCACGCCCAAAACAGGACCCCAACGGCCTCATTTTTCCGTGTCACGTCCGCGCTCCCAATCGATGTTTCGCGCCCCTCCCACGGCCAAGTCGCATTTCCGGACTCATCTTCGCGCCACCAGCTCTTCCCCCACCCCATCCTCTGCAGACCGAGGGGCGTCGCCGCCCTGCGGCCCGACGCTCTACCGACCAGAAGTGCGGAGGCGCGCCTCCGCCCTGCAACCCGAGGGCGGCGCCTCAAGCAGCCTGCCGGCTGCAAGACCTTCGGATTCTGCCGCCCTCAGCCCAGAGGTGCGATGCCGCCAAGCAGTGCCGAGGCACGCCGCCGCCTGCAGCCCCGAACGCAGCCGCCGGCTCCGCCTCTGAAAGGTACCTTATCGCCAACCTGTATAGGAAGATATGAATGCCCATTACTCATTTATACTGGTGCTGATTTATGTTCTTGTCAAAATCTAGTGATATGCAAAAATGAGCTCATCTGCAAGGAACCATTTGTACAGATATGATCCAACATGTCTGACGTATTTTTTGCTGCATATTCAGACGAAAAAAATGATAAGCAATACTGATGAAATGGATAGCCACAAAGGAGAAAGGAGAACTACTAGATTCAGTTGTTTAGCGAGTCTTTAGTTTCAGAAATTCCGCACGAAAAATCTATTGATAATAACTCAACAAAATATATTCATAGTTTCTTTTTCTCTCAACCAGTTAACACAAGATTGCTGTCATTTTTCTGCTCATCTGCAAGTTCCTTGTTGTACTTTAGTACTTGCACATGTGTTTTCTTAATCTGTCCAGCAAGTTGTTGAATGCCAAACTTCCATTTTGTTGAGTGCTTGTTCATACTACTAACTCGCTGTTGATATGTTGTTGTATTGGCTAGGTGCTATTGACAATGGAAGAAGGATACTATAGTAACTTGATGAGTGAGGACAACAATAACTTTTCTTTGGATGACTTCAAGATTACCCCGAAAGCAAAGCAGACCATCGCCGTGTTCCTCATCAAGACCAAACCAGAAAAGGTCGAAAAATTTCAGTGAAGAGGAGGATGCATTGGTTGTGTCAGCATGGTTGAACATTAGTATGGATCCAGTGAACGGCACTAATCAGACTCGTGATACTTTTTGGAAGAGAGTTTTTAATTACTACAACACTAACAAGGACTTTGCATCAGATCGAATCCAGAGTTCAATATCGCATCGATGGGCATCTATTCAGGAGAACGTGAGGAAAACAACATGTATATGCATGCTTGTCGAGCAAGAGGTGGACGTGAGGAGCCCTAGCCGCCGCGTCGCCTCCGCGCAGGCGACTCGGGCGGCACCCCAGCCCTAGCCGCCGCCACACCTCCTTCCCACCCTTTCTATGCCACGCCGCTGCCGGAGCGAGCTCATGGAGGCCCGTCTGACTTCGAGGAAGGCGGCGGGGCCAATCACGCCCCATGGACTCGAGTGCCCAGATCTGCGCGGGGACGACGGGAGGGTGCCATGGCGTCCCCTCCACGCGATGGGGGCGGCCAAGGAGAGGGGACCGCGCTCGGCTCGTCACGGAGGAGACTGCGTCCGCCGATTGGAGTCAAGGCTCGGGATCCGGTGCTGCGGGGGGCCGAATCTGGCGCCCCGAGGCCAGATTCACCACCTCTCCCACCGGTGGTGGGCAGCACGGCCTGGGCGCTTGGTGGAGGGGGCTCCCTTCCCCCACCCCTCAATCCCTCTGTGGTTGCGCTCTCCACTCCGGCGGGTGGAGCTCCGGCGGCCTGGCGGCCGGATCTTTGGTGCCCCTCACCGGATCCGTGCTCTCGGCCCCTGGATTTAGCTGTTCTTGGTGGGGGCCTTGCCGGCCAGATGACAGTCGCTGCTCCCGGGTGCGGCGCCCCACCTATGCATCGGCTTGAGGGTCGGCGTCTGGTCCTTCACGATGGCGGCAATTTGGGTGGCCTTGGCGGTGGCAGTCTTGGCCCTCGGTGCCTTATGGTGGTTTAGGTTGGATCCCTCACTTGTTGTTGCCAACACCGGTCTTTGGTGGTCGGCTTCCCATAACTTGTGGATGATGGACGATCTAGGTGACTACTCTTCGCTTCACCGTCTTCATCTCTTACTAGCGTTGTTCATACATTTCTTTTGACCTATATCATCTTAGCATCGATTCGCGGATTCGCTTTTCTTAGACGACACAACTCATTTTTTAGATGCACTCTATGGACTTGATGATCGTGTGCCTATTGGCTAGCTCGCGAATCTGTCATCGTAGAGTCGAACATCTAAAAATTGCTTGTCTGGCCTTGAGAAGGTGGCCGTTGCTATTGGCTAAGATTAAGTAGTATGGTGGCACTAGCTCGGAATGAGGGTTGTTGCAACACTGGGATCTCCGGTACTTCGACTTCAGGGAGAAATCCCTAGGTCTGACCTTAGTTGGTTGTGCCTGGCAATGGCCTTGTTGAAGGCATTGTTTTGTAGTCTGAGGATTTACTCTCCAAGATGAAAACCTTTGGTCTGACCTTCATTGGTTGGATCATGGCAATGGCGGTGTGTGTGCGTATCGAGTTCTTCTTGGAGGCGTTGTCATTGGAGAGCTTTTATCGCGGTCCAAATGTTGTTATGATGGTGGATAGCCTTGAAGACAATATTGCGTGATGTAGTTTGCCGCGACGGTTCCTTTGTCTTTTCTTGTGTGTGTGTAGGAGTGAAAACGGGTTGATACGGTCGGGTAGTAGGTCATCCCGTATCCTACCCTAATTATTTTTTTTTCGGATACGGGTACGGGTAAGGGTAGTGGAAATCGGGTAGGATACGGATACGGATCTAGGGTATTCTGAATCGGAGAAAGCGGATCTACGGATATTACACGGACAGTATAATACGGATAACTTGGTACTTAATCGAATAATACGCAAACTACCTATGATCAAAATATGTGATAAAAATAATTTAACTAACACATATGATCAAACTATGTGATAAAAATATATTAAAAAGAAATTGTAATCATGAGATAAGATATCAATCTTGATCTTGTCGATTTGTGTAAAAATATATATATCTTTTCTGAAGCCAAGATTTTTACCATGCTGACATCAAATCTATGTCCACCTCTAGTAAAAATATTAAAAATTAAAACTTATATTTGAAGTTTTTACAAATTCAAAAACTGAAAGTAAATAAACATGAAAATAGCAATGTTAGAATTTTTATAAATAAAATGCAAAATATAAAAATCTCAAAATTTTATAGAATACAAATATTTTAATTATAAACCTTAATAAAAATATAAATAAAATATTAACCATATTTTGGTCATAAATTAAATCAAACTCAGAAAATAGAAAATCTGATAGGGCACATTGTCAGAATTACTGTAATTTTTATAAACAATATTTTACCATGAAATTTTTACTGGATATCAAACCTCATATTTTCGACATGTATAAAAAATTTTATAAAATATTGACTTTATTTGATAGCTTTAATAATTACTAGAATGCTATCTGTCCAGAAAAATCTGTTTTCTCTCCCTTGCTTGTGGACCTTCCGGCACGAACCCGGTACCAGTATCCGACCCGAGATCCTCGGGTATTTTCCGAGTAGTGCCGCCCGAATCCGACCGAATCCGACTTTCGATTATCCGGGTACTATCCAGATCCGACAGGAAAAAATTACCAGATCAAGATCAGAAAAAGCGGGTAAAAATACTACCGTATCCGTGACTGACGGTAATACCCAACCCGTTTTCACCCCTGTGTGTGTGTGTTTGGCTGTGTACACCCTAGTTGTGTAGAGGCCGGGAGTCTTCTTAGTATAATTGTATCACCTTGATGTAATTTACTAAGATTAATAAAAGCTTCCTTTATCGAAAAAAAATTCAGGAGAACGTGAACAAGTTCTGTGGATGTCTAACAAGGATTGAGGATAGAAGGCAAGGTGGGATTACTTTTCAAGACAAGGTAATTCTTATGAATTTTGGTTCTTAGACACGTCTTTTTGATGCATGGAAACTTGTAGTAACTAAGTTTACCTTCATTGACATATGCAGTTTGCTCAAGCCTTGGCTTTGTTTAAAGCCGAAGACAAGGATCACAAATCATTCCAATACATGCATTGCTGGAATAGGTTGCGAAATCAACCAAAGTGGCATAAGAAACGCAAGCAGATGGAGGATCTTAAAAAAACCGCCAATAAAAAACCAAAGGCAAACACAGATTCTAGTCCAGGAACGTCCACCGCCATCGTTGTTGATAGTAGCACTGATAATAACTCTACATGTGGACCTTGTGCTGTAATTTCTGCTGTTCACAATTGAGTCCATTCTAGTAAGGGGGTGTTTGGGAGAGCTCCGCTCCTCAATTTTCAGCTCCACTCCAAATTCGCGTAGCCAAACACCCCAGCTCCACAGAACTCCGGCTCTAGGAAAAATGCGAATCTAGGGGGCTGCTCCATGGTTTTTATGGAGCTCCTCAAGAGGTACTCCAAGAAACACCGTTTCGTACCCACTCGTGAGGTTCCTAGATAATTACCCACCTTTATCACTGGTTACACACATAAGGAAGTTCCTAGGTAATTATCCATCTTTGCCATTGGTTCAACATCCAAGGGCATAAATGGGTATTCACATCAAAACTATCTATTCTTGAAGCTGGATCTAATTTGCAAACCAAACACCTCTTTTCCCTACTTCAACTCTATGGTGGAGCTATTCTATGGTGGAGTTGGTGGAGTGAAGCTGATCTTTTTGGAGTGGAGCTCTCCCAAATAGGCCCTAAATCATATAACAGCATTCTAGCAAATAAGTTTGTGTAAAAGCTAAGCTGGCTGTCCCCTCAAATGATTGATGAGTTGCACTGCTGGTCCCTACAGTAAGCAAGCATTCTTATTTGAAACAGCAGAACTAATTTATTAGTCTTGATGTCATGAGACTGATTAGTGCATTTTAATCCCATTTGCCTGCAGGTCCTTAATTCTGAACATTTTAATTAGGAACAAGCAACATTGATCCTTAATTCTGAATATTTTAATCCCATTTGCCTGCAGGTCCAAGAACCATATAGTAGATAGATCGTGCAACCGTGGGATGCTCTTCTTGTTCCCTTTAAAGGCCAGATCATGGCGCATGCTACTGGGGCTACTGATCATTGTCTCTCTTTTATTTATTTTTGTCAGTCTTTGTCACGTTTCTTTCCATGTGTATCTTAAGTCAGACAAATTTGTTGTTTAGTTCAGACTCTTGTTTTGGAAAACTTCATCAAATATCAATCAAACCAGAAGGTCCACTCTGATCACTTGCAGTGCCATTTTCTGTATTTTCTGTAGCAGCAATCTGATAAATTTTGTCATACCTTATGGTTTAAAATAATTTTATCTTTGTCATTTTATATTTGAATTCATCCTACACCAATAAATTTTACATTTGACCTGCAGGTATAAACTTAAGCTAGAGATAAGTGATTCAAGTGCAACAACAACTTGCACCATGTTTGATACTGAAGCGAAAAAACTCATTAAGGAATCAACAAGTTTCTTGATTGATAGTGATGACTATGATATCCATTAAAAAACTAAACTGATCCAAAAAAATATGTGGAAAGACACTAATGTTTCAGTTTAGATTGGATGACTATAATCTCAAATTTGGTTACCCTGATTACACAGTTTATAGAATCCTTTTCTTCGATGATAAGGATAAATCGACAATATTGTCCAGAAATATAAATCAGGTGTGTGCTAATTTACTTTTCATGCTATATGCCCATTCGGTTGTAGATATTACATGATATATCTATTAAAATTGTAGATCTTTAGATAAATATATATAATTTACAAAAGTTTAAATCTTTCTTGAAGCGATCTTTGGAGAATCTTTCAGAAACCATGGATACAAAAGAGCAGCCAAATGATGATGATTCTGAAAGGACTGGCGGGAAGCAAAAACCAATACATGCTACTGTTCAACCCGCAAAACTTGATAAGAAAGAACTGTCCATGGATATTGATCAGGTTTTTTTTGTTTTATGTATTAATCTTTCATGTTATAAGTGTTTTCGTCTCTTTGAAATCTTCGAAATTTATATTTTGTTCAGAAATTTTCAGTGAGTTCATAATATTAAAACATTTTTTATATGTTTTTGTAGGAATCTCTGCTAACAGCTATAAAGCAGGAGCCAATGTCTGAAGATGATGAAAACAATAAACATGATAAAGAGAAGAAAAACAAGAGTCGATCAAGAAATACAAAGCATGTTGTATTTCTTGATGATGAAGAATCAGGCAAGGACTCAGACAAGCAAGCCACGAAAAAACAGGAGTCAGAATCCAAAAGGAACTAGTTCAATGCCCGTGCGTTGCTACGAAAAACAAAATTGCTAACGAAACATAAAGGTCAAGCAATAAAGCACTGCGAGGGCCTGGCTGCACGCTCGCCGAAGCTCTCTAGGCAGGAAACTTGCGAACTTTAGTATATAGAAGATGACGAGGAAATGTTTCGACTCGGAAAGTCTCAAGCGGCTCAAACTGAAAAATGCCAGCAGGTTATACAAAGACATGCCATTGCAAACCCTTTATTTCAAGATTTCACTACGCGGAGTAAAACAGATATGTTAGCTGGATGGCATTGAGTTAGAACCACTGCGATCCTACTTGTGGTTTTCGATGATGAATAGATGATCTTGGTGATATGCATAAACTCATTAATCGGAAATGGCAAGGAGGAATCAAATAAAATCTTTGTGCCAAAAGGCTTGGTACGTTGCAAAAGAATATACTGTTTAAAAATGCATGGATTAAGCCAATCTGTCCAATTGGTATTCTTGAGATGGTTCGAATCGCCGTGTGTCGAAACTCATTCCATACAAACATTGTTTCATAAACAACCTGCCCATTATTCTTGTCGGTTATGTTCTTCTGAAGGCTGCGCATGACGTTGTAGGAGTAGCTAAAGAAGAAGTCTTTCGACAGATCGACCGAGCAAAGCAACCTTTTATACCTCAAAAATGTGGGATAAAAACATAAATATCTGCCGATAATGAAAACGAGAAAAATACTTGCATGAATAAATTTGTAGTAGATTACATTGTTAATAAATAGAATAAAAATGAAGCAGAGAAATCTGAAACATTTCTATATACCTCTGACCATATGAACACCATACACTAAGCTCAGAGCTGCAAGAATTGCCATGATGGACTGACCATATCAGTTGGATGCATATTGTTGTCAACAAGCAAATTTTGTACTTATAGGCAAAGTGACGTTAAATGCATACACAAAACAAAAGTTACTATCTCACTGCACAATTGGACCAAATGGAATTACCCATGTTCAACTACAAACGTGAATACATGAAGAACTTATCTGAAATTATGATAACTGTCATAAAACAGTACAAATAATGAAAATAATATACATCATTGCCAATAATGCACAATCTCACTCTCATCACAATGTAGCAACACAATTAACTGAAATAGCCGGAAAAGAAAGGGGACTATAACAAGATAAATGAATAACGAAACTATAATATGTCCAAATACAAAAGAAAGCAAGCTAGCAATTTTGATATTGCTAAGAACCAGCGATGGATTTACAACAGATAATACACGATATTTACATGCTGGAAAAACAAAAGACCTGTTCTCATCCCAAGAATAAGCCACGCTAGGCCAGACTATAGGGCTTGGAATTGCGATCATTTCACTCTTGCTAATAGAATAAATATCATGGCCGCATATTGTGCCGACTTTCCTTCTCCTGGTTATTAGAACCATGTAATAGGGACCAAGAAACTTTATAAAACCTGAGGAAGCAAAGATGAAGCAAATGTTATAATTTGAACTGCTACAAGGTTGTGATTTATACACTCTGGGAATCTCAGTTCAGTTCATGTTGAATTACCAACTATTCCATATCATTTTGTGACAAATTTCAGCCCACCAGTCACCCTATTCCCCTCATGAATCCGCCAAAGCAGCTCATGGCATTCATTCTCTGTATAATTAGCAGGATCTTCCTCAATGCCCAACTCAGTAGACTCCAACCGATCAATCTTTAGCACCCTCCAGAGAATCCTGCCCTTCTCTCCCAAAGAAGATAAAATTTCTACACCAAAAAGCATGCGATATTAACGAAAATGTAACAAGAAAATGTAAAAGAAATTTTGACATTAAATATCATTTTCAATAAATCGAAACAAATGCAAAAGGATCAACAATTAAGCAGAATCTATTATCTATTGTACCAACCAATAGTGAAATATTAAATTCTGCGCTATAAAGCTAATTATCGTCCAATTTTGAGAATAATTATGCATGTACATAACGTCAACCGAAAGCCTGGAACCTTGTATTTTGGTATTAGCATGACAGTAGCAAAGCAAAAGACAATTGCACATTAGATAGAAGCCAAACAACACAACTGTACAGCACCATTAAACACGATGATCCAGGAAATATTTTATCTTCCTGAAACAACTGCAGGGAAATAGAGTATTAAAAAGGAATAACCTTTTTTTTACTCTCTACCCTTCCCTGCACAAGAAACAATAAGAAGGATCTTTCCTCACCTTTTTGCAGCCTATCACCCTTTCCTATAAACAAAATTCAACCGAACCAATCATAAAAGAGATCACTCACATAGCGCAAGCACTAATCACTCAAGAATCCAATTAATCACAAACAAACAAACACACACACACACACATTGCAAGAAAGTCAAACACAGGTGGTTTATTGACAGATCTCCATGTTTAAGGAACCTACAATCCGGTTCAAACCAGGCCAAATGAAGCGACTTAGCAAGCAAAATTGGCAAAAGATGCCTACTGATCTGGTCTCATCGAGCCGAAACTTCTGAAGGAACTTGCCGCCCGTCATAGCCTCCATCAGATCAGATCAACAAACAAACACAAGAGCTCCGCGAATCCAAACCGATAAATTCAGGAAAACCAAACCCTCGATTAACTCGGCTCTGGTCGATTGCTTGGTAGAGCATCTTGCTCGCGCACATAAATGCTCCAGGGAAAGAATCCAACCAAAGCTCCCACCTTTTGGGTTAAGAACGGACCAGCGACCGCCAAGACAGTAACAAACGGATCGAAATCGATCCAATCACACCCCCAACACCGAGAAACCTCCAGAAAGGCCGCACCTTTGGATCTTCACAAGGTTCAGGAGCCCGAAAATGGGAAGAAACCGACACAAAATCAGCAGCTTGGCAGCAAGAAAACGAGAGCCCACCGGAGAAAGAAGTGAACACCAAGGTTCTAGGATTTTGGGGTGGTTCGGATGCGGGAGCTAGACGAAGACCTACCTGGGTCGGTGAGGGAGAAGCAGCTGGCATAGATCTTGTGGTGCTCCTTGGAGCAGCCAGTGTCTGCGACGGATCATGCCACCTCCATCTCCGATCTCCCTCGTCAGGTTCATCTGCACAAAACCAAACCAACAGAAGCTCAAAGTTTAGTATGCATCCAACACAACTCAACACTCTCCAATAGGTAAAATCTCAACCTAAAAAAGGGTCAAAATAGCAAATCCGGCGCACATGAAAAACCTAAAACTAAAAACTAAATCTAAAAATCTTGAATTGTCAGTCTTCAAACGGAAAGAAGAAAAAGGATTTAACCGACAAAAACAGACTTGCACAAGCGCCGCCTCGAGACTCCGAGCCAAAGAACTCGTCTTCCTATCTGTAAGCGCCACCCTTCCGTCGGGGAACGAACTCTTGTGTAGTACCCATCGATTGGCGCGGACTCTGGGAGCACCGCTGCAGCCCCCTCACCCAGAGGATGAGACCCGTGCCCATGTCCCCGCACGGAGATGCTAGGCTTCTGCTGCACAGCACCTCGGCCATGGTTATCTTGCCCCTCGGATCGAATCCTTCCGCAGCGAGTGAGCGAGAGAAGAAAGCAGAGCACACAAAGAGAAATGGAAGTATGGTAGCAGAGAAGAGATGAACACAATGGTGAGTGGGAGAGAAGTAGCGCCTTGAGACGTTTATCACGGTGGAGAGCGACAGATTCGGGCTACTATCGGAGTAGATCTGGATGGGAGGAGAATCGCACAACAAATCCAAGTGGTCTCAGATCGAGAGGGCTGCGGTCGAGGATTGCGGCGGGGAAGGGGTTGTGGGGCGGCACGGAGAGCCGCGGAAGAGGGCGTCGCGAAGGGAGCGCTGCCATGCCCGCACCGCAGCTGAAGACGACATGAGGAGGCATCTGGAACGAAGCTTCGGAATTTGGGGTTTCGTGGGGAATGAAGCGTTTGGGAAAAGTGACGGCCGGTTCGGTTTCGCAAATCTCTTGATTGGGGGAGACGCGTGGCGGGGGGGAGGGTTGTGGGGGTAGATCTCCAGATCGGGAGGGGCATGGCGGTGGGGGATCTCCGGATCGTGAGAGGCGCGGATCGAGGATTGCGGTGGGGGGGGGGATCATGGCGGTGGTCTGTGGACGGGTGGAGGGATGCGTGGGGGTGGGATCGGGAGGGAGCTGCCGGGGCGAGGGATGCGCGGGGGGCATCGATAGGGAGCAGGGCGAGGGATGCACTGGTGCAAGCCAGAGCCGGGTGGAGCGGGGCGTGAATCACGAGGGAGCGGGGGTGTTTCTGTAAAATTTTGTGGTGGAGAACGGACCAATCACCACCAACTCAAAATTAGAAGTAGTAGAGATAGGAGAACAAGAAGCAGGTGCACCGGTTTTGATAAAGAATCAAATGCCAAAGGGCTTCAACAGCGATCATCAGACAAGTCCCAGTGGGCTCCCATTCCAAACACTGTAGCATTCTGAATGTGTCCAAAGTTATCTCTGTGACCTTGATCTCCGTTACACAAAAAAGACTCTTCTAACCAAACAAAATAGATTGCGCAAGGAGAAGGATGGTCTATCGGACCAATTCAAAGGGTTTTTTGAGAAAATATGGGAACGGTTAGAGAACATAGTATTCTGATAGTTGGTAATTGGAATTTGTATCATGTAGTACAACAACGGGCTGCAGTTATTTGGGTTTGGGCCAAATCAGATTAAAACAGAAAACGGCCCAGGGGCGCCCTGATTTAGGCTTCCACTGCAGACACTTCCAGTTACATGGCCTCACCGTCGAAGCGGAGGTAGGCTGCCATCGCCGGCGTCGCTGCCATCCGTTGCGGCGGCGAAGGCCACCAGGTTATATCATCAAGCCGACTCCCAACCACAACACATTACTTTGTGTTCGTTCATAATCCGTTTGATTATGGATGTATCCTGTATGCATATAGCTCTGAGTTTTACTTTGTTCAGTTTCACTTCAAAAGGCTGGGCATTTGCTATTATCTAAACTTGTTTCAATCGTCATATAATTCAAGGCAGTTTCTATTTAAATCAGTGGATTGAAGGGGCGTAAAAATCCAAACCATAAGCACAGGATTAGAGAAACAAATCCAGAATGATGGAATCGGGGAGCAGATACGATCAGAGCCAGTCGGGATGTATGACGAGTCATCACTTTGTGACATCAGGGGATTGACAGACTTTCATACATAGCATCATCATCTCGCATCAACCACAACGGGGAAAGAAACAAATCCAAGGCAACGAATCAAAAAACCAACCAAAAAGACATCCTAATCTTAATAGAGAACATAAATAAGAGAAAAAGAGATCTGATGGGATGCGAGGATGGGGGCTCAGAACTTCTTAGAGGATTTGTGCTACCGACACCGGCGGACTCATCCGCCTCCGGCACACGGTTTTCTTTCCTCATCGCCGCCCATCTCGATCACAGCCAACCAATCAATCGTCAAGAGTGCAAGCGATAGAGCGAAACGAGATCACAGGGGGAGGGTAAAAAAAGGAAAATAAGTAGGCATCAAGAGCTCAAGACTCAACACTGGAAGAAGAGATGCGATCCGTCTTGCTGCGAGACGGCTGCGGAAGGCAAACGCGTCTGTGCCCTTCGGCCTTCGTTTTATAGGGGAGAAACCATGGGAAACCCTAGCGATCCCGCTACATCATTCATCCAGCGATTCAGGCATCCAGCTTCTGCAAGCCCATCTTCCAAATATGGGCCAACTGGGCTTCTTGTAATGGGCTTGGCTGCCTGTAATTTAGAAAATTCGTCCGAGAAAAAAAATGCGGGATTGCCCTGATGTTAGGCTGGCGGCGACATTTAAAAATATTTACCTAGATAATTAGAGAGAATAATTGTAATCTTCACTTTTCTTCTGTATCACTGAGTTATAGGTTGTACACTTTTTTCTTTGCTAAGATTTTCTTATGTTAACTTTTACTTGGCAAAGTTTTTAACGAGACAGCCAAACATTAATACTCATTATTTAATTCCAATTATTTGTCTCTTTTTAAAATTTTATTTCATATTTTTTATTATTCTAATTTACATATATTTTTACAAGTTTTTCTATACTCCTTTTAGTTTTTGTAATTATTCTAGATTTTTTTCCAATTTTTTTTTTTTATATATATATATATATATATATATATATATATATATTGAATTTTTTGGGTCAACCATGGCCCAGCACAGTCCGTCAACCCATTTGTACTCGTGTCGGCACTTCAGCCACCCGGACTGTGTTTGAACCATGAGCTTAACCCATGGTCTACCACGGCATAACCCATTTAATAGGAGTCTAAATAAACTGTACCGTATTTGGATCATACCGTGCCGTGTTAGACCGGACCACCTGTTTGGCCACCACCACCGTAGGCCGGATGAGGCTATCACGTCCGGGACGATCCCTCATTCTTTTTCTTTTTTTCTTTTTCCCGAAGCAGCGGATGAGCTAATTCTCGTAAAGGTCCTCACTAACACAACTAGCGGCCACTAATAAATGTCCTAGCTCAAACGTATCTTCTTTTGTTCTTTCGTTTTGTATTCTAAAAATAATAATGTGTTAAATTAAAATCAAATGAGCACTCTTAAAGCTATATAGTATTTTGAGAATGCGTATGACGAAGTGGATTGATTTTTCTGACAGATGCAGTGAGACCGAAATGTTTTGGTTAGAAGTGGTTATCTTGATATAGGCCAGTAAGGCCAGATACTCAAAAACTTATATGCTTGCATGCAAATAAATGGCTCTGAGGGAAACTGTTAAAAAGGTTTGGTACAACTGTACAAATGTTGTGAGGAAACGATCATTTATGGCGTGATTGGTTGGGTGTATCGCCGCAGCCAGGCCCGCTGCGTGCATTGACCGTGCCTGAGCGCATGTTCGGTTGCCTGCATGTGGGAGGCCGGTCTTGCATGCGCGGGTGCAATCCAAGTCATTTTGTTGTCTTTTGCCTGCATGCGCAGATACGTAGAGAAAACCCGTATCTCGCGGGCCAAGCTCGTGAGAGCCATGCTCACCCCGCACACCCAACCAATCACGCTTTTAGTTGCTAGGGACACACAGTGGGATCTTGCATTGCCATGAGCATGTCAGGGTTGATAACTAACTTCCAAAAAGTGAAATCGATCCCTTCTGGGCTGAGTCAAGAGGAAAGCAAGATGTTTGAGCGAATCTTTTGCTGCAAACAGTCATCTTTGCCTCTCAAGTACTTTTGGGCTAAACGAGGATGGCTTATCTATTATTAAGTAAACAAGAAAGGACATTAGCACAGTGGATAGGTAGATTCTGTTGTAAAAATAGCGGTATAAGCCATTTTATTAATACAATAATTCCAAATACCAACAAAAACCATAGAGCCAAAGATTCAAGACAGCATATGAGACTACACTGTTTCATGATAATAGACAATATCATTGAGAATGAACTCATGAACAGAAACATGTGCATGAATAACAGAAAAGCAACAACTAGCATAAAGCTCAAGTTGAATTGTTTGAGTGTTCTCAGATGTCAAGTTGCCTAAAAGGCCCTCTTCGTCACAAGGGATGAGTAATAGACTAATTTGTAACGACCTTACCTCGATTATCAAAATCTATACTTGACAAATTAAAACAATCCTAATCAACTAATTATCTTATATGCACACAATAGAGAATCAAGCTAACAGGCTGAACAAAATATCTTTAACATGAATGCATTGGCGATTTTAACAGAGAACAACTAATCAATGCTAAGTTATACTGGACAAAGCAAGTTACTGGAACAATCACCAGTGCATGAATATAAGACAGAACAGTAAGCATGAAATTCACTATTTAAGCATATAACACAGGATAGCAATTGAGCAAATCAAGTATATATCAAAGTTTATAAGATTGCCAAGATTTGTTGCCACAAATAGCCTATTTCAGTCCCAAAATCATCATTAACACTAAACCCACATGCAAGGTCCTCAAACCAAAAGAATTGACTGGCGAGAAGGAAACAACAATATGAATATACTTACATATCACTGACTGAATGACAGCGAAAATGGCTAGGTACGTCAAAGACCTTGACCCAGAAAACAACAACGCCCCTGTAATGCCACAGACCTCGTAGGCGAATGTCTTCGGAGATACAAAGCCAAACAATCATCTCGGTGAGGCAATTCACCAGAAGATTTGAGATACAGCAAAAACCACTCAGGATCACAGAATCAAGCCCTCGCCCGAAGGGATGAACAAGCCAAGCTCCAGAAGCGGACCACACAGGTCTACCACCACAGCAAGCAAATCAATCCGAAAAACACAAACAACCGGATCAATATGGCAGCAATAAGCCTGCACAACCGAAGGTTCTAGCCTTGTGCAACTTCCAGAATCACCGAGCAAGACACCTAGGCTTCAAGATCTTAATCGAGATTCAACTAGGGTTACACGCAAATGCGGTCATCCACAGCTTGAATCAAGCACAGATCAATCCAGTGAGAGCCAGAGATTACCAGGAGCCCGAAACAAGAACTCTACCTAGATTATGTGTATTCGGAGAAGGAGAGGATTGGATTGATCTCACCGAGAGAACCAGCAGGGTATTTATAGGGGATCTAAGAGGCGATGGAAAGCAACGGTTTCCACCGGCCACGAGCAGCCGCTGCCAGAGTCCAGCCAGGCGACGCGGGCGACACAACTGATGGCGTCGTCTCCAGATCTGAGCGAAGCGGTCGTCGCCACTGCCTCCTCCCGATTCTCCTGCTCTCATCCCGTTATGAAATCACTCGGTCCACAACGGGCAGCACAGGGCTGCCCCGTTTTCCTCCGCCGGCTGGGCCGTCTGGGCTGGCTTGTCCTCATGGGCCGAGTTGGCCCAGTTGGCCTACCGATTTTTTTTTCCTTTCCCTTTTCTAAAATTTGGAGGAAATCTCAAATTTATCAACAGATTCTTATCCTATGGGGGTACACTATTCTGATTTTACTCTTGCCTCACTAGTCCGCTCGTTTACCTTATGTCTTTATAAATTGCTTGAATGGTTGCTACATGAACTGGATAAACCTAATATTCAATTGTTCTCGAGTGATTAGGGGAAAAAACACAAATACCATCTAGCTGGGAGCTAGTATGAGGAAACAACTTGGTAGTTTGGGTATTGTAGACCTTAGAGATTTGAATACGAGTCTGGTTTTGAGAACCTGCATTGTAGTGTGCTGATTGGCGAAGGCTGTCTTGCTTGCGTTTTGTTGGATCTGCTTTCCTTGTTAAGCTGTACTCTCCGAGCTAAACTTTGTACTGAACTGTTTTTTAGTTTCATTAAGAAACTGGAGAGCTTCAGACGTTCCTCTAAAAAGAATCACTTTGCACTACTACCGTGAGGGACAGATAGGACAAAATGTACTGAGTTTCTCATTATTTTCCATTAAATTTGCGATTTTTTGTGTCCTTCCCTGAGAATCATCATGTCAGTCTCGCTTATATGCAGTAGGCAAGAATAACCAAATGGCGAAAGCTGGTGACTTGGAGGCCTAGAGTTCTCATGTTATTCTTTTGGTTTTGTGAATTTCTTCCGAAGAAACTTTCAGTGAACCGTCTCATTTAGTTCTGTATGTGGAACATATATATTCGATCAAGTGGCTCAAATTTCCTCTTCTGTTTGTACTTTGTAGATATGATAACGCTGGATTCAAGATTAATAATGTAAAGTATGAAGGCAGCTTGCTGATAGTAGAAAACAAGATAATGACTTGGACACCTAAAACATTTGCAGAGAGCTGCTGAAAGGTAGGATTCACACTTGAAGCTCAAAGGCTACTGTATTCTCTGCTGTATATATGGATCTTCTTGTGTTTTGAGCCATAACTTAAAGTCATTACACTATGTGGTACTATTTGTTTGCATTTGTGCTGGAGAATATGTTCATGTATGTTTTGTTATCTAATGACGATTTTTCTTGCTTCAATCAATAATGCAGTTTATCAATCTTCAAAACTGCGCACCCTATCCCAGGTAATTTTGCTCTGACCAATGCTCTGTTGTTGTTCACGGTATTTTCTCATGACTGGAGGACTGGACTTTAGTGATTTTTCTCACGCTTAATGTCATCATCCATGTTTCTAACGGCCATGGTTTGAAGTCAAAATGAATATTCTTTAGTTGTGCACGATGTTGTGTTCATAAAATATTTTCTCGTGATAGGGTTCAACATGTTGCTCCAAGTCTGGTTTATTGTCCTGCATTTTAAAATTAACATCCTTCCCTGGGCCCAGGGGTGGATGGTTTCATTCTTCACATTGCTGAATAAGAATGAATATTGTTGGGTTCATATCATCCAATGTGCCATTCTTCTCAAGAGATTCTAATTCTTGGTTGCGGAAGACAAATCCAACCAATTAGTCCTGAGCTCCGCAACCGCAAGTTCATTCGGTCAACTGGGATGAAACTGGAAGCCATCGATTCCAGTAAAGATCAAGTGCATCTTTTCTCCTTTAATGTGCAACATCGCCTCAGATCTTGAAAACTTCAATTTCTAACAGAAACTTGAAATATGTTCACTAACTATTGTTAAGTCTTTAGCTGTGCAAATGGCTGATGCTTCTATTATTTGGCAGAGGAATGCGACTTCAACATATAACATTCTGAATGAAGAGGGCCGACCAGTAGCAGCTGCAGTTCTTTCGTATGGAGTCACTAATTGAAACATTATACCTTGTGCCATTGAGCTGGTGTCTTCTTTTTTGCCGTTAACAGAGTGTTTTCAAATGAAACGCTCCTACTGTATCTTTGTTGAAAATCTGCAACATCGACAAGTGTTGCTGTCCTCTCCTTCTATGTTTCCTAGGAAGAGCACCTTGTTTGTGTAATGTATTCTCTTGTAAGTTGTAATCACGGGCTAACAAGACTTACCTAGTAACATCAGAATAAGGAGGGTTAACTACTGAACCTCAGGGGCGGATCTACAGGGTATGCCAGGTATGCCACGGCATACCCTGTAGATTCGGCTCAATACAGTCTATATGCAGTGATTATCTTGTATAGTCAGCTTGTAAAGGTCATAACTTTAGATCCGTAAATCCGATTGTGCTGATTCTTATTGGGTTAGTTTAGAATTTGAATCTAGTTTCTACAGTTAAAATTTCACATCAATCCAACGGTTGGATCTTCGGTAATTACTGTTTTACTTAACATATGTCAGTCTGTTTTTGCTGAAACCGAAATAGTTTTTTATAATTTGTTTAGGGGTGATTTGAGAACCAACAAAAATTTATTTTAGGTTCCGCGCTATCATTCACTCCCCTCTGATTGCTATATTAGTGTATATCGATCCTACATGTGATTTGAATGTAAGACCGCTAGTTGATTTATAGAGTAGAAACAAATATAATTGCTACTTTGCTAGAGACTAGAGAGTTGCTTGTTGATGCATTGCTTTTTTTTGTTTGTAGAGTTGTTGAATTATGAAGAGAAACGAGATATTGCATCTCTTTTTCGGAAACATGCAGTAAAGAAGGCTACTGCTGCTTCATTTCCTTCCATGGCTCTGCTTAGAACCGTAGCGGAAGATGAACCTCAAGAGCAAGAGATAGTAATTGAAGAAATTGTGAATCCTATGCCATCTTCTCCGCCTTTAGTTCCCCTTGATAATGTCTCTCCACCGGCATCAGCACCGCCACCACCGTCGGTCTATGATATCAATCGTCTTCCACATGATCCATGTGAAAGGCTGCCCATTCAAAGTTATCCTATTAATGATCAATATGCAATTCGAAGAGCATATATTCTTAAAGGTCCATTCCAACTATATGCACATGAATTTCCAAAAAGGAAAATTGGAAATAGAGATCGTCAATTCAATTTTGTATGGTTTGCTAAGTATCATTGGCTTGAATATAGTATCAAAAAGGATTCTGTGTTTTGTTTTGTATGCTACTTGTTCAAAGATAACAAATGTAAGGGTAAGGGGCCAGATACATTTACTATTAGAAGGCGGAGGCCAGATAAGAAGGACAAGAAGTAATATTGTATTCTTTGAACTGTTGTTGGTGCGTAAGCTTCTTTTATGCATATTTCATACTTAAAATATTCGAACTATTTATATTGTAATTTATACTTGTATTATTATGTTTCTCGACAACATTTGTAGTTATTTATCGAATTGTTCATTAGATTTTATCGAATTGTATATTATTATATTAGCTCGGCATATCCTAACTTAAAATTCTAGATCCGCCACTGCTGAACCTGATGGTCTTTTGGTCATATGCTGGTCTTGGAAACCAGGGATTGAAATATTGTCGATATTCATTCGGTTATCGTGAAAACCGATCATATCGAGCCAGTTCGAAATTAGAAACCGGTCTAATTTTAAAAAAAATTGGAAAAAATTATGGGATGTAAATCAGTCAAAAATCGGTGAAAATCAACAAGGATCGCTCAAAAAAATCTGCTGCCAAAAAAGTTCAATAGGTCGGGTGATTTTTTACCCTTTTGGGTGAAAATCAGTGAAAACGGATCGATTTTTTTTTTATTTTCAAAAAAAAATATTTGGAAACCCAAAAATCGCTGACCCAACACCGATTTTCCAAAGCAATTCCATAATGTAAACCCTGCTTGGAATTCATCGGTCATGAGCAATCCTGCTTGTATTCTCTCTTTTCCTGCCAGTACGGTATTCGTAATCCTGCAAGTGTTTCACTTGCTGCGTTCCCTTCCAGTGACGAGCTCTGCGCTGCTGCTCCGCCGGCGACGCTGCCGTGACAGCCGCATAGCTAATGCCGGGGGGACGTCGTCGAGGCGTGGTAGCTGCTGGCGATCCGAGGTGCTCGCTTGGGTTGTTGGCGACGGTGGTGGGACGCCGTTGCAGGTCCAGCCGCACAGCATGGACGCGGCCGTGCTGCGCTTCAGTTCAGAGAACTTGGGCAGCTTGGACGGCGATCGCCAAGTGCCAGCCAAACATGTGCTAGCTATAGCCTATGGGTACCCGGACAAGTTACGCGTGACGCAATTCTCACCTTGGCACACCCATAGGCTTGATAGGTCGACCGGTGTTATGCAGGTAAGAGTGCTGACCAGTCGTGCCGCAGCTCTTCCATAAGCAAGCCATTGCTTTTCTAATCTCTTAAAATTTATTTCCATAAATTTAGTCTCATTTCATTCAAATTTGTGAAACTAACTCTCCTGATGAGTTAGAAAGGTGCGGTAGATGACACGAGTCATCTGCTACATCGGGAAAGCTCGACAACTTCCTCAGCAAATAGGTTATACACTTGGTTGGTGCGGAAGAAAACAGCCAAGCGCATGACAAATCGACCAGCACGTTCCGCGGTTAGCTGCCATGGAAGGATGGAGATTAATTAGTGAATTTGATTAATTAGCAGTTTAATTAAGAAATATGATTAAATTAGTGATTACCTAGTAGAGTTGATTCCACCGAGAAAGGGGAACTCGGTGGGAATCTTGCTGCAGCAGACAATCTGCCGAGCTCATTGAGCGTGTTAGGTAACTTGTAGGGCTAAATTTACAAATAATTTTGGAAGAAGGCTATATTTAAAAAAATAGTTTGCAAGCGAGCTAAAAAAGCCACAAAAAAAAAAAACTTCCATATGGACTTATGGAGTCACTTCTTGAAACATCGTTACATTGTGCCAGTGAGCTTGCTACAAGTAGTGCAGCAAGTGTGTTCTCCTTTGAAGTCGGTAGCAGAATGAGCTCAAATGAAACATTTCGCTCGTATAAACGTTGAAAATCTGTAACATCGACCTGCGCTGTTGCCCTCTCGTCCTCTTCTCATGTTTAGGTAAGGCCACCTTGATTTTGTAGCATATTCTCTTGTAATCGCGGCCTAACAAGATCTACCTTGTATACATCAGAACAAACTAGGAGGGTACGTAACTGCTGCACTTGGTTGTCTCTTGCATTATGAACTTTTTTGTGTTGGTCTTGGAATCAATCTGACATTCGCAAACTTGCATGCCTCTTCCTGCTGCAGCGGATGATTCGACAGTTGTTCAGTTCACGTCAGAACAAGTGTTGTTGTCCTGCTGCTGCTGGGGCGCGACCGTTGCAAATTGAGCCGAAGGGCGTGCTGTACTTTGGGTTTGGCTCTGCATCTTCTCGACTCGAAATCGAATTGGTCGGGTCCTTAGCCACCGCCTGAAGTACCCATTCGTAGGCGTGCCAATGGTCGAGAACCCAATCCAGGCCGCAACAACAAACTGTAGTATCCCAAACCAACCCAACCCACTCATAACCCAAACCACGTCACTCCTCAACCCGAAGTCCCGGACCAAACCAAACCATTTGGCTAATATGGGTTCAAACCATTCTCCCAGACCATTTCAACCAAGGTTCAAAATCTCAGCCGAAATTTCGGATTTTGGCCGAGACCAAAATTCAAAATCTCGGCGGAATAAAATTTTTGAAAAATTTCAAATTGCTACAGCAATTTCGATTAAATTTCGACGAGATTTCGGCTTTTTAGACCGATTATCACAAATTCGACCGGTTTTCATATTTTTTGGACCGTATTTTACACCAATTTTTTACGGTGAATTGTAATGACTTTTATGAGGAATACATGTGAAAATTTTGCAAAAAATAAATATACAAATTATGACACAAAAATCACTGAAACTTTGGAAGTAATTAGCCAGTGATTGTTAGTCGTAAAAACATTTGCATAGAGTTAAACCAGCCGCTAAATATAACATGCAAGCAACTGACAGGTACCTACATATATGATATAGCATTAATGCATGGAAATTGAACCTTACCGATTGTAAAATCCAAATGCGAATCAACGGACAAGTAGTACAAGATATCATATGCATCCAGTGTTAGGTTGTCCCTCATTCGTGAATCACTGAAAATTATTCTAAATTTATATTTTAGTTCGGTAGTAGTTATCAATTCACTGAAATATACTCTCAAATTTATGTCTCCCTTTAGAACGCTAAAATCAATGTAATAACCTTTTTCTTTATGCTAGATGCAGAGTATTCTATAATTGAACCGGAGAAGGGTTGGGCGAGAAGTACTCCTGTGTTTTTACTTTGTCAGCTATCATGCAATGGGATGGACGTAACAACATAATGTTGGTGAATGTGAATATTATCTGTGTCAATTTTGTTTCATGTTTATCATTTGTGATCATAACATATATTGATTATTGCCAAATTTAAGTATTAGAATCCAAAAATCAAGTTAGGACGAGATATGATCCTAAAATGAAATTTGTAACGTGATTTCATCTCATGTCCAACCCCGCCTCGCTTAGCCTACAGGACCATTCAAGTTAGGACCCCAATAGGTATTCACGTTAGGTCATGTGTAATGGTGCCACTTCAGCTAGTTATAAGGGTGCCATCTCAGCATCTTGTTAGGTGGAAGAGAGAAAATGAGGAAAGAGATATAGACCAGCTACTAATGTATAGTTAGGCTATAACTGATTCCAAGGCACTTATTATCTATTACATGCGGACCAATATTTAATTTTATAGACAATGTTATAGCTAATCTATTGAAGAGGTTGTCTATATGCTATCTATAGATGATATGGACATTTCTTATAGCTAGTACCATTGCACATGCCCTTAGGTTAGTGCACAAGAGGTGTTCACATGCCATCACCAACTATTTTTTCTTTGAAAACTAAATGCTACGTAATCTAAAATAAGTTCCATAAATATGGAAAAGGTAAAAAAATCCATCTAAAAAACCTTAAAATTCGAATAGATCATAGAAATTCCATATATTAAAAAAACAAATAGGGGGGAAATCAGATAATTATGAAAAAAAAATGAAAAACTAGAAAAAAAAAGAAGCCATGAATTAAGATGTGTATAGGGAAATGGATCTATACTCTTGCAAGTATGTACTTCCACTTTCAATATAGCACTTAAATAATGTTGTTATACATCTTTATCTTTTTGAGCATACTCTAATAGATTATAAGATACTCTAAAGCATAGTTATCAATACTATTTCAACACCTAAACCGCTACAAAGTTACTATATATATTGTACCAGCTTCGATACCGGTCAATACCGACCATACCAGTTTCAATACCGATCAATAGCAGTTATACCGGTGGAATTAATAATATTATCTATTGAACTACATGTTATATTTGATAATACTACTATGTATTTAAATTAATATTATAAGTGAAATTTGGTGTACATACGATTAAACATGTGTATACTTATAAATATATATTGTTATACTAAATCCGAAACGGTACAACGATATGGACAGATACCAAAATGTACCATTCCAAGAACTAAATCGGTATAGCCTCTAGTACGGTATTGATAACTGTGCTCTAAAGTGAATTCTATAACAAAGTTCATCAAAGTTCACTCTTTTATAACATAATTTGTGTATATAAACCTTTTATATATGGAAAAGGGTATATAGCAAAAATCAAGGGCTTAGATAAAAAAATTTCAATTATGTCGTATTCGAGTATCTTAGAATTAATATTGAAGTATACTAAAGTGATAAAAGAGATATAACACATTCTTTCAAGTGGCATATTGAAAGGTATATACCAATTAAATAAAAAAATTATATATCTTTATCCTTTTGAGAATACTCTAAGAATGATTATATATATTTCAAAGTAAGTTCTCCGAAAAATTTCACCAAATTCCACTTATTATAACATAATTTGTGTATATACACCTTTTACATATGAAAAAGGTTATATAGCAAAAATAAAGGGCTCTAATGAAAGTTTTTCAACCATATCACATTGGAGTATCTAAGTATTAGTATTTAAATATATTGAAAGTGATAAAGGAGTATAACACGTTCGTTTAAGTAGTATATTGAAAATGGGAATATGTACTCCAAGAATAGAGAATTCTAATGCAACTTTCGCTTGACAATCTCAACATCAAGACAAAAAAAAATTCACTTAATACATGGAAGATGGTAGGAATGCTTCGGGAACCAAGCAGCCTGGAACTTCTACTTGACTGCAAACACCATGAGTCCATGACACTTGATATTATCGAACACGGACATCTTACAATGTAAAGATGAATAACTCAACAAAAAAAAGAAAAAAAAACTAGCGCTGAATTCATCTAAGCATAGACTTCAATGTCACTTTTTATAGCAAAAACACACTTAACTGGAATCTAAAGAGTACTATAGAAAAGTTAACCAGATATCTGAAAATGAATATTAACTAGAATAGAATAAGACCGTAATCTTTTTTGCTTGCTCGTCACCTACCCAAACTTGGTGAGAGAACTACTACTCTTGCATGATTTAACAACTGTCAAATTTGCACGAGAATTGCAATTATTCATGTTTCATGCTTACTAATAGAAACCTCCATTGTTGAATAATTAGGCATATTAATGATATATTTATTTCAAAAATAAGCTATGACAATAATTGAAGATAAAACAGAGAAAACAAATAGACTAGACACAAGCAATCCACATTATTAGGTAAACAGAACATAGATGCGGTTCGCGTGCGTTACTGAGATGACGCGAAGACATAGACGAACCGGTAGTAGATGTCGATGAAGATCAGTGGACAATGTATGTGAAGCCAATCGTCGGTGAAGGAAAGCAGTGAGCAATCACGTGAAAACGCTTCTCAAAAACGTGATTCGTCTTCTCTCCGTGTAGGACATAAAAAAAATTAGGGTAGAAAAGACATCAACAAGTGTCTTAAGTCTTAACGAAATATTTACACCCTTATGCGCGGAAAAATTCTGGCTCAGCCGGCCATCCACCTGTCAGTTTGTGCATTTTGCGAAAATGCCCCTCCGTTCCTTCAAATTACGGATAGGTCCCTGTAGGTCATTCGCGATTTTTTGTGAGGAGAAGATTTTTTTCATTCATCGCGTTTGGGTCCCTGGCGCGCCGTTTTACGAAAAAAACCTCCCGTTAGATTCAAATCGCGGACAAGCCCTTTTCTAATTTTTCAGGATAGCGGATAGGTCCAAAAACGTAACAAACAGGCCCTTGTTATTTACGTCTAGGTCCTTTCTCCGTTTTTCTTGGAATTTTTTTTTCAGCGCCAGAGAAATGTGTGCGGCTCTATATCTAGACTTTTTCCCCAACTCGATTTTCCATCTTGATCTTTGATATTTTTTTAAACATGTATTATTACTCGGTAAACGCGTAGAGTGTTAGGCTCGACAAAAGATGTTTGTCGTCTCTAATAATTCTTCGCCCTTTTTCCTCTAGACTATTCTTGACCGGTTGGTGGTTTTGCGAAAATAAAAAATTACATCCAGGCCTTTCGATCGGTGGTTTTGCAAAGAGGGCCCTATCATTTCGTATATTCGCGTACGGGTCATTCGCCTTTATTTTTTTGTTCCCAAAAAAATCCGTAGTTTTTTTATTCGCAGTTGTGTTCTCCGTTTTTCCCGGAAAAAATGTTTTCTCCAAGTACTATTTTTTTCAAGTCTGCAAGTCTCCAAGTCTTTCAGCCGGTTCTTTCGACCCGGGAGATTTAAAATGCTGGTTCTTTTGATCCGGAAGATTGCAAAATCGTGAACAAGTCCTTTCGCCAGTTATTTTACAAAAAATACCCCGTAATTCTGCAAATTCAGCACGGGCGCCGGTTCTTTCAACACAAAAAATTGGAATTACGTTACGCAAATTCACCGATAGCTTCTAGCTAGCCAATTTTTTTAAAAAAAAACACCACCGAGAAAAACGGAATTTCATTTTTTGTAAAAAAATTTAGGTCAGATTTTTTCGCCGAGCGCGGCATCGCGCGCCATTCTACCTAATAGAACGTATCCAGAAAAGATATGTTCACGCGGGGAGTAGGAGGCTACTTGGAAGTGGATATGCAGGGGAGGAGATCCGGGGCAAAGCATGCGGTGCTCGACGGCAGCGATGGAACCCTAGCCCACCCATTCCAATCCACCCAAGCCAAACCGTTGGTCGTAACCATACGAGCTCAAAATGTTTGAACCTAAACCAAATCATTTTCAGTGCGAAGTCCAACCAAACCTGACCAACACGTTAGCTAGCTCAGTCCATTGCAACCCACCTAAAGTCAATCCAAATTGAAACCCAACCTATTTCGCCCGTTTCAATCTGCCTATACATCAGGGCAATTTGGATGTGATTTGAACGCCTTGTGCCGACCATTAAGGGACTGTGTTGGTTGGCTGCTATCAAAGAGAATTGCATCTACAGATACAAAAAGCACTTGTTTGGTTGGCTGTACGAGGGGTAGAGCCTGTCCCCCGAGATGCAATTGCATCCGCCAAGCCAGGCTGTGGGGAAACGTAGATTTTGGTTGTTTCCTGTGGTCCTGGCTGGTGGGATGCAAGCTGGGGTGCATTCAAGGCATGAGGAGGCACATAAACAGTCAACCAAACACATTCTCCCCATTCTTCTCATAGCCTGGCTCAACTCATGCACTCAACCAAACACCATCTCTTTGCATCTACGCAACCTGACTCTCACCAGCCTGGCTGACTCGTACAAGCCAGGCTAAGATGAGAAGGCAACCAAATAGCCCCTAAAGGGGGCGTTTGGGTGGCAGAATCTTCTAAAGATTACAGGGAATTATTAAATAACCATATGAGATTACCTTGTTTGGTAAAATAACTAGGAATCCAATATTACATTGGGAATGATATTACCAACAATTCCATTAATCTGTTTTTTTGTAGAAAAGAGGGTCTATCTTAGATTACCAGGGGAAATGAGTCTTTGTCGTTGCACTTTTTATCATTTACTTTAATTTGTTATGATCAAATTTTAAATTTTAGAATTCAAAATCTAAATTACGATTTTATTTTAATATTTAAATACATAAGTTATAGAATTATTTTTTTAACAAAATAAGAATTTCAAAACTGAAGGATCGAGACGCACCAAGAGTGGGATGAATTGGTGCAAACTAACATTAAACCTAATTTTTTAGTAGTTCTAGAAATTACTAAAATATTGATCAAATTTAATAACTCCCTTCTCTGAAACCTTGTGCTGGTCTCGGTGAAGTAAATGGCCCATTTACATGGTCAATCCCTACCTAGGCCCTGAGATCATATGCAACTATCCAACTAGGGATGGTGATCGAGTGGGTATCTCCGGATACCACTGTTTTAAACCCAAACCTGAACAAAGTCCCGTCTACCTAAACTCACTAAGCTTTGCGGGTACAGATCTGTGCCCATGCCCAAACCCAATGGGTATCCAATACCCAATGGGTACCCACGAGTATAAATCTGTGCGCGAGCACCAAAGGGCAAAGGCGAAGAGGTGGGGGCACCACAGCCGCCGCATGCTCCTCCCCCCTCGCAGACGCCGGAGGTCATGGCTTGGTTCGCCGGAACACTAGACCTCGGGGTACGCACGGGGAGCAGTGCATTTCGGGTGAGTAGGGATCAGCTCTCCTTCTATCTCCTTCTCACCTCTCCTTTCTCTCTCTTCTTTTGGGCACTATACGCGCCGGGCTGGAGGGAGCCGATGGGAGGAGTTAACGGTGAGGGGAGGAGCAGGCGTCGGCCGTCGAGGGAGGCAAAGGCGAGGGGAGGGAGGCCGAAACAATCAGGCGATGAGGGTAAGAGGAGGGAGGCGATGGGGGAGAGGGGAATTAGGGAGGAGTCGACTCAGCCGAGCAGTAAGTGAGTTTTTTTTCTAATATACCTCTAAAAAGTGGGCTCACATATCATAGGATACCCATTAGGTACTCATGGGTACAAATTGACACTCACACCCATCCTATGGGCTTATCGGGTACCAAAACCTGTGGGTAAAACTGTCATCTCTATATCCAACCTTTAGGGGAACAGATGAAAATTATCCTTAACAACAAGAACAAACTTGGATTCTAGTGGTTTCAAGGTCCCTGAACAAGCTTAATTGCATCTCTAACAACAGAGAAGCATAGGACATGGCAATAGCATGCGATGATGCGAAGCCGGGTTATACCATGCACTTTTCAATCAGTTTCCACAAGTAGGAATGGCAGGAACAATGTTACTCTCATCATTAATCGGACAGCATTTTTATACTTACAGTTTGTTTAGCAGAGCTCCAGATCCTAACTTCATTTGAGATCTAGAACTTGTAAGCTAAAATAAAATGAATTAAGTTTATATTTTTATCTAAAATGTAAACAAGATGATCCATCTAAACACTTTTAATATACTCATAGCTCTATTTCCATAGAGCTCCACTGAAACCCTACCAAACACACCCTTAGCTTGCATGCTGCTGCCTTCTGGAGACGACGAGACTCCCCCGTTGCGTCCTTTTTCTTGATGACACTGTTAGTCGCTCGCTAATCTCCTCTTCTCGTGCGCCGTCTCCTCGCGCTCCTCTCTTTTCCCCTTTCTATTGCGCCGCCGCACAAAATGTCATATTTTCCCTCTTTTCTCTTGTGTGACGTGCACCAAGGAGGTCTCCTTTCTCTGGCTTTTATAAACTCTAATTAACTGGATATGTGCATATCCACCTAACCCAATTACCCAGGGCCTAATACATACACGCACAAAACCCAAAAGTCACATATGCATGCGTACGGTCCACCTGCCGCACTCGCGTGACTCACTCGTCTGCATGGCCAGCTGGTCGCTACACTACGTCGTCCATCTTCGTAGACCTCTACATGTTTCATCTCGCTGCACTTGCGTCCTTCGCGTGTTGCGTCTCCTGCATCTGCAACCTTCATGTGCCACCTGCATCTCTGCGACCTCGTGTGCCACACTTGCACCTCTGCGACCTTCGCGTGTACTGCTTTCGGGCTACATGCCACTTGCACGGATTCTCCCCGACCTACAATGTATGTCCATGCCTACACTATAACGTGCATCTTGCATCCCTACAATGCACCTCCTATTGCCTGCGTTGCAACTCTTATTACAGATAAACAACAAATCACTCAGTATCTTCATCCACAAGTATTATGTTCTATTACAAATATTGTTGATCATAAATCATCACACATATATTATATTGTTGTCAATTTAATTATCACACGCACATATATATCATAAAATAGCACATAGAATTATTAGAAACCCAAATATCAAAATTTGAACCATGAATATCGAATCTTAAATCTAGACAATTTTAAATTTTGGATTTTAAAAATCCATTTTATGATATTTTGGATATTAATTTTTTGGAATTTCAAATTCTAGATTTTAGATATTCAAATTCTTGGGATTTAAATTTTATAAATTTGAATTTTGCAAGTTTCAATATTTAAATTTCATACTTTCAAATATCAAGAATTTAAATTCAAAAACTCAAACTTTGAAATATAAAATTTCAAAAATCCAAAGAAAGGAATTTGAATAATAAAAATTAAAATTTTGAATGTTGCAATTTTAAATAGTAAAATTTTAGTTTAAAATTTAAAATTTTTAAATGTTAACCTTATAGGATTTAAATTTTAAATACGAAATTTAAATTTGTGGTCTTATTGGTTCAAGTGATAAAATATTTAAACTGTTATAAAGACTATTTTATGATTTCCTTCAAATCGACCAAACGTACAGGTTAAAGAAAATATTAGATCGGAGAGGAATACAAGATTATACATACAAAACACACCATAACATCTAACTATACAAATGACACGTGGCACAATTCTTGTGGCAAAACGGAGATTCGAGAACTATTAAGGGACATGTACAATGATACATATCAGCTGACTATAAAACTATGCTGTGTAGAATTTTAGGTGATATGAAAGAGAGAGAAAGTTGTTGTTTACTATTTAACAAACAGTCTTATAAACAGCTTACTATTTTATGTACCATTATATAGACAACCTGTTAATTGGATGAAGGACCATTACAGATAACTAGATAGACGATCCGTTGTATAATAAGTTATTTTTAATTTTTTATTACCGTTTATAGATAATATGGAGATATATTATAAATAATTACTGTTTATATAGCTGGACATTAAGGGCAGTCCCAATGCATATAGTTTCTATAACTTCCATGTCATCTAGACACTACATATAGAAACTATGCTCCCAATGGATAGTTTCTTCGAAATAAACTCTCATCCAATCTCCTCTTTTCTCTTATTTTCTCACCCAATTCTCTTTTTCCTTTTCTTGGTATTTATGTAGAAATGGTTTCCTGCATGAGAAATGGTTTCCTTCTCTTTCATCATTAACTCTACCTCCACATCACCATTTTACTTATATAACAACCTAATTAATGCTATGAAAACTAACCTAACCACCATTTTCGCCGTTTCGCCTCGAAGCAAACGTTTACTTGCACGCGGCCTGGGCACCAAGAGGCTCGAGCCATATCTTTCTGCACCTCCGCGTTGCATTGCTACATGCCTACATCCACGCCGCGCCCACGACTCTCCACTCTCCAACCGTTCAACTCCCAACACCCTCCCGCTAACAGTATGCCAGTATCACGTCTCCATAGTGGCATATTCCTCTCCGCCCACGCCTCCGTTACTGACGCCCGGGCCCACCCAGCCACTACCAATTGGGAGTTAAGGTTACAATAACAGCATGGCGGGTCCCACCCGTAACCGGTTCTTGACAGCCTAGCGCATCCTCTCTCTTGGGCTGGGCGTTGGAACCGAGGCCGGAGGTACGCATGGCATCGTGTGGACCGCGCCTATACACCTGGCACCGGCCCACCTCCCGGCGTATAAAGACCCGGCCCAGGCGGACGGCGCTGCTCGCCCTGCGGCGAGTACGAATAGACGAAAACCCTCGCAGTCGCGTTCTCCCAACCTCGCGGCGAAGAGCACGCACGCACGCGCCGCAGCCTCCCTTCTCCATGGGGCACCGAATGGCGGCGAAGGCGGCGGCTGAGATCGGGGGATTCGTGGCGGCGCCGGCGCTCGGCCCGTCTCCCCGCGGGCCCGTGGCCGCGGCGGCGCCCCCGCAGCTGAGGAGAGCGGTGTCGGCGCGGTCCCTGCGGGCCACTACCTCGGAGAAGGTGGAGGATCTCGCCGTCGGGACCAACAGCGCCCTTTCCGCTCCAGTAAGTGGCACCTTTCTCCCTCTACTCTTGTTAGTACTAATGCTCCCTGTTCGTTCGGTTATTTGGTTGAGTCCGAGAGATTAGTCTCAGGTTTTGATGCGGTCCCTTCGAGCTTGTGGTGGGTTCGTCACTGCACGCTGGTTCAGTGTTTGTCGATTGGATCCCAAGCTCTAGGATTTCGCGTTTTACTTGGATTTGCTTAAGTGACCGTGAAGTGGAGTCGTCTCTGCACACTTGCTAGCGATCTATCATCTGATCCGCGAGCACCGAGTTTGGGGCTTCGATATGATCTGCTCCAGCTTGTTGTAGCCTCATCATATTGGCCTTTGATCCTCTTGTTTGTAAAGAGTCAGGGCCTGCGACAGTAGATGTAGAAATGTCTTAAAGATGCGAAGGTAGAAACTTTCACTAGGGGAAAAATGCTCAGCTCAGTTCCACCACATTTTATTCAGAAAATTGTGCATGCCTTTTGCCCTGATCTGAGTAAAACTAGTGTAATCCAACAGTTAAAACTTGAAAAATGGTTGGTCTGTGCTCACCCAGCCATGTAGGTTGATTGACTCCAAACAGCTGGTTTTTTATTTCGACGCAATTTGTTTCACCATTTTTGTAGTTTTGGGTTAATATTTAGACTATTTCGCTAGAAACATATGTGTCTTTCTATTCGGTTCTTTCCCAATATCCATATGATAATTGGAAGGAGAAATTTAGCTGTTTGAATTGGTTGGTTCATTCGGTGACAGATTTGTCATTTTGACATGCAGAGCAATGGTGATGTTACTGCTGATGCCACCTCACAAGCTGTTGGTGCAAAGTCCCGGAGGAAGACAAAGATAGTTTGCACCATAGGCCCCTCGACCAACACTCGCGAGATGATGTGGAAGCTTGCAGAGAGTGGAATGAATGTTGCGCGGCTAAATATGTCCCATGGTGACCACCAGTCGCACCAGAAGGTGATTGATTTGGTGAAGGAGTACAATGCACAGAACACTGATGGCAATGTTATTGCCATCATGCTGGACACCAAGGTATACAACGGTTGAATACATTAAATCTGTATGGTGCAGTCAAATGAGTCGAGATGATTGAGGTTCAGTGATGCAGGGTCCAGAAGTGAGAAGTGGGGATGTTCCACAACCAATCATGCTTACGGAGGGTCAAGAGTTCAATTTCACGATTAAAAGAGGGGTGAGCACCATAGACACTGTCAGCGTGAATTATGATGACTTCATTAACGATGTTGAAGCTGACGACATACTTTTGGTGGATGGTGAGGACTGATCAATCAATCTTCAGATTATATTTGGACTGTGCGTGATTAATTCCTTGTTGAAGCAAGTGCTTGTTCATGCCATCATAGTTGGCATGTGCTCAAATGTTCTCTACAACTGATCCTGGTTATAATGTTTTAGCGCAATCTACTGTTTCTCATTCCTTCAATACTGACATTTTCTTGGTCTTGTATTACAATTGCCCTTGCATGGACCCTATCAGATTCTTTGGTTGTCTTTGCGAATTCACTTGTTTGCAGGTAATTAGTGGATAATATTGCATTTACTAACCCTTCATTATATCTTTTGTGCTACAGGAGGAATGATGTCGCTTGCCGTGAAGTCTAAGACAACTGATACAGTCAAGTGTGAAGTTGTTGATGGTGGGGAATTGAAATCAAGGCGCCACCTAAATGTCCGTGGAAAGAGTGCAAATCTGCCATCCATAACAGGTTTGGTTTATTTCTTCCCTAAAATGTTCAGCTGTCTCGTAGTTGTGCACAAAATCCTGACATGCTTCTGCTCCAACAGAGAAGGATTGGGAAGATATAAAGTTTGGCGTTGAAAATGGTGTTGATTTCTATGCTGTTTCCTTTGTGAAGGATGCCAAAGTTATTCATGAACTGAAGGACTATCTTAAAAGTAATGCTCTCTCTGTCATGTGCCGAAGTCTTGTATATCTATATTGGGAACTTAATTAATGTGTTCTTTGCTCTTTCATTTTCAGGTGCTAATGCAGATATACATGTCATTCCAAAAATCGAGAGTGCAGATTCAATACCAAATCTCCAGTCTATTATTGCCGCATCGGATGGGGTAAGACCGTGGGCATCATCTGTATCAATTCTTTTATTTAAAAAAGACTTTGTCAAGTGGCAACACCTTTCAATATTTAAATGCCCTTTCTATAGCTGTCATGAGAATTGGACCAAGCAATGTGAGTTGAGGAACTTTTGTGGAAGTTATAATACATAATTTTTATTCTCTTAATTCTACTGTTCTATTTCTGTTGCATGTATCCTGTGTGTGCCCACATGTAGTTCTTGTTCTATGTCTGATAAATGAAAAATATATATATTTGCCATCTTGATGGACTTCTTTATTAGTGCTAGACACTGAACTTCTTGAAATGCTTATAGGCAATGGTGGCTCGTGGAGATCTTGGTGCTGAACTTCCTATTGAGGAAGTTCCTTTGTTACAGGTGAGATGAAAATTTTATATACAATTTTAGGATGACAAGCAAACATTCTAATCATTTTGTACATTTCCTCCACTCTTTTATTTATTCATATGCCTGAAAAACAAGCAAGCCCTAATAACATTTGAGTTGCAATTATTTTACTTTTTTAGGAGGAGATTGTCAGAACTTGCCGGAGCATGCAGAAACCAGTTATTGTTGCCACAAATATGTTAGAAAGCATGATAGACCATCCAACTCCGACAAGGGCGGAAGTTTCTGATATAGCAATTGCAGTTCGGGAAGGTGCTGATGCCATCATGCTATCTGGTGAAACTGCTCATGGAAAGTAAGGTTTCAACCTATCATACGTTTTAACTTTTAAATGCCCTTTTATCTGTTCTTCCATATAGCCACCAAGCAATTCATTTCTTTAAGCTCTTGTATAGGGTGCATACAATTTTGCATGTTGTGCTGTTGTTCCAGTAGCTTAGTCATGATCTATGTTGCAATTTGGCTTACCTTGAACTGTGCATCTTCCTGTGTTTAGGTTCCCGCTAAAGGCAGTCAAAGTGATGCACACTGTGGCGCTTAGAACAGAATCCAGCCTTTATAACCCAACTACATCTCCCAGTCTTGTTGCATCTCCACATGTATGCCCCTCCCTTCTTTCCAGTTTCCACACCTTCAAATTCACCATGTGGTGGCTTCTGTATTTTCAATGTTCACTGTTCAGACACCAACTGACTTGTACCCTTCATTTTTAATCTCTTTGTTTTCTCATGATATCTTTGGTAGGCTCTACTCAACGCTGAATTTTCCCAGAGCCAACTAAGTACAATGTTTGGATCCCATGCAACAATGATGGCGAACACCCTTTGTACACCTATTATTGTATTTACACGTACAGGCTCCATGGCTGTCCTTCTGAGCCACTACCGTCCCTCGTCTACAATATTTGCATTTACAAATGAGTAAGTTATTTTGTGATCTTTATCCATGCCATGCCAAAATTTCTTCCAGTGCTTTCCTTTTATGAAATCAACTTTGGTAGTATGCTGTGCATTGATGTGTAATACGTAGCATTCAGTCAAAAAAAAAGATCAAAAGGAGAAAGAGATGCTCTGAAGCACTGACAATAACAGGAAACTGTTCTTGCAGAGAACGAGTGAAGCAACGCCTGGCACTCTATCAGGGCGTGGTTCCTATTTACATGCAGTTCTCTGATGATGCAGAGGAAACTTTCTCGAGAGCAATTAGCAGCCTGTTGGTAAGACCATGTGCTTGACATGTTGATCCTTTTTTAGTGTCGATGATATAAACATTTCTGTTTGTTTATGGAGTTTATCCCCATCTTCTATTTTCTTTTTTATTCATGGGTTTGGATGTTCAACAGAGCGCTCAATACGTGAAGAAAGGGGAGTATGTCACCCTAGTTCAGAGTGGAGTGAAGTCAATCTGGAGAGAGGAATCTACTCACCACATTCAAGTGAGGAAAGTTCAGGGCTGAAGCACCTATTAGTCAGTCCTGCCTCCACCTCCTACCGCAGGAGAAATCTTGATGGCCCCTTATAAGTGTTTTATCTTTCATGTTGCGTTACGAGTAACTTTTTATGGAGAACATTGCAACGTTGAGTTGTAGTTTATGTTGAATTTACTTGTAAACTCTGAAGTTGAATACGATATTCGTTCGTGCGTCGTTCGTCTCCGCATGATTTCGCATTGAATGCAATGTTTTGTCAATCCTGCTCTACCTTCTTGCCTTAGGGACTGAAAAGAAGCCTACACAGGTAAATTTGGATTATCAAGACGGTAGCACTACATCTGGTGAGATTTCTACTTTCTTGGAAGAATGTGAACCTATTTGATGCAAGCCTGCAAAGGACCAGTGTAAACACTTCTCTGAAGCAGGTGGTCAGTCATTGTGGCATTATTGTTGCAGGCCTTTGTTGCATATCATGGGACCCATGGGCTCCTGAGTCACGGCAAGCTGATAACAAATAGAACTAGTATATGTGGTGCCCCAGCTAAGGGTGCCCGTCTACTATAGGAACAAGTCTCTGAAGTCCGATCCATCGTAGCTAGAATCGCACGGAGTCCCAAGCATCACATAGGATCCCCTGCAAGCTGCAACCCGGGCCTTGTTTTCCTTAAGGTAACAGAGCTAATCTCCAGACATCAGCGTCGACCAGTTGTATCGCGAGTTCAGAAATACTACCTCTATTATTACTTGCAGAGTTCACGCCACCAGCATCGTTTGAGCCGACTCAAAAAAAAAATCGCGATTTAATCTTTTTATAAATTACAAATAGGTCCTTCGTGGTTTTTTGTGAGAGGATGATTTTTTCCTCCGAATTCGCGTTCGGGTCCCTCGTGCGCTATTTTATGAAAAGAACCTCCCGTTAAATTCAAATCGCGAACAAACCCTTTTCTAATTTTTAAGGATAGCGGACAGGTCCAAAAACGTAACATTCAGGTCCTTGCTCTTTACGTCTAGGTCCTTTCTCCGTTTTTCTCGAAAAAAATATTTTTGTCACTAGAAATATGTGTGCAGCTCTATCTCTAGACTTTTTTCCCAGCTCGATTTCCCATCTCGATCTCTGATATTTTTTAAAACATGTATTATTACTCCGCGAACGCGTCGGTCTCTAATATTTTTTAAAACATGTATTATTACTCCATGAACGCGTAGAGTGTTAAGTTCGACAAAAGAAGGTTGTCATCTCTAATATTTTTCACCCTTTTCCCTCTAGGCTTTTCCCCACCGCGGTTTTCCAGCTCGGCCTCCAATATTTTCCAAATAATTCGTCGAAAGAGATATTTCTATAACTCTATCTCTCTATTTTTTTCCCCGTTTCGATGATTTAAAAAATAAACGCCGCCGAGAAAAAAAATTTCTACGGAAAAACGACACGCGCGGCATGTTACGCCGCGAGTTTTTAATAGTTTTAAAAACATGTATTATTACTCGGCGAACACGTAGAGTATTAAACTCGACAAAAAAGAAGGTTGATATCTCTAATAATTTTTCACCATTTTCCCTCTAGACTTTTTCCCCACCTCGGTTTTCCAGCTCGGTCTCCAATATTTTCCAAATAATTTGTCAAAAGAGATATTTCTACAACTCTATCTCTCTATTTTTTCCCCCGTTTCGCTCATTATTTCGACGATTTAAAAAATTAAACGCTGTCGAAAAAAACATTTTTTCTTCGAAAAACGACACGCGCGGCGTGTTACGCCGCGGAAAATTTCCTAGTTTTTACTGTTACAGCTCTTTCAATTTTTTAAAGATTAGTCCCTGTTACAATTTTTTTTAAAAGTAGCCCGCAAAAACCACACCTCCCAAGCATAGTTCACCAGCGGACTGGGGCATTGCAACGCCCCTAGTTCGACACGTGGCACCGCAAAACAAAAAAAAAAAAAACGAAAAAAACAGAAAAACATGTAGTGGACTGGAAGCACTACATGCTAAGTAATTTTTGATTTTTTTTATTATGTGGAGGCTAGTTAAGAAAAAAATACATTTAGGTTTTATAAATGCATTATAATAGAAAAAAATTGCACGACGGTTGGTTCTGAATAAACAATTCTTCGAGTTGTTCTGAAAAAAATCATACGGTGGATAGTTCTGAAAATCACATATCCTACCATAAATATTTTGAGGACCCAAAATAATTATGAGCACTCGTAGAATTATTTTTTCATAACTAACAGTCGTGCAATTTTTTCTTATTAAAATGCATTTATAAAATCTAATAAAATTATAATGTATTTTTTTCAGAACTAGCCTTCTCAAATATATTGTGTTATATTATGCCCCTCCGTAGAATATGGATCCCCAAAATGTTTATGGTATGACGTGCGATTTTTTCATAATTAACCGATGTGTATTTTTTCTATTGTAATGCATTTATAAAAGCTAATAAAATTAAAAAAATATATTTTTTTCCATAACTAACCTCCTTAAATATATTGTGTTATATTATGCCCCTCTATAGAATATAGGTCCTTAAAATATTTGTGGTACGATACGCGATTTTTTCTATTAAATTCATTTATAAAACCTAAATATATTTTTTTTTCATAACTGGAAATTAACGTAGCATACAACGTTTCCACTCTGCTACATGCTTTTCTATTTTTTGCGTTTTTCTTTTTTTTTTTGTGGTGCTCCGTGTTGAACTGGAGACGCTGCAAGGCCTCTAATCCGTTGTACTGGGTGAGCCACACCTGTGAGGCGCGGTTTTTACGGTTTCAGATGCTACTTTTGAAAAATGAAAGCCAATTTAAAAAAAATTTGAAAGAGCCAGTAAAAATTTCACGAGTTCGCGGCTAGCGTCAGACATGTAATTTACATCGGGATCACCGCGCTGGGGCCTGGGAGCAAAGTACATAGTTGAAACGGGTGCAGCTCGATCAAAAAGGAACTAGACTAGTCGTGTACTTATGCAATGCAAGTACTAGTAGTGTACTACTGTTATACTGGCTAAAAAGAAAGAAAGAAAAGGACCGCTTTTCTTGCACCCTAAGCAAATTTAGCTTCCTTTTATACATATTTGTAAAACTATCTCTCTTGAAGAGTTCTAAAAATGTGATACACGATACAAGTCACCTGTGACACTTAGGGAGCTTGGTAGCTTTTTGTTGGTAGGTTTCGCGCTTAGATGGCGTGGAAGAAATCGACAGCGATTCTGCTGGCGGATCCATAGTTATGGGGCGGTCGGTGACGATGTCTCGTGATAGCCTTTACACCTCCGCTAAATCATTAATGACTTGACGGTAGATTAGTAGACTCAGACGTCTTTCATCATCGTCATCTTGGAAGGATAGGCTGACCGACAATCAATTTTCTGGATCCGCTAGGCTGTGCCGCGGAATGATAGCTTTCGCGCTTGCATGCTGTGGAAGGATGAAATTAATTAGTGATTTAATTAATTAATTAAGAAATATAATTAAATTAGTGAAGTTGATTCTGCCGAGGAATGGGAGCAAGGAATCTTGGGACAACAGATCATATGCCGAGCTCTTCCATCCCAGGAGGTGGTTTGTAGGGTAAATCTGTAAATAATTTTAGATGAGCGATTTTTAAAAATTCTTGGCAAGGAGCTGAAAAGAAAAGAAAAAAAAATAAAAGAAAGAGCTAATTAGCGGCCAGTGAGTGCTTAGCGCTAGCGTCGTGTACTCGTATCGTATGGACATCAAGTTGACTTATCTGTGGCGTGGCATCGTGGATCCCGGTTCAGTGGTGTCACATCGCCTGACCTGAATAGCCTGTCAGCCCACGTGTCGAGCCTGCGGCAGCCACTTTTACGTGGCCGGTGCCATGCCATCGAACTCGGACAAAGCCAGTCATGGTCTCATGGACCCGATAGGCCGTTCCGGCCGCATGCTGCCCTCTGCAGCCTTTACGACTATAGAAGTTTTTCTTTTGTTTTATTGACTTACTAGCCTATTTAAAATCTTTTCATTACTATTTCTAAGACTATTTATATATACTATATTATATAACTTATTTAAAGCCTCCACGTTGGTTTTTTTTGCGAAAGGCCCCCCGGTAAATCTAAAAATTGCGTTTAGGTTCTTCTCGTCGCCGTCCGATCCGGCGGATCTTTGCGCGTCATGGGTTTGAGGCATTGAGCCTTACAGAGACCTCCACGTCATGATCTTTTCGGAGCCTCTCCTCGTCTCCTCCGCCTCTGCGCCATTTTCGTCGCCCTCACCCCGCCTAGCTCCTCTCGCGGCCGCACTCATCGGGGACGTAGCCACCTCCTCACCTCCTTCGTTTGGTGGCCACGCCAATTTTCCTTACACTCTGAAGCAGCTCCTGACAGTCGTGCCCCTCACCAACCCTACCGTCGGACTCGCTATGTGCTGCCACCATCGCTGAACAGGGGAGTCCAGATCCGGGGTCATCCTGCCATACAAGGGCGGCTAGTTTGATCTATAGCTCTTCACGTTTCTTTTATTAAGATCGATTGATTCTGTATCTTTTTAGGCTATCCACTATGATAGTACACATGGTGTCAGTTTTTGTCAATGTGCTGGTACGAGGGTCGCACTTTGCGCGGGAGGTGCTATCCGCCGGCCCAGGTTTAGAGCTCACGTAGCCATGTACATGGTGTGTGTATGGGATGTCTGTGCGTTTGTAGTTTGGCTTTTGTTTCTTCTTTTTAAATAAATATTGGTGCTTAGCCAATTTTTTCTTAAAATTGTGCTAGAATTACTTTTCGTACATTGCTTAACACCATTTTGTCTAAAACGAGAGCCGTAAACAAAATTAAATATCACATCTTTTCTCCTACCCTACTCTGTCCTCCCTACCGATTTCACTTACAAAATGGGCTCATACCATTTTTTATTATTTGCGTTTTGATCCCTAGCACCACTTTCTGCAGCGTCTAACTTCGGTGTCCATGGGTGCTATAAAGCTTCCACCATCACTACTTCCAGATCACGTTGATATTCTTACATGTGACAGATAAGATATATTCTCCACACTTTGAATTTAAGTGACATTCGAACTTGAGTAAGGTCTTTTTTTATATAGATTCTAATTGTGCAGATTTTAGATTATATCTAGTTGTCTAGAGAAGTAGTTGTTTGAAGAATCTGTTAGCTGGAGATTCTTGTTATTCGGCAAACCAGATTATCGGGGTTGTCTGTGCTTTAGTGAGGCTTCGACCCAATGGTGTAGGACGCTTGGGCGGCGGACGGAAGGACCGCGGACGGCCTCAAGTGGAGGGGCATGTCGCAGAAGGGCGGTGGCAGACATCTTTGGGCGAAAGGGCTTGCGTGACGAACGGCTTTTGGCGGCGGCGTAGAAGGGCGGCAGAGGGGCACGGTGGATAGCTTTGAGCAGTAGACAGAGGATCGGGGTGGTGGCGAAGGGGCGTAGTGGACAGTTTCAGGCGCGCTCGGCCTCTATGCATGATGAGAATCAATTGGTACCTAACTTTTGATTTTATGTAGAAGGTTGTTTCTGATGATAGAAAAAGCTGTGTAGAATCTTCTATTTGACAAACAATATATATATTTTTTACAGAAGCTTGCAGAAATAAACTCAAACGGGCCTAAGTGGGTTTCACAACCTTTTGTAATCAACTTCGTATTTAAAACAAATTCTCGTGGATATATTATGGTACTATAGGCCCGTTTGGAGACTGGAGCAACAGAACTGTCCATGTACTACAGTGAAGCAAAAGGAGCGAGTGAGGATGATTTTCCGTCGTCAAAGCTAAACCACAACTAAAAGGTTAAATGCAGACTGTGTACTTTTTGACTTATTATCAAACACAACGTTTGACCTTGTGATGCACTCTAGCCAAACCTTGAATACTAATAGTGACACATCTAAAAATATACATAGTAGTAGAGATATCTATTATCTATATACTCATTGTATCATTTAAAAACAAAACTAAATACAACTTCCATAATAGATGATATCTTAATATTGCTTCTATAAGATCTATTTTTCAATTATAGTATAAAGAGTTATTATTATACACAATAACTTCTATAATATTATTTTATACTGCCTTAATGGTAAGAAACTTGTAATCTCTTTCACCTTTCCTCCTCTCTTCTGTAAAAAAAAAAAATCTTACGCAGCAATGTACATACGGAGCTGCTATCGAGAAAATTGGTTATTTGTCATTTCAAAGATTGACCCTTTGATTATGATGCCACTTGAATCAATGACATATGAAACCATCTGAGTTAATAAAATATAGAATCAGTGATAAATTTATGAAGCCATATGTTTAAAGTGGTAAATATCCAAATTGCTCGCTGCCATCACAGTATCACACCATCGGTTAAAAGCCGTCAAGCGTGGGTGTGTGCTCGGCTGCTCGGTGCTGCGGGCGCACCTACCGGATCCCCCACCACGCCCCTGAGCCCTCTCCTCTGTATGCCGCGCTTCTCTCGGAGCGCTGCCTCCCACCTCACCCCCGCCGCCTCACTGCCTCCGACTGCCTCGCTAGTTCACACTCTCCCTCGCCCACCACCCCGCTCCCTCACCTCCACCTCCGCTCGCATTCGCATTTACAGATTAGATCTCCGTCTCCCATGGGTTGCTTCCAGTCGAAGCCGGCGGGGCCCCTGCCGCCCAACGACGCCGCCGCCCTGCCCGCCGAGAACCCCGCAGATCCCGGTAAGCAAACCACCGCCGTCGCTGCTGCTGCTGCTGCTTCCTAAACCCTAACCCACGACCTCGTCAGCTACGCTTGCTGCCCGTACAAATCTAATCTAATCTAATCAGTTGGGTTTGCGTTTCGGAACCGATTGAAGACGCGGCGAATGGCGTGGACGCGGGGGGCGACGGCGACGACAAGGACGCCGCCAAGCGGGCGGTGCCGATCTTCCGGGAGTTCGGCCTGGCCGAGCTGCGGGCCGCCACCAAGGGCTTCAGCGCCGACCTCATCGTCTCCGAGAGTGGCGAGAAGGCTCCCAACGTGGTCTACCGCGGCCGCCTCGACGGCGGACGCCTCATTGCTGTCAAGCGCTTCTCGCGCCTCTCCTGGCCCGACCCGCAGCAGTTCCTCGTATGCGCTCCTACAAACGCAAATGCAACTGCGTCTCTTTGTGTTGCTCGCGATCTCCTTCCGGATCTCGCAATGCGATGCGCCTCTCCTCTGATGCGTCCTTGTTTCTTTCTTTCTTTTCTTTTTTTTTGTTTGCTTGCTTGCTTGCTGCTGCAGGCGGAGGCGACGGGCGTGGGAAAGGTGCGGCACAAGCGCCTTGTCAACCTCATTGGCTGCTGCGCCGAGGGTGACGAGAGGCTGCTCGTCGCGGAGTACATGCCCAATGACACCTTGTCCAAGCATCTCTTCCACTGTATGTGCCACTCCCACGACTCTCTTCCTATTCATATACATATTCAGTTAGTAGTCTTAGTCGTTGCTACGGGCTTGGTGACGTACTTGATGATCCGTAGAGGGTGGATCAACACATGTATCTCATGTGCATTAATTGAAGAGCTTAATACATCTCTAGCACTACTGCATTTGGCTTGTCTGGGGGCTCATGCAGAACATATGTGGTTTGTCCGGACTATGTGGGCGTGTCTGCGTTTTCTTTCAGGATGTTTTCTTTCTTGTCTGACTGGGTTATCCTGTCTGTTTGCAGGGGATAAGCAGCCATTGCCATGGGAAATGCGGTTGAGGGTTGCATATTACATTGCACAAGCACTCGATCACTGCAATGCGGAGAACAGGAAAATATATCACGACTTGAATGCCTATAGAGTACTTTTTGATGAGGTATGCACGGCTTTGCTGGATTGTGGTCTACCTAAGTTTTCCTACTGATTTTTTGCATTGTAACTGCTGTTGCTCCCTCTGTGAACATGAAAATTTTCTTATAAAGATATACTTTATGAAATTTGACTGACCTTTGTAGCTACCGAGGGAATTCTCACTTGTCACGACTCATGAATAATTTCTAATTCTATCAGGAAGGTGATCCCCGCCTGTCAAGTTTTGGACTAATGAAGAACAGTCGTGACGGAAAAAGTTACAGCACCAACCTGGCTTACACCCCACCAGAGTTTCTAAGAACGGGTAAAAACTAACACATGATCCTTGCTAGCACATTCATGAATCATGATTAGTTGATACTGTTAGTGTTTTCCAGTGTAGATGAATATGTGAGCTTATTTTAAGCTTATAAGATGTAGATTAGTTGACTTATGGTAACCGTTGTCCACAAAATTTAGTTTTGAGCCTCTAGTGAATTTTGTCTCTCTCAATAGTACATTTGTAAAATTTCTGTGTTTCCTGAATATACTATCAGTCAATACATACCTTGTGGATCGTGGTGAATTGTTTGCAGTTCCTCTTTTTGATTCCCAACTAGTACTTAGTGTACGTTATTTGGACTGCACTGAATAATTCATGCTCAATTCTTGTATGACAGGCAGAGTCATCCCCGAGAGTGTGATATATAGCTACGGAACAGTTCTGTTGGATCTTTTGAGCGGGAAACACATTCCTCCTAGTCATGTATGCTTCATTTAAATAATCGAATCTTTGGTTTTTCTCAAGAAGACAGCTATCACTAGTGTTTTTTTATAGTTCCCTTGCATTCTGGATAATACTACAACAATGTTTAATTATCACATTGACAGCTGATTAAAAGTTTTGCAACTATGGACTGCTATGAGCTTTGAACCAAGGACTTAAAATGCTAATATGCACTAAATTTCCATAATAGACAATGAGCACAGCACCATCTTGTCTTGAATGTTTTCTCCTATCCAAATCCAATTGCAATTCATAGAACATAGCAGCATGATAGGTAACTTATGCTAAGCTGTTGTATTGCCATTTTGCCATTTACCAACGTTGCTTTGCCAGTGGATTTTTCACTTCATTTGTTTGGAATTCCAGGCACTTGATTTGATAAGAGGAAAGAATATACTGTTGCTGATGGATTCCTCCTTAGAAGGGCAATACGCCAATGAAGATGCATCAAAATTAGTTGATCTTGCATCAAAATGTTTGCAGTTTGAATCTAGGGACAGACCCAATATAAAGTATCTTTTGTCTTCTGTTGGGCCTCTTCAGAAACAAAAAGAGGTAAATAAATTGAGCCTTTATTCACACATTCTTTTTTTTAAAAAAATTCAGTGCCTCTAGTGAGACTATTCATTTATTTTATCAATCCTAATTTAGGTGGCATCACATGTGTTAATGGGCATTACAAAAGCCACGTCAGTGTTGCCAACTATTCTTTCACCACTTGGGAAGGCCTGTGCCGGTATGGACCTTACAGCGGTACATGATATATTGCTCAAAACGGGTTACAAAGACGATGAAGGTGCTGAAAATGAGGTAGCTGACAGTTGTTTTTCCCCTCATTTATAATGCTTCTGATGGTACATCATCAATTGTGTGATGAAATTTCCTCAGTCATGAACTTGTGATCCACATGGCTTGTTTGTTACATTGTTGTCCCTCTTGACTCTATTGCTGACTTGTTCATGAAGGGCCCATACTTTTTTTTTGGTCGTATAATTTCCTGTTCCTTCATCTGATAGTTTACATTTGATAACCTTTGAGGGCATTAGCATTTACAGTGTGAATATGTATCTAAGACGTCTTCTCTTGTATATGGAGAGAAGTTGACTTGCATTTACAGTGTGAGGGCATTAGCATTCACCGCAGTCTTGCTTGTTTATAGTTTAAAAAATCTGACTTTCTTGCACTGGATAACAAAGCATTTTATCGGTGTTCAATTAGGAGGCTGTATTTCTCATTAGAAGACCTTTTATTCTGTGTGCAGAATATGAGATGTACTTTTGCATCTTTTTCTTTGAATTCCCACTTGCTCAAATATTCAGATATTACAAAGTTTCATTCATTTGCTTTGTTAAAATAAGCTAGTTTTATTTTGTGCATGTTTATGCTACTGTAAAAACTGAAGTTATCCTTTCAAGAATGGACTCAGCAAGTGCAAGAGATGCTGAACACAAAGAAGTTTGGTGATATTGCATTTAGAGATAAGGATTTCAAGACTGCAATTGACTACTACTCCAAGGTATCATCACTTGGACTCTGTCTATTTTTAACTAGGCTATCCTAGTATAGCAAGTTATTTTTAACTAGGCTATTCTAAGTTATTTTTAACTAGGCTATCCTACTGTCGCAAGTTATTTTGCAGCTTTATTATCTTGTGTAATTGGCTAACTGACGAACAGTTCAACGTTCCTACATAGTTTGGCCCCCAGCCTGTTAAGCTGCCTCTAGTGCCTAGCTATTCATATGAATCGTACTTCCTTCTGCACAATGTTGCCCAAGCATTCATTATATTCATGATTTATAGTGACCATTCTGAATCTGTATCTCCTGTGCTGTAACATGACAAGCTTATTTCCTTTAATGCAGCTAGTTGGAATGATGTCGGTGCCTTCAGCTACAGTTTTTGCGAGGCGGAGTTTTTCCTACTTGATGAACGGGCAGTCGGAGCTTGCTCTCCGGGACGCAATGCAGGCCCAGGTCTGCATGCCCGAGTGGCCAACCGCATTCTACCTGCAAGCCCTTGCTCTCTCGAAGCTCGGCATGGAAACCGACGCACAGGACATGCTCAACGATGGAGCCACATTTGAGGCCAAGAAGCAAAACAGCTGGCGTGGTTAGGGAACAAGTCGCGGCCTCCCCCAAACTGTCGCCTTTTAACAGAAAAGGTGCGATGGTATGGATATGATGGGTGTTTCGGTTGGGCGTCTGTTGCACTACTAGGAATGGGCTTGAAATGCACTGTTTTATCGTGCAATCGCCGCCCAAATGTCGATGATGAGTGGCGTTGTTGTGCCCTGGAAGACAAAAAAGCAGAGGAACATGCTCTTTGTTTCATGAGCGATGGCAGCAGGATCTGCTGCTGATCATTGCGTTGCAGTGCTCCTCTGGAGAGAAGATGATTGTAATTAAGGGGATGCTTTCTAACAATTTCTCCTTTTCGTTTCCATTGGAATCTTTGGGACCCTGGGGGCATCATAGGTTTGAAGAAAGGCGGCGTCCTTGTGATTAGCTAGGGAGAATAAGCTAGACCCATCTAAATTCCATTCAATTCTACCATGTTTTTGTTGTGCTGCTTTCTTCCCGAAGTGTTGGGGTCATTTATGTTTAAGATTTGCGACGGTAACACATCGCAACCCAAAAATTTGAACTCTTGGACTTCTCAAAAGAGAAGTTTTAAACTCAATAGGGAACACCAAAACACGAAAAATGCTCCGTATCTTTAAGAAAAAGGTTAAAAAAAACTCTACTGTAGTTTATCATCACTTGCCCACGAAAGGGGCAAAAGTTGTGTCAGAAAAATAAAGTGAGTGAGATGCGTGGGGTCCGGTGAACAGGGTTTACAAATTGCAATTTCGAGTCGAGCTTGGGAACCGTCCTCTCTTCTTACCGGTTTCAAAAATTGCTAGAAACTATACCGTTTTGAAGTTAAGCTCTTTAACCTCAGTGGTAAAAAAATTTACAAATCGACCGATTTTATCGATTTTCGAGTGATTTTTACTGATTTTTAACCGGTTTTCTTCAAAAAAATCAGCAAATTAAATGAAATAATTCGGAAGCTGATTTTTGTCAATTTTCAAGCTATTTTTACCGATTTTCCACGCATAAAAGTTTTTGGTTTTTTTTTAATTGGACCGGTTTATCGACCAGTATAATTTACCCAACCGCCTCAATACCGATTTTTGAGCTATTTTTGTTGATTTTTGAAACCTGCAGGTGAACACCGCAAAAGACGCTGAATTTGAGACTCCTAACCGCAGAATGGCCCAACATAACGATAAAAGTTCGTAGAAAAAGAGAAACTCGATCTCGGTCTAGATGTGTCTGGTTTGTTTGATACCCCTCCGTCACTGAATTTTTTTTTAATTTTAATAGTCTTCAATGCAATACTTCACCGTAGTTTTTTTATGTTAATATATGTTAATTATAGTGGCTCATATTTAATCTTTTAGAATTTAAAAAAATATGGTACATGATTTCTATTATTTCTCACAGTAGGATCCTACTTGCTTTTAAAGAGGACTAAGCGAGCTATATATTATAACCCATGAAGTGGTTACGAAGAACTTAAAACCTAAAAGGCATAAACCAACTTATCTGAAACAAGAGGTATTGAACGAGAGGATTATATACTAGGTTATTATTTAGCACTAGATCTGTATAGGGCAAAGATCCAAGCGTTCTAAAAAGTTTAAGAGGTTGTGGTAGAGCAATAATCACTCGTACTTTTTGAGGTTGTGCTTAAAAAATTTACGATCGACTTCGCTAAATCTTTTCTCTCTCGTCTTGGTTACTTCAACGTCGTTATTTTGATTCTTTCTATGAGATTCACCTTCTTCATTTTTAAGATCGTGTACACTCGTGTCGTATCTCACAAAACTCTGATACAATATGGAGTTGTTGCGCATAAAATGGGGTATTAGAGTAACAATATAGTAGTAGAAATAATAAATATATTTTCTAAGAAAAATCTAATTATAATACATTTTTTTCCATGACAAATCTAATGATGTTATTTTCTCGTAACAATCTATGTACTCTTACATATATTACCGGCCGTCCAAATGTTGAAAGGTTGACGGCACAGATCCTATATTTAGTGCGGGAACGAGTACGTGCTAATTCGCATCCAAACAACAAAGAATACAATTCAGAACTGACTGTTCTGCCGAAAGTGCAGCACAAGAAAGCGACTACTACTGTTTATAAACACTAAACTTCTACCATTTGGCTGCTTATCCCAGTTGGTCTATTCCATGGATACGTCATACATAACCAACTTTTAGCAGCCTTATACACCGACCAATGTGGCGGATGCGGGGCTCGTATCTTATAGATCAGCTGTAATGAAATAGTAATTCACAATGTGGTTACTTGTTTTTGTGAAATTTCAAAAGGCTCCATCAGTGGCAGAACTAGAAAAATTTTGATGGAGGTGTACAATTCACGCTTATAACTCTGTAATCTTGTATAATGATTTCGTATCATCATAAATCTAACATATATATTTGAAATTTGTTAAAAGTATAATACAAATAGTTCTATAGTCTTAAAAATCTCAAACTACAAAAATCAAAATCAATTCAATCAGAAAATTTAGCCTATTAAAGGAGCGAGTGAAATTTTGGCGCTTCGCAAATTTTTAAAGGTGCCGGGCATACCCGGCACTCACTCTAGTTCCACCCATGGGTTCTGTGGACCTTTTTATGTGTAGTGTAGATACTCCAGTTCCAGCCTTACCCTAAAAGCTTAATTAGCTATAGGCCCAATGGGGTTCAATATATGGATTTCATAATTGTGTGGTGTTGTCAGGGCACAAGCTGGTTTTACCAGGGCAGTGTTAAATATGTAAACTATCCGTGTACTCATGATCTTCTTCAGGTTGTTATCAGCGGTAGTTCATTAATTGTAATCTCTATTGTATTCGGTTTACTTTGCTTAACCAACTCGGAAGAGATCAAGTCCTTGTACTCCACGATGGGGATGTTCCCATCCAAGATAAATACATGCACGCTGCCTCCTACGGAGGTAGAACGCTTCGCCTCGATTGTTTTCATGGTATCGAGCCACATAGCTTCTCCAGAGATCCATCTTCAAGTCGTCATGGCCACGTGCTCGAGGTCTTCTATCATCAATCCGTTGATTGGCAATGTCATCTCCGAGAAGTTGAACAAGACCAATCATGCGGTGTGGAAGGTCCAAGTTCTCGCCGTAGTGCGTGGTGCTCGCCTTGAAGGTCATCTGACGGGTGCAACTAAAGCTCCTGCTGCTATGATGATAGAAAAGCAAGGAGAGAATGAAGTCGCCATCTCCAATCCAGCGTTAGAAGAATGGTACGCCACCGATCAACAGTGCTCGCGATCCGCTATCATCCTTATCAAAGGAGGTCTTGTCGAGTTGCGGTTTGTACCATCACGCGCTCGCTGGCGATCATCGAAGGATGTTTTCTCGATGACAAGAGCGCGATCGGTTAATACAAGGATTGCGCCGCCACCATGAAGAAAGGTAACATGTCCATCGTGAATACGTCGGCAAGGCTCGTTCTTTAGCAGATGAGATGGCGTTTTCCGGCAAGACAATTGATGACGAAGAACTCATCTCGTACATCCTCACCGGGCTTGACTATGATTATAATCCTATCGTCTCGGCTCTGGTTGCAAGACCAGACTTCGATCTCGTAGGGGAGGTGTACTCTCAATTACTCGACTTTGAGCAATGGATGGAGTTTCACGGTGGAGATTTTCATTCCTCGGCCAATGTAGCAAGTCGTGGGCGTGTGTCGGCGTGGGCGTGGTGGTGCTTTCGCGGATCACGAGGACGCAATAGAGGCGCAGCAACAACACACCAAGATTCGAAGACCACAACAATGGCGTAGCTCCAACACCAACAACAATGATGTTGACAATGGAGTCCAAGTGCCAATTATGCTTCAAGAAAGGGCATAAACTAAAGAATTGATTCTGGCATAGATTTGATGAAAACTTTGTACCGATGAGATATATGCAGGTGCGGCTACTTCATCATATCTCAGAGACACCGGTGGTATACGAACACGGTGCTACCGATCACATAGGCGAATCGGAGAAATTTGCGAGACAGATACAAAGGCAATGATCGATACAAGCGGCAAGCGGTGCGGTATGAAGATCGATCATATTGGTCATTCATTGTTAAAACCCTAATCGTGATCTTCGTTTAAATAATGTCCTTTATGTTCCAAAAGCAAGCAAAAATCTCGTTTACATTTCTTTGTCTTGCTAAAGATAATTCACCTTTCTAGAATTTCACCGATTTCTTTTTGATCAAGGATCGGGCCACGAAGAGAATTCGCTTAGAGGACGCATGTCATCGAGGGTCAGATCCTCTCCCTCTGCGCCACCTATAAAACAAGCTTTTGGAGCGGTTAAACCTTCTGTTGAAAGATGGCATAGTCGTCTAGGGCATCCCTCGTTTCCAATCGTCGAAAAAATTATTAGTAGCTTTGGTCTCCCATGTTTAGTTGAGTCTAATAAACAACAGTCAGTCTGTGATGCTTGTCAAAAGGCAAAGAGTCATCAGTTGCCTTATTCTATATCTCATAGTGTGTCACGTCATCCCTTAGAACTTGTTCATTCTGACGTTTGGGGTCCTGCGCCCACCTCTGTTGGCGGACACAAATATTATGTTTCCTTTGTTGATGATTATAGCAAATTTACCTGGATTTATCTTCTTAAGTTCAAATCTCAGGTCTTTCAGATATTCCATGATTTTCAAAGTCTTGTTGAACGTCTTTTCAATAGAAAGATCATAACCATGCAGACTGACTGGGGTGGTGAATATCAAAAACTTCACTCATTTTTTCAAAAGGCTGGAATAACACATCATGTATCATGCCCTTATGCCCATCAACAAAATGGTTCGGCGGAAAGAAAACATCGCCATATAGTTCAGGTTGGTCTAGCTCTTCTCGCTCATGCCTCCATGCCATTGAAATTTTGGGATGAAGCTTTTCTAACCGCTGTTCATTTGATCAATCGTATTCCTAGCAGAGTTATTCAAAATACCACTCCTCTCGAACGTTTGTTTGATCAGAAACCTGAATACACTTTTTTACGTGTATTTGGTTGTGCATGTTGGCCCAATTTACGTCCTTATAACTCCCACAAACTTCAGTTTCGTTCCAAACAATGCACATTCTTGGGGTATAGTAATCTGCATAAAGGTTTTAAATGTCTAGATCCCTCCACTGGTCGAGTTTATATATCCCGTGATGTTATTTTTGATGAGAATGAATTTCCTTTCTCAAAGCTCCATCCTAATGCTGGAGCAAAGCTGCGCTCGGAACTCCTTCTTCTTCCATCTGTTCTTTTGAATCCTGGCCATGGGGTGCAACACATGAATGATCATATGCCTGATTCTTCTAATACATCTATCGCTAATGCTTCTGCAAGTGTTGATGACTTCCAGGGTCCAACGGAGGAGACTAGTGGAGATAATTCTTGATCAAGACCTTCTTCCTCAGTAACCGGTACCAAGCACCTTCGTGAATCACACACACGCCTAGGCGCCAATGACCATTGCATGCCAAGTTCGGACAACACGAGAGATATGGGTTTGCTTCGATGAACCACCATTGCTCCAACAGGTTCGCATTCCTCATGGCAACAATCGCAGGAACCATCCGCGCCCATGCTACTGCAACAGGAGGATGCAACGATGCAGACTGAACTGCAGCAAAGTCCGCCTGTGCTAACAACACATACGCCAGGACTTTCTACAGCAGGGGAGGAACCAGCACGACCAAAGACTCGGCTTCAAAGTGGTATTCGCAAAGAAAAAGTTTATCTTGATGGCACGATTAAATACGGTTTCTTTACTTCTCTTGATGAACCACATAATTTAGATGATGCTCTAAGTAATGAAAACTGGAAACAAGCTATGGATGTTGAGTATATGGCATTGATAAAAAATAACACTTGGCATTTAGTTCCTCCTCAGAAGGGTAGAAATATTATAGATTGCAAGTGGGTGTATAAAATCAAGAGAAAACAAGATGGTAGCTTAGATAGATACAAAGCCAGACTGGTTGCCAAAGGTTTCAAACAACAATATGGCATAGACTATGATGACACCTTTAGTCCTGTAGTCAAACCTGCTACTATCAGAATTGTTCTATCTATTGTTGTATCCAGGGGCTGGACTATGAGGCAGCTTGATGTGCAAAACGCCTTCCTTCATGGTGTTCTCGAAGAAGAAGTATACATGAAACAACCACCTGGATATGAAGATAAGACTTTCCCAAGCTATGTATGCAAGTTGGATAAGACCTTGTATGGACTAAAACAGGCACCAAGGGCCTGGTATTCTCGATTGAGTAAGAAACTCTACGATCTTGGCTTTAAAAGTTCCAAAGCTGATACCTCTCTGTTCTTCTATAATCAAGGAAGTACAACAATATTTGTCTTAGTTTATGTTGATGACATCATTGTGACAAGCTCAAGACAGGAAGCTATTCCAGCATTGTTACAGGATCTGCAGAAGGACTTTGCATTAAAAGATTTGGGTGATCTACATTACTTCCTTGGTATTGAGGTAAACAAAATCAACAATGGCATTATATTGACGCAGGAAAAATATGCTTTTGATTTTCTAAGGAAGGTTGGCATGTTTAACTGTAAACCAATTAGTACACCACTATCTACAAGTGAAAAATTGTCGGTTCATGTGGGATCTCCTTTAGGCCAAAAAGATGCAACTCAGTATAGGAGTGTTGTTGGAGCTTTGCAGTATTTAACCTTGACCAGACCAGATATAGCATTTCCAGTAAACAAAGTTTGTCAGTTCCTACATACACCAACTACTGATCATTGGGCAGCTGTTAAACGATTCGAGGTATCTTAAGTCTGTACCAAACTTGGATTAAAAATATGCAGATCCACATCTATGCTAGTAAGTGCTTATTCAGATGCGGTCAGGCAGTTGTCTAGATGATAGAAAATCAACAGGAGGTTTTGCTATTTTTCTAGGGTCTAATCTTATCTCATGGAGTGCCGGAAAACAAAGCTACGGTGTCAAGATCCAAGACTGAAGTCGAATATAAAGCATTAGCTAATGCCACTTCTTTGAAATCATGTGGGTACAAACATTGTTGCAAGAGCTCCAGATACAAAGTCCTCCAACTGCACGTTTGTGGTGTGACAACATGGGTGCAAAGTATCTATCGTCTAATCCAGTCTTTCATGCAAGGACAAAGCATATTGAAGTCGACTATCATTTTGTGAGAGAACGGTATCTCAAATCTTCTTGAAATTGATTATGTCTCTTCGAAGATCAAGTTGCAGATGGCTTTACAAAAGCGCTCACAGGCGGAAATTGGAAAAATTTAGCACAATCTCAACTTAGGAAAGTTGTGATTGAGGGGCTGTTAAATATGTAAACTATCCGTGTACTCATGATCTTCTTCAGTTGTTATCAGCGGTAGTTCATTAATTGTAATCTCTATTGTATTCGGTTAATTTGCTTAACCAACTCGGAAGAGATCAAGTCCTTGTACTCCACGATGGGGATGTTCCCATCCAGTATAAATACATGCACGCGGCCTCCTACGGGAGGTAGAACGCTTCCTGCCCTCTGATTGTTTTTCAGGACAAGCCAACAATGGCAAGGATTGTACTTATGGCTTACTTAGAACGTAGGAGAGTAAAAATTCACAGGGATCTTACAGAAAGTATAGTACGTACTCTAGAAACCGTACATAGATCCCCTTGTTCTACAGTCTAAAGTTTGATCTGCTGACACTTCACTTTCTTGAACAAAAGTGGTGCAAATTTTTAAGCCAGCAGCCCTGCGCCGCGCCCTCTGACGAATCATATAAACGTGGAGCTTCCCTAATATTGTTTAGAGCTCGTGCCATGTCAACTAATCCATATGTGTGCCATATCGTGCTTCAGCTGTGTCGTGCTCAATGCACGGGTCTAGTTTGCTTTGACATGGCATGGTCGGTGTAAAAAGTCTGGATGGATCAATGCACGTAGGTGGGCTTCAGCTGTGGGTATAAAGAAGACATCAAAAGGCAGAGAGAGCATCGAAGAAGAAAGAGGACGAACACTTCTACTCTTCCTGAGTTCATCTTCTCTGCCCTTGTATCTTCTTCCTCCACTCCTCTTCTCTGTTCTTCTCTAATTCTCCCAAATACTCGGTGATTTGTAACATTGGGAACATCAAGACGAATCGCAAGCAGCGACGTCGGCCCATCCTCGCCGTCTCAAGCGCTCATCTCTGTCCGGATCGGCATCCCAGACCCGCCGCAGACCTCAAGCGGAGGAGATGGCCGCTCGACCCTCAACAAACCGGTCGCGACCACGACAGCGCTTCCACTCCCCAACGGCGGCCGCTCGCGCGGCTTTGCAGGCAGGCGTTCAACCTTGGCGCGGACATTCTCACGCCACCGCCGCCGCCGCAAGTCCTCCTCCTTCCGACGTCCGGCGGAAGGTGCTCGTCGCCGCGTCGTCCCCACCCGCCAGAGGCGAGGGTCCGATGGCGAAGATGGAGAGCGCTACCTCCACCGTGCCCACTGGCGCATTCGACGCAATGCCTCGGAAAAGGGCTCCTCGCCACCCAACCGGACTCCATCGCTACACGGGCGTGCCCTCCACCTCCGCTTCCGGCGAAGACGCTCCCGTCACCAACGAGAGCCGATGTCGTGCTTCTCAAGTTCCTCCGCTCGGGACTTCACGTCCGTGGACGCGACGCATCTTCTTCTGCTCGCTGCGCCGCTGGCGGGCGAGTCCCGCGCCGACGCCGTGCTCGACAGGATCGCTGCTTCAAGGACCTCGAGGGTGTAAATGCCGCCTACATGCACGGCTGGGGCTGCGACGCCACCCGTCTCGCTATAACGCCTATGGCGCCTTCAGAGACGAGGACATGTACGACCGCGTCTTCTGCGGCGGCGACCACCTCAACCGCTTCCTCATTGGCGTGTCCAGTCATGGAGCGCGGCGTTCATGCGCGCTCCGGCTCACGCCTGGCGGCGTCAACACCATCATTCAGGTCACGACCAAGGACATGCTCAGCGAACTCGCGCCGCATCCAACCAGATCCTCTCCCTCTTCCAGGACAACTACCCCGAGATGGTCGCCCGCAAGGTAACCTTTCTGGCCACCTACAAACGCCGCCAGTATGGGTCCTCTTGTGTCTACTTCAAAATGCATCGCAAGTATGGGTTGGCTCTTGTAAATGCTGGCAACGAGAGGAAATGTAAAATCAAAGGTATGAAGAAATCTGTTGAGTCTGCCTGCATTGTCATTCCAGCAAAGGTTCTCCATATATCAGAGGAAGACGACTTGGAGGGGAGCAATTATGGTAGGCACAGCTTTAGTGACAACATGTATGATCATCTCCAGAGGAGGGGGAAGGAGTTTGGGGACAGTGCAAGGTCTGGCTGTCTGGCAAACTCGCCGATCAACATCATCAAGGCCAATGCAAGAGTGAAGGCGGCACTCCATAACCAGAACTGTTGCTCAGCGATCTCTGGGATGTCGAGAGCAGCAAAGGAAAGGGCGTTTATCACTGTTTTCCGTTCAGGTTCAGTGATGGGCTTTTTGCTGGCATCAAACGGCCTTCTGGTGCCCTACATTGCTATAAACGTGTTCAAGTTGTACTACGCTGATGATTGGGAGGGCCCCTTTGAGTCTAACACTGGTTGTGGCCTTGGTGGATCTTCAATGGCTCTGTTTGGAAGGGTGGGAGGAGGTATCTACACAAAGGCTGCTGATGTGGGTGCTGATCTTGTTGGCAAAGTGGAAGGGAACCGTCCTGAAGAGGATCTCCAAAATCCCGCTGTGATTGCTGACAATGTTGGAGACAATGTCGGTGAAATTGCTGGAATGGGATCGGATCTTTTTGGGTCGTATGCTGAATCATCCTGTGCGGTCCTTGTTGTTGCTTCTATGTCTTCTTTTGGGGTCCACCATGATTTTAATTGGGTGTGCTACCCGCTGCTAGTGAACTCCATGGGCATTATTGTTTGCTTGATTACCACACACTTTGCAACTGAATTCTTTGAGATAAAGGCTGTGAGAGGAATTGAACCAGCACTAAAGAAGCAGCTCATCATTTCTACATCACTAATGACTGTTGGCATCCATGTCAGTTTCTCAATTGCGGCAATGTATGGCAAAGCAGTTGCTGCTCTTGGCATGCTGAGCACAATCGCAACTGGTGTTCTTCTCTAATTCTCCCAAATACTCGGTGATTTGTAACATTGAGACACAGGCCCGGAACAAAAGTCGCTGCTCTTCTTCGGTGATGTTGCACGTACGTACGCGCTATGAATGTGAAACCTTCGCTTTAGTTCGCTGCCTTCACGCCCATGTTGATGCCGACGCTCCGGCAGGATCACCAGCAGCAACTTGTCTGGTCTCCGCGTATGTCTTTTCCGCCTACCAAGGGACCGCCGTCGCCGTCGACATATATATTTGCACGTCGATCGGAGCTACACCATGCATGTGACCATCTATGTGAGCTTTGCATTTCACTCGAATTTTTTTAAATAATATAATTTTTTAAATAATTGCGACATTAATACGTGGAATAAAAAAATTGTAAGAATAATTGCGACGCATCTTGAGGAAATCCTGCATCGCCGCCATTAGAGATTGTGTTCCGTTTTCTTTTTCCTTTCTTGTCGCCTTTCTGTTGTCCTCTCTTTTCTTTTCTTTTCGGCTCTAAACCCGGTCCTCCTGGGGCCTCTGGGGTGCCCCCTCTGCACCTCGTTTCTCTGTTCCTCAACTCTGTTTGTTTTCATTTCTTTCTTCTAATTTAATCTCGGTTCGCCGTTTTCAAAAAAAAAATACTATGTAGCCGAATGGTGTGATGAAATAGGAGTTATCGCCATGTGGTCAGGCGAAGAAGCTTCATTCGGCAATTATACGTTAATCCGTGATTAGAACCCGATTAGAGCTGACTGGACAACGATCAACATTTTTTAGCCAAATGGTGTGGCGAAAACAGGTATTTTCGCCACACCATTTGGTGACAACTATTATGGCTAAAATAGCCGGCTATGAAAATTGTAGAATATTAGAAAATTAAAGTATGAAAATTGTAGAATATTAGGAAATTAAATTCACGCCAGATATTTGTTGCATTGAGTTCGTTCGAAAATTCACTGTAACTTATGAGCGTTAACGATTTTTTTAGTATGACAACTTTTTTTAAATTGCAAAAATATACCATGCAGTTTTAGCCAAATAGTGTGGTGAAAATACCTGTTTTCGCCACACCATTTGGTTAATATTGATAATCGCTGTCCGGTCCGCTATAATCGGGTTCTAATCACGGATTAACGTATAATCGCCGAATGAATTGACGAAAATAGCTTCTTCACCCGACTAAATGGCGATAACTCCTATTTCACCACACCATTTGGCTACGGAGTATTATTCTTGCAATTTTTTTATTCTACGTATTAATGTCGCAATTATTTTAAAAAATATATCATTAAAAAAATTCCATTTCCCTTATATACGTACGTATCCTGATATGTGCATGTATCGTGTTGAAGTAGTTGAGTCAATATCTCTAACTTACCTCTAATTGATTGTTTGGTATTTGCAACCTACAGGGCATGCCGGCATGGTAATCTTGAGTTGTGCAGTCTATATAATAGAACTTTGTGCCAACGCTTTGGTTGCGGAATTGCCATCTACTTCTGATACCTAGTTGCTTTTATTTACATATACACAATATTACAATAGTACATATGATGCTTGCTTGCTTGGTTTCTTAGTATGCAAGTACTACTAGTGGTGAGGATGACAGGCCGATGACAAGAACCTACAGGAAAACGGCTTCTCGAGACGACGACGGAGAAAATGCCTCAACATTGAATTGAACGGTGGCAACCTAAGTCCTAAGCTAGGTATCCCATTCACCTCGATCACCATCCACAGCGACTTCACCTCCACTCTATCTCTTGCCGACCATCTCCAACAATCCAAAAATGGTTGCCATCTACAATAGGGACACATCACATGTGCACAAATTAAACAGTAAACACCCCCCTGACGTCACGTGTGCTGTAGCCTGTAGATCGTGTGCTGTTCTTCAGGTACTTGTATATGCATCTGACAGAACGCAGAGCTATTTTGATTCGCCAGGCATGCTTGATCTGTTCTACATATATGCCATTCGATCGAGGTAAACATGAGCAATGCTTACATGCTTTTTTCTTAATACAAGTTGCACAAATCTTGAAGCAAGCAAAGGGGTAATCTACCTTTTATTTATATTTTAATATTTGTGAAACTTTAAAAAAGAAATGCATGGAAGCGCATCTCGGTAAACATATAGTGGATCTCATTCATTCCTTCTCTAATCATTTCTTCGTATATATGATCAGTTTCTCTGAATTTTGCACAATTGCATTGTAACGAATGAAGGAAAGACGAGTTTTGTCGCCTAGTAAAATAATTAGCAAGCAAGCAAACGCCCAAAATTGACTTCGTTATTAGCGATTCCTTTCCTGAGTGGCCCTTCTGAAGCTTTGAACCTCCTTTCGGTTGGTATCTTGGGTGAGGCGCAAATTAGTGCCTTGTTATGGTAGCACGCATTTATTTTGCATCATTTTTTTATACTTTCAGGAGGATTCCAGTAGGACAGGAAAGGTATATCTTGTACATGTTTTGTGCTCCGTTCCATTATGGCGATTCTTTTTCCTATAGTTAGCTTTGTTTGTGCTAATTGATCGTTGGCGTTTGTTAATTAAGGTTCTCTTCTCTCTCTCTGTTGCGCTCGCTTTGCTGATTATATTACATTATTTAGCCGGCCAGATCTCTGAATTGTTCTAGCCCTAGCTATATTACTCTTCTGTTACATTAGTTAGTGTCTTTTTGCCAATGAAAGTTTTATTTCTTAATAATTATGTGGCACTCACCTATCCCAGCAGCAGGAAGGAAGCTACCTCAGAGAAAACATGTATTATCCAAGTAACACTTCAGGAGGAAGCTAGCCACCTAAAGTGCACCACTGGTGCAGTCTTCAGACTAGAAGAAGCTACGTACACTCTTTCCCTTTGTGTACCTAATTAGCAGCAGAATCGAATTATTCTGAGATTAATTAAGGGTACTATTTAGTCTGTAACTCTGTATGCATGGATATATCTTACATATATGCATGAGAATGCTCTTAGTTACATATAGCAGGTGAAGTTGAGCATGCAGCTTGATTACGACCCTACCGTGCATAGTCTTAGACTACCATTGTATGCAAACAGGAGATTCTTGGGTGCAACAGTTAAAGGCATTGCAGTCAAGGCAAGACGACGCATATGTCCGTCAATATGTTATCTGTCTCTTGACATCAAATCATGCATGAGCACCACCTCAGTGGTCAGTATTAGCTTGCTTGGACTAGGTCACTAAGCACCTTTAATTAGTACTAGTAGTACTTGGAAATCGAATGCTGTAGTTCTGCCTGATTATATCAGCTGCTTTAAAGTTCAAACTGAATCGACAGTACAAAAGCTGGCAAATCATGATAAGAAAAAGAAAAGTTGGGGTTCATACTTGATAGACTAACTTGGACTTCCAATGCTGATGTTCTGTCAGCTCATAGCTACCAACTAGCTTTAGACCGAATTAACAATGGCTGAATAATTAAGTTCATCAGGGGAGGAAATAAGTGGTGTTTTCCTGAGGACAAAAAGGGGCCAGCTTTAGTGCCATGCTGATGCAGCTCTGATGGTGCAGATTCCTGGCCCAGCCTCTGAAAATGATCCTTGGTCGTGCAACCCAGCCTGCTCGAGTAGTCTAGTCAAGCGGTTCATAACTAGCTAGGCCCCACTATGAATAAAGCAGTTCTAGTCTTCTGGTGTGACACCTTATGTGTTCATATCTGAAAATGACAAGGTTAGAGCTAGCTCGCTTGCGTCATCTGTCCTTAAAACATTTCTGGCCTTGACAGTGCAACTAGTAGCTAATTTCCTAGTCTTAGATAAAACTAATGATCAAAAGCTAACCAAAGCCCATTCCTTTACTTGTTGTGACTCGTGAGCGTGTCATGCATGCTGCATTCATTCAGTGCAGACTACAAGGCAACGATTGTTTCTTTGTTCATGGCGTCTCTTTGGACATATAGTTGAGAACATCTTGCTTCAGGGAGCTAGCTTGACTTACGAAGAGCTTAGTTTGCTCTTGGGCTACACAATTCAGTAACAGTACACAACGCGGTTACTTGGAATACTAATGTCAGCAGTGTAGTGTGTTTAAACTGTTTTTTTTTTTAATTTCATGTTTGAACCTCATACTGAAGTTAAGCACTAGCACTTGGTCAAGGAAGAGTTGCAACTTGCAAGTAAATAGTTGAGCACCAGCTCCTATCCTGAGAGTGACAAAATAGTGATAAGATGGAGACTGTTTTGACTGAAGCACTCAAGTCCTAGGGACATTTTGTGTTTGGTGGGGAATGGCAGCTGAGAAGTACATTTGTCCCCATTGTGGGGCGGAGTTGCTAGCTCATGCTGTGAGCCAATGACAAGGAAAAAAAGTGCTCTTAAAGTGCAAGCTAGCTAGGAAGAAAAGAATACAAAGCTAGTGCAGTACTCTAGCTTGATGTCACCAGTGTGTTTCAGTTCTAGTTAATTATATATTGCTTGTTGATCTTTTTGCCTAAGATTAATCTCTCTTAATTATATATTGCTTGTTGTATTATGTATCTGATAAACTTGAAGTGCATGCTTAAGGTTCTGTTTGGGAGGTTTAAAGACAATTTAAACTTCTGAAAAGCCAATAAACCTCTCCCTCAAGCAGCTCAACTTTTAAGTGGCTTTTGATATAAGCCAAAAGCTAAGCTGGACTTAGTTTTGCAGCTTATTGTTGAAAAAAATTAACTATTTATTAAACGGTTTCTTATAAAAAACTATAGCCGTTTTCAGTTTAAAAAGCTAAAAAGTAACTTTTCAGAAAAGCTACAGCTTTCTAAACAGGTTCTAAATCCTTGCTTAACCTGTACTTGATAAAATCTAGTTGGTAATGAATTCACTAAATTACGATATTGCGCAAATCATTTTATTATATTGAGTGGAAACCCCGAAATTCTCGTCTTATGTGTGCACTGTTGTTATTTTTTTAGTTCAAGAAGGCAGTCGGCACAAGAACGAGTTTCAACTTTCAGTTCATAATTAAGGAACAGGACTGAAGTAGCTTGATACGCCTCAAAGCTGTGAAAGGTGATATATGGCTGCAATTGCATCATATCTACTGTACGTATACGATTCAACTTACTATATATCTGGTGGACTTGTAAGCACATATAGTTAGCAGGCTACAGATTTCAGAATCCGTCTGACTAGCATTCACATGTGTTTTCATCCTAATAGGCGCAACTGCTTGTCATGTATGACGACTCATGTATAGTAGAAACCTCGCACTTTTTGGTGCTGCAGTTACGTGTTGATCTCTTTGGTTAAGTAGGAATGATATAGTATTTCAAAAGAAAAACTTTTCTTCTCCATTGCAGGTTATTTTTGCTACTATCCACTGGCTCCGTATGTGGGCTGTGTTGCAGAAGGTGGAGGCGCGAACTACTTTGGCGGAGGCTGCTCATGGTTTGGTTCGAGTGGCCAAGGACTTTTATTCCCAGGCACATGGATGGCGGTCTAGTTTTCGGATTGCTAGTCACTAGTGTGTGCGTGTTTCTTTTTATTCTTGATTAGCCGTGTGCTTAATTTAAGCAGAGGTCGGAAGTAATTTCAAGGACTTGTATTGTCTCGATGTAAGTTTCTTGAAATTAATAAAATTCTTCCTTTATCCAAAAAAAATGACGACTCATGTATACTTTTTATGTTTCTTTTTCTCCAAATTAAAGGTGCATTATCAAGGACAGCTGCATTCCAGCCTCCAGGAATGTCACTGTACCTACCTCTGTTTTCAGATACTTTGTGAGTCTATATGTTGCAGAAACTGGTAGAATCAATGGAAGTAAACACCATTACAGAAGAAGCATTTCAGATTGTGTAGCTGTGTGAATAAATAAGATGTTCTGAATTCCAAAGAAGGAACCAATTCTTGATGCTTAGGTCGGTTGTCCTAAATCCTGACGCGGTTTGCACTCACAACTAATTCCCCTCCATGAACTTTCAGATACTTCAGTACAAACAAACAAAAAAAATCTTTTTCAAGTGACTTACGTTATTGCGTCAACACTTATGATGCACGTAAGTAGATGTATATTGTCCACATTTCTTCATTGGTGTAAGCTTTCTAAATGAATTTGTTGGTGTATGCAATTTAATGTAGCATGAGAGACTAGAGGTCCTAAGTTCAAGACCAAACTAACATGGTATTTTTAAAAAAAAATTACTGCCCACTTTAGTCTATGTCTCATGCCACCTTTATCTTTAGAGAAGCTTTGCCCATATGTATAGCCTAAACACCAAAGCATTTGAATGAATTGGTCGGTGCATATAATTTGATGATAACATATAGCCACCTTTAGCCCTAGAGTAACTTTGCCCATATGTATAGCCTAGACATAAGTGTTTTGGGGTGACTTGGTTAGTGCGTGTAACCCAACAACATATAGCCACCTTTAGCCCTACAGAAGCTTAATTTTTCGACCATAAGTTTTTGGTGAACTAGTTGGTATATGTAACTCAATAACATATAACTAGAGAAACTTAATTTTTCAGTCATGACCTCCTTTGGCTCTAGAGAAGCTTTGCCCCTACCCATGTGCTAGTACCTTCCTGATGGCTAGTCGCACATGAACACTTTTGGGTAAACTGATTGGTGCATATAACTCAATAGTGTATAACCCAAATTTAGCCCTAGAGTCCACTTTTGCCCTTGAGAAGCTCTACCTCTATCCATGTACTATTGCCTCCTCAGCACCTTGTCGGACGTGGAAGAACCCAAAAAAAAAAGAAGCTTAATTTTTCGGCCTTATCTCCTTTTTTTATGAGTACAAGGACACACACAACCTACGCATAACACACTCACGCGCGCACACACATGCACATACTCTACACACAGTAAGAGTTTTTAATCTAGGACTTTAAGTGCCCCAGAGTGTGGGAACACGCTGTCCCACTGAATGTGCACACGTGTGTATCTATTTTTAGATTTTGTTCGGTCTGAAACTTCAGTCCGGATGGAAAAGTGAGTGTGCGCGTCCGAGCAGTCGGAGTGCTCACCTGACACGAACCAACCGAGCTAAAAAAGAAGAAAAAGAACTTTAGAAGTTTAAATTTCTTAAGGGATGGGGTTTACCCATGTGCCCCGGCATCCAGTCACGTATGGAAGAACTAAAGGTCGCAGATCGAAGAATTGAAGGGAAAAAAAGAAGAAAAAGAAGGGGAGATGATGGTCACCAACGGTTACTTCTTGCCGGAGTCCATCAGGGCAAATAAACCGGAAGGGAAATGTCTGTTGGAGGATTACACATTTACACTCCCGACGACCCCAGCTTCAACGAGCATGGCTACCAACACTTGTGGTTATCTATCGAATCCGACATGCTTGTGATGGAGAGCGTGCTTGAGATGGAGAACCGGCTGGCTCTGCTCCTTCTTGAGAAGCTTAATCTAGCTGTCCAAAGTGGCACTTCTGCAGTAATTAATTGATTACTGAGACCCAGGTATTTTTTGTGAGGTGCTTTTATGCATTCTATTTGTAAGTTACATAAATATTTTACATAAATATTGAAACATGAAAAGAAAGAAAGACGGTGATTACTTTTCTTTGTTTGTTTCAAATTTTATACAACTTATATTAACTGGTGGCGCATAGAAGCACACTTGTATTTGGGCCTTGCTTCCGTACTCCTCTCATGAATTTTTTGTATTCCTGAGACTCATGCATTTTCCCCTCTTATTGTATTCCAAACACCCCCCCATTGGCCGACCGATGGGCCAATATGATGCAAGAGTACAAGATCGCAATGCAAATAAACGCAGGTGACAGATTGCGTCTTGGTCTTTGGTCTTCTCGATCCATCGCGTCGAAGTCGCCGATCGTGCACGATGCGACGTCTTCCCGATCCATCTCGCGGTCTCGCCTCATGATCGCAGTCACGCCCTTTAGTCACCGACGCCGCTGGCTGCGGCGTCACACGCAGAGCGGCAAGAAAGCGGCCTACTGAACTCTGAGCAAGGACGTTGTCACGCTAGAACTTGTGTCTTGTGGCCACAAGCACATGCACATGCATGAATTTTCTAGTCGGCTGGACACGAGAGAGTGGAGACCTTTTAGTACTCACGCATGAAATTTCTTTTGTGATCAGCATTCCCACGAGGCCTCGCCACCGCCGCATATACATTGCATTTGCATGTCATTCTCTTCACTCTTGAGCAAACAAGAAGCTCAAGTCTGAACTAGGGTATGCTTATGTTACTAAAGTGGATCATTTTGTGGCTCAATGCAGATGTCAGATTGCAGTTTGTGTTCTTTCATTTTGTTTATACTATGTTGTAGATGTTAAATTAATTACATTATATGCAAATGTTAGATAAGTGTTGATATTTTATATTATATATATCATTCATCATATTCTATATTCTGAAAAAATACTATATATATATTAATATATTGTATATATTAGTTTGGACTTTGGAGGTCTCAATTTTAGCCCTCCTTTCAAAGTTTCGGATAATCCTTTGTTTCCATGTTTGGATCGCATTTGGCCACTACAAATTTTTTGTTTTCAGGCCTCGCTTCTATACTCCTCTTATGAATTGCGATGCAAATTAAGGGTGGAGATTAGATCACTCTTTGTGGCTTAAGGGTACTATTGTCCATTTTACTTGAGAGAACGTTAAGACCTGCTACTAATCCAAATTATTTCATTAATTGATCCCTATACTTCGGACAATTGTTGGTTGTATCTTCGTTTAGTTCATTGTGATTTTAATCCATGCTAATCCTTTAAAAAAGAGAAAGAATATGTAATGATAAAATTATAATATTATGGAAGTATTTTTTAGACAAAAACTAATAATATACTTTTTCTATAGTCAATCTAGATATGTTTAACCATATTGATAGGGGGTTTGACAGATTTTAGGATGTCAAATAAAAAAGAATAGAGAGGTATTTTGTAGGTTTCAAATGCAGTTTGACATTTATATTTCTATCAAACATAATAACTATTTGTTTTTGCTATGGATTCTTCAAAATCTGATTCTGGATTGTGGCCGTAGAGAAGTTGATTTTGGATTCTGGAATAGCATTTGGTGGGTAATTACTTGAAATTTTCAGTAGCATTCTCATAATTGTATTCCTCAAAATACATAGAAATACAAATGAAGTGGATTGTGGATTCTAGTGTATATAACTTGACTAGATTATGAGAATCAATTCCTAAAATTATGCCATTTATTTTTTATTCAACTTTTAGGATTATAATCCGAAATCACAGTAAAAACAAACAGGCCTGTAGTACATCACTAGCTCTTGCTCCATATCAATTTGGGACAGAGCTCTTGAGGAACAAAGAGGCCCATGGCCCTCCTTTCCTCTTGTACTCCCTCCGTTCTATATTTGTCAATAGCCCACTGTAGAAACATATTAAGGAATCACTAAATCTAAGAAAATACTTAATGAAAAATGACTATACATATCCCTATTAAATGGTCATTTATCATTAAGTAGGGGTAGAGAAAGAGAGAGAGAGAAAAATTAGTTGTTTACCAAACGACCTCTCATAAAAAGATATGGTTGTTTTTCAGCCCAAAAGGCAAAAACAGATTTTTAGAAAAATTATAGCTTTCCAAACAGGCTTGAATTAATCACTTCATGGGTATCTTAATGTACCCATAAAAAAGTGTATTCGAGATATCAAACTCTAAAAATATTTAAATTCTTTCATTTAACTAGTTTGAGCTAGTTTTATGGTATATAATCACTTTAGTTGCAAAAGTAGTTCGAACTAAGTTCAAAACTCACATACCATAAATATATCAAGGGTATAAAACATTTCATACCCAAACTCAAAAATTTAGATTAATTATACACATTTATCAAACGGTTCTTGAGTTGGAACTTGGAAGGGTATATATGACATCGAATGGGACACCATGATTTTAAATGTGCGTATTCAAGCTAAATTTGGGTATATTTTTCAAAAATTTCAGTTTTAGAATACATAGCTATCTATAACAATTCAAATGAAATGCATACTATTGAAAAATACTTGAATTCAAAGATTTTAAACGAATTTAGATCACATGCCTTGCTTATGTATATAGGCCTTGTTTGGGAGAGCTCAGAATCATGATGAAACTTATAGGCTAAAATAAAGTGAATTAAGTTTATATTTTTAGTCTAAAATGTAAACAAGATGATCTACTAAACACTCTTAATGTTTTCTAGCTCCACAAATTTCGGAGCTAGAAATATCCACCAACTGAATTTATCCCAAACACCCCATAGTACAATTACCTGGTGCACCATGATCCAAAATGGGTATTTCTCCTATGTATTTACATACAAATTTTTTGAAATTTTTAGAATATTGAATTTAACCATTTTACTAACTAGTTCAAACAAGTTATTGTTTGAACTAAAATCCAAATTAGAGTTTCCTTTTTTTTATGATTGTTTGATTGTAGATATGTGCTGATTTTATATATAAATCAACAAAACATGTAATCTAAATCCATTCAAATTTTTGAATTTGAATATATTTTTTCAAAGATACGTGTTCCATTTGAATTGTAATAGATGGGTATATACCCTAAAACTGAAAGTTTCAAAAAATATATCTAAATTTGATTTGAATTCACGCATTTAAATTTATGGTGCCTAAGCCCCATAGTTCCCCATTTCACCTTCATACACACACACACATGTGTAGTCTGTATTGATATACTATTTTATAGCTGCTTGTAGTCTATCGCTACCCGATTAACCCAACCCTAATTAACACAGACCGAGTCATTCAATACTCCAGGGCCGAGGCAGAGCAAGTGTCTCCCAACTAGTAAGTGACTAATAAATGCTAGTTCTTGTTTGTACATGAATATTTTTTTGATTTAGTCATAACTTTCATATGCGATTGATTTTAGTCTTCAAATTTTATAGGGTTGTAGAATATCACATCCTCTATGTATGATGATTTTTTGAGAATTTTTGAAAATATGTACATGTGTTTTTCAATTTTTTTATCTGACTGGAATTTTGCATTTTGTCTCCGGCCGAAATATGAGATCTTACCGAGATTTCACAAAATTTCGCTGAAATTTTTAACACTGGTAAGGTTTAGCTATAAACCAAACAATCCCTTAATATATCATATGTGTAACACGAGTATGAATGTGAGCTGTAAAACAAAGTAAAATTGATCACGAAACTTATCTAAACCAGTACGTGACCAATGAATTAACTAAGCCAACGGGCTAAGCACGGATCTACGTGATGCAGAATGAATTCATAGATGAATAAAAGTGCATATGACAACAAAAAATTTCACTTTTATGGCGGCTGCGGCAATCTGCACCGTGTGAGACCTGAGAGCCATTCCCTGAATGGTAAGACGCCAAGTGGCAGACAATACCAAGGTCCAGAGGAGAAGAATAGCCCAAATCACGATGCTTGTCACCATCTCTTGATCCACTGGGATCAGTTGCTTAATTACGGTGTTAGAGCAACTTCAACCCAAACCCCTATATTTTTTCCCTAAATCATTCATTTAAGGGTGATATAAAAATTAGAAACACCCTATATCAAATTTGTCTCCAACCCACACTCCCTATTACTCACCCCTATTATTTATCTAAACATTATTTTACTATGCACCCATGAATTAATGAATAAAAAAATACGAAGAAAATAATAGGGGAAGGAGAAAGCCCCTAGATGTAAGGGTGAGAAGGGGTCTCTCTAGAATAGGAGCTTCTAATAAAGGGTAGGTTGGAGCTCATATTTTTCTAATTCTCCTTATAATTTAGGATAGGAGGAGGTTTAGGGGGTGGAGTGGGCTTGCTCTTAGGCTAAAGGCACAGATGAAAGCGTTGGTTTGGTTAACCCATTGGATGGGACCAGCAGTTAGTTTGTTTAAGGGTTAGTCTTAGTTTGGAGCAGTAAAGTGTGAACAGTTTGCGCGGCTCTTGGCGGCTACTTGGAGGCGCGACAAACTCCAAACGGACGCTTCGAATTGCTTCGCTCGTGCGACCGCACTTAGGCAAGGCTAGGCTAGCTTTTCCCTCTATATAAACCCTTGCACCTCGCTAGTTCTCACACCTTCTCACCTCCACAATTCGGAGCACACACGCTCTCGTATTCCTCTTTCTCTTCCTTCCCTAGCTAGCCATAGCAAACCAACCATCATCAGTAGAGCATCAACAAGTCCGAATTAATTCTTTAGCTAGCTTTTGCTTCTGGTTGATTCAACGCTTAATTAGGATCTCTGCAAGGATAATGATCTTGAACTCCAGCAGCTGGTACATCGTATTCGTCAGCACCTGCCCGCTGGATTTCGAGAATCTCAAGAGCTTCTACTTCTGGATCTTCCAAATCTTCAACAGATACTGCCTCTGCACCTGACTCCTAGCTTGATCGCCACCTGATCCTACCACCTATATATATGTGATATACATCAATCTGCCTGAAATATTTACTTGGCAGTTGACACTGCAGCTAGTTATTGCCCCTGTTTCTTCTTTTGCTCTTCTATCCTTAGGCTTGTGCTTGCCGAAGATATTTGAGTAGTTTGCAAGTGTACATTTACATACGAATTGAAGGAATTAATGGGAACTACCACTCTGCCACCCGGGTTCCGGTTCCACCCCACCGACGATGAATTGGTCGGGTACTACCTGAAGAGGAAAGTGGACAACCTCCAGATCGAGCTCGAGGTCATCCCTGTCATTGATCTGTACAAGTTCGAGCCATGGGAGTTACCAGGTATACACATGACTCCATGATACATGCCACCATTTAGCCATCCGTTCTGTGAATTGTGGTAGTCAACTGACAGTAGTGAGTGGAACGGTCTGTTGCTTCAGAGTTGAGTGTTTGAAAATGTCAGCATGGTGAACTTTTCCCTGAATAACTTCAGCAATGATAAATAGGCGAACCCTTTGACTAACTAGCATTGTTTCCCCGAGAGGGTCAAAAAAATGAAGTAGTGGAAACCGGAAAGGAACATGCTTTGTAAATTTGTCTTTTTCATTGCTTGCCAGCTAGATAACAGGGGACTTTTCCCGCGGGCATCTGGCCTTTTTCTCCCTAGGGCGGTTGCAGATAAGTCCTTTTATCACCTTTTCAAAAGAAACTTGTTTTCCAGAACTGCAACCTCAAAGCGAAAACTTTTGGTATATTCTCTACAATTAATTGATGGGAATTGCTAAGTGACGCTCGAATGTTTTTTTGTTTCTGAGCACTCAATTTTTTTTGCCTATAAAGTTCTCAAATGTGAGGAGAGGAGGCAAATTGATTCTAAATTTGAAGGCTCAAAATTTAAATGTCATTTAACATGAAAATACTCATTTGCTCCCTAGACACCTGTTGATTGATTAGTGCACAATTAACTTAACTTTGGCATGCATACACAAACTTTTGTGTGTATGCAATTATTGAACTGTACTAGTAGTAGTTTTGTTTGTTGCTGAAACTGAAGTCATATAACACTGGTTCTTCAGAGAAGTCGTTCTTGCCGAAGAGGGACCTGGAGTGGTTCTTCTTCTGCCCGCGCGACCGCAAGTACCCGAACGGGTCGCGGACGAACCGCGCGACGACCACCGGGTACTGGAAGGCCACCGGCAAGGACCGCAAGATCGCGTGCGAGGGGGGCAGCGTCTACGGGCTGAGGAAGACGCTCGTCTTCTACAAGGGAAGGGCGCCCGGCGGCGAGCGCACCGACTGGGTCATGCACGAGTACCGCCTCTGCCAGGACCTCGTCCACGGCTCATCAAATTTCATCGTAAGACACCAGCAATTTCACACTCCTGTGTTGTAGTCGGAATCTAATTGCAGTCGCTGAACGGTTTCCGCTGATGCAGGGAGCTTACGCGTTGTGCCGCGTGATCAAGAGGCACGAGGCCGGGCTGCAGGGCGAGCCGGCGAAGGCGAAAGGGATCAGCAGCAGCCATCAGTTGCCGTCAAGAGGGCAGATGAGCAAAGTGTCGAGCAGCTCGTCTCTCGCCACCACCGATCATCAGTTGAGCAGGAGCGGCGCGCCATTCACACCCACCAATTCTAGCCCACCTCTAGATATCATCAGCACTGAGACCAGCAACGCGTTCCAGGTTCAGGTAAGAAGCCATTCGTGCAATACTGACATGCAGGCATCTCTACCCTGTATGTCATTCTCCTGTCAGTGTGTGAAGGTGCCGGTGTTCGTTTCTGCAGAATTCTCTTCCGTATGGAGGGGACGTGTGCGATGTGACGGCGACGGCAGCCAATGGCAACGGGATACAGAGTTCGATGCACTCGCCTCTCTGCCTGCCAATGTGCACGCTGCAGGACGCATTTTTCATCGGCGCCGGCGACTTCCCCGCGAGCGAGTCGCACTCGCAGATGCCTTTCTTCAGCGACATGGGCAGCATCTCGGAGCACGAGCTCAAATGGGACAACTTGACCTGCGCAAACACCTTCTCCACTACCGGTATGGTGCTCGCTCTTCTTCTGTAACTTGATTCTTCGAAATATTCTCTGCCCTGTTGTATTCATTCATCGGTATGAATTCTGAACATTTTGCAGGTGCGGAGCTTTGGAATCCACCGAATGCCACTTCTTTGCTTTGTAGGCAGCCGTCGGATGAAAACATGGTAGTGTTCTGATCTGAAGAACACAAAGATCACATGTCACCTTATTTGCTTACTTATGCAACATCGTGCTTGTGTAACTGAAGAAATAATTTCAGTAGCTCGCTCTCACAAATGGCGGTATATTTTTAGCCATGGTATGGGGGCGTATATATATGTGCGTCTTTAGGTGTATGGTTACAGAGTGATGGCCTCTTTTAGTATTTTCTTCTCTGTAGCAAGGTTGGGTCGTGTTGTGTTGTCCTCTGATAAGTACTGTAATGTACTACTGTAATGTACTTCTGCCATTCTATGTACAAGCTAAAGCTGCCTAGCACAGTAGTACTACTGCAAGTTCAGGCCTTCAGGGCATTGTATTCTTATTGATTTCATGGGATGTGTTATAACTCCCCATCTTCTGTGTGTATGAAATGGTTTATAGAGAAATCACCACTTATCTAGCCTGTTGTTTGTCTCTTTTTTTACAAATCCAGCCCTCTCACGTATGTATTTGTAAATTTAGCCCTCCTCCCCACTGTAGAAGGCATAGTAGACGATACCTGTCCTCTGCCGCATCCGAGGAGTGCGAAAGCATGGCTCTTCACTGCAGCACCCAGGTGCACGAAAGCCATCATGCCGCGGTGGATCACGCTGCTTCTGCGGTCAGCCAAATTCCCGAAGTGCGGCCATTTTCCGCACTCCCTGGGCACGATAGAGAATAAGTATCCTCTGTCACGCCTTCCGTGGAGGTATGGTGGGAGAGGAAGCCAAATTTACAAATATATGTGCGGAAAGGCTAAATTTGTAAAATATAAAAAAACATACACTAGATCAGCGATGACACCGTTTACAGATAATGGTACCTTTTTCTGGGCTAAGCGCCTACCAGAGAGAAGAAAGTTCCTTTGGAGGGCACAAAAAGGATGGCTTAGCAAGCAAGGACGGACAATGCATCTGATGAAAAGCAAGTTAATAATGGTAATAAGAATTGCATCTGACGATATCTAAGCAGAACTGCAGCAGCAAGCAGTCCCTTACCGAGGCGCCACGAAAGTGCAGTGAGCAGCGGAGGAAGAAAAGAGGACGAAAAGCGGCAGCCATTATTAACAGGAAACATATATACCGTGCTAGAACAGAAGGAAAAATTGGTCACCGTCCAAGAATCATCCGTCTCTGCGGGGGACAAAAGGAGAGGATGGCGCGCTGCCATCAGCTATTTTTTATAGTAGATTTTAATCACAAAGCGCGTCTGCTTCTGTCACTTTCTTATAGTAGATTTTAATCACAAAGTGCGTCTGCTTCTGTCACTTTCTTGTGCACTTCTTTCCCCCCGTGTCTGTTTGATATTTTTGTCCTTGCCTGGATCATCAGATTGGAATAGTTTGCACTGCACGAAAAAAAAAACTCCATTGAGGTCTCCGTGGCCAACACGTACTCTGCAGGCGAACTTCCTGTTTCTCTTTTCTTGGCCTGTAAGTGTAGCTGTGTGCCGACAGATTCCTGATTCCTGAACGTTGGACGCGTGCTACTTTGCAAGTTCTCCCATTCCGTGTTAAACCCAGACGGAGAACCCGCCGTTAGCGTAAACGACGAACAAACACGTAACCCCGTTGGCTGAAGCCGTAAAACCTTAGTTAGGGGCTGTTGGTTTCAGATTTCGATTCTTTAAAAGCTGATTCTAGATTATGATTATAGAGAAGTTGATTCATCAAAAGTTAGAATCTAAAAACGCATACGAAGTGAATTATAGATTTTAACATATATAGATGGGTTAGATTGTGAGAATCAAATTCTATAATCAGATTGTTTATTTTTATTCTATTTTTAGTCTTTCGAGAGGAATCCAAACTCACAGCTGGCCCTAGAAGCTAACTACTCGATGCGCCAGCCCACGGTGCATGCATGGGCCATGAACCTTCCGGACGCGATACCCTAGAAATACAGGCCCATGAAGCGATTTTTTTCTGGGTCTCGCCCAACTCTCGCGGCCAGTCATCCCACTCGTTCCGAACTCCCGCCTCGGCGTCTGCAATGGCGGCGGCGGCCTTCTCGCGCCGCTTGGGCGCGGCCGTGCGGGGCCTCTCCGGCGCCTGGTACGGGCGCCACATGGCCGCCGCGGACCGCGCCATCCGCACCCGCCTCCCCGTCGTCGACCTCGTCCTCGAGGTCCGCGACGCCCGCGTACGGTGCCACTGCAGTACTGCTCCCCCACCGACTCCCCAACTTTCAAACCTGACAGAATTGGACTAAAATTCATGGACTTGTGAAGTGTGAACTCTGCCCCCGCAGGGACCCGCCGCTTCGGCGTTCGCGGCGCTCCGCAGCCTGCTCCCCTGGAACCCGACAGGCAAGTCAGGACCCAGAGGAGTCCCGACTTTCTAGCCAAATCGGAGGAAGAGCAAGAACAAGCAGAAGCTTTTTCGTTTCTAGTCGTAACAGAATCTGTAACAAAGTCGGGCAGATCATCTCCAACAGCGTTCCTTAAATCTGGATACCTATATCCTCATATACAGAATTCCTTAAAAAGATTCCTTCCCTATATCTCTTCCCTCTCCAACAGCATTCCTCAAATCCCATTCTCTATTTTCTTCCTTCTATATTATAACAATATTTCATAACCGTCGTATGAGCCACGTTTAATTTTTACCGAACCAAATTTAACCTGCTATTTTTAATTGCGGGAATCTAAAATTTGAAATTTATTGTAACGGCCGACATAACGGCTATATTGTAACGGCTATATTTTAACGAAACAACAGTCACGCATATCAGAGCTGCTCGCAATGGCGTCGCACTTCGACATTATGGATGAGAGCACCGAGTCGAACCGGTCCTTCCTCTGCGCCTTGCGCTGGGTGATCGCTAGGACCAGATTTCTCATATGCTTTAGTGGACTTCAGCTCACCAACAACAAGGAGGAAAATGGTAAGATTCTACTAATACAGAATGGCAGCCGCATATAATTCTGTCACTTTCTTATAGTAGATTTTAATCACAAAGTGCGTCTGCTTCTGTCACTTTCTTGTGCACTTCTTTCCCCCCGTGGCTGTTTGATATTTTTGTCCTTGCCTGGATCATCAGATTGGAATAGTTTGCACTGCACGAAAAAAAAAAACTCCATTGAGGTCTCCGTGGCCAACACGTACTCTGCTGGCGAACTTCCTGTTTCTCTTTTCTTGGCCTGTAAGTGTAGCTGTGTGCCGACAGATTCCTGATTCCTGAACGTTGGACGCGTGCTACTTGGCAAGTTCTCCCATTCCGTGTTAAACCCAGACGGAGAACCCGCCGTTAGCGTAAACGACGAACAAACACGTAACCCCCTTGGCTGAAGCCGTAAAACCTTAGTTAGGGGCTGTTGGTTTCAGATTTCGATTCTTTAAAAGCTGATTCTAGATTATGATTATAGAGAAGTTGATTCATCAAAAGTTAGAATCTAAAAGCACATATAAAGTGAATTATAGATTTTAACATATATAGATGGGTTAGATTGTGAGAATCAAATTCTATAATCAGATTGTTTATTTTTATTCTATTTTTAGTCTTTCGAGAGGAATCCAAACTCACAGCTGGCCCTAGAAGCTAACTACTCGATGCGCCAGATGTGTAGTTATATGGAAGACTTTTCTATTATGCCATGCATGGCGTGTAACTGCAAGGTCCGCGACGCCCGCGTACGGTGCCACTGCAGTACTGCTCCCCACCGACTCCCCAACTTTCAAACCTGACAGAATTGGACTAAAATTCATGGCCGCCGCTTCGGCGTTCGCGGCGCTCCGCAGCCTGCTCCCCTGGAACCCGACAGGCAAGTCAGGACCCAGAGGAGTCCTGACTTTCTAGCCAAATCGGAGGAAGAGCAAGAACAAGCAGAAGCTTTTTCGTTTCTAGTCGTAACAGAATCTGTAACAAACTCGGGCTTTATAGATTATTATGTACATTTATCAACACTTACATGGTAGAATATCACTGGCAATTACAATGTCCCAATCTAGTCTGGAAATTGGAAATTGATCTCCCCATGTATCTGAGACTTTAGAAAGAAACATCATAACAGATTAGTAGAATCTCTTTTCTGATGTGTCATCCTCACCAAATGTATAAACATAAACAAGATCTCTAAAGTTTTTTCTTGAAACCTGCATAGGGAAATATATTATCTGAGTGGAAGCAGAAATAACACATATCAAGAAGCACCAATGAACCATTAATGTACATTACACACTGATAAGTTAAAGAATGTGCAATACAAAACATCAATCCTGCTCCAGTATAGGCCAAGGTTGCTTTATCCTGACAAACTAATTCTGAAAACTACACTAAACTGAGTCAGTTCTGCTCCATCAATAGGAAATCTGCAACAAATTTCTACCCACTTCAGACATTCTTTTCCCCCAAATGTTTTTTCATCAGTTTATAGGGGAAACACTGTCATCTTGATATGCATTAATATTGTATTAGTTTGAACTACCCCACACCAAATTAAGGACTACACTAATTTGCCGACTCGGGCTTTATACCCTGTTTTTCACCGATAGGTAAGGTAAAGACGACCGAGTTACTCAGCAGTTAACCGACAATTACATTAGCAGGAACAGTAATTACTAGAACCAACTACAACCTTTCGATCGGTCATCTTGACACGCAATACTTTTGATCCCTTGGATCTACTTAATGTCTTCTAACCATCCGATTGAACTTAACCAAAAGACATCTGATAATCTGAACCTTCTCTTGTTTTGAATGGCTTCCTTCAACTAACATTCGGATTCAGCTTCCCGCTTCCTGACAAGGCCCCGGCTCGTCGTCCTCAACAAGGCAGACCTGGCAGATCCATCCGAAACGGATGTAATCAAATCCGAGCCTGCTATGGACGTGGAGCAGCTCTATTAGGCTGTTTGGTTGTTTGATTCCACGCGACCAGATTCGTGGGAGCCAGAGAACCAGCGTTTGGTTGCTTATTGTATTGCGTGAGCTTGCACCCACGCATGCAAGATGCATTGTTTGGTTGTTCTCGCGCGGTCGGCGAGTCGAAGCCAAGACGATGCACAAAGCTTTACATAATCAGCTCATAGGAAACGAAGCTCTATGATCGTTTCCCAGAAAGCAAGGGTGGTACTGAGACTCATGGCCAGGCTCAGATGAGGCGGCAACCAAATAGGTTGTATTTGCACGAGGTGGAGCAGCTTTATCTGTTCGAGATGCATACATGATCAGCCAGTTCTGATGCACGCAAGTTTTTGTGTGTGTGTGTGTGTTTTTCGGTGTTGCTGCTCTCCAGAAGTGGGTGGCGTACATGAAGCAAAGAAGCTGCTCGTGCGTCGCGGTTAATTCACACAGCAGGGAAAGCATCAAGGAGGTAGTTAGAACTGTGTTAATGTTTATTTCAGTTTAGCTTGCTTGTAACTACGTAGATCTACCAATCGAATAGGTGATTATGTGATTTGCTATGGGAGATATTAGTGTCTGATTGGGTTGATTTCAACCTTAACGTAGCTGTTGAACGTTGTGCGCGCAAGGATCAGAGAGATCAAGCTTGGCGAGAGCCGTTGCACTGGAACTGTTCTCTTGGTGGGTATTCCTAATGTTGGGAATTCGGCCATCGTCAATGCTATGCGTCAAATCGGGAGGATCGGGTCAGCAGGTTATTCAGCTTATTTGTTGCCTGTTCTGTTATTACTACAATTATATTTGCTTTGATTGGGATCTGATCGTTGTGTAATAATGGCTGGTTTGTCTTTAAGAGAAGGGAAAGCTCAAGCATGCGATAATCAGCGGCCATCCGGGAGAAACCAGGGATATAAGTGGCTACAAGGTAATTTTATTTAATAGCTTGCTGAGTACAGTAGAATGAGGGAAATAAAACAAAAGCTGCAGTTTTTTCCAGAGCATGTTCAATGCCATAGTAACACAAATTTGTTTATAGGGTCTCTATCTTATGTATGTTGTAACAGAAATTAACTAGCTGAATCTTTTGGAGAACTCTAAATTCAATAGTGGAGCACATTGCATGCAGCATATAAGTTTGTTTTGTTCGCATTGTCTGAAGTTTTAAGAAGGACAATAAAACTCATGAATGCTGATTGTAGAAATAGCAGCAGTGTCTTTTGCAGCTTCCAGCGTGCGCTAGAAGTCACTATCATCACCATATATTGGCTCAGTGACTGCCTATATATCTGTGTATAAAGTGCCATTTCAATCTTAATAAGATAAAGACCTACTGTTTTACAGGTTGCTAGTCATCCAAATATGTATGTACTAGACACTCCTGGCGTTCTATCTCCTAGATTTGCTGATGATGAATCCGGTTCCCGACTTGCTTTGACAGGTAACAACTACTATGAAGTTTATGGATTCTGTTGTGATTATACATTGTTATGATGTTATCTGATGCATACACACTCTATTACGGGAGCAATCAAGGATTCCTTGTTACAGGAGTATGGGATTGCCCAATTCCTTCTTACAGTTATGAACTAAAGGGAGGAATATAAGGAATGGGAGGACTTGAATCAACTGGGAGATAGTTCTTGTTATCACCATAATAAAAGGCAATATGCTTCAGATCATACCCAGGTAAATTAAGGAGTGCCATAATTTCAGCCTAATATCAATCTCATGCAATTTGTCACTATCATTTTAAGATCATCTAATTTTTTTAGTATCATGTGGATGCAGGCCAAAAAGGTGGACATTGTTTGGTAAACTAGAAAAAGATGTGCAGGCCAAAAAAAGTTAGGGGGGCTTGGCATAAAAGATCTTGAAAAGTTTGGCCGGGCGCTACGGCTTCGCTGGTTATGGCACCAATGGAAAAATCGCTGCACACCTTGGGAGCAAATGGGTACACCATGCCATCATATAGATTGTTCGCTCTTCCGGACAAGCACTTCCATAGTGCTAGGAGATGGACAACCAGATTTTGGAGTTCTCACTAGCTTAACGGATACTCACCAAAAGACATCGCGCCAAATTGCCATCAGATGGTACGGAGGAGGACGAAATTGGTTTATGAAGAGCTAAGTAATGACTCGAGGATCATTCCGCTTCGGGGGATCACAACTGCTATGTAGTTACACGAGTTCTTATTGTGGCAGGCCATTCAACAGATCATTCTTCGATCAGACATGGAGGACGACATAACATGGAAATAGACAACGAATAAGCAGTACACAGCAAGGTCCATGTATTTGGTACAGTTCCAAGGGGCGGTGCCAGAAAACAATTATAGGAGAATTTGGAAGGCCAGTGTAGAAAATAAATGTAAATTCTTTGCAATGGTTATTCCTCCAAGACAGGTTACTCACGGCGGACAAGTTGGCGGTGAGGGATTGGCCGCATTCTATCTATTGTCCTCTGTGCGGCTCACAACCTGAATCGGCGGCACATCTTTTTCTCCACTGCCCCTTCGCTAAACAGATATGGAGAAAGGTCTTCTCACACATCCGACTTGATGAGAAATGTCTTCTTACACATCCGACTCAATCCACACATTCCACACACAGGGCTAACTGTTTCGCTTTGGTGGCATCTTATTCCACGGAATATGCCTAATCTTTTGCATAAACAGGTGGACGGAGTCTTACTATGCTTTATAGAACCTATGGAAGGAAAGAAATGCGAGAGTTTTCAATAATTTGTATCAACCAATCCATGCGGTTTCGCTCGTATTATTCAGGGTGTTAACTCTTGTATGATGGCACTACAGAATGGCCCCGTTGGAGAACAGAACTTAACGAAAGCATGATAACAACCATTGCTACAAATTGGCCAATACAAGCAGGCAAATACCTCAGGGTTAAACTCAGCACGATTTTCGTTTCTCACTGGGGCTGCAGCAGCCAAAGGAGGCGGACAGGGAGGGTGCTCATAATAAACTGCATGAACACAGGCGACAACATGGCAGGCAGCTCCAAACCAGGAAATCCAATTTGATATGCCTTTTGTCGTTCTCATCTCGACAAATTTGCTTATGTTTTTTTTCCCATGCAGGCTCCAGGATCTTTCAGGAATCCAGGTTGTAACAGCATTATCTCAGGGAGGCATAACCAAACAGCCAGTAATCAGCCAATACATAACAAACGAAGGAAGGCTGCGGTCTAGACGGGGTACTGTTGGGATTAACCGCACATTGGTCCCGCTATGCACCCATACAACAGGTTTTGATAGTGATCAGCAAGCTCAAATAAGCGTGAGAGGCCCTGAAAATGTCTGGCAGTTGTGCAAAAGAGATTCCACCATACCAACATGAAGATAGAGTCAGATTTCGCCTGTAGAAGAGGAGAGCAAATATGTAAGCCTCAAGGGCCGTTGGAGCAAGTTTACAGATGTTCTGTCATGGGTTCTTTTTGATGGTTCTATTTCATGGCCACAAGTTCAATGATGAATGCTAGAGATCCCACCATGACTGTTCCTAATCCTCTATTCAGCCCTTTGCATAGGGTTGAAAATGTTGATCAGTAATCATATATCAGAAACAAGAGAACTACATCTCAGAAAAGTATAAATTATTATCAATTTGATGCTAATAGATGATGCAAGTTACCTGCAGTAAATTCGAGCACGACAATAACCGTCATGACAGCCCACATTGCATTCTTTCCCACTTCTTTTGAACAATGGTTCTAGTATATACAAGAGCGAGACCAGTGTGAGAGCCGTCCCAATCTCGAGAGCATGGATGGCTCTCCTTGGATCTTCTCTTCCATTACTCCATGCATGTGCCCCCCACGAAGCAGGAGTCCTGCTGATTTTCTTCACTTTCTCAGTAAGCATCAGCCAACTGTTCTTGTTATTGCTGGAATCTGGAGCACAAGCCATTGGTGCAGCCTGAAGGTCAAGAAGGATGCTCAGGTTCCTTAGAAGATTCCAATGACAAACGAGATGTACCAAATACCCAACCTCTCTATATGAGGTTTTTATATAAGGTCTGAGCTACAATGATAAACTTTGGTAATTCGATGTTGCAAAGAGTGGCTCATGTGCTTTCTGGAAAGTTGCAATCGATGCCTTTAAAGTGATAGCTGGTCCTTTGCATGTGATAGCAAATGAATTTCCCAGCTTTCTTTTCTATATTTACGAACTATTTTTTATATATCTTTGTATATTTTATAAAGAACAAACTAATGTACTGCCTTTACATCTTGCACTAGCATTTTAGTACAGTTGGATACATGGATGATCTGACCCTATGTTCGAAAATTATCAATTGATTATTGGGGATTCTGTTTTGGCCATAGTGTTTGAGAAGGGGTAAATATGGAGATACTATTTTGTAGATTATATAAGTGATCTTATCCTAAATAGTTATAGCTAGCTAATATGTAAAGAACGATCAAATAAGATCTGAACAATCAGTCATACCAGGTTCTCACAAGAAATTCAGACTAACTAATTTTGTAGACAGATTTTTTTCTGGAAAATTATCTATGTTGATCCTGTGGTCGTTTTTCTTTATGATATAGAAGTGGATCATCAAATATACTGCTTTTCTTACCAATGCTATTTATCCTTAGCTTGTTTTCTTCCACAGTTCACTCAGGCCTTCTCTTTTTCTTTGATTGAAGGGCATAAAACCTAGTTGATTCAAATTAAAAGCTTGCAATGCATATCAGTTTGGTAAATCCAGGAACTCTGCTGGGCAATTATCTTCTCCTGATTGAAGCATGACATGCAGTTATCCCTAATTTCTTCATAACAACCATATTTAACTCTAGTTTCGTTCAGGTGTATTCCTATTTGAATGTCTCACTTCCTTTTATGACTTACAAGTACAACGCATCAATGCTTTTCAAAGATTGGCCTTCCTTACACGCAATTCTACTTCTGTTGGGCTGAGATTTATTCAACTTTCTGCAGGTGATGCAAGGTGCCTCAAATATCAGGATCCAAAGTGTTACGTGCACGATCCGCACACGCAACGGGGATGAGATAGGGCCCTTAACGTGGGCGAAACGAGCTGTTGTCGGCTAGCGCCTTGGTCACATTTGAGCCACCGCCGATTATCGATGGCGCTACCGATCCGCTAGAGACTTGGTTTACTCATTGCTTGGATCATAATACATACCGTGTTGTCTCTTTTATAGGGATGGCTAGACTTGACCCCTAAGAAACCTATTCTTGTATTAAGGAAACTAATCCCTATTACATGGAAATAATTTAAAAGGAAACAAACCCAAATAATAAGGAAACTAATTATTCTAATCCTAATTAATGACATGCTGCCATGCACCACGTTCTGGCTGTTATGGCTCGCTCGACCCATAACATTATCCCCCCCTTGCGAATCAACCTTGTCCTCAAGGTTGAAGTTTGGAAAATTCGCACAAGATGAAGCGTTGGGCCTTCGGTCGGCGCGGCGCGGAGGTTGGAGATGCGATCTTCGATGATCACCGTGGTAGGAGGATCGTCGACTCGATACCAAATTATTCGTGCACGATCCGCACATAACCGGATGAGATAGGGCCCTTAACGTGGTAAACGAGTATTGTCGAAGCTAGCGCCTTGGCATCTGAGCCACCGGCCGATTATCGATGGCGCTACCGATCCGCTAGAGACTTGGTTTACTCATTGCTTGGATCATAATACATACCGTGTTGTCCCTTTTATAGGGATGGCTAGACTTTTATAGGGATGGCTAGACTTGACCCTAAGAAACCTATTCTTGTATTAAGGAAACTAATCCCTATTACATGAAAATAATTTAAAAGGAAACAAACCTAAATAATAAGGAAACTAATTATTCTAATCCTAATTAATGACATGCTGCCATACACCACGTCCTAGCTGTTATGGCTCGCTCGACCCATAACACAGAGGACAATATTTCCTCCCTATGGTGAGCAACTCGCAAGGCACAAGAGGATGCATATTTCCATTCAATGTAGCCATGTAGGACTCCTTTCCTGACGCTGATACATGGTGAAGGCATGGCCTTGACATCACACTGGACCATTGAATGAGCTCACATGGAGAGTGAGTTGGGAAAGGGCCTAAAGTTGACAAGCCGCTCCTGTGCCTTGATTGGATAACAATTGTCGGCTCCTGGCCAGTTTTCTTGTTTGGCGCGAGAACGCCTTGTAAGAAGGTTGAGCTCACGAAGGTTTCAGAATTCAGAGTGTGTTTCAGAATTCAGAGTGTGTGGCCAGCTGCAGTAATTTATGGCTGTTGGCATTGGAGCAGCCGTCAGATTTTTTGTGAACCGGTGCCTTCTGGTGGCTGACATTAGCCAACAGCAGAAGTAACCAACCACACTTGCGAACTATTTGGTAGCTGGACTTGAAATGTAAGGCTGGTGTTGGAATTTGGGTTCCATCAAAACTGGTGTGTTTAGCATGACTCTAGCTCCATCAGTCTCGTAGAGTTGGTGAAGCTGAGTTGGGTATTCCTAACTCCACCAGATCCGTATAGCTGGAGCTGTGAGTGTATTAAGAGTGTTTAAATAGATCATCTTGTTTGTATTTTAGACTAAAAATATGGACTTAATTCACTTTATTTTAGCCTACAAGTTTCAGTTCTCAGATAAAGTCGAGATCTGAAACTCTACCAAATAGATCCTAGGCTCTCACTGTCAAGCGGCTGAAGCAACCAGAGTACCAGACACCATACGGGCTGCCCTAGATAATAGTAATCCAATGGGCTACATGTGTGTACGGGGGCCTTTTAGTGCCCAGCTCGCCGTGCTGCACCGAAAGAAATGTGCTGCTTTGGGAATGTAACGCAGAACACTTAGGACAATCATAACCTATAGTTTTTATGAGTGATTTCTAAAGGAGAGAGAGTGCAATAAATATTCATTTAGACCTAGTTTCTCCAATACATAGTTTTCATAGTAGTTTCTATATAGAGAAAAATTTAATAACTTTATACATGCATCGGATCTAGGAGAAAGGGGATGGAAACCACGATTCTGCTCCCAACGCAAATTGTCTAGTTTCTTTGTGCATCGGTCTACGGGAGGACTTAATTTCCTGCATAAGAAATCATTTCCCTCTCTCACCTCAATAACTCTATTGCCATGTCATCAATTTCTTATGTGGCAGCTCTATTAATGCTATGAAAACTAGCTGACATGGAGCATTGAGACTGCCCTTATGTATGCTGTTAATCCCAAGATTTGAGCTCGTTTGCTACTGCCTTGTCTTGAGCAGCAGGGTGAGGCCGGCATCGTGTGTGCATCCGATATTTTCTTTCTTTCTTGTGACAAAGGCTGGAAAAATTTGCTGGATTGAGTAACTGCCTGCGCTCCTATTCAGCTTCTGTAATGTTGAAATGGCTTCGCCATCTAAGATTGGTGTATTACAGATTTTTAGACCAGTGTTTGGTTCATTACCACAAATGTGGCTTGTCACACTTACTTATCTCCATCTTTCACACGTTATATACTTAGTTTTTTTTTTAAAAAAAATACACATATTTATAATACTGAATTTTGTTGTCATAAAAAGTATGGTAAATCATGCTCGGCATACCTGGCATCAAACCAAACAGAGTTGGTCGTGCGACACCAATGACTCGTTCGACCTAACTTCTCCCGTAGCCTACGTAAGACAAACACGAGTAATTAATACTGTTTCAGCACGAGGTCCTGCCCACAGAAACTCATGACAGGGGCCGTCGTCCCAGAAGCTTCAAAGAAACAACAACATGCTCAGCTTTCAGGTTTTCTGTATGACTTTGTTGTGGTCGCTGCGATGGAGCCTCCCCTGGGCAGGATGCTCTGGGGCCGGAGGCGCCTGCGATGTTCTAGAATATGAAGTAGCAGCTATAGTTATAGACCTGTGCATCAGCTCGAAAAGGATGGTCAAGTCCACAGCCCAACTAAGACTTCCAGTAAGCAATGGAAACCAACGGTTGTTTGGTTCATTATCCATACAAACCCTATCAGCGTGTGCCAAATTTTGGGACTTCCAAATTTTGGTCATGGCATTGTTGGTCTAAGTTTTAGCAAACTTTAGCAATAAAATGAGCTAAGGATGCAACGTAAAAAGGATCTTTCCAAAGATTTATAATATATTATTGGTAACAAACCAAACATGTGTCAAATTTTATCAAAACTGGCCATGTGGCCGTACGTTACAACGGAAACTCAATTTGCAATAAAAAATTTATTTGCAAAGAGTACTAACCTTATCTGAATAATAATATTCACTCTGAATATGCAATGGTTAAATGTTTAAATCAATTCATCGAAGCAGACAAAATTCCAAGCACTTGTTTACAAACTCGAGCTTAAAATTATCTTTAATTTCACAAACTTAAATAAGAACATCATAGCACTTGAGATTGTAAATTTGTAACGCTATAATTCGAGATCGATCGATCGACTGAGAGGGGCATCACCTGCTGTCCTATGGACGCAAAGGCGTTTAAGAGGTAGACGTCATTCGTATGTGATTGCCACCATTAGCGGTGTATGTAGCTCGTAAGCCTTGCTCCGATCATACCATAACCCGGAAGTAGATACGTATATATATATATCGTACACATATATACGTATATAGATACACATATATATGCATATAGATACACATATATACTTGTATATATACTTATATACGTATATATAAAACAATATTATGAGGTTTGCACGCGAGCACGGAGGCCGCGCGTGTAACCCACGCCAGACGTTATGTGCAGGGGCGGGGGTTAATTAGGGAGGAGGGGAGCCAGGGCGACACATGGCTAGCTCGAGAGGCCGTGCATCCTATAGAATATAAAATAGGGACTACACAATAATTAAGATATGTATATAAAGTATATGTCTTGCTTTTTTTATTTTGCCCCTTATTGTTTTTGGATGTTATGTATACTTTAGTTTATAGTAGTAAATGACGTTAGAAACAATAATAAAAAGGATATGCAAAGAAAAAATAGTAAATGTTACTATATCAAGAAATAAAATTTTAAGAATTTAAAATTACATGTATTCAAAAACCAACAAAATAATTATTTAGACTATCACACCATGGAAACTACGTGTGCTCAACTGTCTCTTTTTTTTTCTTTCTCTATTAAGACTCCATCCGTCTATGTCATCGTAGCCAGTTCTATCTAACACATGATCCTACAAAAAGAACATGGGACAAAAAGTCAGGTTCAGAGATCTGACCAAAGGTCAGTTGGCTAGTTTGGTCCGATGGCTAGGTGCATTAGTTGTTATCCTCGTCCACCACGTTTCAAATCTTGGTTTGGTGCTAGTGTTCATCTTTCTTTAATAGTGAATCTCTAATAGTGAATACCTGAGCTTCAGGCTTAAATTTTTTTTAAAAGTCATACTGAAACCAAACAAAAGCCATAAGAAGAGGTTCCAGATTTCTTCGTCCTCCAGCACATTGCGGCTAGCCGGCAAACACCTCACATGTATCGATTTGTCTCTTTGGAATCAGTCTAATTAAGTTATTTCATGTGTATAAATTGTCATCATATCTAATCATACAAATACTACTAATCTTGAGGAGGTACGGTAGCCAGCCGACCTCCCCGCTACGCGCCCATGTTTACTGTAGCAACAATAGTGAACAGGATTAGTATTCGCTACGGTATTTTTTTTTAAAAAATAAATTTTTCTGAAAAAATATTTTTTAAATATATATATAATTTATTTAAATACTACTAATCTTGAGGAGGTACGGTAGCCAGCTGACTTGCCCACCGCTCGCCTCTGTTCAATGTAGAAACTATGGTGAACATGAAGAGTATTTGCTGCAGTGATTTAAAAAATTATTTATTTTCCAAAAAATATATTTTAAAAAATATATATAATTTTTAGATTTTGAAAACTTTTTAGAGGTTTTTTGTTCTTTTTTGGAGGCATTCCAGAAAAATATTTCCTTTCTCTGTTAAAATCTCTATCTCAAGGTATTCTAAAAAAATATATGTTTCTTTGTTCCTTTTTTGAGGTATTTCAAAAAAATATTTCCTCTCTTTGTTAAAATCTTTGCCTATCTCGATAGTTCTTTCCGCCCGTAGCAATGCACGGGCCTGTTGCGCATCTAGTCTAATCTATTAAAGCGGAAGAGAATGCCGCGAGGGGAAAGCGCCACCTCATCAAATTGGTGAAAAACCCTCAGAAATTTTGAAATTACGCTCAAATCCTTTCATTGGCTCTTTTGCAAAAAAAAAAAGCTCATGGTTACGCAAATTCACATCTAGCTCTGACCAATCACAGTTTCGGAAAAATGCGTCAGACCCGGTTCACGCCGTTTTGCCAAAAAAAACTCATGATTTTGGAAAATTACAACTAACCCTAGACTAAAATTCGTCTGACGCAGCGTAGGTCACGGTCTTGCCTGGTTAGCCTAATTCACCGGGGAACCAGAGTATAAGAGTTAATAGTTGAGACCAGATGATTGCACTTGCGTGACTGCACTTAGCTTACCAAGGTTTAAGTTCTACACTTGTATTGATATCTACTAATTTTTGGAAGTATACACGTATGTCATATTTAGTGGAAAGGCACATACCCACACTAGGGGTGAAAACGGTCGGAAAACATTAAAACCAATTTTGTTTTCATATTTTTTCTCGGAAACGATATCGGAATCGATAACTACGGAAATGAAAACGGCATCGGTAATTCGAAAATATCGAAACGAAAATTTGATACAAAATATATATCGTAACGATCGAATCCAAAAAGAGACCCAGAAACGTCATAAGGACATGTACCACCAATTGACTTCAAAAAATTCACACAAATAGTACATCCACATAGAAATTAGTAATTAATAAATATTCACAAATTTACGATGAACACACATCAAATTTTAGACTTGAATGACTACATTAGAGTTTTGTTTTTATGATATTTAAAAATATCTATGATTGGTTAAATCATAAAAATGGGTGGAGATTGTAGCCCTCGTGATAAGCTTCGCATAGAGTCCAAAATCACCTAAATCGGAGTTCGGAGTAAAAAGTTATGGGCGTTTTAGTGACCGAAAGAGTGTGATTTGTGGTGGAATAATTCCGGTAATTACCGACGGAATTTACCGATTTTTCCGGATATCGAAGAAGCGGTCGAACCGATCAAAACCGTTACCGTTATCGTTTCCGACAAAAATTACCGATTCCGATTCCGATTCTGAAAATTACCGATACCGACACGTCCGGTTGAAAATTTTCGAAAACGGTTTTCGGAATTTCAGGAATTACCGATACCGTTTTCACCCCTAACCCACACACGCTGTGAGATATTTGTGTCTCTAATAAATTATTAACGCGTGCAAAAGATAGACATTTTAGGTTCTCGCACTTCTAATAAGAGCTAATAAAAGGAGTAAATGCTCCTTCCTCCGTTTCTAAATATATATCATTTTAGATTCTCGCACTTCTAATAGGTCACATTTATAAAAGACTATATTACTCATTTATTATCTCTTTAGATGGTGTGCCTAATTCTAGTTAATGGTGGTAAATGATATTAAAATAGTTAAAAAGATGAGATATAGAAAAAATAGTAAAAAAAATAAGTTTAAATTGTATAATAACATGTATCTAGAATAGAGAGTAGATATGTGCGCCTTGGGCACTTGCAATCGGACACACAATGGCCACAAGGGTGGGTAATTCGGGCCCGATGTTCCAGATCCTACCATACAAATACTGACGCGAAGACAGCTCATCGCTGGCCCCACGTGCGAGGCGGCCGCCATCCGTTTTACGCCTAGCCTCCTCACCTGTATTTTAAATCCCAATCGCACCCTTCTCCATCGAGACTTTTCTTCGCAACGGAACCCTTCCATTTCCCCTTTTTATTATACTCCACCTGCACCACCCGACGATAATTACCGCCCCGCTCCACTCTGGTTACTTTGGGTTTGGACGCGTACCGGCTGCGCTGGCCCCGCGTAGATGGTGGTGGGGATGACGCCTGGGACGGCGGAGGTGGTGGAGGAGCTCACGAGGCTCTACCGGGAGCTGCCGCCGCGTCCAGCCGTCGAGGAGTTGGAGGCGGCGGCCGCGGTGCTGGCCTCGGCGGACACGGAGGAGGCGGCGCGCCTCGACGAGATCACGCGGGAGGAGACGGCTGCGCGGCAGCCGGAGGGCGTGCCTGGCGAGCTCCTCGCCGTTCTGCGGGAGACCAGGCGCAATGCTGTGCGGCTCCGCGCGCTGCAGCAGAGGAAGGAGGCCGCGCACGTGGTCGAGCTCGAGAGGCGCTTCAAGTTGTTCGACGATTTGATCCAGAGAGCATCTCGGGTGGTTTCCTCCGGCGAAGAAGGAGGCGAAAGCGGCGGCGTTCGTGTGGAGGAGGAGGTCGTAGAGGTGGAGGCGAAGCGGAAGGAGGCGGCAGTGGCGGAGATAGACCGCGGAAGCAAGGGTGTTGGCTTGGGCTTGGACTCCAAGGCCATCGCATCGCTGCGTTGTGATGGTTCTGCAGGTGATTTGCTTTCGAAGACTTCTGTTTTTGCGCGGGTCTCATTTTAATTGTTTGAATCGCGAAACCCTAGGATTATACTAGTGTAGATTGCTGGAACAGTGCGGCTTATATGGAGTCACGGGGATTTTATTTTGTGAATTTTACTAGTTTTCATGAATTGGATGGTCGCGGCTATTGGAACCTCGACGTCGAAGCCCTAAGTTTATACTGGTGTAGATTGTTTTTCTAGATGAACAGGACATCGCATGGATGCCCCAGTGACCCAGTCCCATTTTATTGAAAATGAGTATCCAGTTCTCAGCACAAAGCAGTTAAGATTCGTACCATAGTTACCGGATTCGTGGCACACCCCGGCGAACCGGATTGCACAATGTGATTCGCGGTTCACTGGCGATCTGATTCACTGCAGGTATGGCCATGGTTCGCGGGGGTAGCGAACCCAAGTTAGACCAAGAGAGAGGGGAGCATGGCAAGAGAGAAGGAAGCTGGCACCTTTGTCGCCGTGGCCGCTAGTTGCCATTGCTGCTGGATAGTCGCCACCGTCACTAGATAGTCGTAGCCGCTAGGTGGTTGTTGCCATCGCCGCTGGATCTCGCCATTGCCGCCGCTAGGTCATAGTCGCCACCGCCGCCACTAGGTCATAGTCGCCACCGCCGCCACCGCTAGGTCGTAGTCGCCGTCGCATCGTGGTTGTCGAGGAGGAGGCAGGCAGCAGCTCGTGTGAGGAGTTGGGTAGGTGGCTGGATTCTAGGGCAAGTGAGGAGGCTGGTAGGGTAAGATTGGTCTTGTGGTCTGTGGCGTTGTTGGGCTGGGCCAGGGGGATGATCTGGCCATCTTTTTCTTTTTTCTTTTATGTGCTAGATGTAGAGATTTCTGTGGCTGCTGTCATTCATACCTATATTCAGTTTATTATTATGTACTATATATTTTTGCATCGCGAACTAGAATTATAGGGCTCGCAAACCCCACCTCGGGTTCACAAACTGGAGAGGTATACCCCTCAGCGAACCTTACTATTCATAACATATATTACCGTTGTTCTTTTCTTTTTGAGATCTAACCAAATTGAAGTCACCCCCCAATTAGAGTGGGGCTTTCCCAATTCATAAATAAATGATGCATTTCAGATAAAAACTCTTGCTTCCCTTCTCCACGAGGAGAACCATACACCACTATAATGCGCCAAATTCTCTCTCTCTCTCTCTTTTTTTGAGCCTGCGGCTAACTGAAAAGTTATGCGCTTCCCATTTCAAAATGTCAAAATTTTCAGCATCAACCTTTTACTAGAATACCACCTGCAGTGGCTCTAGCAGGCAAACCATTCCACAAAAACTCTACTACCAGAATTAGATTTCAAGAATGAATCTGTAAATTGCTCTTTCTTGGTTTCTTGAATACCAATAACATCATGTTTATGTTTATTCATAACATCTGTTAAGTTTTGCTTCTTACCAGGTCCTCCCAGACCTCTAATATTTCGAATGCATGTCATTCTAACTTTCAAATTTTGTTCGTAAATATGTTATATATGTCATTCTACAATTTTGATGTAACTTTTTGCCATTTTTTCCTTCTATATCCCTCCCATTTAGCTATTTTCAATGTTATTTACTATGATAGACTAGAGCGAGATACATCATCCAAAGATGCCTTAGTAGAAGTGCAAGAATAATCTAGAATGACATCTATGTAGGAACGGAGAGAGTCCATATTTGATGGGTTGGACCTCCAGGTTTTTCTGCTTCTGCAGCTCTTGAGCTTTCTGCAAAACTAACTTCCCACTTCCAATGTTGAGGTTTTCCTACTAGCCATCACAGGGCCCCATTGCTTCTGTTTCTTGATTTTCTTCTTCTCCTTTGCATTAGCATCAGTATCCACTTGTTCCTGTGCACTCCTCTTGATTACCTTGTGTATCTGCAAAATCTGGTAACAGTTCTTCAAGCAATATCATCTCACCCATTTGCATTTCTGCTGTTACATCTTCCACTTGCTGGTCTTCTTGTTGCTCTTCCCATATGTAATCTCCATTAGCATTTACCACCTCCATTTCTCTGAGTAGCTGATAGCACTTTTGTTCATCTTGACCTTCCATTTTCATTGCATCTAGCACTTCCGCATTAATCATCGTACCTTCTACTTGTACCAACTCACTCTCTTACTTGTGTTTCATCTTTATGCACATTATCCAGAAAAAAACTGGTCCACATCTTCTGCTTGCCACTTGATTTTGTACCTGATCATTTCCCATCTGAAATTCTTGAAGATTGATCCTTATGGTTCTGATCTGGGGCATTTGTCCTGTTTTTTATTACTTGCATCATTGCCATCGGTGTCCATATGATCTTTCTTATCGTCATCCTCAGGACCAAGGCCATCTTGATCATCATCATTACCTCCATCATCAGGAGGCATTTTAGGATCTTGTGCAGGTATTTCTGGAATCTCTACAGATATTTGTATCATTTACAGCTTTCCTTCCATACCAGAAATCTTTCCTTGGGTATTTTTGAGAAATCTCTACAAGCCACCTTAATCCTAACCATTTCATAGAAGCTCTTGAACAGTCCCTGCCAATCTACATCTCTTAACAGCCCAAAACATGAGGCAAACTGATCCAGCGACTCCCAATCACGCCATGTAGGAGGTATCCCCCTCAACTGTATCCAGACAGACTTCTTGTAGATCAGCGTATGAATTCCATTCATCTTTCAATACTTTCACTCTTACTGTCACTCCCTCTTTCATCAAATTAAATCCAAGAGAATCTGCCACATCTTCTACCTTCTTGTATGGAGGAAATCTAACTAAGCATCATTCTTCCAACTGTCTAATTTGACAAGGCCAATTAGGATTGAAAATTGCAGCAATGTCTTTTTCTAACTCAGGTGCTGTAATTTCTCCTTCCTCAATAAACACCAACCCACAATTTGTGAAGGACACTGCTAGTTGTTCAGCTGTAGCAGCCTTGCAGGTACCTCAATATGATAAAAATCCTAACCCACTAGCTGCAGTTCCTACATACTTAGCACATTTGTAGGGTTTTTCTTCTTCCTACATAATTAGCACATTTGTGGGCTTTTTCTTTCTTAGGACATTGTTCTACTTGATGTGAATCTAGCTTGCATATGAAACTGATCTTTGGCTTTGAACATGTACCCTTATGATGCCCGGTTCCATAGTTGTCACGGCGGTCCAGCTAGGTTAAGCGAGCCTGGAGCGCCTCCAGCCGCCGCCCACGCTTCTGCTCCCCCCGTCTCTCTCACTCGAAATTCCTCTGCCCCTGAGAATCGCCTCCCCCTTTCCACGCCGCCACCAAGCTCCTCGCCTCCTCCCCCCTTTGCGCCACCATCAACTCCCCTCTCCCTCCTGGTGCCGCCGCCTTCTCTGGCTCCCCTCTCCTTCCCTTCTCTCCCCATGCTGCTATTGCCCGGATGCCGCCGGATCTGGCGACCTCTAGTCGGTTTCTTCACCAGATCCTGTGGTTTTTCGCCGGATCTAGTGCTCCCCACCGCCACCAAGCCATCCACCGGCCTCCTTTATACCTAGCCCTAAGGAAGCCGTCACTGAATCCACTAGTTTCTGGAGAGGGGTGGCGGCGGAGGCAGGAGTTACAACGACAGCCCCCAGATTTGCTCTCTCTCCAACCCTCATGCCAACCATTGGCCTCCGGCCAGCTTCTTCGCTAGCATTGTCTCAGGTACGCCCTCTAGTCGAGGCGGTCAGTCCTGGTGCCCCCCTCTGGCCGTCGGAACGCCTAGGCGACGCTGTGACAACATAGCCCAGTTTATCCACAATTGTAACAAATTACATCTACAAACTTGATAGGGACCAAAGGTTTTGCCTCGGCTATTGTCTTTGATGGATCCACTTGTATTGCTTCATGTGCATTCACCCCTGGTTGCTCAAGATGTTGCACCACTGGCGCCACCGGTCTGATCTGCTTACCTTGAATTGGATTTACTGGAGTAGGACCTTGATATGGAATCTAATAGGGTGCTTGATAGTATCCATACTGCCCATATTGATGGAATTAGGGGTATTGCGGCCGCCTCCAGTAAGGGTATCTGTATCCTGGTGTGTGCCATTGGCCAGTATTATGACCTCCAATTCCACCTCTTCGTCCCGAGGTATTTTCTGCCATCGGGTTCCTCCTCACGATCTGAGCAAAGCTTCGTCTTCTCCCTTCTCCCTACCCATCACGAGAGAAACATGAAATCCTTCACTTCCTAAAGCTGATCTCCACTTCTCACTAGGAAATAATCTCCAATCTGGAACCACTTTTGCTCATTCAGATCCTTGCAAATCCAGGCGCGAACAGACGACGGTGGGAACCCTGGTTTTTGTTGTGGAGGTGGGGATTGACCCCAGCTGGCCGAACAACTCAACTATTTCTTCTTCCTCACCTGCCCCTGGGCCATCCTCCCCTCCATTGACAATGTTTGCTTTTTGTTTGTAACTCGTCCCAGTTTGACTCACTCTTTAACCATCCTTCTTCCTGTGCTGGTATCCATGGATCTCTACTGCATGCCTCACCAGCTACTCATGAGGATATGTAACCTCCTCTTCCAACTGAGAAAGCATAATCCGATCCGAGGTGAGGTTTGAGGAGATACCGATGTCCCGAATTTGGGGTTCGAGTAGATGCTCCCCTTCTATGGAATTGATGGAGATGGAGCAAGTTGGGAGTCCCTAGCTGGCGATGATCCTGGCGAAGCCTACGCTCGAATTTTCTGCAGAGTTTCGCTGTGAATCCACAGAGATAGCCGCGGAGAGATTGCATTGTCGACACCATCGCTGTTTCTGCCGCTCCAGCTCATTTCAAAACTTAGCATCTCCATCTAGCGATCAGTTTGTTCAAATTTAGCACCTCCACTGATGCAGATTGTTGGCACGGTGTGGTTTGTATTGAGTTGTGGGGATTTTGTTTTGTGAATTTGACTAGCTTGCGGTTAGTTATACAGAAGGGATAGTTCCGTTACGCTGCACTGGTTTTTTTTTCTTTTTTTTTCTTTTTGGGTAAGGAAAAGTTGACTAGAAACTAATAGTTCAATCAATGTAGCAAACAGTCCACTAAATTTGTGTTGTCTCAAACAAGTTGAACATTGCAGATGACGAATTTTACTCTTTTTGGTGTTATTGAACATTGCCCATTTGCACTAGAATGCTAATATCTTCAATGCAGAATCTTAGTTTACATTAGCATTCTGAGCTCTTTTTTGCCCTAAAAGATATCCTTCCTTGGTATCGCATGCAAGTTCTAACGATCGGTTCCTCTAATGACCTTATTGTTTGGAAATTATTTGTTAGGTCCACTATTTTTATATCTATTTTATTTTGTGGTGTTCAAGGGTAGGGACCATTCCTTATTGGTTGCCGCTGGACCCTCTATTAAGGAGTGTATCCTTGGCTTCTTGGACCAAATTTCTGTGGCATGTTTCTAAATCTGATGGTATTAATTCACTTTTTTTAATAGCTAGGTAACAATACAATTATCTTGTTTTGATATGAACCATGATCAGCTAGTCACTTTGTTTTTGACTTTCGAGGCGCTTTCTAGTGCATGCCTTAAGTCCTTAACCATGCTTAGGCGAGTAATGACCATTGGTTTGTAACAGTAACAAAAATGTTTAGTGTTTTTAGCTGTCAGTACTTGTATTATCCTAAGTTCAACTTGTGAACATCTGGCAGGCGATGACATGGAAAAATTGAGCCTTATCCAAGTGGCAAGCCTTATAGAGTCATCAGCAAAGAAAGGGACCACAGAGCTCAATCTCCGGGGGAAGCTGGTGGACCAGATTGAGTGGCTCCCTGTTTCACTTGGTAAGTTACAAGATGTTACTGAGTTTGATCTATCTGAGAATAGGATCATGGCACTCCCATCAACAATTGGTAGCCTCAGATACTTGACAAAGCTTGACCTCCACTCAAACCAGCTCATCAATCTGCCTGACACATTTGGGGCACTCTCCAGCCTAATTGATCTTGACTTGCATGCAAACCAGCTTAAATCTCTTCCCACATCATTCGGAAATCTCACGAGCCTAGCAAACCTTGATCTGAGCTCGAATCAGTTGAAGGTCCTTCCAGATTGTTTAGGACAATTGACAAACTTGAGAAGATTAATTGTTGAGACGAATCAGCTTGAGGAGCTACCCTATACTATTGGTTCTTGTACCTCCCTTGTGGAGCTTAGATTGGATTTCAACCAGTTAAAAGCCCTTCCAGAAGCTTTAGGGAAGTTGGAAAAGATGGAAATTCTCACATTACATTACAACAGAATTAAAGGCCTGCCTACAACGGTGGGCTTGCTTACCAGATTGAGAGAGCTGGATGTCAGTTTCAATGAAGTCGAAGCGATCCCTGAGAACATTTGCTTTGCGACCAGCCTTGTGAAGTTGAATGTCAGCAGGAACTTTGCTGATTTAAGAGCTCTACCAAGATCAATTGGAAATCTTGAAATGCTAGAGGAGTTGGACATCAGCAGTAACCAGATACGAGTACTGCCAGATTCATTCAGATTTCTTTCGAAGCTACGTGTATTTCATGCTGACGAGACCCCACTGGAAGTACCACCAAGAGAATTTGTTAAGTTAGGGGCTCAGGTATGTATTGTAATGTTGTTCTGCTATATTTACTAACTTCCGCCCTTCACTAGCTTAATAATGTTTCCTTCTGCATGGCAGGCTGTGGTTCAGTATATGGCTGATATGATTGCTGCAAGAGGAACAAGCCAGAAGAAAACAGATGGAAGGAGCTTTTGGGCCTGGCTTCGCTCGCTGTTTGGTTGTTGCAAAAAGGATCAAGAACTGGGATTTGTTCCAGCTTAGCTAAAGCATTTCATGTGTTTGTACCGCTGTGAGCTGTTCATTGTGTTGGTATCGATTCATCTCTGAGGTCTGCGATGAAAGGAGACATGACATGGATAATTGGTCTGCTCTTCTTGTTGATATTTTAAATTTTGCCCTTATGTCTGTGTATATTTATGTAGCTTTCTTGTATATAAGGTCCATCATCTTAGTTCCGCAAGGACTATTAAGATTCACTTTTGTGTGTAACTTTACATGTATGATATGATAGCAGATCATCCTCCATGAAATAAAACGTGTGTGAGAAATTTCTGCTCAAATTGTCTAACTACGTTCAGGCACGATTTTGACTTCCATATTAAATTACTGTTCCTTCACTGTCTTACAAATAGGTATTGCAAGAACACTTCTACTGTCATATTAAAGCTTTTGCTCCTTCACTCGTCTTAGAGGTAAAGAGACGACGAAGATGATGTGCGCTTACCTGATTCTGACCCAGATCAACTAACCCATTATGCTGATGTGCGAAACCAGAAGTACCATATTACCTTTACCAATCTATGATCTGTACGCAATGGTAATACAAGACTTGGCAATTTTTTTTAATTTTACTAATACCATCTGCCATTGCATTAGCTATCTTGTGTAATTGTCCTGTGAAATCATTTTCTTTTGGTATCTGATTCTGTACAATCTGATTTACTGTTACGTTCTTGCAACAGCTGGAAGATACAAAGAAGGCAAAGCGATTCAAAAAGGAAGAAATGAACACTCTCTATCTGTTAAGCCAGTGGGACCCCGGAGCTCCATCAGGTTTGTTGCCGTGCTCGTCTATGCATATTTATTTTCCGTCTTGTAACTTTCTTTGTGTTGTCAAAAGTGCGCCTTTTGTGATTTTCGTATTTCTGTGTTTGACTTACTATGCCAGGAGAGAATTATTTCTGTATTATTTTAAAACCACAGATGATTTGTTGATTGACATGCCTTTGGGCCACAGAAATCCGGGGTACAAAAGTAACAACATGGCTGTCACAATATATCCCCTTGATTGCATGTCATGGTTACCGCGAGTGTAACTAATTGGGCCGAGAAGTTCTAATAGAGGAGCATAAAATTTCACCATGGATTGTAAATGGGCGCAATCTTTTCGTTGCGATTCATGAGCCACTATTGGGCCTAAATTTAACACTGAACCGGTAAATTTTTCTCCATGGGCTTAAATTAAATTGGATCTAGAAATTTAGAATGGCCTGAAAGATTTTGTTGCGTTAGATTGACCGGAAAATTTCTACATGGCCTGAAAAAATTATTGTACTATCTTTAGCGGTGTATGATTATACAGAATTAATTTTAAAATAATTAAACTTCATTTGTAATCTTTAAATTTATAAAAGTAATCTTGTTAGAATTTTATAAATTTTCTCGATTGTGATCAAGCACTACCTCACAACCCTTCTCTAAAGTTTTTTTAAAATAATTGTTTGCTTAATCAAATCTATAGATACATTGAACTTAATTTGTTATCTTTCAAAAATAAAACACAAAGAATACAAAATGTACAGTACCATTGTAATAATTTTATAAATTCATTGAGTATGATCATAATCCAAAATTTTTTAGAACTTAAGCATTACCTCTACACTCTTCTCTAAAAGTTTCAAAAATTCTAACCTTTTTTATTGCTCAATCAAATCTATTGATCATCAGACTTTTATCAGAACAGTAGCACTGTCACAATTTTTAAAAATTTCTTATGCATGATAATTATATGAAAATTTTATAAGAACATTGGCAATGCTTTAGAACCATCCAAAAAAATTCAAAAATTTCTAATAAGGTTTGAATCATTTTTCATTCAGTTGAAATTTACCGATCAGCCTTAAATAGCATTATCCTAATTTTTAAAATTCCTCAAGTTTGATCATCTGTAAATTTTATGGATTTTATAAGAACATTATTGATGCATCAGGACCATTCAAATTTTTTTTTCAAAATGTTCTAACGTGGTTTGCACTATTTTTCATTCGGTTGAAATTTTGTCAATCAGTCTTTTATTAGGACAATAACACTATCAACATTTTTTAAAAATCCTCAGGCTTAATAATCATCTGAAATATTTATGGGAACATTAGTGATGTGTCAGGACTATCCACACAAAAAAAATCAAATATTTTTAACATCATTTAGACCATTTGGAATGAATTTTGCCAACATTTCAGCATTTCTCGATGAAATTTCGGTAATTTCAACCAAATTTCAGTTCAAAAATTCCAGATTTTAAATTCTTTTTGAACTTTGACCAAATTTGAAATCCTGCTTGAGAATCTGTAGTGCGAACATCCTATGTACATCAACAAGACCAAAACACGCGCTAAATCTAGGAAACATCAGCCCATGAGGGGCTTCTCTCGATTCTAGCTGTTACAACCCCCAAAAAACTGAACCCAGCACTATTCATAACTGTCGCCCGGACTTATTTGATATATCTTGCAACAAAAGCCTGAGAACACATAGGTTCTTCCAGAGCAACATCTGGCACGTCGTTACACTTGCAATTATCAAAACCATCACCAAAAGGGCACTGATGGACACCAAACAGCAGATTCCATAATAAACCCAAGTATGAAACAAATGTGGGAAATTAGCATCGAACTCTTACCAACCGATGTAACTCTGCAGCACTTATTTACCAACTAATAAATTTCAGACATGGATGGAAACCATGGAACTAAAATGTTAACTAGTGACACTTATCAGATGTATGGTAGCTACACGCATTCAGTTGCAGACAATTCTTTTCTGAAATCATAATTAAAAACTAACCAGGATTAAAGGCTGACCGAGTCTTAAAACCAAAAAGATTAACAAAGCAATAGGACACATTGTTGATAGTCCGGTTTCAGATACTCATAGCAAGACTGCCATGTGTTTATGAATTGATGAATACCGGAATGTTCATCGATCCTAAATACAAACATTAACACAAAAACTGGAACTTTAAACATAGGAAGCTAGCTGCAAGAAACTGAGGTACTTCTGAATAGCTGGAGGGTAATGGTACAAATATCATATTTGATCAATTAGTGCATATCTGTTTTACCATTAGTTTGTGGCTATATATGATGTCTTGATGTTGAACTAGTGGTCTGATAAAAGGGGTATAGCAGATGTAAGGCGGATGAAAGTACTCCTAACTAACCAAGTCTACCTCGAGTTGATCTCTACATGTAAACCCCATATAATGTGATTCCAACATGTAAACAGTACAGCAAGAGTGCATACATACAATCCTTTGAACCAATACAATACCCTATCCTGAAGAAAAAATAGCCTTTTGGAAGCTTACTTCTAACCAATAGGTCCAATATTATGGGCTGGAGAAGCACTCCCCTATATAGGGTATGTTTGTTTTTGCTTTTGACTCTGGATTCTTGTCCCAAAAGGCCAAAAGCATAATAAAAAACACAGCCTGATTCTAGGAATCGATACTCATAATCCAACTCATCTATACACACTAGAATCCACAATCCACCTCATATGTGCTTTTGGATTCTAGCTTTTGGAGAATCAGCTTCTCTCAGCCACAATCCAGAATCGACTTTTAGAGAAACCAAAGCAAAAACAAATAGGCCCTACAGCTTGCAGTTAGAAGACGATTATATAATAAATTAAAAAGCATGTGTTATATGAGAATATTCCAGCTTGTATGTAAATCAGCCCTCAAAAAATTATGATGTTATTCAAGACTGTTTGTTGCAGTGTACATACCATGACCTCCAGCAGCTACAGAACACCAGTACCTCCATACCACACATGATAAATTCATAGAAATGAGAACCTTCAATAGAATCTCAATATCGTTTTCTTAAACTTGGCAGTAGGGACTGGGGAGTAGTAAATGACCAAAAGGCAGAATTAAAAACTATATCAAAGGATAAATGTCACCTGAGGTTTGCTATGTAGTTCCAATTATATAATTCATTAAAGACAAGTTCATTCTGGAAGGAAACAAATGCTCAGTGATCTAATTTGAAATGATCCCATGAGGGATCAAAGATGAAATAAAGCCAAACTATTGAAATCACATTTAATTCATATGTTACATGCAAGTAGTTTGGGAATACTTAGGAGAAAATAAGTGCGGAGAATGTGAAACTACTAATATTGTACTATATATAGCTTAGGAGAATTATGAAGCTGAACGTATAGCTGCAAATCAACCAATGACAGCAAATAACCATTTTTTCTCTGAAAATAGTTGTGGGCAATTTGGTAAGGATTAAGCTGATTAAGCCATCTACAAAAAGTGCTGCTAATGGAAGGAGTACAAGGATTGCGAGTTATAGTATAGCAAGAGTACACAAGTATCACTGTGAACAAGAAAAACATAGAGTATAAATGCAAAAGGAATAAAAGAACCCTGAAGCTTATATTAGCTGTGAAATATTAAAAGCAAAAATATGCAAGGTGGTGGGATTCTCGGACCAGCAAAACAAATAGCCATAAATGTCAAGGTTCGGTACAAACATATATTAGCTACGAAATATTAAAAGCAAAAATATGCAAGGTGGTGGGATTCTCGGACCAGCAAAACAAATAGCCATAAATGTCAAGGTTCGGTACAAACAATAAATATACAGTGTTACTTGGACTCGGACATAGGAATCGGAATCCGACTTAAATGTCAAGGTTCGGTACAAACAACAAATATCCAGTGTTACTTGGACTTGGATTCAGGATATCCAATTCAGCAAAAAAATTTGGATATGGGAAATGCTACCAGATCACAGATGTAATCTCCTTTCACCCAACTGAACACATGCCGGATGGCTTCTCATAATTAATATAAAATGGAAATTCACCTCTAGGACAGTCCAATTAGTATGCTGCTACTGAACAGGAGACAGACGAATTGGGGTAATGCAGCTATCTGCTAAAATAAATGAGCAATTAATGAATTGTGTACTGTTATGGTACAGTTCTGCCTCCTGAAATGTAATAATGGGAATGCAATGCTACATAGTATTACCTTCATGATCAATAACCATGGGCCGCTACCTCCCTCATAAGAGCATCTCCAATGGGCTCCAATCACACAGGTGGAAAATATGTGGGGGGGTGGGGGGGGGGGTGGCGGCTTCTGCATGGGTTGATGCCAGGGATGGGCCCCATGCTGCATAGGAGGGAGGGCGGATGCTGTTTTGCATGTTGTCAGGCGCGCATGGGCCCCATGGGAAGGTAGAGAGAGAAGGATGACCTAGCCACATACATAAAGGGTGGGACATGTGGCAAAAAGGAAAAAAAACCACCATCTTGAGCATTGCCTGCAATGGAGGTGCCCTAAGCAGCAAAACTCAAGTCAGTGCCACATTCCTTTTCTACAAGAAAAGGCGATTTCAATATTTTACCATATCCACCAACACCTATCCCATACTTACATAAGGCTGCATAGGTGAGCCTTCAAGGCCCTAATCCAAATGCTTATCTCGTCTACCAGAACCTTCCAAATAGAACAGAACAATAAATCACAAATAATAAATTGCCATTTGTAAGCAAACATTCCATAAGATGCTAAAAAAAGCGTACCGTATAGTAGCATGTGGAAAAGCTTCAGCCCTCAAAAGATGGAAGTTACTTGATCCCGGATCACTGCATGTCAAAATCAAATGAAAAATACAATAAAAACCAGCAATGATCACTGATGAAACTGAATCAATTGGTAAAAACTGACAAGGGGTACTTGCACATACCTACACTTGTTGTGATGTTTGATCAGACATGCAAGTTGGGTACTTCTAAGAATTCCCTCCACTAGGGTGTCAATTTAACCATAGAAATAACTTGCATTTATAAAACCATTCACATCCTGATCTATCATTTATGTCATACCAATCGATTTATAGTTCATTTGACAACTAAAACACCATGTCACACAAAATGTGACAGACAATACCATCACCAGCATCACTAACAACAGCAGCAGATGCTTAGAACAGTGAAATAAAACCAAGATGTTCATAATTTAACAGCTATACCGTACTTCTACCCTGTCTAAACTCCATAAAGTTAAACACAGCACAAAACTGTACACTCGCATATCTAAATAAGCCACGAAGTGTTTATGCCAGGCTTCTCCGGCAGAAATTGCTTCATCTCAAGAGCCTGGTTCCCTTTCACTACACCAGGTAGCCCAAGAGATAGAGACAGCGATCCATCATCCATTGTGTCAGAACCAGTAAGATTATTCTGCTTTGCAGCCGTAGACAAGGACAGTGACAATAGAGGGGAGGAACCCTCCTCTACCTTCAATGATGCCTTATTCAGACTAGTACTAGGTTCTGGAGAGTCTTCGTCGTCTGATGAAAGAACATGGATGACATGATCCGAGATGTATTTTGTCAGAGAACATGGACCTGCCGGGCCCCCATAATTATACTGTGCTTCGTCTAAAGGAGTATGCCGACCAGCTGGCAAGGGATGTATCTTGGAAAAGCATTTGCTAGACACCAGTTCATCCCCAAAACTACAAGTTGAGTGCTCTCCATTAGAAGTTTTTTGCCTTTTGTAGATGGAGCCAGAACCAAACAGAAGACTCTCTTTTTCCTCCATGCTGTCCCAACCTGCAGTTCCTGTGCCACCTGAAATGAATAAAAGGAAAGAAAATGACAAGCAAGGATTAATCTAGCTTCAATCAGTCGATTCATTTTATTGAAAGATATCACCACATATTGTATCATTTGGATAACCTGGTTTGATGTTGAGACCTTCTACTTTTGAACTTGTGGCAATATGAGTTTCATGGGGAACTGCAGTAGCAACATCATGTTTGAACCTCAACAAAGTTTTGTGATCTTCAGATGCACCAGACTTCTGTGTCTCCAATCCAAGTGATACGGCTGAGTCACATAATTCATCATCAGGGCACTCGTTCAAGTCTATACCCAAAGATTGAGGAACCTGTGGGGAAGACACAAGCGGATGAACAGGTCCAGTGATTGGTTCTAATGGACAATGATCCATCCCCGTGACAAGAAGCTCTGTTGAGCTATTTGCTTTCTTGGCGTAAAACACGCCCCAAAAGTACAGTAAGCCATTCCACCCTGGAAAGAATTGAATCAGTTAAATGAGTAACCCTGACATTTTTTTTAGAAAATAACATTAACTAAAATAAGCCTTACGTTGAAACTTCTCAGGCAACTTATGAGATGGAAAAATGAGAAGCTCAATGCTACCAATATCTGTTTTAAGGGACAAATCTCCATCAAGCATGTTTTCCAACAGTTTCCCGTATGCTCTTTCATAACTGTATAACAAGATAGCAAAGTTCAGCATGCTTATTGAGGGTAAAACCATAAAAAGTGATGAAACATTGAGCGTTACCTTTCAACATCTTTGGCAAAGAAAAAAAGAGCAATGTTATATTCACTCGGATTTACTTTCTTAAATTGCAGTGGCCATGATGAACTTCGTGGAACTTCTGCCAGCTGAAGTCTCTGAGGTAATTGTTTGACTACTTCAAGTGCTTTGGGTGAGGCACAGGTAGACAAGTGAGCTTGAATCCCATCATATATTTCGGAAGAGTTTCCAGGTCTTAAAACCTCAAAGATACCTCTGAAATAAAAGGAATATATATGTAAACACTTCATAAGGGAAGGGAAGTAAGGTGGGAAGGGGAGAAGACATACTGCCAGATGTAAGTCTGCTCTGGAATAACTAAAGCTCCAAAAGGATTTTCAGTAGTAGAAGATTGATCAACAAAATCTTGCTGCTTTAAATTCAACTCATTTAATTCATTGTCAGGGGGGTGTAGATTATGTGCCATTTGAAGACCATGTGAACTCTCAGGCAATTTGACTTCTGAAGCCTGAACTACCTCTGCACTTTTACTTGAGTTGTTTCCGGTGCTTTCCAAAATATTTTGTTGGTGCTGTCCAACTTTAGGAGTTAAATCTTCTGAAGCACTTGCTCTTGGCACCATATCTTGCAAATCTGAATCAGAAGTCATGGCAGCACATGGTGTGGAAAGCACCTCAAGCTTGGTTATTTCATTATCGTTTTTCACCAAAATGAATGAAGCATCACCCACACCATCATTTGTGCTTTCCTTATGAACATTTTTTATTGGAATAGGTGGATCAGATGTCTTCACCGCACAAGCATCTTTAGCAGAAACAACTCCAACCGATATCGGGTGAACACTAATGCCTTCCTTCTCACTTTTAGACAAAATAGAGCTCTGCTTCTTTTCAGTGTTCCCTAATTTTAACAAGACATAAAGAAAGCTTGTCAAAAAAAATCAAAGCCTGGTATTTCCTCGAGAAAAGGTATTAAAGAAATGAAGAGCTTACCTGTTTTTTTGCTACATTTCAGTATGCTTGGTCCAGGCTTTGGACTGTCTTGGTCAATTTTTTGATCCCCAGACTTCATAGAACTATCAGGCCTTGGTGATGAAGGAATATTTGTTTTTTGAAGATTAAAGGAAGCTCTCCTTTCTAAGAAATTCTTCTCTTTCATTGGCTTCAATATTCGTGGTTCTTCACATTGAGATGAATGAAAGGACTGCATCTGTTTTAAAGAACTTGGGCCTTTACAAACTGAACCCTCGTGTTTAAAAGATCCAGATTTCATAACTTTTCTGATGGATGCCTTTTCTCTAGGATCTTTTGGGGAATATTTCGCAGGCTTCAGCTTGCTTACCACACCTTCAGCTAATTGCTTGACCTTTGGTTCGTTGTTGGAATTGTTGAAAGATAGTTGCTTTGATAACAGGCCTAGTAGACCAAGTTAGGAGGTTAACCAAGCAATACTGCTTAAAAGTAACAAAAATCGAAATAAAGATTTTATTGCAAATAAAATGCCAAAAGACTTTGGTCAAACCTCGCGGTGAAGGAACTGATGCTTTAACATTTGCCATGCTTCCCAAGGAATATGACCGTGATAACGTCAGAGAACTTTTGACTGCCTGAACAGTCCTCACTGGAGCATTATCAGGTGACTTCAAACTTCCCTTATTAGATTTCTTAAACAAATTCTCACGAGAGAAAATGTCATGTTTCCTAGGGCTTTCGGTCTTGAAAAGCCTGGGATTATGGGATGAAGTATTCTCTGTATGTCTCTTGCATGATTTAGGTGGACTCCGCAGGCCTTCACTTGACAGTGGCGATTCCATATCAGTAGCAATTCGCAACTTCTTACGGTTCAACAAAAGTTCTGAACTTTGATTCTTCTTGTCTAAGTTTTTGGCCGTCAGTGTACCACATGTGGATGGCCGTGCTTCCATGTCAGAGGTAACAACTTGCAACTTACGATTTGCCCTGATTCCTAAATTTTTATTCTTTGCATCCAGCCTTTCAACAGTTGGGCTGGCACACTTCACTTGCCTCGCTTCTGGATCAGGTGACACTAAATGCAACTTTTGATTAAAACCAGCCAAGTGATCAGTTATTGGTGTGCCACAAGTGAATTGTTGTTGTTGAGTGTCCAAATTAGTCACAACATGCATCGTCTTAGGGTTGTCCATACTTTCTGAATTTTGGTTCTTCCCATCCAAAGTATTAACTGTTGATGCACCATGGTTGCTTCTAGCTTTGTTTTGATCTTCCTTAAGCTCGCATTCTTCGCATAACCATTCACCATCTGGAACCTTGTCCAACTTCACTCGCATGCAGTAACTAGTCAACAATAAAATGAATGTCAATAGCTAGCATATTACAGCATATAAATTTTCTCATACAAAGTACAAACAAATATGGCTAAGAAGGTACCATACAAGCAGCAGACTAAGACTAAATAAGCAAATTGTTTTTCTTTTCATTTCATCCATATACTGTTATACTCTGATGAATCGGTATTTATGTAAACACCACAGAAAGAAGCTTACATTCTATTTGTAAAATCATTAGTTCAGTGCATTGTGAGAATAGTACTATAATAGATTATTGGTATACATTAACTCCCAAAAATTATTTATATTCTACACTGTCGAACATGTCTGAAAGAGTGATGAAAATAATAATCATCCTAAGTAAGCTAGTTTAATTTGTGCACACGATTCACGTTTTAAACAACCATTACTTCCAGTGTGCAAAAAAAAATTGATAAAGAAAGAAGGCAAAACAGTTTGTATCTTACGTATGCTCCGCCCCCTCAAGGCATCTAGTGCATGTAGCCAGAAGATACTCCCTACCAACATCTCCACATATATCACAAACGTTAACCTGGGGTACAATGCAAACAAGACACATAAATGTTATAAAACAATGAAAATGACAAACTACAGGGAGCAGAAAAGGCCATGCAAATCAAAGCACCAAATAAACTCTGCTCAAATCACGCCAATATTTAAAGTCTTAAGCCTTTAGTTAGAAGTTGAATCTCTATGCAAAAGCATAACAAAATTTATAGGTAGTCAAAAACCCAAATATACCACCTTCCCTGCCTTGGTGCCTCCAGAGCTTGGATGAGTAAAAGGATGCAATTAGTCTTCGTAGTACAAAATTCCCTATCTAACATTGAAGTTTGGTTATTGAGTCGGTTACTGCAAGCATAAGATTGTAAGCTTTAAAGCTGTACGTTTTCAGTTTCCACAGAGGTTGTTAACCCAAATGCCAAGCCTATGTATTTAACCATAGCTACACAAACTTACCATGCAAAACTATATCAGAATTCAAGATATTGCATAAAAGACTGGTTTAAGCTTCAACATAAAACTTCACCAGTTCAAGCTATCTTCCACACAAACAAAGAAGCAAATGAAACAAAGGTTCATTTCATATCCCAACAGTCCAAAAGAACTGCTCAATTCCTGTCAATGGATTGTGTGATCTGCGATGTTAAGAAAATGTGTTCCACACCAACAGAACCATGGCCTACATGTTATCACCTTTACATACACTTGCCAATAACTCACCCCAAGCCTACCTCAAAACTAACAAACAATTGATTATTTTTCACCTAGCACGAAAATTATGGGATTTGGGAGATACTCACATCTATTAAGCCTTCGGAGTTCCCACATTCTGTCATCACATCATTCTGTGTATTCAGCTTTCTACCACTAGATATATCCATTGAACAGTCTTGATTCTGCTCTTGTTTATCATTGTCATTCCTGTTAGCAGCATCATTAGATTGGATGTCAGCATGTTCTTGACTTCCATTTCTTGAGCAAGGGGTACCATTTTCCAGATTCTTTGATGAAGATCCAGCTTTGATTTTATTTCGATTACTCGTACTGCAACTAGTCAGCATGCCATGCTTGTCACCACCAAATACAGAAGGATTCAATTTTCCTCCCAGTGAATGTTGTATGTTATTATTTGAAAGAGAAGCTTCCTCATAAGGTTGATGAGCTACATTATCTTCTGAATTCCCAAAACCATGGATTGGCCTTTTAGGACACAATCCCTGTGATGCACTAACAAAAGATTGGGTTCGCAGCAACTTCTTGGTCACAGAAGGAGAATCTGCTGGAACTGATCGATCAGATGAGCTAGGATGCATAACATGAACATCAGATCTCTTCTCTTCTGTAGATTCTTCGACAAGGGAATTCCTTACCCTGTTGTGGCTAGCAATGTTGTTGTCTTTATAGTCCTTAACAGTAATATCACGACTTGATGCAGAAGTAGATAATTTATCTTTTTTCTTGTCCAACAGAAGTTTGTCTGCTGCTGATACACCAGTAACACACGAGTTGCTGTCATCCTGGCATTCTACTCTAAGTGATCTCACGTCGTGATTTAATAGCCTTCTACGTTTTGCTGGCATGTCAACCTCTGAGTCTGTTCCAATGGATAATCTTGTCATCGCCTTATGTCCACCATTTTCAGAATAGGAAGCATGGCTTGAGGTGGCACTGAATTCATCATCATTTTCTCCTCCCTTGGTATGGAGCCCTTTCTCACTACGAATGAACGAACTATTTTTTGTTTCTGACCTTGCGCAGCATGTTTGGGATGATCCACAGTCCATATTTGAATCCGCAAGTGCAAGATTTCGGTGTAGGCAGGAAGAGCAAGGAGCGTAACAGACATTACAAGTGCCAGATTCTGACTTCACACGAGGGCTGTCGCTTGGTACCGATCTTTTTCTTACTTTAGGCTTGTCCTGGCAAAAAGGTGAAACAACACCAACGTTCAAAATCGTTATTCAAGGACAACAAAAGCATGCATGAAGACCTGAAAGCCAAAAACATGCTCTATATAGACACAACAGGAAAATAACATGGGATTGACTAAATAGATTGTATCTTCAACTGATAGAGATGAAACTATTTTATGGCAAGCATTGCTAGGATCTGACAATTAGACCACTTCCTTTTTATCGGCAGGCTGGCCTAAAACCTATTTCATTGAAACAGCAAATGATAATCCAGAAGAAATTTTAAGTCTAGAACTGCTGTGGTTCCATTACAACAGATTTTGCTTACTTTGCAAATATCAATGCTGCCCACCCCAAACCTATTTGGGACAAAAGGCTTGGTTGTTGTTGCAAATATCAATGTTCACCATATGATATTCACAGCACACAAAATCATGATCAGCATAAATCAACCAAGTAAACAAAGATATTCAAAGCGTCGCATCAATCCACCAAGTAAAGAAAGATCATTAAAGCGTCCAGGTATTGCCAAGCCATTTCCCAAGTGAGATTAAGGGCCTGTTTGGGGAGCTGCGGTTGGACTGAAAAGCTTTTGGTTTGCTGGGCTATAAAGCAGCGGTAGCTGGCGGCTGTGATTTTTCTTGTTATGCTGCTTGGCAAACTGGCTGTTGCAACTGTAGCTTTTGGGGGCCAACCGAGCGGGGAGGTAACAACATAGCAAAGTACAACGGCGTCTGAATGGAGAGATGATGTGGAGATGGCGAGTCGGGGTGGTGGAGGTTGAGAAGGCAGAGCGACCGAGGTGGGAGGTGGTCAAGCGAAGCCACAGCTAAAAGCTCCTCCCCAGTAGCTGCAGCTTTTGGGGTGCTTCTACTGTGACTTAGCTTCCCAGCTGCTTTGCAGCCATACTGTTTGGGGGAGCTTTTGGCCTAAAGCTGAAGCACAGTTCCCCCAATCAGGCCCCATACCAAAAGCAGGGGCTGCACTACTTACATATTCATATGCCCTTACTCTACAGCATTATGGGATCAGAATCACCCTCAAGCATCTATACCACAACAGCTAAACCGCAGGACTACAGCATAATAGTGTAGAGGAATAATCTAGACTAAACTCATCATCGCTCCCTTGTGGGCATCAGATGATCGGACAAACAGGCGCATACAGCACGAAATTCAAAAGGCAGAAAAATTCCCTGCATATACGGGAAAACCGCACCCTCTAATGCTACAGCTACTCACTTCCATCTTGGCGACCGCTTGACGCTGTCCCGACCCCTCCACGCGTCCTCCACCGGCGCCGCCGCAGCGCCCTTCCACTTGTTCCTGCACAAACACAACAAAACAGCTGGCGCATCAATCACCGAACCCTCGGAACCGCAACCTTAGCCGCAAATTTGCATCCAAAAATAACCAAATCTGAGATTGGCTGGTAAATGGACGCCAAAATTAGACCGCAAATCAAACAACTGATTCGATTCGCCTCTCGCAAAACCGCGTCACCCTCGAACGCATCCCCGGGCGCGGGCGGAAAAACGAAACAATCCGCACGACGCAGCGAAACCTCGAATCGCCAAACCCCCAACGGCACCAATCTCATCCAATCCCTAGGGAGGAAACGCACATCGTGTATAGGCAGCGGCTGCGGATGGGGGCACGTACCTCGGGGAACGCGAGATCCTTGTGCCGCGTGCGATCGTACAGATCCCTCATGGTGCGCTCCTGCGGCGCCCTCATGCGCCACCCCCCCCCCCCCCCTCCCGATCGGGCGCGCACCGCCCTACCTCCCGGCGCCACGGGGCAAGCCGGCGAGCGGCACCCCGTCCTCCATCCGACGCGGCGGCGAGAGAGAGGCGGGCAAGGAGATTGGGATTGGGTGGGCTCTGCGTTGGTTCGCTCTAGCGTGGGAGGACGCAGCGCGGCGCAGCGGTGAGGAGGAGAGCAGAGGAAGGAAGGGAAGAGAGAGGGGACGGGAGGAGAGAGTACTACCACTTTAGAAATTTGGAGTCGGGGGCCGTGACGGTGACGCGACGGGGAGGAGCGGAGAGAACGGAACGGCGACGACGAGACGAGAGCGGTGCATGTATGTGAGGAGAGGGAGAGGTCGGTCCACTCGCTCGCTCCTGCAGTCGTAGGCCGTAGCGAAGCAATCGATAGCTCTCCCTCCTTCCGTAGGCTACGGGGTCTATTTACTGGGGGTGCTTAAGGCGATAAATTTACCCTATCGCCCCCCCGCACGGTGGTAATAATTAATAATTAATTGGCGTGGATAGCTGGTGTTTTTGCTGCGAGATACGCATGCATTTAAAAACGTAGATATGCTGCTAATAAATTCGGTTAACCTCTTCCTGATTTTCTCTGGTACTACCCCTTTAAAACTTGGTCGTATAGTCGATTTGCTCCTATTAATAAATAGATGGGATGATGGCTATATCAGAATATCTTATAGAGAGATCATTTACAGGCGTTATATCATAACTATGCTCCCAATAAGTAATAGTATATTTTAAAATAAATGATCATTTATTATCATATTATAGGATCTGCATTTTCTAGAAACCAAACAGAGCTCAATGGTATATTTTTCTTCAATTTTCTTGGTGAAGAAATAGTTTATCTTGCATGAGACATGGTTTTTCTCTGTCATTAACTTTAATGCATCACATCACCATTTTACTTACATTGCAACCTATATTAATCTTATATGGCCCATTGGGAGTGCCCTTAATAAATTGCGGGTTAATCCACCCTCCTGTGACCATTTGCTTCTTCCTTTAGAGCTTGTAGATATGCTTGCAATAAATGGGATTAACCTCTCGATGGTTTCGTTGTCTTTTTCTTTTTTTAATTCTCTCCCTTGTTGGTTGTTTAATTATTAATTACTCTGTCTTAATTTATAATATGTATTTTCATTTAGTATGTATATGGAGAAAATATTCAACATGACTAAATTATCTTTTTAATTATAATCTCTAATCACTATATAGGGGTGTAATTTATAGACTTGTAGACAAGACCGTTAGACAAAAAAAAACATCCTATATTTTTTACAGATAAAAAGTACTTTGCACGGAGCCCCTTAGTTAGATGTCGAAATTGTCTTTCTTTTCCTTCATAGAACGACGATGATGGGTGCAGTTGCGTATTATTCTTGGGCGTAATCGTGATTTCACGTGCCAAAGCGTACCATCACACGACAGTACGAAGTTCTGTTTGTCGCGGACACGTGGATCGATCGAGTCGCTAGCTAGCTCGCTCTTTTCAGTACACGCTATACGTAATGCTACCATTTTTTTCTCTCATGCTACCATTTTTTCCTCAATACATTCATGGAATACGTAATGCATGGTACAGGCCATATTATTCATAAGTTGACGATGGTGGTGCATGCAGCTAGCAAATCAAAAGCAACGCGTCATGTTACGACTTTTTCGTTCGTTTTGCCACACAAATATCTCGCATGCATACACACCATGCATATATATATATACATGTGGTACGGATATATATAGAAGCAAATTAAGCTACTTAATTCGACGGAGTTAATTTGTGAATGCGTATACGTGCAAAGTAGTACGTGCGAAAGAAAACGCGCCCGGTGTGCATGGACTCTTGTGTTCACGAGCTAGCTAGCCATCTTTTGGAACACAGACAAATAATGAGTTAGATCGATTTTGCAATGTACGTAATATCCCTCGATGCTGAACTTAATTATCATTTTCTTGACAAAAACATGTACATATATACATCGATCTTCTGTATATATGGCCTCCAAAATGGATATACTTTATAGATTGCAGCTAGCTAACATGGTTAAAGTATAATCTTTACCCAGCTTGATTACCAATGTGCACAAAAAATAGGTTGGCATCGAGTAAACAAAGTCAACACAAGTTCTACGTACGTGCCCAGCTAGCTATTCTTACCGTGACAAAGTTACATAAACGTGAAAGAGATTCCATGTCACATGCATAGTTACACGTGACACGAAATTACACGCTAGCTGGCTAATGGGTCACTTATAAGTTTCTGCTGTCTCGCAGGGCATCTTTCTTTCATCGCCATACTTATACTAGCTCTTTTTCTTCGTAAAAAGAAAAAGAAAATTACCAGATGTATTGTGCATGCGCATTTTTTTTCCATCGACGAATATTTGTGACGAAAAGTATAAATTCGATGCTTTTTTCTCGCGCACGGCATGCCAAATTTAGCAAGTAGTATATCTTTTTAGAGTCTACACTTTCGAATAATATAATTATCAAACAGAAGAATACAGAGCTGTAATGTACTCTCTCGCTGACAATGTGGTCCCGCGCAGCATAGGCTAAAATACTAGGGGACAGGGTGGGGGTGCTCAGACGTGTTTCACAAGGTATTCCGGAGGCCCAAATCTCGTAGACTACTGATTGGACACGTGGTCGGTCGCGATGCGTTCTTAGATAGTAGAGTAGATATTTGCGGGGAAGGTGCAGCACACCGTGGCAACTTCGAATGCTCCGTGCACGCGAGCAGTGTACCTTAGTACGTGCTATTACTAAGTTTGCTGGGACAGGATACGGTGCAGTGGCTATAGGACTGTAAATTAAGCAGTACCTAGAGCTTTGGATCGCCAAATCGAGCGTATGAACGCTCTAAATTTTTTTAAAAAAAATTGATAAACAGTATTCGCTATAGTGTTATAAACAGTATTTTGTACAGTAAAAATTGCACAGTTTTTGCCAGGATTTGAATGATGAATCAGATGGTCCCGCGTCCTCACGGGACTGCACATGATCTCCTTGTTTGCTGCTGGTTGCAAATTGCCAATCGGCTGGCAGTCAGCTATTGGAGAAATAGGAGATGAATTTGCACCAACAATATGCTTGCCTGGTGCTCGCTAAATGTTCTCCGTGTATGTAGAAGATTTCAAGGTAATGATCATCGATCTCAACCGTTAGCTTACAGATAACTCCGGCCGCATGCGGAAGGGCGGAGAAAGGTCTCGTCGGCCGGGTACGGCTAACCTAAGTAAGGGTGCAGGTAGCATTAAGGGCTGTGTCACGCACGGCCCCGGCCGCGACGAGGTTTCCGGAATGACACGTGGGCGTGCCTGCCGTGCCACTTGGGGGCTCTGCACCGTCCAACACGGACGATACCATTCCGATCGACGGTCCTCCAGGCCGGATGCGTGGGCCGCCTGCCTGCACACCCTTCTGGAAGCTTCCGTTCGGCCCACGCGACGCAAGCGGTAGCGGTGGTGCACGACGCGGCCGTGCCGAGCACGCCTCGGATCCGCTGCGCTGCCCACAACAGCGCGCGCCCGTCGGACCAGCCGCTAGCATCCCCGCAGGTGGCACGCGCGGCGGCTGCTTTCTTTTATTTTACTTTTAGTGGCTAGAATGTACGGAAGTTGGCGATGCAATGGTGCGGAAATCATGGATTCTCTCGTCCGTATCATTTTTTTTCAAATTTAGTTTTTTTTTCTATATTTATAAATTTAACCTTTTTTATTATCACAAAAGGTAGGATAGATGATATATATCTCTTGTCACGTCCAGCAGCATAGAAACTTGCTGCTACTACGAGAAAGAGAGCGACCATGGGAGCAAACGGATGACCTAAGGAATACGTGTGCACGAGCACAAGCGAGCGCGTGGGCAAGTTTTACTGTCGTAGTCGGGTAGCACGGAAGTAGGGGTGGAATCGAGGCTCGGCTCGGCTCGGCCGAACTCGTCAGTTTGCGAGCCGAGTCGAGCTCAGCTCATTGTCTTTGTCGAGCTGAAAACCGGGCTCGGCTCGGGCTCGGTCGAGCCTCGAGCCGAGCCGAGCCGGCTTGTAAACCGCCTGGCATGTGGGCTCGCCTCATTGTGTCAACTCTCAAGTATGTTCATTGTATGTTCCTTGTTCAATATGACTGTATGAATGCCAAGCCGATTGAATGTTCGTGAGGTCGTGGCTAATTTTGTATTAAAATTAAGCCTCATATAATTTGGATAATCGATTAATGATTAGTGATTAGTGAAAGTGATTACGGATATCTGAATTTTCTGAGCCAACGAGCAGCTCATGAGTCGGCTCGGGCTCGCTCATGTAGCACAAGAGCCAGATGGTAGGCTTGAGCTCGGCTCGTTAATGCACCGAGCCGCACCGAGCCGAGCCGAGCCCGAGCCGAGCCGCGAGCCTCGAGTTATTTTTCCACCCCTACACGGAAGCCCTCGCTACCCGTGAGCCACGCTTCTCTCACGGTTGCTCACCTATTGCAGCATTGGTAAGCCTCCTCACTCTATAGAGACACGTACTACCTACGGCTTTTACAATTAAAAAAACAAATTTACATATACGAACATGAAAAAGTGTACCAAACTAGATAAGCGATCTTTTTCGAGGTTGCGCGCATGCATCCTCGACGATCCTAGGCTCCTAGCTACTACTGCTAGTGTAGTAGAGGGGAGGAGCATCATCGAGGCAACCGACTAACATTACATTGGCTCCAAAATTTTGGAGTATGTAGTCTTAACCTTATTGCTTCATTTTTAAAAAATATCTTACCGGAATTAGCTAACTTTTGCACAAAGGAATACTCTATATACTAAATCCACAAGGATTCTGGCCTCGCTGTGCGACTACGTCGATTTCGAACCGATGTGGCTGCTCGTTGTTGTGCCGTGTTGTCCGTTTGCGCCCCTATTAGCGTAGTTTAAGTATTTGATCACCATCTTTATGAAGTAAACGTCGTATTGATGCAGCAGTAACGCGCGGCGAAGCTCTAGAGGAGGTTGTGGGTTCAACTCATGCGTCTTGTGTAGCGTTCTTCTGCGATTTTTGCACGCTGCGCGTGGCGATGTCAAGCGGTCGAACACGTGTCATTGGGTTTTTTTGCATAAACACCCTTGAGACTTTTGGATTTCGCACAAAGTCCCTTATAAATTACATCTAGGTGCGTGTTTCTGCGAGAAGACGCCCGATTTTTTTAGACATGCCTCCTGAAACTTCCTGATTTCGCACAAAGGCCCTCATGGATTACATCTAGGTGCATGTTTTCACGATAAGACCCCCGAAGCTCAGTGGCGGAACTAGAATTTTTTCGTCGGGGGTGCACACTTCACACATACAACTCTGTAGTCTTTTACGATTATTTCATAACATCGTAAATCCAACACATATATTTGAAATTTGCTAAAAGCATACTATAAATAGTTCTAAAGTCTTAAAAATCCCAAACTACTAAAATCAAAACCAATTCAATAAACAAATTTAGCATATTAAAAGGATAATTCTATACGACTTTCAAAATTTTGAGGGTGCCGGGGCATACCCGGCACCCCCTGGTACAGCCCCTGCCGAAACTTCCAATTTTTTCCTTTTTGCGCTATTTTTTCCCCGCAAAGGCCCCTATCGCTTCCTTTTTGCACAATTTTTCCCCCCGCAAAAGCCCCTGGGGAATTCTAAATCCGTTTTTTACACAGATTTTTCAAGATGACATCTAAATCTAATTTTTGTAGAAACACCCCTGAAACTTCTGCAAATCTTTTTTTTGCACAAGGCCTCAAAAATTACATCTAAATACGTTTTTTCAGGAAGACCCTCTGAATTTCTAGAATTTTATAGGGAGACCCCTGAACCTCCCTAAATTTTCTTTTCCTGCAGATGCCTCTAGAAAATTATAGAAAACTTTCCAAATTTGTATGCAAACTATGTAGATACAAATCCTTTATGTGAAAGACCTCTGAAAATACAAAATCACGTGAATTTTTTCTGTTGACCATGTAGTGACTGGCACACGCCTGCGCATCTAATAGCTTTAACTAAACTAGATGCTGTTGAGGAACGCGGTATGCTACGCTAGCACAAATTAAAATTTCTACCGCATAACCAGAAAGCTACTCGCAAGAAGGGGATCACATATTGGATTACCACTAGACGCGTAGTTGCGGAATCCTTCGTGCGTTGGTGTAGTGGATCGTCCTCGCCGTGGATCGTCCTCGCTGCGGTTCGTCCTTACCACGCCGCAGCAGCAGCGTCATCACAGCAGTCCACACGTCTCGGGATGGAACGCGTGCGTCGGCGTGCAAGCACCGTGTCGCTCGGCAGGGGCAATGAGAGGTGGAGGCTAGGGTTCTGGACGTGAACAGTTTCTTTCACGCCCACCCTTCTCCTCTCCTTATATAGCCACACGACGAAACCCTAAGCCAGGGCCCATCAGCGCGTTAAGCCCACGAGGTCCATTAATTACGGATCCAATCCGAGTTAACATGTCCCAGCCCGATAAGTGTGCGACCCTGTAGGTTCATGTACATTTGGATATAGATTTGGAAAACCCTTTTCCAATCCAATAGCTGGTAGCGGTTCCTTGCAGAGCATGCCAACTCCCAAACGCATATGATCAAATCGGATAGAACCTTTCAAAAGTATTCATGTAATAATCCCTTTACCAAACTATATGAAGATCGAACTCAAGGCGAGAAGTATGTCATCCTTTGACAGTTCAATCCATCTCTCGTATCCGTGATATATTAATAAGTTGTGATTGACTTCTCAATCACAGCATGGCCATGCACTTATTTAATCATATCACACGAAAGGCCTAGACATATATCTCCGTTACACTAGAGTGGCAAATTCCATCTTGACTGCTCACTTCCCTCTATATGTTTCATAGCAAACATGAAAGCTACCTTTATAACTATCCAGTTAGGAAATAGCGTTTGGTGGCCCCAAGGTAAACTATTACATATGTAGAGAATGTGATAATTTCAGGTATAAGGATCATACATCCACTATGTATGAGATACAATGATGACACATAAGAATGTAACATTTTCGCAGTGTCCCATTGCGGGTCTATCTAACCCATGTTCTTCATCATGTGTTCACAATGTATTGATGATATCTCCATATCCCATGATCTATGAAACATGATCATCGATCAATACATGTGCTGATCTATTCATCGTTGTCCTATACGATGATACCGTCGAGATGCTTCTGAATTATATCAATAAGTAGAGAGTTTAGTAAACAAGTCACATACTTGTTGATCAATATAATGATATACATTCATTGGACCAATAATCATATTATTATTCATAAACATATTCATGTTATAATCATCTATATGACTGCCTCAAGGGCATAACACTAACAGATATGTGGGCCGTGCCAACCGCCACAAGACAAGCAGTGAAAGTCGCATGAGTTTTGAGGGTCCAACAGGGGGGAATGGGACTAATATGTATTTTTTAAAAGTTTATGGCAAATTTTGGTTAAAAACAATGTGTTAAAAATAAACCACGGAAGCTTCGGATGGTCTATGCAAAAATTTGAGTGCCTCTTTGTACAAAATGACGTGTTAAAAATACATTTTGGAAGCTCCAAAGGGCCTGCGAAAAAATCCGATCGCCTCTCTTTAAAAAATGGGACACCAAAAACCAAACTAAAGAAGCCTCGGAGATCTCCAGAATCTTAGAAAATTTTTTGGGCCCCTCTTCGAGAAAAAAAAACTGAAGTTCTAGGGCACTAAAGAAGCTCTGTGGCCAATCTAGCAAAAAAAGGATTAATTTGTAATTTTTAAAATTTGAGCCCCTTCTCGCAAAACAGTTGAAGTTCTGGGCTCTTTTTTTAAAAAAAAGAGTAGTTTTAGGGTCCTTTTTATACAAAAAGGAGGCTAATCATAATTCCAAGAAATTCCGAGAGCCTTTTCGAGGAAAATCCAGAAGTTCCAAGGGTCTCTCCGTAAAAAAAATGACCATTCTGTAATTTCAGGTTTTATTGGGCACTTTTTCGCAAAAAAAAACCCACACCTTGTATGCGACGTGTGCCCGCGCGACGCGAGCAGGGTTCGAACGCGCGACCGACGGCGCGAGCTCGAGAGGCGTTACAGTCGCGCCGCGCGGACGTTGTTACCGATTAACAGCATCAAAATATATCAACCATATAACCGGCTGAGCCATGCGGCGACATGGCTCAATGCGGTGCTCGCCGTACACATGGACGAGTGCCCGGGCGGCCACACACGCGACGCACCGCGATGACAGACGGCCACATAGCCCACGAATCGACATGGACAACGCCAGCGCCCGAAAAATCTTCCATCTTTAATATACAGAGTACTAGGCGTGGATCGCTAAGATGTGTCTCCTGTTAGTTTAGTAGTTACTAGTACGTATAAGCTTAAGGTTAAGCATAGACTAGCCATGTGTCCATGCGATATAACAGAAAATCAATTTACGATAAAAAATTATTGCAAAAAACACTAATATTATTTGAATAATAATGTTCACTCTGAGTGTGCAATGGTTAAATGTTTAAATCAATTCATCGAAGCATACAAATTCTAAACACCTGTTTACAAACTCGAGTTTAAAATTATCTTTAATTTTACAAACTTAAATAATAACATCACAATATTTGGGATTGTAAATTTGTAACACTATAATTCGAGATCGATCGATCAAAAAAGCGTCACTTGCTACTCCATGGGCGCAATGAAATTGAAGAAGTAGGCATTATCTGTATATGCCTACCACCACCAGCGGTGTGCGTGGCTCGTACGTTTTGCTCCAGTCATACCATAGCCCCACTCCATCAACCAGCTCCACTGCTTCCTCGCCTCTCCCGCGAGCGCCTCTCTTAACCTATTGACATCATCCGCCGTGGCAAGTTTCAACAGTGTTGTCAGCCTATCTCGCCGCTCACCTCTGGCGACCTGCCTCTACGCCATATCGACAAGATCAGGAAGGTCGCCTATTACCTCCGCTCAACGGAAAAGTTCATCACATCTGCAGGAGAGGTAAGAAGCAGTGGAGTTATATAGATTCAGCAACCGAAGAGATATCTATGGAATCCAGATTAAAAAATCGTTCAATAAGGAAGACAACAAAAGGGAAAGAGACGAGAAAAGATCCAACTCTATAAATCGGAACTTTACTTCATTTGAAAGGGAATCAATCAATTCAATCTGAAAAGCACCAGGAGCAATCGCTGCCGATTCGAATGCCAGATCAATGGAAGAAAGGAAATCAATAAATGAGTCATGCATATTCATTTACCTCCCGCGACGGGATGATCCAATCTAATCTCTAGGGTGGCCTTTGCCGCTTCCCACTCGACCAGCGGATACGCTGCGATGTCGAGATGAGGGTGGAGAACGGACGTACCACCACCAATTCCTAATTAGAATTAGTAGAGATAGAGATAACAAACTTATCTAGTCGCGTCATGCATAGTCGTGCACATGCTGTTGGCCGACCGGAATCAAGACCATACATGATTAGATAAAAAGAAAAGATGATCTTATCTACACATGCAAGTAAATATTTAATGGAAAGGATGCATATGACAACTCAAAGGCACATAGTAACTCAGAAGCTGTATGCGTGTAATATATGAAAAAAGAATCAGTTGTGTAGTATTTGGAAATAGAATCGGTTGATTGAGATAAGAGTCTGATACGCCGTAGATTACGCATGTATGTATATTCAGCCGAATTAAAATTTTCTCCGTTCGCCAATGTATAAAAGATCGGAACAATAATAGTTTTATGGGTATGCCGGAGGAGGAGAATGGACCATCGTTATCAACTCATAATTAAAAGTAGTAGAGAATTATATGCAGTTATTGTCGTTTAGAGCCATGAATGCATACAAGAGAGCAAGATCGATATAATAGGCGGGCGAGCGTGCGTAGCTGCAATTTATACGCTGCTAGTCGCGATCGATATGATGTACAACTTCGTCCCTCCCCTTGCGGGCTGCGGCAAGCCCAACCATTTGTTTTAGTATTTACCGTATAATCTTGAAGAAAAATGTGTTTGCGAACTGCCATTTAATTTGCATGCATGTGATCATTTTTCTAGTCCTATGTGTGTAATTTTTTTTAAATATAGCTCTCAAACTTACTATGATATAGGATCATAGGAGGTGATATATGTTATTTCTATGTCTTTTTCATATTTAAGGATATAGCTGTTTTTACAATTATGTTAGTTAAAAAAAGGCTAGATTTGCTAAAAGAATTTGCTGTGGAGCTATAAAAATAATGACTTTGATGAATGGTAAGTGGATTAGCTTGGACTAAGTATACATGGGCATGCATGTTTCATCCAGAGGATGACCGTAAGCTTCAATGCAAGTTGCTCAGAGAGATGCTTAGCAAATAAAAACTAAAATTTTCTTGCCACGTATGACAAATAAGGTATTTATTTTGTAGTATCAATGCTTAATTAGGCACCACAGGTGCTTATGTATATAACTATATCTAATAAATAAATACAATGATCTAAGCATCTACAAAAGAGATGCTTGCATCGGAGAAAATGACTTTAACAGCTTGATGATGTGACTATATTCTCTCACTTTAAGCATCCATATATAAACATCTTTTATTATATATACCCTAAGAGAGAATACATCCACGATATCGAGTAACCATAGAAAAGTCATTTTGTCTAATGCAAGCGTATCTTCTGTAGGTGGTTAGATGTTATTTTATCTATTAATTAGATATAATTATATAAATAAACACATGCTAAGCATCGGTGCCTAATTAAGCATTGATGTTACAAAATAACCACCTTATCTATCCAAAGTGGCAAGAAAAATCAGTTTTTCACCGCTAAAAACCTCTCTAAGTACCTGCATTGCACATGCTCTAATGCTACATATTACTCAGCCGTTGAAGTTGGCTAATGCATTGGAAGCTGATATGTGGTCAGATGGCTACACGTGCAGGTGTGCACCCATCTTAACACAGTTTAAGTGCTGACTTAGCGCTGATGTTCACTGTTTTTAAAAGTACATGTATGCGAGTGTATTTAGTGAGAAAGCATGTGTCCGTACTATGTGAGGTCTTAGATGCCTCGAATAAATTTCTAGCATGTGCAGAAGATATGTATGTGTATATATGTGTAAGTGACATGAATATAACCTTTGTTGAGTATGTGTTTGTCTTGTAGTCTAAACCTGGCTTTCATAGTCCAGAAATTCTATTTTGCGATCAGTCTCATCGAGAGACGTGCGCTCTTTCTCTATAAGAGCTCCACGTGTCCCTTGCGTGAGCCTTTTTTTCCCGTTTCCAGTGTGCGCCTTTTTTTTCCACGCGCGCATGCGTCTAATCTAAAGTAACAAAAAATTTAAACTCAAATAAAAAAATTCAACTAACAAAAAATATCACGAGTTTAAATTTGATTTTGATTTTTTAGTTGAATTTTTGGATGAATTTTTTAGAGTTGAAACTTTTTTATTTGAATTTTTTCGAGGTGAAACTTTCTAGTTTGAAATTTTTGTTTTAATTTTTTTGAATTGAAACTTTCTGATTTGAATTTTTTGGTTGAAACTTTTTTGACTGGAATTTTAAATAGGAACTTTTCGAACCAAAAGTTCTTTGAACCAAAAGCTTTATGAGTTGAAACTTTTCAATTTTGAAAATTTTCAAGTTGAAACTTTTTTATTTGTATTTTTTATTTAAAGCTTTTTGTGTTGAGATTTTCCTAGTTGAAACTTTTCGATTTAAAATTTTTTGAGTTGAAACTTTCGAGTTGAAACTTCCTAATTTGAAATTTTTTTATTTAAATTTTTTAGTTGAATTCTTTTGAGTTGAAACTTTCTATTTAAATTTTCAAAGTTTGACTCTAAAAAATTCAAACCGTGACATACTTAGACGTTGGCCTTCGGCCCGCGCCATGGCGCACTCGAGTCTGCATGCCGCCTTGCATAGGACGGAGACGGCACATGGCCAAACCTTTTTTCGGAGCTTTACGTGCTACGCTCGTATTCCAGCCGCATGAAAATGGCGCAAACAGGCGACCGTAAATCAGTTCCACCCTAGTAGCCCTTACATCCGACACGACAATTTGTGATGTACTAAGGCCATGTTTGGATCTATTAACACTAATAGTTAGCTAGCTGATGGCTAATAGCTAGCTATCTATTAGCTGACTAATTATTAGCCGAGACTGTTTAGATCTACTAGCTAATAGGTGGTTGAAAATTTAGTTGTGGATACAAATATACATTGTACCCTTGCATTAATGATGGTTCGCGATGCTTTTGGAAAAGGGGACTGCAGTGGACAGGGCCGAGGGCAAATTAGTCATTTCACCAGCTATTAGCTGCAATTAGCAGGAGAGAACCAGCTAACGAGATAACTATTAGCTGGGTTAGTGGCTAACTGTTAGCTAGGTTATTAGCTAGCCTGTTTGGATCCATTTTAACTAATTTTAACTGCTAACTGTTAGTACTAATGGATCCAAATATGCCCTAAGCTACCTAGCTCGATCTCTGCCATCAATTTTTATAATGGGTATAATTAGTTTAAGATAATCACAAACTAATAAATTTAAGGACCTCTTAGTTTGTCATGTATCATCTTCATTATCCATCTTCACATGCTTTCCTTCTTCCCTACTCACTTCTTCCACTTCTCTTCTTCCCTCTCTAACACAAAAATTAAAATTAGAATATTTTAACTTCAAAAATTTTTAATAGAAATTTCAACAAAAAAATTCAAATTTGAAAGTTTCAACTCAAAATTTTAAATCACAAAATTTCAAAGTAGAAAACTTCAACTCAAAAAAATTCAACTCGAAAATTCTCAAGCTAGAAAGTTTTCAACTCAAAAGATTTCAAATCTAGAAAATTCAAATTAAAAAGTTTTAACTCGAAATGTTTTAAATAAAAAAATTTCAAATTAGAAAGTTTTAACTCATAAAACATTCAATTAAAAAACTTTGGTTAGAAAAGTTTAAGTTCAAAAAACTTTTGATTCAAAAAGTTTCGATTTACATCCAACTCGAAAACTTTTCAATAAAAAAGTCAAATTAGAAAGTTTCAACTCAAAAAATATTAAAAAAATAAAATTAGAAAGTTTCAAATTAAAAAAATTCAAATCAGAAAGTTTCAACTTCGAAAACTTTCAATTCAAAAAATTTCAAGTCGAAAAAATTCTACTCAACAAACTTTCAGTTCAAAAAATTTTACTTTAAAAATTATGAAAGTGGTTTAAAATACTTGTTTTAAAAAAACTTGGAGGAATTTTTAAAATATAAGAATTATTTTGAGTTTGAGGAGAAGGAAATAAGGGAGGAAAGATGTATAAAGGAAGTGCTACTACATATCACAAGGTAATGATCTTTGAGGTAGAAGAAACAAGGTGATGTCATTTGTTACGAGAGGGACTTCAAGGACATGCTCAATGGTGTGATATTAGTTGTCTATATATTTTGTCACGTATGATTTTTGTTTATATGAAAGAGAAAGAGCGTATGATTTTTGTTTATATGAAAGAGAAAGAGCATAGCTGTTTGTTCATAAAGAGACAATCATATAGACAGTATAAAATACTATTATACAAGTTATTATCTACAATAGTACATTTTCATGTCATAATTAAAAGATCGTAGAATATTGTATAGAGAAACTTAAGATGCCATCCATTGTAGCAATTATCTTTAGTTTTGTATTTAGATGACATGGAGGAGTATATAGATAGCAGCCATCTCTATTATTGCACATGCTATAAAGGAGAGATGCTATCACTTGTCACAAGGAGAGTGGTTCTCGCTAAAGATTTGGTAAGGACGTCCTTAAATTAGTAATTTTTTTAATAAAATTCATTTATAATTAAGCTTGGAAAACTCTCATGTACAAGCTAGAAATTTGAAATCGAGCCGAGCCGAGCTAGGCTCGGCTCGGCTCGGCTCGAGGTCGGCTCGCGAACCGGCTCGTCGGCTCGTCGAGTCAGACTAGTTTTTTTTCAAGTTTTAGTATAAAACTTCAGAAATGATCAAACAACATAGCTTTCAAGTAATAAAGTCAAGATATTACTAACAAAAAACAAAATTTCAACATAGTATATCACAGGTCAGTCAAAGGAAAAGAAATTGCATTTGCATTCATCGTCAAGAGTTCAAGAAATTGCATTCAGAATTAGTAAACACTGACATTGCATTCATAATTAGTAAACCTAGAGATTCAATAGAACAATTAGTAAACAGAAACATTGACATTGCATCATCAAGAGTTCAAGAATTCAGAACGTATCGTTTAGAATTTTGCACATTTGGGCCAATTGGGCCGAGCCAACGAGTGGCATGATTTCACGAGCCAAATTTCCGCCTAGTATGAGCTATCACTAGTTTTGGAATATCGACTATCGCAGCTAGCTAGCATAAAAATAGGCTACCGTCCGGACGTGCGAGTCACGAGCCAAATTTCCGGTCCTAGTATGAGCTATCACTAGTTTTGGAATATCGACTACTGCAGCTAGCTAGCATAAAAATTAACTAATGTAATTAACACATCAAAGACAAGATAATTATTTTTTTCAAAAAATAAATGGGATTGTATTATATAGAGAGAGAGAAAGAAAGAAAAGGACGGCCAGGCCAAATAATTAAGACCGGCGTTGCATCGATAGTGGAAACAAAAATGTGACAGGTCAACAAAAGCAGAGGCTGCTATAGAATATGGACGTATATGGACTTGACTCTGGCGTGTGATCCATGGTTTCTGATTGATCAAACGCGCGACCACATGACTGGCGACTTGACAAATTAGAAGGACGCAAAACTTCACTGTTAATATTCCTAACCTTCTTCTCTCATTCGTAATCAGCAATAGTACAGTACTCTGGGTATGAGTTGGTTGGAGACATGTGATATTGATTTGATTAGACTGTATCGATCGGCCATTAATCTGATCAATAACTCCATTAATTAGGAATAGTGGTTCGAGCTAGCTTCCAATAAACAGGGCATAGAGTTTCTACGTAGTTTGTATACGTATGTAAAGGAATAGTAACTTAGGTTATAGATCTTAAGTATCATCGATCGAAATCACAAACGATCCATATTATCAAACAATGTTAGCTATAGACGATATGAGCTATCTAATTTTAATCAAACTACCTATACGTGATCACTAAAGTTATATTCCTCACTCCTCTTATGAGTTTATGACTGTTTTAGATCTCTTTCCATTAATTGGTACTAACACTGAGAAAGAGCACGAACCATAATTAATATGATTTTTGGCAAGCAGTTTGCATCTTCGCAAGCTTGCAACTCGACAACGACGAAGCGCTGCTAGTGCTACTGCTACTGGAGGCCAAAGCAATTGTACTTTATTAAAGAGTTGCAGTGCACGGACTCGTGTAAGTGTCAACATTATCTCCGTGTGCAACCAAAACATTTTTGGCAGTGAAACCTTTTTAAAAATTCAAAATTTCGACAAACGTATATAAATTAGTAAGAATTCATAATCCATTTCATATGTGCTTTTGGATTCTAGCTTTTAGAGAATCAGCTTCTCTACAACTATAATCCAAAATCAGCTTTTAGAGAATAAAAAACTAAAACAAATAGACTCTTAATCTAAAATCAGGACCTATTTTCATAGATAGATCATAATTTCGAACTTCTCAAACAAATCCTAAATATACTATGTACGTGCGCGACCACCGTCCGGCCGGTACCAGTGGCTTAGAGTAAACTCAATTCTTGCTCTTCGCCTGACCTGACTTTCGATCGATCGCTAGCTCCTCTTCCATCACTTCTTCCCACCGTCCTAGCGAACATGCTGCGAGTGTGTATTATCTCGTATATACGGTGGGCGTGTGAGATACATGGCAAGTACAACAATCAAGGAGATAAGAAAGGAAATACAATAAACTGGGCCACAAATTAATACAAGCAAAGGAACTAAACCGATCCTATGTCCTTGAGCTATAGCGTGTCCTGTCCACGCGGGCAGAGATATACTTTAACTGAGGGAGATGAGGTTGTATCTGTTGCGTGTCTTTCTCATCCACATGCAACTCGTCGAGTCAAGAGGCGAGTTCAAGTTGACGCAATTAAAATAATAATTGCAGACACTACTTTAACTGAGGGAGAGTGTTGAAATATAAGTGTGCCTGTATCCTTTTGGTGAATGGCACCTGCAACTCAATAGTATCCACCTTCACTTTACTGCCAAATTTTAGTGCATCTACAGTAGTAGGGATTATACTTTTCTATATTATACAAAGATTGACTAAAAAACAATTTTTATAATAGATAACATCTTATGGTCATATAATCTTTTAATCATGGCATGAAAAGGTATTTAGATAATAACTTATAAGATGGACTTTTATGTTGTCTATATGGTCATCTCTTTACGAAGAAAGCTATACTCTCTCTCTCCTTCATATTAGCAAAAAATTTATGTAGCAAAGCATATAGATAACTAACATCTCAATATTGTACATGCCTTTAAAGCAAAATTGCAAATTTGATGATGTCCTCGTATCTTTGCTGAGAACGTCCTCCTGTTATGACAAGTGACAACACATTCTTCTTCCCCTTACTTTTCTTCTCTTTGAAAAACTCTTTAGTCGCAACACTTGGCGCAATCCCTTTATCCCCTTTGATTTTTTTAAAACATGAAAAACATAAAGAAATAGTATGTCAAAAAAATATAGAAATATACTCTTGTTACCATTTTCTATTTGGAATGGCGACAGAGTGCCACGTGGGGTGACCAGGTTATCTATTGCCATTTGAATTGACGACAAACAGACAACACCGTCTATGTCGCCAATTGAAATAGTGATAGATTCAATTGGTGACAGAAGGATAGCCTTTAATCGTCACGTAGCCAGTTAGGGGGCCAAGCGACACAGATTGATTTGGAGAAAAGAGAGGAAGAGAAGAGGAGAGACGAGGGAGCAAGAAGAAGAGGAGGGGAAGAGGAAGAGGAGAGGAGGAAGATGAAAAGAATAAGAAGATGCCGCCAAATTTTTGAGGTAAGATTTTTTTTATTTTTTCGATTATGTTTTAAAACATGGTAGGTTTACAACCAAAATAATTAGATGTGTAGGTCTGTAAGTCTATAGATCTGTAATTTTGTAGATATGTACGGATGTAGTTGTGTAAATCAGTAATATTTGTATAGATATGTAGGCGTGTTTAGATATGTAGTTATATGGATATGGTTGAGGACGTATTGGATAAGTTATGACCAATTTGAGTAAATGTATAGATGATAGGAATAAATATGACATATCTATTATTGTTATAGTGTAGAGTAGTTTTTTTGTGAGATGTAGGTAAAATGGTGCCATTAACTTTGAAATTCATTAGGTTTATTACATATTGCTTAACATAATGAAATTACATAGTGTACATAATAATTTGAGAAAATACTAGAAAGGTATAGATGAGCGAGTATATTTTAAAATACATTGTGGATCATTGGTTCCATATATGGGTGCAAAAGAGGACCAACAAGATAATTTTTTAAGTGCGATGGCTAGTCTGTCACGTGCAGAGGAGTGTCTATGGGTATCATTACAAGATGGTTGTACCACATGTTCTCATTGGATAAAGAGTTGCATGATCTAAAGTTGCACGGTGTTGGTAGTCATACACAGGACTGTACGTACTGGGAATTAGAGGAATTGAAGGGACCGAAGTCATGGAACTCGTACGCACAATTGGTGAAGAAGCAGGGATGGTCTCTATTATTATTGGTGCAGGTATTTCATAAATTTATTTTTGGCCATGTGATGCAAGTGGAGGCCATTGCTGATAAAATCGAAGAAGTTGGAGAGTCAAGCCGCAGTCATGCATGATTATTAAGGTAGGATGTGGGAGGGGTGACGAGTCAACGCAAAGTAAGAAAATAGATGTCACCATGCTAGAGGTGCAGGAACAGATGAGCATTGCAGATGAAGAAGAATAGTTTGAAGGCTTGGTGGAACGAATAGAGATAGAGGATCGTGACTACAAATCTTTATCTCATGATAATGGTTGCAATGATAGGAATGTTGGACATGAAGAGGGTATCCCTGTGAAGAGGAATGAGTACCGGTTCGACAAGTTGATAGTGAATGAGGGTGAAGGTGTTGCATAGGAGTATCAATGGAATGAGGTGTAATAAAAAGGGCTATACAAAAGTAAGTGAGAGGTGTAGTAAGCAGTGAAAGTATGGGCAGTGTCACTGCGGAGAACATTTAAGGTTGTGACATTCAAATTTGCAACAACTATTGGAAACAGGACATCGTTTCTTTCTGATACCCTTTATTAATGACAACTACTTCATTTCTTATCTATGATTCACACATGTATCTCTCGTAAATACATACTCTTCTTTGTAAACCGCGGATTGCAAATTCACCGAATAGGTTGTCCCACCGTATCGCATACCTGCCGAAGTTTACATCCACATAGTGCTAGCACACCTTGACAAAATGCAAGAGGAGCTCCACATGAACAAGAACAACAACGAAGAGTTCCTAAGGTAGAACAATGACCTCCAGAGGCAAAGATAAGGGAAAGGAACAATGAAGAGTTGGTCCACCTCAGCAGCGAGTACCACACTTATTGTTGTTATGCCAATTTAAACTACAATTGTGTTTACCGCTACTGTGACAACCAATTATGTCCACGCCATTCTGACGATCAACACTCCATGTGGTGCCATACAACTACACATTTGAGCCTTAACAGCCTGAGCCTAGAACGCAAAATCCATCTTCTCAAGTTTTCAATTATAAAAGGTACATATGTATCTTAGTTGTAGTTAATTTTTATGGTTCATCCATGTCGCCATTTGTACAGTATAAATAGTAAAGCAAACAGGCATCGAACCGAATTGTATGTGCTATATAATTTGTACCTATATTACAAAATGCTATGTCCTACTTCATCCACTTTGTGTGAACAATAAAACATCAATCGACCTCATTACATGCCAACAACTAATTCCACCGTTAAGCGACACAAAAGGCCCAGTTTTGCTCTCCTTCACTACACGAATATATTTCTCCAGTTCCACACATGGCTATGTTGGTATTTTTTCCGCTGAAAACCTAACAATCTTTCTGTCACCATTTTCCGTGCTCTCTGAAGTGGCAATCTCTATTACCATTCCAATCGGTGATAAGGTCTCTGTCACTATTTCAACTGGCAACAGACTCTCTATCTTCATTTCAACTAGCGACAGAGAGTCTAGTTGGACACAGCATCATCATTTTGTTATTCCAAACGACGATAGAGCGCCTATTGCTATTTTTCTGTGATATTTCATTTTGACGTATTATTTCCGAATTTTTTTGTATTCTTTTAAAAAAATCATCCCCTTTCCTCCTCTATTCCCTTTGTCTCAAATTCAAAATATTTTTTGTTTTTCAGATCACCCTAAATTTTTGTGTAAGAAATTTTTTAATAAATTTTTGAATGCTTATGAATCAAAACTTTTTGAACAAAGTTTTTTTTCAATTGAAAGTTTTTAGTGTTGAAACTTTTCGATTTGAAAATTTTCGAGTTGAAACTTTTCGAGTTGAGAATTTTCAATTTAAAATTTTGTCGCGTTGAAACTTTCTAATTTGATTTTTTATTTTAAAGTTTTTCGAGTTGAAAATTCCTATTTAAAATTTTCCAAATTAAAATTTTGGTGTTAGAGAGGGATAAAATGGGGTGGGAGAAGTGAGGTAGGGGAAATAAGTAGGAAAAAGAAAAGAGGGAAGGGTGGGGATGGATGAAAAAGATGACCCATAGAATCTTTGTTTTTGAGTAACCTCAAACTAGTTGATCCCAGTTTAAAGTGTCCACGGTTTCCAAATGTGATAACGTTCAGAGAGAAGAATAAAAAGGAAAGGCTCGAGAATATACAACCCTCACAATGTAACACAAAATCAAAGAATGACATCAAACCAAACCGTCTCTCACTAATAGTGTGTCTTGTCAAAAAAGGATATTGTTTCTAGTAACACGGAACAAGGTAGTCCATTCAAATATCGTTAATATCGTTACACACGTACCTTGTTGGATCTTCCACCCAAAGACGTCCGTAGAATTTACGAAAAGGTTTTGATGCGGCGCAGCAGCTTGCGTTTGATATATGCTATCACAAACCAAAGGTTTTCCCTCCAACGAGTCCTAGAGAATTGATATTCAAGAAATAAGTCGTGAAGAATTAGCATGACATGTCACGTGGATCTGGCAAATCTATATATTAAAAGCAGATGGCAGACTTTTTACTTTTATAGGTGCTAAGAAAAAAAAGGTAAATATGCTAGATTTTTTTAAAAAAACATCAAATCCTTAAATTGGTAGACCCTAATTTTAACTGCTTAGATTCAATAGTTGTATTATAGTTATATTAATTTAAAAGTTCATAAAAAACATCAAACACTTAATTGGTGGACCCTGATTTTAAATGCTTAAATTCAATAGTTGGTATATGTATGTGTGTATATATATGTATGTATGTATATTAATTTGAAAAAAATAAGTAGCACTACATTTAATTCAAAGTTTGAGACTCCAAGGTTTAAATTCGCTGCATAGACCCACATCCCGATTCTCTTTCAATCATGAGGAGAGAGATCCTCAAAATAAAATTTCCTAACTAAATATGAAATTAAATACCCTAATTTTAAGTGTAGATTGCAAAACATAAATTTCAAAATTTAGAATTGCGTAAAGTTATTCCATACCACCACACCGTGCAATTGCACGGACAAACAGCTAGTTATGCTTATTAAGTAATGATAAGAGCAGCTAGATCGTACGGATTCGATTGCTTAAAGCTTCGGATCACTCATCCAAGACGATCACATCGAAAAAAGATTAACCAGCTCGGGTGGTGCAAACACGTTACAAGCTTGCACGTCTCATAAATCCATCAACTCCGCGATGCATGCGTGTGTCGCACACTGGTCGGCCGGGAAGAAGAGTGTTGTGAGGTGACTAGTCCAAAGTCTTCAATTGGGTATACCTTGTGAAAGTGATAACTGTTTTGGCTCTTCCTCTCTCTCCCCTCTATGTGTTTTTTCCTTAAAAAATGACTTTCTTCTATTTTTTTTTTACAATTCTAACTTCCTCCCCCACCTTGAAAGATGCTGCAGGTGACATCTATTGCCTGTTGTGTCCTAGGAGTGAGGGAGGCCAGTCTTTGTGAGCGTGGGAGGCGCGAGGACTAGCGCCAAGCGCCACGCTTTAGAGGCGCGAAGGAGGAGGCGACGCGGAGGAGAAGCACGGGAGTAGACGTGGCATGTGCAAGGCGTGCGGAGGAATGGTGCCTCGAATGGGGAGCGCAAGAGGTCCTTCCATGGTAGGGGAGTGTGAAAGGTGCTTTCCACAGTGGATAAATGGCTATATTTGCAAAGTTTTGGAAGGGGACTATTTTTAAAAAGAGTCTACAGATTTCTTGTACAAACTATCAAAAAAATTATAAATTTTATCTTTTATTTTACAAAACTACAGATTTTAGAATAACTTATTTCATAAAAATGTAGGTTTCTTGTACAAACTATCAAAAAACTACATATTTTAGTTTCTATTTCATAAAACTACATATTTAGGAGAATTTGTATCATAAAACTACAGGTTTTAGAAGAAATTGTTTCACAAAAATATATGTTTAGAATTAGCCATTTCTTGTAACGGATCTAACAGTGTGGGCCCACATGACGGTCTCGCATGCCCTCATTTTCTATTTCACTCATATGTGAGGCTGTCGTGTGAACCCAGACTATCAGACCCGTTACAAAAAAAGGTTAATTCTAAAACATATAGTTTTGTGATACAAGTTCTCATAAAATATGTAGTTTTGTGAAATAGAAACTACAATATATAAATATGTGCTTTTCTGATAATTTGTACAAAAACCTGTAGCTTTGTTAAATAAGTTCTTTTAAAATTTGTAATTTTGCGAAATAAAAGCTAAAATCTGCAGTTTTTGTATAATTTATAAAAACTATAATTTTGTGAAAATTACTCTTTTAAAAAATATATAGGGGGAGTGAGGCTAAAACACTGATCACTTGGTACCTTGTCCACACACTTGTATAGTACTACTACTGTGTCCCACTAGGCTTTGCTCAATTGGCATGTGATTGTTCTAGAAAAACAATAGCATATAAGTATTAAGTTGTATGCATTAGCTAATTCATTCAAAAGTTTAAGTTGATGAGAAAAGATGGACAATTCACTTATACTTCAACACTTTTACGTATAGACTCCCTTAGACTTAGGACGTGAAATAGAAGTGAGTTGCAATTATTTTTTTATTGCACCAACCGGAACTTGAACTCAAACCTCTTGACTTTGATATCATATTAAATTGCATGCACCAGCCAGTTCACCCAAAAACTTAAAGCTAATAAGGAAAGGTAAATAATCCACTTATACTTCAATGGTAAGTTTTACATGCTGAAAAATCCTACTCCTGTGCAGCCGCAGTGGTGATAAATGTAGAGGAGCAACAGTAAGTCTTACATGCTGAAAAATCCTACTCCCGTACAGCAGCAGTGGTGATAAATGTAGAGAAGCACCGAAGAAGGACCAAACGCTGGCTGAAAGGGAAGTATCACTTGTCAGAAGTTCTTGGTGAAGAGGAAGCAATGGTTAACTAAATTAGGTGCTGGTCCAGCCTGTGGTTGGGCCTGCCTGCACCAATTTAATTTAATTCGGTGCAATACATGCCATTTACTGCTCATGCTTGCAGTTAGATTAATTGGTTTAAGTTATTATGCAAGTACTAGTATTCAACTACTACATGTCTACACGCATAATGCTCACCTTCTGTTCAAACCTAGCTCAGGGTATATGCCGTGCACGGTCAAAGTTCCATTGGAGAGCACACGAATCAATTAAAAATTAGCCTAAATAAAGTAGAACAAGAGGGAGGAGAAAGGGCAGGAAAAAGAATCGTTGTGAGACACTGTAAAAAGAAGAAAGATAAAAAGAATCCATGCGGGTTGAGAAAAAGCTTCAATTGCGAGGTGGCTGCGAATACGACTAAGAAAGAGGATACCTTTTTCATAAGCTCGTGACCTTGACTTTTCATATAGAAGCATTAGTATGATACGGAGTATTAGTACATGATCCAAATTTAATGAGCCATGACTTGGTATTGGGTACCGGATAGAAAAAGGTGTAAGTGACTACGGTTGGGGTTAAAAGCAGCCGGGAAAGCGATGGCATGGCTCCCGGCCTCGGCACGAAGGCCTACAGTGTGCATGGCATGTGCATGCTACTACGGTCGTCTTTTCTTTTCTTTTCCTTTTTTTTTCCTCGGTAGCTGAAGCCGCCGAATTTAAATTGTTCGATGAAGACATCAAATATTTTGGATGGTTTCCCAAATCTCTGTCTTCGGTTACGAAGAGCCCTTAAAAAAACGTGCAAGGGTCTTATTGTGTATCTGAAGAAGCTGTCCATATTAGTGTTCCGCCTGCTCCCATAGCACGACTGAGACGGCCTCCGGCGCCACCCCAAGGTGAGGTCTCGACGGTGCTGTCGGCCGCGACATGAACAGAAGATAAGACATCGGCCGGATTAAAAGAATAGTAAATTAAGGAGAGGCTAACTAAATCCGGAAACTGAATTGATTAAGAAAGATCAAGCAACAACCTTTGAAGCGTAAATAGCCTTCGCTTGGTCACCCCAAGGTGAGGTCTCGATGGCGCTGTCGGCCGCGACATGAACCGAAGATAAGACATTGGCCGGATTAAAAGAATAGTAAATTAAGGAGAGGCTAACTAAATCCAGAAACTGAATTGATAAAAAAAGATCAAACAACAACCTTTGAAGTGTGAATAGCCTTCACTCAGGAGCACTGTCGTGATAACATGTTATGTATCAAGACCATTGTTGACCAATCATGATCACATGAATTGCTTGACAGGGCATGGGAACTGGGAAGACTGGTGAAAGATTCGGTAGTCTAAAGGCAGAACGAGGCTACGATATCCAACAGAATTACCAAAATTCCAGTATCGTGGGCCGTCCTGGACAGCCATTAGCATTCTGCTAGTGGACCGTACAAATGCTACCATTACACGTTGAAAAACAACAGCGATAATTCATAAGGTACAGCAATTTGGAGAGCAACCTCTGCTAGGGTTTTCCCCATAAATTCTTACAGTAACAACTATCTTCTATAAACAACGGAGACTTTTTCTGATAACAGTTGATTTATAAGTAAGATGTATTCAGCTTTGTTTCATCAGTTGTCTCCATGGATTCGTCAAATTTGAGACGATGTGTAAATGTGTAATGCAGGACCACCACCGAGGCTTCATTCAATTCTTCGCCGCAGACTGCAATCAAAGCTTGGCAACAAGTCTTCGTCCATGTGAACGTCTGACAGGTAGGTTCAAATCTTCCCACTGTGGATCATCAACCTTGGAGAAATATTTCTCAACTACCTCATCATGCACTTGTTCCAAACTTGGAGGCATCCACTGCAATTAACAGAAACATCAACAGAATTCAGAGGGTATGTCAAATGAAATAAGGTGTCTAATGGACTTTCAGAGAAACATTGTAAATATGAAATAATATGATGACCTTTGGATTTCGATCTTTGTCTAATAATATGGCCCTGCATCCCTGCAACAGGAATTGGATTTTAGATGTCTTGATCTCGAATAAACAAGACCACCGTTGAAGATGTTGACATTACCTCAAAGAAGTCTCTACTGAAGTCACCACGCATCACATGGCAAACCATTCTATATTCTCGACGTAAGCATTCACCAACAGTTTGCAGTCGCCCTTCTCTTATCTGAAATCACAATTTACGGGCAAAAAAACCCAAGAACCAATATAGAAATGAGACATGCATAATCGATATCTCACTTAGTTTGAGCTCTGCATAACATGACAGCAAAGTTGCTTCATAAATTGATGAAAACCAATCAAGTTCCTCCTAGCTTAACAAATTGTTATGTAAAACTAACTTTTGGTACTGGGTGTAGGTGTAAATCCAATTACTTTTCACATGACAAAGCTAAATCCTTTTAGTATGTAGTGATACTGATAGATGGGGGTTTGACATCTTGAATGTACTCATGGTGAGGTTGGAACTTCCACCTTGCAATCGTGTACTGGTCCAAGACAGACCGCAAGATCTTATGCTAAGGGAGGTCGAATATCAAACCTAAATAGGCTAGAAGATAACAATATTGTCATCATCTTGCTATCCTGGATGTAGACACGTTGATGGTTGCTGTCAATCAATTGGCAATTTCAGATAAAAGTGCTGAGAGTTTTAAAGGGAAGGAATGCAAGAGTAGACAAGGAAGGGGAGAGGGGATAGCTGAGAAGGGAGGTGGTGGAAAGAGGGATAAGGTTGGGTCGTCCAGTTATGGGTATGTTGGCCCCCCTAGAATTCTCCAATGTGAAACCAGGATATAGAAATTTCACACACACCACCATAGCGCCGAAAATAAAATATGGTGGAAATTGCAGTATAAAAAAAGTGAATTGTCTAGCTTCGAAGTGTTTGAAAGCTACCGATCTGAGAGAGATTTTCAGACTAGTAGGAGAAGCCTTCCTCAGTGATTGGATTGCAGCAGTAACCCATCCATCGGCCACATTTGGAGCTTCTTGTTCCTGGCACGATAGATATCGAATTTAGCAGGACAAAATGGATAACCCCATAGAAAGGCACAATTAACTATAGGGAAACTCACAAGAGCGGATATGATTTCTTCAACTGTTCTTTTGGAAAAGCATTTGTTGATGATTTCCAGTCTTGGAGCACGAAAAGAATGGAAGCAACAAAGAAGGAATTAGGCCATAATTTGATCAGCGCATCAAATGGATCAAGCAACTCATAGCAAAAAATAATTAAAAAAAGCTCCCTAAGAAAACAAAACGAGTCCTTACAATATATGACCTTAATTACAGGCAACATGGACTTTGGCTAGTATCCAACATGGGCCTTTGGACCAGATTAAGAAGCAATAGAAAAGAAAAGTTACAACGATCAATTCAGGTTCTTCATGCATTGTTATCTTACATCAATTGGAACAATAGATTATTGGTAAAGTAACAAGCAGAAAATAAAGGTAACAGATTGGTAAAGTATAAAGCTAACAGAATGGTAAATTATCATGTTGGGGATAAATAAAAAGAAGAGAGCTTCCTATAACAAGCCATAGAGCTGATAGAACTAGTAACTCTTGAGTTCGTAGCTAACTTAAATTGAGGATTAATTAGCCTGATTGGCTGGTTGTAACAAAATAAAACAAAGTTTTCTGTAAGAATTGCCATATGACATGATTCATGACATGAAGCTGCAACAACGACATGTTACCATCAAAACATGTCCAGGATATCTCATGCTTACAAGAGACAGAGCTGAAAAGAATAAATTTTCTTTTCATTATTAATATAGACTCCACATGCACGAATAGATAATGTCAATAAAATTGCACTCTTACCTATTCAAAGCAGTATTTTCTTTCAGTGATGGATGTTGAGAAAATTGATCGATAATTCCACATATAGCAAAGTGATCAGAAGTGTCCACCTTTTTAAGTGATTCTTCAAGCAACGGCAACCTCTGGAAAAAATAATATACTATGAATTATCGAGCAATATTAACACATACTTAATTATAGAGCAATATTAATTACAAAGCAAAAGTTGAGGCCCTTGGATATAAGTCCATTTTACATCCCTCAACTTTCCAAAAATCCATTTACCACCCCAACTATAAAACTGGGTATTTAGCACCCTAAACTTACAAAACTAGGTCAATTTACATCTTAATGTGGTTTTGAAGAGCGGTTTTGCTGACAGGGATCCAACTTTGGGTGATTTTTATGGTTTTTGCTATTTTGACAAACGTGTCATCAATTTTTGCTGATATTTCAGATGAGAGGAATAATGATGAGAAGAAGAAAGATGATGTATATAGAGAGAAATGGGGTGAGAAAGAGATCGATGATGTTGATGTCAATACCCTTGAATTGGATAGTCATTACCAAAACCCGATGATATAGCTGCCAATATAGCGAAAACCATCTTGAGTTGGATTCAAATCATCAAAATTGCCTTCCAAAAACCGCCTTAGGGTGTAAATTGACCCGGCTTTATAAGTTTGGGGGGTTAAATACCCTGTTTTGTAGTTTAGGGTGTTAAATGGACTTTTTGAAAGTCGAGGGGGTATAAAATGGACTTATTCCAAGATACATTGATCAACTTCCAAGGACGTAAGAAACAAGTACATGGAGATGCACTGAGCATAAAATTTAAATCATCAGCAAACCTACGTTTGAATGGACAAAATGAGTTGCCAGACCACATGCAAGCATTTCAGCACCATCCAATCTTACACCAGTAAGACCAACATACTCTCCTGGAGAAAGACAATAACAGTTTAGTGAAAACAATATCCCAAGGCAGTTTTGCTGTAAACTAAATATGGTGTATCATCAATTCACCATTGATCCCTCACTCAAAAGTTCAACTAACGAATCTTAGCGAACCAGTCAAGTTGAATAGATATTCAGAACCTTGGCTAAATATATTTTCCCAGCCATGCAACATGAAAATTTAAATTTAATTTTCCTATGTAATAATATCCTCATTATTATCTGAAGCATTTACTTTCATTCTTCCACAGGTCAATTGCATAAAAGCACCATTGATCAAATATCAAATAAGCACAGTCTTATAAAATTGTAATGGAGCATGCAAAGGGTGCTTAACAGTCCACAAGTGTGAACAATACCCACCACCACTATATATATATATATATATATATATAGGAAAATGATTCCATACTCCTGGGTGTACGTACTCCCACCTTCAGTATACCGTTTAAATGATGTTGTTATACATCTTTATCCTTTTGAGTATGCTCTAATACTAACTATAAGATACTTCAAAGTTTACATATGGAAAAGGGTATGTAGTAAAAAAATAAAGAAATCTAATAAAATTTTTTAGCCATGTCGCATTGAGAGTATCGGAGTGTGCAAAGTAATAAAAAGTATAAAGTATTATTATGTACTCTGGAGTTGGAGTGTATATAAAGTAATGAAAAACAAAGTATAAAGTATTCATTTAATTCTTTTTGCTGGTATATTAGAGTATTGAGGGAGTATGTACTACATATGGTATTTTTGAGAATTTTTCAAAACTTCTACTGTGGTTTACGGAGTTTTCATGGAATTGAAAATATTCCTCATATATATATATATATATATATATATATATATATATATATATAAGGAGATTCTATGAAGGTAACTTAGCAAACTAACTAAAATCAATACAACATTACATCATCAGATTTAATTATTGCAGAGCAAATTAATATGGTTATGTGTGAAAATTAAATTGAATAAGGTATGAGAGAAAAAGGTCACCATAGAACCCAGGTAGTCTAGACAGAAAATAAGAAGCCCCAATATCTGGAAAGAGTCCCAATGATGTTTCTGGCATTGCAAAAACCTGTATGCATATCCAAATACATGAAGTCAAGTCGATTGCATAATTACCGATCTGATTGTGAGACTCGATAAACAAGTTCTGGCCTCAAATTCATCTTGAAAGGTACGAAATAGTTGGCTCAGAAAAGTCGCGCACATGAACTAATAATTCCCATTAGGTACTTTGAGCCAACATAAATTCTTGCTTCCATAACTTGATATGTGACATGTAGGCCTGGTGACGCAATACCAGCACTAGTAAACAGTATATAACACATGAGTGTGCATGCATACAGTGCCAGCATAAATTATGTGAAGTGTAAATTTCACAAAACTACAGGTATTTTGACAAAACCATCACAAAACTATAGATTTAAGAGACTATTTCACAAAAGTACAGATTTTAGGCCAAAACGTTTCGCTTGAGCTACAGGTTTTCAATTTGATGTAACAAGGGGTTGTGTCTGATAGGTCGGGCCCATCTGGTAGTCACTATATTTGCCTCACGTCTTGATCCCTCGTGTCCACATCTGATGCCATGTCCCCGTGTGATGTGTGCATGAAGAACACTCAAATCATACCATATTGTCATGAGTAGGGACTACAGATATCTTAGGAATGCACCAGACAGGGTTAAAGTTGTGTGCACTGAAGAGATGTCCATTTTGCATGTTAGCCTCTTGCTAATCGACGTGGACGTGGCATCCGATGTGGGAGTGGAATCCAACGTGGACACGACGGAACGGGACGTGAGGGAAATATAGACTGTCAAGTGGGCCCAACCTGTCGGACGCAACCCCCTGTGTCGGTAAATTTAAAACTTGTAGCTCAGCGAAACATTTTGGCTTAAAATATGTGGTTTTGTGAAATAGTTTGTTAAATCTGTAGTTTTGTAATAGTTTTATCAAAATACCTATAGTATTGCGAAATTTACTCTTATTTAAATATTGAACTTTTTTTTCTCAAAAACGCAGAAGAACTGCATTTCATTAATTAAAAGAAAGAGAGATACAAAGGCCTAGAGGCCAGCAGGAGGGGGCTAGCAAAACAACAGCCACCCACCACCAACCCATGCAACCAAAACCACCAGGGATAGCAGGAAAAAACAGCACTGCCAGACCCACCACTAGACCAAGAACAAAACTAGATCAAACCTAAGACCAAATTTTTGAGGTTCGTAGCTCCAGCCTCACACCAGATGGCTCCTTCCTCCCCTATCATTTGTAAAACAGAGCTTATTGCCGGGGAAGCATTGTTAAACACACAATCATTACGATGCTTCCAGATTTCCCAAGCCACAAGGATGATCAGGTGTTAAGACCTTTCCTATATTGTTTCGCCACTCTTTGGATTATCTGAAGCCACCAACTAGAGAAAGAGGTTGATGACTGACAAGGAGCCAAAACATGCAGCCCTAGGCTACTGAAAACTGTGAACCACACTTGCCTTGTAAATACACAAGAAATGAGAATATGCTGAATACATTCCTCAGATTGATCACATAAAGGGCAGGCACTCGGATGTGGCAGCCCATGCCTTGCTAACCGCTCTGCAGTCCAGCATCTATTCAGCACAGCAAGCCAAATGAAAAACTTGCAGCGCAAGGGTGCCCAATATTTCCAAAGAAGTTTCCAAGGAGCAAAACCAATAGACCCTTCAAAGAACACATTATACGCAGATTTACTAGAGAAAACTCCAGCACTGGAAAGCTTCCAAAAATGCTGATCAGGGGCAATCACCAACAGTTATAATATTGGGTTGCGTGTGCACGGACCAACATTCTGGAGAACCCCAAAACAAGCATATCTCAAGCGGCCTCATGACTTATAAGCATTTTGTGCACCCCTACTACAGCCCAATACTACAGCCCAAGTTAAATGATATAAGTAATGAGGGAAGCAAAATGCCATTTGTGTTTGATTCATAGTATATACCGTGTTCTCAGTGGCAACCCGAAACCTTCCATGTATAGAAACGCCAGCACCTCCGCCCATGACAATTCCAGTAAGAAGAGAAACCTATAATTGAATGTTGTAGCATTTTGCAGTGCAGAACAGTGACAAGAATGATTATGTGGAGAATCAAATTCAAAGGATGCAACTCACCTGAGGTTTGCTATAAGTTGCAATGATATAGTTTAACAAAAATTCATTTCGGAAAAAATCAGCACCATACTTCCAGCTGTCTGATTTAAGAAAAGGATGTACAGTAAAGTCAATCAAATGTCTGGAACAACACTATATATATATATATATATATATATATATATATATATATATATATATATATATGCTAACTGTTAACAGTTGAATTCATGTAGGATAAACAGAGGTGTCAGATGTCAAAAGTAAAACAGCAGAAGTAATCAGCTTTGGACATTCAAAATCATAGAAGCAAGCTTGAGTTGTAAGTACCACTATTTATAGATCGGACAACTGCAGCAACATCACCTCCAGCACAAAATGCTCTTCCTTTCCCCTGAGAAAAGTGACGATTGAATCCAATGACAGACATGAGTAGTTAAAGTAGACAAGGAAGAGATAGCGACTATTATATCAAACTAAGCAAGCGTAACATAAGAATAACAGGGAATGAGAAATAAAACTGAGCACAAACAAGAACAAAAACAGCAAAATAAAGACACTCCGAGTATTAAATATGAAATTGTTGCAAGAAGCCAGGATTCATAGATAAGGAAAGACAAGGAAACACATGATCAGAATGGAGTAATATGCTTCAAAACAGAATAACCACAGCAAACACTCCATATCGTCAATTTCGGCAAAATTGATTGGGTAAAGGATGTCCACTGTTACTTGCTGCCTTGGTACTCGGCAATTTCTATTTCCACTTATGTGTTAATAGACAGCATCCAAATAATCAAAGGGTTGGCCTCGAATTACAAACCAGAAAACAAGACATAGAAGTCCCATAATCTTCTATTACATGGCTATATTTAAGAACAACATCAATATTACATGACAATAGAAAAGCAGTGTTATAGATCGGTTACCTTCACAATCAACATTTTAACTGCATTTTCTTCCTTATAAGCAGTGAAGCACCTCAGAAGTCCCATAATCTGGAACATGAAAGCAAAAGGATCTCATGTCAGCCTTTCTAAAACTAGATGTGGCTACTATTGCCATATGCCCTAATACTAGTCGAGCACTTAACAAATATCTATTGCAGACTTACCATTGAAGAGGAGAGCGCATTCAACTGCTTTGGCCTATTCAAAATCAATGTCCGTGTAGAGCCATTTGCTTCCACCAATACCTAGCAAATAGAGGGTGAGAAAAAAGGTGGTAACTTTCTGGTAGAACCAATCATCAAAGGTACTTGGAGCAAAAAATTGAGTGCAAGATAGCATGCGGAAAAGATACAGATCATAAAAGTAGTATATAGTTGAGAGTACGATAAATTATTATTAGAAACAACACGGCATAGTTGTATACACAAATCTTACAAACCAATTGAGCATTATCAGTTAATACCGATCAAAATAGGTACTAAAACAGAACCAAACCCACTCAACAATGCCACGAATGGTCAGTCGATGAAAAAAGGGATGAAAAAATAGTGAGGGGCTTGAACTCTTCATCGTGACCAAACATTCCTTGCATACTTTTATACAGAGGACCAGTCGAGACAAATAATCTCTAACATATTTGAATTATCCAACTAAATATGGACCAGGGAACAGTCAAAATTAGTGCCGCAGGAGAATATGGCCAAGTGATTATTATTGTCCCTACACGATTTGTAATCCACTAGACAAGGAAAAACACACTTAACTTCTGGACAAATTTCTTAGAAACGCACTAAGAAATAGACAAGGAAAAAGGAGAACCCAAACCTATCGGAATCGATCAAACTGCTGCAGCTACAAACGAGTCAGCATAGTAGTCGCAAGACAGTGAAAGCATCACGCATCCTTAGCCCAATCTAACAAATTTAACTTAAGCTAGCTAAACCAATCGGTCACAACCGAATCAATCGACCGAGCTAGAGCGTTAGGGAGCGCGAACTGGAGGCCGAAGCAACCCAATCGAACGCAACCGACCGATGGATTTATTAGGAGGAGCCGATAAAGCGCCGAAGCGATAAAAGTATATATCGAAATATATAGTTTGGCAGATATCGACAAATCGGGGACACATCTCGACTCGTCGGTTTAGTGTCCGGAGGGTAAAGTGCAAAAGGTTAAGATCACAATCATTATCTTGGTCCAAATAAGGCGATCCCAACGACGTGGAGGCGCAGAAGTTAATTGGCGGATACGGAAGTCCTGTGTATGACAGCCGATAAAGTGCCATTTCAAGGATGGATTGCAATAATGAGATTGGTCATGCGAGCGCAAGAAGTACTTAGAATCCAATGGGCAAACACCTGTGGAGTACTTTGTAAAGAAGATCCTACATTTTTTATGCCATTCACCTCGACTCAAAGGAGTGAAGGTATGAATAATGTCTTCAAGAAAAGATTTCGAGGAAACTCGGCCCTCTCCTCGTATTCAGAGTTTGAGGAAGAATTTAAGAGACAATTTACCTTGTCTTGTGAATTGTTACAAACAGCTACAAACGAGTCAGCATAGTAGTCGCAAGACAGTGAAAGCATCACGCATCCTTAGCCCAATCTAACAAATTTAACTTGCTAGCTAAACCAATCGGTCACAACCGAATCAATCGACCGAGCTAGAGCGTTAGGGAGCGCGAACTGGAGGCCGAAGCAACCCAATCGAACGCAACCGACCGATGGATTGGGGAATCGGGAAAGGGAGGAGGAGGAAGCGGCGGACCTGATCGGAGTCTCCGTTGGAGGCAGCCCCGGGCGGCAGCGAGGCCATCTCGACTCGTCGGCCGGAGAAACGAAGCACCTGGAGGCGACGAGGAGCCAAGTCTGACAAGGAAGGGGAAGTTGCGGGTCATGCTTTTTCTACCCCTCTCCTCGTTTTTTATTTTCAAATTTCACCATCTCGCAACTCGCAAGTGCACCAGTAAAATTGGCGCCATTCCCTGCTAAGAAAACGCCATAACGAGATACATATCATTTTTCGCTCTCCTCTATTATAAAAAGTGTTTTTTTTGTTTACATAGCCATACTCTCATGTTCCCTGAGTGCCTCCTGTGATGTCTCCCACGTTCCTTGCAATACCGTCCCTTCTCATGTGCTACCAGGCATAGAAACTATTGATCCTATGCTAACCTGCCTGATGTTGTGCTCCCGTCTCGACTCGTCGCCCGAAGAAACGAAGCACGTGGAGGTGACGAGGACCCAAGTATGACAAGGAAGAGAAGTTGCAAACCATCCTTTTTCTACCCCTCTCCTTATTTTTTTTTATTTTCATATGTAACCATCTTGCAAGATGCAAACACATCTAAAGAATTGGCTTTATTCCTAATCGTGAAAGCGTCAGAAGGTAATACATGTTACCTTTCGCTCTCTTTTACACGGAAGGCGCCTCCCACGTTCACTGTAACACCGTCCCTTCTCCCGTGCTGCCTAGGCACAGAAGTTGCTGGTCCTGCGCTAGCCCACCTGCTGCTGTGCTCCCAAACGTTTGAAAGTTCAAACTCCATTAATTTGGTTTTGGTGTTAATGACAAACCTAATATTGAAACTAATTCTTTTGATAATCATAATATTGATTAATCTTAATTGTTAATTAATGATAAATCTTTTTACGAGACTAACTATTTTGTTGAGTTCAACTCTTATTAGTCTCTTTTGAATGAAAAAGGTGAAAATATCAAAGGTATTCATTCGAGCTCATATTATATATCTTGTTGCGTTCCTTAGATACGATACTCATGATCATATTGATAAATGCAAATATGAGACTAACTATTTTATTAAGTATATCCTTGATTAAAATCATCTCATTGAAAAATGAAAACCCAAGGTATACACTCGTACTCATTTTATGATATCTTAATACATATTTTGGATTCAAGTTAAATAATGAACTTTACCATTATTTAGACCTTACGATGTGTACTAATGTTTTCAATTCCATATATACATGAATGTACACATTTAGGGAGAATTCATATTTTACCTTGATGTTTCAATACTATTGATCTAATTCATCTTTCTATATCAAGAATTATTACTTTGAAACAACCCCTTGAGTATATTTAACTTGTGTAGTTATAGTATATTCATGGTGATATGGGATAAACTCCAAAGCAATCAAAAATTGAATATGTGCATATTGATTCAAGTTTAATTATTTGCATGCACACATTTAATGGACTTTATTCTATAATTAATGGTTTTAAGAGTATTGATACCTTTCCACCATTCCATATAAATTGGATTATTACTTTTAAATTCCATCGAATTGAGTATATGAAACTTGTGTAGTTAATATATACTCATGACAACTTAAATTCAATTTAAATTGTGTTCGGTTGCCATTCAATCAACGAAGAACTAATCATGTGTTAATGGTTCACTTTGTTGATCATAGAGCAATCGAAAGTTCTTGAGTATGTGAAGTATTAGTTGCATTAGTATGCTTAAGACACAATTAATCTTTCAATCAATTGTCTTTGGGTTGTGGTTAATCATCAAAGAAAAAGATCAAAAGATCTTGAAAGCATCCATTATGTGTTAATGGAGTGCATTGATGATTGAGACAACCATATATTTTGGATTAACACTTTTAATGAGTTTGAAATAGAAAAATTCCAAGATTGAGATGGATAAATGAAACAAATACGTCATTGTGTATTGATGAGCGTCAAAAGAGGTTCCCAAAGCTAAGACAAGGGGAGTTCATCATGTGTTGATGAATAAGATGAAGATCCCGACTTGGAGTGAAGATGATTGGTCATCATGAAAGCTCCAAGTGGTTGCGAGAGGTAAAGGTATAACTAACTAGGGCTAATGATGTGTTTCTAGTTTTTTACCTGGTTAGTATTTGTATGGGAGACCAAGTTGCTAGTATATGTTGCTGTACTATTAAGAGGGGTCGAGTCTTATAACTTGAGTTCATCATATGTTGATGAATTTAATTCGATTCACTCTAGTTAACTCTCTTGTTTGGATTTTGCATGAACTAAGTATTTGCATGTGTTGCAAATAAGAGAGCTCATGATTACTTCTTATTGAATCTTAATCGATTTGATTTTTACATGGAGCTATGGATTTGCATGTGTTGTAAAAGGGAAATAGTTCATGTAATTTGGTTTATGTGGTTTTGCATGTATTGCAAAAGGTGAGAGCTCATGCATCGATATTTTAGCTTGTGATTTAATCATGTGTTGATCATCACAAAAGTTAAGTAAAGTTTATACTTTGTATTTGCAAAATATTGATTTGATATTTGCAAATATGTGTTGCAAATAAGTTATGTTTAATGTGATTTTTGGAGCATATAGTTAGAATCTGCAAATGTGTTTTGCAAAGTAGTTTTGATCATGAGTTGATCATCACATGACTCAATATTTGATCTTATTGACTCATTCTAACTTGTATTCACGTTTTTGATCAAGTCTTTGTGAAGGATTTCGAAAAATCAGATTTTAGACTTGAGTGACTACATTGGAGTTTTTATTTTGGTGATATTTAAAAATATTTAGGATTGCTTAAATCTTAAAAATGGGTGGAGATTTTAGCCCTCGTGATAAGCTTCGCATAAAATCCAAAATCACCTAAATCGGAGTTATGAGTAAAACGCTATGGACATTTTAGTGGTTGAATGAGTGGTATGACCGCCCCTAATCTGGTCATACCGCCCCAAGTCCGGTATGACCAGAGTAGGTTCGGTCATACCGGCCATCGGTATAACCAAGGGCACCCCAGTGTGTTTTGCATAGAGAGGAAATTTTGGCGCTAAGGAGGGCCGGTATGACCGCCCAAGTCCGATATGACCAGATTTTTCTATGTAACGGCTATTTTTTAGCTGTTGGCCTCTGAGAAGCGGTCATACTGGCCCTAGGGCAGTATGACTAGGCTTCCAGGGCTCTTTCGCCTATTTTGCCCCCTAACGGCTAGTTTTTCTTGTAGATACTATAAAAGGAGATTTGAAGGTTGGCATTTGGTAGTTATTGGGATTTTGAAGAGTCCATTGCTCTTTGTGGTTGAGTTGTGCATGTGTTGCACTCTCTAATTTGACTTCTGAGCTAAGAGTGGGCTCTAATTGCATGTGTTGCAATTAGGAGAGGATTGAGAGTCTCTTATGCATGTGTTGCACTTGAGGGAGTTTTGTGCATTTGTTGCAGTTGGTGGAGCTGAAGCTAAAGGGGTTAACTTGTTACTCTTGGTGTTTGCCGACACCTAGACGACATGTGGAAACATCGTGCGCAGTGACCTTCTCAAAAAGATTGTGAGAAGAGACAGCAAAGTTGTGAATGTCGGAGCTCACCTATTCGGAGAGAGAAAGAGCTACCACTAGTGGAATCGAGGTGAGTGCTCAATTCGTAAAGCCGATCTAAAATGGTTTGGGCTAGCCTTAACGTGGATTAGGGAGATTAGCAAATCTCCGAACACCACGATAAAATATCAGTGTGTCTCCTTATAGTTGCTTGCAAATCTTATTTATATTGTTCCAATTTACATTTCTAGAATTAAATTGCTTGATTGTCTTTATTCTTGCATATTCTTGTTAAAGACATAATTAGCTAGTGCATTTAGTGAGCCTAATTGATTTAGGCTTAATTGTCAAAATCTAAATTTATCGTTTTCGCATTTATTATCATTTATGTTTTGACATAAGAGTACTTAGGCGAGTTTTTAACTAATTGTCGGTGTTTCGTATAACCGGCAATGAATTTGTAAGTATAGGGGGTTGCGTGTCCCCTCTCCTCAAATGGTTAGACTAAAAAGCCTCGGATGTATCTTGGTTGGATGAATGTCCCTACTTCCGATTCGTGGTGGCGGTTTGAATTGTTCTGAGCTCGGGAGCAAATAGAGGTTACAAGCGGAGGCTAAGGACAAGCCCTTAGCACTCGCTCGGGGAAGAAATCGAGAGGGCTTTCAGGCTCAAGCGTCGACGGGCCGGAGAACCCCTGAGCGATCTAAGGGGAGGTGCCGGTGAGCGAACTCACGTGGGTGCGTGTGAAGGAAAGAAAATCTATCCCCCCTCCTCCAAGGGCCCTGCCTCCCTTTATATAGGCCGAGAGGGCAGGTTACACGAGGATTTGAAAAAGAGGTAGGGGAATGCTACGTCCGGGCGTCCTGGTCTTCGGTCATGATGAGGCGGGCTCTTCGTCCGGGTGACTCAGTCTTCGGTCATGATGATGTGACAGCTCAAAGACATCCCATACTGGGGTGGGTACAACTGTGGCAGGCGCCTTCGGGCGCCTTGCTCGCCTGGCGCTGTCGAGATCTCGGCGTCTTGAAAAGAGCGGGTGCTTTAGTGAGGCCGCCCTCTGGTTGCCTTGGGAAGGAACCATCCGCCTAATGTTACCATTACGTCCGCATAACAGGTGACCCGCTTCGGCGTAGATCGGGCTACGCAAGCGTGGCGATCAAGGGTCGAGGCTTGCGGGGACCGGTCGGGTCTGGTTGGAGCTTGTGGTGGTACTTGATCTTGCGGGTCGGGTCAGATGGAATTGCTCTGCGAGGCGTCGGCACTGGGTCGGTCGGGGCCGATGGGAGCGTCCGATCAGGGAGGTTGATCGAGTAATCAAGGCGGGTGACCCTTTGGGGTCTAGGTGGCCTTTGATGAGGATCGTCCATGTGGCCCATTTGGTATCACATTCATCATCGTCGATAACCCCCTTTTTAGTGAGGGACGAGGCCATGTCGGTTTCACCTTCGGGGTTCTGCAATTGTTGTCGGCCGGACTCGAGGCTAGATAACTTTCGAGAAATCTGATTTTGAAATAGATGTATACTTTGCTGTGGGGTACCCCTGATATGAGTATTCGTCACTAATCATCGAAGAAATTTTTAAAGCCGCCTATTCACCCTCTCTAGTCAGCATCCTCGATCTTACAACGTTGTAGCTCTGGCTTTTGCACTCCTCGAACGTAGAAGCACCTTCGGCGGTAAGAAGGGGCCAGATCTACAAATGCTATTTTAAAAAAAACAAGAGGAGTCTATTTCTAATGGATGATTTCATGACCGCCCACTCAGAGTCAGAGATAAGTTAAGGGTGTATTTGGTTGTTTGTACCAAGTGATATATGTATAAGATAGTTTAAGAAAAAAGTTATCATTGTGTTTAGTTGTTTAAATGGAATTATTCCATCCAAGATAATAGAATACAAATTTAAAAAATATTATCTATAAATATTGAACTATTCTATTAATCCAAAATAATAGAACATCTATATATAACCATCCTATAATATTCAACCTCATCTCACCAATCAGATACACCTGTATTGTTGACCCGTGGGTTGAAGGTACTGCCTTTTTTTGTCGTGACCTGGCCGTTCACCGTGCCAGCCCACCAGTCAGAGAAACTGGAGTTCCTTTGTTTTGTTGTCCTACATCGTGTTTGCCTATCGATGAGATATTAGGGCAGCCACCCGCCACGCGGCCATGGAACGCAGGTCCATTCCGAGCCCATCGCCGGCGACGTCGGCCCTATCGCCAGGGATGCGCCGCCTCAGCAGCCGACGGGCTTCTCCGCCGGCTGGAAAAGGTCACGATGTAACGTTGAAGCAACGCGATCCAATCCAACCTTTAACAGCTGATGTCACGATTAGACACTGCCCAAAATTATCGCGTGGTTTTCAGCCACCCAACTCTATTCGAATGAAACGGCGGCATGAAAACCACCGCAGCAAGACTCGTATCACAGTAGAGTACTACATCAGACAGCAACACACTTAAGCAACAGAACAGACAGGAGAAAACAAAATGAAGTTCTCGAATTGAAATCAAAGCATTCATATCAAGTAAATTCATGATCCATAGTAGAGAGAGTAATCAACTACTAGCTACTAGGAGGTAAAGATCTCAGCGGAAATCAATACATGACGATGACGATGATAATAACTCGCGTTAGATACTTAGGAAAGCTACAGCATTACAACAGCGGCTAAATTAATCTTACTTCGGAAAACAACAGGAGAGATCATGAACCTAATTCTCCTAGCTAGCGATCTGCAGACATACAACATGGACGCATGCACCGTGCAGTGCCCAACCATGAGCTCCTCTCTAGCCCAGCCAAACAAATGGGGCTCTCAAGGCTGAGCTGTGTTAGTTCGACATCATCTTCATGTCAGAGTCGTGCCTGTTCTGATGATGCGCCGAGAGCGACCAGCCGCCGGATGCGTACGCAGGGGGCATGTGCTGGTGCTGATGCTGGTGCTGGTGCTGCCCGGAGTGGTTGTACGGCATTGCGCTGTGGTTGATCGGGCTGCCGGAGTCATCAGAAGATGCACTGGATGTGCCCTCCGACGGTGGGCTGGCCACCGGAGCTGGCACGTAGGTGGCCATCTGTGGAGGGGCGGACATCGGTTCAACCTTCCGTGCCTCAGCAGGCTTTGATTTTTTACCTTCTGCTATGAAGCTAGCCACGACAACCTGATTACACATAACACATGGCAGAAATGACAAAAAAAGCGTTACGAAGCAGTTGAAAAGTAAAAAGAAGCAAGAAAACCCAAAAGGTAATCGAACCTGAACAGGAGTCGCAGCCATTAGCATTCCAGCTACACATCCTCCAAGAACTCGGCCATCAGATCCTGCAAGTGCAACGCTCAATCCACCAGTTCTGCTGCGAGTGTCACCATCCTCCGCAAGCAGGAAGGAACCTGATAAAGAGATGATCTCAAAGCGCCCCTGCACCAGAAATCATTCATAACATCAGAACATCCACACGAAGCATTGACAACAGGAATAATGAACGGCATGCACATTTTGGACAGCTAATTGCTCAAAAGTGTGAACAACTCCCGCAGGCAGCATACACCTTTTAAACAGAATCATACTTTACTTTTTTGTACCATGCCCTCGTTGCATGTTGAAATGTTGCAATCCCTTTAAAATCCAAATATTAGAGCAAATTGCCAGAGTGCAAGATGTTACCAAAAAGTTGGACTACCATGAGTTTCTTAATTTCTTTTTCTTACTCTTCATTCAATAGAGACCCGTAATTTTACAAGCCATATTGGATAGATTCACGGACCAAATCACTGTGATTGTGAACAGGAGGATCCATGCGACTTGGATCAGACAAAGAAGACCATGACGATCTGTGATTTGACCAAAAGCTATCGAATTCCTAATCCCAACCAACTCAGGTTGAAGTACGACCTACAGAGTGACAACATTGTAGCACTGCTGAGCTTTTCCACTACTGTATTAAACACTATAAAATGCACCCTTAGAGTTTGGACATTAGACTCAAGTAGTATTTCCAAGTAAATACATCGACTTTTGATTGATGATGTACAATTATTAAGGTATAATACAACGTTAGACATTACTATATCCATTCTCAATTAAGTATATGTATAACCTCAGAAGAGATAATCTCCGATTCAACTTGCACAAGATAATACATACCTCATAAGTCACTAATCCACCAGATGTAGCTGGCTGCCGAAGTGTTACATTGCTTATTGCACCATTCGCTGAAAGAATGCAAACTGTGCGAGGACCTTGCTGTGAGAAGGACATAATTTTTGAGGCAACATCCTGTCAGACAAAGATGACATTTAGTGATAGAAACCAAGCTTCAGCCAATAGCAACATGAACAAGTGGGCTCTTGGCCACATTAAACAGAAAGAGTCGAATTACAATTTACAGGACACATAGAACAAAGAAATGCTAAAATCATCAGGAGAAATACATTAAAGGGAAACAAGTACAGAACAGTCAACTCCCAAAAGGAAACAAAAAAGGTACACATCTACATTTTGTGGTACAATTGAGTTACATGCTCAATTGAATTACAAACAGCTAGCAGAAAGGTCATCGCAATGGACAAATCAACAATCCCTTTCCAAATTCAATATGGCCTGTGTATGCAATCCCACCATATTTTTGAAAGATGATCTTGCACCAAACCCAGAGTCATACAGAAAAAGATTACTTTATTTGCTACAGCAGACAACAAAACAATGCAACTAATTCAGAGCAAACAATGACCATTGCAACCACTTATATCTAATCTAGGTGAACCAACACAAAGACGTACCTTTGCAAGCTTTGTGCTTCTGTGCCAGTTGCCCTTTATGCTTAGCAAAGTCTCTTAGCCAATTGCTCTTTAAGCTAACCAAAAAGAATTGACAAGCTACAGTATATTTTCTGCTTGAGTGCATTTAACTCAATCAAGGGTAGTTGCACCCATAAGTTTACTTTCAGATAGGTTATCTGCTTTAAGCACAGCAGTAACCGTAATTACAGCAAAGTAGTTCTGGCAGTGCTGCCAATCGTTTCAACTAGCCACCGTCCTCCACAGCCCATGATCGACACTAGCACCAGACACGGGTGTCGACACCTGCTGATGGCCAGGCCAGCCAAACCAGCTAGCTAGGAGTGTACTACCCAGAAGGCCAGAAGCCCAGAACCCATCTCCCCGGTTTCTCCAGTCTTGTACTACTACTGAGGTATCAGTGAGGAATGATGATAAGTGCATCACCCACTCACTTGCCGCTAACAGCGGGGCCGGTCAACTGACAGCCATGCTGGGAATCTGACGGACACCGCAGCTCGCAACCTGCCGCCCCTCTCAACGGCAGATCCTACGGGAACAAACCCCAACAACTCGCTAGTCACAAGTACGGCTATGCGACTCGGCAACAATTGCACGAGCTCGCACACAGACATAGATCCACCACCACTCGTGCCAGTACAACTACCAACTACAGCAGCAAAATCTTGGTAACTTTAAGAATGGCTAGCAAACAACAGCAGAGCAAATTCAAGATCTGTAGTAGTATTTCTTCTTCCACATGGGTGATGGTTGTAGTTACCTCGCCAGCCTTAACAGCGAGAATGTGCGGAGTGAAGGCGATGCCCCAAGACCCTGCAAGAAATCACGACCACCACCGCAAGTTAGATTTAACCAAAAGAAGGAACCCGTGCAAGAATTGAAGCGACGGTGTGGTAGCAATGGCGGGAGTAAATTACTACGTACCCAGGGCTTCGAACTGCTTCTTCTTGCCGGAGCCAGGGGGTCGGCCGCGGCGCTTGGCGTTGGGATCAGACGGGGGGCTGCTGATAGAGAAGCCGTGCTGGCCGGGCGGGGCCGGCGCCGAACCGCCGGAGGCGGAGGAAATGGGCGCGAGCGCGAGGGCCATGCTCCCGTCGGGCGCGTACTTGCGCGGTCGGCCCCGCTTCTTGCGCATCAGCTCGCCCACGCCCATCACATTGCCTCCCGGTGGAGGCGCGGCGGCGGCGGACGGCGCGGCGTAGAGCATGGGGCCCGAGGCGTGGTGCTCCCCGGGCGCCTTCCCCGCCATCTGGTCGAACGACAGCCGCACGCCGCCGGGCATGGGCCCAGCAGGGTTCGCGACCGGCGCCGGCGGCGCCTGCTGCTGCTGCGCGAACGGCAGCGGTTGCCCGTGCGGCGGCGGCTGCGCGAACAGGGGCATGGAGGCTGCCGGCGGTTGAGAGACCGGTGCAGGCACCGCCGCCGCGGCAGCGGCGGTGGTGGTGGCGAGCGGCGAGACGTCCTTGGCCTCCATTTGCTTAGATCTATCAATCTACTAGGCTAGGCTACCTCTTCTTGCTGCTGCCGCCGCTCTGCTTCGCCTTCAGCTTCACAGTGACAGTGGTCCACTTGAGCTCGCTAAGAACAAAACAAGCAGTCTAATCTCTGATGAGAGTTTTGACTAAGCCAGCGAGCTCAGCTTATTTTTACTAGAGACTTGTCCCCCTTTTCCTCCCTATCAAGTCTGAACTGAACACTGCAAAGCAGTTACACAAGGCTAAGAAAAGCTGGAAGTAACATGGGAATTAAGCAAGAAACACTCTTTTAAGTAGAGAAGCGATAATTTTTAAAATCTGGAGCAGATACGTAGCTAGGAAAGAAAGCAAAAAAAGAGAGGAGGGATTTGGTGGGAGTTAGGAATTTAGGATGGGGAGGTGATGCCTGTGCGCATGCATGTACCAACCAAAGGCAAGAAGAAAGGGATTAGATCGACGCGCAGGTCCACGCCATGCTTGGCTCCTCTTCCTTCACACCAAACGCCACTCGCTCGCTCAGTCTCGCTGCTGCTCTCTCGCTTGCAATGAGAGAGAGAGAGAGAGAGAGACTCTGGATGGAGTAGTTACCACTCCAAGGCCTATGCTAGCTAGAGAGAGAAAAGAGGAGCATAGGAAGATGGGAAGGGATGAGAGCAAGGAAATTACGTTACGGGGAATGGAGTGGAAATTAATAAAGGTAAAGCTACTAAAGAAAGCAAAGGGAAAGGGTATTTGCTACGAGCACACACGCATGCATGCTTCCCTTCCCACTCGCTCGCTCCCGGGCGCTGTCCAGTGTTGTTAATCTGGCCGGGCAGGAGGAGCAATAAAGGAGGGCGGGAGGTGGTGGGGAAGCTTTTTGGCTCGGCGTTCGTGAGAGGTCATAATTGCGCTTTCCCAACTTTTTACTCCTCCTCCATGCATCCGTCCACCCTTCCCCACCGCAAAGACGATGAGAAAGAGAAGAGTCTAGTCCACTCCACTGTATTCAAATTTCAAAAGAGCGATTGAATTGTTGCTAGTCGCTCCATGGATTTCTTAATTCCAGTGCCAGTATTGACGAGGAGGAGTAATTTAAAAGGGCTTGTCTTTTTGGGCGTGCCTGGCGGGAGGAATCAAATCAGCTGGCTTCCCCCAATTGTTTTTCTTCTCTTCTCTTCTCTCCTCCTTTCCGTGGGGTATGGCTGTGTCCCAGCTTTCTCACTTGCGCCATCTCACCTCTTTCCTTGCCCTTTTTTTAATGAGAGATATTACGGGAAAAGCGTGGTGTACTTTGGAGGGACACGTACCAGTGTTGCCATTCGGCAGGGCGCGGGGGATGGGTCCGCGTGGCAGCGAGGTCGGGCGCGGATCTGAGGTAGCTGGAGGCGGGGGGAAGAGCATCGCGCGGTCAGAGAGCGAGGCCTGGTCAGAGAGAGCGAGCAGTAGCTGCCGATGAGGCTGGTTGTGGGGCCCACCTGCCTTTTGCTTACCCAGGGCAACTCAGGGCCAGGATTCCAGGCCTAGTCACGTGACACCGTCCATCCCATCGCCCGCACCCGAGGAATATGTGGGCCCGCGCCGCGCTTCGCTTTCCGAGGCGGCCACCTCTCCCTGGCCGTGGGGCCCACCCGAGCCCCGATGGATTGATGGAGGAAATCGGCCTCCGTTCGTCATTTCTCTTCAAATTTAAACTCGTTTCGAATATAATTATAAAAATAGTTTTTTTTTTAAACTCAAAAACGTGATAAGGTGGCATATATCGCCTTTCCTACTTCTCTCTTATGAAAAGTCACCGAAGATCAAGGCCAAAGCCTTCAGCGCTCGCCCGCACCTGCACACCCTAGGAGGTGCAGCAGCAGCTCTAGCCTCTAGGTCCCATGCTCATTGAGTACGGCAAAGGATAAGTATTGCCTTCTGTATCTTCTGTAACGAGAAAGAGGAGTAAATCTGTAAATACATTATAAGAGTTTAAATTTGAAAAAAAAAAAGTACGGCGGATGCAGGGAGGTCGCTCAACGGCTCAACGCTGGTGTCTGGTTAGCCAGTTTGTCGAGTAGTACTGGTCTACTGGAGTAGTGTACCGTGCATGTACATTCTACCGTCTGGGCGCGTCTGGAACACTCCAATCCATGGATTTTTTTATCCTGTGTCCAATGGAGGAATAGAGCTACAAACTAGTACTGCCAACTGCAACAAGCCCAAGGTACGGTGGCATATCCGTGGATCAGTGTTTATGTCTGTTATTTCTAATTATAAGTTAATGGTAGTGGTCTATTCTTCTTCACCTTCAAACATTTTCATAAAATAAAAAATATTTTAATTCGATTGGATATACATATATGTATGATTTGCGGTGTACTAGACACTTATCTCAATCAGGTGATTCTATTTACAAATACTGCACGGCTGATTCTTTTTTCATATACTGCACGCATACAGTTTCTGAGTTACCATACAAATCCTTTCTATTAAATATTTACTTGCATGTGTAGATAAGATCATCTTTTCTTTTTATCTAATCATGTATGGGCTTGATTTCGGTAGGCCAACAATATGCGTACGTCCATACATGACGCGACTAGATAAGTTTGTTATCTCTATCTCTACTAATTATAATTAAGAGTTGGTAATATTACGTCTATTCTTCACATTCACTCTAACACATATGCGCGCCGCGTGACTAAGTGAGAAGCGGACAGTAGGCACCCTGATAAATTGGATTGGATCATCCCATTGCGGAAAGTAAATGAATATATATGATTCATTTATTGTTTTCCTTTCTTTCATTGATCTAGCATTCGAATTGGTGACGATTGTTTCTGGTGCTTTTTAGATTGGATTGATTGATTCCCTTCCGAAAGAAGTAGAGCTCCGATTAATAGAGTTGGGTCTCTTCTCGCCTCTTTTTCTTTTGTTGCCTTCCTTATTTGATGATTTTTTAATTTGGATTACATAAATATCTGCTCAGCTGTTGAATCTATATAACCTCATCGTTTCTTGCCTCTCCTTGCAAATATGTTGAGCTTATCCGTTGAGTAGGGGTAATGAGCGACATTCTGATCTCATCAATGAAGCGCAAGAGCAAGTCGCCGATGGTGGGCTCGCTGCGGTGAATGATGTCAATAGGTTGAGGAAGACGCTCGCGGAGGGGAGCGAGGAGGTGGTGGAGCTGGTTCATGGGGTGGAACTATGGTATGACCGGAGCAAAGCGTATAAAGCGCACGCCGCTAATTAGGGGTGGAAATTAAGCCAAATCCCAATTTTTTCGAGTTTTTTTTGAAATTGACATAGTTTGATTTAAAATTATTTTATTTATAGTTTGAAATTATTTTTAGAATCGAGCTAACAAGCCAAACCGAGTTAGAGCAAAATCCAATTTCATTTGAAATTGACTCATTTTAATGCTTAACTAAAAATGAGTGTAATTGGCGTAATTTTGAACCGAGTCAACGAGCACCACAAACGAGATTTTTTTCCAGCCCTACCGCTAATGATGGCAACCACATACGGATGACGCCTACCTCTTAAACGCCTTTACGCCCATAGAGTAGCAGGTGATTCCTCTTTCGGTCGATTGATCGATCTCGAATTATGGTGTTACAAATTTACAATCCCAAGTGTTATGATGTTATTATTTAAGTTTGTGAAATTAAAGATAATTTTAAGCTCAAGTATGTAAACAGATACTTGGAATTTATATGCTTAGATGAATTGATTTAAATATTTAACCATTGCACGTTCAGAGTGACCATTATTATTTAGATAAGGTTAGTGCTCTTTGCAAATAATTTTTTATTGCAAATTGAGTTTCTGTTACAACGTACGAGCATATGGCTATTTAAAATAAAATATCTAGAAGCTCTGGCATTTATTTAGAGATAAGATAGACTCGGGGTGGGTGTGTTTTGAGAGCCCTAATTTTTAAAAAAAAAATTGTTTTTTAATTTTTTAGACTAAAAAGTAGCTATAACTTTTTATAAGAAATCGCTTTAACAACTAGCTAATTTTTTTCAGTAATAATCTGTAAAAATAGGTCCAACCTAGCTTTTAACTTTTATATATGATTTCTAAATTATAACAAAAGCCATTTAAAAATTAAGCCATTTGAAAGAGCTTGCTAGTTTTTTAGAAATTAAAACTGGCTTAAGCCCAAACATGGCCTCATATCATACTCATATTCAATTTCGACAACATCCTCCGCTGGCGCTCACTCTGATCCTACTCGCCTAACCTTAGCGTATGTGCTGTTCGTGCGCACATTGTTTGGATTTTTGATTTGGGTAGGCATAGCACGGTGTCTGGCGCGCAAGTGATAGCAGCTGCAGGAGTATCGAAGGCCTAGTGCTCTCCGGTCCAAACTCCAAACAGGCAGAGCACAGATGAACAAAACCCGAACCCGACGTCGCTGCACGGGGGCCCCGCCGGCCGCCGCACTCACTCCATTGACCGGAGGAGGAAGTCCACCTTTGGTGATTGGTTGGTCGCCCGACCGAAACAAAGCCAAGCCAGTCCGGACGTGCTCCCTCGCCGTCGTTTTCACCGGATTTAGTTTTTTTTTTTTGCGTTCGTTTCTTCCAGATTTGGGCCCATCTTGACCTTGACTATAACTGCAGCATCAGGCTACATCCATCTCATACATACTACAAGAGACTTATGGTAGCGTGGCAGTCACGCTGTTAAACTGCTGTAGGACCTTCCGCCGTGCTATTGGACCATGATAAGTAATCTACTGCGCTATACGATCGTGGTATATCGTCCTACCTACCGCTCTATCATGCCATTCTTCGAGGCTCATGCCTGCAGACACGGTGACTAGTGACTACGGTACCATACGCTTAGGGGTAAGTACAAATAAATACGTGAGGTCAGTTCCAGGATAAAGATACGCCGAAGGGATGTAAACGCCGAGGCTTAACAGTTGAGATATAATCGAACTTTAGACCATGTTTGAAAGCATAATTTTTAAAACTATAATTTTAATATACTATGGTTTACAATTGTTTTATCATAAATACCATAGTTTTACCAAATCCTCTTGAAATCATGGTATTCCTTAAAACTGCAACATCACAAACTATAGTATTTGAGTAGAAATAGGCAAGAAGCTAGTCAAAATCATGAAAACTTTAGGTTGGAGTGGAGTTTCAAATACTCCAAAAATACCATGGTATCTACCAAACCATAGTTTTAAATACATAGTTTTTGATATGGTAACCAAACGCCTCATAGTATAAAATACCATAGTATTATTAGAAACCATGGCATTACCTAGAAACTGTGAAAATACAGTGTTCAATGGGTGAATTTCAAAACTACCTCCAAGATGTTTTATTTAAAATATAGCATTTTATTGTATAAGAGAATCAATCTACAATCAATAAAAGAGAAAATAGCTGAGATCTTCTGCATCCGATATTCATCTATTATGATTGTTCTTCGGATATTTTTATTGACATTAAGGTTGATATATGCACGATAGATTTATTATTCAACGTTAATAAAAGCAGCACAGCTCCCCCACGTCGTGTCTTGGGTGTGCCTTTGGAGCACTGGAGCGGCACAGCATATAGATGAGCGTACTCCATAATCTATACGACAAAGCCACAAGTAGGCGATGGACCCCTCTCTGAATTCTGAATCGGAGCTTGCTTGGGGAGATGGCGGCCCGCCTCTTCATGGCTCATAAATCATAATGCGTGGTATGGGCCCACCTTTCTAGCCGAGCAAACCGACCGAGCCGTGCATCTGGGCTTGAGCCATCATCAACTACTACTATCTACGTTGCTGTACATCATCAATTCACCATTTAAACCAACTTTTGCAATTTTTTTTTGTTGGCCCACTGATGTAACATACAGTAGAAAGATGCAGTGCATCTCCAAATTTGGGATTAATTTCCTGCTGGACCCGATCCATTCGAAGTAAAGCTAGCGTGTGTGGTAGTAAAATTTGGAGTACTTAGCGGTCACCGCTGCATAGATCGACTGTACTACTGTAGTACTGGACTACAGGATTATGGTACACCATTGAACTTGTTCTTGCTCAAGCTAGATCGTAATTAATTTGCCCTCCCTGCGTACCAAGTTGAAATTTCAAGACCTACTTAGCTAGTGATCGAGATCTAATTCGTTCAAGAGTAGTGTTTCAATGCTTTCTCTCAATATAAGTTGTACAAATCTTAAAGCAAACAAAGGGATAAGTAATCAGCATCTACGCTTCATTCAAAATTTAGTGTTTGTGTAACTATAAAAAAAAAGTATAGAATCATCTCTCTTCGTTCAATCAGTTACATGGGCAGTACTGTCGCTGCTGCTGTTGCAGCACGCACAGCCCGGCCACAGCTAGTTCAATTTGTTCCATCTATGGGGTAGCACAAGAAATCGTCAATAGGCACGATGGGATCCGATGGACCAAATGCGTGCAGCTTGCAAATAGTTTCTTCAAGGCTGGCTCGTCCTAGCTGCGATAGCGTAAATGCATTGCCGGCCGCACTACTACAAATATGACCTTTAGTACCGGTTTATAAGCCCCATCACTACCGGTTTTTGAACCGGTAGTGGTCATCCGAGATTGATGCTAGTGGGCATCGATCTGGGATTCCACCAACCCGATCGATAGAACTAGAAATATTTCAAAATATATGGGAGAAGCGGAACTCGAACCGCAACCTCATGACTCGGCCTCACCCTTCTAACCAACCCACCCACCATCAGCGTCTTGATATACATAGAATATGCATTCCTTTGAACTTTCTCAAGCGAGGATCGATCTGGTTCGTACACGAATCAGATCGATGCCCTCATCGATCGTTCGTGTTACTAACCCGGTACTAATATCTCGCTTTAGTACCTGGGTTAAGTAACACGAACCGATCGATAAGAACATCGATCAAGGTTAGTGTTAACCCGATCTAAAGCCCACGATCTGTAGCCAATGAACCGTCTGAAGCCCTCATCGATCAAAGTTCAAATGCAACCGGGGTGATGAGCCCGTATGGAAGGTCCGATCGTAGTAGTCTTGACGTGCTATATCTGCATGTCATTGCATGTAGCGTCGGGTCCATGCAGTTGCATGCACCATGCAGATATATACTACCACCATGGCGAATCTCGGACCAAAATAGAACATAGATTCAAAGATCTAAACTAAATTGAGACAATATACTGAATATAATTTTATGTAATTTAATTTCATATGAATAAAAGAGAAATGGTAAGGGAACACAATACAATAAAGAAAGGTACCGGACTACTAGAAAGGCATAAAAAAATACATGAATATGTGCTCAAAGCGATCTGTATATCAAACTCTGCAAAATTGGCGATAAAATCGTAAATTGCAAATGATTATAAATGTTTAAAATGGATGAAACATATTACTAAAACGCCAGTTTGAATCATGAGGCAATTTCATTCTAGGAGTTTTCATGCCTTGGAAGTGTTTTATAATTTTAGCATCATCAATGCTTGTAAGTATCTCTCGTTTGGTATAGTATACCATCGAGTCATTGGGCCACTTGTCTGTTACCTTGTTGCGCAAATTTGTTTTGATAATATTTGTTGCTAAAAGTATTCTTTCAACACATGCCATAGCCATCAGAAGGATCAAAGTAATCTCAATTAGACAATATTCCAAGGTAAAAGTTCTATTATTTTTTGTTCTAACCATCATTTGAGCAAGTTTTGAAATATTGCGACATCTATGAAATTCCTCACTTTTCCTAATATTAAGAATGAAGGTTTGAAGTTGACTTCTTAACTAGAACTGGTTCACTACTATGAAATCATCAGCATAAATCTCAGTAAGCTGAATAAGTTTATCAACATCAAACTTAGAAAATAAGCCACTTTGATAGAGACAAGACATGTATACCAATAACTCCGAGGAATCTTCATTGAAGTCCAAGGAATCTTCATTGAAGCAATGGTTCATGTCATGCATAGTGCATTAAAAGCAACATTGAAAATATCAACTTTGTAATAATAATGTTGAGTCACTCAATGCTTCTAAGATACAGATGTATAATTTCTTATATGCTTAATAGTAAGAAACCTTTTCATGACCTTCTCTTTGTTGTTGACAAATATGAATTTCACAAATTTTGCAAAGTTAGAACAACTATGTATAAATTTTATAACTAAAAAAAGATATACAACTAACCCCACAATAACTACCATTTGCTCCTTTGTTGATACTTCTCGAGACTCATCAATAAGCATTATGAAATTTCTATCTCAAATCTCACCCTTAATCACTTCAGTGACATCTTGTGCACGACATTTCGAAAGCTCCTTTTCAATATCTGGAATAACTACATGCCCTAGATCTATATCAAATGCCTCCTTTATTTCCTCATTATCGTTGTACCAATCTAACAACTCTTTGAAATTGCCCTTGTTAATAGAAGTAGATAATTCATTATGTTAGCAAAAAGCTTCATATTGCATTATAAGATATCTTGCACAATCTAAAGATGTAGTCAAATGAATTTTGTATGCAACCTCTACCTCCTTAGTATAAGTATTTAATTTACTAGATACAAATGATCGTTAATGTTTGAAGTCTTCACACTCACCTCTTACAATGTTGTGAAAATTATTTGAACCACCAACATATTTATTGAAAGCACCTAAAACCTTTTTCCAACAAGAGAATCCAACTTTTGAAATATATTATTTCCAAATATGTGTGCTTGTGACAATTTCTTGAAAAGAAAGCAATAGAAATAAAATTTGGCATCATTTTTCATATTATATTCCAACTAATCAAACTTATTAAACCACTATTCTTTAAAGGATGTCCATAAATTTTCATCCTATGTCTTTGGAAAGGCATACGCATTTGGTTGAGTTTGACCATTTGACAAATATGTCCTCCACTCTTGATTTTTAATTTCATCGGCATAATTTTCTATTGGCATACGACGTGTTAGATCGGCGATAATTTCATTATGATTAAATTCTAGCAAAGCCACTTGGATTGAGTTGTGCTCTCATCGGTAGGGGAGTACTATTTGAATTGATTGTGAAATAATTACGAAAATTCGTTGCTCCATTATTGCAAATCTACAAACAAATAATACAACTATATTACTACCATATAACTTAAATAGTAAATAGTAAAGACTTACAAAATTTTTCAATTGACCGTCGAACGCTTAACAAACAACCTTTGTCAATAGCACAGTACAACATCAGGTCACCAGCCACCAACTTAGTAGGCAACAACACAATAGACAGACTACAATAGTCCTCTCTTAGCAATCGGTAGCACAGTACTCCCTCAATTAGACACTTAGTCGGTTCGGTTACTTCGGTCGGCAGCGCTGTCTCTACTCAGCTCCTCGGTCCTCACTTCCTCGGTTTGGGAGTCCTCTCTCATGTCCTCCTCCTAGATCTCCCTCCTTAGCTCGCTGTGGCAACTTATGTCACCAACCTCTCTAGCCTCCAATCATCCATAGCGGCGGCCAGGCCTTCCTCCCCTCGTTAGCTAGGTGACGCCCTAGGTCCTCCTTCCCGGTGGCCTCATTCCTCCTTTCTCTGTCGGATCACCCGCACACCCGCACACCCGCACTTTGGCCCAGCTTCCCCTTGTCAAGTTGCTCCACCGCCCACCGCCGCCAGCAGGTACGTAGTCTCGGCTCCGCTAGTTGCCGCCCACCAGATGCGTAGTTTCAGCTATTTTGTTTGATTGGATTTAGTTTTGTAGATTTAAGGATTTGGGGATTTAGGGAACATGGGTTGTAATGTTGGATCCTTGGATTAGATTTATGCATGTTACTTGTTAGGCGTAGTTGGATCTTGTGGGCTTAGGTAAAATCAGTAAAGACCCACTTCTTCTTTCATCTTCTGTCTTTTTTTCCTCACCGAGTTAGGGTGTGTTTGGTAGAGCTCCAGCTCCACTAGATTTATGGATTTGGGTATTCCTAACTCCACCAGATCTGTGGAGTTAGAGCTGTAAATATATTAAGAGTGTTTAGATGAATCATCTTGTTTACATTTTAGACAAAAATATAAACTTAATTCACTTTATTTTAGTTTAAAAGTTTTAGATTTTACGTGAAGCTGGATATGGAGCTCTACCAAACAGGCCCTTAGTAGGCGTCACATATGGAGGATAAGCTCTAGTCAGATGGAGACCTCATTTGGATTTGCCCAGACTACGATCGTTTTCATCACATGCACGGTGCATCCGCCAAGAATCATTGTATGCAGAAACAAGGCATTATCAAGTCTGCCTTTCGAGCGGTTGCGATATGAATATGATAGGTGGATCGATGTTTGTCAGGATGATTGCTTCGGCAACCATTTGAGCAGATCGGACACGCCAAAGGGATGCGTGCAAATATGCACCATCACAAACAACGTGTAACGAGCAACTACGCTCGCATGTAATGCGGATCTGAGAACTAGTTCTAAATTACAATTGCAATTGTGCAAAAGATCATAATTGTCGCACAGACTTTGTTCGAGCTTGTTTGAAGTGCAAACCAAGCGCTCTCTCTAAAGTTTGCATTACAAACTCTAATTACGCACCTAAACCTGGCATCTCCCTTGTTAGACGCTAGCTATTTTTTGAAAATCACTGCATATACATGTGTGCATTTGATTTCGACACCTTAAAAAGACGTTTCCTACCCAATATGATTTAGAGCAGCCCATGCCATTGAAAACAGAAGGAAAGAAAGGAAGGAAAATATGGGCACGTGATTGCGCTTGCTTGATTCCAAACGGGGCCGCAGATGTCGAGGCCTCAAGGGGTCCAACGGATCATGCTTCGCCACCAGGCCCACTAGTCCAACTACAGTTGGGTCCAACTCAAGACAATAAACGAACCTATAATTCTGGCTAAGACCGGCCGGCCCATCATCAGGATGGGAAAAAACCAGAAAAATCCCATGGCATCCCTCACACAGTCACACATGACACATCCATCTCCAAGCAAAAACATTTTTCTTTTTCTTTTCTCTCCTCCTCTCCGTCACTGTAAGTCGCTGGTGGAAATGATCCCTTTTCTATTTATTTTTTAAAAATCTGACCCTCTTATAAATACAATTACAAAATAGTCTCATATCTGACCATGAAAACACACTTTCTGCACTTTCGGAGCGCAGCATGTCACCTCGACCAAAGGTGCCACAACGCTCAAAGAGCACAGTAGCGTTTGCCACGGTGTGAGAGCATGAAAGGTGACACGTCTCACTTTCAGTGCTTTCGTGGTCCGAAATAAAACTATTTTTGTAATTGTATTGGCAAATTAATCAGATTTTTTTAAAAAAATCTAGTATTGGGCTAGAAAAGTTGTGAGTTCTCATTGGTGATAGGGAGGGGGGCAAGCCGCAAGCTCACAGGCCATGGAGAGATGGAGCTCCATGCCATCGCCCTTGTCTCCAACCCAATCCATTCCATTTCCTTTGCAAATACGGCATGACGCCCATTTCTGTGCCCGCTCTCCCCAATGACGCTGATTTCTTCCACAACCCCCACCTCCTCTCCCTCCTGCTGCCTCCACATGGTTCCAAAAACCGGTGAGATTTTAGAAATCTCGGCCGAGATCTTAGATTCTGGCCGAGGATGGGATTTAAAATCCCGACCAGATAAAAAAATTGAAATTGCTACAATATCTCGAAAAATATTACCGAGATTTCGCCAAATCTCGTTGAAATATCAGGTAATTTGATCAGAATTTGACTTTTTTTATCGTATTTGACCAGATTTGTTCCAATAACACATAAGAAAGTCATCTTCTATAAAAATTTGTTGAAAAACCAAAATTTTGAGTTATTTTAAAATTTTGGCAGAAACACTATCAAAATTTTACAAAATAATAAAAACTTGATCGTACTCAAAAAAAATTATGGTATTATATTTAGAAGTGTAGGATCATACAATTTTTTTTAAATAATTGAACTTCATTTGTTATCTTTAAAAAATCAGAAATAGAATGAATATAATTGAGACACTAACCTTTTTAGAATTTTCTAAATTTGTTTGAGTGTGATCATGATTCAAAATTTTAGGAGAGCTTAATAATTGACTAAGAACCCTTTTCTAAAATTTTAATTTTTTTTTTCAATCAAATATATGGATACATTGAACTTTATTTTTAATCTTTAAAAAATAAAAAACACAAGGAGCACAAATAGTACGGTACCATTATAAGAATTTTATAAATTTTCTATTGTGTGATCATGATTCAAAATTTTTATGAGACTTTAAGAATTTCCTCAGCACCCTTCTCAAAAAATTTAAAAAATTCTAACCCTTTTTTGGTTGATCAAGCAAATTTATGTATTTATCATGAGGCTTTTATTAGGACGTAACACTGTCAGAAATTTTGAAAATTCTTAAAATTGGATCATCATTCTAAAATTTTATAAAAATATTTATGATACATCAGAACCATTCACAAAAAAATTTAAATTTTTCTAGCATGGTTTGAACCATTTTTTATTTAGTTGAAATTTGCTGATAAGGCTTTTATAAAGACAGTAGCACTTTCTAATTTTTTAAAAACTTCTAAAGCTTGATCATCATATGAAATTTTTATGGAAACATTAGTGATTTATCAAACCATGCATACAAAAATCAAAAATTTTCTAACATGATTTGTTCTATTTTTCATTCGTTTTAAATTTGCCAGTCAATGTTCTATCAGGACAGTAGTACTAAATTTTTTAAAATTCCCCAGCCTTGATAATCATCTGAAAGTTTTATGGGAACATTTCTGATATGTCAAGACCCTCCAAAATAATTTTCAAATTTTTTAAATGTCGTTTGAATTATTTTTCGCTCAATTCAATTCCACCGAAATTGGCAATTCTGTGTGAAATCTCAGAAATTTCCATGCAAAAAACCAGATTTAAATTTTTGTTTTTGTTTTTTTGTCTAGAATTTGTCCAAAATTCTAGGATCTCAACAAAATTTTAGGTTCCAGCTACCTCCGAGATTTCAAATGTCCGCTTTTCTTATAGAGGTCAGTAAATCAGAAATTGTGTTCTTGCCCATAAGACTCTAATTCTATGTTCCTCCTATTTTTTCTATAATCAACTTGTTTTCTCTCTTTTTTTTTAATTTTGGACTTTAAAGCATATACGTGAAACACAATCTACTAATTTTTTCTTTGATCTATATCTTGCCTACTAGTATTTATAATAGGGGTGAAAACGGATAGTATATAGATGGATAATAGTTATACCATGTTTGTTTTCACATTTTTTTGTCAGATTCGGATATGGATAGTTTGAATACGAATACGAATAATATCGAATATGGATACGGAGTGAATACGAATTGAATCGGATACGGTCAAGGATATTTATCAGAACATGATAACCTCTTAGATTGTACATAAGAAATCAACGAAAATACAAAACTAGCTAATTTAATCAAAATATTTTCATTCACTTTGACAAGATATATATCCAACCATCTAGAGCATCACCATCTAAGAATCACAAGAACTATGTATATATGACAGTACAACACTGAACACTGCTACCATATATGCCTTTTAACATTTCAACTTTTTAGGGGAAACAAGTCCAACTGCTTGTAAAAATAGCAATGCACTGTATCGTAGTGCATGTCCAAACTTTACCAGAATACAAAGCAAATTGCTCTTCCGTTGTTCCAATTGCTCGTGTAGCTTGCACAGCTCTTTCCGCTGATTCAGAATTAAAACTTAGCCAGTGTCACGCGCTACGCCGCGTCGCGCGAAATTTCGTAGTTGCATTACGTGTTGTGCGAAATTTGGGATATTCGGTCACGATGCTGCTTCGCGCGAAATTTTGTTTGACGGATATTTTTGTAAAAAAATTGGATAATCTCGGTTTTCTTATTTTTTTTAAAGAAATGGTCTGCTAAAAGCCGTCGGCGAATCTTTAAATTGCTAGGAGCTATCGGTGAATCCTTTTTTTTAAAGAAAAACACAAATGAATCAAAACGTATTCTTGGTTTTTCTTTTGCATAATTCCCGCGTAATTTTGATTTTCTAATTTTTTTTTAAAAAAAGGGTTGTTAGAAGCTATTGGCGAATCTTTGGATTGCTAGAGCTATCGGTGAATCGGTGTTTTCTTAGAGAAAAGCGTAGAGGGACCTAAATATCTTTTCTTTTTTTGCTTAATTCTAGTTTATTGTGTTTTTTGTTAAAAAATATGTCGCTAGGACCTATCGGCGAATCTGTGGACTGTTATAAACGGTCCGCAAATCTGCGGTTCCTATTTTTGGGAGAAAACAAACATATTTTTGTTTTTTTACATAATTCTGATCTTCTTGCTTTCTTAAAAAAAGAGGTCGTTAGGACCCATTGGCGAATCTATGAACCGCTATAAATCGTTGGTGAATTAGTGTTTTTTGTTTTTGGGAGAAAACCACGAAGGGATATAAATGTAATCTTGTTTGTATTTTTATTTTTTGCGTTAGGACCCATCGGCGAACATATGAATCTGTGTTTTTTTTTAGAAAACCACGGCTAGCCAAAATAACGCGCTATGCTGCGTCGCGCATGACGATACAACGTGAAAAATCTGAGAAATTTGGTCACATTTTCAGTTTTTGTATTTTTTTTAAAAAACGAGTTGATAGGACTCGTCGGCGAATCCATAGACTGTTATAAACCTTCAACGAATCTGTGTTTTTTTTTTCTAGAAAATTGCGGCTAGGACCCGTCGACGAATCTATGGGCTACTATAAACCTTCGACGAATCTGCGTTTTTTTTAGAAAATCGTGGCTGTTTTTTACGTATTTCGGAAAATTTGATCGTATTTTCGGTTTTCGTATTTGTTTAAAAAAATGGGTCGTTAGGACCCGTCGGCGAATCTATGGGCCACTATAAACCTTCGACGAATCTACGTTTTTTTGAGAAAACCGCGGTTATGACCCGTCGGCGAATCTATGGATTATTATAAACCTTCGACAAATCTATGTTTTTTTTAACTGCAGAGGGATATAAAGTAATTTATTTTTTTCAAGGTGTTTAGCTAAAAACACCCGGCTAATTCATAGGTTGCTATAAACCTTCGACGAATCTGTGTTTTTTTAACTGTAGAGGGATATAAAGTATTTTTTTTTGGTTCGTTAGAAAACACCAGGAGGTCCTAAATGTAAACCGTGAGGGATATAAACGTAATTTTGATTTTTTAGGGTCTATTCTACTAATCAGGAGGATCTAAATTAAACCGCAGAGGGACTCAAATGTAATATCAATATTTTCTAGGTCTTTTTTGCTAAAAATCAATCGGAGGACCTAAACACGATTTTGCATATTTCAAAGGGCCTCATTGCGAAAATGCTGAGGTGGCATGCCTGAGCCATGGGATTCTTAGCGCTTTAATATATGTTATATATTTCAGATACTTGAAAGAAAATCTTGAAAACCAGCACAAACAGGCCTTGGACTAGGGTGCAAGCGAGCGATAATTCCGACCGATCAAGACCGAATTGTTTTAAATCCGATTGAATCGAAAAATGATATCGGTTATATCAGGTTCGATCCGATTCAATCGCCTATCCGAAAAAATATGGGGTAAGATATGGGAAAAGAAGTATCCGATCCGTATCCGATCCATACCCGCATATCCGAGATATCAGAAAAATATCGGTGTAAATGAGTGCAATAGATATCCGATAAGATCGATAAACATAAACATTCTACATCATATAAGTTCATATGTTGATTGGAATTATACTTGGTTGCATATTATTCTTATATAAGGAAGGCAACTATTATTGAATTTGAAACACTTATATGTCTCCAAGGTTCTAGTAAAGTTTTGTGTATTTAGGCCCCATTTGGCAACTTGGAACCGGACTTTTTCTAGAATCAAATAAATCCAACCAAACGAATAGGACTCGGAGCGTTTCAAAGCGAATCGTTTCGGTTTTTACGCCAGTGGTCGAATCGATAACAACCTTCCTCAATTCGATTCTACTCAAACGTTTTACTAAGAATGGAACCGTTTCGCTTCTACTAGAATCTAGAACCGCACCAACGGGCCTTAATATCGCGACATATATGGTTTCGCTTTCACGCATTATCCGACTAACTATTCAGAATCGAGACTAACCGTATCGAGCGATCTGTATTCGCTCAGTATTCGCAATCAAGTAATCCAGATTCAGATTCAATTGCTCAGATCCGATTCTATATCCGAGAAAAATTTGGAATATGATACGGAATGAGCGAAATCCGTCCGTATCCGATCCGTTTGCATCCCTACCTTGGACTAGCAAGCATACACAAATTCAGACTACTAGAGAGGTAAGAAAGTAAAGCAGGATGAAGAACCTACGTGCAGACCTTAAGTCGGATTAAAGTAGGTCCCACTACAATCCTACAAGTATTAGTTGGTAATCATACAAAGAACCCATACATATAAATGTAATGGTGCACGAATTGACCAAGTGTCCTATAATCTTAAGATAAACAGAGTTACCAGCACAATACATTATTCTATCATTCAAAAATATTAATGACACATCGAACCAATAATAATTCATAAAAGGTGATTTTTACCAAGCAGCAAGAACATCCCCACTATCGTGATACATACAGATTTAAATGTTTCAAAGTGATCCTCTATGCCAAATTAAAAAGTTTATGTAAAATTTACTAGCAATCAATCAACTCAGCTTACAACGTGGTTCTTTCTTTCAAGTTGCAACTGTTTGGAAATCCTTTAGGCAGGCAATTGAACAAAGCAGAGCAATTAAACTCAATTTATTGGCGCGGGAACCGATCACAGCACACAACCTAGACGAGCTCAAAGTTGAGGCGCTTGAGCATGAGATCGTGGGACGCGTCTGCAGCAAGCGTCTTGTCACGGATGTTGGCCGGCACGGCGCGGTGGAACTCCTAATCGGGCACGAGTTCTATCCCCGGGTGCTTGGTCTGGAACTAAGTCGAGGCACGCCCTTATGGTCCTCACGTAGTGGTTCTTCTCGTAGAGCAAGTTGTGTTGCTTCAGCGTCGTGGAGTCCACCGGCTAGAATTGTGCAAAGGTGCTTCCTTTCGGTGTTCCTGACGCCAAATTGCAAAAAACCAGTAGCTGCACAAAGAATTTGATAGCTTCCGCAGTAGACATGTAGAATACTTATGACTTGTGTTGGATGAGGCTACTGCTACTGTTGTCGATTCAAACGGTTCATGGTTGATGGATACTTTCGGCTTGTGTTTTGGCCTAAATCATGAATGTCTATGCCAAATATTGACAAACCACCGCCAAACTGTAGCTCCATGACTCCATCTATTTGGATAATCTGTTGGGACCAATGCTAATTCATGACTGGTTTCGGTGTGCAAATAGGTTGATTTCCCAGGCATGGTGGACGATGAGTTCCTCGAGAGAATGGGCATAGAGAAGGGTGCGAGGAAGGTTGTGAACCACGAGGAGAGGGGACGGGTCTTGCGCTTCATGGATGGTTGCAGCTACGAGGCAGCTGCCGGAGGCTCACTGTGCAACTCGCTTGTGGCTTTAGCGAGGCTCGGTAGTAGTCGGTCCACTAACTACCCTGAGCTTAGAATTGCGATGGCTGGCAGTGTGGGCAGCGATCCACTTGGTAGTTTTTACAGGTAATTCACTAATCCGACAGTATCTTCAGTGCTGTTGATACTGATATCCTATTGCTGCACTAAGGCTTTAGAGCATTGCCTGACATCATACTTTTGGTTGAATTGCACAATTAGGGCGAAATTGCGCCGTGCTAATGTGCATTTCTTGTCTAAGCCTGTCAAAGATGGGACTACTGGGACTGTGATTGTTCTAAAACTCCAGATGCACAGCGAACTATGCTTGCATAACAGGTCTGATTATGTACTAACGACTCTTCTGTTTTTAAAACTGTTGGTAATTAGTCCAGGTTACGCTTATTTGCATACTCTATGCCTCCTTTAGATACTTCAGAGTTGTGCTAACACCTTCCTGGAAATGTATCAATCCACAATTTGGCTGATTAAGAGCACATCCAAATTATATGCATATCATATTGCTGCGCGACGCATAATTTTTTAAGCTTCCAAGATATGAGCACTGTTACCAAGGTTTTGTTTGTAGAATGAATGTAGCAGTGAGAACATCCATCAGATATGAGCAGTTTTACCAAGATATTGTTTGTAGCGTGAACATAGCAATGAGAACAGCCATCAGATATCACGTTTGCCTGCCAAATTATGGTCATCCACCTGTTTTGTTCTACTGATTGCACCTTGGGCAAAATACTTCATTTACTAGCCAATTATCTAGAAGTGCTGCTGGTACTAATATGCTCGCTAACGACGCCTTGTATTTTGACTTTGCAGGGTACATCTTCAACTTTGAATTATGATTCAGACTTGGCCAATATAGTTTCCAAATCAAATCTACTAATTGTGGAAGGCTACCTATTCGAGCTACCTCACACAATTGAAGCCATCAAGCAAGCGTGTGAAGATGCTCACAAGAATGGTGTACTTATTGCTGTTACAGCATCAGATGTATCATGCATCAAGTGTTGCTACAGTGAGTTTTGGTGAGACCAGTCTCCTTGTAAAAGATTTCTTGTTAGTGTCGGAACTTGCAATTATCTGGTCCTAGTTGCACACACCATCCAGTCTCCATGATCCATCTTCCATTTCCTTTCAAGTAACGAGAGGGCTATTAGTTATAAATTGAAAAGGGTGTGAACTTGTTTTTCTACTTGCTTCCAATGGTGGTACATGTCCACTTCAATAAAAGTGTGTTAAGCATCTAACACCGCATTAATGGGCTACATGAAACACCTTGTTCTATATCCAGTGATGTCGCTCAAAGATGAAAGTAGCAACAGAATCACATAACATTATGCTAGAATGATTGTTCACTGATAGTATAACTAAATATCATGTTTGTTCATGATAGCAGAGTATTTTTTAATTGCACATTCTCTATATTATGCTAGTATCCTACTATTTTCTCTCCCAACACTGCTGACCCTGAACCAAAACATTTTCAGGGATATCGTTGGAAACTATGCAGACATATTGTTCGCCAATGCCAACGAAGCAAGGGCGTTCTGCGAGCTGACCTCCAAAGATAGTCCCATGTCAGCGGCAAGATACTTAAGCCCAGGGGCGGATCAAGGAAAATTGGTCGTCGGGGTCATCACCGACATGTGGCCTACGGGCTGCTTGCTTTCGGATGGCTGGTCAGACTGGATGAGCACTGGGGCTAAGATCCAAGCTAATTTGCCACCGGGATCATCAACTGTATTTAGCGGGGGTATAAGGGGCTAATACAGGACGTAGGGGTCACCGGACCCTGGCCCCTCAACAGGAGATCCGCCCCTGCTTAAGCCATTCTGTTCCTCTAGTGACTGTAGCAGATGGTGTGCATACATTGGGGTGAAAGGTGAAGCAATATACATTCCTCCACCATGCATACCTGTCGACACCTGTGGAGTGCTGGTGATGCGTACGTATGCCTCAGGGAATCTGTATGGCGTTCTCCGGGTCGCATCGGATCTGACGGGCACTGGCCTGTTGGCTTTACGGGTGGCTGCTGTTGTTGTCGGGCAGCATGCCACGCGCCTACAGGTTAAGGATGCCGACAGATTGGCTGAATCGTTTGCGCTCCACCTTGATAACCTCAAGTTTTGTACAGATGTTGGAACATATCACTTTTCAAGCTTCTGATCGTTTTTGCTGTCCAAGCCCTAGGCATCCAGTTGTATATAGCATCTGTTTCCTTTAGGTCTAGTTCATTGTTCAGGGCAGCTGAGCTGGGTGATGCTAGCTTCTGAGTCCTTTTGACGTTCATCACCTATTCATTATTTAGAGACTGTTTATTTCAGTTTTAGATTCTCTAAAAACTGATTTTGGATTGTACTTGCAAAGAAGTTGATTCTCAAAAGCTAGAATCCAAAAGCACATATGAAGTGGATTGTGGATTCTAGTGTATATGAGTAGATTGAATTGTGAGAATCGGATTCTAGACTCAGACTGTTTGTTTTTTATTCTGCTTTTGAGGCCAGAATCCATAATCAAAAGCTAAAACAAACATGCCCTTAAATTTGTCACTAGAATTGTCACTAGAACGATGCTACATGGATTTCATTTCAAAGAAATACAGGCAGTGATGTTATTAATGTGTTGAGTATGGTGTAATATGCACTCAAGAGACATGTTTTTTTTAAAAAAAAAACCAAGAGGCGTTCATCTGAAGTAGGTTGATTGGCAAGTAATTCTTTCGTCGACGCTCCTGGTCCATTGAAATCTCACAGTAGGGAAGCACGATCACATTGCAGGAGGAAGTATATGTAATGTGATCCGACCTTGTAGGATGGGATTCGATTTGGTTTGGGAAACGTCGCCTTCATGAGCGAGAGCCGAAAGGTAAAGGCTGATAGATACAATGATATCTTGAGCACTAGTCAGAATTGGTGTACCGAAAGCGGAAAGCGGCAGCACCTAGATTCTGTTCTTTCTACTATGCTTGTTCCGCTTGAGTTGACGCTCTATCTTCGTTTCTATCTCGTTATTTTTCTCCATGGATGCTGCTTGCTTGGAATTTTTTTTTAATAATACAATTTTTATTCGGAATTTCAAAAATATTCCACCGGAAAAAAAAATTTCAGAAATATACCTCTGTCGCACGTTGGACGTGCGACAGGGACCTAAATAGAAAAATACACGGCGGCAGTGTCCGGCGCTTACGTGGCCTCTGTCGCACGGCTAACGCGGCGACAGAACCGAACGGCGGATCGTCAAGATGGAGAGCGTCTGGCACAGAGGAAAAGGCCCTGTCGCCGCACGAAAGTGCTAGAGAGAGGTCGCCTGACGCATTTAACGTCTGACGGCAAAGAACAGAATCTTGAAATTTTTGTATTTAATATTTTTGTTGACAATTTTGTTGTAAATTGGTTATACATAATTGTCTGTAATGAATCGGAAAAATTATTTTATTTAGTTAGTGATCGCATTTCACTTAGGGTTTTCGTAACCTCGTAAGGTCCGCCGAATATGGCGAAAAATGACGGAAAAAGCACGGCGGCCACGCAAGCGTGGCATACCTCTTGATCGCGCGAGATGGTCGGACGTTGGCCAAAGATTTTGTCCGGAGTGTACCACTCGCGATGCTGCTGACGTCCGTCGTCGTCAGGGCGCATCCTCGACGTAGACGTCCTCGAGGGCTTCTCCCCACTCCTCAGCCCAAGGCAACATACGTGCGTACCAGGGGGTGCTCGCAGGCTGCCCCTTCTTACTGTGCCTGTGGGTGAAAAATAAGTATAGCGTTATTAGATAGCATTACACAGTAACAATTATAAAAACATCAATACAGGGAACTTACGAGTGGAACGCGGGTGGGACTGCACGGACGTCGTGCACTGGGAACACCTGTCGTAGACCAAACTGCCTCATCACGCGATGGACAGCGTAGCCCTCGACGTGGACGTCGAACACGAGGAACCGACGGTGAACCGATCTTGTCGTCTCATGTGCAAAGGGTGGGCGAGGCCACCGTCACACGACGCTGCACCTCTGCGTCGCGTCTGGCGTCCGGTAACGCGGTCGTCCGTGAGGTGGTCGAACGCAATGACGAGCTGCGGGTAGGCTACCCGCGACAATCAAAGTCTTGCCACTAGGTCAGAGTCACGATAGAACGTAACCGTTAGTACTCAGAAAAGTTAAACAAAAAGTATCAAACACCTGATTGCAATATCGTACCCGTCGCAGGCACCAGATGGTGCCCATGGTCGGACCGTCGACGTCACCGCCTGCCTGCGTGCCCACCACAGGCTGCAGGTCGATCTGAAGTCGACCGATCTGGAACCTCTCGTATGCCCACAACTGTAGCAGCATTGGACATCCTCCGAAGACCGAGGCCTCGGCGAACCGTGTACACCCGACGCAGAGTGCACGGTAGGTGGCGCACAGCACGGCCGAGCCCCACGAATCTTGGCACGGCGTCAAGGGTGCGTCCGCGATCTCCCTCGCGAATCGCACAGTGCGTGGACACGCTATCCCCATGGGACGTCGTGAACATGGTCGGTAGAAGAGCCACGGGAGGTGCGCCCCGGTGGCGGGCGAGCCTCTCGTCGTCCGCCGGCTCGACGATCTGCTCCACGTTGTAACATAAAGCTCACTTGTTATTTCAAGCGATGCGTACACAATTTAGTTCGAAATGCTACTTACGTACTGGCTGTATAAGCCACCTCAAGGTCGGTCCGTGCGTGTGGTCGAAGGTCCCTGTACGGCGGTGGTAGTACACCGCGAACTTGTGCAACAATGCGGCGCACCATCGGGGAGACGTCTGGGGCACCACAACCGACCGCGATCGGAGGCCGAGGAGGTAGGAGGCGTCTGTAAAGTGATCGCCATCTCCCGGCAGGAGATGGAAGGTGTCGTCTCGGCCTCCACCGATCCACCAGGCGGTGATCGGCGACCGGTCGACGGAACCGGTGTCCCAGACCTCCACCATCCGGGCGAGGCGGCGGCCCGATGCTCGAAGCCTAGAAACATAAACATGTAATTGATATCGGTCTTTGCGGTAGTCATGGTGCTAGAACAAACATGTTTACAAATTTAAATCTTGGTATGTTACAGGGATCCAAGCGGATCGGCGCCCGGCGATCTTGCTTGTGGTCTAGGTCGAAGGACGCCCGGTACCTGACAGGTCCCTCCGTCCTCTGGGACAGCGGTGGCTATATGCGGCACGGTGACCACGGTCGACGTCTTGGTCCGAGAACTTCGACGACCACTCGTCATCTCCTATTTGGTGAGCCATACGCAATTTACAAACATGAAAGTGAGAGCGAAACACATATGTAAGCGAAGAGTCCGTAAAATGCACGCAAGCATGACAACAATATATTGAAGCGAATCGCACATAAAAAGCGGAGAAGTTCATTACAACAATTTATGAAGCCACAACACTCGCAATACTATGGAAAAAATACGAAAAAATACAACACACGTTACATCGATTAAATTTAAATTTGATATCGACATATGATAATGCAAACCGCTTGTCATCAGTGCGATGAGGTCTGCGGCGATCCTCGCAGAGACGATCCTTCCCCACCGGGTGGCCATCTCCTCCTTCGTCTTCTTCGTTTTGTGCTCCGCAATTCTTGAGCGTATGTCCTTGTTGGTTGCACAATGAGCATTTCTTCACGCGTTTGCCGCCTTCGACTCATCCATGTCATTTCTTATCGCCTTGTTCTTCGACGCTCGCTTTCCCTCTTCTCGCATCAAAATCGGGGACCCGAACCTTTCATCAACACTAGGAGTTGTGGTGAAAGAACCCACAACACCATAACCATAAAGCTCCTCGCCCCAAGTTGCCATCACCCTTTCCTTCATGTAATATTCAGATAGGTATGTACCAAGGTTGCATTCCAAATAAAGCACATGCAGCTATAACATGAGAACATGGCCTATGCAAAAGGTATGGCTTGTTGCACGAGCATTTGCACTCACCAGAAGATGCACTCTGGTGACAACCCTCGGTTGGTTCCACGCCTTCCTTTATCCTGCAGATCACCTCGGCGCGGTGCACGTGCACCAACTTTGATAGCTCTATGTTTGGCAGCCGAGCCTTCTCATGTATGTATTTAGTGATCATCGAAGAGTACAAGAACTTCTCATCTCTCATTACTATCTCGTGAACTACATGCCCTGTCCACAAAGTACTTGGTTGTACCCTCGGACTCCTCGACAATTCCTACCAATGGAAGACACCTCATCCTCGCATTACCCGGTTGTAAACTTACGCAAAGTTAGTGGTCATCACACCCTATCCGGCACCATGTGTGTCATATAATGATGACCACTTCTTTTTGGTTAAATGCTTGATCGGTCAGAAACATTTGATTGACCTTTGCCTCCGACGAGCGGTTAGTCGCCTCGTCCCTCTGTTGGCGGGGAAAAGAGGCTCACTTTGCTCTTGCGTTCCATTGGCGCTCTTGTTGTTCTCGCTCCTTGTGTTTCCTTGTCGGTCATCAAGATTTTTCGAGTTCGAACTTCCTCTCTGGTTGGAGTTACATAGTCTTTTGAACATGTTCATCGGTTGCTTGTTCTTGAATTGCTTATAGAAGTTTGCACCCAAATGCCTCATGCACCATCGACTCGCAAGTCGAGGCCATCGGAATGGCTCATCTTCCCTGTTTGCGGTGGTTGATAGCACTAAGCAACCCGGCATGCTGTCATGCAAAGACGCACAAATCTGGACGAGTTTTGACCACCCGATCTTTATGTTTCGTAGGAACCATGACCAACTCTCGTAGTTCTCGCTTTCTCTGAAGGCAAAGGCAACAGAATCTGGTTGTTCCCATCGACACCCACAATTGTCGATGTTGCCCTCTGTATTTCCGGTCAAGAATGTGCCGCCCACGCACAACAACGGACGACAGTGATGAATGCCTTAATGCAAGCGCCGAATGCGAAGAACACTCTCCTCGAGATGCATTTTAGTTGGCCACTTGTCGACGGACAATCTTGATAATCATAGTAGGTCCCGAGATTTCTTCACGAATACAACCGAAGCGGTCTTGGGGAGGTTGTGGTGCGAGTCTTCAAACTTCCCAAACCTCGTTTCTAGTGCCTTCGCCGCCCTCACGCCTTCCGTAGCTAATTGTGTCTCGATATCTGTTCTCGATCGCTTCGGATAATAGCACGGGCTCAAAACTCGGGTTCTCCACTATCTCTGCGTAATGATGTTCGCGACATACCGGATGATAGGTTCACGTGAGCCATCATCGTTTTCTCGATCATACATGTATCTTTGCTAACCTTGAACATATCCAATGGGTGCCCCATTTGGGCTTGTACGCGATGCACTCTCCACGGACACCCATGGATCTCACACACCACGTCGTAGAAAGGAGGTTGGGGTGGATTTCTTAACCTTGAAAGTCCTTCTTAATGATAGAGCCCAATCTTTCACGGCATCTGCCTGACCTCTTTTGTCGGGTACATCTTGTTATGCCTAACCTCATTAACCTTTGTCTTGCCAAGGCATCTCCCTCATTTCATTGACAACCATATTTTCAAATTGTTGCGTGCTCCACTTTGGCGGCACAAGCGGCTCCGTACCTCCTCCATCTTCCTCATCCGACTCATCGTCGTCCTCCTCTTCTCGCTTCTCTTTGTACTCACGGTCTTCCTCTTCCATCCTAGTCATTATTTCCTCAATTTGCTCACCTTCGTCTACCGGTCCCAGCGCTTCTTGGCCAACATTTTCATCATCCTCCGGCCCGAACTGTTCACCACTTTCTTGAACATGTTGCTCATGGCTAGATCCCCAATTTCAAAGTGTCACCGGTGAGCTCATTTTGAGGTGACTACACTCACCGGCCCAAGCTCGCTTGGGGGCAACATCCTCTCATATGCTCGCACTAAAAGCACTCGATTCCATCCCGTTGCTCTGCCCCCTCACATATGATCTCCACGATGCGGTTCCTTTAGCTCAACTAACTCCCGATAAATAGTGTCGTTTAGCACACTACATAGGCAAAATACCTTCAACTCACACCTATCTTCTTCCATCCGAAAAGTATAATACAACCATTTCAACACGGAACCAAATGTGTAGCTCATGACCCTACTCAAACTTCTGTCCACATACTGCATGTTACTTAGATCTGCACCCTCCAAACCATGCATTACAACCCCATCTCCATAATAAATCCTAAATGGAATTCGTTCTGCCATATCTGCGAATCCATTCATTCACCCACGAATTAATTATCTTCCGTACAAAATACTATGACGTAACATAACTATACCTACATGGTGCGAAAATATATATCTAACCGTAAAAAACATCTACATTCCTAATAATTCATATCGATGTAGTTATATCTGTAAAAAAATTACATTTCCATCAATATGTACCGATATACTCCTATCCGTAAAAATTCATTCCTAACAATATATACATTCATATCGATGTACTTATATATTAAAAAATACTTATTAAGTAACTATATTTCCTTCAATATATACCGATATACTCCTATCATAAAAATTATCTAAATTTTCTAAACTAGAACTAGCTGTGACCTATCAATTTACCTACATTTATCCGTAACATACATCTAAAACTATTTCTAATCTACCACTATTTACTGCTACAATGCTCTAGATCTAACTATTTCTAACATATCATAATTTCTTGCTCTGAAAAGTAAACAACAAAATTTACCTCAAAGCGTTGGCGCGAGAATCTCCCTTCTTCCTTCTCTTCCCTCTCTCCCTCTTCCTCTTCCCTTCCTCTCCTCTCTCTGTTCTCTTCCCCGGGCGCACAAATGAGAACAGTAACGGGCGAGCGGCTCATATAAACGCTCCTGTCGCACGACCATCGTGCGACATGAACCCGCGCCCCCACCCGTCGCACGACCATCGGTCGATTTGCTCACTGTCGCACGTTAGTCGTGCGGCGACAGGCCGCCTTCTCTCGTCGCCGACGTTACGCGTGCGACAGCGCCGTTCGGTTCTGTCGCCACGTTACGCCATGCGACGAGAGGCCACGAAGCGCCCGCACTGCCGCCGTGTATTTTTCTATTTAGGCCCTGTCCGTGCGGCGCGAGGTATATTTCTGAATTTTTTTTTCCGGTGGAATATTTTTGAAATTCCGAATAAAAGATGTATTATTAAAAAAAAAATTCGCTTGCTTGACCCATACGAGAATTTTTTTTCGAATTTCGTAAGAATTAAACTGTTTTCAATGAAAGTTCTGCGTTCCCTAGGGTTGATGCTGCAGAAGAGAGACAAGGATGGAGAACCAAGAAGAGAGCCGATCGAACTAAGCAAAATGTCGTGATCCAAGCCTGGCATTTTCGACACAAAAGTTGGGGCCAGAGTGAAAGGGAAATCCTGGTACTATTCTACATCCATGTCAACGTTGGTATGGGACGCAAGCAATCAAGAGTGAGCAATCTCATTATCGCATACTACTCCTAAATTAAACCAAGCACTACACCAGTTGCAAAATAGTGGAGTTGCCGTTCAGTTGTTTCTGACGATGAATGAATGAATTTGGATTATGTACAGCCCTAATTGTTGGCATATCGAATTCAAGTATGTTTGGTGATGATGGATCTCACTTGATGTTGTTTAAAAATGCATGTCTATTGCTGATTAGTGTCATCATCATCGGTTAAAGAGGGCATGTTGCCAGTGACCACTGCAATATATAAACTGCGTTGGGATCCGGGAAAGTCATCTGATTGCGCCATGGCCTTCACCAAAGGAAGATACTTGTCGAGCCCGTGAGCCATTGCCTCAACAGTCGACAAGAACTCAAGAAAAGAAATTGAGCAAGGTCACCTCATGCAATTCAATACCAACTTGAAATTTTTGGTAAAACCAAAACCAATGCATAAGGATTCATTCAGGCTCTTTGTTTCCCAAATTCAGAATAGAGAAAATTAAAGCATCACCACTACTCCTTTATACAAAACTTGAACGTCGTTAGATAAAGCCATGACGTTACTCCTGTCTCACCGAATTGAAAACGACAACCGATACGTCCCAACTTCTAGATGTTGGAAACGAGTTGGGAAGGAACATGTTGGGGTACGGAGACCACCCCCTACTGGCGAAGCTACTGTTTATAAGACTACGGGTTATCATGACCTCGGTTCACTAACGGAATTGCTACAGTTCGGACGTCTGAACGCATTGCAACATTTTTTCTACGTGTAACATTTTTTGCTAACGCGTGCAACATTTTTCTTCGACAAACAATAAAATGCGACACAGTAAACGAATGTTGTAAGCGTTAAAAAAATTATTGCACGCGTTGGAAAAAAATGTTTCAAACGTTGAAAAAAATTATTGCAAGAGACGTCCGATGAAATAAACAGTATCGGACGTCCGAGCGTTAGTTCTTTCCGTTCACTAATGTTGGCTATGCAGGAAAAGACCAGAGGCCCTATAAGTCGTTAAATCTATAGGGACACAGTTGTAATATCACTTCTTACCTTAGAGACTCCTATAGATACCCCGTAGTGGCAAGCATTGTCAAAGGGGGACAGAACAAATAAAGAAAGGAAAGTGTTAGCATCTACTTGTTTCTCTCATCTCCATCAAAGCTGCAAACAAACGAGACCTCCTGAATGAATTCCAGATTAATGTGGCGATTGACCCTAATTACAAGTCTTAAAGCGCCAAGGAAAAATCCCCTTTCTATCCCTACGCCCTTCCGCATACGTTGTCCACAAAAACGTAAATACACAGCAACACCCAGGGGTAACGTGACCATCCAAAAAAAGGAAAACCCATACGCAGACTTCACCTCAAACCCTGAAGAACCCAGCACAAGACGAACACATCGCTCGCTTCCTTCTCCTCTCCAACCTCCCCCCACCCCACCGCACCGTCTCGTCCTCCCTCCCGAAGCGGCGGCCGGCGCCTTCTCGGGACATCTCCGGCGATAGACGGAAGCGGCAGGATGGTGGTGGCCACGGAGGAAATGGCGGTCTACTGCTTCGACACCCTCGTCGCCCACTACAGTGGCGACCAGCCGCCGCCGCCCGCCTTCGAGGAGGGCATCCAGTAAGCCTCTCCCGATCGCGATCGTTCGACTCTCGCGCCCTCCCCGCCCACCTTGAAGCAGAAAGGATGTTTTTTTTACGGCGATGCGGCAGTGGTTTGGTGTCAATTCGTGGTAGATTTGCAAAGGTGGAACCTTTTGCCTTTGCGGCGGGTAGATTTGATTTGGTCGGTTTTGTGGATGTTCTTGGCCTTGATTTGTCATCCGTTTGGATTAATTTCTTGTTGGATTTGTCGATTGTAGTAGTCGATCCTACCAGTATCACTTAGTTTTGTTACAGAAAAAAAACAAACAAAGCAGCCACATTTACTATGGTTCTATCATTCGCCTTTAACTGGAGCGGGTGTTTCATGTGATTCTCTCCGAAAGCAGGGGAGGACAAGGAATTTCATTGCAGTTGCTGATATTATCTTTAGGACGGAAGGATTATTAGTTTAAGCAGATTTTTTTGGCCTTAGTTAGGGGATACAGGGTGTTTTTGCTTGTTTGGTTATGGCCTTCTAGTGTTTCTTAGCTCCTAGTATGTCATTGAGAAATTGTTCTTTGAGTTCCCTCCCTCCTAACCTCGTACGTTTTAAGGCTCTCTAGCTTTTACATTGTAATTTCTGATGGAGGTTTTGTTGTTGTAACATCCAATGTCTGCACTCAGTGGGTCAATTTTTGTAACTTCAGCCCATTGTTTGTGACCTGGAAGAAGGCTACCAATGGTTCAGAACCACGCCTCCGTGGATGCATAGGAACCTTGGAGGCCCGTCAGATTGTCAGTGGCTTTAAGGAATACACGTTGACTAGGTAACTATTGTATGAGCATTGGATTTCCATGTTTAGTTTCTTACTGAGATACAATACCTGTGCTCAATATCAGTATCACTGGAAGATTTTCTTGTGCTATAATGGTACCAAGGCAATGTTGACCACCTTTTATTGCTCGAATTATATCAATCTGAAATAATCTCTTGCAGTGCCCTGAGGGATCGACGCTTTCCTCCGATACAATCAAAAGAACTGCCATATTTGGAGTGCACAGTATCTATACTGACTGAATACGAAACTGCACTCAACCACCTTGATTGGGAGGTTTGATCCTACAGACTGCTCTCAGTTCTTCAACATGCTATTCTTTCTCGATTCCTTTGGTATTTATGGTTGCAGACAACTTTTGCGTCAAAGCTATTTTCATTCCTGTGACTGCAGGTTGGAAAGCATGGTTTAATTATTGAATTCACTGATCCAGACTACAGCATCAGACGCAGCGCAACTTATTTACCCGAGGTTGCTGCCAATGAAGGTGAATACTTCTTTGCTACATATTGCCCTAATACACATGTTTTCTTGAATTCCTTAGTTATTAAAGCTACTACATGGAGCCACTCAAAACCCATTGAAAATTTATATTCAGACTTACAAAGATGAGATTTTCTTGAGAATAATTTGGTTTCATGACCAAAGCATCGTAGGTTTGTGTTGATGGGGCAAAAATAATAATAATAATAATAATTAAAAAAAATCACTATATGAAGTCCACGGTTTGTCTAGCAAACCCTCCAACATGTACCCCTTTAGGAAATCAAGTATCCGAATTATCATAGTCAACTCGCTTCGATATAGGCTATAGGAAATTAATGTAAGAGGAGTGCCGTAAGTGCTGCATATGCTAATCATATGAGATTTCTCCCTATTATGAATTCGTATGGATGAAATACAATTTGAAAAGCATGGAAGAACAAATAAAAAGCATTTGATCAGTACATTCCCATTTCAATTGAACTGCCCATAAATTAAGGCCTGATACCTGGCAGGATGGACACACCTAGAGACTATCGACTCTCTCATGAGGAAGGCGGGTTACGATGGCACCATCACTGAGTCTTTGAGGAAGAAAATCCTTGTCACCCGCTACCAGAGTTCCCTGTACGCCATGCACTACGGTGAATATGCTGCATATGTCAAGAAGAACAGAGGTTCTGCCCCCGCAATTGACGGGGCTCCCATAGTTAATGGCTACAAACAAGGCCATTGATTTATATTTATCGCAGCAACTAAAAGAAATATGTATAATTTATCTGGGAGCAGTTGAGGTGATAATTTGTTTCTAAAGTTCCACCTATCTCAGCTGTTTGATCTGCCATCACTTCATTCCAAGGAAAAGGGGTTGCCATGCCAACGGCTCCCCTAGAATTGTCTTCCTGGGACAAATGATGATGGTTATGTATCTTGTAAACCTATGCGCTTCAAGTGCAAATATTTTGGTAAAATCAATTGATTCAAGTTGGTCGTTCACTGGTCTTGTAAATCTATTCAGCTCTCTGCTCTTGCGATTTGATCTGGTATGTTTGTCAAATAGAACTGTATTCACAGTGAAATGCAGGCTGGAACTTACAATCTGATCATGTATATTGGTGCGACCAAGTGAACGTTGAAGAATTCTAAGTTCGCTCGGTAGCATAGCAGTGCCTCCTGTTCCTTTCCATTTTGGACAGCTGGAAGCAGGCATCTTGCACAGAGAGCAGTAACACTGCATTGTGCAGAACAGCCAACTGTTGGTACTGAAAAAATATTATGGTTGCAAACAGACGAGGTAAATGAGCCATGGCATGGGTGGTCAGATTACCTTCCTACAATGGCTCTCATGAGAAACGTATTGAAGGGGAAATTTACACACAAGTGCCTTAGATGAGGAAGATCTCTCAGTGCCACCTAGTTATTCATCATTATGGAGCTGATATTAGGCTTTTGCCCATGCATATATAGTCAACATCATCAAAGACCAAACAGTTTGAGGTCACAAGAAATTTGTTGTCCTCATAGTTGGTATTCTTATCTGAAGAAATTAGGATAATTTCATGCACCGTTTTTCTCTTTGCAAAGCATACTTTAAGTACAGAATACATAGTGGTGATTTAGTAGTAGAGATCCTGCAAGAGATGAAGCCCCGCTTATAGAGCCTCTCTCCCGACTACAACGATGTCATCATCGTCTTCCTCGTCAAATACTTTGTATTGTTCAGGGTTCAACAAGTCGTGATTGAAGTCATCCATCTCAGGGCAGTAGCATCCTCTTCAATGCCACTGCGGTCCTCAGGTTCGCACTTCACCGCTGATTTGTCAGGAATGACCTCAAAGCTGCGCTCATCTTCGTCTACATGGATACATTTGCCATCATTCAGAACATCAGTGATGTTCTTGGCAGACATTTTCAGGCACGAACTTGTCATTCTCCACCTGATGGAGAGCGACTTCATCTTCGTCAATCTCATATGGGTTATATCCATGCAAATCACCGGCAGCATATTCATGCAAGTTGTCATTGGCATCGGCGTCGACAGAGTTGCACGTATCCTCACTGTCGTAGCAATTCAAAGTTTTTGCAGAGTCTTCCGGCTGATTTACTTCCACTTCGATCTACAGGTCATGATAGGGACAATGTTGTGGTGGTCCATGTATAGTCTTTTAGTAATAAAAATTTCCTTAAACATTTATATTTTAAAAATCGCTCGAGGTGACTTCTCATTCACATGCATATATAGAGTTAACTAAACAAAATCTAAATCCCGATGGTAAAATAATCGGTGGAAATCCATTGGAAAAGGTAAAATAATCGAAAGGAAAAAATAATTGGAAAGAACCTATCTGTCCTTTGCTGGCTACCATAAGCACATCATCAGCTAGCTTCTTGGCGAACTCGGCAGGGTCAATCTTGTCGCACTCGTCATTTCGATCAGCACCAAGCTGTTCTTCAATTTCCACTATCTTCACCATTTTCCCTGGTAGAGCTTCTCTTTTACACTTTGATGGGGGTGATTACCATACAGCGTGCCCCTTTATATACAGCAGATTGCAACCTGATTTATTCTCCAATAAAACAAGTTGCAGAATCCCAAATGGAACGGAACGGAGAAACTCATGTGGGAAACAAAGGGGCACATCACACAGACAATCATAATACAACTTGTTTAAACTTTAAAGCGAATTATGGACATTGCACATTTGCATGATTTGCAGAGCTCAAGGGGTTAAAGGTGACTGATTGACTGCAAGTAAATTGGAGGGCAAGGACAAGAAGTCACAGAACAGGATATAGTTAGATGCCGAAATTAGATGGAACAGCAAAACTGATACTAAAATTAGATGGAACAGTAAAAACTGATTCTACTCCATAAATATATCATATGCATACTGTCAGTTTGCAAAAAGTGGTACACATGCGCACCAAATATTGGAACAAGATGATCTCCATAACTCCAGCCCTGTACAAGTCACTGCCACATAACCTTCCACTCAGAACAACCCGACCCATGATTGCAAAATGGCCGATCACAGGCCTAGAGTCGGGATGGCCTCAACGAGCCCCGTTTTAGTTGGCGCAATTGAGGATTTGCCCCGTATGTCTTACTGACATGTGGCCCTAAAGCCCGCATGCCAGTGAGACATCACGGGACAAATCATCAATGACAAAAGTAAAAAAGAGCAAATCATCAATTTTTCCTACTTGCGTTGCCTTTGCCTAACCATTCTCATGGTCTTCCACTTCTTGTCCTTGTCCGAAGCGTCGCAGTGCCCTCCATATCCATATCCCTTCCAAGACAAGCATGGAGCAGCAATGTCACATACATAGCAGAAACACTGCAGCACATGTGAAACACGATTTAGTGACAATGTGGTAACTAGCGATAGCAGCAATGCAACTCTAATATTGTGGAGATGTCCAGTAGCAACCAACAATCGACTATATGACCATTTTAAGACTTGAAAGACAGACATAGCATGTTGTTTAAGTGTCATGATTGTATACTTAACAAACTAGCATATGAAGTTAAGCATGACAAGAAAACTCATCTATTATACAATTCAAATATCTAGTTGAAGTAGACGAGACCATATTCAGATAAAGCAACGTGGTGAATTGAGATCATTCAACCATGCCAACTCACAGAATTGAGATCATTCAACCATGCCATCTCACAGAACTGATTCTTGCAGCCAATCACTGCAGGCAACAAAGATGCGTTACACGTTGTACTTTGAGCAGCCAGTGAACCAATTACCATGTACACAACAGTTGCTCATGATATGATATTTGCTAAATATCATAAATTTGCGCTTGCTATCGAACACATGATACATCTAAAACCACACCAGAAAGAGACTCAGATGGTCTAAATTTACACAAAGCAAAGGGTATTAGACTCGGTGCAACAGTACCTGCTCACAATGGCTCTCATGAGGTGTACGGCTGAAGGGGTACCTGGCGCAAGCAGACCTCGGGTGCGGATAATCCCGGCATGCCACCTGCAATACACATAGAAAATTGCACGCCATTTTTAGACCAAAGACCGAAAGGGCCGGCTTTTATATAAGAAAGCATGGAAATTACAGTAGTTGCTGGTGATTCCAGCTTTACATAAGAGGCAGAACACAAGAAGGTAGATAAGAAGGAAAAGACTACAGCACTAGAGACCCAACTAAACAGATCATCGTAGTCCCTACTCCACAAACCTACCAACTTTGAGTTCAACAGACTAGTCACGAAAGAAAAGTAATGACACAGATTACCAACTAGACTCCCTAAACCGAGAGCAGGTTCATGAGGCCCAGCATACTTTCAGTTCTGAAGGAACTTGACAAAAAAGTAGAGAACATACAGCAGTTCTGAGGGGATGAAATTGCACGCATTTACACCCAGAATTCCAACGGCGCAGACACAAATCAATCGTGGCTCATTTGGGGAATTGATAAGACAAGAAAAGGAGTTCCGTGGTCGCGTTCGTACCTTGCCGCGCTCGGCGACGACCGCGACGTCTTCGTTGGCAGTGGGGGCGACGGCGGGGGCTTCGTCGGCGGCGAGGGGATCGGCGGTTAGAATGCAGCACTCGTCATCAAGGCGCCGCTTCTGGCGCGGGGTCCACATCTCGACCCCGTCGAGGTCGAGCGACGCGGGGGGCGCCCTCTTGCGCTCCTTCTTCTTGTTGGCCCCGGCGCCCGCAGTTGTGTCGGGGGACGAGGGGATCTCGATCACGATGGCCGTCGGCGCGGACGCAGCCACCGAGGGGTTCGACCTCCTGACCTTGGCCATGACGGAGTCCAAAGCTAGGGATTGGAGAATTGCAAGGGTCGGAAGGCGGGCGAGAGGAAGAATGGGTAAGGGTTTCGAATTTTGAATGGAAATGCAGCGGCCTTCACTCGCGGCTCGGCGCGCGGGCCTGGCCGTGTCTGACATGTGGGACTGTCACCCCGTGTCTCGCAGTATCCTAATATCCATGGGCCAAAAGTACCGAGAAAAATTATAGAACCTGCACCGCTCCCGCGCCCGATGCGCGTGCAGCGTGGCCGGCGAGGAGGCGTCCGGCCTGCCAACGCTGGCGCTTGTTGCCGCTTTGCCCGCGCACCGGCCTGCCGTCGATCGCCAACTCACCGGCCTGTCGAAGCTGTGCAGCCACCTGGTTTTGTTGCTGCGCCACCGAGTCGCCCAGCTGCCCGGCTTCCCTGCCGCCAAGTCCGCCTGTGCTTTTGGAATTTTTTTTATTTAATATTTATTTTAAATCGTTTTTTCAGAACTAGTCGCCCGCGGGAGAAATTTTCAAAACTACCGGCCGTCGCCCCGCCGGCGATCGCCCAGTCTGGCTAAACGTGGGTCCCTAGCGGTTTCCCAGCGGTCGGAAGCGGCGCCGTTTGGAGCTCTGCGCCGCCGGGACGCGTCGGCGTCGCCAGTCATCGCCCTGCTGGGCGTCGCCCATGCCAGTGGCGACAGAGTATTTTATACCCAGCAGCACTCTTGTGCCCATTTGGTTTCTTGCCGTAGAGCGAGAGCGAGAGGAGGAGAAGAAGAGGAGAGGAAGGAGAGGAAAAAGAGAGAGGGAAGAAAAAGAGGAAAAATATTCATCGTTTTTGAAGGTAAGTCCGTTAAATTTATATGTAATTTTTTTGAAATTTTAGTATTTTGTAATATTTAGAAATATTAGGATTGGTAGTAGAAATATTAGGTAATGTTTAGAGATTTAATATAGTATTTAGACATATTAGGATTGTAGTATTTAGAAATGTTGAGAATCAATATAATATTTGGAAATTTAATATAGTTAGGATTGGATAGTACAAATATTAGGCAATGTTTCTGACTTTAATATTTAGTATTTGCGGTATGTAATATTTTAGAGATTTAATATTTAGTATTTGCGGTATTTAATATTTTAGAGATTTAATATTTAGTATTTGCGGTATGTAATATAGGTAATCGAATTACTTATTTATAGTGAATGATAGTATTACGTTAAAAATTAGTATATTTAAAAACATGGTAGGCAGTTACAAATCATGAAGTAAAATTTGGCGACAATATATTGTGACATTTATATAGCGGTTAGGTGGAGAAATGATGGTTTTTTGGTTCGACGTTGTAGGCGGTATGTCGGAGACATTGTATTTTCAGATATTCTATGGAGATGGGGAGATATACGAGGGCGAATGGAGTCGATTTGTCGGGATTTTCGGTGATCATCTGAGGCATATCTAGGCCGAGAGATAGGACATCTGAGGGTTTGATGGAGTTTATATTTGGATGTTCGGTTTGGATGCCCAGTGTTTCTTGCGGGTTAGAAGCGAGAGTAAGCCGTCTTGAGACTTTTTATGGAGAGTCGATTCTTATTAACGCGACCTCGACATGGAGGAGCTATGTTGGATCTGTTGTAGAGCGGGGTTGGCGCTCATGTTCTTTGTAGATTGGTACGGTACCTCCATCGGTGTCGGAGGTGCGTGATGTCGGGGTAAATATTACGGAGGAGGAATACAGATATGCAACAACGCGATGATGAAGGTGGTGGCGAGGTTGGCGGTGGCGGCAGGATCGAGGCGAGGAGTACCGTGGAGGCGAGGGTGGCCGACGAGGGGAGGAGGTGGAGCACATAGTTGAGTTGATGGAGGAGGAGGACCGTGCGGATGAGAAGTACGATGGCGAGCGCTCGGACGAGGAGGACAATACTCTGAGGTGCTGTCCGGTCGCGTGGATTAAATATAATTTGAAGACGACAATGAATGAAGGAGCGAGATGCATGGGAGTATCATGAGAACGAGGTCGTAGCGAGGGCCATATATAAAGACAAGGAGGCCGTGATGGATGCGGTGAAATCTTGGTCAATGTCTCTTGGCGCCAATTCGAGTCTTGAAGTCCAACAAAAAGACTACGACGTGAAGTGCGAAGTTGATACGTGCCCATGGCGGTGCATGCATACAAGGGAAGTGGAGGACTCTGGAAATGTTCTATAGTGACGAGCATAGCGCTAGCTGGAGGAAGCGGAGCGGGAACACCATAATCTGTCGTCCACTTGGGTGGCAAATGTGTTTTATGGTCGGATCGTCGACAATCGCGACCGCGACCTCGATCCATTATCGAGCCGTGGAGGAGAGGTTTGATACAAGATTAGCTACGGAAGGCATGGAGAGCAAAAAGAACGACTTTGGAAATACGGTTCGGGACATACGAGGCTTCTTACGAGAATATTCCACACTTGCTCGGGGCAATATCAAGTAGGAATCGATGCGGTCATCGACCTTGCGGAGTTTCAGCGGATGGTGCGTCTTGCGGGTAAGTGGGTCTTCTGGTGGGCCTTCTTCGCCCTCGGCGCATGCATTAATGCCTTAAACCTTTGTCGCCGGTCATTTGCATGGACGGCACATTCCTCACAGGAAATACAAGGGCGATTCTAGCTGCAATCGCGGTGGGCGCCAACAACCGTGTTCTACTGGTCGCATTGGCCTTCGTGGAGGGGAAAACACGGAGAGTCGGTATGGTTTCTTGAAAGAGTCAAGATGGCGGTTGTGCAAGACCGCCCCGATGTATGTGTCATCCATGACCGACATGCAGGGTTGCCGAGGGCGATCGTGGATATGCAACAAGGGTCCGACATTGTGGGAGCAGCGAAGTGGCCAGACCTGAAGAGCAGGTGGTGCATGAGGCACATGGGTGCCAATTTTTTCCGTCAGTTCAGGAACAAGGAACTTATGAACATGTTCAAGCGGCTGTGCAAACAGAACCAGCGGAGGAAGTTCGAGTCGCTGTGGAGGACGTTGGATGAACTAACCAAGAAGCAATCACTGAATCCAAGGGATGGCGCTAGTTCGTCAAGGAACCCTATGGTGTACCACGAGCAAGGAGATGACCCCTGACCTTGTGTGCGCTCGACAAGCGCACCAAACATCCGGCGTGGGCGAAGGGCAAGCATAAAGAGTTTCGCAATTTGGATCGACACGAGCCGTTGGAGAAATGGTCCATTCTGCATGACGAGGCGGTTCCGCTATGGAATAATGACAACCAACTGGCGGAGATTTACAAGCGGGTAATGAAAGCGCGAGATGCCTCCGTTGGTGGGCATTGTTGAGGTGTGTTGCTAGGCACCCAAAGATATTTCGTTGGCGGTACAAGGCCTCCGTGGCATGTATGTCGGACAATCGCTTTGTCGTACTCGGCGGTTGTCTCTCGTACATGGCAAACAAGACACGGAAGGCACGACACATCGCTTGACACCGGAGAGTGGCGTGGAGAGGTACCACGTGCCGCTGCGGTGGCCGGTCGAAGGTGCCCACCGCGAAGGACTTCCATCATGCGTACTCAGTGGCGGCTGCGAGTGCTCTGCCGAAGCCACGCCGCTGCACTTGCCGTGCTGCTCGCGTGATTGCCGCAGCGGCGAGACACACCGATCATGTCGTCCGTACATCTCCACTACTACTACAAGCGAGTGTTCTCAACCGTGGCATAACGAGGTGTCTGGGCACGGGTCGATGGATCGTTCACGGCGGCCCCCTCGGGGCATCGATGGGTACCGGACATCCGAATGTTGAAGCGAAGGTCGGGCGTCGAAGGACACGGCGTATTAGGAGCGATATGGGCGAGTGCGAGTAGCGTCGTAATTGTGGATAATGCAATTCGATGTACCGTTATTTGTTGTCTCCGTCAATGTATTTTCGATTCTATGTACCGATTAATTGTTGTCTCCGTCAATGTATTTTTCGATTCTATGAACGATTAATTGTTGTCCCCGTCAATGTACTTTCGATTCCATGTACTAGTTAATTGTTGTCCCGTCAATGTATGTTCGATTCAATGTACCGATTAATTGTTGTCCCCGTCAATGTATTTTCGAGTGTATGTACCAGTTATTTGTTATCCCGTTAATGTAATATTTGAATATGGAACATTGCATTACTTTTCATTTACCTTTTGTAGTTACAAGCGTGTACCATGAATTTGCTTTCTAACCATGAATTTGCTTTGTAACCACGCAGGTCTGACGGCGATGGCGAGAGTTAGGCGTCTTCTTGGCGCTACTCCCGGCGCTAGACCCGGCCGTGGACTTGACCACCGGTCTAGGTTGTCCGCGATTGAGGGCAAGCGGTGGGGACACTGCGGTCTCGGTGCGAACGAGTTTCTTCGGATCGACCAGCTGGGTTCCTGATGGCGAAGAGTTTCGCACTCTTTACTTACACGCTAATGGAATTTTAACGACACTACACACTACGTGCGAGTTCTGAGTGCGGCTTACTTTAGTTCTGCCGGATGGTGGAAGCGAGCGGCGTGGAGGACCCGCGACGTCACACGGTTCTCGTCTGACCGGTCCTGGCGGACCGCTCTCGTGGGCCGGTGGAGGCCGGAGAACACACGTTCCACTGCCGTGCGAGAGATGGCTCCCAGCTGCGGGGCGTGTCGTACCTCCTCGGCCTCCCCTGCGGCCGCCCGTCGTGCCCCACAAGGCAGATGAAAGCACGGAGTCGAGGCGTGGTTGCTCCGGTTCCACGGTTAGTACCTCGTTCATTGCAACCGCGGATCGCCGAGCTGGCGACAATCTTGTCACCGAATCTTTGCGGTGAGTTTCTCCACCGGAGGCAGCGAGATGACTCGCACGCCACCACAGGCGTACACGCTAGTCTGTTCGGTTGGTACTGTTCCGTCCTCGCGCGGGGACACGGTGGACCGCTTTTGATCGAGTTCGCCCGGTTTATCGCCGACACCGGCGAACCGAGTAAGATATTTCGTTAAAATCTCTTCTGACGGGACATATCTAACTTTTGTTGTACACAGATGGTGCGATGGTCGTGGGGCTCTGCCGTGCTCGCGTGCTGCGTCTGAGAGTGCATCTTGGTGTCTCAAGGTAACCAAACGGTATTGATTGGGCTGCGTTCTACTACTATAGCTGTGGTCTGGGAGCACTTCTCCTTGATAGGCTCGAGGTTGACCCGCGCCGTACTCACAGGAGACTGTACCACGGCCTCCCCAGATCGGCCGCCCACTATGGGCCTCTCTTGGGTTCATGCAGTATGCCCCTTGTATCTAACCCCTAATTTGGACACTTTAATAAGGCCACTACTTTTTGTTCCTTGCGGGTGTCGCCCACCGCCAGACCAAGAAGTCGTACCCGAGTTCGATTCGGGAGTTTGACAGGCCGCAGCCGGGCGTCACGGTGGACACCGTCTGTGTGCATGACGTCAGTCCAAAGCACCTCACGGGCTGTCCGAGCATTCTTGGCGTGACCATCGGCTCTGGCTCACCGTGAAGGTCCTCCTCTTTGACTTTGTCGTCGAGGAGTACTCGCCGACCGGGTCTTCGCGGCGATTCGGCCTCTTCGGACTTTCCCCTGCAGACTACTCACCTTGTCTCACATGCGCACAAGTAAGTGTCTGAGCACAATACTTACCATTCGGCGGAATGAATGTTGTATGTAAATTGCCGTTCTTGCTTTGCGGGATGAGCGGTCGGGGCATCCACTAGGCATTCCGTTCTTTGCGCGCGTAATCTGAGTGGGCGATGCGGTGGGACGGCGGGCGAGGGCGAGTGGGCGAGACCGGCCGTCTGACCGTCTGACGTCTGCCGATTACATGGGCGGTTCGCGCACGACTTCGGCTTAGGGTTGGGTACACACCGGCAGAGTATGTCAGCTCGGCGCCGGTGTCGGAGCGTACCCTTCCAGATGTCCCGAGGAGAAGCGTTGCGGTAAGGTCACCCCAAAACCCTTCACGTATGTTTTTATGTAAATTAACTTATATCAAGTGGCATTACTTGCGAGCCGTCTTGCGAAGCGGATGTGCGGGGAGTTCGAGTCCGTGTTGGCGGGCCTCGGCAGACGTCGTGCTCACCCCGTTCGGCGGCGAAACAATTAGTCGGTGGCGCGCCACGATGGGGCGGATGTGCGGCTACTCACTGCCGGGGCGAGCGTGGCACCGCCGACCGGCACCTCCCGCCTAGTGGGCGTGCCCACACCTCGCCCGGTAGTCGGCCCTGTTGCCGGCGTCATCGGTCGTGCCCTCGTGTCCTCCATAGACGCGATGTACGGTGGGGTGACGCGGCGATCTTCGTCTCTCGTGCAGCCGCATTGTCGAGGTGGGGTGGCGGGCGATCTTCGTCTCTCGCCTGACCGCGGATGTCGAGGGTGGGGTAGCGCGGCAGTCGCCGCAGTCTTTGTCGACTACTCGAGTCTGCGACATTAGCGAGATCACGAGTTTCGGCGTGGAGCGTTCATGTCCACCGAGAGCACGGGCCACCACCGCAGCAGACACGAGCCGCCGACATACTCGCTACCCCTCGGGGAAGCGGTAGGGCTAGGAGGGTCGTCCGTCGCCGTCGCCACTCCGTACCCACCAAAGCGGATCGGGGCGTCGCCGTGGTGACTTGTTGTGCAGTTGTACTTTTGTAATGTATTTATCTTGACACCATGTTGTCTAACTATCGAGTAGTAGATATGTTTTCTTAGCCATGTCGTTCGACTTATTTTTACGATTTTCGCAACTTCGTGCGAACAACGTCATATAGCTCGACAATATATAATTGGCTATTAATAAGCGATGAACAAATAGCTCTTTGTGAAAATGTAAGGAGGCACACTACCCAAAGGTAAATTTACATACTGAAATGGGGCGATAGCCTGATATAATCGGGAGGCACATCGCCCCAAGGTAAATTTCGCTCTCAAATGGGGCAATAGCCACGATATGTCGAGAAGCACCTCGCCCCAAGGTAAATTCATACTGAAATGGGGCGATATACTGATATGTCGAGGCACCTTGCTGAAGGTAAATATCGCCGAAATGGGCGATCGCCCCATACCCAGGCGATATCTACCCTTTATAATCTTCGCTCGCGAGCCCCTCGCATACCCGGAGAGAACAAGAAAGAACAAGAGAAGGGAAGGAGAGAGAACAATGTCGTTCTCTGAGTCGCCTCTTGAGAAGCGAAGTCATCGACCGAATATCCGGATGAGAGTTGCGTCGGCCCCAATTCTCCGGAGTTTCCCGGCCAGAAATGTGACGCAACCTCTGGCCAAGATGATGCAATCTACCCATGGAACACGGCCACCGCGCTCACTCTTGTTGTGCCGCACCTACAAGGTAAACCTCTTGGTGTCCACACAATACATGGTAACACTACCATCTCATGCTTCGTTCTTTCTTTTCTTAGCACAAGGACCGGTGTTGCTTCTTCCAATGGATCGACGGGCCGAACGGCGCGACTTCTGAATTTCTCAACAAGCGCCACGACAACTACCCGCTTGCCCGAGAACTTCACCCGGTGGGAGAGGCCGCCAGATATGTCCCTTTTCTAGATCGACCGAGCTTAGGGCGGTGTGCAAGGGCCAACCGTCGGTGAGTTTCATGCGACATACTCATGTTGAACTCACAAAGTACAAGTTCTAAACCAGTTCATCGCACACAGGACTTCAAGAGGACACTTTCGAACATCAACAAGTCGAGGAGGAACCTCCTCGAGGGCCACCAAAGCCCCGACGTCTGCGTACATGGCACGGAGGCGATGGTTGATACTGCCAGGTGATCTAGCGGACCGGAGATTCTAGGTGCCCCTTGGCCGAGGAGGAACAGTCTTTGGTACTTCAACCGGTGGACCCGGGAGGCGTACCACCCACATCTCGAGCAACCTGCATGGGATAAGCCGGGGAGCAACCCTCTCCGTGGTGCCACTACCGCCCGAAAAGCCGGACCAGAATGCGTTGGCGGTGTTATGCAACCACCAAAGGGCATCTTGCATTGATGCAGGCACGCTTCGGTTGTCCAAGCATAAGCCCAACACACACCTCTCGCACCATATAGTGGAGTCGAGCGAAAGCAGAGCAGCGTCTCGCATGTCTCCGCCAAAGGCCAACACAATGAAGTGCAGGAGGGTTCCTCCTCTCGAAGAAGAAGGGACAAGGGGAAGCAGCCGGCCGAGGTCCGTAACACGCAACAAATCCTTGACTCGTTGTGCAGACCATCCGGGAACCCGGGTGGTATTAACATAGGGGACGCCGGGAATCGGGATGACATGCCCATATGGGAGGGCAGAAATCCACATAAAAAACAACCAAAATTTAAGTCTTATACACGGGCGTGCGGCATAGGCCACCCAATGGGCGACAGCTGGGAGCACTGCGGAACCCCATGGAGTTCTTTCATAGTAGGGATTGAGCGGTGTCCGAGGACTGGTCGCCATATTTACACGGGTCAGGTAATATGCAGAAAATGTCTTACATCATTCTGGCTGTACCCAGATAGGCGGAACGATCATTTGTTCCACCACGACGAACAGTGCTTTCCTTATTAACCTCGTCATTGTTGTAATGCCATATAATATAATATAATCTAATCCATTGCTTATTTTATCATCTGAACTTTCGGTGTATGTGCCCTTATATATGTATTGTTTGAATTTTACAAAATTCCTCATATATTAAAATCATTTGAAATTTTTATGGTAATATCACTGATTTATCAAGAACCTCCATAAAAGTTTCAAAATTTTTGACCTCGTAAAAGTTTTCATGGTTTCGTGGCGCGAGTGCCTTTTCGATTTTCGCAACAAAATGCGGGGCAACATCCGCCATCTCGCTTATACGTAAGTGGTAGCCCGCATTGCGTGAGGCCGCCCTAGATTTTTTCAGTATTTTTTGACCATGTCCGGCCTGTCATGGAGACTCTGAAAACCCCTAAGTGGCCACGATTTCGTGGTTTAAATGGCATGAGTGCATTTTCCGATTTTCGCAACAAAATGCCGAGGCAACGTCGCTATCTCGCCCATACGTAAGTGGTAGCCCACATTGCGTGGGCCGCCTGGATTTTTCCCATATTTTTTGACCATGTCCGGCTTGTCATGAGACTACGAAACCGCTAAGTGGCCACGATTTCCGTGGTTTCGTGGCGAGGGCCTTTTATGATTTTCGCAACAAAAGCCGGGCAACAGCGTCGGCCATCTCGCCCGTACTAAAGTGGTATCCCACGCTATGAGGCCGCTGTGCTTTTTCCCTATTTTTTCGGCCATATTCGACGGACCCTACGAGGCTATCAAAAACTAAGTGCATATCACTAACGGACTAAAATAATTTTTCCGGTTCATTACATGACAACAAGTTTTTTCCCTAATTTTTCCTGGTTCAATGTAACAATTATTGTACAAACAATTTGCAAAAAAACGCCAAAAAATAAAACTATAATCTGATCGCCGCTGGCAGACATTTTCCTTTTTTTTTACGTTTACGTCATTAGGGTTTGGAGTTTTGTCGTTAGCGGCCCTCTGTCGCCCGAGCGGCGTCGCCCTGCTAGGGGCGACGGAGGATATTCTGCTATTTTTCGGTCTGGGCGACTAGTTTTGAAAAACGATTAAAAAAAATTAAATAAAAAAAATTCGTGCTTTTGCCCGTGCAGAGCCTTGAATAAATGGCGGCTGGCTAGGAAGGAATCCTAGTCGCCTGATATGGGCCAAATGAATGCGGGCCATGGGCAATTCGCCGTCAGAAGAACCATGGCGATTAGTTCCGTTTTTTTTGGAAAGAAGAAAAATAATTAATGAGTTAAAAAAAAGTAATTAGCTTATGTGAAATGTTGCTGAAATTAATATTTTAGCCATACTTGGAAGTTCTATGCTCTGGGTTATCTTCCTAGCACTATGCTATGTTAATATGTGCTGAAATTTATTTCTCTGTTATTTAAGTAATTCTAAAAATTGCTTAGTAATTAACAGAAATGCTAGAAAATCATGGAAATAATCAAGTTATCAAAACGGTTTTGGGCTTGAGGGCATAAGTGGTTGGGTTTTTTTATTTCTGTTTTGAAGGAACGGAAGCATGAAAATTGGTGTCTAAGGAAAACACACATGAGGCTAGGTTTCTTAATTGGCGCCCGAAATCGGGAAGTGCTCCCTCCCTCATGTGAACCCTCGGGGCGGGTTGACCTGGCCAAGAGTCATGTTGACGGAGGCATTTATTACATGATTTCATACCCAACCAACAAGAGTCACATAAGATGTAATTAGCATTATGCCATATTTATTTCACGTTGAAATTTATCCTTATGTTAATTAGTAATTCTGAAAATAGCTTAATAATTAGCAGAGAAAAAAATTATTATAAAAATGCTAGGAAAATCCTGAAAAATCTGTGATAATTATCTACTGAATAGATATAGACCAAGCTTTACTGATTGAAGAGTGAGCATGCAATATATGATTTTACCAGATGTAAAAGTCATTTTGCATAAATAGAAATAGAATATGTTGGACATCGTAAAAAGGGAACTTATCAAGCTTGACCTGAATGGCAACAAATACCTTACCCGGACAATCAATACTAAGATTAATCTGATAGCTCGATCTTTTGGAGCTACTATTTTTCCAGCCTGAAACTGGTACTGTAAGATCAAGGATGCGCCTAGAGGGGGGGTGAATAGGCGTTTATAAAATTAATCGCTTTCTAAAACGATGCACTCTAATCAACCCCTATGTCAAAACCTAATCAAAGATAATGCGGAAGCGATAAACTAGGTTTTGACAATTAAAGCCTAAATCCACTAGGCTCACTTGTGTACTAACTAAATTGTGCCTCTATCCAAGAATTGCTAAATTAAACAAACAATTAATACTAAGCAATTCTAACACAATCAAGCAATTGATTAATATATAATAAAGTAAATGCTTGAAGATAAAGGAGACAAGAGGCAACCGATATTTTTTAGGTGGTTTAGGAGACTTGCCAGTCTCCCTAGTCCACGTTGAGGCTAGCCCAAACCCTTGGACCGGCTCGCAATGAGCACCGCCTCGATTCCACTAGATGTGGTTTTCACGCTTCGCGTAGGCTCAACCCGAACCTTCACAAACTTGGCAGGCGTCTCACAACCTTGAGGCCTCCCAAGACGACGCCTCACGCCGTCTAGAGTCGGCAACCTCCAAGAGTAACAAGCCGAGTCTCCGCTCGAGCTTCACCTAGCACAACAAATACGCTTCCGGTGATCACATAGTGCAACACATGCACCTAGGCTCCTCCTCAAGTGCAACACATGCACAAGAGATCTCAACCCACTCCTAATTGCAACACATGCCATTAGTCTCACTCTTAGCTCAAAATCAACTTGCGGGAATGCAACACATGCAAACCACCTCCCAAAAACTCACATAAGAGCCAATACACAAATGAGAGCTTCAACACATGAACCACCTCACCCAAAATGCTCAATCAACCAGCAAATGCCCCCCTATGACCTCCTTTTATAGCCTTACAAAGAAAACTAGCTATTGGGGGGCAAAACGGACATTAAAAGTGCTGAAAATAGCCGTTGCTGCAGTACCAGCGGTACTACCGGCCCCTACGGGCGGTGCTACCGTTTTTGCGGTACTACCGCAGTACAAAATACGGTACTACCGCACCTGCTGTTTCAGCACAGACGACACTCAGAAAAACGGTCATAACTTTTGACTCCGAACTCCGATTTAGGTGATCTTGGACTCTATGCGAAGCTTATTACGAGGGCTACAATCTCCACCCATTTTCATGATTTAAGCAACCATAGATATTTTCCAAAATCACAAAAACAAAGACTCTAATGTAGTCATTCAAATCCAATTTTGATTTTCTCGAAATCCCTCACATAGACTTGATTAAAAACATGACTACAAGCTAACAAGGGTCAACAAGATTAAAACTTGAACCATGTGATGATCAACTCATGATCAAAACAATTTGCAAAACATATTTGCAAATTCTATTCACATGCTTCGAAGAGCCATACGTAAATTCCAAATACAACTTGCTTGAGCATCCTCGTTTTGCAACACATGCAAAACCTAGCTCCAAGCAAAACCAAACAAACTCAAATGCATGAGCTCACTATTTGCAACACATGCAAATCTTAACTCCATGCAACCACATTGATTTTGAAAGATTTGTTTTGTAAAGAGAAAACAAAATATGAAGCTTCAACAATTGCAACACATGCAAAAGTGAACTTCATGCAAAAGCCAACGCATACGCTTATCCCACTTGCAACACATGCAAATCAAAGCGTAAGCAAAACCAAAGCACGAGCTTCACCCATTCGCAACACATGCCAAATGGTTAGCTCCATGCAAAAACCAAACAGGTTGAACTTGGGTGAAACGCGGGTTGAGCTCACCAACATATGATGAAGCTCAAACTAGAAAACTCGACCCCTCTTAATAGTACAACACCTAACTAGCAAGCCGGTCTCCCATCCAAACACCGAAATCGGTAAAAGACTAGGAAAACATCCTTAGCCCTAGCTAGTTATACCTTGGCTTCTAGCGATCCATTTAGAGCTTTTATGATTTTCAATCATCTTCTCTTCATGATCAAATCTTCTTCTTCTTCTTGTTCATCAACACATGATGAACCTTCTCTAGCCCTTCTCTTTACTTCGGAATCACTTCTTGAAACTCATCAACACATGATGACTTCTCATTCCCGATCCTTCATTATCTTGGACTCAACCTAGTTCACAACTCATGGAAAAGGTTAGTCCAACAAACATGGTTGTCTCAATCATCACTTGCACTCCATTAACACATAATGGAAGCTTCTAATATCGATTGAGCACAACCCAAATCAAATTAAATGATATAAATGTGTCTTGAGTACATCGATGCAACTAATGCTTCGTTATACTCAAGAACTATCGATTATCCTTAATCAATCCAAAAGAGCACCATCAACACATGATGAAATGTCCTTTAATGATTAAAAGACAACCGACCTCAATTTCAATTTTCATCTAAATTGATATGAGTATATATTAACTACACAAGTTTTCATATACTCATGTTGATTTAAAAGTAATGATCTATAATATGTGGACTATATGAAAATGACCATTACTCTAAGCCATCAACTATAGAATAAACCCCACATGTATATGTGCATAGATATAATTGATTTCGAGACAATATGCACATATTCAATTTTTGATTACATTGGAGTTTTATCCTATATTACCATGAGTATACTACAACTAGACACTTCAAATATATACTCAAGGATTTAGTTTCAATGTCTTGATCTTATATGTGTCAATAAGGAATAGATCAATACAATGAAACATTTAAGTTAAATGACGAACTCCCCCTAAATATGTGCATCTATGTAAATAAGGATTGGAGAAATATGATGCACATTTTGTGGTTAATGCAATGGGAAATTCATACTTTAAATTGAATCCAAAGTATGCATTAAAATCATAAACATTAATACAAGACATACCTTAGGTTTTCCATTTTCCATCCAAATATGAGACTACTAAAATCAAGCTCAATTAAACATGTTAGTCTCATAATAATTAGATTTGTCATTAAACAATGATTATCGAAAGAATTAGTCTCAATATTAGATTTGTCATTAACACCAAAACTAAATTAATGGAACTTGAACTTTCAAGTACCCCTACTCTTCCTATAGCCATCAGATATACAGCTCTACACCTCCTGAAGCACTATCTTCATACGGACCTGAAGGCCAAATAGTCGATGGAAGTGACTAGCTGGTATTTTTGAATTTCCTGAAGGAAAAATATATAACCAACAAGATTCATCCTGTTGCTAGAAACACAACGCAAATGGAACCACCCTAATATGAGGATACTGCTGTAATAGTATCACCATGCTCAATACCAGAAGTATTTCAAGCTTATATGCATTTGCTAGAAGCAGAAAAACACGATGAACTACTAGTGAAGAATCATCACGTACTTTCTAGTGGAAGTCTTGCAGTGCCCGAAGCACATGCAAATGCTCAGTGAGCTAGCAATAACCATTGCCGCAGAAAGGGCCAAAAGAAATAAAGGGAATTAGGGGAAGAGCAATTCATAATGGGAAAAGTAAAGGTAAAGGGCCAGGGACTTCCAGAAGTAAGGTTACAAACCCTGAATAACCCTGTTCTAGATATGAATGCATTAATCATTGGTCATGCAACTATTGCATCCCAAAGCATGTGGTAGACCTTTACACAAAATCCACTAGAAAAATCAATAAGACCCGGGGTAAATAAATGTTGAATCATACTTTACTGTTCAACCTGTTGTTGACATGGGTGCTGAGAAGTGTGATAATATGGTTCTTAAAATTATAAAGTTTGATGAGTCCCAGAAGGACATATATGACTCATATGGAGATCTAAATTTCACATGTCACAATGTCGCGTGCTAAAATTTTACACGACGTAGCGTAGCGCGTGACCCTGGCTAGTTATTATAACATAGAACCAAAGAACACGAAGTTCCGCTGGTTAGATCAAATGTTATGGTGGTTTGGAGTTGGCTGTCCCACCGTGCAGCGTTATTCTACACAGTTTGGGTATAACTATTTTTTGTAGTCTCTAGAGGCCGAATCTTGGAATTAAAATAAGTAGGTAATCATATAAATACTACTATTGTTGAGGAGGTATGGCACCCCCGCAAGCCAGCCCACCACGCGTTGCTTTTTACTGTAGTTTCTACGTTCAGTGAACTGAAAGCACATACTCATATATTTATTACACATAGCATTTCACAAGACAAGCTTAGCACATACTCATAATGCATTTTAATTTTTTTTATTGATTTGGTTGAGCTAATAGCTTTGCAAATTATTGGAATTTTTTGAGGAGGGTCTTGAGAGCACGCATACTGTAAAAATTCCAAATCATGATCAATTTTTCCAATTTTTAAAAATTCTAGTAGTGCTGCTAATGCACTTAAAGCAACTTTGCTGATTTAATTAAGCTACTAAATTTGTAAATTATTGAAAATTTGTTAAAAAGGTCCTGAGAACGTGCCTAAGCTACCATAGCACATCACTTTTGTCTTGTCAAATATCTTATTCTTGCGGCCTCATCGACATCACCTTTAAATCCATCAAAGGAGCTATCACCGGCGCCGTGTCTCAACGATCGGGCCTCCCATTCGGCACATGTCAGGAGTAGATACTCTTCTTCACCCCTGCCAGATCCCCTAATCTGTTTCTCATGTGCCTTCAAACGACCAATCACCTCCTCGATCATCATCACCTTGAGGTCACCGAACTGCTCAAAAGTGAAGATGATATGTTGAAAAATAAAAAGAACCAAAAATTTGCAGCCTCAGGGCTCGAGAGTCGAGACCTTCTGGTCTCAAGACAGAGCACAAAACCAACTGAGCTACGAAGTTTTTTTTTGCTTTACATTAATTCTTTTCTCAAGTTATATTTGCTTTCGTTATAGGATGAGCCTTATAAAGGCTGATTTACACGTCCAATATATAGTGTAGGATCAAGGATACCGACTAGAGGGGGGTGAATAGAAGGTTTTAAATTTTTCAATCACTAAAATCAAATTTAATGATTTCTAAGCAAGAATGGCAATTTTGGCAATTTTGATATCTAGCAATTTTAGTGATTACCAAATAATACCTCTACTCAAATATTTCAATAGCTAAACAAGTATAGCACCAAGAAGATCAATTTGTTAGAAAGAGCACAAAAGTAAGAACAATGCAAACCACAAAGGATGGACACGTGAATTTTATCCCGTGGTCTCAGAGACTTGCCAGTCTCCCCTACTCCATGTTGAGGTGGCTTGAACTTCTTCAAGCTGGCTCCACTTGCTTGAGCCTTCCTCGATCACTCGTAGTAGCTCTTCCCCGCTCCGAGTAGGCGAGCTCCTTGCCTTCACAACGGTTCGAGCCTTCACACAAGCTTCTTGTGAAGATCACTGAAACTCCACGCCTCCAAGCCGTCTAGGAGGCGGCAACCTCCAAGAGTAATAAGTACTTGATGCTTGCTTGAGGTTGAAATTTGAGTGTCAAAGGCTTTGCACTAAATGCTCACTCAATTTTCTTCAAACTCTCTCAAATGTGTGAATTTGATGCACAAGTAGTTTTGAATGCCAACTAGAGCTTAAGGGTATTCAATGTGGACCAAAACTTACTGTAGAATGCAGATGGGGGGTATTTATAACCCCCACCAACAAAATCTAGCCGTTGCTCAAGAGTTGGTGAAAAATCGTGTTCAAGGCCGGTAGTACCGCACCCTTGGCCGGTACTACCGCCGGTCGCTGAGAGGCATTTAATGCTCGGTCAGTGACTGTTGGTCACTCTGTCGGTAGTACCGCAGGGTGGCCGGTACTACCGCATGCATCTGCGGTACTACCGCATGGATGGAGGGAAAACACACCCTTCGGAAAAAGCAATGGAGGTGCTCCAGATTACCGCTCAAGCGGTAGTACCGCACACTCCTGTGGTAGTACCGCTCCCACGACCAAAAAATAGGTTTCTCTGGAAAAAAAGGGACCGCGGGGGCTGCGGTACTACCTTTTGGCCAGTAGTACCGCACCCTCTTGCGGTAGTACCGCACAAAGTCATAGCACATGATTTTTTTATGCAGTTTCAAATTGATTTTATTTGAAATACTCGAATTTAGTATGGTTTAGCCTTGACACTCTTCTCAACATCAAGTGAGCGACAAATGACTCCTCTTAATAGTACGGCACTTATTTTACTAATCCGATCTTTTCTCTTCAAACACCGAGATTGGTAAAACTATTAAAAGATCCTTATATTTTATACCTGGGTCATCTAGCCTTGTTGCATTGATCTTCTATTTTTGCGTTGACGTTCTCTTGTCCATTTTGTTTTGAGCCAACCTATACTCAAGCACACTCAAATGAAAGACATTAGCACTTTAAAACCTTATTGTTATCAATTACCAAAACCTAACTGAAATTTGGGGGCCTAGATGCTTTCATATAGCCGACTCAGATTCTACTTTGTGCTCTACTCCGAGCCTAAACAATACTTTCCAGGTTAACTCTATTATGGATTGCGCTGCGGTAATGTACAAATTAAAGTTAGTACATGATGGCACTAGGTTTTGGGTCAACATGAAAGATGTTGTAAATGGTTTAACCTTTTCGTAGAATGCTAAAAGAATAAATTTGGAACTGTGTAAATGTTTATCCTTGCTCATGTTATCTTAATAAAATTGTTGTAGGATAACTTGTGTAGAGTTTTTATTAGGGAAAATCTTGCTAAAATTATAAGTAATAATGGTTTAAATTTAAAGTGAATAGTGAAGTGATGACATTATGGGCTCTTGTTAGGTTAGGGTGTTACACTAGTACTTCGACAAACTTGCCAACAATCCTTGCAAGCTCATGATGACCGCTCCGTCAAAAACAAAACCACAATTTTCACGCCAACAAGTAGTAGTACTTAAAAAAAACTTGCCGGCAATCCTTGCAAGTTCATGATAACCCTTCATCAAAAATAAAACAACAAGAATTATGCTAGAAAAGGCTAGTACTTCAACAAAATTGCCAACAATCCTTTCAAAGCTCACGATGACCCTCAATCAAAAAATAAAAAGACAACTTTTATGCCTAAAAAGTCTACTTCAACAAGCTTGATATCAATCTTTGCAAGCTCATGATGACCCTCCATCAAAAATAAAACGATAATCTTTACGTCTAAAAAGACAAGTACTTCAACAAACTTATCACGAATCCTTCTAAGCTCATGATAACCTTTTGCATGCTTATGATGACCCTTCATCAATAACAAAATAACAAGGCTTACACTAGAAAACTATAACAAAATGGCAAGCCATATACTTAAAAAACTACTACTTTAACAATTGAATAGCTTAATGCAAAGAATAACTTGTAGAAACATCATTCTCTTTAGAGAAAACCTCCGTATAAAGACAAAAGTAGATGCAATATGTAACACATTTTGATTAATTAGGCGGATTTGGAAAGCACAACTAACAAGCTTACAAGAAACCTCTCTCTCTATATATGAAAATGATTCCATACTACTAGGTGTACGTACTCTCACCTTCAGTATACCATTTAAATGATGTTGTTATACCTCTTTATCCTTTTGAGTATACTTTAATACTAATTATAAGATACTCTAAAGTGAGTTCCACGAAAAATTTCATTAAAGTCCACCCTTTATAACAATATTTGTTTATATATTCCTTTTACATACGAAAAAGGATATGTAGTAAAAAAATAAAGAGTTCTGATGAAAATTTTTAACCATGTTGCATTGGAGTATCTTAGAATTATTATTGAAGTATACCGAAAGTGATAAAGGAGTATAAAGCGTTTATTTAAGTGGTATATTAGAGGTGAGAGTATGTACTCGAGTGAGTATATAAAATATATATATATATATATATATATATATATATATATATATATATATATATATAACATTGAGACCAGGCGCACTTTTGGTGGATTGAATAACTAGTAATATGGTTCATTTTGGGTTTGTGGACTCACATAACCGGTTATTACAGTTCATGGGAGAGTTTACGTCCTTCACAGCACAGAGGATCCTAATTAATCTCACATATAAACAGATAAAAAGAGCCCCACGTCCACGCATAGCTCCAAATTATACCTTTATTAAAGATCGCAAGGTTCTGGACTCCTCCGCGTTTTGAGCCGCGCACGCGGAGCCGAGGCGCTAGGCTCGATTTTTTTCGCGTATAGGTCCCTCAAAAAATACGTTACACATAGGTCCTTCTTGCGGTTTTTTACGAAAAAAACCTTTTATTTCAGAAAAATCGCAAAACTTTTGTGAAAAGGTCCTAAATAAATACAAAAAAATGTAGTTACATTTGGATCATTCCAGCTATTTTTCACGAAAAGGACCTTTCGATTTAGCACAATCATGGATTCTTCGTGAGAGGACCCCAAATAAATGCAAAAAAAACGTGATTGCGTTTGTAGCCTTTCAACCGTTTCGCGCGTTTTCTCGACGATTTAAAAAACAGCCACCGAAAAAAACAAAATTGTTTCCACAAAAAAAACAACGCACACGGCGCCCTAAATAAATACCAAAAAAGGTAGTTACGTTCGGATCATTCCAGCTATTTTTCACGAAAAGGACATTTCGATTTAGCGCAATCGCGAAATCTTCGTGAGAGGACCCAAATAAATGCAGAAAAAACCGTGATTGCGTTTGTAGCCTTTCAACCGTTTCGCGTGTTTTCTCGGCTATTAAAAAAAACACCATTGAAAAAAAAACGAAATTGTTTCTACGAAAAAAATAACACGCTCAGTGTATCACACCGCGAAAACTATCCTAGTAAGCCATATACTAAAGTTCGAAGAGTCCCCGGCCTCTCCTCACGGGAGCCGTGCGGCTCGGCTCGTGATTTTTTTTGTGTGTAGGTCCCTCGAAAAATGAGTAATTACGTGTAGGTCCTTTCCACGATATTTTACGAAAAGGATCTCTTGATTCAGAAAAATCGTGAATCTTTTATGGAAGGACCCTAAATAAATATCGAAAAAAAAACATAATTACGTTTGGACCATTCCAGTTATTTTTCACGAAAAGAACCTTTCGATTTAGCGCAATCGCGGATCTTTCGTTAGAGAACCCCAAATAAATGAAAAAAATAGCGTGATTGCGTTCGTATCTTTTCAACCGTTTCACGTGTTTTCTCGACGATTTTTAAAACAAAAACCGCAGAAAAAACCGAAGTTTTTCTGCGAAAAAAACAACAGGCGGCGTGATAATACCTATACTAAACTCTGAAGAATTCTGCGCCAGGAGGAAGGCCATGTCGCAGCTTGCGTGCGGGAGCCAGCTTGGCCAGCCGGCCGGTTCAGCCTCTTTTTTTCGCTTTAGGTCGTTCAAAAAATGTGTAATTTCGTGTAGGTCCTTCCTACGATTTTTTACGAAAAAGACCTTCTGGTTCAGAAAAATCATGAATCTTTTGTGAAAGGACCTTAAATAAATACCGAAAAGGACTTTTCGATTTAACGTAATCGCGGATCCTTCGTAAGAGGGATCTAGATGGATGCAAACAAATTTGATTGCGTTTGTATCCTTTCAATCGTTTCACGCGTTTTCTCAACGATTTTAAAAAAACACAACCGAAAAAAATGAAAATATTTCTACGAAAGAACAACGCACGCGACATATCACGCCGCAAAAAAAATTCCTTGTTATAAACAAACCCACCCAACGCGAAAAGGGAAGCCTCAAAGTCCAAAGAGAATAAATACGAATAAACTACGATTGCCTTTTCTTTATAAAGAACAAAACGAAACCGAAAAGCAGAGAGGGGGTGTAGAAGAAGAAATCAAGAGAGAAAGCACCAAACTTATCTACCGTTCTAAAATAGTACAGAGCAATCTTGTGTTTCGTATCAACTTTGAATACTAGTTATTCCGGCTCAATATCGGCTATACCAGTTTGATATCAGACAATACCGATCATATAAACAGAATTAATAATACAGTCTTTTAATTTTATTGAACTATACATAACATTTAATCCTAATGATATGGATTTAGAGTAACATATTAAACTCCGAAACATATCACCGTGAAATATATTGTTTTAATAGACAAATCAATATGATCCGAAATAAATGATCACTATTCTAGCCTCTTCCCTCTCTTTCTTTTTTCCAAAAATGACTCTCTTCTGAATAAAATTACAAGTCTAACCCTATGCCTATTGTGGAAGGCACATTCCACGCCTCTCTTCTGCAGGGGGGCTCACACCCCCTTCACAAAGACCGGTCCTCCTGAGGCCCCTCTATGGCTCTCGTTCTCAGATCGCCAGTCAAGAACCACCTCTCGCTGCTCGGCGCTTCGGTTCATTAATCGTCGCCTCCTACGCCATGCATCCACGGCACCTCGGCCTACCGCACTTTGTGGGCGCGACAGACGACAGGTTTCGCTGGCCTGTGTCGCCTGCTACGTCTTCTGCAGTGGGGGAGAATGCTAAATTTGTAATTTTTTGAGAGGAAGCTTTTAAAAAAAAGAGGAGCGAGAATAGTTATCACTGCTATCCAAAAGAGTATTAAGGGCATCCGCAATGGTGCCTAGTCAGCTATCTATAAGAAGTCCATATCAGCATTTATCCTATGTGGCAAACAATTAAATGAAGAGAGAGCGCTACTATCTATAGACCTGTAGATTGTCTATTAATTAAATGAAGAAAGAGAGAGAGCACTCTATTAATTTAAAATAATTATAGACATCTATATAGATTCACCATTACAAGGGTTAATATAGCATGGTATATAGATGATATGGATCTTACTATAGAGAGTAATTATCTTTAACCATTGCGGATGCCCTAATAAATATAGAAAGAATAAAAAATAAATAAGGAGAGAAAGCGAGTCAGGCAGATAAAGCCCAAATCCCAATTCCGCATCTCGCTCGCCTCACTCTCTCCACTGGTATTAAATATATACTCCAGCTCCCTCCTTCCCCAAATTGCCCATCACTCCCTCACCTCGCTTCGAGCCTCTGCTCCTGCTCTCCCACCCTATCCCACCGCGTCGCGTCGAATCCAATTGAATCGCAGCTGTAGCTGAGGCGATGGAGCAACCTGCGGCGGCGGAGGTGCCTGCGGGGCTGGGCCTCACGGCGGCGGAGTACGCGCAGCTGCAGCCCACGGTGGAGGCGCACCACCGCTACGCCGTGGGACCAGGACAATGCTCCTCCCTCCTCGCGCAGCGCATCCACGCGCCGCCCGCCGCTGTCTGGGCGGTGGTCCGCCGCTTCGACTGTCCCCAGGTCTACAAGCACTTCATCCGCAGCTGCTCCCTCCGCCCGGACCCCGAAGCCGGCGACGACCTCCGCCCGGGGCGCCTCCGTGAGGTCAGCGTCATCTCCGGCCTCCCCGCTAGCACCAGCACCGAGCGCCTCGACCTCCTCGACGACGCGCGCAGGGTCTTCGGCTTCACCATCACCGGCGGCGAGCACCGCCTCCGTAACTACCGATCCGTCACCACCGTCTCCGAGCTCGCTGCGCCCGTCGAGATCTGCACCGTCGTCCTCGAGTCCTACGTCGTCGACGTCCCCGAGGGCAACACCGAGGAGGACACGCGCCTCTTCGCCGACACAGTAGTCAGGCTCAACCTCCAGAAGCTCAAGTCGGTCGCCGAGGCCAACGCAGCCGCCGCGTCAGCACCGCCTGCTCAGCCGGCGGCGGCGGAATAACAGCAGCGGACGGCCCAATGGGGGAAGAATAATGGGAACAAGTTTTGGACCTATGTGTAATTTTGCTTCTTACGGCGGGGTTGCTTTGGTGGTGATGTATGGAGGGGTCAGCCTCAAATAGGTGTGATTCCCGGGGTGCTGCCTGTAATAAATCCTTCTTCTGTTCGTGGATTCCTTCATTAGCTTTCTTTACCTTCTCCTTTCCTTGGAATTTTTACCTTTGTGTGATTGGAATTGGAAGAATTCAACTTTGCAAGTGGGTGGTTCATGTGATGTGAGCTGGTTAACTATCAAACTATATGTGCACCTTGGGGCTGCTTTGCTTTGCCTAGTTCCTGTTTATCTCTCTATGTTACTGGCACCAGCGTACTAGCTAGTACATCAGGAAGGAAACAGTTTTTTTTAAAAAAAATAGTATAATGTTTGAACAATTTTATAAAAATAATATGCCGAAAAACGAACAAAAATATAAGTCTGTCAACAGAAACTTTGTCATAATTTCAATTGGCGATTGAAATGGCAACAAAAGCTTTAGTGTTGGCCAAACTAATCCATGATTAAATATCTATGGACCGGCCAATTCAATCAGTGTCTGAATAGATATCTATCGCCAATCCATTTGATGACTATTCATCTGTCGTCAATTGAAATGGCGACAGATGAAGAGTAGCTAAATGAAATGGTGACAATAGCTATTTGAAATAGCAATAGATGTATATTTTTTAAAAATATTATGATATATTATTTTTGTAAAATTATTTAAACAGTATATTATTTAAAAAATCGGGAGGAAACAGCAGGTGTGGCGTGGATACCTTAAATTGTACTATTACTGACGATGATTGCCTTGATACGCTTGTTTAGTGTATTAGGATGTTTTTTTGTCTCTTCTTGTCATAATTTTTCTGTTACGTGTACAGGTGTAATCCTGAACGATTGTTTCGAGCCACCATGAAAAATACAGTGGTGACACTTGTTGTTTGCCTGGAATAAAAAAAACTCTACTTGTAGTTCAAAAGCATTCTTTTTTCCAACTTGTACACATTGGAATATTGATCAAACCGAAAGCTTTACTTTGGAAGAGCCTGGAAATCGAAGAGAACATTGGTCACCAGATTGCGCTCTGTTGTTTTCTTATTGTTACTTTGATTCAGCTCAGAACCTACCATGGACTTACCAGTTACTACTACTTCACTATGCATTGGTTGATTGTTTCTTACTCCATCAACTGTAAGCTTTTACAGATGCAACATTTTTGGCTCCCAAGAATAGTCCTGATTAATAGTGTAACTAGAACAAAAGGAAAGAGGTCACCTCTCCATGGGTTGCAACTAGCATTTGTGCTGGCCGTGCTTCCCAGAAGCCATATCATGCAATGCCGTTACTTACAGTAAGTGCTTAAAGATTCAGACAGGGAAGGAGAAAGCTGTAGTTATTAGATGTTCAGGAGGCAATTTTCTTGCTTCGAGTGACTTTCCTAAAAGTGATAAATGAAGAGATTCGGGAGGCAATTTAATTTCCTTGCTTCAAGTGACTGGAAAGCTTAGGGCACTCTGGAACAACAATTACTAGTATACTATGTAGGTGCTCCACTTGCTCATTATTAATGGGGAATGGGGGATCCCCTTTAACCAATCCCCTTGCTTCGTTAGCAATTCGGCATCATTAAAAGGCTAATCACTAGATCCTCCAAGCAACAGCCCAATGGTCTCTCTCTCTCTCTCTTCTTCTATAACCTTTCCACCCTCCTCGCTTTCCAATTCCATCAACCTTATTCAGATTCCTTCTTTTGCTTCGATGGACATCAGAACAAAACATTGCACCCACAACTAAAAGCTGATGACAAATGCACTAGCTCCCTAGGAAATCTGACACCAGATAGAACGTGAGTAATCGACATGTATCATGTATGCACGCATCCATTCATGCCCTGTGGTTTGGCCATGAAACTACTGTTACTGCAAATGGACGATTGATTAGAGAGAGAGAGAGAGACAGAGAGAGAGAGGTGGGATCGATGGCATTTTTTATTTTACTGGGAAAGTAGTATTGGTGGTTGCAGTTGCAGGCGATAGCGGCAGAAATATTAAATCTACCAGAGGATAGGAGGAGACAGTTGCACTCACATGGCACTGCCTTTCGGACACTGACCCTCCTCATCAACTTGCCCAACTTGCCCTGATAATAATCGCAGCCAGAAAAGACTCTCGTCTCCTCACATCTCTTCTGGGCCTCGTCTAGGTCTATATTCTCAAACGCCATTATTATTACGTGCTGCGCGATAGCCTGCAACCGCCAGTGTTCAAATGATATCAAGAAAAGAAGATCGCAAGCTGCAAATCAATATCTGATGTACTAGTAAGTAGTAACAACTACCAGTGTTTGGTTACTCCTGTAGTAACAGTAGGAAGGCAGATAGGAGTACCGTTGGAAATGGGCGGCTTGTGGCAGGCAGCCATGCATGCCATCCTTTTCAAGTGGGTGTCAGAATGGCGAAAAATTGGGGCACAGCCAGTTCGACTTTGACAACCCATGACTTCAATTATTCCAACATATCTGGATTTATCGTCGATTTTCTTGGATTTCACTTTTCTGGGGGGCATCGTAATTCCACCTCGATATCTGGATTGATGGCATGATTCTTTTCTAGTGCTCTGGCAAAAATTTTCTACGTTCCAATCAGGGAATAGCATTGGCAAAGTGACTAGACTGCTGGATAGGAAGGGGCAATTCTTTTAGAGTAGAAGATGGTGTTGTAAAAAGTAAATCGTTGCGAGTGGGCATCGAGGACGGATAGCTCCGTGCTATTCGAGTGGTAGAAATGTCTGGGAATTTACCGTATTAAAAAAAAGAGAATGCGAAAACAAAATTGCTCAAAAGGAAAAAAAATAAAATGGGGTGAGAGAGGCTCGAACTCTCGACCTCAGGATCACTCGCCTGTTTAGCTATGAGACCTACGCGCTAGCCAACTGCGCCACCACCCCGTTGTGATCTTGTATGTTTGGGATTTTAATAACTAACAATAGCACGCGATTACTGCTGCCATTTGAAACGGCCACAGATGTGTTTTTTTTTGGTTAAAATTTCGATTTGGCGTATTATTTTTGTAAAATTGTTTTAAAAGTAATTCCAATTTATGACCCTATAGGTGGCTAGGCGCATCACTCCCAACGCAAAGTCGTAGTGTCGGCAAATGCGCGCATCCGCAGAAAGGAGGCATCTGAAGTGGGGCTGGAAAAAAAGCTTGATGGTGAGGCACGTTGGCTCGGTTCAAAATTGCTCCAATTACACTCGTTTATTGGTTAAATATTGAAATGAGTCAATTTCGAATGAAATTAGATTTTGCTCTGGCTCGGCTCGTTGGCTCGATTCTACAAATACATCTAAATTATAGATAAAATAATATTAAATCAAATTATGTCAATTTTAGAAAAAACTAAAAAAACGAGGATTTAGCTCGATTTCCACCCCTAATCTGAAGTTCCGAACTCTTCTTTTGACAGGGCCTGAAATTCTGAACTTGATAATGACCATTATACAGGTCTTATCAGCTTATCTCGTGGCCCCTGAAAGCAGCAGCAAAATTCCAGTTTCCAAGTGAATGATCAAATGAAAATTTCATAAAGCTTTTCTGTTTCAGAATTACACTGTCCGGACGAGACTCATCATCGTCGTCGTCAACACCTTCATGAATCAGAAGAAAAAGGTCAAGAGTGGAACGGAGTCATCGATCGATCACCGCAGAGCAGACCTTGTCACCTCATATGCCAAGAAGCAGGCTGCATTTGCCGGGACACTGCGCGCCATGGCGGGGCCAAATCCCTTGTACAAACCCTTCACCCCGTCAGCCGCAAGGATCTTCCTGAGGGCGTCCATGGAGCCCGAGTACTTGGGGTTCTTGTAGTCGTCCACCTGGATCACGCTCTTGACGACGTCGGTCGGGTAGACGGAGCCCCAGAAGGACGCGCCGGCCAGCCCTCCGGCGACGATCAGAGACCCCCTGCCGAGCTGCGAGGTGTCCTGGCCTCCGGCGATGTACTGCTTGGTTGCTTCGTAGATGCCGAACATCACGGCGTTGCCGGGGACCTCACGCCCCAGCGTGGGGACGAGGCCCTTCAAGAGGCCCCTCATGCCGCCTTCTGATCTGATGACGTGCTTCGCGACGTCAATCGGCCCGGCGTATTTCACCACGGCGACGGCAGCGGCGCCTCCACCGGCAGGAGCAGGAACAGCTGTCGCTAATGCGCTCTGGGCTTGCAACCTGACACGATAACATACAATGATCAGTGTTCAGTACTGCACTAGTATATGATGTATGCTTGATCTGCAACTGATGTTTCTGTATTGCCAAACAACTGGTGAGAAGCAGCAACAAGATGGTACTGTGAAGCATGGTGCAGCAAACTTGAGATTTGATGTAGAATTTTGTATGATTACACTAACACATCAGACTAATACAGCAGAGATACAACAAACAAGAAACTGATTTTTCTGTATTGCCAAAGTGGTAGGAAGCAGCAACAGGTCTACAAGATAGTATTGTGATGTATGGTGCAGCAAAGCAAGTAACAGTGGAGCATCGTACTTAATCTATCAGATACAGTATACATAGTTAGTATTTACAAATGGCAGGTATGATAGATCCTACAAAGTTCAGGTTTGCTCTTTGCCGTGTATCAGCCCAACAGGTTTAACTATGCTCTGGCAGTGTAAAAAAAAATATCTGACAAAACATTCTGTGACTGCCAGAGGCCCAAAGAAAAAGAGATAATTCAGTGGAAATTTTGTATGTTTACACTAGCACATCAGAATAATACAGCAGATATATACCATAAAACGTGTAAAACGTGTTGATGTCAGACAGTCGAAGAAAAAGGCATGCACTGCCTGATTGGAGTATGTATGGAATTAACCAACAGATTTTGATAGAGCACTAGAATAACTACACGATATAGGAAGATGATTCTAGGGAAAAATAATGGTTAGTGCATTGTAGGATGATTTCCATATGACAGTGTATATGTTCATGGTTTAATAGATACATTTGCAGTCAGATTACAGAATCACCTAATCCACCATTTTATCTTCAGAATAACATAAATGAGATAGCATACAGACCTGCACTTGATCAGTTCGGTAGGACAAGCCAGGAACGAGACGGCGACTCCGGCGCCAGCGCCGGCAACCACCTGCTGGTTAACAGTGAGCGGAGCACCGGGCTCCGACCGCAGGACGGCCTCCATCTGCCCCCTAACGGTGAAGAGAACGGCGTTGAAGGCGGCGACCGTGGCCAGCGGGGCTCCCATCCCCTTGTAAAGCCCCCTGGGGCCTTCAGCTGCAAGTGTCTGCTTGACAGCGTCCATTGCGCCTGCGAACTTGGGGGGCTGGCCGGGAGGCGGCGTCGGCTGGCTCTGCAGCTTCACCTTGATGGTGTCGAACGGGTGGCCGACGATTAGCTGCGCCGCGCCGCCCACCGTGCCGGCGGTCAGGTCCTTGGCGACGTCACCCATCTGCTGTGACAGTGCAGCTGGTTCGTTGCAATTTGGAGGTCAGTCAGTATAGTTTCCTCAATGCTTGCATCTTTTTGGTAATCTTTTTCTTAGTTCATTTATTTAGGTTCAGATAACACATCAGGCAATTCAACAAATGACAAGCCACTTTACCAGCTGCTTCGAACAGCAAATCAATTTTGCGACCAAGATGAACTTTGTCTTCCTTCCTTCCTTCCTTTCTTTCTTTCTGAACCTAGCAACAACCTGAACTTTATCATTTCTGTATGGGCCTAGAATACGTTGCATCTAAATACCATGAGGCTTACGAATCTAGAGACATTTCACAATATGACTTATCTCCAGAAAAAAGGTTCTCATAGAACTAAAATCTGTGGGGGACAAGTTTGTTCCAGCAAGAGAAGACCCACCGGGGGAGAACATATGTAGTTAGTGCGTACGTGCGCCTGTGTAATAGTACAGTACGCCCCACTACATACATGATACATGGACAATTGGACATGGAATTATTCACGCAAGTCTCGACTAGAGTTGGGCTTCAAAAGGTCCATCCAGTGGGACTAGAGAGGCGCGAGAAAGCCATATCTGAGCATTGTTTGATGGGCACGAACAGAAACGGAAAACAAAAACTGAAAGCAGGCAATCGACTGATTCAAGATTCCACATCCGATGAATCTGACAGAATCCCAGTCGAGGAACAAGAACGGAACATCAAATTAACCCGACAGGACAGGAGAGCAATACGCACAAGAGGAAGGAGAATTACTTGGAGGAAGCGAGGAGCGGCAGAGCACCTTGGCAATGGAGGTGAGGGGACAAGATGGCTGCCTCCTCACCCACCGAGAGAAGCCGCTCTCTCCACGACTCAATTCACTCTTCCACAAGAACCGGAGCCGCAACTTGGACTACTAAAATACATATATGCCGATAGGAACAAAGGAGGAAAAACAAAAAACACTTTGCCAAGGGAATCAAATAGAGGCCAAGAAGAATAGAGAGGTGAATCGGATGCCAAGCAACAGGGAAAGGAAGACCAGGGCCACTCACCAAACGCCACAACCCAACAAAACAAAGGCGCCCCCGTCGCCATCACAGCATCTCCAACGCCATTGGATCACCGTCGGCTGGCCAATCCACTCTAGGCCAACCATTCCGACAGGACAGATTATCAGGTATAATCACTCCACACATGCACAGGTCGAGCTTATTAGGCAAAAGGATTACCAGCAATCATGCCGTTGCTGCCAATTTTTGCAAGGTTTCGAAACACGTAATGTTGAAGCGGAAAAAACGTTAAAAATTTGGCTTTCCATGGTTTCATCGTTCTGAATTGCTCTGCAAGCTGTTGCTTCAGCCGTGATAGGAGACGAAATGGCAATGACACTGGAATCATTAATCAACCCAAAGCCGATCTTGTAATTTCGTAGGCCACGAAGGTGGCAGCATTGGCAGGGACACTGCGTGCCATGGCAGGTCCAAACCCCTTGTACAGGCCCTTCACCCCGTCAGCTGCGACAATCTTCTTGACCGCGTCGATCGACCCTGAGTACCTTGGCTTCTTGTAGTCGTCCACCTGGATCACGCTCTTCACGACGTCGGTTGGGTAGACCGACAGCCAGAACGCCGCTCCAGCCAGGCCTCCGGCGAGAATGAGGGAGCCCCTGCCGAGATTCGATGTGTCTTGACCACCAGCGATGTACTGCTTGGTGGCTTCATACACGCCAAACATCAAGGCATTGCCGGGAACCTCACGGCCCATTGTAGGGACGAGGCCCTTGAATAGACCTTTCAGGCCAGCTTCCTTGACAACATGCTTCGCCACCTCGATTGGTCCTTTGGGTAGCGCCACGCCAGAAGCAGCAGCTGCCTCGGCTAAAGCACTCTGAGCCTGCAACCTACAAATGGGGTAAACAACCTTTTCAAGAAGCAGTAAAATGGGAATGTCTTACACCTCTCTCTGTCAACAAGATATCAGAAAACATAAAAAGCGCAACAGGGGATTATAGTCTTTGGATGTGCCTATTGCTGAATTGTATCGCAACTCCTAACCAAATCAAGTGCAGCACTGCAACAGTTCCCAAAGTAATTTGTCATCAGCTATTTAACATGATTTTTGCAAATAGAATACAAAACACAAATAAGATGTGAAGTTTGTTTGTAGTGACCAGAGACACAATTCAGTTTTTCAGCTATGCAGTCTTATATCATTCGCCATAGAGTACTGAGGTCTACATAGGAAAATAATCCTCAGGGACTTACTTTCAGTGTGGCGCTGAGGCCTAGAGCTTTAATCTAATGTGGCAATGCATGATATGATGCAACGAAAGTGGGATGAATTGAAATAGTGGAAATGTATGGCAATTAGGTACACACCATGAATGATGTCTAGTATATGCATGAAAAAGCAATTCATAGAAGGATAGATATCAGGACTTTACCCAGCCACTGAATATTACAGGCACTAGATACAGTTGTTCAGGTATGGTGAAGTTTATTTGTAGTGACACAAGTCAGTATTTCAGCTGTCCAATGTTGTCATTTGCTTTAGACTTTGGAGCACTAAAAGCAAGACCCATGTAGGAAAGCTTAAATGAGCAAGAAGGCAATTTCATAGGACAAATATCAGGGTTTACTACATTGATTCCAATTTCACAAGCAAAAACCCAGACTGAGTGTTGCAGACATTAGATCCAATCATTGGGTAGAGATGAAAATTGGCATGGCGCCACTCAAGTTACCTGCACTTGATCAGCTCTGTTGGGCATGCTAGGAAGGAGACTGCAACTCCAGCACCAGCACCCGCGACAACCTGCTGCTTCACCGTCAATGGCGCCCCGGGTTCCAACCTCAAAAGAGCCTCCATCTGCCCCCTCACAGTGAAGAGAACAGCATTGAAGGCCGCAACAGTAGCGAGAGGAGCACCCATCCCCTTGTACAAGCCCCTCGGGCCTTCAGCCGCAATCGTTTGCTTGACAGCATCCACGGCGCCGGCATACTTGGGGAGCTGGCCTGGAGAAGGGGTGGGCTGGCTCTGGAGCTTAACCTTGATGGTGTCAAATGGATGCCCGACAATCAGATTGGCAGCCCCTCCAATGGTTCCGGCGGTCAAGTCTTTGGCAACATCCCCCATCTGCTAGATACAATTCAGTTCAACTCAATTCAATTCATAAGGAATTTGATAACACTAGAATTGAAAATGATTCTTTCTGCCCAATGTAAGCTGACATTCAAAGCAGAATGTTCCGTCAAGCACTTAATTGTTTGGATAAAATTCAGAATAAACTGTGCCAGAAAGGCAATCGCGTGAGAAAGAAATATTCACTATGACAAGTACAAATTAGTTGATCATATGTTAGAAGAACAAGCAAAGCAATAGCATTACCCCCTTTATAGATAGAATAGAATAGAATAAACCCTTTTAGTAAAATGTAAAAGGTGTAGGTGAAACAGCTATGTACATCTCTTGGGCACACATGACACTCCCTAACGAAAAAGAAAAAGAAAAGACAAAGCTCTAGCTATATCCGAGAGTTTATTTACTCTGTACATTAACCTCCCATCCTGTTTGAAAAAAAATATTTGAGATGTATACTACACCTAGCTCGTTGCATTTTTCTCTTGGCTGGTCGAGAGCACTGAAGTACCCCTGAGAGCGATTACTTTGACAGATGAACCATATCGGGCATCACATCAGGCAGCGCCTAAAGCATTATCATGCCAGGCAACTCAGAAATTCTTAGTTGCAATTTGCCAATTTCCAACCAGGACCATACCGAACTGCAGCAACATCGGTATCATCATACGACGCAATCAGGACACCCACCCTTTAATTTGCTGCTGCTGTAAACAGTAAGAGCACAAGAGAGGGACGACAGGTACGGAAGATCAAGCAGGTGATTCTGGTACGAATACGATCGATGTATGATGCTTCCGTCGCACTACACTCCAGTAGAGTAGTCCAGTCCAGTCCGCGACATATCTCACCACAAATCGCTCTCAACTAAATGGAGGAAAAAAACACTTGGCCGAGGAAAGCAACACGCATGCGCAGACGGGGAACGGATCGAGTGCTAGAGGTAGAGCAATGCGATGTGAGAGACGAGAAGCGCCGAGGGAGCGGCAGCGGGGTAGTATTGATTTTACCTTCGCCTTTGGGGGCGGGGACGGAGGTGGCCGCCGCCGCCGCCGACTCGAATCGCGGAGTTGCGGATGGCGATTGATTGATTGCGAACACGGGGGCTGAGTCAGTGGGGCTCAAGGTTGGTGGTGCCTCCTTCCCTTCCCCTGGCGTCGTTATATAGGCCGCGGTTGAAGTGGAAGGCGGCAACGCTGCGCGTCTGCGCCAGCACACGCGATCGGGCGGGTGGGATCAACCAAAATCCGATCGGGCGGCCGGGATCAACCAAGATCCCATCAGAGTTGGTGGGTTGATGTATGCGGACAGGATCGCACGAAGCACTCGTGTTTTCTCCTCCGTTACATTCACACTTGGAAATGTTCAGCGGGGTTACTATGTATGAATGTGTTTCATAAGATTCTGATCTCTAATATAAATTAGACTTAGACCATTTTCAGTGGGGGTTTTAAATGAGTTTCATTCTTATTAAATACTGTGACATATCAGCAAAACTGATGGTTTGACAAGCTAATTAAGAGGAGAGAAAGAAAAAGAGTTTCATAGAGATGAAACCCGTCGGTCACTGTTTCCAACGCGAATAAAATGATCTAAAACTTGTACTGAGGGCAAAATCGTTTCATTTTCACTCACAACAACATCCAAGCAGTAAATGTTATTGATTGCCTATAAAACTGTGCACTAGGAGTCCTTGTTTCATTCATCAGTTCATACCTCTTTAGGGCATCCGCAATGGTTAAAGATAATTGCTCTCTATAGTAAGATCCATATCATCTATATACCATGCTATAGTAAACACTTGCAATGGTGAATCTATATAGATGTCTATAGCTATTTTTAATTAATAGAGTGCTTTCTCTTTCTTCATTTAATTAATAGACAATCTACAGGTCTATAGATAGCAGCGCTCTATCTCTTCATTTAATTACTTGCCACATAGAATAGATGCTGATATGAACTTCTTATAGATAGCTGACTAGACACCATTACGGATGCCCTTAGATGACATGGCATCTTTGGATCGTAGAATAAGGGCCTGTTTGGTACGGCTCCAGCTCCACCAGATCCGTGGATCTGGTGGAGCTGGGTTTTCCTAGCTCCGCAGATCCGTGAACCTGGAGCTGTGAGTACATTAAGAATGTTTAGATGGATCGTTTTGTTTATATTTTAGGCCAAAAATATAAACTTAATTTACTTTATTTTAGCCTACAAGTTTCAGATCTCAGGAGAAGCTGGGATCTGGAGCTCTACCAAACAGGCCCTAAAATTTAGCACTGAAAATAACCCTATGTTGAAGGGTACACTTACATGTGTATGCGTATAGGTGTGCGTGCGTGCATGTCCATGTTGTAAAAAGGAAAAAAAATGAAGCACGGCAGTCTAACGCTCCAACTGAAGCAGAAAGGGAACTTGTCTTTTGCTTCTGCTAATCTGAACATCAGGCATGGACTGCCGATGCCAACGCAACGCCCACACGGCATTGCCATCACCAGTTGATTGACGACGCCCGGAATTCGCTTGGATTAACTCATGGATCACATGCAAACCGACCAGAATCGGCGGCACTGAAATTCACGAGGATCCTCTGCGGTTTCTAGCCCCGACTACTCGTAAATACATAACCCCGCGGGGGGCTAATTTTAAGTCCCTACTTAAATGGAATGATGATGGGCTCCGACGTGGCTTACTCATCAATCATCATCCACCAATAGTATACTAGTATGTAGAAACACAAAGTGACTAATTAAGCTAGTGGTGGATGCCACACGAAACACACTACACAAAGACCAATTGCACGACAGATTATACATGGTGATATGTATTATGCCTAAACTAACCCAGCAAACAAAAATCGAGTAACTAGCAGAACACTGTCGTCTGGTATATGAATCTACAGTCACACTTTTTTAAATAAAACACACACACACACAAAGCTTCCGTTGTTCTTAGTAAGGGTTCTTCTGGCCACTGCCACTGCACTTCAAAAAATCCTGCAAATTGGCTCCGAATTTGAGTTCAATCTACCATTATTTAGTGCTACACAAGCATTGCGAAGTTAGTATGGCTGTCAAAACTTGATGCAGTTTGTCAGGTTGCAACCACAAATCCAAACTGCACACGTCACATCAGGTTTAGTCTACATATGTATCAACAGAAAAAAGGTTTTGTTTACCAAATGCTAATGCAATTTGACACAGAAAAGATGGCCAACAAAATAGCAAAGCGTTTCAGCAAGTGTACTCCAACTCACCCACCACTGCTGCACACACTGCACGGGCAGCTCTATATATGATTCATATGACTCTGCTTTCTGCGAAATCATAACATTTCAATAAGCTTATTTACAGATTGTTTACAATTAAGTTGTACTAAATTATGTACATATCGGCAAAAGCACAGATTTGTATTGGTATGAGCTAATGCCTATAACAATGACATCGTAATTATAGGTAGTTGTTGTGCTACAAACTAAACTAAACAGTACAGAAGAAAGGCCTCTGTGTTTCCCTCTCACGAAGGGGTAAACCTCGAGGTCCTTCGGTACGAGGGGACTAGACCAAGTGAACACTGCAATTGGAGTTTTTATCGAAAAATTTCTCTTATCGTTTGGTACATGAGTCTGAGGTTATTTATACAGACACGAACTTATAACAATATGCCTACAGAGGCTGTAGGGTCATAGGGGCTATGCGATCTTCTCCTCCTCCTTAGCCTTTGTGCGCCATCATGTCGTCCTGCCTTGCCTCTCTCGGGGCGAAAGACCCTTCAGCGTCCCTCTTCGAGTTTTCGAAAGGGGGCGGCTGGAGTGGGCTACCCCTCCCCCCTCAACCTGATATTAGCTTAGGGCCCTCGTGTAGGGTCGAGGATGCGCCTAGATGGGGGTGAATAGGCGTTTTACGAAATTCGATCGCTCACTAAACAATTCGCTCTAATCAACCCTTATGTCAAAACCTAATTAAATATATATGCGGAAGCGATAAATGGGTTTTGACAATTAAAGCCTAAATGAACTAGGCTCACTAGTGCACTAACTAATTTATATCTCTAAACAAGAGTTGCTACATTGAATAAACAATTTACACTAAGCAATTCTAATGCATTCAAGCAAGTGATCAATATACAATAATTAAAGTGCTTGAATATAAATGAGACAAGAGACAACCGATATTTTTCCGTGGTGTTCGGAGACTTGCCGGTCTCCCCTAGTCCACGTTGAGGCAAGCCCACACTTGGACCGGCTCCCGCTCGAGCACCCGCCTCTTTCCACTAGTCGTGGTTTTTCACGCCGTGCGTAGGCTCAACCCGAACCTTCACAAACTTGCGGGCTTTCACACCTTGAGAGCTCCACAAGACGACGCCACGCTGCCTAGGAGTCGGCAACCTCCAAGAGAATAGGCCGCTCCTCCGCTTGACCTTCACCGAAAGCACAACACATGCGCTCGGCGATCACAAGTGCAACACATGCACAAGGACCTCACTCAAGTGCAACACATGCACAAGAGCTCACTCAAACCACTCCTAATTGCAACACATGCAATTAGCTCACTTAAGCTCAAGAGGCAAAGGAGAAAGAGCAACACATGCAAAACACTCCCACACACAAAGAAGAACCTCGCGCCTAACACCCCCAAGGCCTCCTTTTATAGCCTCCATGCCAAAACTAGCCGTTGGGGGCTCAAAACGGCAAAAACACAAACCCGGTATTACCGCCTAATAGGGCGGTGAGTACCGCTTGATCAGAGCAACGGCTATAAATCTAGCTGCTATGCAGAGAACCCAGATTACCGCCAGAGGGCGCGGTAGTACGCTTCAGGCCAGTAGTACCGCCAAGACACAACCGCAAAACAAGCTCTGTTAAAAACCTCATCGGCGACAAATACCGGTAGAGTATCAAGACTTATGGTACTACCGCCTCAAGCCCCTAGAGTACATGCCACAAGGAGAAAGCCCGATTAACTCCAAATCCGATTCTCAAAACCAAACTTATTCTTTGAGCCACAAGGATGATCAACACATGATCATACACACGCAAAACACATTTGCACCAACTTAGCTCATGCTCAAAGAATTTCAACCAAATTGCAAAAACACATCTCTAATCAACTCAAAGACTATTTGCAAAACGATAGCAAATCAAACTCGAGTTTATGAGATTAATCCCCTAGCCATGTGAAGGTCAACACAAGACCCGGTCAACTTGCCAACACCGTTGCAAGCCCCACTCACATGCTCTCGGATTCCTGACTCATAAACCTCGGTTTATTCGACAACGAACTTGCAAATAACACAATAAACACATTTCATGCTTGAGCACTACTCTTTGCAACACATGCAAAAGTCTAGCTCCAAGCAACACTAATCAAGGTGCATGAACTCTCTAATTGCAACACATGCAATTCTTCGCCCATGCAACCATACCAAATCGATCACACTAAAACCAATACAACCGTATGTGCTCTTTACTCACAACACATGCGAGCCTCTAGCACATACAAACACACAAACACCAAATCGTGTTTGAGCTCTCTCCTTTTGCAACACATGTAAAACTTAGCTCCAAGCAACACCAAGGTTTTATAAAGATGTTTTGCGAAACCAAAGCATGAAGCTTCAACTGATGCAACACATGCAAAAGTGAACTTCACGCAAAAGCCAACGCATTAGCTTATCCTATTTGCAACACATGCAAATCAAAGCATTATACAAAAACCAAATGCAACCAAGCATAAGTTTAACCCATTCGCAACACATGCCAAATGGTTAACCCTCATGCAAAAACCAAATCAAAATGGTTTGAGCTCGAGTGAACGCGGAATGAGATCATCAACACATGATGAAGCTCAAGCAAAGGGAACGACCACTCTTAATAGCACGGCGATAAAAACCTTAGACTCAAAGACTACAAAGTCCTTAGCCTATCTAATTATACCTTCGCCGCCGCGCGCAAGCAATCCCCTTTGGGGTCTTTATGATCATCACTTTGATACTCCCCCGGAATATCCACTCGACTCCTCTTCTTTATCATCTCATTCATCTTTGGACCTAACTCAATCACAACTCATAAAATAGTTAGTCTAAGATGCATGGTTGTCTCAATTATCTCTTGCACTCCATTAACACATAATGGATGCCTTTAGATCAATTGAGCACAACCTAAATCAATTGAAATGATTTAAGTGTGTCTTAAGTACAATAATGCAACTCATGCTTTATTATACTTAAGAGCTATTCATTTGTCCTTAACTAATCACGGAACACCATCAACACATGATGAAATGTTCTTTAATAATTAACAAGACAAATGAACTCAATTTAAATTATCATTTAAATTGATATGAGTATATATTAACTACACAAGTTTTCATATACTCATGTTGATGAGAAGTAATGATCCATAATTTGTAGATTGTATGGAAATGATCATTACTCTAAATCATCAACTATAGAATACACTCCACATGTATATGTGCATAGTCATGATTGACTTGGATATAATATGCACATATTCAATTTGATCATATTGGAGTATATCCTATATTACCATGAGTATACTTTAACTAAGCAATTCAAATATATACTCAAGGATTTAGTTTCTTTGTCTTGATCCTTATATGTGTCGATGACGAATAGATCAATACAATGAAACTTATCAAGTTAAATTACAAACTCCCTCTAAATATGTGCACCCATGTAATGTGTGGATTGGGAAACATGATGCACGTTTGTGGTTAATATAATGGGGACATTCATAATTTAACTTGACTCCAAAGTATGCAACTAATACAAAGATGAATGCACATACATACCTTGGGTTTTCCATTTTTCAATGTGATGAGACTAATCAAAGATATGCTAAATAAACAAGTTAGTCTCTATATAAGATTTGTCATTAATAACAAAATCACATTAATGGATAATCACAATATTAGATTTGTCATTAACACCAAAACCATAACTAATGAAGGTTGAACTTACACCTCGTCAAGTCCTTCAGGACCTTCGTTGAGCTTGTTGAAGCCTTCCTTGCGCTTGCTGAAGCCCTCGTTGCTCTCGAGCCCCTTCAGACCCTGGACGAGGGGGAGCGTCGTTCTCTTCGAGGAACCTTCCTTGGTTTGTAGGGGGCGGTGGCCATTCATACAACAGTAGTGGAGGATATTTGTATATAACCAATGAACAACAGGAGATGGCGACTTCCAGAGTTCACAAAACCGTACCGCGAAAACCGGTTCGGTTTTCGCGATACGGTTTTAGTAAAAATCGCTCAAAAATCGAAAGAGTTGAAAATTTAAAAAAAATTGAAAAGAAATCCAAAACCGCGGTTTTTCGCGAAAAAACGCTCGGTTTTCTCGAAAAACCAATCCGTCCAATTAAATGTTCTTTGTAAACGGTTTTTGACGAAAACCGCGGTTTTTCATGAAAAACGCTGACATAAATTTTTTCAAGAAATTTAAATTTCTATTTTTTTAAAAAAATTAGAACGGTTTACCGAGCGGTTTTGAACCTCGAACCGGAACGGTAAGGTCGAAAACCGCGGTTTTCGAGTGGTTTTTCGCGGTTCTGTGAACCATGGCGGCTTCCATCAACGCTGAAGCCCTCCGGACCTTTGTTGTACTTGCTGAAGCCCTCATTGATGCTCTACCACTAGCTAAAAAAGGGCTTACTCCTAGTTCTTATGTACACTGGATCTAGATATTCAACATGGTAATCATAACCATAGTTAACTGATTCAATGTAAACAACCGTGAATTGTGAACTGGATTGGTCGAACTCAAACCGGTTTAGGATATACAGTTTGTGTTCGCAGTGAAAATTAGAAGAAAAAGTAGCGAACCGCGAACTCGAATCATATAGTGTGGCTCGAAGGAATCACATTTCTAATAACTATTCTAACATAAATGGGATTTCATGCTGAAGCAGCAAGCAGTATAAAACTTTCCGGTTAAAAAAAAGCAAAAGCCAAACAACAATTCATTTCAGTGAGCATCCACAGTAATATGAGTAAGAAGCTGAGTTGACTACTAAATAAAGACAGCATAAGGCATGTTTCTCAAACTTATATATCAACTCCGATGTTCAACACACACCCAGTCACTTGCTACAATGATGGTTATGGTAACTACGCTAATGTCAAGCTAATTCTAGATATCGAAATGTTCTAAAGAAGTAAGCTTTTTCAGATGGCACAACTGAAAATCACCAAGCTTATGCAACTGCACATGCAGAAATGTACAATGTACTGAATCAACCTAATGGCTGTTTTGCTTCAGGGAAAAAGAATGAGGAGAATCACGCAGAGGGGAAAAAAAACTTTACTATCAACTGTAGCCATATAAGTCATCAACTACACATGGCACATAAAAGACAACCATTTTTGCATAAGGTCTGAGTTAAAGGCTTCACCATTGAAGACACTAACTCCGCAGATCTCCAAACAACATCTGAACTAATCACAGTTCGGTAGAAAGTCATTACTCATCAGCAGAGCACCATCTGTTATGACAGTCAGCTTTATATGCCCAACCTCATGTTGGACGAGTTTTGTGCGCAGGCCTGAATGAAGGGTGACAAAATCGCAACAGTTGATTCGACTGAATTCAACAAAATGCATTAAACATCGCTTGATGATTACAAGGTAGAATAAGTAAGTGTGACAAACAAAGCATGGTAGACTTTCAGGCGAATTAAGGATTAACACAATAACATTTTAGCAAACTGTACGAGACGAGATCGAATCCACAATGATGATATACATTATAGTGTTGGATTAGTACCAATTGAAGAAAAACTAATTCAACATTGTTTGATGTGTTTGGGATATCTTCAACGGAGACTTTCTAAGGCGCTGATGCGTAGTGGAATTCTAAACAGTCCAAAAACATAATAAGAGGCAGAGGTCAACCAAGATTAACGTGAGAAGTAGTTAAAAAACACGAAGGTTTAGAATGCATTCAAAGAGTTGGTGTTGGATAGGAGTGCATGAAAATTTGCAATTCATGTACCGAAATCATAGTCTAAAATCGAAAGTTTAGAGGTCTTTTGATTTTGATTGGATTTTATTTTTAACACCCTAATTTGTCCCGACAAGTTAGGAACAAAAGGCTTTATTGTTATTGTTGTGGTTGTTGTAAGAGATTTACAAACAAGCCGCCGAAAACTCTGCCATTGTCTGGCAACAAACTAGATGTTTTCAGAATCAAATGTTGCATATACTTTAGGGTGCTTGTGATCAGCCGCAGAACGACAAGAAAACAACATATCACAAAAAACATATAATATTATTAAAAAATTAACCTCAGACATGATTGTTGCACCCAGATACAGGATAAAATTTTTGGAAACAATGTCGATCCCCAGAGACACCTCCGAAACTTATAACAGTAAAGGCAAAAAAAAAAAATTATATGAATTAAACAGATGCAGTTCAGAACTATGATCGGCGGCTGGAGAGAATCGTCAACAGCAGTGCGGCAACAGGTAGACATAGTCGCTTATTCCACCCCTTCATCGTCCTCATCGTCACCAGGGTTCAGGTCTTCAATCAACTCCTCAATAGGCACAGTAGGGACATAATCACCAAACGTGGACGCCATGTCTGACCTGTAGTCCTCATCCTTGTACAGATCTATATTAAACCCAAATACTTCGTTGTGCTCCAAGTCGTTGAGGAAGTCCTCGTACTCGCCTGCCCTCTTTCTCTTCTTCATCTTTGGTCTTGTTTGTAGCATCTTCCTCCACTGGCAGCCTCTTCAGCTTCCACCGGCGTGTGTGTGGCCTCTTCTCGTAGCTTTTCTTGACAAGAATCACTTCAGGCAAAGTGGCAAACTTTACCGCATGTTAGCTGTGTCCATGTCATCATCATTCAGGTTCGCGCCGTAAAGATCATACCCGAGGGCAAGGTCCGCAGAGTTCAGCAGGTGCCCAAGATGAGTCCGCACTGTAAACATGGTATCATTTTTCCCGAAATCCGTTACCCGAGCGACCTGCGCATATGCCAATTGATACTGAGATCCATCGATTGTAATCTCTGGTGACTCGTGCTCAATGTCTAGCACAATGTCCTACACGAGCTGCTTGTTAGCTTTGTAGCACCGACATGTTGGTTTGACGTTGTATCGGTGTCCAACATGTGCATGATATGGATATGGCACCAACACACTACTTAGCATATATCGGTCATGTATTGGTCAATTAGATAGACAAAATGAGTAATTTTAATATTTGACACGGTTTCGACACTTCATTGACATGTATCTTACGCATATAATGACACAGTTTAACTCAGCTCACCAATCTAAACAGTAATCTATACACCTGATAGGAGCGAAGCACCAACATTAAGACTAACTATGTTGACATTCAAGATAAAGGTAGTCCACCTTGAGAAAACGTGAAATCGAGTTACAAGTATTGCAAATACATTGATACTACTAGTAGTAGCAATTCTAGAGTCAAAGCGCGCTCGCTGAAAATTAGTAACAGTGATTAAAAGATATATTTTAATGCTACGATACCAGTTCTTTCTCAGTTTAGAAATGAAGTTGCAAAAGCTGAGGTACATATTCCTAGATTACACTTTACATTATTTCAATTCTACAAATACGTTGAAAAATAGAAAATAATACATATATTATATATATTATATATATATATATATATATATATATATATATATATATATATCGATATATTTTTCAGACGATAAAAAAAATAGTGAATTTAGTGTCCATGTATCCATGTCCGTACGTGGTTAGAGCGGCCTTGAAGTTATACACCATGTACTTTCTCCTTGAGGTGGTGCACACCTAAGAGGTGGGCATCGGGCCAGGCCGACCCGGTCCTGCACAGGTCCATTGTGCTTCGAACTGGAATCGTGTCGGGCCGGAACGGCCTGTTGTGCCAGCCGTGCCGGCTCGGCTCGCCTTCGGCGAGTCTAGGCATGGCCCATTTGTGTTTCGTGCCTGCGTCGTGACATGCCGAGTTGCCGACCCAGGCCCGACCTATTTATACTATTGCAACGAGAGGAAAAGACCCGAAGACGCACGTAATTGATTGTAAAAAAAATACACCTTATAAACTACTAGTAGTATTGTCGCAAAATAGAAAGATGTTATTAGTAGTATTATCGCAAACCGAGGAACGACTAGTAATATTTTTTTCTTAATAATTTTACCTGAATTTTTTAGTCATTTTTACCCACTTAACGAATAAAACCAGGTAATAATTATGGTTGGTGGTGCGTATCTGATCAATATTACTTCGGAGCAACCAGACAAAAGAAGGATATATGCATACATGCACACACACACAAAAACTGATGCTCCTATGCATGTCGATCGTCGTGCTGCATGCATATGCACATGACTGCATGTGTGTTGTGATGTCTCATCATGCATTCATTTTTGCCAACTTGTGCTTCTTTTCCTAGCAAACTACGGATCGCGTTAACTATTAGATCTGATTAAGTTTTGATCGAGGTTACTACTAATATGCACAAACGATCATATATACAGATGCCCCGCCAATTTAAATGCGTGAGACCAGCGACAATGGACACAAATATTAGGGAAAAAGAAGCAAATTTTATTAAATCTTGAACATGTACAGAGTTCTTCGCCTCGTTAAAACCTTACACCCGGTGTGAGGTACCACCGTATGAAAAGATTATAAACTATATATATATATATATATATATATATATATATATAGACTATTATAGGTTAAGATTGTTAAGATTGTCAAAGTTCGCCAGTGTCCGTGATCTTCGGATCCTCGGGCTAATGTTGTGTCCTGTCATCTGCACGTTCCCAGTCTTTAAGGCATGTAATTGCCTCAACCATTTCAGGTCTGAGAGATGACCTCCTCGGTTCAAGTATCCTCCCTACCAAACTGAAAGTAGATTCCAACGAGACAGTGGACACTGGAACCGTAAATACGTCCCGTGCGAAATAGGATAGCACGGGGTAAATACGTTGGTTATTTTCCACCACAAGAGCAAGTTGAGTTGATTTTTCTCATCCATGTCAAGCTCGGTCTCCACGAAAGGTGCGTCGAGGTAGTGGTTGATCTCTACCCGTGGATTCCATTGCGACCTGCTCGGTGTTTCGGAAGACGAACTAGACGACTTGCCTTTCAGCTTCTTCCATATACTTGAAGCGGTCACTGCCTCGTGCTTGTTGCATTCTTGAGGTAGATCTTTGTGCTTCACTTGTAGTGCCAAACTTCTCGTAATATTTGTCGAAAACTCTAAAAAACTCGTTATAAACATGAGTATAGGTCTCGGAGAAATCAAGATCGAATGCCTCACCTATTCGCTTGAAGGCGCCCTGCAAGTTAGAAAATTTTCTACGATGATCTAAAATGATAGCAAAACAGTACAGATGTAGAATAGCTTGAAATTATTTTAAAAATTTTGCTCCATTGGTTCTATAATGCGACGTAAAATATAATTATCTCGATTTTCTTTAAAAGCATTAGCAATGAACCAAAACCACTCGATGACTAAGCAAGAAGTTGGTTAGTACATACCGGATAATTGATTAGTTGCATTATAAAAATTTTCCAAAAAAATACGAAAATGACAAGCAATTTCCCAATCCGCTCAGTAACCAATGCCTCACAATTATTGCAGCTGACGAAGACAATGATAATGCGCTCGTAGTCTTTGCACCGATGCAGCATAGTATAAGTTGAGTTCCATCTAACCTTCATATCAAGGTTGAATCTTCTTGATTCTTTATTGTTGGCCCTGTAGTACTCTAGGAACTGGATAAACCTTACGGGTGAATTTGTAATAAAATCTATAGCACTGCATATGCCCTCTAAACTAGATTTCATTACAACAAAACCTGCCTGCACAATGAGATTAATAATATGTCATACGCACCTTTGGTGGAGTAACCTCCAACATAAGTCTCCAGATACGGTGAGAGATGCTCCATAGCCGTCGTGTTAGTTGATGTATTGTCAAGAGTGATGGAAATAATTCTACTTTCTATTATAAAATCATTAATAACCTCGAGTATACGAGTAGCGATATTTTCTCCGGTGTGTGACTCAGAGATTAGTCTAAACCCTATGACTCTTTTGTTTAGTACGTACTCATTGTCTAGTTAATGCGCAACAACACTAATATAGGTTGCTCCTTCATGGGAAGACGTCAATATATCTGATGTTAATGTAAATGAAAAACTAGGTGTCATGAAGGTCTGTTTTAATATTTCTAGTTTATTTATAAATATTCTGTAAATATCACGTGTAGTTGTTCTTCTACTAACATGTTGGTATTGCGGGCAAAAACCACATTGCACCATTCTCTTAAAGCTAGAGCTCTCACCTATTCTAAGCGGAAGATCCTTCGTAACTATATAACATGCAATTTCGTCTCTAGCTACGTCGGCGTTGTATACCCATATGCTTACCGAACCGTCGGTGTTGAAGTTGAGTTGTGTCTGTACGCCCTCGCCCAGCCTTCTTCCGGCCGATACAAGCAATTCTCCGCGTGCCTCTTCAGATGACCTGTACCACCACATACACGTGCAATAGTTTAGCTTGACAGTACTTACAAACAGCATATACTACCTTCTGTCCGTCCACAATTTCGATGGTTCTGTCCATATGTTGTCAGCACTACGCACGTCGAGTGCCGGATATGGACGCCCGTGCTGGCTGCATCGATATGTCGGGTTGCGTGTTCGGTGTGGATACCGACGCACGTCCCAGATGCACCAAGGTAGCGGCATCTGGGCTCGGTGCATCCGGAGTGTACGAGGCATCCTTGATGCCGTGCATGCTATCCAGATGACGGTCATCCATGCCGTAGTCTCCCATGCTAAGGGAGAGTTGTTGTGAATCAATTTCTTAATCCTGACGAGGGGGACTTGGAGAGCGGGGGTGTGTTTTCCTGCTCTTGCTCTTGCGAAACATTTTACTTCGCGGCGGGAGAGCAAAACAATAAAGTAATTAGAGAGATGTGCAGATATGTAGAATGTGTTGAGTGCACGAGTACGAGAGAGCCGTGCAGAACAAATGCAAGCCGTCTCCTATTTTTATGGTGTGTCTAGTGAAATGATTGTTGTTCCGCTGTCGTTGTAAATTCAAATGACATACGTTCGCACGTGCTCAGAACAAAAATTGAAAAGTGGGACGAATATGACAAAGCAACTTTATGTCATGTCACACGTCGCATCGTTGTTTCGTTGTCGTTACAAATTTAAATAAGGCGCAATCGCAACGCGCTCACGCATGACAAAAATTGATTGCTTTATGTCTTTCAATTAGAGAGACGTTGAATACTTTATGTCAATTGAATGCTTTACATCTTTCAACAAGAGAGACGTATTGAAGACATTCAGACACCTGATTTCCCATGATTGACATTCAGATTCCCTCCCCCACCCCTCTCTCTCTTTGTCTTCCCCCTGGAGCCCGGAAGCAAGCGCCTTCCTTTTGCTTTTTCTCCGCCCGGGCGGCCAGGCCCTCGATTCGCTCGCCTCCCCCTCTCTCCCAGAATCCCACCGAGGCACCGACACTGTGTGCCGCCGCCTCTCCGGCTCCCCTCCTCCAACAGGTCAGCCTCCTCCCGCCATGGAGCTGAGCGACCCCCTCTCCAGCAAGCTCGGCCCTCCCGGCTCCCTCCCTCTCAACGCCTCCTCCTCCACCATGGCGCAGCAGAGCCCTCTCCATGGCGCAGGAGCGGCCCACCACCAAACTCGGCCACGTTGCTCCGCCTCGGAATCGTCGGAGGACACGCTGCTCTGCCTTGGCTGCCTTTTTCCGGTGCGCCGCACGCGCCTCGGGCCCTCGACCTCGGTTCATCCACACGATCGAGGCATCGAGTGGCCCTCGAGGAGATCCTCTCAATGATCCAAGCAAGGAGATCATTGGGCTGGCCGATAGTCTTGAGCCGAAAGCGGAAGGGCAAAGGTGAGCGAGCCCGTGCCGTCTTCTTGCCGGTGTGGGCGGTTCTCCCACGCTAGCGGTGGATGTGGAAGTAGAGGCCATGGCACGCTCTCTCGGCGGTCCATATGCTCGGAGTAGCTCGCCCATGTTCATGGAGCCAAGTCCTTCCCGGTTATCGCTGCGTGGCGCTTCGAGCGCTCTCGAACTCATCGAACGCCGCCCCTCCATCTGTCTTCCTCTCCATTTGGCCGCCACGCCGCGCCACATCGCCACGAGCTCGAGCCTTGGCATGGTGTTAGGCTTTGTGTTGGCGTGGCAATGGGAGGACAAGAGCCAACAGGCTGTGTTGTGGGCCGGCGGAGAAGAGCCAAACGGCCAGGCCGAGCCATGTCGCTCGTCGTGCCCGTTCGCTGGACCGCAGACGGCCCGAAGCATAATTTCGCCAAGATGGCATGGCCTCTAACGCATAGGCTAGGCTTGGGCCGTGCCGTGCCCGACGTGCAGAGAAAAAGCAAAAGAGAGGCGCTTGCCTCCGGGCTCTAACGGGAAGAAAAAGAGAGAGGGGGGAGGGAATCTGAATGTCAATCATGAGAAATCAATCGTTTGAATGTTTTTAATACCTCTCTTTTGTTGAAAGACATAAAGCATTCAATTGATATAAAGCATTCAACGTCTCTCTAATTGAAAGATATAAAGCAGTCAATTTTTGTCAAGCGTGACAGCGTGAGCACGGCGCAGCTGCACCTCATTTAAATTTGTAACGACAGCGGAACAACGATTCGACGTGTGACATGACATAAAGTTGCTTTGTCATATTCGTCCCGTTTTTCAAATTTCGTTCTGAGCAAGTGCGAGTGCGCATCATTTGAATTTACAACGACAGCGAAACAACAATCATTTCGCTAGATACACCATAAAAACAAGAGAGGGCTCGCATTTGTTTTGCATGTCTCTCTCGTACTCAAGCACTCAGCACATTCTACACATCTGCATATCTCTCTAATTACTTTATTTTTTTTTCTCTCCCACCGCAGAGTAAAATGTTTCACAAGAGCAAGAGCAGGAGAGCATGCCGCTGCTCTCCAAGTCCCCCTCGTCAGGATCAAGAAATTGATCCACGCCAACTCCCCCTCAACATGGGAGATTACGGTATGGATGACCGTCATCTGAACGGCACGCACGGCATCGAGGATACCTCTTACACTCCGGATACACCGAACTCGGATGTTGCTACCTCGGTGCATCCGGGATGGGCATCGGTATCCACACTGAACACGCAACCTGACATATCGATGCAACCAGCACGGGCGTCCATATCCGGCACTCGACGCGCGTGGTACTAGCAACATATGGACAGAACGGTCAAAATTGTGGACGGACAGGAGGTAGTGTATGCTATTTGTAAGTACTGTCAAGCTAAACTATCTGCACGTGCATGTGGTGGTACAGGTTATCTGAAAAGGCACGCGGAGAATTGCTTGAGGAAGATATCGGCCGGACGAGGACGTGCAGACACAGCTCAACTTCAACACCGACGGTTCGATAAGCACATGGGTATACAACGCCGACGTAGCTAGAGATGACATGACACGTTATATAGTTACGGAGGATCTTCCGCTTAGAATGGGTGAGAGCTCTAGCTTTGAGAGAATGATGCAACGTGATTTTTACCCGCAATACCAATATGTTAGTAGAAGAACAACTACACACGATATTTACAGAATATTTACAAATAAACTAGAAATATTAAAATAGACCTTCATGACACTTAGTTTTTCATTTGCATTAACATCAGATATATGGATATCTTCCCATGAAAGAGCAGCCTATATTAGTGTTGTTGTGTATTAACTAGACAATGAGTACGTACTAAACAAAAGAGTCATAGGGTTTAGACCAATCTCCGAGTCACATACCGGAGAAAATATCGCTACCCATATACTCGAGGTCGTTAATGACTTTAAAATAGAAAATAGAATTATTTTCATCACTCTTAACAATACATCAGCTAACACGATGGCTATGGAGCATCTCTCACCGCATCTGGAGACTTATGTTGGAGGTTTTGTACTCCACAAAGGTGCGTATGCCATATTATTAATCTCATTATGCAGGTAGGTTTGGTTGTAATGAAATCTAGTTTAGAGGGCATACGCAATGCTATCGATTTTATTACAAATTCACCCGTAAGGTTTGCCCAGTTCTCAGACTACTGCAGGGCCAACAATAAAGAACCAAGAAGATTCAACCTTGATATGAAGGTTAGATAGAACTCAACTTATACTATGTTGCATCGATGAAAAGACTACGAGCACATTATCACTATTTTCGTCAACTGCAATAATCGTGAGGTATTAGTCACTGAAGTGGATTGAAAAATTGCTAGTTATTTTCGTATTTTTTTGGAAAAATTTTACAATGCAACTAATCAATTATCCGGTGTGTATTACTCAACTTCTTGCTTAGTCATCGAGTGGCTTTGGCTCATTGCTAATGCTTTTAAAGAAAATCGAGATAATTATATTTTACGTCGCATTATAGAACCAATGGAGCAAAAAATTTTAAAATACTTTCAAGCTATTGCACATCTGTACTGTTTTGTTGTCATTTTGGATCCTCGGAGAAAAATTTCTAACTTGCAGACTTGCAATGCGCCTTCAAGGGAATAGGTGAGGCAATTCGATCTTGATTTCTTCAAGGCCTATACTCACGATTATATCGAGTTTATCAGAGTTTTCGACAAATATTACGAGAAGTTTGGCACCAGAAGTGAAGCACGAAGAGCTACTTCAAGAACGCAACAAGCATGAGGCAGTTCGACCGCTTCAAGTATATGGAAGAAGCTGAAAGGCAAGTCATCTAGTTCGTCTTTCGAAACGCCGAGCAGGTCGCAATGGAATCCACGGGTAGAGATCGAGTTTGACATGGACGAGAAAAATCAACTCAATTTGCTCTTATGGTGGAAGAATAACCAACGTATTTACCCCGTGCTATCCCATTTCGCACGGGACGTACTTATGGTTCTGTTGTCCACTGTCTCGTCAGAATCCACTTTCAGTTTGGTGGGGAGGATACTTGAATCGAGGAGGTTGTCTCTCAGACCTAAGATGGTTGAGGCAATTACATGCCTCAAAGACCGAGAGCGTGTACATGACAGGATACAACATCAACCCGAGGATCCGGAGATCACGAACGCGGTAGCCGACAATCTCAACCTCGGATAGTCTATGTATATATACGTAGTTACTGTACTCTTTTCCTTACCAGGAGTACCCCACACCGAGGTGTAAGGTTTTTAACGAGACAGTAACTCTGTATATGTTCAAGATTTAATAAAATTTACTTCTTTTTTCTCCAATATTTGTGTTCATTTCTACTGGTCTCACGCATTTAAATTGGTTGGGCGTCTGTATATACGATCGTCCGTACATATTAGTAGTAACCTCGATCAAAACTTAATCAGATCTAACAACTAGCGCGATTCGTAGTTTGCTAGAAAAGGAAGCACAAGTTAGCAAAAATGAATGCATGATGAGATATCACAGCACGCATGCAGTCATGTGCATATGCATGCAGCACGGTGAACGACATGCATAGGAGCATCGTTTTGTGTGTGTGCATGAATGCACATATCCTTCTCTTGTCTGGTTGCTCCAAAGTGACATTGATCAGATACGCACCACCAACCGTAATTATTACCTGGTTTCATTTGTTAAGTGGGTAAAAATGACTAATTATTACCTGGCGCGGACGCAGGAGCGGCACAGGAGGAGCTAGCGAAGCCGTGTCATGGCCGTCATTGTCTTGCGGGCGCACAGCATGACCTGTTACAATTCTAGGTCGGCACAAAGACGCCCTCTAACGTGTCGGACCGGGCTTGGGCCGTGCCATGCCCACCGTGTCTCATGCCGCCCACCAAGGCACGGCCCATGTGGCCAGGTCTATGCACACCCCACGCAGCGTAAGAGGGTCGAGCAGCGCAATGGCATTGGTGACCTTGACGCAGAGGACGAGAAGGCCAAGGCCATCGGGGTCACGGGACGCTTGGGGGCTGAGGGCAATGAGGTCCTCACGGCAGATGCGGCAGATCTCGATCGAAAAGGTGTGCTTGTAGTTACAGATGTTGCTCTTGGGTTCATGCGAGACGAGCTACTTGGCGGTGTTGGTGTGGACAGGCGCGATGGTGGGAAGGAAATCGACGAGGCGAAGCGTGGAGCCGCGAGTCGAAGAAGAAGTCGAGCCGGGCGCCGAGTCGATCGCGAGCGCGAACGCGCCGGCTTTGGCTTGAGGAGGAGCCGCCGAGGTATAGGAAGGCGCTTGTTGCGGGGACGTGCTAGCTAAGCCGACGATGTCGATCCACCGTCGAGGTTGGATCGGGCGCGCGCAGCGCCGCAGAGGTGGTCGGGACGGTGAACTCGACGGGGTGGGTCTGCTCGAGGACGATGCTGTGGTGGACCTCGCGGCGGAGGCGGAGCTTGAGGCGGAAACGCTTGGAGTGGGGCTCGGAGAAGACAAACTCTGCGCCGGAGAGGGAGACGAGGAGGTTGAGGCGGCGGAGGAGGATCTGCATGAGCTCGGGTGACTCGGTGCTGGCGTGGAGCCAGGATCGCAGGGGTTGGAGGTAGGAGGAGTAGTCGGGGCAGTAGACGACGACGGTGTGGCGCCGGACACCCTCGAGGATGTCGAGGCTGGCGCGGAGGTAGCGCGCGCACATGTTGGCCGGGTTGGGTTTGCATGGCAACGCCGCAGATGCAAAGAGAGCACCGTGCTCACCGCTCGGCTGCATTTAACATGCCGCTTCCAATGGCCGGGCGCCGACCCGCAAAGATCCTCGATTCAATTTGCCTTGCTTGGAATCGAATAGATCGATCGGGGATGGGGGGCGCGAGGAAAGGAAGTAATCGGAATTGGATAGGGGAGTTTTTTGTTAGGGTTTTGTCTCCTTTTCCTTCAGTAGTTGCAATGGGATGCGGCAGCTGGGTCGTGGTGATGATGAACGCGATTATGGAATCATTTTGTCGTTGCAATGCTAATGATGCTGGAAATTATCACTTTTCTCACATGTGACACTTTTTTTTTTCAAATCTAGCCTATTTCTAAACAGAATTGCAAATCTAGCCTCCTCACTATTGCGGAACGTACCTCCCGCACTCACTGGCCACGGTAGCCCATCCCGCGCTCCCTTACAGCAGGAAGGGGCCTCCCATGCTTACCAGCCGAGGCAGGCCGCCTACCATGCTCGCCGTCTGTGGGAAGCCACTGCTCTCGCGCCCGCTGTTCATGGCAAGCGACTACTCCTGCGTGCCCGCTGGCTACCGCTCCCACCAGCTGCCACGCTCCCTAGGTGTAGCAGCTCTGACTCCAGCGCTCCTCGAGAACAACATGCAACGCCTGTTGCGGTAAGCGAGTGGCTAGATTTGCAATTTCCCTCGGGAGAAGACTAGATTTACAATGCTCGATGTCATATAGGCTAGAAAATTGATCACTTCACAATGTTGATCCCTCCTTTAGGCTTTCTCCGTGTATTAGGCCATTAGATACGAATCCAACCCGAGGTCCCCCTTATTTTTAGACATTTTTAGACGTCATTTCAGATTTTGATGACCAAATATAAATTCTGCATCTTAAAAACGAGCATGCTCAATTGTAAATGCATCAACCAAGCCTAGTCCCTTGTCAAAGCATGAGCAAATTTTGCGAGAAATCATTAAAATGAGCATGCAGCCTTAACATGATGTAAAGTGTTTCCATGCTTTTCTTTTTGATAGTTGCATAAATATTAAAGCTTGAATAAATGGTAGAATGTGATTACTTACCACTTCACTTTGCTTCAAGATTTGTGCAATTTATATTGGAAGGGAAAGCATCGAAGCACTGCTCAGAACGAACGAGAGGTGCTTCGGACACTGTTCAGAAGCATCAAAGTGAAAAGACTTACCGGCCGCTGTTAGGACAAACGATCACGACGATGCACTGGTAACACATCTGAATATTCCGTATCATAGCCTCGTAGGTGCGACGATTTTCTTTTTAGCAGCTCAGCCAAAGTCCCAGCCATCCTTCGGTCGCCAATATGAAGCGCAGGATGAATGCGCGACAGACTTTGAAGTATGAACTTGAAACCTTATTTTCTTTAGTTTTCCTCCATCCCCATGTATATGACACTTTTCAGTAACTCCCTGTTTACAAAAATGAAATAAGGTGGGTCAATGGGTTCTTCCTTACGTCACTTTGGTTCAAAATGAAAATAGCTAAGACAGCACAGGCATCTTGAAGAACAAAACAAATGCTCACAGATGACATGCTACAAGACTTACCCCCTCTACAATTCTGAACAAAGGTCATGATTTGGCGTGCTTGTCCAGGAAAGCATTTGCCAGATTGCTGAAGCTGCAGTAAACAGCTCCAGCTGCAGCATACTTTCTTACCACCCTAAGTACATCTGGTTTCAGAATCTCTTTCTTTGTCGAAGGGTCGCACAGATAATACAATGCCCCAAGTGCATAATTCACCTGTTATACAATCATACAAAGGGAAATTACTCACATAAGAAAAAGAAATTACTGAGAAGTAAGGAACCAACCAGAAAATACTTTGGGCTGTGTTAATGTTATGATGATGTTTTTAGCTTCAGAAATACTCACAGTATTCCCAACTGGGCTAGATAAGCATTGTAAAACTAATGGGATTCCACCACACTGAGTAATAACCGAAGCATTTGCTGGATCTGCATATTAACACAAACAAAATACAATGGCTTGACTGAAAAATTATGCTCAGTGAAAACACAAAGAACGAACGCTTCAATTATTCAAATTAAACAAGAAATCATATAGTTCTAGGCATTGCATTGCTCACCAACACATGAATTACATATTCCACCAACGCCAAACTCAATGAGCCTTTCATTTGGCTCTGTAATGCAGTCCAAGAACAACTCGAGAACATTCAGCTGAGTAAACAAAACATAGGGACTGTCTTATTGAACAGGAAAGCTAATTCAAGACAGACCTTAGAGGAAATCTGCATCACCGTTCCAAAAGAAAACGTCTGCGGAATAAAAAACCTGACGCATAACGGCGTAGTTATAAGGATCATAAGCAAAATTTGCCAGGTTTGCCACAATCCTCTCCTTGGATTCTGCAATAAAACTGACGAACATATAATACCATGTGAGCTGTGGTGTGATGTCCACTACCTCCACAAGCCACTGATGCTTTACAAATCCATTACCTAAGATAGATTTAATTTTTGGTGTGTGTGTGGGTGTGTGGGTGGGGGGGTTACCAAGTGTAATGCACTGGTGTTCAAATCCAATACAATGTTTCAGTACACCGCATTTCCGCAGTGATCCAATTCATTTTGTACTACAACATAGATTTGTGATAAATTCGAAGGAGCAGTCCCCCTAAACGAATGCTCACAGTTCTTAGAGAAAGATGGCTCCAATCCCAGCCTCTAACAAGAGAAGAAGGTAAACCAACCAACCTTCATCCGTGGAGTCCTGGAGCTGCGTCACAAGATCCTGGTTCGTAGTTAAGGAGAAGAAATAAAGGAACGATTAATCGGTGAGAAACCAATAGATAGATACGCAAGGAAGCAAGAAATCCAAGCCAACCTGAAGGTATTGGTCTCTTGGGGTGCCGTAGCGGCCGGTGCGCTCGACCTGGCGCTGCGCGTTCGTGAACATCTCCTCCGGCCGGCCTTGCGATCGATTTGTTCCTGCTGCCCGATCGGCCGCCGCGCCGGCAACGGCTCCTCCTCTTGTCCTCTCGAGGTAGGAGACGACTAGAGGAGGTGGTGGTTTTGGGCCACTCACCGAAATCCTTTCTGGGCCAGCTGGATTTTGGGCCCTCGCTCACAAGCCCTGCCTGTTATTGATGGACTACTCTCTGTTTTTACTCGATCTCTTTCTCTTTTTTTTTCCCCTTTCTGAAACGAATTTTTTACTCCGTTTGCAAGTAGGGCAGCAAGGTGAGCTCGAGCGAGTCTGAGTTGGAGTCTAATCCTATATTTAGGCTTGAGTTCAGCTCGATTCAAACTCAAGTAAGCTCAATAACAATCAATAATTCAATATACATTAATTTTTAACAATTAAAAATACTCAAACTCGAGTATGTCTCGAGTAAGCTTGGTAAGAGTTAACATATAGTAACATTTAACAAAGTTATACGTGAATTTACTAGACTTGCGAGCTATTTAAGTTCGACTCAATGAAACTCGTGAATTTGGGATCAGGCTCGAGCTCAGTTTATTTGGAGTTCAAATCGAGCATAGAACGAGTCGAGTTCGAACAGACAGTCCTATTTGCAACAACTAGGTGTATTATTTTGAACCCCTAAAAACAGTATTATTGGATGATATTTTGGTCACATTTCAGATAAAACTTTATTTATTAGTATGCATGATTTTGATCTAAAGAGAAGTGTTTGGAAACGGAGGGAGGCATGCAGCGGTACATTTGTACGAAGAACTCGATATTCCTATCAAAAAGGGAGATATGGAGAGAAGAAAAAATGACACAAACCAAGCTACTGAGACGACGACTCGGCAGTGCTTCAACTGAAAACTTCAGCAACACTGCATACAATACCGTACGTTATGCCAGCTAGTATATGTACGTTCTTGACAAGAATTCTTAAAACTGAATATATGGCGGCGTGCATCTGATTATTGGATGTTATGCAGCATAAAATGGTATATCTTTATATAAAAAAAACAATTTATTAGTCTGAAGATGCTCGTCGTTAATGGAGGGGAAGACAGAAAACATCGACAGCGTACACTACTCGTATGTTTTAGAGTTCGGACACAACTTTGTTTCGAAAAGAAAAGAAAAATTATGTCTCGTACTATCTAGCGGTATAATCGTACGAGGTTTATATATAGCAGGTTGACTAACGTTGGGATGTCAATATATTCGACCAAAAGAAGGTGGAGCAACCGTAGCTGGCAGCTAGCAACCGTCCAACAAGACCACTGAACAACAATGCACCAAAGAAGAAACTTGCATCAGTTAACCTATACAGGCATTTGTCATTGTTGTGTCTAGCCTTCTTCCGAAATGTTTTGTTTCTTAAAACATCTAAATTTTGGGCTAGATCAAAGTATCAAACCTTCCATCAAAACACAATCTCACCTCCCTTCACGGCTTACGGATCTCAAAGTAAATTAAACGCTTCATAATTTAGATGTTTTTTATCTAAGAAAATATTCGAGTGATGTTTATCAAAACCCTTTGTCCAAATCAAATAAAGACATGAGTGCTCAGAGTTTCGAAGTTCACCATGCCTTCAACAATTTCCTAATGGGCCAAATAGGCAAAGAAAGAGAGGAAAAAGAAAAAAAAAATGCATAGCCCAAATTGAAGGCAGGCGTGTATGTACGTATATATCACCCGCCGAGACCGGCACGCGCGCGGGTCCTAGCTACCGTACGCATACCGTAGCTAGGCAGCTAATCCACGTCGCGCCGGTTGGACAGGCCATGCATGGCGCATGTCGGTGTCGTGCCGTCCCGGCGTCCCCTTCGATGGCCTCACCGTAAAGGCCACGCCTCCATCCATCCCAACACCGACGTCCAACCCACCGCCTCACCGGCGCGCCCCATCCATGGATGGTGGACGGCATGATCCAACCAACATGCACATGCCCATGCGTGAACGGCGAGCCACACCTAAAAGGGAGTCGCACCCAAACCAACCCCTTGATTCAATCCACGCATCCCGCGCCATTCCTCCCGTCCCATGCACGCCGGCCACCGCCGCCGATGGATACGCTGGGCGCCATGGCCGCACGCCGCATCCTTAACGCCCACGACCCTCGCGCCGCCACCTCTTATTATTATTATCGTCCTTCACCAAGGCCGCCGCCGCCTCCGCCGGCCCCGCGGGCGTCCTTCCCCATGGTGCTCCCGGTCTTCATCCTCTTCGTCCTCCTCCTCTGCTTCCTCTCCATCTTCCTCCTCCGCGACCTCCTCCAATTCTTCTCCCTCTGGCTCCGCCGCCGCCGCCTCCAAGAAGCCTCAGCCAACGACGTGCCCGCGCCAGCGCCGCGCAAGCCGGCGGGGCTGGACCCCGCCATCCTCGCGTCTTTTCCCACGGTGCGGTTCGAAGCTACCTCCGCCGCGACGGTGGAGTGCGCGGTCTGCCTGTCCGAGTTCGCCGCCGGCGACGCCGTCCGGCTGCTCACTGTCTGCCGCCACGCCTTCCACACAGCCTGCATTGACTCGTGGCTCGGCGCCCACACCACGTGCCCGGTCTGCCGCTTCGACCTCGACGCGCCGCCCGACGACGAGACCGTGATCGCCGTCCACGGCGAATGCGGCAACGGTAATGACCGCACTGCAGCATCAGTCGACGAGAGAGGCGGCACAGCGGTGGCGGCCACTGACCGGCCGGACGACGTCACCTCCGGTGAGTGACAACCGGTAACTCACGGTCGCCAGCCAAACACCTAGTGGCAAGTTGGCGTGCTGTTTTTTTTAAAAAAAAAAATTCTTTTGGAGTGTTTGGTTCGAAGGAGATGAGAAACACACAAAGACATGTGACTGACAAGTGTATACTGTGTATATACTGAACGAATTGTACCACACGTATATACGGATTTAGTTATATATGCCAATGCATCCCCTATTTCCAAATAAATGGAAATTGATGTACAAAATTTTCAATTAACAGTGTCATTGCGTTGTTCATGGGAGCATCTATCTAGTGAACGTAAACTAGCTAGTTATGCAGCCATTTTATCATTTTAATCTTATCAGCAATGGATGAAAGAGTTCGATAGCAGACAAAGCAGGGGATTGAACGCCCGGTAGCATTGTATAAACAAGGTTGTTCTAAAATTAGGATGACTAATTTTACAATTCATTAAGGATGTTAATTGCCTTCCTGAAAAAAATCAATAATAAGGCTTCAGTAGCACTTTTGCACAAACAAATCAATTAGGGTTTAGGCCAAAAAAAACAAAAGTCTAGACTGATCGGTTTCTGTCGATTACTACTATGCAAAAATAGCTGGACAAAAAGGGGAAAACATTATTCATATACACTCAAAATAATATTATTGTTACTATCATATATGAAGTAGAACACCACACCATATATATTTGAAGTTGTATGTATGATCATACATTCGTACTAACGGGATGGATATACAGGTCTATTTTAAATATAAAGAAACAAACGGCATTACAGCATGCATGATTTGCTTCGATTCAAAGACACACCGCTGCTTATTTACCAACAGCACGACAGTACTTGCACAAGAGAATTTTGCCGAGTGAAAGCGATGACTCATTCTTCATGGAACACCGCCTCTACTCGAGTTCTTGGCTATTAAAGATCTGTAGAAGCTCATGAACCTCACAGTGAATTCTGCCAGGATTGTAAGGTTTAGTTAGTTCGTCAGACTACAGTTCAGAAGTGAATTGGACCAAGAAAATTTTGCTTGTACCTTCAATCATTATGAAGCATTGGATGGTTTTCCCTTGGTCATGGCCCTCCTTGGCAAAACCTTCTATATTGATCTCTCTCATGTCCAAAGTTGTGTCCCGAGATTTGCATTCTTTGCACTGCTCTTTTCGAAACTTGCATTCTTTACACTGATCAAAGGGAAGCAAACAATCAGTATACACTACACAGTTAACTGGTTGACAAATGGAAGGACAAGCAGCTATCACTGAAGATGCTAGCAGTCATGCTCACACGGTTCAACTCTGATGCCAGTTCATCAATACTATCCTGAAACTCTTTATCCCTGCCCCTTTTCAGTTCAGTAACCAGGTGCTGCATCTCAAAGGAGAAGGAAAAAAGAACAGTAATGAGCTCTGACAAAAATGAACCCTGCCTGGACTCTTGAAATCACGGAAACAGAAGGCGGGGCAGATGTTACATGGAAAATGAAATAAGGTGACACATTATGTTCGATAAGTTTTCTGATCTTCCCCCGGATGACAAATAGCCTGCACACATAGCAAAACAACAGATTTCCATTTATTGTGGAATTTTAAAGAAGCTCACATGTACCGAAGTATGAAACATCACAATGGAAGGGGTAACTTACTGCCTTGGACTTGGCTCCTCCATGATTTTTTTGGCTACATTAGAGATTTCCTCCTCCCATCCTGTCAAAATAATTTGGTCTTGTATGAACGGATAGCTGCGTTTGTTAAGGGAGCTATTGATCAATATGAAAGCCCAAGGATAGCCCTTCATTATAGCAAAGACAATCACACACACAGCAAGCACGCATCTCAACAAGGGGGAAACATACACTTCGATAGACTAAAATTGTTGTAAATAATGTGGTATTAGCAATTTTAGCAATACAATAATTCCAAGCATCAATAATAACCATGGAGTGAAATGTTCAAAACTACACATGATATTCAACTGATCTATACTTACAGAAAGCATCAAAAGTAAAGACCAGACTGACATGTATATCACAGAGTGCATGAACATCAACAGTACAACTAGAATTAACATCAAGTTGAATTATTTGAGTGTTCTCAGATGTCGGGTTGCCTAAAAGGCCCTCTCGCCACAAAAGACGAGAAATAGACAGATTTGTGACAACCTACCACAATTTCAATTTTGATACTTGACAGTTTCTATTGATCAATTGTCTACCACATATGCATAGAACAGAAAGTCTACAACTCTACTCACTGGACAGAAATTAACCTTAGCAGCATACTGGACTAATCATGGAATAGACACAAAATGGACTGATACAAAGTAATCGGCAGCAGCACATCAGAAGATATTACCAGTAAACAGGAACTAAGGTAAAACGACAGTAAGCAATATTCTGAATGAGCATATAGAGTGAATGACAATTGAACTTAACCAAGTATGCTACAATTAATATAAGCACCAAACTGTCAAGTTCGTTGTCACAAATTATCTATTCTAGTCCCAAAAATCCTCACTGAACACTTATGCCCACATGCAAGGTCCCCAAGCCAACGTGTTGACTGGCTCCTTTTGCATTTCCCGAATAGAACTGAGCACAGAAGTATGAAAATATACTTACAGTACAGTGGCAGAATCACAATGCACACGGCTAGGCACGTCAATGACGCTGTCCCAGAAAACAATACCGCCCCTGTAATGCCACAGCTTCGCGGACGATTGATTTTCGGAGATACAAAGCCGAAGTTCCCAAAATGAGGCAATCCACCAGGGAACTCAAGATACAACCAGCGCTACACAAAACCACAGAACAGTCCTTCGGCCAAAGGAATGAATGTGCTGGATTGCAACGGCAGATCACGAAGGATCTACACTGAATAGCCGAAATAGCCCACCGAACCTCCAGAACAAGCAGCAAAAATGTAAGGATTAAAATCCAGACAGTGCTCAACCTTGCACCCTTTTCTTTGATCAAGCCGCAGTTCAATCAAATGGCCAAAGATCCAGATCAGGCCACAACTAGGGTTTTGCACAAAGTGATCACCACTAGTTGAATCAAGATTGGATCAAGCCAGATGCACACACACGGTTGATTGGAGAAAAGAACCAAGAAATCTCTACTGGAGTAAAGAGGAACAATTTGGCCACACTAGGGTTTTGCAAGAGAGTTTTTCCACCGTATATTGAGGAAGAAGCAGCACCTGGTTTAAAGGAGCATGTGCCAGTCTGGATGAGCAACAACCGTCGCCGGGAAGGCCGCATCACGTCGTTCCACTGCGCACGCCGCTGCGGAAGACGCGGTCGCCGGCTGCCGCCTCCAGCACACGCATGCCCTAGCCAGGCTCCTCTGCCTCTTGCACGCATAGGGTTTGGGCACTCTGATGCCTTTACCTATCGGCCTGGGCCGGCTGGGTTGGCATGGACCGAAAGCCCATGTCAGCCCAGTTGGCTCAATTTTTTTTTTCTTTTCAGAAATTTGGGGAAAAACAAATTCGCCAACAAAAATAATATCACACCACTTGCAATTATTAGAAAACGAAGGAGAATGAAATCATGTTGTAAAACCATTTCACTGGTAATGCACCGCCGTTTTTAGCCATAGTGTCGCCGCCAGCATTTCTACGGTACATTGGCCGGTGCTACACTGGTTCACTGTTGCTTCCAAAGTGGACTACAATTATGGCAATTCCTATTATCCGAATATGAATCACAAGCAGATCTTTATGTTCTTTCATGAAAAATAGGAGGAAAATCTTGCCATGTGCTTACTTTGCTTTCCATGTAGCTTCGAAAGAACGTATTGCCTGTCGGAGATTGTTACTTGCACTCGCTGTTATTCTCCTGGCAATATCGTGAGGCAAATCTATGTTCTCTTGAGTAGCAATGTACTCTAGAACCTTGATTATCTACGAGCAAATAATCTTTTAACTAATTGTCCATCACTGGAAGTGAGGAGATAAATCATCCATATAGAAATCAACAGATTATAATGTAATATGAAGTACCTCGTCAAATGAAGGTGGCTGAAGTGTGACGACCTTGCATAGACATTTCACAGCTTCAAGGTTTGAAGCATCAGAGCAGCAGAAAATGATTTTATTGCAACCTGCATACCTCCCCAAAAACCAACCGATATAATGTTGAAGATCGGACGAGAGCTTATCAGCGTCATGGACCACAATCACTGCATGTATGAGCCACTATCACGATAACACATTGTATGCAAATACCAGCAAAGCAATGAGGAACAGGCGACATTGCCAAACGAAAGCCAAAAGTGTTTTAGCATGCACCTCTGCAGTTAGCATGGTCGCAAGTTGAGTTTGGTGACGGGATGGATTCATTCAACAAAGTAGTTATGACATGCTTCTCATAGCCATGTAAATCAGCCAAGTGTACCTCCACATGATGATCTGAAATCTTCACTCTGACATCAATATGTTTGGCCCTCTCTCCCTACAGTGTAAAAATGGTATATAGTTCACCAAGAGGGAGAAAGTTGTGGAATAGATTACATTTTATAATCCCACGGAAATATTACGGTTTTGTCATAGCGATAATGTGACTAATGAATCAGAAAATGCACTCTTGCAATGGATACCTTTAGTTCGAATCTCTCTGTGCGTTCCTTTATCTGTGAAATGACAAGATAAACAGATCATCTGAATTTTCTAAGAGGATCAAGAGTAGTAATGTGAGCATAAGTTATTTACAGTGACCTTAAGATCATCAGGACCAAAAGCACCCCTTATAAGTGCCAGCACCATGCTACGCTTCCCGACTGCCTGCGGACCTTCAAAAATGAAATGGTTGAATTGGTGTGCATTCACCTGGAAGCAGCAAGGAGTATAAAATTAATCCCATATCAGATATGTATGTATCGAATGATAGACTCGAAATGCTAAGACAAGGACATGCAGTTTGTAATACGAGAGGTGATCGACCGTGTGATTGATCGCCAGCTGGTGGAGCTCCTGGGCGACGTCCTTGTTGCAGATGAACTCGTTGAGGAAATTGGGCCGGTGCTTGTCGGCCCACTCGTACTTGTCGTCCGCCGCCGGCGACTTGGCCGACGACGTCTGCGGGGAGTCCACCTGCAGCGACGGGGTGGTTATCACTGTCTTGGGCGAAACCCTGACCCAGATACTTCCTCCTCTTCCGACGGTGGTGAGCGTCGTCGCGTGCTCGCTGCTCCCGTTGCTTCGATCACCGGCAGCCACCTCGGTAACCGTAACGGCTTCGGCTTGGGATTCCGCAGGCGTCGGTTGGTCGACGGCGGAATCCTCTCTCTCCCTCAAAGGCCTCCTCTCGGTGACACTGACGACGGCCACGTCCTGGCGTGGTGGCACCCGGGCCGGGGGCGCGGACGACCTAGGCTGCAGGGGCGGCGGAGCGGGAGTGCGGGCGCGGCGGTCTGGCTCGAGGTAGCGGGCAAACATGGCGCCGCTCTTGGGGAGGCAGGCGGCGCCCCAGCGGTGGAGCCTGAGCAAGAGCTGGGAGTGGGACCACGAGTGTGCCGGGCGGCCGCCTCCGCCGCAGCCCGGGATGGCGCAGCGCCTGGCCTCGCGGCGGCGGTCCTCGGCCAGCGCGGCGGAGAGTGTCCTGCCGGTTGGGGAGGAGGCGGGCGCGGGGGTCTCGATCGGCATGGCGCGCAGGATGATACGATGCGGACTGGGACGCGGCAATTTGGCATTGGCGTGGGGTGTAAGCGCCTCGATTTATTCGAGGGTGGCGACTGGCGAGAAGTGCAACGCGAGAACCAGCGAATGGCCGTGCTGGATGGGGACTGGAGCGCCAGCTTGGATCCACGGCTGCCGGATTTACGCCGGCCGGAGCAAGGAGGAATCATTCTCTCTGCTCATGCAAATCTGCTATCATTCGATAACTTGCAAAACGAAATAACTTAGTTTAGAAATAGTGCTTCTATACATCATCATCTAATATAAGTTATATAAATCTTAAAGCAAACAAATATTTAAGTAATTTTTATCTATCTCTGTTGATGTTTTAGTATTTGCACAACTTTTGAAAAAAATACAAAGAAACACCTCGCTTTAGTGCAATAACCCCTTAATTTAATTTACAGATTAATTCTTCCCTTAAAGCATCTCCAATGATACTAGCTATAAGAAATATCCATGTCATCTATAGATAGCATATAGACAACCTCTCCAATAAATTAGCTATAGTATTGTCTATAAAATTAAATATTGGCCCACATGTAATAGATAATAAGTGCTTTGGAATTAGTTATAGCCTGACTATACATTAGTAGCCGATCTATATCTCTTTCTTCATTTTCTCTCTTCCACCTAAGCAAAATGCTAAGATAACACCCTTATAGCTAGCTAAATTGGCACCATTGGAGATGCTCTAAACATATCTAAACAGGAGGAGTCCCCCTGTTGCCATTAGGGAGTCCCTTGATACATTCTCACCCTCGGGTTCCCTTGTGCCGTACCGTCTGATAAAGCAAGGATGACAAGTGGTAGATAGACTCAGACGTTTGTTTGATTTTTTTTCACTGGTTTAAAAGCTAAAGTTTAAATATATAGATATCTTTTTATCTAAATTTTTTTAAAAGATATAGACATCCATATAACTAAAGCTAAAAGACATTGGAGAAGTGTTTTTTTAGCTTATACTAGATCAATGCCCGTGCGTTGCTACGAAAAATAAAATTAGTAACGAAACATAAAGGCCAAGCAATAAAAGAAAATTATGCTACAAGATCAAACATCTATTTCTCCCGATTACAAAAGTTTTTATGATTTCTTCTCCAGTATGAATTAAAGCCAAATATATTGTACGTAGCAATATATATTACTAATCTTAAAAATCGATCAATCATTTTTATCCTTTTTTGCAATTTATATTACCAGCTCGCGTTCCTCTTCTTCTTGTCATGCCCGTCGACGACGTCTCACCTGTGTCGCCGAGCAATCGCGTCGAAGCGTCGTACGCTTTGTTCAAGTCCAACTGGCCGTCGCTGGGGTTACGACATTTGGTGGGCGTCGCGCTCTGGCTGTTAGTTCCCGGCCGTTACAGATTTTTAAAATGACACATACAGATCGGGACGAATGAAATCTGTAGCTATCCGGAGAGGAAGGGGCCAGTTCGGTTTTGTTCGGGAGGAACGAGATCGAGAACTATCGCGGGGAACGAAAGCAAAAAAAGAATAGATCACTTTTTTTGTCCGGTTCGATTTCGTCCGGTTTGATTTTGTGGGTTGGTGGTGGAGAACGGACGTGACACTACCAACTTCTAATTAGAAGTAGTAGAGATACCCATAACCCCAGCTCCACTAATTTGGTGGAACTGGAGCTGTGCCAAACACAGCCTTCCTCAGTTCCAAAATATCTATCAAATTTATCGGGATTCTTTATTTCGAAATGTTTGTAATCAAAAGTTTATTTATTGTAGTTTTATTTCATTCTCTACCATGCTATTAACGATGTTAAATATGTTTGACTGGTTGAAATACCTCACGTAACAGTGGTAAGAATATTAGCATAATCTAACTCAATTAACTATTACTTGAATATCATGCCTTCTTATACACGCAATGACAAGTATTTTGAAACGGGATTAACAAAGGCATCCGGAAAAAAGATTTGAATAATAAAATTATCTATCGGTGTGAAACGGTTTCTGCATCTATCTGCCAACACTTCACTTATTTGCCTTTGCAAATTAGCACTCCATAATTAGTTGCGGCGGTGGATTAATGACAAGGAAAGAAGAGCGTGTGTGAGCCAAAAGGCCCTGAGATATTGGGCACCTTTCAGTAAACCTACCCATATTAGGCCGGATCAGTTTAGGCTCATAGATTTTATGGGTTGATGGTGGAGAACGGACCACCACCAACTCAAAATTATAAGTAGTAGAGAAAAGGTTGATCTTAGACTAATGCTATTAAAGTTAAAGTAAAATTATCTACTTCTATCACATATAAAACCGATTATTTTTAAACTATTCAAACTTAAAAAATGATTTTAAAATAAAAGTAAAAAAATCATCCTAAACAGACAGGGTCTTAGTCCCGATAGTTATGAAGCGCCGTTGGCCCATGTAAGTCCACCAAAATTTTGATGGCCCATAAAATTTGAGACTCATGTCGGCCCAGGTAAATTCGTATACTACCTTTCCTAAACTTTGAAAAGTTCCCGGGATGTGGACCGCGGCGATGAGTCCACGCGGATGCGATCCGCTACGGAGGCGGCTGAGGCGGGGCGTCTCCTTCTTCGACACCGACGTCCGCACCTCCGGCGTCATCTACGCCATCAACGCCGACACCGTAAATCGTGCAGACGCATCATCGAGAAGCTCGGCGATCTCATCCACTACATGGCCACATTCGTCTCCGGATTCATCGTCGGATTCACCGCTGCCTGGTAGCTCGCGCTCGTCATGCTCGTCGTCGTCCCACTCATCGCTGTCATCGGCGGCCTTAGTGCCGCCACACTCGCCAAGCTCTCCTCCAAGAGCCAGGACGCACTCTCCAACGCCAGCAACATTCCGCCGTTCCTTCCCTCCTTCTGGTAAATTTAGTTGGTTATACCTATGCGTTTCTCTTATGCCTTGCTTTGGTTGTTCTGCATTTGGGAGTAGAAACAAGAGAACCTTCATCTACTAAATAACATTGTATTATTTCTTCGCAGAGATGAAAGTCAATGGTCCTTTTGCTTCAAAGATATCTACAACGGAAAAGAGATGTTCACATGCACTCATGTATTGCGCTATTGCCCATTTTTTTAATTGCCTTCAGGGAGGGTGTTCTTGGTCATAAAGTTAATCGTTATACACTCATTTTGCTTGCAGGCCTATATGAGTTTCTAGAGCTTAGACTAATGGTTCACATGTTTTGCTAGATACGTTTCAGCTAGATCATTTGAAAGGACAGGGGATGTCGCCTAGAGGGGGGGTGAATAGGCGAATTATAAATTTAAACTAAATTGCGGTGAATCTGAGAACCTTTGAATGTCCGAATAATACTCGGATTGTCCAGAATAGTTCGGATAGTCCGAGATTGTATTCGGATATTCGAATCGATTCGGATAATCCGAAAATCTATTCGGATAATCCGAATGTTCGAGCACACACAAGCAAATCTAGATCTAGGCTATTTGGGGAATATTAAACACACCAAATTAAATTAGTTAGCCTAGAATACTTGAGGCAAATAAATATCTAGCGAAAACTCACTAGAAAAGTAGATCGGGCAATTTCAAGATTCAAAATCAAATATTAAAGCAAGAGTAAGAATCAAACTTGGAGACGAAGATTTTTCACCGAAGTTCGGATCCTTGAGGGATCCTCGTCTCCGTTGAGGCGGCTCGGTCACACTTGAGCCGGGTCTCTTTCAACCCTTTTCCTCTCGGTGTTGCACTTGCACTCATGGCGGCTTGTCACACAAGACACGGGGTCTCTTTCAACCCGCTAGCCGGTGTTGCACCTTGCACTCACGGCTTCACTTCTTGATTCCTTCCCTTGAGGCGGAATCGAACCTTCACAAACTTCCCTCGGCCAACCACACGAAGAACCGGTGGCTCGAGGTGACCTCCTAGCCGTCTAGGAGTCCTCAACCTCCAAGAGTAACAAATACTCACAAAGAACAAACTTGGAGATGAAATCAAGTGCTCAAACTCAAATCCAACTCAATCCTAACACCTCACTCCTCACACTCTTCCCAACCCTTCACACAAAAGGGATCACTTAGATCTAAGGGTAGAGGGGTGTTTTGGGGCTCAAGAACAAGGGTATGACACCTCTAATCACCAAGGTTGCAGCCCCCACAAATGGGGATGGATGGGGTTTAAATAGAGGCTCCAAAAACTAGCCGTTTTTCAAAGCGTTCGACTCGATTCGGAATGTCCGAGCTCAAGTTCGGATAGTCCGAACCCATTAGACATGGCTAACAGAGAGACCCAGCTCGGAATATCCGAAAATATGTTCGGATAGTCCGAACTCACTTCGGATAGTCCGAGCAGCACTTCGGATAGTCCGAGTAGAATTCAGCGACCAGCGAAAATGAGCATAACTTTTGACTCGGACTCGATTTAAGTGATCTTGGACTCTATTGAAAGCTAAGAACAAGGGCTACACAACTAACAAGGTCTCACTACCCAAATATCAAAGGATAAATCCAGATTTCACAAAGAATCCAAGAGAGACCTACAATTCTCACTTTCGGTACCACCAATACCACTCCTTCTCTAAGTTTCACAATGATGGATCATTTGAGCACTTGACACATCTAAAAGTCATTCAATGGAGCATCCCTCTTAATAGTACGGAATCCTTAGACTCAAATTAAAACGAGAAATCTAAGTCTTACATTCAATTCCGCATGCCGTCTTCTCCGTGGATGCAATGTGCATGATGTCTTTTACCAAATGACTGATGACATCTTCACCTTGTCCAACTTGACTCGATTCACCTCATGAGACTCTCGTCCCATCAACTTTGACTTGATCATTCTCTCTGACGATCTCCACGCCAAGTCGATCTTGACTTAGTCCTCAACTCTTGGTGACACCGCCGTCTTGTTGACCTCGGCTTAGCGATCATCCTCCAAGATACCTTGGTCATCATGCACACACGGGACCTAATTCTTTCCTAACCACTCATGAAAAGCATTAGTCCCAAAAGCTCAATAGATATGATTAAATTGATATTTGTGAGCAATTAAGTACCACAAGTGTTTCATATAAAGAAGCACAATAAAATGGAAACACTTGACATAAGAAATGTTCTCCACTAAGTGCATCATGATGAATATGTAATTGATCTATATGCACTAGAGAGATAATTGCCAATATGATGAATCAATTAAATCATGGCAAGGATCACATCTTTACTTTAAATGAAGCACATGAAGAATATACACGAATTGTACATGTGCAACTAATATTCGAACAAGAGTAAATATGTGATCTAACTCTAGATTAAACTTCACTAAGAGAAGTGCATGAGAAGATACATAACTAAAACATGTATGCACCAATTCAATCTATAGCAATGTGAAGTTTAACTCTAGTTAATACATGCATACTAAAAGCAAAGCACATAATGAACTCAAGTGAATATATATGCACAAATAAATATGACATGAACCAATGTGCATATATATAATCAACATGCTACTTGGAGTTCACTATGCATTTGCACAAAAGGAATGCAATAACAAATATAGAATAGATACCAAAATTGCATACCTTATCTTTGCTTAACCATCCACTTGATTTTCCTCTAAATAGATGAGACTAATACTCAACTTGGCAATGAACATGTTAGTCTCATAGCAATATAATCATATTAGAGGTTTGTCATTTGTTAAGCACTAAGTTAAGCATTTACACAATTATATAGATTGTCATTATATGTGTTTGTCATTAATCACCAAAATAACATAAGTGCCTAGATGCACTTTCAATCTCCCCTTTTGGTGATTTATGACAAACCTTTATCAATTGCTCGAATGATAATATTAAGATATTTAGCATTAAAAACAAACATGAGTAAACAATAAGAGACCATACTTACAAAATATCCCTTTTTGTCGATCGATTAGGGGACAATTGATAAATCCATAAATTCTCCCCCTTTTGTCATTAATCCCAAAAAGGTGCTTAAGAGATCCTTATTGTTCATTCAATAAATTCTCCCCCTTGATTGCACACTCAATAAAAGGATTAGGGAGAACAAGATAAAAATAAACATTAGGAGCTAGGAATAGGACAATAATATTAAGCTCCCCCTAAATATGATACCAATTATATCCAAGATTTAGGTAATAGATTTTTTGAAATGATACCAATTTCAATGTAGTCATGATTCACAATATGTAAGTGATGCTTAAATCATGACATATGAATATGATTTCATATGGAGAATATTCATTCTTTAAACATTAAGATCATATAGCAAATTTATATATCTTAAGCACATGCTTATGATCCAATTAAATTATAACAATCAAGATCATGAATCAACATTGTATAATTAAGATGCACTTTCATGATCAAGAATTTCATAAATTTATCAAGGGTATACCTCTTTGCAATGTGTCACCCATATGTATCTTTTTAATTCATGATAATGCCAAATGCAAGTTAGATGACAATTTTAAAAGCAATTAGGACTTAGAGAATACCTCTTGAAGAATACTAATTAATTGATACCAATTGAAACTAATTACATATTAGATTGATGATACCAATTAATGACAAATGAGGCAATTGAAAGGAACAACACCATTTAGAATAAGACAATTGAGCATAATGGTGTGCAAGGACATTATTAAATATGGTCAAAACAAAATACGTCCCTTTGTCGGTTTTTGTCCACTGCATGCTCGAATCGGTCATGATCACCGCGCCCGGCCTTAGATCCCTCGGACTATGGAGCTCTTCTCCATTTCCTTCATCCCACCGTCGAAGGTGACCCCTTTTCCAATTCCTTGAACATCAATAGACAAGCACACGATTTCCGGGAACAAATATCTTCTAATTTGACCCAAGTTAGTTTGATAATGTCTAGGTACAACATGCATGATATAAAATGATAAGCATGATAATACTACTTGCATGATAGATACCAATTGAAGATATCATTATACCAATTTACAATGAAAATATTTGAAACTTATTCAAATTTAATCTTGACATCCACTTGTAAGAGAGACAATGGGTAAAACACATTTAAACTCACTCTTGAACTTACAAGGGAAACTTTCTCTTTTCTGTAATAAACTCCGAGTTATGCAAGAGAGGAAACATTTTGATGCTAAGTTACAATTAAATCCAATTTCCTGAAGAACTTAGCCAAATGATGCACTTTCATTGGAATGAAAACTTAAATAGATATGCTCCACTTTGAAGCTTGGAGCAATGAATAACTTCACTTAGTTTTCATTTTGAAAGGCTTGCCAAGATTCCAATTTAAAACTCTCAAAATCTCAAAAGATGCAAATAACAGCACAAAATCGATTATAGCTTTTAAACCATCGCTCAAATGCAAAAATCATCAACGCGGAAAAGATCCGTCTCGAAATTCTCTTCGAGGGCTGTGAAGACCGAAAATTCATTTGAGCAAAGGAAAACCTCGAAAACTTGAAAATAGTGAATGCTGAACCGAAGGTTTCGAGAAAAGAAATCTCGCTTTGAAATGGTCCTGAGGATGAAAACAATAGCAAATGAGCTCCCAAATAATTTTAGATGAATCATGGAGCAATAAATTGAGGTACCTTAGTTTTCATCACAAGGAAATACTCAAATCATCTTAAAGGTAGGCAAGATTTCAAAAGTGCAACGTGCTAAAAAATTCAGTTTTGACATTCCATTCAAGCTTTTTGACATGGCTGAAAGAAGGTTCAAACAAAGTTCATAAATTCTGGAAAAATTAGACAATGAAGTTTAACTATAGAGGATCAATTCTTACAAAGGTGGTCCCTCAAATTAAGCTCTGATTTGGAGATACAAAATCACAAATCAGCTCAAAACTATGCAAAAGTCTGAATTTTCAGCCTTTTGATCAAAGTGAGAAAAAGCCATAACTTTTTCAAATGAAGTTAAAACTATTTGAAATTGTGCAGAAACATACTTTGGACTTATAAGAAACTTTTCCAAAAAGAATTTTCCAAAAGGAGTCTCCAATCAAAAGATATGTCAAATCTTGCTTTGTAGGTATGATTTTCAATTAAAGAGAAGAAAAGTCAAAACTTTCTCAAATAAAGTCCAATTGATTTGAAAACTTCCAGAAATAAACTTTGAACTATTTAGAAGGTTTCTCAAAAAGAATTTCCTCAAAAGAATTTTCTTTTAAAAGATATGGCAAAATCGCTTTGTAGGTATAAAGACAAGTTGAATTTGCACTAAATGCTCAAAATGCAATCCGATTTGAATTTCATGGAGATTTGAACTTTCATGGCTTTGTATGAGTTGAAAATACTATTTCAAGCCATGATACACAAAAAATCCACTTCAAATATCAAAACCCACAATATGCAAGAATGGGTCATTTTGGGTCAAATGAAGAATTTTGGCCAAACTCAAATGGCTATAACTTTTGAGCGGTTGATCGTTTGGAAAAACTTTGAACTAAAGAAATGCTTGAAATGACCAACCCTACGAGTTTTGTATTGACCACTTTTTCAAAAACTCAATAGATTTTAACTTATGAAAATATTTCATTTAATCCAAAAACAAGATCATATAAGATCAATTTGAGGCCAAATTTGCTATTTTGTTTCTAAAATAGGAATTTTTACTCCGAAAGCATTGTAAAACATTTGCAATACATATTTGAGAACTTTTATAAAGATTTTCACAAATAAGGGCCTTTTAAACAAAAAGTTTGACTTTTTGACCAAAGAGGCTCATATGAAGGATATGCATGCATATGATTTTCAACGTTATTCCAAAAAGTATCAAATGAAGTCAAATAGCCATGAGATTGTGCAGAAATAGTCCATGGACGTCCAAGAGACTTCTATAAAAGAATTTCTCAGATATCACCCTCCAATCAACAATAAGCCATTAAGAGCATTGGAGGTTTAGTTTTGACACTAAGTCAAATAAAAGTCAACAATCTCGCAAATGAGTTCAAATAAATTTGAGAATTTCCAGATATGAACTCCATATGTGAGAGAAGGTTTTCCAACAAAAATTTTCAATAAATCAATTTTATTTTGAGAGATATGGTGAAAGATGCATTTGAATCACATAAAGAATTAAGATTTTCACCAAATCCTCAAAATGGAACCAAATGAGTTTTGAATGGAAATGTGCACTTATATGGCTTCATATGAGTTAGAGATATTTATAAGCCTATTAGCATAATCAAATCCATTCAATTCTCAAAATCCAACTTTATGCAAGAAAGCGAGGAAGGAATGACCTCGCAGGTTAAATCACCAGAGATACCCGTTCGGATAGTCCGAACTTTAGTTGAGATACTCGAGCGAGGTCGACAATCCGGACAAAAACTTGGACAATCCGAGCGCCCTTCTCAAAGAAGGCAAGAAACAAAGCATTTTGGTGAACTTCAAAGAAGATATTTTGTAATAAACCTTGGTAAAATTCATGAAACCAATATGAAATGCTCCAAATGATCAAGATAAACATCAAACACACCATTTAGAGCAATTTCAAAGTAAAGAAGGCATTCGGGTTTTAAAGAGATGAATTTGGTAATAAAACCTTTAAGTTTCAAGAAATTCTCTAGTTTTGCCAAAATGAGCTTAAGTGGGTATTTAATCTTTCCATAAGCTTATATGAGTTGCAAATACCCTTGTGAGTCAACTCATAACATGAAACTTGACTCATTTGGCAAAACTCACTTAAGTGCTATAATATGACCATTATGGGTCAAATGTAGTTTTTCGGTGAGTTTCAAAATCAAATAACTTTTGCTAGGTTGGTCTTTTGAAAAACTTTTCAACACAAGAATTGCTAAGAATGACCAACTCTAGGTTTTCATTTTGGAATTACTTTCAAAATCATTTTACATATAATTTTATGAAAATCATAAGTTTAAATCCAAAACAAGATACTAGTAACTAGCTTTTGGAGTTAAAACTCATTTTCTTTTCAAAATAGTTTTTTTTTGTAAAGCCAAAACCCTTGAAAAACATTTCAAATACATTTGTATACATTTTGCAATTAGTTTTTCACAAGAATACTAATAGTATACAAAATTTTGACTTTTGCCTAAATGGCTTGATTTTGAAAACATATATTAGCACTTATATAAATATGGGCACATGTAGGGATGTAATATACATGGATATGAATTAACACTCCCCCTTAATGTGCCACTATCCCAAACTTGCTCAAGATTGCAATCAAAACAACTAATAAGCATGAGCAAGCATATAACAAGCAATCTAAATTGATTTTCATGAATAATGCAATATAACCTACACAAGGCTATAAGCTATAAGAATCAATTTAAATACTTGTTACCCGAGATAGCATTGGCTCATGATGAACTTGATTATCTTTATGCTTGGTTCCAACTTGTAATTGATGAAGTCCTTATATTCTTGAAGAAGCCAAGCGTCCAATCCATCCTATGTTACCTAAAAATCTTTTAGGTGGTTTTTGGTACCCAATCCTTGTTGGGTCCGGCAATGTTAGTCACAATAAATTTAGGAACCCAAATGGCCCTAAATTTGATATTATCGAATTGACTAACACAACTAGAAATAGGTTTGCGATAATTATTCCTCCTATGCAAATGATTTGCATTATTATGAAAAGGCTTAGGAGGGAAATGATATTTTGCAAAACTATTTCTAGTTTGATCTCTTCTAAGCATATGATTATTAAAATTATGCATTGGCTTAGAGGATCTAGCATTTCTAGTAAATGTTTTGCTATTTTTATTTTTCCTAAGCACATGATCAACATAATTTTGCATAGTCTTAGGAAATCTAGCATTATGAGCAACCACATTTCTAGATTTATTTCTCCTAAGCAAATAATCGTCACTATTATGCGTAGACTTAGAAGAATTGACAACTTTGGCAAACATATTACCATTTTTGTCTTTCTTAAGCAAATGATGATCATTGACAATAATAGGCTTAGGAGTGTTACCTTTGGGACAATCCTTACCGATATGCCCCTTTTCCCGACAATGGTAGCAAGTAGGCTTTGAGCGTCTCTTCTTCTTGACTTGCTTTTTGTCGGTTTGCCTCATTGTTGATGGTTGTGGCTTGATCTCCACTTTGTTAGGGCACACTGAGGCTAAGTGGCCCTTCTTGTTGCATCAAAGCACACAATCGTCTTCATTCTTGCATTGTGCTTCTTCTTGCTCTTCTCCTCTTGGAGTTGTGGCCGAGTCCTCGCTTATCTTGAGGCGCCCTAGGCTTGCTCAAGATCTCGTCGAGAACGGCTTTTCCATTTACACACCTCTTCAAGTCATTTTCTAATCTAATGACTTGGGCCTTGAGCTCTTTATTTTCCTCTACAAGGTTAGTCTCAACAAGCATAGAGGAAGTAGTAGTAATAGAATTTGAACAACAAGGTAATTCATCAACTAAATTACAATGAGTAGTAATATCCACTCTAGACTTAGTGAATTCCTTGAGAAGGATTTTTTCATGATTTTCTTTTAGAATATTATAATCATTTTGAAGTGAGTCATGCTTCAACTTTAAAATTTTATACTTCTTTTTCTCCTTCCCAAGAGATTCATTGAGCTCCTTTAACATATTCATAAATTCATCACAAGAGAGCTCATCATCATCATCATCATCACTTACCTCAATTTTACCTTTTGCCATGAAGCAACGAATTCGTGATGGAAGTGAATCTTCATAAATCGCTTGAGGTGGAGGTTGAGGTGGATGAAGATGTCGGTTCTTCATCACTTGATGTGGAGCTTGAGGTTTCATCTCCGACACCTTTTCCTCAATGCAATCCTCAATGGAAGTGGATGATTCAAATAGTTCTTGAAGCTTCATCCACATTTCATAAGCGCTCGAGATTGCATATTCTATCTAAAATTTCATCGCTCACAACATAGAATAAAACATTAGAAGCTTGGCGTCGAGATGTATGCATTTCATCTCCCTTCGGTTGGATTATCTTCATTCAATGGAGATGAAAAGCCTACATCTACAATCCACCATATTTGGGGGCTCATGGATTTAAAATGAGAAATCATAGCTAATTTCCAATGAGCATAATTTAACCCATCTAGCATGTAGATAATGTGATTCCTCTAATCCTCTAGTCGACATCCTTTACTCTCTAGGCGGTTAAGTCTAATAAAATGAGAGACCTTGCTCGATACCAATTGAAAGGACGGGGATGTCGCCTAGAGGGGGTGAATAGGCGAATTATAAATTTAAACTAAATTGCAATGAATCAGAACCTTGAATGTCCGAATAATACTCGGATTGTCCGAATAGTTCGGATAGTCCGAGATTGTATTCGGATATTCCGAACTGATTCGGATAATCCGAAAATCTATTCGGATAATCCGAATGTTCCAGAGCACACAGCTCGCAAATCTAGATCTAGGCTATTTGGGGAATATTAAACACACCAAATTAAATTAGTTAGCCTAGAATACTTGAGGCAAATAAATATCTAGCGAAAACTCACTAGAAAAGTAGATCGGGCAATTTCAAGATTCAAAATCAAATATTAAAGCAAGAGTAAGAATCAAACTTGGAGCGAAGATTTTTCACCGAAGTTCGGATCCTTGAGGATCCTCGTCTCCGTTGAGGCGGCTCGGTCACACTTGAGCCGGGTCTCTTTCAACCCTTTTCCTCCGGTGTTGCACTTGCACTCATGGCGGCCTTGGTCACACAAGACACGGGGTCTCTTTCAACCCGCTAGCCTTGGGTGTTGCACCTTGCACTCATGGCTTCACTTCTTGATTCCTTCCCTTGCGAGGCGGAATCGAACCTTCACAAACTTCCTCGGCCAACCACACGAAGAACCGGTGGCTCGAGGTGACCTCCTAGCCGTCTAGGAGTCCTCAACCTCCAAGAGTAACAAATACTCACAAAGAACAAACTTGGAGATGAAATCAAGTGCTCAAACTCAAATCCAACTCAATCCTAACACCTCACTCCTCACACTCTTCCCAACCCTTCACACAAAAGGGATCACTTAGATCTAAGGGTAGAGGGGTGTTTTGGGGCTCAAGAACAAGGGTATGACACCTCTAATCACCAAGGTTGCAGCCCCCACAAATGGGGATGGATGGGGTTTAAATAGAGGCTCCAAAAACTAGCCGTTTTTCAAAGCGTTCGACTCGATTCGAATGTCCGAGCTCAAGTTCGGATAGTCCGAACCCATTAGACATGGCTAACAGAGAGACCCAGCTCGGAATATCCGAAAATATGTTCGGATAGTCCGAACTCACTTCGGATAGTCCGAGCAGCACTTCGGATAGTCCGAGTAGAATTCAGCGACTTAAGCGAAAATGAGCATAACTTTTGACTCCGGACTCGATTTAAGTGATCTTGGACTCTATTGAAAGCTAAGAACAAGGGCTACACAACTAACAAGGTCTCACTACCCAAATATCAAAGGATAAATCCAGATTTCACAAAGAATCCAAGAGAGACCTACAATTCTCACTTTCCGGTACCACCAATACCACTCCTTCTCTAAGTTTCACAATGATGGATCATTTGAGCACTTGACACATCTAAAAGTCATTCAATGGAGCATCCCTCTTAATAGTACGGCAATCCTTAGACTCAAATTAAAGCGAGAAATCTAAGTCTTACATTCAATTCGCATGCCGTCTTCTCCGTGGATGCAATGTGCATGATGTCTTTTACCAAATGACTGATGACATCTTCACCTTGTCCAACTTGACTCGATTCACCTCATGAGACTCTCGTCCCATCAACTTTGACTTGATCATTCTCTCTGACGATCTCCACGCCAAGTCGATCTTGACTTAGTCCTCAACTCTTGGTGACACCGCCGTCTTGTTGACCTCGGCTTAGCGATCATCCTCCAAGATACCTTGGTCATCATGCACACACGGGACCTAATTCTTTCCTAACCACTCATGAAAAGCATTAGTCCCAAAAGCTCAATAGATATGATTAAATTGATATTTGTGAGCAATTAAGTACCACAAGTGTTTCATATAAAGAAGCACAATAAAAATGGAAACACTTGACATAAGAAATGTTCTCCACTAAGTGCATCATGATGAATATGTAATTGATCTATATGCACTAGAGAGATAATTGCCAATATGATGAATCAATTAAATCATGGCAAGGATCACAGTCTTTACTTTAAATGAAGCACATGAAGAATATACACGAATTGTACATGTGCAACTAATATTCGGAACAAGAGTAAATATGTGATCTAACTCTAGATTAAACTTCACTAAGAGAAGTGCATGAGAAGATACGCAACTAAAACATGTATGCACCAATTCAATCTATAGCAATGTGAAGTTTAACTCTAGTTAATACATGCATACTAAAAGCAAAGCACATAATGAACTCAAGTGAATATATATGCACAAATAAATATGACATGAACCAATGTGCATATATATAATCAACATGCTACTTGGAGTTCACTATGCATTTGCACAAAAGGAATGCAATAACAAATATAGAATAGATACCAAAATTGCATACCTTATCTTTGCTTAACCATCCACTTGATTTTCCTCTAAATAGATGAGACTAATACTCAACTTGGCAATGAACATGTTAGTCTCATAGCAATATAATCATATTAGAGGTTTGTCATTTGTTAAGCACTAAGTTAAGCATTTACACAATTATATAGATTGTCATTATATGTGTTTGTCATTAATCACCAAAATAACATAAGTGCCTAGATGCACTTTCATCATTCCTCATTTCGTTTTTTCCTTCCCTCTTTTTCTTTGCGTGTACATAAGAGAATACGCTCTGGGTTTATTTTCGTCTAGATAATCAAAACAACACTATGCTTGGATGTGCTATAGGTGTGCTGTAAATAAACATATTTTCTTATATGTTCATGACTTTATGTGCGTCCTTCTAGATTTTAGAGTGTCAACTATTGGTATCCTCCTGTGACAAGAAGAGCTCTATCTGAAAATCAAAGGGTAACTATTGATATCCTCCTATGAGAAAAAGAGCTGTATCTGAAAATCAAAGGGTAAGTGCCAAGATCAATAAGGCTAGCCATGTTCAGGTTGGTCGTACTCAAAAATTCAGACATGCTCACATATCTTCATGTTGTCTTTTGCTATTATGGTTTCAATTGGTTTATTCTTTATTTCAGGTAACGCAATCAGAATATCTGATGTATATTGAAGCCATGGAATAGGGAGTAGAATGAAAGCTTTCAGTGCTGTTTTTTGTTCCTTTGTCCTTTGTCAATTTGTTATGAATAGTACAATACCTTCTCTTTTTACTTCTCTCAGGCTTTTGTGGGATATTTCACTTTGGTTACTGTTTTAGTGTATGAAATTAATGCCCTGGGATCTTCAAGTGTTTCATTGATTTATTTATTTGTCTTGGTGACTAGACTCTAGCAAACGTTTCTCAGTAGTGGAGGTAACGAGAAACGTTTGCTGGATTTCATGAAGAAACTGAAAGCTATCGAGGTCATTACATTCACCATAAGAATTTGTTGCTGGCTACTGTGAGTAAGAGGCTGTCTCTTTGTTCGGCATACATGAATGAGTTCTCTTACAATATTGAACTACGGTCATCCCCCTCATGGTTAGTTCTTTGAGCATCTGTATGCAATTTTTTGTGGAGTACAGTACACTCTTGTCTATCTAATTACTGTTTTGCAGGTTTGCTGCCATCTCTCTAGCAGCGGACATGATATCTTCAGTAAAATGTGATGCCATCTTTTATGGTCTTTTGTCCAATTCACATGATCTCATATATATCGACGATGAACAAATGCAGGTGGTCTTCAAGTGCATCGTGCCCCATGTGTGCTCTTGAGCATTGGTAAATAGGGGATTGCTGCATTCTGATGATCTTGTCAAGCATGGTTCTCTGAGGCTTGCTTTTGAGTCAGTGAACCTATTGTGCTATGTTATCAAAACAATCGCTGGCATGATAGCAAGTGCGAAAGTGAAGTCAGAATTCAATGGCTCAAGAAAAGTGATAGTCAAGATAAATGATTTTCCAGGATTAGACTCTACTGCAACAGATGCAATTGTGGTAGACGAGGTTCACCAGGGAGATGAAATGCGTCTCAAGAGGTGGATATCTCTGAGAGAATACATTCAAGATGAAATGCGTGGAGCGACGCCTGATCTTTAGGTCCTTCTCAAGCTACTTTCTTCTGCCAGTTAGAAACATCAAAGTTCTTCTCAGAGTAGACTAAATAGACATGTCCAACTTTCCGAGCCTCCTCAAAAGAAACGGAGATGTGATGCTATTGATGAGGATGCTAATATTATTATTGGTGGGATTGATGTTGAGCAGGCTAATGATGGATCTGAAGAGCAAGAGCTGGACTTGGAAAATGATCATGCTGCCACTCTCTGTGGGATATGGGCCTTAGATAAGCAAGATCCGAAGATGAAAGATGCAAAAGTGGTAGAAGATGTTTTCCACTCAAAATTGCTTGATGTTCTCCGGCTCTATTTGGTAGGTGCAGCTAAATTTCATTAGGCTTCATCTATACTTGTTTAATTGCATGAATTGATTCCTTCCTCTATTCCTGGCCTCTGTGTTTGTTGTCTCTGTATCCCTACTTCGTTCAAGGGATGGAGCTTCTTTGCAACTTATAGCCTAAACGTTATGATCTTATAGTTCTGTCACTGATTATCTTCAAATTTTCTTTCAGAAGGTAATGCCCGGCTCTTTTGATGGATTATTTGACTTCTTTAGGGTTGTACCACCTAATCCATTGGATCTATGCAAGGATGAGCAACAGTCCCTTTTATCTCTTTTAGTGGACCATTCAGGGCGATGTGAGGGATGTTGGAACCCAGAAAGAGTTCCAGAATCAATGTACAGGCATTTGCAACCACTGATTGACATTATGTTGCATTCACAAGTTAAGAGCATCCGTGATGAAGCATACATTTTAGTTAAATCTGCTATAGCAAGTTCTGGTACATTTGATCAGAACTTTGTGGAGATTGATGCATGGTTGGTTTTCTTGTCGGGTTACGAAGCCAAATGGTGTGTAAGAGAGTGCCTTGGAGTTGGAGCATCTAATAAACTGTCACACATTGTGATCCCCTTCCTTTGTGATGCTATTTCAGTGGTTGGGAACAATTTATACAAATACCAAGAGCACATGCGGAAGCTTATGTGTAAATCAGGCCAGTTTGAAGGTACTATTTTCTTATGAACATGAAGGAGTAAAATTTGTCTTTTCTGAATTTCTTTTTTATAGCTGCTGTATGCATATTTTATTCCAAGCTGTTTAACTTATCTACCTATCACTAGATTTCTTGGTCTTTATGTTACATTTGATCTGATATAATGGAGATATAAATGCTATTGGAACGTGTAGGGTGTAAAACGATATTTAGAAAATAAACAGTTGATTTTCAATAAACTACACATCGCTTGAAACACAGCATAACTATTGCATTTCTAATATTTGAGAGGTTAGAGTCTTCCATCTGTCTATCATCTGATCATGTTATCATCAGACCCATTAAAATACTGGGCTGCTTGTCTTGCTGTTGTTTGTTTCTACTATGCACAATGTAAAATCATTTTTTAATTGAACTGCAGTCAGTTTTTTTTCACTCAGACTTATGTACTTTATTCTAAACTACATAATCACTCCTTAGCACTTCCTGATTATAAATGTGTTACCTATCACATCTGTGCTTTGTCTTTAATTCACTGTGTTCATCCACATGCTTCTGCTATTAAATTATTTCCTGATGAGATCTAGCTCAGTCATATGCTCAGCTTCTTGTGGTTTGTAGGCTATCCACCAGCTTTCAGCCCTCTGATTGTTTATGTTCTTCAGAAATGCCTTAAGCTACTTGACTCGGAGTCTGGAAGTATGAAATTACACGAAAAATCCACAATTTCATTATGTGTGTGCAACACAATCTACCTTATTCTGCAGTCTCAGGTGTAACATTTATGTTATCTGTCACCTATTGACCTGACTTGCACCGTCAATTGACTGATCCAATGATGATTAAACAGGTAGATGTGCAATCATTGTCTCCCCTTATAGGTGCCATTCTAAATGAGATATTCGATAAACTTTCATCGGAAGAAATAAACTCTGGGATTTACTTTGCTGAATGGAGGCCGTTAATTAATATGCTGCATATCTTGAGGAGTATTTCTGACCAAAAAAATTATAGTTTGTTCACCACCCTGGAATATTCTTCTGAAATTTACGCAAACTCTTTGTGCTCTGTAACCAGAAAGGTTGAAGAAATTTTTAGTCAGCAACAGACTACTTTGCGGGATGATGTAGCGACAGCATTCTTATCTTCAATCATATGTGCACCTCCAGAGGGTGTTATACGTAGCTTACCACAGCTTTCGATGTTGTGAAGACACATTCTCCTTCTCATCTGCCATTTTTGTCGTTAGTTCTTTTTCTGCAATATACTATAGTTGGAAGAGTTCCTGGCGAAAACCGCTGCCACGTGAACGACCCTCCGTGAATGGCCCTAAAAAATGCGTAATTACGTATAGTTCTTTTTAACAGTTTTTTACGAAAAGGATCTTTTGGTTTAGAAAAATCACGAATTTTTTGTGAAAGGACCCTAAATAAATACCGAAAAAGATAGTAATTACGTTCGGATCATTCCAGCTATTTTTCACAAAAAGGACCTTTGGATTTAGTACAATCGCGGATTTTTCGTAAGAGGACCCTAGGTATATGCAAAAAAAACTGTGGTTGCGTTTGTATCTTTTCAATCGTTTCACACATTTTCTCGACGATTTTTAAAAAAATACCGTTGAAAAAAAAATAAAATTATTTCTGCGAGAAAACAACACGCGCGGCGTATTACACCGTGAAAAAATTTATAGTTGTCCATACAATCCGTAAACAATGCGGCCATTCTGAAGTCTGCCCAAGTATGTAATTGGCCTCCCTGACTCGCGATACGACTGACTCCCTCTCTCCCAAGTTTACTCGATCCCAGGCCGGCCAATTTCTCTTTGCTAGCTGCCCCGATCCCCACGTAACGTACCTGAATTTTATCATGTAGTAACATTAATTCGCCAAAGGAAGGAAAGAGTGTCTCGATCGATCGCGAGCGGATCGGACAAAAAAGCTGAGGGTTGGGTTCAAGCTAGCCCAACTGCATGGGTGCATGCGGTTTCGAGTCTCCGGCCGGACGGCAGGGCATGACGAAGAAACGAAACCTTTGCATCGACAAATATGGCGCAAGGACACACGTATCAACGCGAGGTCGGTCGGAAAGGACGGAAGAAACAAACCAACAAAAGAGAGAAGGTAACGAAGCGAAGGGGAGTACGAGTACCTGGCCTGGGCTTAGCAGGGTGAGCTCTCTCGACTCACGACGCTGCGTTGAAGAAGTGATAAGAAAACGGCGAAACAGTGATGAGAATTCAGCGGAGCACGGTACAAACACAGTTCGCAGAATCCATTCTGCGTTTCCACCTCATATATCATGGAGCACGGACAGTGACGGAAGACGGAATAAAATTAAGGTATGGCAAAATTCGTACCATAGATTAAAGACTATCACACAAAATCAAAATAATACACACATTAATAAAAATACATGACACTAAATAAAGTGAAAAATAGTGTGGCCATTTGAATTTTGAAACGAGTGGGCGAATTAGCCGATTGAATCGAAATGTGGATTGTAATTTGCAAGTTTGCGATACAGTAAAAATTAGACAAACAGACAAAGTGACAAACAGTGGAGTAGTGGACCGAACCTGTGAATCTGTCTACGATGCGAGACTGCAACTGCAAGGGGCGAGCTGGCGGGGTGCGGGGTGCCGCTAGCTGTCGCTCGGCGGCACTCGGCGCTAGCCGTGGCGATGAGAGACAGCGGCAAATCAAATAATCAACACTTCAACAGACAATAGTCATCTCCGATCTTAGGCGCTCGACAAAACTGCACAGATGCACAACACTACTGCACTGCGTGTTTGCGTATATAAGAGAACGGTAAAGCACGAAACTAGGCGTCGGTAGTCTCACAACATCTCAAGTTCTCATGGCGCGGCGGCGGCCGCGGAAATACGATCATACGAAACGTCAAAAGTCGAAACGATGCTCGCGCTGACGAGTCACAACTCACATCTCACGATCCGATCTCGTATTCTCATGGCACTATGGCAGATTACCTCGCGCCGATGAGTCACGATCTGAACTCTGCATGCAAATATACAATGGGCTTGGGCGCTTGGCCCAATTACCTCGCGTAGACGCGTAGTCGCGTCCTGGGCTCCTCGTCATCCATCCATCCTAGCGTAATAGCGTTCTTAACTTCTTATTTTCAAGCCTTCAAGGCATGCACTTATATGCTGCATGCTCTAGTGCTCTACGCCTCTACGTAATTGCTGGCTTGCTGCTAAGTGCTAATGTCCAACAGCTGGGTAATCTAGTGCTCTGGTGCTCTACGTAATCGGCCAATCAGAGGTGTCACGCGAAAAAAATAAGGTACGACAGATGTCGTACCTCGCCATACCAGCTCCTCCGCCATTGAGCACGGAGATAAGGAACAAGGTATGTTTTTTAAGAAAATTCTACATATAACACAGGTCTGAGTCTGGTACAGGGGCGTAGCTAGTAGTTAGCATAGTTGTGTCACGGCACAATCAATGCTCCAGCCTATCGTGTATTCTTTAGTCCACGTACACACAGTCAGCAGAAGATAGAACGTCGCAGACTCACAGTTACTACTGGTTTGTTCAATATTTCAATCGTTCTTCGTTGTTGAGCAGCGTCTCTGCGCACAGTGGCGGAGCCAGAAATTTCTAAAGAAGGGGGCCCAAGAATAAAGTGAATCTCTACTAATAATTGATATTCAAAGTTTAATATATAGTAAGTACAATATGTAACACTTGTAACTTGCAAGAATTTAGGGAACGTACCACTCATTATTTCACAAGAGGCGATAGTTGATATCTACGAGTCTTCATGTTTTGAAAATGTTGTAAAATATCTTCCATGTCTATCTTTGCAAACACATCTCGCTCAATATAACAAATCATGAGATCATTCAGCCAGTCGTCACTTATCTTATTACGTAAATCATCTTGATAATCTTCATTGCGAGAAAGCCCTTTCAAGCTGTAATTTGCTGCTGCACCCAGTAAAATAAGTGCTAATTCAATCGAGTCGATAAACCAATGGATAAACCATGTGCTTCTTTGTTTCAACCATCTTCACAAAGCAAGAGTAGCAAGATCATCACAATTTGAGAATTCGTCTCTTCTCATATCAATAAGAAACAAGTGAAGTTGTTCTTCTAGAATTACACGATCAGTTGCCGAGAAATCATCATAATATATCTCTCGAGAGTCGAATAAGACTACCATGATCGAAGTTAGAAAATGAATCTTTTGGGTTTAGACAAGCAATGCACTTCAAAAGCTCGTAGATGTTTCATTGAACCGACTATTTAATTGGTAGCAAGTGAATCAATCACAACAAGAAAAATATCAACATAATAATAATGATGATAAGTGACAAATTGCTTTTCGCGTCTCATGTGACCTCTAGCATGCTTTTGATCTTCCATATTTGGCACTAAAATTTACGATGCAACCAGAACCTCTTTACTTCTTCCAACAATGTTTCCCATCCATTTTCCCTAAATATTTGCAAGCGAGCTTTCACACTAGAAAGAAGCACTATTGCATTAACAATGTTTTGATCCTTTTGTTGTAAGAGACGTGATAAATCATTAGTCATACTTAATATTTTAATCATGAGATGCAAAATGAACACAAAGTCAAATGATTCCATTGTTTCCATCAATCCATTTGCTCTTCCCCTCGACTCAAGTCAAATCCATCATCATTAACATTCTTTAAAAGCTGTCAACTTGAATCCCACATTGTACTAACACGAATCAAAGTTGTTAAATGTGAACCCCATCGTGTATCACTGGCCTTGCTAGAGATATTTCCTGATTTTTGCCTTTTCCTGTTACTATCTCACCTTTCTCTAATTTCTCAACCATACGATCATGATGATCCTGAAGCAATGCATCTTTCCTTTTGCAAGAAGCTCCAACAATATTGACAATCATAGTGATATAATTGAAAAAATCACTAACACCTCGACTGCTCTTGGAAAGCGAAACAACTACCAATTGTAATTGATGTGCAAAGCAATGTATGTAGTGAGCATGAGGATTTTCATTTAAAATTAGTGCCTTTAGACCATTAAACGACCTCTCATGTTCGATGCACCATCATAACCTTGTCCTCTCGGTTTAGATATAGACAAACCATAGCGAGCAAATAGACAATTCAAAGAGCGATTTCAATGAAGCGGAAGATGTATCTTGAACATGCTCAACACCAATAAATCTTTCAATAACTGTCCTTTTTGTTGACAAACCTATAGGAATTAGATTATTATAATAAGAATAATAATCTTAATATGTTACTAACCTCAAAAGTAACAAAATAATTTAAAAATATTGCAAAACTAACCTCAAAATAGCGACCATTTGTTCCTTGATTGATACATCACGAGACTCATCAACAAGTAAAGAGAAACAACTATCCCGATATCATCCATAATGATCTTTATGACCACATCAGCACATGATTTGACCAAATCCTTTTGTATCGATTGGTGAAGTCATCAAGTTATTTTGAGAGCTTTATCAATAGCATGGCAAACATCTTCAACCTCATTTTTGTACCACTCTAGTAACTCTTTAAAGTTTCCTTTATTTGACAAGCTAGATGATTCATCGTGTCCACGAAAAGCAAGACCTTGTGATAGTAGGAACCGAACTACTTTTGCAAATGAGATAAGCGAGCTCTATATTGAACTCGCATTTCATCGGTGCAAGTTTCTATAAACTTGTCGAATGCTTTGCTCTTGATCTTTGAAAGCATCACAAAGACCTCTTGCGGTGTTGTGGCCACTATTTACTCCACCAACATGTTTATTGAATGATTCTCTTGCCTTCTTCCAATTGGAAAATCCTCTTTATGAACACATCATTTGCCCAATTATCAACCCCCGATGGCTTAAAAGATAACAATAAAAGCAAAAAGCGCATCTTTCTCTATGCTATATTCTAACCAATCAAAATCATCAAACCATGTCTTTTGAAAGCATCTTGAATGGTTTCCTTAACATTTCTGAAATCATGACCAATTGGTGACAAGGTCCTTTAACAAATATGCTCTTGACATCATCTCTAATATTAGACTCATCTTTGTTCAATTGGCTTGCGCAACCCGGTTGGCAACAATGTCACTTGAACCGAAATTAGTGCTAGTCGAGCTTTCTTTTTAGGCTGTGACGAAAGGTCTCACATTAGAAAGTTCAATGGTTTGATTTTGATGATCATGATTAGGCGTTCGGGTTGTCTAGATGTAGATGGTATCTCATCGGATGACTTTGATTTTGACAAAGGCGTAAAATATCTCTTCATCTAAAATCAAAATTATAGACATTAAATCGATGTAGCATGATGCCTTGATAATTGATAATTAATAGATTAAATAATACCTATTATAGATTAATAATACCTTGTCGGTAGCAGCGCAGCAGTTGTCTCCGATCGTCTCAAATAACTAGCAAGTAGCAAGTCTCAAATAACTAGTCTTGGCGCAAGAAGTCCACGGTCTCTGGAGAAACAACGCAACAAATAAATCCATGAATCGTACACTACTCAGAGCCATCACCATTAGCCATGCAAAATCTCAAATAACTAGCATGAGTGCGGGTGCGACTTACGGTCTCTGAGTCAGAAACAACATGTATTTTGTAATTGTGTGTAGACTAGGCGTACTCACGCACGTACCGATGTGATAGAATCTCGCGACGGAGTCTCGGCCTCATGCCGTCGGCTGCGCTTCATGGCGTCGCGTGGAGTCGCGTCGGCGATGTCGCGATCGTAGAGAATCCCTAACCGCCAAGACCTTGAAGACGGGCCAGGCGATAGCAGGAGAAGCGAAAGCGAGGCGTCGGTCGATCGATCGATCGGGGCTCGCGTTTATCTCGCTGGGCTTTAGTCTTTAGGCGTTTGAGCACGATTGACACCACATATCGACTACTAACTAGATTTTGCATGGGCGGCGGGGGGCCCAGGCCCCATTCGCCCCATGGCTCGCCTCTGTCTCTGCGCATGTACTTATCGTCAGGCAATTGGATTTGGATCGTGCCTTATGCTTGTACGACAGAAAATTGAATTTGGATTCTGTATCACAACAGGCCGTAAGGTATTTTATGCTTATAGTTGTATTTTCTTTCTTAGTTGGACCAATTTTATTTAAAATTCTAGATACAAGTCAGGTACCGAATTATACCAGAAACGAAGCTCAGCTCCAATCAAATACTACCACAACAACCTGTGGCAAAACTTCTCAATTGAGCTGGGCACGCAGTCGGACTTGTTCTGGTCAAGGAGGTCCTTCAAGAAACCCCACCGGCGGGAGGTTCTTGAGGGTGAGGAGGATGCGGACGCCGCTGTCGCGGATGAGGAAGATGACTACGACGCCAGAGCAGGCTCAGAGGTGTGTGCCGCTGGAGTAGGCGGCGGCGACGACGACGACAGCCAGTGGGAACGGAACGGGGAAAGTGAGTGGGACCTCCTCTTTGAGGAATCAGTCGCTGCTAAGTGCTAACCCCAAGCATGGTGAGTCGGGAGGACCTCGGTGAGGGTTATCGGTGTCGTCTTCCTTCGCTCCAGCCCAAATCCGACGGTGTCTTCCTCCCTTCCGGCGTGGACAACGAGGCGGCGCGGCGCCATTAGATCCACCACTCGTTGGTCGTTTTTGTCTCCGCCCTCCGGATCTGGCCAATCGGCATGCCAGATGTGAAGGGTTCACGTGTAACCGTTTAAATTACGGTTCTAAATAAGATTGTATTGTATCTTAATTCAAGAAGAAAGAATCTTATATAGTTCTTCGATAAGTTATGATTGTCTGATCAAGGTATAATAGACAGTCCGATGATACCACACTACCACAGCATATGCTACAGTAAAAAATCGTCACAATGTTTTTTAACGGTATTTTTGGAAGATCTTTCTTATCTAATATTTCACGTGCAACTAATGTAAACGTGGCATTTAGGTAAAATGGAATTTAGACGACTTTCTTTAATAAAAGAAAACTAGCTATTGTGGTTCGGACGAGATATTTGCGCAACCCATAAGCTACTGACAGGAACAAGGCTTCATTTGTGATATTATTTGGTATCGAGCTCAGACTTGTGCTATAGATAGAATTTTTCTTGTTTTTCTTACGGATATTCGCATAGAAACGTAGCAGTCGAACATCGCAGTTCAGGAACAAGGGTTTGCTTTTATTTATCACGGATACAAGCAACCGCAGTAGTAGAAACGTAGCATTAGAAACATTGCAGATCAGGAACAAGGGTTTATTTAGTCACGGATATTTACAAGCAACCGCAGTAGTAGGATAGTAGCATTCGAACATTTTTCAGTCACATTTAGATACAGGCATACAGGGTTGGTGTAATACTGTAATACTAACCGGCATCACAAAAACAAACAGCAGCAGTCACCCAGAAGCAGCACGGCTAGCGGAAGCCGCAGCCAGCAGACAAAGATTATGTGTGCACCACGGAAACCACAAACCAAACATGCAATGCAGAAGATGCCAGTCTTCGGATCGAGATGCCATTTAGTCTAGTTCTGCTTCTTAGCTTTCAGTGGTCCCCTGGGTATCTTGCTCAGAACCTTGGAATCCAGCACCTCGTACTGCTTGCAGGCCTCTGTGTGCGCCCGTCCAGCGAAGTGGTCCACCTTATCCTGGTACTTGTCGTACAAGATCGGCACGGTATGGAGCATCAGGGCAGCTGTCCGGGAACCCAAATTGATCATTCCAATAGCTTAGCACATCACAGGTACTCAACAATATTGTGCAAGTAAAAAAGATTCATTACCAACGTATATTAAGGTGAGGAAGTCACAGCAGCTTCCTATTTCTGAGAGAATCCAAAGAGCAACAATCACCTAGAGTGCACAAGTGAACCGTTAGACGATCCTCAAGCAACCACCAGAGGAAAGAGAAAACTGCTAATAGTTTTGATGGCAGAAACATACGCCCAGAAACTTCTTTAGATCATGCCCCATAGCAATCTCCCGAAACAAGTGAAGTGCCCTGTTGATGTCATTGCGTAATGCTCTTGACACATTCACAGCAACGTCTTCAGGTATCTGGACTACAGGGATATCCGGTGGACTCCTGAAAAAAAGAACACTTGATGTAAACAAGATGGAAGCAGTGACAACCAGAACATGTGGGAATCATCACACATCTCACTTCTTGATAAAGGTGGTAGCCTTGGACCACAGGAACAAGATGGCCAGGGCACCAATCATCACATGGGACAGCAGAGTTAAGAGATGGTAATCAAGCACTTCGAACAAAACCCATATGACAGTTGTGCCACCGATCACTACAGCAGTGGTCTTCTTGTCTTTCCATAACAGTACGTCAGCAGCTGCACACAAGTGTAACAAAACAAACACAGAAAGCAATTAGAGCCGTCACCATGGTGCTACAACTTTGGAATTTTATTTACATTACTGCACGATGTCATCAGGATATCGTCCCTACAAATAGAGCTATGGTAGCTATAGCACCAAAAAAAACTAACTTTACACATCTATCACCTATCTCATGTACAAAAACAAACCTAACCTTTTCCTCAAGAAAAAGAACAACTTAACCTCCGCAGACATTGTAAAAAATTACCTTTAAAACAGAGATGTACAGAATTAGTTTTTCATTTTCTACAGTTAGCAGCTGAACCCCACATAGAACTACTCTAATCAACAACAACAAAAAATTTAGGTATTTTATGAGTTTGCAGATGTCTCCATACATCAATTTATGATCGTTAACTAGAGTGGGAATAAGCAAATCATAAGTAGGCCAGCAAATATAATATCTAGAATTCTGGATTCCTCATTGATTTGATGCATATCTATTTTTATATTTTTCTCTCTCATTTGATTACTTAGTCCCATGTACATTAATAACCAGATCCAGTGGTGAAGTTGCAAATCCACGACTCATACCCTGGGGGTCACAACTCTTCTAGAAGTGTTAAATTGTCAATATTATATTATTTGGGTGTTTCTGCTGAAACGTGTGGGATCAATCTACCCTGCACACACCCCTAAACACAAATAAAAAAAAAACTTCGTTACAAGTTCTGACTATTTGAACTCACCATCAAATAACAAATTAAACCTTCCAATCTTGTTGAAGGGCCTGCATATAAAATATTGTGGATCACATTTGAATTTTTAGCATGCATTTGAGGATTCAGTTTTTTTCCCTCTCTTTTGCTACGTTGATTGTGTGACATTGACACCATCCCACCCTACCCGTGACCTACCTAAACTTCAGCATCATGCACTTTATCCCTCTACAACAACAAGAAAACAAGGTACCATGGCAAAAGATCAGAGGGTGGCAAATTCCAAAGGACGTGAGCCCAGGGTTTAGGAGACTGGAACAAGCCCCAAAACAAGAGGGATGGTTCCGGTTTCTTGCCAAAAACCACCTGGAAACCTTTTTGACTTGGGAATTTTTCGAAATCTTAAAAATTCGATATAATACTACTAGCAATTATAGGCATGTTGGTGTAGAAGTAAATTTAAAAGGACGGTGAACTGGCAATGGTACCACCAAGTCCCAAAAAAATGGAAACCAGGCGGTTCGTGCTGGTTTTCGGAACCCTGCATGAGCCACAATTCTGCTAATATCAAAAATATAATTTTAGAATTATTTTGTATCTATTTCACTACCCTGAGACTGGCACCCTCCTGCCTAACCCTGAGCTCCCCTAAACTTCAGCACCATAAACCTTCTCCCTTTTCAAGAACAAAGGAACTGCCATAGTAGGGGAAAAGAGGATGATCCTCCAAAGACATCGGCTACACTTCTGCTAAAATAAAACACATAGTTTTACGCATTGTTGTCTATAGCAACAGATCACACAGCATTGCTTAGATCAAGGTGCAACAAGATTGAAATTGACACTTCAGCAAAGTAGACTAAGTTGGTGTTGCATGTGGATCTACATGAAGTAGGGTCAAAGGCCCCCGATAATTCAAGGGTGACTTCACTGTTATAATATAGTTATTGCTGCCAGTTGCCCGAAGTCACCAACAAGAATCATGACAATCTTTTCGGGGGTAACATATCATCCATAGGGAAACTGGATAAAAAGGTCTTGATTCCAACAGAGACGCCCACCTTTCTTTTTGATACTTACCATCATCATTACATCTACTGGGTCCATCAAACAGCAAAGCTACTTAAAGCATCGGATTGAACATTTCTTTAGTTTTTTGTGTTGCCTAGGAAGCAGGTAGCTACTTACTTTATATTTAGATTGACTAATTCGACGAATATGTTGCTTACTAGTAGCACATATTCGACTATTCTTGAATCGTATTTCTGAATTATAATGTTTCACAAGAGTATCCTACAAAATAAAGTAAAAAACGAAGGGCTCTTGGTCAAACAGTTCATGAACTTTACGCTTTGTTCAGCCTAGAAAGTAATAAGGAAACCTTTGAGTGACAGCATGCCCCTTTTATTTGATAATTGTGAGAACAATGGGTTGTTAACTGTGTAGATAATATGGACGAACTCTCAAGAAACCACAAATTCAAAAAACTACAGGTGGGTGCTTTCTTTGGGTAAAAGATATTTTTTTCAACTTATTATTTTAGCACAGCTATCTAGTATTTCTAACAAAGACGGAGTAAACGTCTCTCCATGCAATCCGCACTCCGCAATTAGCCAACAACATCTAAGACAACAAAACAACTGCAAATACTGTAAGATCCAACTAAGTGCCAATACTGCTAGCACTTAGCACAGATCATGGCCTACAGATATCAAAAGTAAGCAAATAAGCAACCGCCCAAACACTTTGCCTTGGGAATTAGCTAAGCACTTTCCATTCGAACCAACACAAGCCACAAGGAATAAACCCACTGGAACTAGCCCTCCTGTAGTACGAACTGATCTTCAAAGGAGGAAGCAAAATCCAGTGCTAATAGTATGAAGCAATTAAGCAGGAGTACTCGGTAAGTGCGTATTAGACAAAAAAGAATCAAGGGCAAAGAAAAGGGACGGAGAATTCCGTACTTTTACCGCCGCCAAGAGCCTCATGCACGGAGGTGTCCTCCCCAAGAAGCCTGAATCCCCCCCGGGGCCTCGCCGTCGTGGCCGGCGCAGATGCCGGCGGGGCCACCTTCTCCGGCGAGTTAGTGGCGTTGACCGGCGGTTCCACCGGCAGCGGCGGGGCCGAGCCACCCTCGGCGGGAGCCGCAGGGGTCGGCGGTGGCGCGGCGACGGTCTCCTCGGCCGGATCGGCCATGGCGGCGGAAGCAAACGAAGCTACAAGAAAAGCTAAACACGAATCCCTCCCCTCTCTCTCTCTCTCTCTCTCTGCTCTCGGAAAGCGAGCGCGCACTATGTGGGATTTGTGCTCTCGCCGCCTCTTTTTGGGCCTAGGAGGTAGAGGGAGGCAGGGATGGATGGGGAGATATCTAGAATTTGGCGCGAAAGGGACGGCTGCTAGCGGCGTCACCGCGCGCTGTGGCCTTTTGGTGGTGTAGCTGTTAGTTGCACCCCCAAAGATTACCAGCGCCACTAAAAAAAACATTTGAGCAGTGCATTATACTTTCTTTGCTAATACAAGTTGTACAAATTTTGAAGTAAGTGAAGGGGTAAATAATCATTATTTATCTTTTTTTCATACTTTAATAGTTGTGCAATTGTAAAAAAAAGCATTGAAGCACCTCTCAAAACGATTTCTATTAGAAAATTATATTGTAAGTGTAGAGTGGATGCATACAATTAAAGTATATCATAATCACACTATATGTACGTACATAAATGTCCTCGGCACATGCTGCGTATTTATCAAAAGTACCTAAGATCTCGCGGAATACGTACACACACTTTCCACTAAACGTTTATGTATCTGTGTTCTAAAATTGGTGAAGAGCTAGAACCTAAATGCTATGTTGGTAGGCTAGGTACACACCTACACACCTAACAATATTTTTTTTGAAAGAAAAAAGCGGGAGCTCTGCCATACATTAAAGAAGGAATAGAAGACAGAGCAACCGGAAAGGCGCAGCACAGAAAACGACAAAAAAAGACGGGGATCCGAAGTAAGAGAGCAAACCTCCAGTGAACCCTGAAGCTAAAAGAAAAACTAAAAGCCCTTCCCCTTGACCCTCGGGAGAAGAAAAAAGAAACCCCGACCTCTTGAAAAGGAGAAAAAACTACAGAGGGCTTCTCTTCGCTCGACTTTTACAGAGGGCTTCTCTTTGCTAGATTTTTACAGGGAGGTCAAGAAACTGTCGGCTGACAGAAGAACATATATCTTTGCGCTGACACACCTAGCAATATGACCATAAGCTAGTTTGTTTTCGTTAGAAAACTATTTTGTGTGTGTATATACTTTTTTAAATAAAATATTTCTAAATTGAAAATACGTTGGCCGCTACTTGCCTACAACTCTATCTTATTAAAACTTGTTTTAAATCCTACAATTATCTTCTGTCATTATTATTTTTTATAATTTTCAAGTCATCAGCAATTTCCTTGCAAAAATAAAATACATAAAATGTTTTTATATTAATTGACAATGGTTTGACTGCATTGTGTAATTGTTTTGTCGTTCATGCATGTGCGGATCCTTACATTTGATTGTTCTATTTCAAACCATCAATTTAATATGAAATAAGATAAGGCATTTCTCTATTTCTTTTCAACTTCAGCATATAAAACTATCATGTTTTCATACGTACAAACTGCCCATTGAAACTTTAAAAGGACTTGTTTCTAACACCAAACACATAAATTTTGTATGATTCATACAATGACTATAGTTTTATGCAGCATTTATACTATATTCTAACACTTAGAGATGCCCTAAGATAATAGCCACCTGATGTACGTCTAGCGATTTTACCTGTGCCATCGTAACGGAGTGCAATCCCGTCGGCAGTACGGACGTGGCGCAGACGGAGATGCAGTGCCGTAAGTGCCGGGCCCACCTTGTGTGTGCCGATGTGGCGGCTGCGGAGTACGACACGCGGACCCCAGGATTTGCTGGAAAGCTCCGTGGGGACACGTGCCTCTGTAGCGCGGGCCCAGCCAAACTGATAATCCCGAAGCCTTTTTCGGTACGTGTAGGCCGCGGCCACCGCTGCTCATAAGTCCTCAACCAAACCAAGCATGATTGGCTTGTTCCGACTTCCGAGTGACTAGCTGGGTTTAATTGATATGCAGAGAAGGAAAATAATTTTTCCTGACTTTTGCATGAAACTCGGCCTCCAAGGATGTTGATGTTGGAAATCTAGGTATTATTTTAATTGCAGATTTGAATATTAAACATAATCTCAAAATAATCAAACACAACAATTGAGCAGAAGATACCACATATTTATAAAAAGTAGATCTACAAATGTTGAGTACGAGATGAGCAGAGAATTCTTACGATGGGCTTGATGGCGAAAAGGAGGCAAATGAGAGCGTCCGTAGTAGAGGAAGTAGTCGGCGTCGTGGATCGCGTCCAACGTCGAAGCGGGAAGAAGAGCTCGGCGGTCGCGCGATTCTTGCCGCCGAAACCTTATTGCCGCCCGTCGCGAGTTCTCTAGCAAAGAACAGCGGTTCGGAGATCCCGCTCTCCTTACCTCGCGGTGCACGCCGAAAGGAAGGCGGTGAAGAACGAGAAAAGACGAAGACGCAACACAAGTCACGATGGATGAGCAGCGCAAAAGCCAAAAAGCTCTATCTGTCTGGACGTCTCCAGAATTTATAGCCTTGCACCAATAACGGTCAATTTATTGACCGTTCTGACCATTATCGCTAGTAAGCGCCTTTGCATTCAAGCGGTAGTTTCTATTAGAAACAGACGCCATTCAAATACCATAATGGAGAGAAACCGAAAAATAAAAGGGTTTAAATGTGCGCGGGAAAAACACGCGAAATCTGTGATAATTAGCGAAATCTGCAGCAGCAGCGTGCGTGTGACTTTAGACGTGCTCCTCACCCTCCATATGCCTCATTACAAGGCATAGTGGGAGCTCTCCCTTTTAAATTGGCTTTCTCATCTCTTAACTAGCAATATGGTACTAATTTTTGTAGCTTTGGCATTAGAGATAAATGGGCCACATGGGCCTCATTTCTAACAGTTGAGTCCCCAGCCTCTCCTTTCTATATCATATGCTTACTAGCAATAATAGCGCGTTTCGCTGCGCCATTCTATAGAGTCGATAGGACCCGTCGGCAAATCCATGGGGGTCGTATTTTCGGTTTTCATATTTATTTAAAAAAACAGGTCGTTAGCTATAAATCTTCAAGGAATCTACGTTTTTTTTAGAAAACCGCGGTTACAACCCATCGTTTGATAAAATTTGTCGAATTTTCGATCTCCGCATTTTTTAAATAAAATGGGTCGGTAGGACTCGCTGGTGAATTCATGGGATATTACAAACCTTCGATGAATCCGCGTTTAATCTACGGGTTACCCATAAGTTGTTATAAACCTTCGACGAATCCGTGTTTTTTTTGTCGATGCGTGTTTTATTTAGAAAATTGCGGTTGAATCTGTGTTTTTTTTTGTTTTTTTAAAAGAAAAGTACGTGTTTTTTTTATGTATTTCCTTTTTTAAAAGGCTGCTCGGACCTGTGGGCGAATCTATGAACCGCTATAAACCTTCGACGAATTTGGTTTTTTTGTTTTTTGGTTTTTTGTGTTTGTTAAAAAAAAGGGTCGTTAGGACCCGCCGGCGAATCTATGGGTCGCTATAAATCTTCGGACGAATCTACTTTTTTTTTAAAAAACCGCGGTTATGACCCGTTGGCAAATCCATAAGTTGCTATAAACCTTCGACGAATCTGTGTTTTTTTTGTGACGAAAACATTTTTTCCGGGTTTTTTGGGTGACAAAAATATTTTTTCCGGGTTTTTTTTTTGTGGCGAAAACATTTTTTCTGGGAAAAACGGAGAAAGGACCTGAACGTAAGAAGTAGGGACATGTTTGTTATTTTTTTGGATCTGTTCGCTATCCTTAAAAATTAGAAAAGGGCTTGTTCGCGATTTGAACTTAACGGGAGGCTTTTCCGTAAAATACCGCGCCAGGGACCCAAACGTGAAGAAAAAAATTATCTTTCCCTCACAAAAAATCACGAAGGACCTATCCGTAATTCGAAGAAATGGAGGAGTTTTTTTGCAAATTGGCTTGAGGGACAGGTGGAGGGGCTGAGCTCTCGCTAATTCCTTCCCGTATAAAGGTTGGAATCATAAGATGATAATAGTATATTAGTTAAGTTTTACACCTGTTAAAAATTTAATTTCAAGGATTATGTTGACTACCTAATTCTGTTGCTTTGGTTACGTTGAGTTCTTAGAAGTGCCTGCTCTCGATCTTCTACTCACAGTTTTGCAAGGGAATACCGCTGTTAGTTTAGGCCTCCTGACACTGAGGAAACAATGCTTGCTAGAGCAGTAGCAACTGAAGCATGTACTAACTTCATCAACATACCAATGCCAAGCATTACGTCGAAGGTATTATTTCCTCCCAAGAGCAACCAATGAGGTGTACTGTGTGCTTCTCAAGACTAAGGGCCTGTTTGTTTCAGGTTTGGTTTTTCTAAAAACTGATTCTAGATTATGGTTGTAGAAAAGCTGATTCTCTAAAAGCTGGAATCTAAGGCCCTGTTTGTTTTAGCTTTTGATTCTGGATTCTGGCCCCGAAAGACGAATCAGAAACAAACAGTCTGATTCTAGAATCCGATTTTCACAATCTAGCCCATCCATATACACTAGAATCTACAATCCACTTCATATGTGCTTTTGGATTCCAGATTTTGAAGAATCAGCTTCTCTACAATCATAATCCAAAATCAGCTTTTAGAGAATCCAAAGCTGAAACAAATAGGCCCTAAAAGCACATATGAAGTGGATTATAGATTCTAGTGTATATAGTTGGGTTAGATTGTGAGAATCGGATTCTAGAATCAGACAGTTTGTTTCTGATTCTGCTTTTGGGGCCAAAATCCAGAATCAAAAGCTAAAACAATGCCCTGTTTGTTTTAGCTTTTGATTCTAGATTCTGACCCCAAAAGCAGAATCAGAAACAAACAGCCTGGTTCTAGAATCCGATTCTCACAATCTAGCCCACCCATATACACTAGAATCCACAATCCACTTCATATGTGCTTCTAGATTTCAGCTTTTGGAGAATCAGCTTCTCTACAACCACAATCCAGAATCAGCTTTTAGAGAATCAAAAGCTGAAACAAACAGGCCCAGACTACTCCAGCTTATTTTGTCTACTTTCAGTGGTTTGGCAAAGGAGAGAATTATGTAAAGGCTGTTTCTTGTTAGCAAGTAAAATTACCTTCCAGTGTTATATTTATTGATGAGGTATGCAAGCACGTAAATTGTTTTTGTTACCATTAGGGTATGTACAATAAGACTACTCTAGTTTACTTTTAGTATGTATGTATCGGTTTTATTCTATGTAAAAGAGTGAGAAAAGAAGAGAGATGAGAGCCGACTCTTATTTAGTAGCAAGCATCGTACGAGAACATAGGTGCTATTACCGGCTTAAGCCGGTGTTAGAACCGACGTGAACACCCTTTGTATTGAAGTTAGTGTTTTGCCAGTAGCCACAAAGATGAAGTTAGTGTTGAATGTCTAAATCAAATGGTTTAGTGTTTCTTTAGAGACAATCTTTAGAGATAGTTATTGTACAAACTAGCTTTATTGTTTACTCTGACAACATGGATGAGAAATAGAGTAAGTAGTAGACTTTGTTATTGTACATGCTCTTATTGATTTTTTTTGTCTGTTGATATAACAATCTGTAATAAATGTTTTAGAGCCTATTTGTTTTAGTTTTTGATTCTGGCCCCAAAAGCAGAATAAAAAACAAACAGCCCGATTCTATAATCTGATTATTACAATCTAGCTCACACATATACATTAGAATCCACAATGCACTTCGTATGTGCTTTTGGATTCCAATTTTTAGAGAAATAGCTTCTCTACAACTATAATCTAGAATCAATTTTTAGAGAATCTAAAATTGAAACAAAGAGGCACTTAGCTTTCGACAGGTCGCAGCATGCTTGGAACGAGAGAAAATCAAGGGGAGCATTGATCAATGCGCAAGTTGAAAATGAATTTATGGTAGATTAGGATGGGGTTACGCACTAAAGATAAAAGAATGCGCTCTGGTTCTCGGTGCCACAAATGGACCTTTTGACCTGGATTAGTGTCAACTAGCCAGAATAACGCGCTACGTCGCGTTGCGCAAGACGATGTAACGTGAAAATTTTGAGAAATCTGGTCGTATTTTCGATTTTCGTATTTAAAAAAAAAAATGGGTCGGTACGACCCGTCGGCGAATCAATGAGCTATTATAAGCTTTCGACGAATCTATTTTTTTAAGAAAACCGCGGTTAGGACCTGTTGGCGAATCTATGGACTGCTATAAATCTTTAACGAATCTGCGTTTTTTTTAGAAAACCGTGGTTACAACCCGTTGACGAATCCATGAGTTGCTATAAACCTTCGACGAATATGTGTTTTTTAACTGTAGAGGGACCTAAAGCTAAAAACTACCAGAAGGATCTAAATGCAAACTGCGGAGGGACCTAAACGTAATTTCAATATTTTTTTAGTCTATTTTATTAAAAACCGCCGAAATGACCTAAACGTAATTTCTAATTTTCTGGATGGCCTTGCCACGAGGGGGGTGAGGTGGCAGCTCCCATTGCTCTCTAATCCCACCCACTTTAATATATAGTATACATTTGTAGCTTTCACGAACGGCTGCTTTTTTAGCTTTGTGTTGAAAAATAACGGTAGAGTTTAATAAATAACTAATGTTTTCAGCAATAAATAATAAAAATAGGTTCAACTTAGTCATTTAGCTTTTACTAGTTATATATGACTTCTAACTTACGCCAAAATTCGTTTAAAAGATAAGCTTGTTTGCGAGACTTACTGGTTTTTAAGAAGTTGAAGATAGCTTAAATCCTCTAAATAGGTCCTCAACCTCTTGATTATTGCGTAGGAAAGACTATACATTAAGCTGGTACAAAAGGTAAAAAAAATCCTTAAGAATAGATGATTTATAGTCCTTTCTAAGAATAGTAGCTAACCAGTCACTAGTTGTGACTTACCCTGAGCAGTTCATGATCATACATGCCCGGTTTATGAGCTCGATCAATCTTACTAAATAATCTTTATAACAAATCAACCATGGGTCGGGATGCGGTGGGAGGGGAGGAGTTTGTGGGGCTACTGTGCTAGAAGAGAGGTTAAAGAAGAGGGGAAAAAAGAGGAAAAATGGTAAAAGCCTCTTTTCATGTCCCACTTAACAACACTCCCAGAGTGGCTGACTAAAGTGGTACTAAGGACCGCAAAATAGAAACTTAGTGGCATCGAAAGAAATTGATTTTTTTTCATTAGCATATCCTGATCAGGGTAACTCCCAGTGGCATATATAGAATGAATTTTTCAATAATTTATTCTCAAAGCTTAGTAATGTGCAAACTATGGCCATTCTTTTTTTCTCTCTCTTTTTTTTAATTACGTTCACCTGCGGGGAATATCTTGTTCAGAGAATAACGATGTGAACTCCAAATGGTCTTGTCACGAGATGAAAAGGAGCGAAGTATGTTTGGTTCATGTAAATTGGCCTGCCATTTCGATTGGACGTTTGCAGCTTTGGATATGCATTGCAAATGGGACCCGTCAGAAGATTCATCATCCTATAAGAACCAATGCTTTTAGACGACTTTCGGGGCTTCGCTAGCTCCAGGATCGGATGTTCTCATTCGACACCATTCAGCTGCGAGGGCACTGAGGAACAGAATGACAGGAAAAAAGTGCTTTCGGGTGCAGGGCGAAAGCAACCGCATGCCTACTAGCATCATGTCGCGGTGACCAACCCCAACTGCAGTAACCAGACGGCACTCGCTTTTTTTCCATCTGAAATTATACACCGGAGATGCGTTTTGTTGCTATGTTTCCGTACCAACACTATAAGAGACATTTTACCATCCTTAGGAAGTACCAAAACTTACATTAGGATAATACCAAAATGCACCACGATAAAATGTCTGTAATAATACAGGTGAAGTAAACAAAGTCGTGTGCTGCTGGCATTTTGTTTTCCATTCTCGTAATTAATTCCACGATCTATCGCAACACGCTTGTCTAAAAAAGAGAAAATTTGGAAGGGCAGGGTGTTTGGCCCAATTGTTATGGGCCAAATTTTAAGCCATATCTAACTACGGCCTAACAGTAAGGCAGGCCTCAATTCAGCCCAGCACAGCATGGCTGTACCGGTGAAATGCAAGTGTGGCATTGAGAAACTGGCCCTATGAGTATGATCGCAAACTGGCCGCTGTCCACTGCAGCTTGATGAAAATGATTTTAAACTCCGTGAGTTGCTGCGGAAACGTGCATAGGAGCGAAAACATATTTTTTGAACTAAATAATTAAATTATATTATATATTTTTCAAAAATAAAATTATACTATTGAGTTGTCATGGAGAGAAAAGTGGAGAATGACTTGGCAGAAGGGAGCGGGCGTGGGTGGAAAGAGAGATACGATTAGTTTTCCTTTTATTTGCGAGAGGTGGAGGAGCATACCACGGTCTACGGCCTATATATTGGCGTGCTGCTTTATTTTAAAGAGGAGAGAGATGATAAAAAATCATCGTCAATTTGTATTTATATATTAATAAAGAAAACGAAGGTGCAATATGGCAGTTTGGTACGTCAACTTTTTTTCTCTCCAAGTCACTGGAATAGCAAAGTTTTTTTTTAAAAAAAACATGCGACTATGTGAGACTTACCGAAGTACCGTAGAAACGTTGAGTAATGTAGCAGGATATGGTAGTAATGTATGTATACCTAATATTATACCGAGAGGGATTGGTGCCCTCTCAGGTGTGTGTTGAGCCCCTGAAAAATTCAGAATCATGTTTAGGTCTTTTGGTTGCTTTTTAATAGAAAGGATTTAAAAAAATTAAAATTATATTTAGATCCCTCTGCGGTTTACGTTCATACTCTCTTAGCGGTTTTTAACAGAATGGATAACAAAAAAAAAATTATGTTTGGATTCTACAAAATCGGTTTTTAACATATTGGACTTAAGAAAAATGGAAATACGTTTAGGTCCCTCCGTGGTTTTCTTTAAAAAAACCACATATTCTATAGCAGTCCACGGATTCGTAGACGGATCCTAGCGACCAATTTTTTTAAAAAAGAAAAATGGAGTTATGCAAAAAACAAAAATACATTTGTTTTCTCAAAAAACAAAAAACCACATATTCGTCGATGATTTATGCAGTCCATAGATTCGCTGACAGGTCCTAACGACCCATTTTTTTAAAACAAGAATACTGGAATTACGCAAAAAAATACGTTTAAATCCCTCCACGTTTTCCTAAAAAATACAGATTCGCCAACGGCTTCTAGTAGGCTATTTGTTTAAAAAAAACCAAGAACGTCGAAAATATGCAATTTTTTCACAAAGATCCGTCGAACCAAATTTCGCATGGCGCAGCGTCACGTGACCGAATTTCCTAAATTTTCTTGGCAAAGCGTTGTGCGACGAAATTTCGCACGACGTAGCGTAGCGAGTATCCCTGGTTAGTTAGTCTTGAGCCTGCAGCACTTTCACCTGCCTCGGCTCTGTTGGTCCCTGTCAATACGTCCATTATGACTGGAACAAAGATAATAAACGAAAGGTAGGATCAAAAACACTTAAATTGTTTGCATAACAATTACTAAAACAAATAATTAGTTTATGTGATCAAAATATTCACCAATTCACTATTTTCAGCCATCAACTACTCCCTCCAATCACAAATAGATGTCATTTTTGGATATCGATACAGTCTCTTAAATACAACTTTCATCACTAATTTTTATTATAATATATTTATAAAGTCCAATAAAATCCAAGTGACTGCGACCTAGAGCAACCCACAACCATCATAATCCTCTCCCTGGAAACCCCATAGCCAAACACCACACAGCTCCTTCTTCTGCCATTGCCGCCAAGAACCCAAACTAGGGGAGCAATTGTGGGCAAGCCAATCCGATGAGATTTTTCTAAAATTAATTGAAACTGAAGCACTTAGTACATCCCTAAGTCCCGATCGGTCCTCATTTTCAGCTCCCTGGGGCCATAGCACCGCCGCATCGTCCTTCGTCTTTCTTAACTAAAGCGATTGTTGGCAGCCAACTTCAGCTAACCTCCAACCTCATTTTCAGGTTAAATAGAATCACTAGGGTACGCTGATGCTTAATCAACACTTAATTGGTGAAGATGTAGCATGTGTGAGCTTTGTGGCAACTCGGCCATAGCGCTGCGGTGCGGCCCACGGTGGCGAGGCGCTCCGATCGATCATCGCTGGACCCCATCGAGCATTCCTATGGGTGCGGATAGGTCACCTCAAGCCCACAGGGCGGTCGATCACCGGCCTCCACTGTCCTTTTGTCGCTGGTGATCTCCCTTGGGCCATGCTTTGTTTTGTGACGCTGACATACAGGACCTAAGCGTCAGCCTCTCGCACTCTCCGTCTCAAGCAGTCGCTAACAGCAGGCCCCGGGTGTCAGCCGGCAAAGGAGTTTAAAAACTTGCCGAAAACAAAAGACGTTTTCTGTAAAGGAAAGCGTACTTTTCTTTTCTAGAAAACTTTATTTTCTATAGATTTTTGTAAAACCTAAACTATTCATTTGTGCATGACTTTTGTATCTTAAGCTCAAATTAAATAAAATAAATTTATAAATTCATTTAAAATCATGTAGTTTTAAAATATGCAAAAATAAAAAATAAACATTGGGTAATTTTAAAATTCAAATTTAAAATAAAGGTTTGAGATGCTATGTATATGATTTTTGGAAATAAACTCAAAATTGAATGAAACTAGTTTTGTTAGAATCCTTAAATTGAAAGCAACCCAAATATGTAAAAAGTTTTGAATTTCAATATCTTTTAGATCCTTTTCTAATAAATATTTGACTTAATGCCTTGAATATTCATATGAGCATAACTACTAAGCTTGAAATTGAGTGTAATCAATTTCTAAATGATATTAAGTCAGTAAACTATCCAAATATGCAAAAATACTTAGGATGAACTATTAGGTATACACATGCTATATCATGTGGTGATTAATAACTTAAGATTAATCTAAATAATTTTAGCTTCTTGAATTCATAAAATAAAGAAAAATAACCTATAGAAGATAAGAAACTTTATCATAAATACAACCCAAATCTGCTAATGATGAAAAAGATTAAAAGATAGTTTAAAATGCTAACGCATAAAATCATGAATCCTAACCATGAAACCACGCCTGTTATCTATAGCAAATTTTTATTTGCTTTGCTATCTATATTCTTTTTGCCCTTATTAAATTTATTATTTGCAATATTTCCATTGAATGATGTGTAGAATTCGACGTCGCTGATCCTATTGCAGAAGACCCCGACTTCGAACTTGGCGAAAATTTGCAAGGCAAACACTCCCTGACCATATTTGCCCTACTATTTCAATTACTTTATGCTACTTTTGTCAAACTATTACGCATGCGCATACTTTCCTAAAAAATGACTATATTGGGACACTGATAGTTATACTTAAAGACTCAGGGAACTTCCTTACTAAGGAAGTGTTTGGCATAGCTCTAGCTTCATCAAAATCCGTGGAGTTGTTGGAATAGGGTGTTTTTAGCTCCAGAAATTTGTAGAGCTAGAGCTGTACGTACATTAATAGTGTTTAGGTGGGTCATATTGTTTACATTTTAGACAAAAAATATAAACTTAATTCACTTTATTTTAGCCTACAAGCTCCAAATCTGAGGTGGAACTAGGATCTGGAGCTCTGCCAAACAGGGCCTAAATATTGAAATGAAAACCTTGATTACCTTAGAATAAGGTAGATAATACATGATGCCACATGGGTACATTCGATAGCTTAGTAATCACACTTAGCTATGCTTAGTAAAGAATCTTGTTGTTCTTTATGATTTAAAAAGGTTGGATATGGCATTTAAGGGTGCCGATATTTTGATTAAAAATGAAAATAAAACTATAATTTGACACGGGTGATTATTGGCAATAGTCGGTTGTGCATGTGATTTGCACGTAGTATAAGGGGAGATTATTGTTCAGGTCAACTTAAGAACCGAACTATGGGTTGTTTTCAAACCAAGAAATCGTACAATCACAAGTGCTAGTATGGGACAGTCTTAACTTAATAAGTTACTTAGATATAACTTTGCACATTGGAGGGTTGAAATAGTATGGGCTCTTCGGTTAGGTTTGCTTGTAGGGGCTTCCATACTGAGGTGTGGGTAAATGCATGCCAATACAGCATGTACGCCTTGCTATGGGGAGAAACATTTAAGGTGGGAATGGAATGCCTGAGTTGTTGTTTTAATGATATGGATAAACTGTCATGTCTTAGGTGCGTGTTTCTACCACCATTATAAGGGTTTGTCGTCACCGGGCTAGTGCAAAGTCATGTCTAGTAATGTAACGGTTATGTTATGATCTCCTTATCGACACACTAAAGAAAGTGTGTTATTTGTCTGGCAAAAGAGGTTGATCATTTCTTGTGGATAAAACTGTACATCTCTGTAAAGTGTAAATCTTTTTGAAAAACAACCCCTATGGTCATAGGCACTAGGTAAAGCCATCACATAGTTAGAAGTTTTGGTATTTTCTAAAGCTGGTTTTGGTTGAAAATCGTGTTTGGAAACTGTACTTCATGTGGGGGGTCAACAGTGAAGTGGCTCGAAATAGTTGGGTAGAATGTAATGCAGAATCTATTACTCTATCAATACTTTACTATTACTCATGCTAGCATTTACAAATTTCGTTTGTAATCTATCATATGCTTATGATTCATTTCTACCGTTACAAAATAACTGTAGAGCCTCTCTATTGTTATAACCTGCATTTTAATTATATTTACATTTATGAAACATTATAAGTTTTGCTAAGTACACAAGTACTCAATCTTACTTAAATTGTTGATTTAGAAGATAAAAAATGCGAGATTCCAGACGACTCATACTTTTACGTAGGATACAGAGATTTCGATAATGATTTTTTCTAGGGTTACCTTGTCGGTTGTTTACAGGTCATGGAATGGGCAAACCATAAGGTGTTTGGTTTTCTTATTTCCGCTGCTATGTATTACAGTTTCTATGAACTCTGTATAATTAAACTTCTAATATCAACATGTAATATAATATTTATATAGATATGATATCAATATTATAAATATGTACTCCCTCCGTCCCTCAAAGAAAGTCGTTTTAGGATTCAAACTCCACTATTAGAAAGGCAAGAAAACGCATGTACCCCTATCTTATGACGCATGTACTCCCTCCATCCCTCACAGAAATGACGCATGCCTCCTCCATTTACTCGCTGTGTGGGACCAAAGAGCCTAAAATGACTTGCTTTCAGGGACAAAAATTGAAGCCTAAAATGACTTCCTTTGAGGGACAGAGGGAGTATGTATTAGTCAATGATTAATGATTATAGGACTAGTATTGTGGACATACGAAGACCTTCCATTATTTAATGGCGGGTCCTTGCACCGCGGCAGAGGCAGAGCCGGCGAGATCGGTGGTACGTGCATGATCAGAAGTGTTGTACGTGGAGGACTACGGACTAACGCACGGGTCATGTTCTAGCCAGCTAATCAATGTTTTGATCACTACTGGCTAGGTGTAGAGTACAAAGCACACCTAACAATCGATGGTAATTTTATACATCCAAATTGCGAAAAACAAAATGTTATATAGTATCAGGGTCGGATGGAGATCGATGGGGCGGGGAACTACTTTAGGTCTTGTTTGTCTATGCCATAATCTCAACTCATCTATATAAATGATCTAATATTTTAGTTTAAATTCTTCGCTTGTCTATATATATAAATTCCGGCTATAAATAAACCTTCCAAACAAGATCATAACATCAATTGGTTTCAATATATATAGGATGCTTATTTTAAGGCCTGCAGGTCCCCCAGACGAGAGGACGCGCGCGATCTCAATCTATGCCAACAGTTCTAAAAATGATCAGCAAGCTGTAACAAGCATCTCACGCACTGCACCAACTACGGATGGCAATGGGAAAAATTCTCGTAGGGAGCCTCGATCTTTGATAACTAAAAATTTTTCGTCCCCATCCCACACACGGGGCTTAATTCTCCTGTCTCCGATCCCCGATGGATTTGCGGGTCTCCGATAGAGACTAATTCCCAAAAATGTTACATGAAAGATCACATGCTATACGAGTGAATTACTAGAGTAATGGTGCACGTGTGATTGAAGTGTAATTGAATCACTAGAGTAATTCATATTTAGCATGCTTATTAATAATGACCTCATATATATATATTTTTTATTTTGAGAATGATCATTTGCATCCATCTATTAGTGATAACACGGGAGCAGGGACGAGGATCAGGCCAGGAGAACGGTAAAATGTCTCTGGCCCCGCGTCCCCAACGGGGCAACATTTTCCCGATAAATCCCCCGCGGCGGAGATTTCTCCCTATCCCTGTCCCCTAGTGGGGAGATACCCCGTAGGGAAACAGGGATCGGGTCTACTGCCATCCCAACGATTAATTATGACAAAGATAGAAACTACAGCAAATTAAAAGTCTAAAGTACCTTCCTTTTTCTGTCGTCACAGGTTTTACTTGCATGAACCGCATTGTACAGATTTGTGCTTCGAATTAAGTATAGATTGTCTCCCGAGAGATCCAAGACCTGGCTTTCATGTATAAAGCTGAGCGAGAGCGCTAGCTTAGAACTGGCTCTGCTGGTTGGTTAGTTGAAGTTAATTAAAAACTAGAGACCCAGTTCAACTTCAAAGTGTGACCTGGAGCTTTTGGCAGCAAGCTGATCAAGCCAGCTCAGTTTCTCTGAAAAGGTGTATGGCTTGCGAACAAGCACTTCTGACTGTCTCCTCTTGAGCCGTGCATGACGAAGCCATGAACTAGCTAGCTAATACTTGTAAGCATATACACAAATATACAAGTATTGAAGTGTACTTATAGGTAGCTAGCGTACATGAAGAGGAGAAATGAGGTAGGACTAAACTAGTAGCTAGGGTACAAAAACACGCAATACACGCAACATGCATTGTGTAAGTCATCTGGCTCAAGCACTTCTGACTGTCTCCTCTTGAGCCGTGCATGACGAAGCCATGAACTAGCTAGCTAATACTTCTATTAATTATGTAAGGATATTCACAAATATACAAGTATTGAAGTGTACTTATAGGTAGCTAGCGTACATGAAGAGGAGAAACGAGGTAGGGCTAAACTAGTAGCTAGGGTACAAAAACACGCAATATATGCAACATGCATTACGTACATCATCTGGCTGGCAGGCTAACAAGTTCGTTCCAAGTTGATCTAGCTAGTTAGCAAAAGAAATATCTCTGCATGGATGAATGCATGCATGATGCATCCACCACCCCTGGCCACAAATCCTGTGGATGAGATCTAGGGCCCCGCTCTGGGACGTCATTGACCCATCCACTAGACAATGACAGCAGCCCACTGAGATATAGACCCTCTTGGGATAATTTTTGATTTTACAGATTCTAGATTGTAGTCAGTTGTCTAGAGAAGTGGCTACTGAAAGAATCTGCTGTTTTGAGAATTTGACCGTTCGGTAATCCTGATTGTATATGCTGAGTGTTGATCGACGTTGGTGACAGACGAGGGTGGCGACTGCGGTGACTCGTAGGGAAGCGAAACCCACAGAATCTAATACATAATCCGCAAAATCAGGTGGGTGACAGCTTCTAATTTTATGTACAAATCAACCTCTGATTATGTGCACAAATCAGTTTCTAATTGTAGAAGAGCCGTCTAAAATCCTTTTACTGTTTTGTAGATAATCTATTTTTTTAAGAACACATACCATTACAGTCTATCATTCTTGTTCTTTTTCACAGCAGCTCCTTGCCAGCCTTGCCTGCATGGGAAACTGGTAGGATAGTGCTGCTATATGTGTACGAGAGGTGTCACTCACTCAATAGCTACCATAGGCATAGCCGCCTGCGTGCGTTGCATGATAACATGCTTTTGTCACGGGAGAGGAATTGGGAGAGATCTCAAAAGCTGGGAGGAGTCATGCATGCAGCTGCTCATGATCCCCACCAGTCCACCACCTTTGGTTTAATCGCTGACCCCCCTTCTGTGTCCCTTCTTCCCTTGGGCCTTGCTGCATGTGTCACGGGCGTACGTACTGTGCAGGGCAATGTACTCAGCTCGTGCTGGCCACCCAAGGAGTCCAGGGAATTGGCCGTGCTGTGCAGGCAGCACGGGCACGACGGACCTCTGGCCGCGGCCGGCATGCTACGGTGAGCTTTTCAGGTTGTGCTGGCAGACAGCCTGTGGTGAGGCCCTAGCACAGTATGATGGCATGTCGGACCGTGGGGCCATGTCGGCATGGGCACATCACACGGTATTTGTGCTAGAGCTAGACGCATATCTTGGTCATCGCCGATGCCACTCTTTTTCGCCGTCAATGCTGCAGTTGCTCGCCTCAGGCCGTCTGGCGCCGTCATTGTCGCTTTAGTTGTCGACGCCGTATTTCCCGTCTTCACCCGCCTCAACTGCTGACGCCGCAGTTCCTATCTCAACCGCCCGCTGAGGCATAGAGTAGGAGAGAGAAGCCGAGCGTGAAGTTGGAGTAGTGGGGTGTAGGGACCAGGAAGGAGAAGCCAAAAAGAAGATAAGGGGATAATAGAAAAGAAAGGCCACAAAGATATAAGTCGGAAAAAAAGAGAGGATGTAAAAAGGGAGAGAAAGGGGAAAATAGGAAAAAAAAGAAAAAGAGAAGGTGCGAAAGGAAAATTAGGAAAATGCTAAAATTCAAGTAATTACGTAGAATTATGGACACTTAAATATTTAAAAAAAAGATAAAATTTTACTGATATTTTACAAATACATTGTCAATGCCTCGTTAAAATCCTTGCAACCCAGTGTGGGGTTCCTCGTTAAGGAAAAGAGTGCAATAACTCACTCATACGTACATACTGGCTACTCGATATTGAGATCAACTAACGCCTGCATGATTTTGGGATCCTCCAATTGGTGTGGTTGCCACTCATCTACTTTATGACAATCCTTGAGGCAGGTGATAGCCTCTACTTTCTCGAGTGTAAGGAATGATATCCATTCTTTAATTATTCTCTTGACGATGTTGAATGTCACCTCAGAAGAGAATTGACACCGTAAAAACTAAAACATTTTGTGTGAAATACCACAACCCAGGAAATATGCTATTATTCCCTCTACCATTTGAGGAGCATGGCCATCTCGCTCAAAATGGTAGGATCGGTGGCTCCAAAGTTGTAGGCGAAGTAGTGATTAAGTTCTGCATTAGGATCTCACCTTATAGTTGTGGATCAACTAAGATGATGAAAAATTGGATTCCTTGCCCTTCATAATAGTCATGCTTCCCTTACATGGTCGCACCGCTTGCTCCAAAGCATATATATGACTCCATCTCGCTAGAGCGAAAAAGAGAAATCCATAGTAGTTTTCAATCCATCCAACCTCTTGTATGGATAAAAAATGTAGCAAAACAATAAAGATGTGATATAGAATTGAAATATTTGAGAAATTTTACCTCCAATGCAATAATAAGGCCTAAAAGTGCATGAAGCTATATATAGCAAATCACTCCTCAATTAGCCGAATATAATCAACCACTAAGCATGAGACTGGGTAGTAAACACTGGATATGTGCTAGTTGCTTAGTAGAAATAGTATAAAAATCTCTAAAATGATTAACAATGATCCACTTTGAATTAGTAAGTATGAAATCATTCTCTTGAACATTAGCATTCACAAAGATAGTTATAATATTTTCATACCCTTCTAAATTCTTTAGCATGATGTATGTTGAGTTACATCTCACTAGCTTCATGTCAAATCCAAATTTTCTTTGTGTAATATCGTTGGTCTTACAATACTCTGTGAACCTAGCAACCACTTGAGGGTTACTTCAGACTTGGTTAAAGATCTTTCACACCAAGCAGCTACTACATCTCAGCAAACTTAACTTTAGCTAGAGCTTTCGTGAGAATGTCGACACGTTGCATTCCAGTGCATACAAACTCCAACTTTATCTGCCCTATTTCAACACACTCACGAATGAAATGGAAATGAGCATCAATGTGCTTACTGTGGCTGTGGAACAATGGATTCTTCATCAATGCTATCACGAACTTGTTGCCGACTAGTGCATGACTAGCTTGAATTCATAGCTAGTCACTTCACTAATTAGGCTCCTCAGCTACAGATCTTGATACGCTGTAGCCATCGACTCCATGAAGTTAGCCTCAAAGGAGGACAATGCGACAATCTTCTGTTTCTGTGATGCCTATGTGATCAAATTCTCGCTGAGGTAGAACACCATTCCACTCGTGCTCTTTCTGTCATTGACATCTCAGGCCAGATTGTTATCAGTGAATCCAGCTAACTCATCATCTCCATATGTCTTTTTTCATACATAAGTCCATACTCAATTATCCCATTCACATATCTAAGGATATGTTTAACTGCCTGGTGATGCATGGTTGATGGTTTCTCCGTATAGTAACTTGGAAATAAAAGAGGAACAAGAGGGGGTGCTCCTGCTTCCCGTATGAATTAGATCAGGGACGTTTGATTGTTGGACCAAATATGGTGCTCCAAAAGCCTATTTTAAAACAAATAGAAGAAAATGACATGTACGTACATGATACCCAGACAATCTTTTCTTCCAAAATATAGGAGCCCTTTCATTTTCTTCTATATTTGTCTTTTGTTTGTGTCAATGAATGCCAACTTTACTATGACTACTACATATATTCTTGTTTAATTTAATCAGAGATATCGTGCGATGGATTCATCTTTTTTAGCCCCCCATCTCTTTTTTTTTACAAATCTAGCATCTCTGTTAAATCATTTGCAGATTTAGCTCCTTTTTCACAATGAAAAGCGCTCCCGTGCTAAATTTACCAAAAAAAAAGAGAAGGGCTAGAAAAAGGATGTGGCTTCCATGTACAACTGTGATGTACCCTAAGATTGTCAAGTGTTATATATATCTGACTGAAAAGGTACTCCATATCATAAGTTGCCCTTCCATTCAATTGTTCATGCATAGATACAGCACAACAAAAACCCAGACACACTAGATTCCATTGGATATTTTTTACTATCAAGCCAAGATTACTTTTCCTAGATCTCTCCCTATCCTCTAGCTTCGTAACAACAATTAGCCACACACCTACTCGCCGCCGCCGTACACCATCCATGCAGCTTCCCTAGCTTGATGCCGTCAGTGTGAGCACAAAAATAAAGATAGAGAGACCCAAATGGAGCAGTGAAAAACTCATCAGCTTAACCCGAGTGATAAATGAAATATGAAATGACATACATTTGTAGGACGTAATCATGGTTCCCTCTCTGTTGATTTGTATGATACGTTCACATATTTTGAGATTTTAAGATTGTAAACTATGAGTAATAATTAATTCAACAATATATAGATTATATGATAACACAATAATAATTAGTCTAACAATATATAGTTTTATGACGCAAAAGTGATATCGTTAGGTTCGTATTTAAAAGTACTTTTCTATGACTATGATTTTGTAGGTATGAACAAAGTATTATAAAAAGCATTAACGATCAAAGTTTAACTTTAAAAACCATACCAAATTAAACCGTTTCTTATAAAAATTAACGGAGAGAGTAATAAGAAAGTGTTAATATTTCCCATGTTGTACACAGAGACCCGCCCTAGCCCCCCAATTATTCCATCCCTTCCATCTCATTAATTTTGTCTTACTCTACAGTCCGCACTCCCACTTAGCCACTCTCTCTAAAAGGCCAATCAAACCCTAAATAATCAACAATCAAGCTAATCCACCAACATATGATTCACCACCAAGTGGCCTCCAAAGCTACATTACCCTCCCCTCCCCTGATCCCCTCCATTGGTCCATTTCACCCTTCCTTTCTTGCCATCTCCGGCCACACCACAATGGCCACCACCGTCACTACCACCACCGTCACCGAGCCCGACAATGCCGACGCGTCGCCGTCCCCGCAGTCTTCGCCACTGTCCAAGAAGTTGATGCACGAGCTCGCCGCCAGGAACATCTACTACGCGAAGCCGGCTGCGGCGCCGACATCGCTCGCGCGGCTCCTGAAGCCGTGCGGTGCGGCCCTGGGGACGCCGGACTACATCCTCCGCGACGTGTCGCTCACGGCGCGGCCGGGGGAGATCCTGGCCGTCGTCGGCCCGAGCGGCGCCGGCAAGTCCACGCTGCTCGACATCCTCGCCGTGCGGACCGCACCCACGCACGGCAGGCTCCTGCTAAACTCCGCGCCTCTACGGTCCTCCTCCTTCCGCCGGCTCTCGGCCCACGTGCCCCAGGTGGACGTAGCACTGTCGCTGCTCACCGTCGCTGAGACATTCGCCTTCGCCGCTTCGCTCCTGTATCCGTCGTCGCCGTCCGCAGCGTCGGCCGCGGTCACTGCGTTGCTCGCTGACCTTCGGCTGGCCCACGCAGCTCACACGCGGGTCTCCCCTTCGCGGCTCTCCGGCGGCGAGCGCCGGCGCGTGTCCATCGGCCTCGCTCTCCTCCGCAACCCTAGTGTGCTCCTCCTCGACGAGCCGACTTCCGGCCTTGACTCCTCCTCGGCGCATGTAGTCGTTGGCTGCCTCCGCGCCGTCGCGGCCTCCCGCGGCACGACGGTGGTGCTCTCCATTCACCAGCCAAGCGCGCGCCTCCTCTCCGCCGTGGACTCCCTCCTCCTCCTCTCCCGCGGCTCCGTCCTCCACCACGGCTCCCTCGCCTCCCTCGATGCTGCCCTCTTTTCCCACGGCTTCGCCGTCCCTGCGCAGCTCAACCCCCTGGAGTACGCCCTTGAGGTCCTCGACCAGCTTCCCCACCCCTCCTCCTCCTCTGAACCCAAGTCGGCGCAAGATCTCACCGCGTCGTCGAACCACCACAAGGATGCCATGACAACGTCGTTGTCATCGTCTACTTCGCCGTGCTCGAGGATACACGAGGTGGTGATGCTGTATAAGAGGGCGTGGAAGGTGGTGTACCGGAGCAAGCAGCTGCTTCTGACCAACTTCCTGGAGGCGGTGCTCGTTGGGACGCTTCTGGGGACCATCTACATCAACGCCGGCTACGGCGAGGCTGGCGCGCACAAGCGGCTGGGACTGTTCGCCTTCACGCTCACCTTCTTGCTGACCTCCACCACCGAGACGCTGCCGACGTTCGTATCGGAGCGGCCGATCGTTCTAGCGGAGACAGCGGCGGGGCTGTACCGGCTGTCGTCGCACGCGGCGGCGGCCACGCTGGTGTTCCTCCCGTACCTCCTGGCGGTGGCGCTGCTCTACTCCGGGTGCGTCTACTTCCTGGTCGGGCTCTGCGCGTCGCCGGACGCCTTCGCAGCGTTCGTGCTGGTGGTGTGGGCGGTGGTGCTGACGGCGAACTCGTTCGTGCTGTTCGTGAGCTCGTTCGCGCCGGACTACATCGCGGGAATGTCGCTGGTCTCAGTGTCTCTGGCCGGGTTCTTCCTCTTCTCCGGCTACTTCCTTTCCGCGGGGAGCATGCCGGCGTACTGGGTGTTCATGCACTACGTCTCTCCCTACAAGTACGCACTGGACGCGCTTATCGCGAACGAGTACTCGTGCGCGGCGAACCGGTGCTTTGGGGTTGGCGGCGGCGCCGGAGGGGAGTGCTCGGAGACGGGGCGCGACTTGCTGGCGGCGAGGGGGCTCACGGCGGAGGAGCGGTGGACGGGAGTGCAGGTGCTGCTCGGCTTCTTCCTCCTCTACCGGGTGCTCTACTGGGTGGTGCTCAGCCGGAGAGCGTCCAGGGCCAAGAGGTGATGGATCGATCGACCGATGAGCTCGGCTTGGTTAGCTTCTCGCAGGCACGTGCGTGTGAACGCATGCATGGAGAAGAAGGGCCTTCATGCATGTGACAATTCAGGTATGTCAACGGTGGAGATCATCGAGGTGGCTAACTGGTAATTAAGCTGTTATACTGATGTATATTGTGAACATAAAACGTCTTTGATATAAGTGTATGCATGGCTAATAATGTGATCTTGACTTGAAATTCTTGATAGATATTTTTTGTCCGTCCTGTTAATTTGACTGGTCAGCTTATATATGATAATGTGCAATAGTTCGATTGGATTTGTTATACATCACTCAAATAGTAGTTTGATTTGCTCAGTCAGTTCGTTCATTTCAATGGTTCATTGACCTTATCTCCTGAGCTGCTTTCTAGCAAGTGTGTGTGTGCGTGGTTGATGCTACTAGATAGCTTGATCAAGATGTAGCACATGACATGCACGCAAAGGCTAATTAATCCCCTCTTCGTTTGGAGAATTTCGTTTGAGGAGTTGATCAAATCTGCTTATTAAATCAATTATATATGTTCTAGCATCAAATCTTATGCTAGTATATTGTTCAATTAATAATTGTAGAATATAATTCCATGCAGCGGTCAGCCATGAGATTCAATCAGCCTAAACGAGGCCATATACCTAATACTTTCATCAATTGGCAATTTACAACATCGTTAAACCTGATCAACTTACGATATTTCTCATGCATTGTGCTATGCACCAATGTAAACCAAAAGGGGTACCCATATCCCTTTTGGATTGAAGAGCATGCAGTAGAAAGTTAGTTCCTTACATATATGTATGAAAATTACCTGTACACATGCAACGCATTCTGTGTGACTTCTCTGTTTTGAGCTGCTCCACAAAATGCAGTACGAGCGTAACTTTTATCTGTCTCCAGCAACAGTTTGAAACTTGGTTGTTCATCAATTTCTTCAGCTTATAACAGTGACTACGTACCAATAAACATCGACCTAGGCTTAATTCTCAGCTTGTGAAAACACGACAATAACTGAGTAATAAGCAGTCGATGAGGATCTCCGTAAATGAAAACCGATTCAATCAGGATATGACTAAGAGGGGAGGATTGAACAATCCACTAATTGAAAAACCAGCACGTCTACACATGTAGTAAACAGGGTAAACAACACAGATGCTTAGAGAGGTTGACATGAGTTTTAATGGAATCAAATGCATCATCACATCAGGAACCTATTAGCTTCCCAGTGATGGTTCATTCATATCAGAGTGAAGAGTATGTATGCATGAGCAGTAAATAGCATGTTCTCTTTTCCTTAAGGGTTTCTGTACCTCTTACTCAGGCTCCTTGTAAGAATCTGTTTCTTATCCTGTTTTAATGAATGGCAGAGCTCCTGCCGCTTTTTCAAAAAAAAAATCTACACATGTAGTGAGTGTGTGTATATATACTGTTGGCGACGCCTAATAGTTGCACGTACGTACAAAAACAGCAGTGGGAAGGACTTATTGGAACAAACAAATCATACACGATCCCATCTCCTCACTAAGGCCATTTTCAGTGTAAGTTTTATGAGAGTTTCATTCTCATTAAATGAGATGCCACATAGATAAAAGTGATGACATGGCAACAAATTTATGAGGAGAGAGGAGAGTTGAGTTTCAAGGGGATGAAACATAGTGTACACGGTTACCAAGTGCTTTGAAACTGGGATGAAACCTTATTGAGAGCGATTTGTTTCATCTCCACACCTTTTCTGGATCCCGTGTGGCCATATTGTAGTGTGCTAGATATAATTGCAAGTGGCTACACAATTTATATGGCACATTTGATCACAACAACATACAATAATTAAATGTTATGTCATGCCTATGAAACTGCAAAATGAAACTGTGCATTGAGAGAGGTTGTTTCATTCATCAACTCAAACATCTAACTATAACGTGGCGCTATCAGAAACTGTGTAACGAAACTATCCACTAAATAGCCTAATTATGTGTAGTTATCAGCTGGCTGGCCCGTGTGTCGTCATTCGTGGTCATGTGGAGGAGAGCGAGCGATGAAGGAGGCCGTTTCGTCGGTTACCTCGCAGGACAGCGAGCTCCCTCTCACCTCACCTGTGACCTTCTAGCTCGCCTCTTCACGGGTCCTTGGACGCTGCTGTGCTGGCTCTCTTGTCCCTTCCCTTCTCTGCCTCTCTCAATCTCTCTCTCTCTCTCTCTCTCTCTCTTTCTGGCTGGGAGCCTCGTGAACCCTTCTTTTGTCGTCGGACAGTTCAATGTTCCATGTCGTGTAGGGGGCTAACCAAAGCTCGTGACACATGAAGGTCACCGCGTCATAAAAATATAAAATGCACGCATCATGGTTCGTTCCAATGTTTCGCCGCTCAAGCATGGCGACCGCGCTGTACTGTACTGTACTGTACCGCCTGTCCTTGCGGTGCATTCTAGGTTAGGCTAGGGCAGTCACAGTGGGTAATGTTTACAGCAATATCTAGCGGATTAGAGAGGAGAAAAAGAGAGATTTTATTATATGATGTTCATAACAAATCGTCAATAGGTAGTGTGTATGTTTTAGTAATCCAAAGACATTAATTAACTTGTATGCATGTTCTATGCATGCAAAAACGCGTTGCGAGGAAATCACCCGAGCTCGTAATATCAAATTTTCGATGTCTATTCTTCTTGTCAAATATAAAAAGCGATTTCTTGCATAAGACATCACTTTCTTCTCTTTTTTTTTTTAATGACTGTAGAGATTATTTTTTTACTTATGTGATACAGTATACACATTGTTTAGACATCACCTATGTGGCCCATTAGGACTGCTCTTAGGGGATGGTACATCTAGGAAAACTAGGTCATCAGCGTCAGAGAGAGAGAAAGATCGGCTTCTACGTACCATCTTCACGAGGATTGAGCTATCCATTAATCTAGCACTAAAAGATATTAAAAATTTAGAAGTAATTTTATAGTATCTTATACTACCTCTAGTAAAAAGTTGATTCAAGTAACACCGATGTCAGCTTTTCTGAAAATTTTGGCAGCGCACGTGGTTTGTGGGTCAGAGTAAATCCTCGAGACGTCGCAAATACCCCGTTGCTCCAAGCGAAACGAGTGGGCCATTCAAATTAGGTCCAGCTAGTCATCAACCAGTGTGTCCAGTCTAGATATTCGGTAGAGCTTTCAATGTTAATGATTTTTTTAAGCTTAACTCCGAATTGCTATATAAATCCATATTATTGTACTATAGAAAATCAGATGATCTAGATGTTTTCTTTTTCTAGGATTAACATGAGAATTTCTAGTCTTTCTCTTTTTCCTTCTATTAATGTGAAAATTTATATCTTTTTACCTCCTAGAATTTACGTATATATATAGGTCTTGACTCTAGCTTGTTTGTCCCCGACAAAATCAAATCATGATGATGCATGTTAGCACTTGTGTAGTGAATATATTGACGTGTCTGACTGCTTGCATGTAGCGTGTACTTTACTTTCTTTTCTTACCATGTTTGATGCAGCATTACTTTACTGTTTTTATTCCTTTGGAAGATATATATATATATATATATATATATATATATATACATACATATATATATATATATATACGAGAGGCCAGGGCCATAAGGCAATTGCAAAAAATATCTTTATTGCAGATAAGTCCTGTAGAATTACAAATAAGTCCTTTGTAATTTTTGTGAGAGGAAGATTTTTATTTTTTCTACCGTTTAGGTCACGGCGTGTTAACATGTTAATTTGAATCCTTTCTAATTTTTGGGATGTACAGGTCAAAAGATAGTCCTAATTATAAGAGTCCTTTCTCCGTTTTCGAGAAAAATGTTTTCGTCTAAAAAACGGAAAAAATATTTTGCACACAAAACACGGAAAAAATGTTTTCGTCACCAAAAAAACGGATTAAATCAAGATTTATAGCAACTTATGGATTTACATATAGTCATAAACATGGATTTTTTAAAAAATATAGATTCGTCGAAAAGATTTATAGCAAACCACCTTCATGGTGGTCTATTTTTTAACAAACACAAAAAACAAAAATCAGTTAAATCGAAGGTTTATAGCGGTTCATGGATACCCACGAGTAAAGCGACTTTAAAAGAAATACATAGAAACGGGCACTTTTTTTAAAAACAAAAAAACATGATTCGAGGCGCAATTTTCTAAATAAAACGCATCACCAAAAAACGCGGATGGGGTTTATAACAATTTATGGATTTGCCAGCGGGTGGGTCATAGCAGTGTGTTTTTAAAAAACGTGGATAGATCCGAGATTTATAGCGACTCATAAATTCGGTGGGTCCTAACGACCCATTTTTTATAAACACAAAAACAAAAGCGATCAAATATCGAAATCGTAAAAAACAACCACGGTTTTCTTAAAATATTAAATAATGTTTATAGTAACTATAGATTAAACACGGATTAAATGAAGGTTTGTAATAGCAGTGGATTAATTAGGTCCTACCGATATATATATATAATATATATATATATATATATATATATATATATATATATATATATTTATGTGGTCGAGCCCAATTCAATTTTTATGCATATATATAACCACCGGCCGGCGGCCGGCCAGAGTATGTGGTACGAACTGTTGCTAGAATTTGATTCGTACATATGATTGAGGTGTTCAATATATCCATATTATTGTAGATACATGTAGTAATCACAACTGTTATATAATTAAGATCACAAGATTGATGATCTAGATCTTTTCTTTTTCTCGATTAATATGTGAATTTCTAGCTTTTATTCTTTTCTCCGATTAATATGGTAATTTCAAGCTTGTTTAACCTAGGATTAACGTGAGGGCTTCTAAAGGAGCCTCCAATTAGTAAAGATAAAGACTCGATTTAAAATTAGTTTTTTGGTAATTTAAATATGTTTATTTCTTAACAATTCGAGTTCAATTCAATTTTAATATAGGATTTCTAGCTTTTTCTTAAGATTAAGTTCCATCAATTTAATTTTGTATTTTATTATGTAGAATATACATGTATTTGTTAGCTACGACAAAGATGGACACATAAAGTGAATTTTTCCTGCTAGGAGGAAAGAGAATTGGATTTGTACATTAATTATTTATTGGATTAAATGGCCTGTGTCGATTACTACTTGAATAAGACTTTAAGATATTAATTAGTTTGGGTGCTGGCAATTGTTTCATCCGGATCCAAGTATACATGTGTTGATGTATCGCATTAGACCTCTATATATCCAACCGGCCAACATTACTTTTTCATTGGAGTCCAATTCGATTTCAGCATCTACTCTACAATCCATTACGAGTACAAAGTTTCTACGTACGTTGAGATGTCTCCTTTTCCCAATTAATCTGAGAAATTCTAATTTTTTTTCTTTTTTTTATTAACGTGATAATTTCTAACCTTTTCCTTTCCTATGATTAATGTGAGGGTTTCTAGGAGGACCTCTAATTAGTATGTATAAATATTTGTGGTTCCACTACTACAGAACAGGTGATCACAGACGGTTCGTAAACCCCATCCTGCAGCGGTTTTGCGAACCGTGCATGCAAGTGTCGATGATCGCGAAGAATCATTGCGAGCGGTTTTTCAACCGTGCAGTGAAAATGATAATCGCGAGCGGTTTCATTACAAACCGTCGTGATATTTTGTCATCTCGAGCGGTTTGAAGTAATAACAAATGCATGATGTTCTAACATCTCTGCGGTTCTAGTTACTAACCAAATGCAGTGATGTTCTGTCATCTCGAGCGGTTTTAGTTACTAACCCGTCTGTGAAGATTGGAATAACTCGAGGCGGTTTGAAGTAATAAAATGCTGTGATGTTGATTTTGATTTTGTATTGAAATTCAATATATTGGCTAGCCTCGAGATTTGCTAGCTATGCCCTCTGAAACAAAAAAACGATACCGATATAACAAGCATATTAATTATTATGACATAGATTTACAAAATGTACTCCAATCACATGTCACACAACAAACACACATCCATTTCATGAATCAATGTACTCACATCGCACATTAAAGCTCATCCATTGCATAAATCAACTGACATATGTTCAAAGCGAATTGGTTTGAAGTAGAGAAATGACAAATTCACATCACAAGGTTCACAAATATAATGTGCGATTAAGTAACAAATTCACAACTCTAATTCGTTAAATACTGAGTAGCATCTCGCCATTTGAATTTAGGACCTCACGCTTGAGGAAGCTACAAAGCGTCCTCGAATACCTTGAAGGTCACTGTTCAATCAGGTTTAGTTAGCATTGCCAAGCTGTCAATGAGAAAAGTAAAGTCCAGCGTGTATATAAATTAATAAGTGAAGAGACATTTGTTGCAAGATTGGCGGACACGCATAACATTGGTGCCTTGGCACCAAGGAGGAGTGCCATGTTGTGGCAAGCATAGAAACCACATAGGTCGTTGGCCATTGGCTCTTGGTAGGCTTTGCCAAAACATAATAGTTTGATTAGTTAGAAGGTATTATAATGGAGTGTGAAGGATTATTGCATACTATCGGATCTAGGAAAGTTAAAAATATGCTTTAGATTGGGTGGACCCTTCTTGTGTGGCCTCCCATCGATTTGTGACACCGAAACGGCGTGTCGAGCAAATCTCGATAGGCTTCAAATCGTGGGTGCCGCCCTTTTTGAATCAAGATAAATTACTCGGTTACGTCTCGGTATAATTACGAGTAGAACCCGGTGAAACCTACACAAGTATGTCGTCATGGTCCTTGAACCTAACCGAGGTGAGATATATAGTAGAAATCAACGTGTATATATAGCATCTGGACGAAGCACTTACCCGGGTTGTAGGGTACAAGTATGAATTTTTGTTCGAATAAGTATGCATTACTTTTTCCACGTGCTAAATGAACAAATTGTTTATTTTCATCCATGGTTTGCTTGGACATTATGTGTGGGTCGTGAAACCCACCGATTCTTCCCTTGCTATTGCTTCGTGGATCATGTGTCTACATATACAAAATCAAGGGCGATATATATGATATTTATCGATCGTGGGGAACATATTGCAATGCGAGATAAAGTTTTGGTGCAATCTTGGTGCAACCCAACTAACAAAAGTTTCAAAAATTCGAAAAAAATTCATGGATGTACATCTCGAAACACCCCATCTACATATAAAATGTCATGATCAAATTAGTCACATGCTAGGAGTAATAAAAAACAAACTTGATCATGAGCATTTTATTGTAGATTCATGATCAAGATTTATTATCCATGAATTTTTTTTCAGAATTTTTGAAATTTTTGTTAGTTGGGTTGCACCAAGGTTGCACCAAACATTTATTTGCTTGGATATTTTGACCGATCGCGTTAATTGTAGAGCGATGATTGCACACACTTACATTGTCCAGCATCTTAGGAGTGAGGCGTCGGCGCTTTGAGGTTGTATAGATCAAAAATGTCGTGGTTTTAACCACTTAAGACGCCATCTAAAGACCGGTGCAAGAAATACTCCTCCTGGAAGGTCACGGAGATACTCGTTACCCGTTGTGCCACCGGCTTGTTAGCTTGTTTTAGGTACCAATTTTGCAATCTAACGCAGGCTAATGAAAGCGTCTTCTTGCGCTCTTCTGGTACAAATGGTTGGCCCAGCTCGAATTGCCGCACCAATGGGGCAAGCGGATAGTCTGCTGACGGGGTACATTTCGATTTGCCCTTGCCTTTGCGTGGCACGCAACCAAGGTTAAATCTGCCGCAGAGATGATTGGGCCCTAATAAATAGTAATGGTCCGCGGGGACGAGTCACGATAAGCCGATTTGGTGGCTTGTTCGTTGCATGGCATGGCTCGTAGTGTTGGTAGCTCGGCACATTATGTGGTGCCTCTGGGGCTGCTTTTTCTTGGGTGCTCCTGGCGGCGTCGAAGGAGATGTCCTTCTTGGGCCATTGGATGAATGTCGATGGCATCCCTAGTGTGACGATCTCGTCGTTCGGGGAAGTCCAGTAATGACCTTGAACATTTCGTGTATACCATCGACCTATACCTTAGCAGAGCAGGTGTAAAACATGACGTGCACTAATGCCCTGCGGCGGATGGATATGCTTGTCCCCAAGCGACTGCAAGGAACACAGTAGTTGGCAAGCCTCACTTGCAGATTGCACGGCATGGGCATCTTTGTCATTAGGAGGAAATCGGCTTCATGCACCTTTGCCTCGGGGAGGACGCATAGCCCTTTCAAGGTTGGTTGGGGTGACTGCACTTGTGCTTCTTGGGTTATCACTGCAGTCCACCTTGCCTCGGCCACCCTTTGCTCGAACCTTGCCTCAAGGTTTCAGTGGTGACTATCAGTGCGCTTTAAGCCTTTCAACCCCTCAATGAAGGCTACTAGTTCTTCCTCATGCTCGCTTTGCTTCTCTTCCTACTCCGATGCGTGGCGAGTCCTCTGGGAATCCCAATTTCGAGGAACGAAAACACCTAGGCCTCTGGTGCTACCGGGTGCTCCTTGTTTCCCAAGGCCGTGGAAGTATGTCTTTCTCTCTGTTGAAGTGAAAGAGCCCTAGGAAGATTCCGTGCTCAACGATATTAGGCGTTGGGACCTTTGCCTCATCGGCGGGTTTGCAAAGGACACACCGCCCGTAGTGTGCTTTGACCTCGCTCTTACCCGATTTGAGCACGCGGGTGCGATCGAGGCAAATGGCGGCGCGATTCTCGATCGCCTCGTTGTCCTCCCTCATCCATTCGCCATCTTACCGCGTACCAGATATAGGGTCTCTTTCGCAAGAACGCCTCAATCGCATCGCGCGAGCTCGAGGCGATCGAGAAATGTTAAAAAAGCGAGAGCGGACGGTCAAGGGAGCTCTACGCTTTATAGGCGTCGCCATGAGCGGTTTTATATAAAACCGTGCAGGATATCTACATCGAGCGATCTGCGATAACACCGTCTGCGATGTCGATCTCGAGCGGTTTTGGGTAAAACCGTCTACCATGTCATCGATCGCAGACGGTTTTGACTAAAACCGTCGCAATGATGACCCTTCTTCTTCGTCTTCCCGATACTTGATCGTCTCGTCTTCCCAATCGCGCATTTGCGATCATATCGCCGTCTCCCAATGCACTTGCATTGCCCTTTAAGATTGTCGGTAGGTGATCTACCTCCACTACTACCGCATAGCACATTACACCTCTCGCCTCCTCCTCCATTAAACAAGCACGATCAACCCAAGCCATGAGCAACCCGCCAAGCACTCGCCGCCTCTGCCTCCTCCGAGCCGCCTACTCGGGACGGCGACTCCTCCAGCTCCCAAGCCGCCTCGCCTCCTTCTCGAAGCCCCGCCCCAACCCTCTCCGGGCGTGGCGTCCGGCGCCTATGATTGTCATCTCCTCGGACTCCTTCGCCTCGACTCAGACTCAGAGAGGTCTGTGGGACTCGACGATGAGGCCGCCTCTGCGATGGTGGGAGCTAGAGCATGATCTGACCGAGCAGCGTCGGCGAGTTGGGCGGACACAGCGAGGACTCGGCTACGCCGACTCACCGGTCGTCGCCCTCTCGGCCGAATCCAACGACGACGAGTAGTCGTTTAATTTAGTCATTTTAGTGATCTTCGTAGCATTTTGTAATGATAATGTATAATGCAATCTAACTAGCGATCTTTTGTGAACAACTTTTGTAATGATCTTATATGTTAATGCAATCTTCTCATATCTTCTTATATATTAATGTTCTTACGCAAATAACGATCTTTTCGGTAGTTTTTTCGTAGCGGTTTACGTAAACAAATCATGACGATCTTATCAAGTGAAGCGCGTTTGCTATGTGTTCAATTCATGATCGAGAGGCGGTTCGTGGATACAAACGTCGTGAAGAGGAAATATCGAGCGGATTTATCCACCAACCGTCTATGAAGTTATACCTATCATTCCGGTAGGTTTGTAGATAAATCCGTCGTGATACTTCAAGCATTACGACGGTTTTATCCACAAATATCTGTGATGTCGGAAAACATAATGACGATGCAGTAGTTGCAACCGTCTCATGATAATCCTATATCGTAGACGGTTTTATGCACAAACCATCTGGAATGTGCCCGAAAAACATTACAGACGGTTTGCTCCTAAAACCGTCTGTGATCGTGCGTCTGATATAAGCCTCGCTGTAGTAGTGTTCTTTTGCCATATAAGAAAATCTTCACCAAGACCAATAAAATTTTACTGATACGCGGCTTGAAAAAAAAAATCTTCAAGTAGTTTTTTATATCAAAAATGGAAAAGTATAAGTGATTTTAAAAATCTACATAATACCAAACGGTGGTGCCTTCGTTAAGCCGTAAGGCATAAGTCCCTCCCTTGATTTTTAAGGCATGATTTAATTTGATACGGTCAAAAGATTGAATTTTTACCATTAATTTATTTTATGACATTTTTTCTATATCTACAAAATCATAATCATAAAAAAATACTTTCAAATATGAATACAACAGTATCACTTTTATACCACATAATCTATATATTATTAGACTAATTGTTAGCTAAAGTTTATAAACTTTGAATCTCCAAAAACATGCGTCTCTTATAAAAATCAATAGAGGCAGTATACATATATGAACCAGCAACTAGCTCACTAGCTACCTGATGCAGCTAAATCTTTTTGGAAGCTTGCACTCGATTTTCACGCGTTTTCATATTTTATCTTATTTTCACCTGATATTTCCCCTAGATCCACAAGCCTACTTTAAACACCAAAAGAGTCACCAGTCAGTAGTTAAGGCCATGATCGACTCCTGGCATTTGTTGGCTCCATTCGTAGCAGTCGTCGCGCCCTCTCGTACTTAATTGGCCATAGAATTGCTAATTAATTTAGCACTCTCTCGTTATGACATATAGACCCTCTCTAGAATAGATTATAAGAATACATATTCTAGATTATAGGAGAATCAAGTGGGGTATATAGTCTCTAATTTTGCGTATAAATTTTGCTTTTAATTGTGAGAGTAGATTCTCAGAAGCAGAATTTATACATAAAATCAGAAACTATCACCCATTCAATTCTCTTAGAATTCAGAATCTAGATTTTCATAATCTATCCCAAAGGGAGCCATAATTCCCAAAGGGAGCCATAATATGGTGGTATCTTTTTTTTTTTTCATACTTCCGCTTGGCCGTTGCTAAAACTTGCTTAGGTGACAGGCTGAACTCTGAAGACGCCCAAGGCTAAACTAGCCTGATGAACCATGAACGAATACTAGATATGGTACGTGCTATATGCGCGTCGTCTTTGTGTGGGCGTGAAAATAGGAATGAGAATGTAGGTAGGGTAGTAAAGATGTATATCGTGTTAAGACAAGTATCGCAAGCGAAGCATTGATTGTGTGAAAAAGGTGATTACGGTGTCCATAGGGTGACAGGCTTGATTAGTTTATTGATAACGGCGTATACCGAGGACTCAAGCCCAGCGCTACTATATAGTAGTATGTATAAACCGGTGAGTTCTTGATGGCGATGGCATCACGAAAAAATCGACCCAAATTTTTTCGTAAAAATCCGTAATTCCATCTATTGTGTCGAAGAATGGCGCTCGTCTTTGAATTTGAGGAATTACAGGTATTTTTGCAAAATAATTGGCGAAAGGACTTGTTCATGATCTGTAGAAATATCTCTTTCATTTAATTATTTGGAAAATATTGGAAGCAAGGTTGGAAAACCGAGGTGGAAAAAAGTCTAGAGGAAAAAGGCGAAAAAATATTTGAGATGACAACTTTCTTTTGTCGAGTCTAACACTCTATGCGCTCACCGAGTAATAACACGTGTTCTAAAAAATATTAGAGATCGAGTTGAAAAATCGAGTTGGGAAAAAAGTCTAGAGATACATACTTCGAAAAATCCTATAGATCGAATTGGGAAAACAACTATAAAGATACAACCGTGCACATATTTCTAACTCCGGAAAATATCAGAAATCGAGTTACGGGGAAAAAAATAGAGACATAGAGTTGTAGAAATATCTCTTTCGACAAATTATTAAAAAAATATTGGAGATAGTCTAGAAGAAAAAAGGCGAAAAATTATTAGAGATGATAACCTTCTTTTGTCGAGTCTAACACTCTACGCGCTCACGAGCAAAAATATCGAAAACATTTTTCCCGGGAAAAACGGAGAAAGGACCTAAATGTAAGGAGTAAGGACCTATTTGTTATGTTTTTGGACCTGTCCGCTATCCTGAAAAATAAGAAAAGGGTTTGCTCGCGATTTGAATTTAACGCGGGGTTTTTTCCGTAAAACAACACGCGAGGGACCTAAACGCGAATCAGGGAAAAATATCTTCCCCTCACAAAAAATCGCGAAGGACATATCTGTAATTCACAGGGACCTATCCGTAATTCGAAGAAACACAGGGGCTTTTTTGCGAAAATGGCTAGGGGAACACCTGGACGCCCTCTCCTTGCGGCTAGCCCAGGCGACATTATATGGAGTATATTCACAGGGATCTATCCGTAATTCGAAAAAATACAGGGACTTTTTTGCGAAAATGGTTAGGAGGACACCTGGACGCCCTCTCCTTGCGGCTAGCCCAGGCGACATTATATGGAGTATATTACCTGTTCGGTCCTCAGATCTCAAAAGTGATCATGAACTTTAGAACTCACGAATTCCTGATCAGCTGCATGCATGCATTGGCATCTCCAATAGTCAAGCCTTAAAATAGAGAATTATTAGACTAGCTATTGACTCGCGCACAATCCTTACATCCCTTCATTAAATGGGAGGGGAGTTGCTAAATATAGCAACAGGGCTCAAGGAAACCTCCCATGACTCGTCAGGTTGCACTATCTAATCATCATCCAATAATAATCAATTGCGCGTACAAATCAGTGGTCAAATGGAAACAAAGAATGAAAGCTTTACACATCTTTGCAATTTGTCATGGACTGCATACAGTCCTTGTCACATCATGAATTGCCAGCTGCTGCCGCAGGCTACCGTTCCTGTGCAACAAATTAAACAAACACACAACGTAACACCCCTAAAAACAAGCACACAACATAGGGATGACGTGGCTAGATAGTTGAGATAAAATAGAAAAAGAGAATTATATCTACCATTCAAGCTGGTTTTGCCGTCCGTGCGTTCTATCAAAATTGACACAACGCAGTGGCAGTGTAACACGCAGCTCTACCTAGTATGTGTATATATAGGAAAATTATTTTTTACTCTCGGTTGTAGTTACTCCCACTTATGAAAAAAATACCTAAACGAATTTGAAATACTCCTTTATCACTTTGGGTATACTCATATACTAATTATAAGATATTCCAATGTGAACCACATGAAAAAATTACAAGGGAGCACATAGTTTTTAGTGAATTTTACAGATACCTTTATATCACAGACATAAAAAAGAGTATGTCTAAAAAAATATACATACCACCTCTAAAAAAATGTAAATACTACCTAGCTAGTCTTATATGCTCGTATACTACATGTATATACCCTCGCTTGTGCGAGATACTCCCTACGTTATGAGATATAACGTAGGGAGTAATTACTCGCGAGAGTAAAAAAGAGGCTTCATATATATATATATATATAGGAATAATATCTTTTATTACTCCCGGGTGTAGTTACTCCCACATCTGAAATACTACCTAAACGAATTTGAAATACTCCTTTATCACTTTGGGTACACTCATACACTAATTATAAGATACTCCAATGTGAGCCACATGAAAAAATTGCAAGAGAGTCCATAATTTTTAGCGTATTTTGCAAATACCTTCATATACGCACATAAAAAGGAGTATGTCAAAAAAATATACATACCACCTCTGAAAAAATGTACATACCACCTAGATGATCTTATATACTCGTATACTACGCATACATACCCTCCGTCGCACGAGATACCCCGTACGTTGTAAGATACGAACATAGGGAGTAATTACTCCCGGGAGTAGAAAAGAGGCTTCCTATAGGAATATAGGAAAATGATTACATACTCCTGGGTGTACGTACTCCCACCTTCAGTATACCATTTAAATGATGTTGTTATACCTCTTTATCCTTTTGAGTATACTCTAATACTAATTATAAGATACTCTAAAGTGAGTTCCACAAAAAATTTCATTAAAGTCCACCCTTTATAGCAATATTTGTTTATATATTTCTTTTACATATGGAAAAGGGTACGTAGTAAAAAAATAAAGGGTTCTGATGAATTTTTTTCAACCATGTTGCATTGGAGTATCTTAGAATTATTATTGGAGTATACCAAAAGTGATAAAAGAGTATAAAGCGTTCATTTAAGTGGTATATTAGAGGTGGGAGTATGTACTCTCAGAGTATGAAAAAGGCTTATATATATATATATATATATAACGTATCCTATCTGCACTATCCTCTGTACACGTGTACAGTCCATCTGAACCTTCCCTCTCTGATCCAACGCTCAGCGCCAATTTGCAAAAAAAACCCCGCCCGTCACCCCCGTCGGCTCGTTTCCCCCATCGCGGCTCGGCTCGCCTTGCCCGCGCTGTCCTCCCTCGCGCCCCCGACTCGTCTCCAGGCCACCTCGCCCGAATTTCCCTCGCGCCTCCGCACGCTTCCGCTCGCCTCCGCCCTAGGGCTCGCGCCTCCGCACGCCCGCACCATCCTCCGCTGCCGGTTAGAGCGAGGCACGATCCAGCTCGCGCGAGGAGGCGCCCTCGCCCGAATTCGCCGCCACCGCGATTCCGCCGCCTCCCCCACCAACGCCGTGGAGTAAGCCTTCCCTGCCTCCATCAGTTTCATCAGTTTCGTCTCGATTCCCAACTCTGAAATGCATCTCCTGTTTAATTTTGCCAGTTCGTTTGTTGATCCGTTTGTGCCCGCAACATGCTTGTTAATACGCCTACACGGTTCTTGGGGATGCAGAGGGGTGGATCGATCGGGGAATTGCCGTGAATCTGGTGCATTTTTGAGGTGGTTATGCATTTGTTTGTGAAATTCAGTTCTAGACTGCTGTGAAGATGGAATCTGCAAGAAGATGGAGTGCGGCATCCAGCGAATCTGTGTATGAACAAAAGAACCAAATTTGCTTTATGTGTACTTTATTATTTGTAATAATGTGAAAAGAATTATATAAATTGGAAGTTGAGATTGAAAATATGACTACTCAGTATGAGGATTTGCAGAATATATTTCAGACAATTCCAGATTTATATCAGAACTCTGCTTCGTAGTCCTAGCATGCTTGAAGACTGCATAATATGCGTGCTATTTTGACTGCAGTATGTAAATATGCTTAGGAAAGCTTGTTTTCAGTTTCATGACTTTTCACCAAGTTTGGTATTATCGTTCTTTACTACCATTATTTGTTTGTATTTATTTTAGTTCTTGATTCTACCAAGTACTTGTCTGTATGTAGTAGTGAATTAGTAATGAAGATGCGTGCATACTCGTGCTGCACAAGCTGTGAATCATGAGTGATGCACATTTAACTGTACAAGTATTAAGTACTGTTACCATGTCCAACCATGTTTTAGAGAATTCAAATATGCTTTAGTTCCTATGAATTAGGATGACTAAATTGGCATAGCATTCTAGTATCTTTCCTGCATCACTAAGTTCTTTTTTTTACACATCTTACTATGCTTTCCAGCACGAAACTGGCCTGTGCAAGAATCTTCTTGTAGAGTATGTTCAGAAGAATAATTATGCCATTCCATCTTATATTTGCACCAAACAAGCTACAGGCCTAGCTCCTTTCATATGCACTGTAGAGGTTGGTGGAATGCAATACATTGGTGCTGTAGCCAGAACAAAGAAAGAGAGAGAGACAAAAGCTGCCCGTACTGCTCTTCTTGCAATCCAAGGTATTTTTCTTTCCTTCTATTTTTTTTGGGAGGGTGTTTTTCTTTTTATTCAATCCAGGGTATTCACTGTTGAAATTATATTGCTTTCCTCCTTTTGGGTGTTAGGTTGGATATTGATGTGGTGCTGGTCAATCAGAGGGTTGTGCAAATGGTGCCACAAAATACATTGTAGTTCCTGGCAAAAGGCAAGCCAAGGAGACAGACAAAAAGACAATTGAACCTAAAACCACTTAAAGTTAAGAAAGGTGGTTTCAAGAAGAAATGGAACAAGAGGAAATTCATGAACAAGAATGGCCAAGTAGTTGATATTAAAAAATGATAAAGCTAGAGTGCCTGGAGATCTTCATGATTCTGATGTCCCAATGCGGCTGACAAGAATAATACAAGAGCCATCTAGCGACAGTATAGTGCTGCAACCTGATGAGGAAGCTAGAAGAACTGTTGCAATTCTGAAATTCTTGCTGGAAAGAAGACAAAGAAGCTGAAATTCTTGCTGCAACAAGAAGAAGCTTGAAACTAAACTGATTGTAATTTTTGTATCTAAGAAGTATCTGAAATGATTGTCATTTTTGTATGAATGTCACAGCTCATTTGACAATCTGAAATTTTTGCTAGTGAATTGTGAACATGAGAAGATTGTCATTCTCATTTTTTGTATGTGTATCTGAGTTGGTTATGTGAATATGAGACGGAGCTCATTTGCTAGTGAATTGTGAATGCCAACCCAAAAAGATTGTCATTGCATTACAAAACAGTGACAAACTACCTGAAGCTTGTCAATTGAAGCTTTATCTTCATTCTTTTAGAAGATAAACAATGACTAAATGGCAGACTAACTTCCTGCATCAGCTATTTCTTTGGACTATTTACTGTATGGATACAAGTGACAAACCAAAAGAATAATAATCTGAACAAAGAGAGCCTTTGGCTCCAGAACATACCAAAAGAATAATTTCAATGAGAGGCACCATGTATCAAAGTACAGAATATTTGAACCTTGCAATAACTCTAACTGGACAGCAGTGAGCATCAAAATTTGTCCCTACACCATCTATCTAGAATCATTTGTTCGGACAATTTCTAGCATCATGGAGTGCCATTTGATTGCAAGTCTTGCACATTCTTGGCATCCTTTCCTTGCGTGGTTTACTAGCCTCCTTTATTTCCTTGCCTCTCTGATCCTTTTGCTTCTCCTTGGAATGAATATCAGTTGGAGGATGTATCCCAACTTCCTCTGGGATTTTGCAACCAATGAAAGCCTCGTACTCATCTTGTCTAGTTTGTGACATTTCAGGAACTATCTGTTGTGAGGAGCCTCCATGTTGAACACACTTGAAACTAAGAAATCCATTCCTTCCTTAGAGTGCTTTGCAGATTGAATCAAATCTTCCATCTTGTTGCGTCTGATCGACATCATTCTTCTTCTTGCTACCTCTGAAGGGTCAATGGGCTTATCGTCTAGTAGATTCCTTCTTCATCGTAGAGACACTTTCCTGTATGAAAAAAGAACATTAGTTAAGTACTTGGTAACTAAATGCAAGGACAAATAAAATTTACCTTTTGCATTTTTTCTCCCATCGTTTCATAGTGTAGGCCATTGGTAGCTCATTAAGTTTTTCACCTCTTAGCACTAATATAATATCTTAGGCATGGAATACCTTCGACTCAAACAACTTACATAAACAATGTGCAAACATTTACGATGTGTGCCAAATAACCTCCCTATCTTTTTAGACTCATCGCGATAGTCACAACTTTTCTTCCTCGACTGTATAATTCCCAAAATAGAACAACAATCTCTCGGCTACCACCTCTTCTTGATATTTTTGAACACCTCGTGGGTGTACAATATACTACCTGTTTCTCCACAAACCATGGAGTCAATAAATGTGGTGTAGTATATGGCCGGTGTTATCGACTTTGAGCTCCTCTTTAGTTGGAATTCCAAGGCGTGTCAAATCTAAGCCAAAACTCAACAAAAGACAACTGCGATGAATGAAAGCGGTTAAAAATGAGTTTGTACTCTCTGATCTTGAGGTGGTCCTAAGAATGCCTGCAAGAGGTATGTCCATGAAATATCTTTGGAATCCATGAATCACGAATGCGATACCTTTTAGCCAACCGGTCATTTCCCCAAGGTCAAAGTCAGGATATGATAGAATTCCATTGTGTCTCAAATTCTTCACCGGTCTCGAGCCCCAAACACATGAATTTAATCTTGTCCAAAAGTGAGAGTCATCTCTAATGGAAGGGCCAATCTTCTCGGGCACCTTTTCCATTATATACCACATGCAAAGTCTATGAACTATTTGGGTAAAACTTTATTAATAGCGGCTTTCATGCTAGCATCTTCATCGGTTATGATCGACCTCGGCTTGTCCTCCCATTCTTGATAAGAAAGTTCGAAACAACCATTCATATGACTCAACCTTCTCATTTGACATGAATGCAACACCGAAAAATACACTCTGCAAATGATGATTCACTCCATAGTAAAGGAGCAAATATCATGTTATATTGGTTAGTAGTATATGTGGAATCAAATGATACTACATACGCCAAAATGTTTATAATTTTTCTACTTATAGCATCAACCCGAGAACACCCTCATATTTACTACCTGTTCATTGACATCAAAGTCATAGAAAAATGCTGGATTAACCTCCTTCTTTCTCTCGAGTTGTGCAACAAACATTTGAGCATCCGCATCCTTGATTCTTAGCCTAAGACCACGGTAGTAGTTACGTAAGTCCGTCTAGTGCATCCAACATTCTCGAGACCCACCTCACTAACATGAAGGAGCCTATATACTGCGAGGTGCCAATGCTTGCTTTGTGACATGTGAATAGTGTTTGCTTTGCTCTCTCATTGACCACACGGTTCGACCTAATCAAATGTATCTTATCTGGTGAGACAAAAGCATGATTATGATGCTCAATCATGGAAGATATTTTGTATGTGTCATCACTACACAACTTGATATAGATATGAGCATCACATCCACATCTTGTTTCAGCCACATTCTTTTTGATGAGAGGGATCAACTTTTCCTTTACCTTTCTCTCTTGTATCCTTGCCTTGAGCACATAAACCGCTTGCATTGAACAATATCATTTTCTTTCTTACATTTGTCCAATACATACAGAAAAACCAACTTTATGTGCATAAGTCTTGTAGAACTCGGTAGCGACTTCCATATTTTCAAACGACATCCCTACAATGGGCTTCAGCGATCCTCGCAATCGGTATAAGCGATGAACACTAAAATACCACAAAATAAAAAAATTATTTGGGGTGACATAAAAAGAGTATGTCTAAAAAATATACATACCACCTCTAAAAAATGTAAATACTACCTAGCTAGTCTTATATGCTCAGATACTACACGCATATACCCTGGGTGAACGAAGATACTCCCTACGTTATGAGATATAACGTAGGGAGTAATTACTCCCTAGAGTAAAAAAGAGGCTTCATATATATATATATAGGAATAATATCTTTTATTACTCCCGGGTGTAGTTACTCCCACCTCTGAAATACTACCTAAACGAACTTGAAATACTCCTTTATCACTTTGGGTACACTCATACACTAATTATAAGATACTCCAATGTGAGCCACATGAAAAAAATTGCAAGAGAGTCCATAATTTTTAGCGTATTTTGCAAATACCTTCATATATCGCAATATATATATATATATATATATATATATATATATATATATATATATATATATACTACACTGTCCTGACCCCAAATAATTTCTCATGCTACCAATATTTTTGTGTAAATTACGTACAACTCAAGTCCGCTTGTTCCTCACCTTACATACTCCATTCTCCATCCTGCAGATCAGGCCGAGAGATCTTCTGCTGATGATGTGATGACACGTCACGTGAATGCTATGGGTTTGTCGTATATCTTTTCTACTTAAAGAATGTAGTTCTGGTTGGTGCATCATTTGTTCCCTCTCTTCCCTTCTCACCAAGACTCAATGTCAACATGTGAGCCTTGCCTCTCGTGCATGTCCCACCTCTAAAAATCGTACAAAACAAACTACCTAACAAACTATTAACAAATACAATAAACTCTTAAAAGCTCAACAAACTCAATCTTATGAAGAACTCACCTGGATGCTATGGATTTATCGCATATCTTTACTACTTAAAAAGAAGGTAGTGATGGCTGGTGTGTCATTCGTTCCCGCCCCCTCCCCTCCTCATCAAGACTCAGTGTCGACATGTCGTGTTGCCCCTCAAGCATAAGTCACAACTATATCAAATGGGAGAAGAAAACGTATAAAACAATCTCTTAATATAACAAGCTCGATAAACTCAATCTAATCAAGTTGTACGGCCGGGTATAGAGAGGAAAGTGAGGACCAAATAAACACCGCAAAACAAACAACTCAGATGATTGAAACAGATCTATTACAGGCAACGTACTAGAAGTCAAAGATAAGTATCAGTTTTTTTCTCTCTTTATTGATGTCCAATGGATGTGTGTATAATAAGCAGCCTATACCCCTACTTATACAGGGGGATGAGACCTACTCGCTTAATACAATATAAGTAACATAGGATTAAACTAGACAGCTATATCTTATAGGCCTTCTTAGATCTCAAATATCTATTAGACCTGATTTAGGTAAAATGTTCACGTAGTCGGATCTAATGAGCTGATATTATAACAGCAACAACCTACAACAGACGAACAAAACTGAAATGCAAACTAGATCTGACCCTGTGAACTACCAGCACCGGCCACAATCCACTCCCGCCCTTTCCTCTCTGATACCGTCAACCAGATCTTGAGCTGTCCTTTGCTTGTCGCCGGAAACCAGAGTACTCCTTTCTTTCGACAGCCGCATGAAATTAGCAAACCAACAACACCAAGGTGTTGAAGCCTTGTCCTCTGCGGAAGATGCAGGGATCACGAGGAACTTGACCACCAGTCTGAAATTGTAACGCTTGTAACCTGCATAAGAATCTGACGACAAAAAAGGCTAAACAGTGTAGACCATACCTGGCATGCTGTGACACAGGATATGAGAAGACGATCCATCGTTGCAGGTTCTAGTAGGCATTTGCCTAAGCAGTCCAAACCATACACTCCTACGCTGTTTGGAGGCACGCATATCATTCCTAGTTCAAAGTTGCAAAGCACAAAACCTTGAGTACAACATTAAAACTACAGTATTCCTGCACCTGGCCTCTGTTTAAGATGAAAATTTACAAATTAATAACATAGTGAGGGCATTTAGAGCTCTTATGCAAATCTTTTTAGACATGAAGCTTTTCTTTAATTAATCATGAGCAGAGTTACAATCTGGAATCAGACAATTAGCAAGAAAATATTGCGCTCGGTTAAGCCCGTTGTTTCCTCTGCTTAGCTTACTTCGTACATAAGTGAGCAGCTAAGTTTGCCTCCCTATGAACAAAGCAAATCTATGATGTTGTGAATCTTACACTTGGCTTCGTGCAAATCTATCACTAGAGCATAACCACTTGGCTTCATTGACTCTTCCATTTAGTAGCTACAATTTATACCTCATTGTCAATATAGCTCAACCCTGAACAATAATGCTCTAATTTAAGTTACATACATGCCAATTCAAACTAAGGTAAAGAAGGCATGCCAAATGGGTTTTCACTTCGAACAGAGCATCTCTGAAACATGCTTGCTACCCATCTGCATTTCTGGACAAGGATGCATTCTTTAACAAGTAACTAAGCATCACAAACTAAAGCATTCAAATATCTGTTTGTGGTCAGTACAGCTAATTTTTCCCCTTGGGAGTATTGTATGGTGTAGTGTTGGTTCCTTCCATTTGAAACATATGGCAGGGTTATTGATAATCATGCATATCCAGATCGGAATAACTCGAAAGAATTCTGTCAAGAGCCTCAGTTTTAAAAACAATATAATGATTAATTGAACACACACAAACAAAAAGTATAGTGAATAAGACCAATTCCAATATTCCATTCGCAAGCAACATCCAACAACTGTCATGGATCCTAAAACAGTCTTGTACACAGCAATGCACAAAACCATGCCCCGCAAAATCTATTCTTGCTAGAATCCCTAGAAAGAACTAAATAAGTGCAACTTTCAGAATTCTGCCTCAAGTTGCTTTGATGTGGTGAATGTGATCGAACCAGTTGGTTGTGCTGCATAGGGGTGGAAATCGAGCCACGTCCTCTTTTTTTCAAGCTTTTTCCAAAATTGGCACATTTTGATTTAATATCATTTTATTTGTTGTTTGGAAGTATTTTTAGAACCGAGCTAAGGAGTCGAACCACAGCAAAATCCAATTTCATTCGAAATCGACTCATTTCAATGTTTATCCAATGAACGAGTGTAATTGGAGCAATTTTGAACCAAGCCAACGAGTCCCACCAATGAGCTTTTTTTCCAGCTCTTGTTTCTGTTTTCTCGTCTTAATGACTCAGCAGGTTTTTCATATCAGGTTCTATCTAGGTAAGCTCCAACAATTCATACACTGAAAGCGATCATTATTGATTGATTCCAGGTTTTCAACATGTAATTTATCAACAACCAATCAAGCATAGACTATCTATCAAATATATATACATCACCCGTCCTCTCCCTTGCTAAAGGAAATCATGCAAATATTGATGTTCTCTAGGACAATTAGTATTTCAGCAAACCATCCTTTATATGTATGCTTCATTATACTATTATAGATATATTTAATAAATTTCTCACATTCTTACACTCAGCAATTCTCAGCTAAACATTCTATGCATCCTAATGAGCTTCTTACAAATCACAAAAGCATTAAGTAGCAATAAAATTTCTACTTTAGCATAGAAACTAAAAGATACTGTTACTGTTATGCCCAATCTCTAATATACCACAAGCTAAGTAGCAGAACTATCCTCCAAATATGCATGACCTGCTAATGAAAGCATTAAAGACAACAAGTTTTTAGTAGCATTATGTAGCAAACACCTATGAGTTTTGAGTTAATTTAACTCAGTCAAAAAAAAAATCTATGTCATAATGCCTGTTGTAGGGGTGGCCCACCGCCCCGTACGGCCAAGCAAAGAACTAAAGAAGTCAACCCCTTCGAAATGGGCCAAAGGGGCCAAATTTAACCGAATGGCTCCACACCGCTGCCCTTCGTTAGAGAGGAAAAGGGTCCAAAAACATCTGTACTATTTCGGCAAGACGGTCAACCATCTCAATCGCCTCCCGAAGGGCCAACAACAGAATCCTTTGTTGCACCACCTCCGGCCCTCGACATACCCTCCTTGTCTGCAGCGCTTGGAATCGCAGCAAGGCACGGGCAAATCTTCGTAGGGGACCCGGGTTTGCCACCTTCGCATAGGGTAAAGGCTAGAGACCCTACCTTTTTCTATTGTTTGGTTTGTAGCCACGACAATGCCTAACTTCTAAGGCCCCATTTGGTAGAGGGTTAAGACTGATTGGATGGGGGGATTTGGATAAGAATTCCAAGGATGAACTAAATCCCAGTAATTCCAAAGATCCCCTTAACACGGGGTTAGGTAAAAACTCACTGAGCACTGCTGAGTTAGATATAGGATTTAACCCAGTAAAATAGCCTTATTCTCTTAACCCAGGATTAAGTTAACCAAATAAGGTGGGATAAGTTATCACACAGGTGTTAACCCAGGTAACCAACTTTTATGTACTGTTATTCTGTTAGCACAGTTAACCAGCAAGAAAGCTCAACAGGTTTGTTGACAAATGAAAAATCTGGATTAATATAAACTAGCTGATTTAAAAATTAATTAAACCAGTTATCCTAACTCTGAACCAAACAGGGCCTACAGACTGACAAATTTGTACAAGTAGCTTACTATGTGAACAGAAGTTAGGTTCTAGATCCAAACGACAAAATGAAATTAATTTCAATTTATTTCTTTAATACCCAAACAAAGATTCAATGAGCAAGCTAGCAAATAAATATGTAACTAGCCAAACACTATCGGTTTATATTTCCTCTAAACACTGGCCTAAATATGAACAATGCTCAAAATGAAGTTAATTCCACTATGAGAGCATTGAAACAAGAAATTGACATCAAAATTGGTAAAAGAATTAAATATCTTTAGCATATTATTGGAACAACTAAATACTCCTGCAATTTGGCAATTGAAAAGGAATTACTAGTTTTTTTTTCTCTTGAGAGTTGAGACTTGAGACATACTATCACATAATCCTATCAAACAATTGAAACTGTGTGTGTTAATTAACCCAATTGAACTAAAACATATAACTAACATGAATTAAGATAACAACAGTGTATGTAAACAAACATAAAAAGAATAACTGACATTTCTTAAATTTTGATAAGAAGTGTCCTAATCATTATATTAAATGTCAAGAAACTATGACATAAAAACCACCTTGGACACCGGAACAAGTCGTTTGGGTTTGTCCATTGCTGGCTTGCTGCCAACAAAATATATTCATTTCACCTTCTAATATTTCAGGTGGGGCATAACAGCATTTAACTTGGATTTTTCCTGATAAGAACAAAGTCACCAAACTGTCTGTCGGTTCTAGCAATAGGAAATACGTTATCAAGTTAAATTTTAGTAAGACCATTGCAAAATCATGATGCACTTTGCAACCTGACATGCAAAGAAAAGTTTAGACAGATGAATTCGTAAGTTTCACTCTAAGGTTCCAAGGCAAATAAAACTTACTTCTATTCTTATGGTTTTGATAGTTTGTTACAACTTACAATACAATGAAGAGAACACCTATCCATTTTATGATATGGATACAACATTGAGGTTTACTGAAATCATCAGGTAGGCGTCGAACCCTGCCTCGTCGAAGGAGACCTTGATCCCCAGCTTGGGTCTCTTGAAAATCTTGTCTTTGGAGTGCTTGCAGATGGGGTTGACCCTCTGTAGCTCGCACGGAGTGACTCGTCAATGGTGCGTGAGGACTTTGCAATGGCATTCCTCACAAACTTCTGAGCTGCAGGCGAGAGGGTCCTGGGGCTTGCACTGCCTCCCCTGACAGGCGATGGTAGCGGTGGCTTGTGGAACATTTTAGTCCGCTCCTTTATCTTCCTTGCAGCAACCCTCGACAGCACGTGTGCCTTCACATCCCGAGCAGGTGGAGGTGGGATCTTGAAATGTGCCGTCTCACTGCCCCCAGAACAACTTGGTGTCTCCTCTGGGTCCAATCTCAGTGGTGTTCCATCAATCTCACCCCATGTCATGAATGGTGACTCATCCACACCAGGAGCTGGCGATGGCGTCCTCACAAAACTATACCCATTATCTGCCTTCTTCCCTGACTCAATGTAGAATGGATTTGGAGTTTTCCTTAGATCCTCCAAATCATACTTCTTTGCTTTGTCCGGATCATGATACACCATCCCTCCAGGAGTGGAGCCTGCAACTAGCGCGTATAGTATGGTGGCTGCCTCCTCCTCCTTGGGCCTTCCGTCATCAGCCACAGCCTTCCCATGGAACCTGGTGTTTGACATGTCAATCTCCTTGGTCATCCCCTTCAGCCGCTCGGCACACTCCTCATCAGTGAGCGGGACCTCCCCTCGATCGGCCGGGTAGTACATGAGCAGATTCTTGGCCGTGAACTTGGCACCCTCCAAGGTACTCGGCGGCTGCCCAGACGTGCCATACCCATCAGTTATCCTGTCGCGCTTGGCGTCCTCCAACAAGCGGGTATTCGCCGCCTCGGCGGGCTCCAGCAGGTGGGCGTAGCGTTCGCAGCGGCGGTGGTTGACCTTCTCGAGGATGCGCGAGAAGGACTCGTTGTCCTCGCTGGTGAAGCGGCGGAAGAAGCCGTCGAGGGAGAGTGCGGCCGCGACGTCGTCCTCCTCCTCGGGGGCGCCTGCGATGGAGGGGGCGACGGAGGGGGTGGAGAGAAAGGAGGGGGAGCGGAGAGCCGTGGACGTGGCAGGCGTCGGGGTGGGGACGGGCCCGTGGCGCTGGAGGCGGCGGCGGCGGTCGAGGATCTTGAGCTGGGCGTCCCGGAGGAGGAGCGGGTCGCGGGAGCGCAAGGCCTGGAGCCAGTCGAGGCGGTCGCGAAGGCGGGGGAGGTCGGAGAAGAAGTCGCGCTCGATGATGCGCTCGATGGCGGCGACGTAGGTGTCCTCGTCGAGCACCTCCGGGCGGCGGCGCTTGGAGGAGGAGGTGGAGGTGGCGAGGGCGGAGGCGGTGGAGGGGGCGGGGGAGGCGGCGCGAGGGGAGGAAGGGGCGGGGGACGGCGAGATGTGGCGAGGGGAGTAGCCGGGGGAGCGGAGCATGGCTGGGGCGGTGTCGGCGGCGGCGGCGAGATTAGGGTTAGGGATTTGGGGATTGGGGATCGGAGATAGAAGAAGGCGAGTTGTGTTTTGCGTTTGGGATTGGTTGGATTGGTGTTGGCAAGCAATATTGATGCATGAAACCGCGTCGAATCACCAAAACCGACCGAATCGGAATCCTAATTTTGAGAATTCATTCTACCATAGAACATGTGATAACTAGTGAGATAGAAAAATAAGATAAAATCCTTTGTCATGGAAGAAGTACCAAATCCTAATCAATTTGTGTCTGAGTTTTCTCAAGCTACTTGTGAACAATAACGACTTTAGTTAAGGGGATAATTTATACTAAACCACTTCAAAGTTAGCACTTTATGAAATGCCACTTGTTGTCTCAATGACATGTGGTCTTTAGACTTATATAATTTGGACGAACGGGCGTTTCTTTGATACCTATGGACTTTTGCCATTTGATTTCTTTGACATGCTTCTCCCACGCACGCTTGATTTGCTTTGGCATGCTTGTCTCCACACGAATTTTTTACTGTTCTAGCATGGTGTTTTGAAATTTTTCGGAAAGCGGCCACTAGTGATCGGAATTTGCGATTGTAGCCTTGGTACAGTGTAAAACCAGCGGTGCCAAGCGCTGGTTTTTTTCCAGCAGTTGGGGCCATCTGAATTTTTTTTGTGATTTATTTCCAGCGGTTCTGGAGCGCTAGATAATTTCTTTGATTTTTTCCGGCGTAGAAAATTTGCAGTGCACTGCATCTGCTGGAATTGGAGCACTGAATATTTTTTAAATCTTTTCTACATGCAAAAAAAAGAAAATTTCTAGCGGTCACCTAGCGCTGGATTCGGCGCATTTCAAATGCTGAAGAACAAAATTCTGCAGCATCCACTTGTTTTCCTGCCACTGCGAGACATAGATCCTTCTATTGAAGAGAAGAGCATCATCAATGGAGGAACAGTGTACAAGGATAGCAAGAGAACGACACTAGGGAGGTATCCCGTTATGATTCTTACGAAAAAGGACCTAGACAGGAAGGCCAGGCAAGAGCTCAGTAACTGTAAACTTCAAATCTGAAAAGGTGAAATAATGGTGAAGTCTGAACTTACTTCTTCAGTACACCTTTCAGGCTAGGAAACAGTTGCTGAAGCTGCTCCACTTGCATCATGCTTTGAACAAATGCGACGGGGATAAGAAACACAAACATGAAAACAACACTAGCAGCAAGTGTTGCTATTTTCCCAAGCCAGATGTGTCTGTAGGGGATCCAGAGGTTTGACCAATAGACGTCTGTCACCCATAGTACAGGATTCGAAGATTGAAGAACTCGTGAAGCAACAATCGCTGCATAGCGAGTCTTGAAGAATACTATAGCACCTGGACATTCCTGTTCAGTTATATGACAAGATTTACTGTACACTGATGCATAGAAATCAGAGTTATGAAACTACTTTACTTAGATTTGCTGATTGGTGAGACAAGAATGAACTATATCATGTAATGTGATGGTCAAAAGATGTAGTTTTTAAATCCAATGACAATGATATCAGGGGGGAGACCTTTTGAGCTTCAACTACTTATGGGTCACTGAGGTCTAACTTCTTGGCGTTAATGAACTTATTGCGATAAAGCTGAAATGAGGAAGCTCGTACTCCACATAGACCGCATCTGGGCAAGTTAGATCTTCCACTCTGGTTAAATACAGAAAGTTTTATTTTTACAAATTTCCTGTAAGCCCTCTCTGCATTATCCTGCAGAAAGAAAGTTAAGAGACCTCAGCAAATGATGTCAATACAAGATGATGAACATATTTGATGTCAACCTGAATAGGAATGATAGATATAAAAATAGTTCGTTCACATGTTGTTGGGATAACAAACTTAAATCAAAAAATTAAACTAAACTAACTCTGAATTGTGAACATGCAACAGGGAAATTCAATCTTTTTAAAATGCAAAGAACATCAACACTGTAAAGTACTTTCAGAAGAATACATATCAGTCTAGACAAATTGTTAAAAGAAATAATTTGAGCTCCAAAGACATATGCAAACAACATATTTGTTGCTGAAATGAATTCTTACCACAAATTTCTGCAAAGAGATCATTTGATGTGACAAGTAACTAGATCCATGTTAGTTAACAAAGAAATTTCTAATAGGACATGCGCTGGAATCCAGCGGTCTCCTACCACTGGAAATGCGCCGATTCCAACGGTAGGTGACCGATGGAAATTTTCTTTTTCGCACGCGGGAAAGATTTAAAAAATATTCAGTGCTCCAATTCCAGCGGACGTAGTGCGCTGCAAATTTTCTACATGGGAAGAAAAATCAAAGAAATCATCAAGCGCTCTGAAACCACTAAAATAAATAGCAAAACAAATTTCAACTGGTCTTGGCATTGAAAAAAAAACCAGCACACCGGCACCACTGGTTTTACATTGTACAGAGGTCATAATCGCAAATTCCGGTCACTAGCAGCCACTTTCCGAAAAAATTCGAAGCACCAGGCTGAAACAGTAAAAAAAATCTCTCCACGCGCTGTCCCACTCGTGTCTTCTCCCGCGCGTGCGTCCCACTCCCACGGCCCAACAAAACTCGGTTCCTCATGCGGCCGCGCGATCGCCAAGATTAATCCCTTCCCAGTCCGGCCAGTTGAGGTGGTGGTACGGCATCCATCCCTCCCTGCTACGGTGCTACCACATCCGCTGCCCGTACCCAGAATCACACCGATCGCACCCTGTGGGACTCGGATAACCTTCAGCAACTCTTCGTGCTCGAGGCCGAAATGGTGAGCCGTCTTTTTTTTTATCCGAACATCTTTTATTTATATACCAATCGGAGGTCTTCTTAGAAATCCCCACGTTAATAAAAAAATATTATAAAATTTCCACATTATACTAAAAAAGAAAAATTACCAGAAAATCCCACGTTATTTTTAAAAAAGTTCATTCATAGCTTAGATCTATTTATAATAAATATATGATAAATCAAAAAAAGTACCACAGGGAAGAAAAGCTTAACTTTCCTTATCTACTCCCTATCTTCGAGTGTCTAATAAAAGAGTAATGATGTGAAAGCACGGTGGTTGAGGACGGCTGGTCCCGGTGGCGCCATTTAGGGCATCCGCAATGGTGCCTAGTCAGCTATCTATAAGAAGTCCATACCAGCATCTATCCTATGTGGCAAGCAATTAAATGAAGAGAGAGAGCGCTGCTATCTATAGACCTGTAGATTGTCTATTAATTAAATGAAGAAAGAGAGAGAGTATTCTATTAATTAAAAATAGCTATAGACATCTATATAGATTCACCATTGTAAGAGTTTACTATAGCATGGTATATAGATGATATGGATCTTACTATAGAGAGCAATTATCTTTAATCATTGTAGATTCCCTTATGGGACGATCCACGCGGTGGCCGTGTCGCTGCCTCATATCCACGCTTTTCACGCGCGTGTGGCCGTGTCGCTGCCGCCGTCAGGCCGCACGCGGTGGCGATTCTACCGGCAGGCCACAGGGGACGCTGCGCATGATCATCTATAACAATAGCCAGGTTTGCCACTGTTTGTCTCCAGTCTAAGAAATCTGACAAGTAAATGAACAGCTATTGTACTGGGTGCTTTTCACGATTGATTGATCAGTGTAGTTTAGTTCCAAAAATATATATATATGTTTGCTTGTAGGAACATTTTTATGCTGTTTCTGAAAGATTTCTCATGAAATTTAATGTTTGTTATTCAAGTTGTACAAATCTGACTATAACTATACATATTTGCCTATTGGCCTTTCCAGTGAATTCTTTTTTTAAAAAAATCTAAAGAAGTAGGCCATATACTATATTGGACCATTAGCTGTGCTTCCTGGTAACAGGTGACAATATGATAATTCTCTACTGAAGAGATAATTTTTTTTTGAAAAATTAGAGGTCTGGTGATCTCTTCCAATCTATGCAATGGATTAGCATTAATGCATTTTAACTTTGTTATATTTTTAACCTTTTGTTTTATTGCTCCGTCCAAATCTATAAGGCATATTTATTTAGTAGTATTGTCTATAAATATGAGGTCTACTACAAGCCCCCACATTAATCAGAAAATGCTAGAAATTCCCACGATAATCTAAAAAAAGAAAAATTGCTAGAAAATCCCACATTATTCTAAAAAAAGAGAAAATCTTGGTCATTTAATCTCCTTAATCATTTTCATCCATAGTTTAGATCTATTTATCTATTCATAAATCAGAGGAGTACCATATAGAAGAGAAGCTTTCCTTTCCTTTTATATTCCCCACCTTCAAGCGCCTTATAAAAAAACTATGACTTGAAAATAGAAAGGAAAACAAGAAGATGTTATTGCATGTGTTTCAGATTAGATTTTTCTGAAAGATTTCTCATTTACTGTTCGATTCAAGTAGTACAAATCTGACTATAACTACATATTTGCCTGTTGGCCTTTCCAGTGAATTATTTTTTTAAAAAAAAATCTAAAGAAGTAGGCCACATACTATATTGGACCATTAGATGTGAACTAATCCTCTTTGATTTACACTCAATTGTTTTGGTGTGTGTTAATCAAATTGTCGCTTCTTCCTGTTGATTTTCAGTGAAGGAAACGCAGATTGGTGCTTCACGAGAACAAGTGACAATATGATAATTCTCTACTGAAGAGATAAAAAATGTTGAAAAATTAGAGGTGTTTTGATCTCTTCCAATCTATGCAATGGATTAGCATTAACGCATTTTAACTTTGTTGTATTTTTAACCTTTTGTTTTACTGCTCTGTCCAAATCAATAAGGCGCATTTATTTAGTAGTATTGTCCATAAATATAAGGCCCTCCTAAAAGGCCCCAAATTAATAAAAAAAATACTAGAAATTCCCACATTAATCTAAAAAATTGCTAGAAAATCCCTTATAATTCTAAAAAAAGAAAAACTTAGTCATCCAATCTCCTTAATCATTTTTATATATGGCTTAGATTTATTTATTTATTCATAAGAGATATATGATAAATCAAAGGAGTACCATTTGGAAGGGAAGCTTTCCTTTCCTTATCTATTCCCCATCTTCAAACGTCTAATAAAGAAGCAATGATTTGGAAATAGAAAGGAAGATGATAATATATTATTACATGCGTTTTGGATTAGATATATTTATAGAAATTGCTAACCGTGAAGGCGCACAGGTCGACGACTAATTAGACTAATCTTGTTGCTGATGAGCTGTGTAACGTTTCTTTTTTTTAATGAGCTGTTTAAGGTTTCTTTTTTAAGAAAAAAAATAGGCCAAGAGCTCTGCCTCTTGTTGATGTACTGTACACGGCTTCTTTTTTTAAAAAAAATTAGGCTAAGAGCTCTAATATTCACCACTAAGAAAATGTTTTAGTAGATGAGACTAAACAGGGGATACATAGTAACCTTTGTTTTAAGTAGGATTGTAAAAAAAAGCTTGAGGCTTGCGAGCTGCTCGAGTTTGTCTCGCTCTAAGTTTGATTCGAGCTCAGTTCAAGCTCTAAACAAGCTAAACTCGAGCTTAATCTCGAACTTGTGAGTTTTACTGTGCCGAGCCCATATAGCTCACAGGCCTAGTAAATTTACAAATTACTTGCTAAATATTACTATATGTTAACTCTTATCGAGCTTATTCGAGCTGAGCTTAAGCTTGAGTATTTTTTTATTACTAAAAAATAGTGCATATTAAATTATTTACCGTTACCGAGTTTACTCGAGTCGAATTCGAATCTACTTGAGTTTGGACCAAGCTGAGCTCAAGCTTGGATCTAGGTTCGAACATCAACTCGAGCTCATTCGAGCTTGGCTCGAGTTTTTACCGAGTTCAAGCTTAACAGGACAGGCTCGCTTGAGCTTAACTCATTTATAGGCCTACCTTTAAAGGACCAAGAGACGAGGGAGCCAAATATATCTTGTATATTAAGAGTGCGTGGTAAGAGAATAAGAGGGAAGAGGGAACCCCTTACAAGTGTCCATAAAGCAATATGTATATAGAGGAGGGGTGACACAATTCCATATTTTGACCCTTAGCTACATGCCTAAAGGAGGGATATTTTGAACATTCCTCCCGAGCATAATATAAAAATTGATCTATACACATACACATATTCTCATAGGCGTACTAGGTATCTCAACAGTCATAGGGATTGAGACACCGCTACAATAAAAGGAGGTAAGCACTAGCACCGAGCCAAATCTTAAATACTAGCGGACGAGAGCGCAACGAATGTATACAACCGACCTTTTGTCTATTTTTTTTTTTTTCCTTCTATTTTTGTAGAATGTGCAAATGGATTGCATGTTATCTATGTATATAAAACAATTGGTGATATTCAAGACACCTCTTACGTTTTAAGAGCAAGAAAATCCCACAATAATCTTAAATTCTAGAAATTCTCATATTAATCGAAAGAAAAAAAGAAGGATCTCCATGACTTATTTTGGTAGGACCAGATTATAACGGTGCAAATAAATTATATATAACAAATACAATTGTATTTCAATCAGTGGAAGTGGAGTTGTATATCAAAGAAAGGATCTCTACCACTTATTTTGGTGGAGCCAGATTATAACGGTTCAGATTAATCACATATAAATAGAGTTATATAACAAATATAATTGTATTTCAATCATTGGAAGTAGAGTTGTATAGCAAAGACAATTATATCATAATATCTAGACACGTAGTTACGCGGATAAGTCTACTAGTTATATTAAAGGGAGAAGGAAGTAGAGATTGGTCTTACACACGACGTGGAGCAAAAAAAACAACAAAGGCCAACTCAGATTTAATGAGCTCAATGGTGGTGAACACATCGTGGGTTCTCGTAAAAGAAATATATTGAGGGTAAATTTGGAACGTGGGAATTTCATATAAATCATGGACGATGTTTACAGCAAACAATTCAATTTTTATATAATTCAAAAAAAAATTCATGTGTTTCAAATGATGCCTAAATGATAGTATAATATTTTGGTATATTTTCTACTTAGTATAATTATCATATGAATAGCTGCTTCTTGAGGTAAGCTGGACGTGGATGCTGCTTTACATGCTTGGCATAGTTAATCTTGCCTCTTATATGCTGAATGGAAGTTTGAAACTGATGGCAAAGATGTATAATTTATGCAATAAGCAGGGGTCACATGACAATTCACTTTATAGGAGCGATAATTTGATATTATTTGGAGTAAATCGCACTTTACATCAAGTAGATTTACAAGACTTTCACTTTACACCAGGTTTAAGCGAAAGATGTGACCGAAAACACAATGTCCTGTTACACCTTCTAGCTCATAATGAAATATTGCAAGTGGACCTCATATGAGAGTGAAAAGGGTTAAGTTAGGCCCCGTTTGGCAACTTGAAACCGGACTGTTTCTCCTAGAATCTGAAATAAATCCAACCAAACGGAATAGGACTCGGAACGTTTCAAAGCGAATCGTTTCTGATTTTTACACACCGTGGTCGAATCGGCTAGCAACCCGTTCCTCCGGATTCTGATTCTACCTGAAACGTTTCTACCAAGAATCCGAAACCGTTTCGTTTCTACTAGAATCTGGAACCGTACCAAACGGGACCTTAGATCCTAAATGGTCCACAAGTCATCCCTTTCTTCTCCCTCTCTCTCTCTCACACCAGTCTATCTCCGGTGGGGAGGCTAGCGGCAGCGCTGCACATGTCTAGGATCACGTCAGCAACCTTCCCCGGCCCCTCGGTTCCACTACTCGTTGCCATCTCTTGATTGCACCGTCATTCGACCTTTTATGGCGCCACCACTCTCGGTGCCACCTCCCCAAGGACATTATCGTCTCTGATGGCTTCGTCCTCGACATTGAGATCCATTGCCATCTACCAGCATCAGCTGCTCTTGCCAAGATCTGCTACCATTCGCTAGCACTGATGCCTATCTTTGTAGCTTCACACGGTGCCCTCCATAGAGAGAAAGAGGTGAGGAGACTTGAGAGAGGGTGGGGACCGGGGTGAAAACGGGTCGGATAATATCCGACCCGTATCCGTATCCGGGATAAATTTATCCGAAATTTCGGATACGGGTTCGGGTAATTTTGGTTCGGATACGGGATAGAAGATACCCGACGAAAACGGGTCGGATACGGGTACTCAGTGCGTAATTACAACCGGATACCCGGTAAAACTGTCACTCCCGGCTACCAGCTCAAACGATTATAACTTTTTACTCCGAACTCCGATTTAGGTGATCTTGGACTTTATGCGAAGCTTATCAAGAGGGCTATAATCTCCATCCATTTTCAAGATTTAAGCAATCATAGATATTTTTAAATATCATAAAAGCATAGACTCTAATGTAATCACTCAAGCCTAAAATCTTATTTTGAAAATCCTTCACAAAGACTCGATCAAAAGCATGACTATAAGCTAACAAGAGTCAATAAGATCCAATATTGAGTCATATGATGATCAACTCATGATCAACACAATTTTACAAAACACATTTGCATATAAACCGAGAAACTATGAGATCAATCCTCTATCTATGTAAGGATCAACATATGATCCCGACACTATACAAATTAAGACCTTCATGCACGTATAATGAACTTTATTTCGTTTGTTAATTGTACTATATATGTTGAACTATATGTGCCGAAATCTATGTGTGAATTGCACTCTCTGTGTTAGACTATATGTGTTAAGTGGGCTTTATGTTGAACTATGCATATTTATTGGTCTTTATATGTTGAATTATGTATTAATTAGACTATATGTTGGACTATGTGTGTTTATTGGACTCTATGTGTTAGATTATATATTAATTAGACTCTACGTTGGAGTACGTGTGTTTATTCTATTCTATATGTTATCTTATATTTTAATTTGGTTTTATGTGTTGAATTATGTGTGATAATTGGACCACATGTGTTAGTTAAATTATTTTTATCACATACTTTGATCTTAGGTAGTTTGTGTACTATTTGACTAAGTACTCGTTATCTGTATTGTACCTGTCCGTATAATATCAGGTATCCGTTTTCTACCCGTTCGTAAATACCCGGTATCCGTATCCGTATCCTACCCGATTTTCCACTACCCGTATCCGAAAAAAATAATTAGGGTAGAATAAAAGATGACCTACTACTCGACCGCATCCAACCCGTTTTCATCCCTAGGTGGGGAGAGAGATGTGACTATCTCACTGAATATGTGGGATCCATTAGGGGCCAAATTTACCTTTGTCATTAACATGTAGAGAGTAATCGTGTGTCAATTGGTGGTGTTTTCTGCAACAAATCTTTCGTAGAACATGTGCAAAGTGAAAATATTCAACAAACCTAGTGCAAAATGAAACTCAGGTATATGATCTATATCCAGTTGTGTTGTGCAATTTTATTGATCGGATTATTCACCAATTCGGCTCTGGAGCCTTGTGTTGATGATGACACTCGTTTCTTTGTTTTATTTCGAGAGAAAAAATCACCCTTTTTTCTCAGGAGGAACTACTGTTCTGCAAGCAAAGTGTTGCACGAACGTACGTAGGATCCAGTGATGGGCTGTGCAAATGTAAGCTGCGTGGTACACCACTTACTAAATGAGATCTGGAAAGTACAAGGCCCAGTTCATCTTAATATTCAGTACGTCTGACAAATAAATGTCAAGTACCTCTCAGATTTGGGGCAAGGAAGCGTGGCGGCGCCGGCATCGGACGTGGCTCACGGCGCCCTCGCTGCAGATCTTGAAGGTTGTCGAATCCTAGACAGACTGAAGGTGTAAGATTCAGTGGTCTCCTTAAAAAGGTTGCAAACAGGTTCGATGGTGATGTGAAGGTTAGAGTCAGAATGAGAAAGAGCTGCCTTCAATGGATTGAGGAAGGCTCACTTTGGAACCGAAGCCAGCTTTGTCCAAGCTCGCTCAAAGTGGATCATGGGAGATCTTCAGTTCTATTAGATCTGTGGATCTTGTAGAGCTGGGTATTATTAGCTTCACCAGATCCGTGGAGCTGGAGGTGTGAGTACATTAAGAGTATTTAGATAGATCATTTTGTTTACATTTTAGACAAAAAATATAAACTTAATTCACTTTATTTTAGTCTACAAGTTTCAGATCTCAGATGAAACTAAAATCTGAAGCTCTACTAAACAGACCCTAAGTCTTCGAGGCCACGGGAAAATTCTTTTGTATTCATCTTGTGGTTTATCTTTTAGCTCTTTATTTTGTGCATTTATATTCTTCAAGATTTTTTTGGTTGCTTGTCACCCTAGGCTTGCACAACTTGGTTAGATTTTGGTTGTTGGGTGAGATATAGAATAGTTCGGCCTTAAATTTGCATAAAAATGAATTTTAGTTCATACTTGCTAAAAAATCGGGTTCAAACCAAAAGATTTTGAAAACCTGCTATTTACCTTTTGCTAGTCGGTTATCTTTATTCCTACATCAAGGAAAATTATGGCCATAATTTCACCGAAAACCAGCGGTTACTGGTGTTATCGGTGGTGTAATTCGTAGGCCCAATAAAACATCAAACCGAATAAGCCAAAATTATCTAATTTCATCCAGGAATTCAGTCATAGCCAAATGAAAAGTCTGCTTGCTGCCAAGCGCCAGGTAGTAAAGCTTCTCTGTTTGTTAGCGTTGGTCCTTTGTTCGACTTTTCCAAAATATTTTTTTCTCTTTTTCGTTTTACCTTAAAAATTCTAATTTTATTTGTTTTAATTAGATGAAAACACATGCATCTTTACGCATGAATACCACACAAGAGTGCCCTCCTAGCACACAACTAAAAAGACGGAAGCCGATAATAAATTCAGGACATCACAAAATTTCTATCACGTTTGTATAAAAGTGGACATCAGAGTTTGAAGCCCGATGAGTGAAGTCATACATCCATAACTTCACCCTACAAAGAGGTGGTTCCCAAATTTTAATTCAAATGTCTTGGACGAAATTTTCTGAATATTTCAGTTTTTGAAACTCTTAGTGGGGATGATTTTTTAAAAGGAAAAAGAAATGGTTTTCCTAGGAATACAGGGGATTCACACAGGATTTTCGTGATAGGTCCCATATTTAGTGCGAGTGGATGTTTCCTTTCCCCTAAAAATTTATTGAGAACACCGAGGTTCCAAACATGGCGAAATTCATGTTTGTGTCTCTAGGAGGGCCCCATACTTATTGACGGTGGATGTTCCATTCTGTGTAAAATTCTAGAGAATTGCAAGGTTCGAAACACAGCAGAATTTTCCATACGTTGCGACAAGTTTGAGGAGGCGGTGAGTGCGATTGCGGTTCCGTTTAGAAGTATAATTTTTTAAAACTATGGTTTTAATATATTATGATTTATAATTATTTTGTTATGAATATTATAGTTTTACTAAACCCCTTTGAAACCATGGTATTCCTTAGAACTACCAATTGTTTGGATGCAACATCACAAATCATAGTATTTGAGTGGAAATAGGCAAGAAGCTAGCCAAAATCATGAAAACTTTGGGTTGGAGAGGAATTTCAAATACTCTAAAAATACTATGGTATCTACCAAACCATAGTTTTTAATACAAAGTTTTTGGTATGATAATCAAACACCTTATGATATAAAATACCATAGTATTCTTAAAAATCATGATATTATCTAGAAACTATAAAAATACATTGCTTTCAAACAGGACCTACAATGCAGCCTGAACGAAATTAGGCTATGTACAATGCGATGCTTATAGCAGGCGCTTCGACAGAACGACTGCTTGGCCTTGCCACTTGTGTATAGAATCTGCATGCAATACGCCTGCCGCACAGCTCGAAGAGGAGGCCCACGCTTGGAGCTATGCTTCCGCATACACAGACGCTTCAGTTCAGGTCGTCAGGTGGGCGGTTTGTGCCAGGAAAAGATGGGAGAATTAGTTGCATTGATTGGTCTGGAGTCTGGACAACATTAAAAGTGCACAAACAGCTAGCGTTGAAGCGTGACGCAGCTTGCTTAGAGCATATACAATGGTGTCAGCAGTCTCTAAACTTTACCACGTAGGATAAAAAATGACGTGGATGAGAGAGGATGCGTATAGAGAGTTGAGCCGTCTCTTAATCTAGAGTCGACTCTAGCACGAGAACCAAGACAGGTTGTGTATGAGAAGAAACTATCTACTCATAAATGTGCTGTCTATACTATTGCATGGGTTGTCTCTAACGCTGTCTATAAATGACATGTCAGCTTGTTATAGACAGCAGCTATCTATATCATTGTACATACCCTTAAACGAGCCCTTAACTTCTTTAAATGAATTAAGCATATGTAAAATAATTGTTTACATCGGAGAATTACACTTTTAAATAGATGATTCGTGATATAGCATTGTTTCTTTCTGTATAGGCATCTTTAGTTGACAGAGCTCTTAATCTCAGCTTCTCATGGAGAAACTGAGGAGCTCTACCAAACAAGAAAAAAATTAACCAGCTTCACATAGGAATCCGAGAAAATGATTCATGTTTTTTGACTTGCAGTTTGGGAACCAAAAAAACCTGCTCCCCATCTGATTCACAACCTCTCAGTTATGAACCTCCCCACCAAGTTTATAAATATTTCTCAGACAGGAATCACTTCCACCAGAGAATCGATTCCATAGAGAATCAGGAGCTGAAGCTGGAGAATCAGGATCTAGAGTTCTGCCAAACAAGCCCTAAGGATGTGTTTGTCTCCACCAGATCTATAAACCTAGTGGAGCTGGGTATTCCTAACTCCACCAGATTCGTAGAGCTAGAGCTATTGGTATATTAAGAGTATTTAGATAAATCATCTTATTTATATTTTAGACTAAAATATAAATAAATGGAACTGAGATTTGAAATTCTGCCGAACAGAGCTAAAGCGTCGGCATGGCCTTAGGAAGCGTTGAGATGAAAGCGGCATGCACGCGCAGCCAGCGGCTAGTCCCTTTCTTTCCCCCCTGGGCCGTCCCGATCCGACGATCTGCAGTATCGATCGCGCGGACGGACGTACGTACGCACGCGCCGTCGTGACCGATCTCGAGTGGCGGATCGGAAGAAGCAAGCCAAACAAAGGCCAGATGTACGGTCGCGCGTCATCAGCATCGTCCATGCCTTGACGGGACACGCAGATATCGACGACGCATGCGCGGGTGACTTTAAGAGATGCATCCATGTCGTCGGATCTTGGAAGGTTCTGCTAATCCGCACACGTCCGCTAGTTCGAGGACGATTCTGGGGCACCGCCGATCGGGGCGGAGCCAAAATTGCGACACATGAAGAAGGCCACGAAGAGACGTTGGCCACCTTAGCCAGTACCAGCAGGAAAAAAAAAAACTCGTTAGCAGGGCTGGCTAGTTTGTTTCAAAATTACTCTAATTATACTCATTTTTCGTTAAATATTGAAATGAATTAATTTTGAATGAAAATAGATTTTACACTAACTCGGCTCGGCTCGTTAGCTTGATTCTAAAAATACTTCCAAACTATAAATAAAATCATATTAAATCAAATTGTGTCAATTTGAAAAAAAAAACTCGAAGACGAGGACTTGGCTTTAGGGCTGGAAATTAAGCTCAAGACTCGCAGCTCGGCTCGGCTCGATGCAACAGTGAGCCGAGCCCGAGCCTACTACTTAGCTCGATCAGCCAACGAACCGAGCCCGAGCTGGCTCGTTGGCTCATTAGACTCGTTACCGGGCAGCTGCTTCTGTGGTGATGTTATGAAACAAATAACAGTTACTTCAGGCTGTTCAAAGCATAGGTATCACAACTATGCTTTTATGCATGCAACAAAGACTTCATGCCAAGTTATAAAGTAGAAAAATTAGAATGAGTATCATATAGTTTTCGGGGAAAATATCCAGTGCAATTAAAGTTTTGGTGAAACCATCGTGCAATCCTACTAAAAAAGTTTCAAAAATTTTGAAAAAAATCATGGATATACATCTCAGCTTACCCCATCTATATATAAAATTTCATGATCAAATTCGTCCTATACTAGAAATTACAAAAAAGACAAATTTCATGATCAACTATTCAAGTTCAAATACACCCCAAATTTGTCTTTTTTTTAACTTCTAGCATAGGACGAATTTGATCATGAAATTTTATATGTAGATGGGGTAAGCTGAGATGTACATCCATGATTTTTTTCAGAATTTTTTGAAACTTTTTTTAGTAAGGTTGCACGGTGGTTTCACCAAAACTTTAATTGCACTGGATATTTTGCTTAGTTTTCGAGTAATAGCTAGCTAGGAAAACTAATCAGCTTATCAATCGATCGATCCACCTAACGCATGAAGAAAGCTCAAGGAATATCACAGACGAAATAGCAAGGAAAGTTTCATCAAACACAAAAAGTATTGCATCAAGCCCAACTATGATGAAGTTTCTCGGAATCCAAGAACACAATATGAGATAACTATGATTTTACGATATGAGATACTCAACTGTGCTCTAGTAGTTTTACGCCAAAGACAAATTTGCTTGCATCTGTTACCGTAGTCATAGGTAAATGGCTAAATGCACAAAACATCTTTTGTTTTTGTATTTGCGCATTCAGAAACTGGAAAACATCAGAACCACATTTCTAAACTAAATGAATACGATTCTGAGTTCTGATGTTGCATCCGATGAAATCGGGAGGGCGGCCGGGGAGGCAGCGAAGGGTTGGAGGGAGGGTGTTGGTGGTCAGGGCGGGGCCAGGGGAGGTGGCGATAGGGTTGGCGGTTAGGGCGGCGCCGCGGAGGCGAAGAGCTGGGCCAGAGGAGGTGGAGCTTTGCCAGGGTCGGGGGAGGCGTAAAGCTTGGTCGGGGCCGGGGGAGGCGGCGACGGGGTGGAGCCATGGGGGAGGCGATGAGGCGGCAACGGGGTGGCCGGCGGAGTCGGGGAGGTGCCGGGCCGCCGGCGCCGAAGCCCCGAACCCTAGCTCTCCTCTTTGTCTCTTCGATGGATTTGGGGCTTTGGGCAGTCCGATTTGAGGAAGGAGTCGAGTGACTCGAATCGGTGGATTGGTTTTGGACTTTTTGTGGCCCGCGCAGACTTGGCTCGTGAGCCTCAAGCCCTCAACGAGCTGGCTTGAGGCTCGACCGAGCCCGAGCCGAGTTTAATTTGTAGCTCGATTCATACTCCGGGCTCGGCTCGGCTCAATTTTCGGCGAACTCGAATGAACCGGGCTCGGCTCGGCTCAATTCCACTCCTAGTTGGCTCGATATCCACGCCTCAATGCAAGACGAAAAAACTCACAAAATTCCGGCATGTGGATAATTTTAACAGGCAAAATGGTCACCGCTGGATAAATTGATCTACGTTTTTTTTCCTACTCGATTTTGCACCTCCTTAGTTAATCTACACCTACATGATGGATATAGATAGCTAGGAATATTGTAAGATGGAGGGACAATATCCATTTAGTTTCCTCGCAAAAAAAAAATTATCATTCAGTATGAAAATGGAACCAAAGAATAGCACCTTCGATAAAGTGCTCTCACGTTCCTCACATTAAAATTGGCTCCTAATACGGCATCCCCACTGTACCATGTCATCTTTTAAAACGGTAGCCATCTTATCGACTTCAATTAAAATATCAACCCAAACTTTTGGATCTTAAATAATGAAAGGGTGTTTTTGTTAGACGCAGTTGAACAGGTGGAAGTTTGTGAAACCGTATACACACTGTTCTGTGAAAAACACCTTTTTTTTTTTTTTGAAAGACACAACAGTGTGAACAATATGATCAGTTCATATCTATAATCAGTGGCGGAGCCAGAAATAATATATAAGGGGGGCCACTAAACAACCCCAATATATATAGTATAGTAGAAATTTCAATAGTTATAGCTATCAACCATATGTTGAAATATAGCAAGAAATTTTTCACTAAATTTGCATGCATATAAGTTAAAATCCAACAAAAATATAATGGTAAAAAATGATGGTTAAAATAATTAACATGTTTCATTTCAATGCTACTCGGTGTGTCTGAATTGTATCGAAGTCATCGATAAGTTTATCCGTTGTAAACCCCATTGCAATCTCCTTCCCTATGTAAGTTATTAAGCAATTTAACTCATCATCCATCTTATTTCAAAGCCTTGTCTTCACAAGTTTCATTGCAGAAAAGGCACGCTCTGTCGTTGCTGTTGAAATTGGTAGAGTTAGAACAAGCCGAATCAACCTGCCAAGGAAATATATGATTAGCATTTTCTATAATGATAAAAAAGTAATCAACTAAATGAATAGGGTAAATGTTATATAACCTGTCAATCAAGTAATATTCATCTGATTTTCTAGTTTCTGCTAGCTGGCGATAAAGATCAGCAATGGTTGTCAAATTCTGAAACCTAGAATTTGTAGGTATATCATGTTCGTATTGTTGTAACTGAAGCCTCAAGGTACTTCTTTCTTGCTTTGAAAAATCAACAGGGTAGAACTTTGAAGTTAGAGAGCACACATCATCAATTTTCAATGAGCTGAATGAATCTTAGAATCCAAAGAAGTTTTTGCCGCTGACATTGGCAGGGGCCACGGCCCCCGCTAGCCCCCCTTCCCTCCGCCACTGTCTATAATCTGTTGGTGTATACGATAAAAAACTAGTAGCCTCGAATACCTCTATTTGTCTACTTTCATCATTTTACTATATGCTAATTTTCACTATATACAACGCCCTATAATCTAGCCATTTTTACTACATGAGCACAGTAGAGACAAAACGAGATACTACTACGGCGCTACACGCAGTACTCCCTATGTCCAAGTTTGTAAGGGTTATTTTTTGAATAGTCTTGTCCATAAATATAAGACGTATTTTATATTCCAATGTAAAATTAGTATGATCTATCTTTACTTCATATTTTCTACATACATACATTGAATGCAATGTTTAATGATAATAATTAAAGGTAATCTAGTTATTTTTAATATTTTTTACACATGTGCTAAGAAGAAAAAACTGACGAAGCACCACTTACCGCCATTGTGCTGTGCGTGCTGTCTGTTGGGAGCTCCCCTGCACGGCCGGCCGGCAGTCCGTCGTGGTCCTTCCGCACGCAAAGCATGTTCAACTACACAAAGCAGAACCGCACGATCGCATTAATGCTCATAATTACGCCATTGGCCTCCCTAATTACAACTGTAACTATAGAGACTTTATGTAATTGTACGTGTACAAACTTTTTGTGTGAAGTACTACGGTTAGGGCATCTCCAATGGTGCCACTTCAGCTAGCTATAAGGGTGCCATCTCAGCATTTTGCTTAGGTGGAAGGGAAAAAACAAGGAGAGAGATATAGACCGGCTACTAATGTATAGCCAGGCTATAACTGATTCCAAAGCACTTATTACCTATTACATGTGGGCCAATATTTAATTTTATAGACAATGCTATAGCTAATCTATTGGAGATGTTGTCTATATGCTATCTATAGATGATATGGACATTTCTTATAGCTAACACCATTGGAGATGCTCTTATAGCATCCGTAATGGTTAAAGATAATTACTCTCTATAGTAAGATCTATGTCATCTATATACCATGCTATAGTAAACCCTTGCAATGGTGAATCTATATAGATGTCTATAGCTATTTTTAATTAATAGAGTGCTCTCTCTCTTTCTTCATTTAATTAATAGACAATCTACAGGTCTATAGATAGCAGCGCTCTCTCTCTTCATTTAATTGCTTGCCACATATGATAGATGCTGATATGGACTTCTTATAGATAACTGACTAGGCACCATTGTGGATGCCCTTAGAGCATGTACAATGAGTTGACATCAGTTGTCTATAAGAGTTGCCATGTCACTAATTTATTGATGTGGATAAAAGAGAAAGAGGAAAGAGAATGAACCTGTCTATACATTTGCAGTCGACTGTAGCACGGGAACCAAGCTGGTTGTGTGTAGAGATGAATTGATTGTAGCACGGGAATCAAAAAAGTGATTGTCTGTATCATTGTATAAGGTTGTCTATAGGTGACATGACAATTTGCTATAGACAGTAATTATCTATAGCATTGTACATGCCCTTAAAACTTAGGATCCATGGAGGCGGAGATCGAATTAAGGGGTAGATCGATCGAGGGAGGGAAGAAATTAAGCAAGAGAATTTTTGCCGGACGGGAGAAAGCAAGAGCTCAGATCACTTTTTTTTTTAACACAGAGCTCAAATCACCATGTTTAACACATTCAGGCAAAACGCCTTTTGACCGTACGTATCTTTTTTCATGTGTGTATTAACGAAGATATGTGTTTTATTCGAGAAATCTAAATACTAAATGTATTAGCAGGTAATATTTCTTTGGTTCTAATTAAACCGGTTTGGTTGCTGCCTCCCTTCATTTCTGTTTAATAAGCCACGCATATCTTGGCCAATAAAGGGTTTAAGGAGATTATAGGACTAAGAGAATGATATAAAATGATCGTGATATCTAGTGGCGAAATTAGAAAACTTTTGTTAGCTAGGTATACACTTCACATGTATAACTCTATAGTTTTGTACAATGATTTCTTAAGATCATAAATTCAACATATATATTTGAAATTTACTAAAAGTACAATACAAATAATTCTAATGTCTTAAAAATTTCAAACCACTAACATTGAAACCAATTTAGTCAACAAATTTGATCTATTGGAGAGGTGATCTTATAGTACTTTTTAAAATTTTAGAGGTGCCCCTACCGCCCCGGTGATATCTCTTATATTAACTAATATATCAAGGAAAAGAGAGAATGTGTGTCGTAAATGATCGCTCATGAATGCTGGAGAGACATGAAAGATATAAACGAGTGTAAAACAGAAAAAAATCATTATATTCATATATACACAATATATTTTGAAATATTTTGTGGCAATATACTTTACATTTTGAAACAAGGTAACAGAATTTTTTTAGGTCCACACGACGGACGGACGCTACTGGAACTTGCATCAATAGTATAAACAATGGACAAGCTGTTCACTGAAGTAAGGGTCTGTTTGTGTTAGCTTTGGATTGTTTAACAACAGATTTTAGATTGTAGTTGTAGAGAAATTAATTCTTCGAAAGCTGCAATCTAAAAACACATATGAAGTGGATTATAAATTCTAATGTATATGAGTGGGCTGAATTGTAAAAATCAAATTTTAAAATTAAACTGTTTGTTTTTTACCCTGCTTTTAGAGCCAGAATTCAGAATCAAAAGAAAAACTAACAGGCTCTAATTTTGTGAGCCGCGGTTCATGACGTGTTGATGAGCGATCTCATCTCTTTGGGCATGCACTTTGATCTTGTAAAGGCGATATAGTAGTACGTAGTTTTTTTAAAGACAGAAAGTTAATTAGTAGTACTAGTCATTAACTCGTGGAGCTGTACGGGCTATATTATATTATTTTCTCACTTGTATTTTTCATGTATGTATATAGTACAATAATACCTTAAATTCCGAATTTATTTCGTTGCTTAACCAATTTTTTTCTTTTTCAATTGTTCTTTACTTTTTTAAAAAATATAGTTCCAAATTTTAAATTTCCTTATGTCAACCTTGTAAATGCATGAGGATAGCTTGCATGATTTCTTTGCTTATTGTTTTGTTCAACCATTATAATTAGGACCATTTTTAATATAATTTCAAAATGAATCCTGTTTATGCAAACACCCCAGCCATACTCTACACATATCCATATATGCACGTAGGGCATCTATTTGTATTGCAAATTAATGGACTTGCTTTTTTTATCTGTCAAGAACTCATATCTTCCGTTACATACGTTTATACCTCTAGGAATTTTGAGTCAATATGGACTCACAAGTTTAGTTCAAGTTATTGCAATACGACAGGAGGCCATCAAGTACATGGATTGGAGTTTTTAAAACCCAGGCTACCGTCTCGAATAAGATTCCATATTTTTAAATGACGTGTACATGGATTTGACATACTACGACAAGTTAATTGGTGATATATAAGGCCATATTTTCTTCTTTTAATTAATGTGAAAATTTCTAGTATTTTTTTTCTCTTATTAATATAGGAATTTCTAGCCTTTTATATCCTGGGATTATTGTGGAAGCTTCTAGGAGAGCCTCCAATGGCAAGTTAATTGATGCTATACAAGGCTATGTTTTTTCTTTTTTATTTCGATTAATGTAGAAATTTTTAGTATTTTTTCTTTTTCTTTGATTAATGTAGGATCGTTTTGGGTTTCAACTCTAGGCTATCCCAACTTGTTTGGGACTAAAATGTTTTGTTGTTGTTGTTGTTTGATTAATGTAGGAATTTCTAGTTTAGGATTAATGTGGAGGCTTCTAAAAGAACATTCAATTAGTATAGATATAGATAGATGGCAATATATTCAGTGCAATTAAAGTTTTGGTGCAACCACCGTGCAACCCTACTAACAAAAGTTTTAAAAAATTCTAAAAAAAATCATGGATGTACATCTCAGCTTACCCCATCTACATATAAAATTTTATGATCAAATTCGTCCTATGCTAATAAAAAAGACAAATTTTCTGACAAACTTGAATAGTTCAAATGCACCCCAAATTTGTCTTTTTTGTAACTTCTAGCATAGGACGAATTTTATCATGAAATTTTATATGTAGATGGGGTAAGCTGAGATGTACATCCATGATTTTTTTCAGAATTTTTTGAAACTTTTTTTAGTAGGATTACACGATGGTTGCACAAAACTTTAATTGTACTGGATATATTCCCTAGATAGATAGACACTAGTGGATACACAATCTGTATTCTGGTCAGTGATTCTGAGGGAGGGGGGGGGGGGGGGGGGTGGAGATTGTTCTGGATTGGAGAAGAGGCTAGATTAATCAACTTTTTGTACGAATTAGTGGAACTTCTTTAACACACCAATAATTTACTACTTGCATTTCATGCCTCCAATATGTATTCACGTTGTAACCAACCATAGGAAACATTCTGACAAGACAAAGAATTTATTGGGTAGCGTATAAAAACATAGTTGTAGTACCAAAATCTTTAGGAACCTCAATTTAGCCTTTGCCACAGCCAAAAAAAAAAAAAAGCATTCGTAACACAAACATAAATTAAATCCACTAAAAAATTTTTTAAAAATTTTTTTGTAGCTAGTAGTACCACCAAACATGAGCAAGATCCAGAACAAAAAGTGCCATTCATTGCCATTACAACATCTTACATGGTCCTGATCTGGAAAAGCGTAACTGCACTGCAGCCTAAAAGCCACATTACACACACAAATTGAGCACAGTGAAAGGGAAGAGACAAGAAGAGCCACCACAACCCACATCACCTACCCTTTCTGTCAGCCCCTCCCTGCTTTCTTCTTCCCTTTCCTCACCTCCTTTGTTCCATCTTCTGGGTACTCTGATCAATCCATGCACAAATGTAGCGCAGAAGAAACTCTAGAAAAGGCAGGCATCCAGAGATCCAAACATGTCTGACAAAGAAGAACAGATTAACGATGATAGAAATTAATAAAAAGCTGTTCTGTTTGGGTTTGGATTAATTAAACATTTACTATACTCTATGCCAAGCTCACTAGCTACTAGCTAATTAAACACTCCCTCTCAGAAATGAAAAGCTAATTAAACACTTAATTACACTAGCTAATAATACTACCACTGGTACTGCAAATGTAGCATGTATCAGATGCTTTCTTCCACTCTCTCTCTCCTCTTTCATTTGCTTTTCCATCGTTCTCTCTCTTTCAACTCCGCTGATTCTACTGCTGCAAGAAGCCAGGATTGACAGCGAGCATGCTATGTATGGCAATGTACGTAGGAGTCAACTCCACAGGCCGAGCGCGGCGGCGATGGCGTCGCCGGCGGCCGTGATCCACGGCGTGGCGACGAACGTCTCCTCGACTATGTTGATGATCGGGGCCGTTCCGGCCCCACCGTCGACTGCGGATCCGCCGCCGACGTCCATTCCTGGCTCGTCGGGGTTCAAGAACAGCAGCGCGTCCTCCTTGCCAGCCATCACCACGTCCTCCGCCAGCAGCCCGGCGCTGGCCTCCTCGCCCTCGTGGCCGTATTCCACGGAAGGCGAGCGCGGCGTCGTCGTCGGGGACAGCCCGGCCGACGTGGACGCCGCCGGGCTCGGCACGGCCTCGGTGGCTGCAGCAACCGGTGTTTGCTGCGACCCGGCAGCAGCGGGTTCAGGGGACGGTGGCTGCTTGTTGCGCGAGGTGCCGGCGAGGGAATTGCGGTGGATGGGGACGGGATGGATGTGGTCGCCGGTGTAGGTGATGACGAAGGTGTCGGGTTCGTTGCGGCAGCGCTCCACCAGCTTCCGCGCCGTGCACTCCTTGTCGCTGCTGCACCGGTAGTAGCCCCGCGGGTAGGGCGACCCCTTGATCGGCTTCTGCCCGTACTTGCGCCACGCCCACGGATCCGCCGACACGCAGTCCGCCGGCACCCGCTGCACCACCCTCTTCACTTGCTTCTTCCTGCAACCGCGCTCGTGCGTGACATGAGTACATGACATGCATGATCAGCAGCATTTCACAGACTAATTTTGAAATGAATTAATGAGGTTAGGTACGTGCTTTCTCTTGGATTTTGGTCCGCCACCGCTGGACGCCTGCTGGCCGGTGGGCTGCGTCATGGCCGGTGGCGCGTGGGCCACTGGCTGCTGCAGCTGGGCGGTCGTCCCTTCGTTTGTGGGCGCCTCCGGTGGCTGCTGCCGCCGATGAGGTAGGGACGGTGACAGCGGCGTGAAGAAAGCCTTGAAGAGCTCGTCGACGACGGCGGGGTCGGCGCAGCCGACAGTGTCCGGGAGCGGCTGCCACGCCGCGTCGGGCAGCTCGTCGTCCGTCACAGGCGGTGGCGGCGGCGGGAGGAACGACGAGAAGGGGTCGTCGGCGGAAGGAGGCTGCGGGACTCTGCCGCCGCCGCAGGCGAAGCGCACGACGGCGTGCAGGTCCCAGTTGTTGATGCTGCTGCTGCTATAGCAGCACCCGGAGCCCCCCTCCATTAGCTCTGCTTCTCGAGTTATTGGCTATGGAGAAGGCAGAGGCGCTGACTTTGGGTTTAGTTTATTGTGGCTGCTGTTGTTGGGGGTTGAGAGAGAGAGAGAGAGAGAGAGAGAGAGAGAGAAGCGTGTGAGAGAGATGGGAGTGGGAATGGGCATTGGATCCGGCTGGCACTAAAAAGGAGTTAGACAGGTTGGGTTTTATCGAGGGCAAAATTGTATAAATACCACTCTAAAACATCTAAAATCTTTATATTTGGTATACAATGCTTCAAAACTTGTTTGCTTTGATATATACCTCTCTGGTGTTCTTCTGCCCCTAGTCTCTTCTTCCTCTCCTCTTCTTATTTCCCTACCATCCCGTCTCCATTCGCTTTCTCACCAACCAACTCACTTACCCCAACCGCGACATCGCTGGCAACAGGGACCAAGATGCTGAGCCGCTTCCCTTCCTCCTCCCTGCCCTCACCTTAGGCCCACCATCTCGGAGCTCAAGGCCACAATCAACGCTGCCATCGCCAACCTCAATGGCGCCTCACACCCTAAGCTCAATTAGAGCACGCCCAAGGATGCAACCTTCATGTCTGTAGACACCACCATCAGCTACACCTACACCTTCTTCCCCAAGGTCACCATGCTGTTCCGCTCATTCGACTGCGTCGCTCAAGCACCTTGTGTCCACGCGCCTGTCTTGCGAGAGAGGCTGAGTGGTTGATTCTATTTATGTTTAATAGTGTATCTAATTGTACAAATCAAGTATGTACTTGCCCAACACTTGCCGATAGCGGCTTTGACGTTGCCAAGTACGTTGCAAGCTAGCCACTTTAACCAATGCCATCACCTTTGTTGCCTCTAGCAGTTCAAATGCTGGCAAACCACTTGTGTCATTCTTTTCATATCCTCGGCCAATAGCAACTTAGGGGTTGTCGTTACATTGCTACCTATCCATTTTACTTGACACCAGCATCCTTGATGGCTCTAGCATCTTTGATTCTATTCTTGGTTGTACCTTGTTGTTGAGCCACCGCCGCCTAGTACAGACGCGAGAGTGATGGCATCAGCTAAAATGGCTAGGTCACTATGTGTTAGTCATATATTTACCTTTCTATATTAGCTACCGGCTAATTATGGCCATTGATTGGGCCGTGATTTGCTCCTGCATACTATGCATGCTCTGTCTGTTGTACTATTTGTATACGGTGATTCCTGGTGAATAGATTTATTCAGTCATTCCCCAAATCACTCTTTATCATGGTATCAGAGCAGGTTCTCTCTTGTACCTTCCTCTTCTGCAAACCCTAGCCATCGTCGCTAGCCATGGCCGCCAACAGTAGCGCGTCCGGCTCCATCTCCACTGGCGTGACCGCGCTCACTAGCATGCCCTCTTCCATGGTTGCACCCGTGACCAACACCGCCGGTGTTCCAGCCGTGCTCGTGATCTGCGCCGACGCAGCCACGACCAATACCAGCACCGCACCGGTCATCCTCCTTCCGGCCAACCTCACCCACATCATCGCTTCACAGGTGGCCGCCGCCCACTCAGTCATGACGCAACTCCTCGCACCCGAAGGAGGCCCGTCCCACGGCTGTCTCCGCCTTGGCCGCGGCCGGGCTCCTCCACTGCCCTACTGAGTCAGACCATCTCTGCCCTTGAACGTGAATTCTCCCTTAAGGATCTGGGCCCTCTCTGTCACTTCCTTGGAGTTTCCGTTCTCCCACAACTAGGTGGTCTACTCCTCTCACAACGTCAGTATACTCTAGATATCTTGGATCGAGCTGGTATGACGGACTACTAGCCCTACAATAGTCTTGTTGACCCCTAGTCCAAGCTCACTACTGATGGTGTTCCAGTTTCAGATGCAACTCTCTATCGCAGTCTCACCAGAGCTCTTCAGTACCTGACCTTCACCCGCCCAGATATTACTTATGCTGTTCAACAAGTCTGCCTCCTCATGCATGATCCCAAGGAGCATCACTTCACAGCTCTAAAGCGGATTCTCTGGTATCTTCAGGGCACTATTGAGCTTGATCTGTTTTTACATCGTACCACACCCTCAGATTTAACTGTATACTCTGATGTTGATTGGGCTGGTTGCCTTGACACCCAGAAGTCCACATCTGGCTATGGTGTATTTCTTGGCGACAATCTCGTCTTCTGGTCTTCCAAATGTCAGAATACAGTCTCTCGGTCAAGTGCTGAGGCAGAATACTAGGCTATTGCCAACAGCGTCGCAAGGCCTGTTGGCTTCGCCAGCTTCTTCAGGAGCTCCACTATCCTCGTCGTCGGGCCATCATCGTCTACTGCGACAATGTCAGTGCCGTTTATCTCTCAACCAACTCGGTGCAACATCAACGCACCAAACATGTTAAGATTGACCTGCACTTCATCCGGGAACGTGTTGTACTTGGCCAGGTGCGCGTGCTACATGTTCCTACATCATCGCAGTACGCCGACATTTTCACCACGGGCCTTCCCTCGACGGTCTTCACCGAGTTTCGGTCCAGCCTAAACGTCCGCTCAGCTGCCGTTCTGACTGCGGGAGAGTGTTAGCTCCACTTCTTTATCTTCGCTCTAGCCAGAACTTGTTCCGACCATTCTGACTGCGTGGGAGTGTTAGTTATATATTTGCACATTTAGCTGATTACCTTCCTGAATTAGCTACCGGCTAATTATGGCCATTAATTGGCCATGATTTGCTCCTATATATACCATGTATGCCCTGTCCGTTGTACTATTTGTATACGGTGACTCCTGGTGAATGGATTCATTTAGTCCTTCCCCAAATCACTCTTTATCGCTATGTAGCGAGAAATGTCAAAGCCTCTATTGGCAAGCGTACGGCAAGAACACACTAGAGTTGCATCATCAGATTCGCTAGAGGTGTTAGCTAAAATGGCTAGGTCGCTATATAGCGACAGCGCCAAAGCCGTTACTGTGCAATGGTATGATTATGCACCCATGGTGACTGTCGTTGCGTTGTGTTTTTTCCCTTGAATATGCCGCGTTTCAAATGGGGTGAACGAGAACGAGTGGAGAGCATGTGTCTGTGCGCTGAATCGCTGGCAAAGCCCGACCAGTTAAGGCTATCGGTTCGGTTGGCTCGGCCAAAATCAAGCCAGGATCGGTCGGGGCCTTTTTGGCTTAGGTTTACATATATACGAGAGGGTGATAGATAAAAAAATACGATACAATATATAATTTTTTTGCATGAGTAGTTTCTTATATTTGGGATGGAAAGTATGAACATAAAATGCATTTATTTGAATTTTTTCCCTACAATGTGGCACGCTTAAGGGTGTGTTTGGCAAGGATTCACTTCTCTAGATTCGTGAATCTGGTGGAGCTGAAAATTCTAGTTTCACCAGATTCGTGAAGCTAAAGATGTGAGTACATTAAGAGTATTTAAATAGATCATCTTGTTTACATTTTAGACCAAAAATATAAACTTAATTCACTTTATTTTAGCCTGCAAGTTTTAGATTTAAAAAAAAACTAAAATCTAAAAATTTACCGAACAGGCCCTAAATATTTACCCCCGGATCGCCTCCCTCAAATTGGTTCCCGAAATTGAAGAAAGGACGATGGCGAGGACGGTGGCGCATGTCCTTCATGCTTGGGTTGATGGATACGACTCAGGAGGGTCATTGTTAAAGGCAACTTAGAGGTACGTAGCATGGCTCAGATGGAGAAAAACTGCCTAATAAACCTCCATTGCCACTTATGTCGCACGTCTGGACAAATATGCCCTTGGTTCGATTGACAGTGGTAAAATCGTCCTCCCAAGTCATCTTTAAGGTGTACGTACGTTGCTACTTGCTAGGGCTTTGGAATAATTAGGGGGTTAAATGTCCGGTTTTATTGTTTGTGCGATTTTTTAAGTTAGGATATAAAAATAGATTTTTTGTGCTTTTTTATTACCTTGTCGTAAAGAATCCAATGGTTCGAATGTATCACAAAAATAACCTTTAGGGATGATAACATCTTCAGTGAGGGAGGGGGATGCGTGGTGTTTTTTTTAAACTTCACAGGGCTTCTTCGTTTAGGTTTAAAGTTTTTGGCTTATAATTTAAAATTAACTTTTTAGCTTAAGCAGGTTAAAAGCAATATACTTTTATACGAGTAGAGATGGGTAGTTTTACTCTAGCTAACTTCAACGGTACTGGTCTAAAATCAACTCTCAATAAACCAAAAAAACGCATGTCCAATGAATTTTCGTTACATGAAAACTATAGCTTTTGAAAAAAATCTAATTAAAAATCACTCGTTTATTTTACCTTTATCTTTTAGCTTTTAAACTCAAGAAGAAAAAAAATTCCATAAAAAAGCAGGTGGACGAGCATGCAGCACCATCAATGCTAACTAACACACCCGGCCAGTGCCAGCGAAGTGAGGCATGCGTGGAACAATGAGAAGTAGGCGACGTACGGTAGCGCATCCCTGCGCTGCAGAAGATGACAAGCTTAACATTTGGCCTCTCGAGATTAACTAGGTAGAATCACGCGCGATGCCGCGCCGCGAGAGGAAAATTTGGTATGAGTTTTTTGTAAATTGAATTTGCGAAACTGCAGGTTTTTTTTTAAAATAACCGGCGGAACGACTTATTTACGATTTCAAAATACTCTAAATCTTTTTGTAAAACCACCGATCGAAGGGACCGGATGTATTTTTTATTTTCGCAAAACCACCCATCGGTAAAAAATAGTCTAGAGGAAAAGAGCAAAAAATTATTAGAGATGACAACCTTCTTTTGTTAAGCCTAATACTCTACGCGTTCATCGAGTAACAATACATATTCACATAACCACCTCTGGGTGAAAAATAGGCAAGAGGAAAAAGGGAAAAAATTATTAGAGGCGACAACCTTCTTTTGTCGAGTCTAACACTCCATCGTTCACCGAGTAATAATATCGTCTAAAAAATATCACGATCGAAATGGAAAAGCGAGTTGGGAAAAACTCTAGAGATAGAGCCGCACACATATCTCTAGTGATGAAAACATTTTTTCAGGAAAAGCGGAGAACCCAACCGCGAATACAAAACTACTGATTTTTTGGGAAACGAAAAATAAAGGCGATCGACCAGATGCGTGAATATCTAAACGATAGGGCCCTTTTTGCAAAACCACCGATCGAATGGACCGGATGCATTTTTTTTCGCAAAACCACCCACCGGTAAAAAATAGTCTAGAGGAAAAAGGGCGAAAAATTATTAGAGACAACAATCTTCTTTTGTCGAGCCTAACACTATCTGCGTTCACCGAGTAATAATACGTTTAAAAAATATCGAGATCGAGATGGAAAATCGAGTGGGGAAAAAGTCTAGACATAGAGTCGCATACATTTCTCTGGTCTTTGGAAAAAAATTTCGAAAAACGTATTTTTTTTTATGTATTTCCTTTTTAAAGGTCGCTTTGACCATGGCGAATCCATGAACCGTTATAAACCTTCGATTTAATCTGCTTTTTTTCATTTTTCATTTTTTTATTTTTATGTTTGCTAAAAAAAATGGGTCGTCCGTGTTTTTTTGGTGGCGAAAATAATTTTCCCGGGTTTTTTGGGTAGCCAAAACATTTTTCCGGTTTTTTCGATGGCGAAAACATTTTTCCCGGAAAACGGAGAAAAGACACGAACGTAAGAAGCGAGGACTGTTTGTTATTTTTTGAACACATTCGCTATCTGAAAAATTAGAAAAGGACTTGTTCGCGATTTGAAATTAACGGGAGGTTTTTCCGTAAAATGCTGCGCCAGGGACCCAAACGCGAAGAAAAAATATCTTCATCTCACATAAAATTACACAGGGACCTATCCGTAATTTCGAAGAAATAGAGAGGTCTTTTCACAAAAATTGCAAGAGGACAGATGGTCTCTTAGGTGATCGGCAATCCCTGGGCTGTTAATGCGTGGATATTTGGAGAGAACTTAACTTGTAATCTTTGAACAATGTGTGTCCTGCAACTTGGAGAGGCCAAGCGCCTACGTGGATGCCCACCCATGCGAGCCCTCTCGTCATCCTCTTGCACAGCTCCGTCTCTGACATGGGGGCTACATTTACCTTTTGCATTGCATGACGGTGCGCCGGTGCGGTGCACGTGGAAGCGAAGGATGGAGGGAGCTGGTTGTAAGGACAAATGGCACTGGTAGTACAATACATAGATATATGGTTTCACCCATTATAGCGGAAAAAATCATCCCATATACTAAGATGGCAAAAGTTCACGCGATGGCACCGCCTCCACGTCACGCTCCAGCCCAAAAATCCTCCGTTCCTGCGCCGTTTCACGCGATGGCAGCAATTTGAGCCGAGCCGGCGAGCTCGGCTCAGATATTTTTTCGCGTTTTGGTCCTTTTTAAAATTATGATTAGGTCTTTCGTGATTTTTCGAGAGAGGAAGATTTTTTCCTCTAAAATCACGTTCGGGTCCCTCGTACGCCATTTTACGGAAAGAACCCCCGTTAGATTTAAATCGCGAACAAGCCATTTTCTCGTTTTTAAGGATAGCGGATAGATCCAAAAAAGTAACATTCAGGTTCTTGTTCCTTACGTTTAGGTCCTTTCATCCCATATACTAAGATGGCAAAAGTTCACGCGATGGCACCGCCTCCACGTCACGCTCCAGCCCAAAAATCCTCCGTTCTGCTTGCTGTTTCACGCGATGGCGACAATTTGAGCCGAGCCGTGAGCAATGGCCGGCTCGGCTCAGATATTTTTTCGCGTTTTGGTCCTTTTCAAAATTACGATTAGGTCCTTCGTGATTTTTCGAGAGGGGAAGATTTTTTCCTCTAAAATCACGTTCGGGTCCCTCGTACGCTATTTTACGGAAAGAACTCCGTTAGATTTAAATCGCGAACAAGCCCTTTTCTCGTTTTTAAGGATAGCGGATAGATCCAAAAAAGTAACATTCAGGTCCTTGTTCCTTACGTTTAGGTCCTTTCTCCATTTTTCCCGGAAAAAATGTTTTCGTCACCAGAAATATATGTGCAACTCTGTCTCTAGACTCTAGACTTTTTTCCCATCTCGATTTCCTATCTCGATCTCTGATATTTTTTAAAGCGTGTATTATTACTCATTGAACGCGTAGAGTGTTAGACTCCGCGAAAAAAAATGTTGTCGTCTCTAATAGTTTTTCGCTCTTTTTCCTCTAGACTTTTTCCCCGCCGCGGTTTTCCAGCTCGGCCTCTAATATTTTCCAAATAATTCGTCGAAATAGATATTTCTACACATCTATCTCTCTATTTTTTTTCCCACGATGCACTCATTATTTTGACGATTCAAAAAATTAAAAAACGTTGCCGGGAAAAAAAATTCTCTGGCGTCGCCTTGCTGGCGTATTCGCCATGAACGCAGATGCGCTTTTGTTTTTTCAACCATTTCGCGTGTTTCCTCGACGATTTTTTTAGCAAACACCGACGGGAAAAAACCGAAAATTTTCACACGAAAAAACAACGCACGCGGCGTATACGCCGCGCATACTACCTAGTTGAAGAGACACCAGCGAGGCCACCTGTCACCGTGCATATTTTGCGAAAAAGCCCCTCTATTTTTTTAAAATTACGGATAGGTCCCTGTAGAATTTTCTGTGAGACGAAGATATATTTTTTTCTTCTCGTTTGGGTCCCTGGCGCGGTATTTTGCGGAAAAGCCTCACGTTTGTTCCAAATCGCGAACAAGCCCTTTTCTAATTTTTCAGGATAGCGAACAGGTCCAAAAAAATAACAAACAGGTCCCTACTTCTTACGTTCAGGTCCTTTCTCCGTTCTTCCTGGAAAAAATATTTTTGTCACCGAAAAAACCCGAGAAAAATGTTTTCGCCACCCAAAAAACCCGGAAAAAAATGTTTTCGTCACAAAAAAAAATACAGATTCGTCGAATGTTTATAGCAACTTATGGATTTACCAACGGGTCATAACCGCGAGTTTTTTTGAAAAAAATATAGATTAGTCCGAAGATTTATAGCGACCCATAAATTCGCCGGCGGGTCCTAACGACCCATTTTTTTAGCAAACACAAAAAACCACAAAACGAAAAAAACATATTCGTCGAAGGTTTATAGCGGTTCATGGATTCGCCCGCGGGTCCGAGTAGCCTTTTAAAAAAGGAAATACATAAAAAACCGCACTTTTCTTTTAAAAAACAAAAAAAAGCAGATTCAACCGTAATTTTCTAAATAAAACACGCATCGATAAAAAAAACACAGATTCGTCGAAGGTTTATAGCAACTTGTGTATTTGCCAACGGGTCATAGCCGTGGGTTTTTTTTTTAAAAAATGTTGATTCGTCCAAAGATTTATAGCGACCCGTAGATTCGCCGGTGGATCCTGATGACCCATTTTTTTTACCAAACACAAAAAACAAAAAAAAACACGGATTCAACCGCAATTTTATAAATGAAACACGCATCGACAAAAAAAATACGGATTCGTCGAAGGTTTATAACAACTTATGGATTTACCAACGGGTCATAACCACGAGTTTTTTTAAAAAAAACGTAGATTCGTCCAGAGATTTATAGCGACCCATAGATTCGCCGGCGGGTTCTAACGACCCATTTTTTTTATCAAACACGAAAAATAAAAAATGATCGAATATCCCGAAATGCGTAAAAAAACAACCACGGTTTTCTAAAAAAACATAGATTCGTCGAAAGTTTATAGTAACCCGTAGATTAAACGCGGATTCATCGAAGGTTTGTAATATTCTATGAATTCGCCAGCGAGTCCTACCGACCCATTTTATTTAAAAAATGTGGAAATCGAAAATTCGACAAATTTTATCAGACAACAGGTTGTAACCGCGGTTTTCTAAAAAAAAACGTAGATTCCTTGAAGGTTTATAGCCGACGACCTATTTTTTTAAACAAATATGAAAACCGAAAATACGTCCCCTATGGATTTACCGACGGGTCCTATCGACTCTACAGAACGGCGCAGCATAGCGCGCTATTATTACTAGTATATCTGAACTTTGGTAAGGCATTGTTTAATGTACTAACAAGACTATAGTACTACACGTGGTTTAGATTTATTCTGAATTTGTTAACATCGTATATGACTAGATTAGATTAACATGTGCTTTAATGACGACATACTTTGTTATGTTAATTTTCATAACCAATGCTTATAATATTTCCTTTTCAAATGCGGTCAAATATATGCTGAATCCCCTCACACAATATATATTAGGTAGAGACGTGTGCGATGGAGGGAGCTAGTTGTAAGGACAAATGGCACTTATACGTAGTATAATACATTCTCTCTACCATATAAAGTGTTTCATTCATCATCACTTCATCAAAATTATCTATATTTGCCAATATTCTTTAATTACCCATCTTTATCATTGTTAATGCTCTTTGCAAATAAACTTTTTATTGCAAATTGAGTTTCAACTATTTTACATTATTCAGGTAAGGTTAGTGCTTTTTGCAAATATTTTTTTTATCACAAATTGAGTTTTTGTTGCAATGCACGGGCACATAACTAGTATATATATCTGAACTTTGGTAAAGCATTGTTTAATGTACTAACAAGACTATAGTACTATATACATGTGGTTTAGATTTATTCTGAATTTGTTGACATCGTAAATGACTAGATTAGATTAACATGTCACTACTACAGAACGGCACATCAGAATCGGTTCTTTTTTAGCATTAGAATCGGTTCTAGTGGCGATACGATGTCCTTAGATAGTGATGAGGTGGAGCTATCAGAATCGGTTTTGACCCGATCATGATAAAATGTCATCAGAATCGGTTCTTTAAGGAAGTGATTACGATGACCCCTCATCGAATCGGTTCTTTAAGGAAGTGATTACGATGGCGGTGTCATCGTAATCACTTCCTTAAAGAACCGATTCGATGAGGGGTCATCGAATCACTTCCCTTAAAGAACCGATTCGATGACCCATTGGGGTGTGCCATTTTGCAAATTCTCCAAAAAAGCATGATTAAATTCTCAATCTGAGAATGCACAATATATATCATCACATTCACGAGCGAGAACACGGGATGCATATATCACATTCACGTAGCGTAAACGCTTTAATTACAACACATATATATCATAGTCGTTCACAATATACAACTCAAACATGCTTGACAATTAGTACATGGACTTCCTCGATACATATCAAATTGACATATATTATTAATATTGTTTTCATATGGACTAGTAGGATGCTTGGGATCTCTAAACACGCCATCCTCTCGATATAACTTCTAACCAATATCACGGTATAAGTGGTCTCGTAAATTGTTGAGTGCTTTCTTTGTCTAAACTCTTTCGGGGATATTAATCTTACGCAAAAGCGAAATGGTAGTATTAATTTCAGTTTCAAAATTTCTATGTAAAAGGCTAAGTATATTATTATGCACGTACATATACCTTAGGGAAAAGTTGTGAGTTGTCGACCACGATGAGCATGTCTTTGCATGACATAGAAGCGCAATGGTCACCGCTGCCATGTTGATGGCATCGTGAAGAGAGAAAAGAAATTCAGCCCACGAAGATTAGATGTCAAAAAATTAATCATATATATGCTAGGCACTTGTACCTTAAATCGCTTATCTTTGCAGTGTCTTGCCCTTTTTCGTCGTCGCGGCCCTCCTTCATCGACATAGTCCGAGAAACCCCTACATACATTGGAGAGCACCATTGAGTCAAAAAAATAAGCGTAGTTAAATTCCTCGATGTGTTAGGTTTCAATAATGCGCTTATACGCAAAGGAGGCTTGATCGCGTATGCCATCGGTCTCTTCTCGTCGAGTTAAATGTGTAGATCGTGTTTTCACTCGGAGCGAGGACGAGTAGAACCCAATGGTTGCTTATTAAATAAAATGTAGTGCAAGGAAATAAGTTCACATACGGTTTTAAGTGCGTACAAGTAATTGAATCGAAAAGTACTACTTACTCCTCGTGGTGCGGCAATACAATGAAGTCCTTCTTCGACTCGATTTTGCAATACCCCTTGATGTAGCTAGCAACGAACCCGGTTGAAGCCTAGCCATGATCGCAGACACAAGCTCGGGTCGACAAACCCAACCGTGTAGATTAAATCACGGCTCGTTGTCTCATTATCCCGCAACTCGTGTTGAATGTGAGAAAACATAATGCAAAATCCTATAAAAGTCGTGGCGCAAGCTATATGGTGTGATACTCACAGCGTCCATGATCGTAAAGTAGAAATA